>CM072153.1:10248168-11608409 GCA_036850595.1 Rhyacichthys aspro
AACGCTGCGGCGGCAAACACTTAGTCTGTTTTTGCAGCGTTGAAAAAAAGACTAAGTGTTTTGCCGCGCAGCGTTGATAAGCTCCAGCCCGGGAGTCCCGGGCTGACGCCTTTTCACGCTGCGCGGCCAGTTGCACTTTCCCCCGACACAGCGCTCGACCTGCCGGCAGGATTTCAGGAACCTGGTTTTCGGAAACAGAGATAGGTCCAAATCACGGTTCCTGTGTAGCCGATCTCGATCACTGGTCGATGGGCTTACGTGACTCGCCTTCGCAGGGCCTCTGCCTGGTTCCGGCTCCGGTCCAGGGTGGTCGGTTCCTGCGCACTGCGAGTTCGCCTCTGCGGTCCGGGGGAGGGCGGCCTCTCCCCGGCCGGACCCGTGGGAAGCGAGACCCAGACGCCCCGTCTGTCCAAGGTGCCATACGACGGAGCCCCTCCACCTGGCTGGCGGCCCCTGGGGGCCCGGCCACAGGATGGGGGGAAGCCTGACTAAGAGCCACCTCTGCCGGGGGGGGGGGGGCTCATGAGCTTAGCCTGGGCCGGGAAACTGACCGCGGGGAGAGCTCTCTGCCACTGGGGGCTGCGGCTTAGCTCCGGGGCATGCGCGGCGGCGCACGCGCCAGTCTCGTGGGGGGGCCGTTCCTCCCGGCTGTTTGTCAGCTTTTACGCAGCACGGTGTGGGGGTCCCACCGCGCGCCTCTGGGTACCCAACTCTCCTCTCCTCTTCGGGGAGAGCAGGGGGGTTCAATGTCTCCTACCCTGTTCTGCCCCGGCCGGTGAGCCTGCCGGGCTCAACCAGGATGGAGCGGCCCTGTGAGGTCCTTTATCATACTTGAAACCTGTCTCTGAGTTTGTGTCCTGGGCACCGTTTTGCCGGGAGGGGGCCCGTCTCTAAAATGGAATCTGGGAAAAACAGGAAAGCAAACTTACTAAAAATGCCTTGGTTTTTAAAGTTTAAAAATTGTAAAGAGAACGCAAGTGTGTTCTTTATAAAAACCAGGTGTACAAAATTAGAAAACTGAAACATGAACGCAACTGTGTTCATGGTAAAATAAAAGGGTTTATATTAGAAAGGGCAGAATGGGTAGCAAGACCCAGACACTCTGTCTTTCCCAGGTGTCACATGACGGAGCCCCTCCGCCTGCCTGCCTGGTCGATGGGCTTACGTGACTCGCCTCTTGCAGGGCCCCTGCTTGGTTCCGTCTCCGGTCCAGAGTGGATGGTTCCTGCGCACTGCGAGTTCGCTCTGCGGTCCGGGGAGGGAGGCCTCTCCCCGGCCGGACCCGTGGAAGAGACCGAGACTGTCCAAGGTGCCATACTACGGAGCCCCTCCGTCTGGCTGGCGGCCCCTCGGCGGGGGCCAAGCCACATAGTGAGGGGGTTGTCCGGAAGACACTTTTTCTCAAAGCCTGACTAAGAGCCACCCCTGCCCGGGGGGACTCGACTCAAGCCTGCTGCCCTGGGCCCGGGGCAGTATGGTGGAACCAGCTGAGCGGTGGCGCCCCGCTCAGCCACACGGGCTTCCTGCTTGATCCAGCTATAGTACTATGACATATGCTTGTCTCAAAGGTTAAGTCATGTTGACTGATGAACTTAGCCTGGGCCGAAACTGACCGCCGGGGAGAGCTCTCTGCCACTGGACGGGCGCGCGCTTAGGTCCGAGGGCGCACAGGGGCGGCGCACGCGCCAGTCTGGTGGGGGGGCCGTTCCTCCCGGCTGTTTGTCAGCTTTTACGCAGCACGGTGTGGGGGTCCCACCGCGCGCCTCTGGGTACCCAACTCTCCTGTTCAATGTCTCCTACCCTGTTCTGCCCCGGCCGGTGAGCCTGCCGGGCTTAACAGGATGGAGCGCCTGTGAGGTCCTTTATCAAACTTGAAACCTGTCTCTGAGTTTGTGTCCTGCGCACTGGGAGTTCGCCTCTGCGGTCCGGGGGAGGGCGGCCTCTCCCCGGCCGGATCCGTGGGAAGCGAGACCCAGACGCCCCGTCTGTCCAATGTGCCATACGACGGAGCCCCTCCACCTGGCTGGCGGCCCCTGGGCGGGGGGCTCGGCCACAGAGTGGATGTAATTGTCCGGAAGACACTTTTTCTCAAAGCCTGACTAAGAGCCACCCTGCCCGGGGACTCGACTCAAGCCTGCTGCCCTGGGCCCGGGGCAGTATGGTGAAACCAGCTGAGCGGTGATGCCCCGCTCAGCCACACGGGTTTCCTGCTTGATCCAGCTATAGTACTGTGTCTCATATGCTTGTCTCACAGGTTAAGTCATGTTGACTGATGAACTTAGCCTGCGCCGGGAAACTGACCGCCGGGAGAGCTCTCTGCCACTGGGCGGGCCTGCGCTTAGCTCCGACGGTATACAGGGGCGGCGCACGCGCCAGTCTCGTGGGGAGGCCCGTTCCTCCCGGCTGTTTGTCAGCTTTACGCAGCACGGTGTGGGGTCCCACCGCGCCTCTGGGTACCCAACTCTCCTCTCCTCACCGGGAGAGGCAGGGGGTTCAATGTCTCCTACCCTGTTCTGACCCGGGCTTAACAGGATGGAGCGCCTGTGAGGTCCTTTATCAAACTTGAAACCTGTCTCTGAGTTTGTGTCCACACGAAACAAGCGCATAAGCGCCTGTGAAATTTCCGAAAGATGGCCTGAATTATGCATGGGCTACCATGTCCCCGTAGAAATAACTCATATCCATGTAGAAAAAGAGAGATGGAGGGGGAAGAAGAAGGGCTCAAAGGGTGGAGTGTTGGGGCTATACTCCGGGAGTGGCTCCTGCTCTAAGTTCTGTCACGGAGTACCAAGGGCAAGTTTTAAAGTGTGTGTCTTAGAACCAGGGGCTGAGCCTGGGCCTGGATGTGGAGCACGGGTCTAGGCTTGGCCCTCTGATGTGTTCAGAGAACCAGGAGCACGGCCCGGGGCTTGGCACATAAACCGGGAGGGGGCTTAAGAGTGGGTGTACGGTTGGAGAGGTGAAAAAACCCCTCTGCGCCTAATGGGTTCATTCAGTTGCACCCCCCATGGACCACCACAAAATGTTAATACATAATAAGTTTAATGAAGAAGTTGTATTTTTGCAAAATTTTGGCAAATATCTGCTACAACACAAAATGTCTAAACGTTTTTTTCTTGGCCCGACCAAGCCCTAGGACTTGTGGAGGATATTTTACTGTCTGTACTGGTTTATAGTGACACCTTGTTAAAATGTGTTGTACAAAGAAAAAGGCTATTTCTCTATGGACACCTTTAATGGTAGCAATTCATTACCTTTATTTACAACAAACAAATCAGCCATTTTGACTTTCAAATTTCAGTCGTCCCTTTTTTCAGTCTCAGTTTGCTTGAATACAACAGACTAATATCAACACCAAACTCTCATCCAGCATTAAAAAGCTCTCACACACATTATATGACATTTGAAAGTAAAAACAAAACATCTTTTGGTGCAAACATTCATTTACAATAGTGTCATTTACCACATGGCAGTGTAAAAATAACATTAATATCAAAAGGTTGTTTATCCAAAACATGCTAACATCATCTGGAAAGTGTTAGGTGCACATTTGAAATGACAGATCAGTGAAGGGGGTTCTTTTGTTTTGTGTTTTTGGGAGTCACTTTTCTTTTAGTACAGTCTTACGCTCTTTGTGAATTGTTAGTTCTCATGAGTCTCAGACCAGAGATGTCCGGTCTGGTCCTCTTCCTCAGGTCTAGCCGGTTTGCCTACGCTCTCCTCAAACCTGAGCTCTAACCACAGGCAGCACCATGAAACTCTTCTTCACCGGGTCTTGCTCACAGCGGAGGCTGTAGTCCTCATGCTGCACAGCGACCAGGACCATCTCCAGCAGAACCACGTGCAGCTCAGGGAAGTACAGCTTCAGGGTGGCTCCGCTGTTGGCACGCGTTACAGTAAAACACGTCGCACTGCTCACACATCACGGTCGCGTCCACTGGGTTGCAGTCGCACAGCTGGCACTTTAGGGCCGTGGATGAGGCGGAACCGGCGCCACCTCGGTTCTGCTGGTACCGCGCTACTGTTGCCTCCAGCAGCCGGTTCCTCGAAAGCCCTCAGCCCCGCTCGTCCAGACTCACGCTCCGGTGACACAGCCGACCCTCACGCCGTTGGGAGACTTGAGCTGGCAGGACGTGTAGGGACCGTAGCCGCTGTCCGTCTCGCTGTACAGACTCCTCTTGTCCATGTCCAAGTAGTCGTAGTGCGAGCTGCCCGAGGCTCTGCTCTAAACCGTGATGCTCCAGGCACACGTTGTGTGAACACGGCAGCAACATTGGCTCCTTGAACAGAGAACCGCACACCGGACATTTTAACTCTTCCTCAAAGGCTCCTGTCTTGTGTGAAGGTGAAAACACTCAGCAGCTCCTAGAGCTCAGCTGCGCATGCGCGGAGAGGAGGGGTGGAGGTTTTGAGGCCAGTGTTTTGAATTAGCCCTTTAGACGCCGAGGTTTATTGCTGGTCGCTGGCTCCCCGTGTGAATGTCCTCGCCTAAAATAAAGTTGAAGCCAGGACCAAGCTCCGTGAGCCTGGTCAGAACCACGGCCTCACAAGGGCTCTGGATCCACTCAGAACCGGCTAAAAAGAGCGAGACTGGACGCCCCCAGGCCCGCAGTAAACGTGAGGGAGCTGTCCAGAACACGGCTGCATCAGCCTGGGTCACAGCCACAGCCTCACAAGGGGTCTGCATCCACGGAAAACCGGCTAAAAACACAGAGGCTAGACGTCCCTCGGGGCCCACGGTTGCTCCCCGCTCACCTCTCGAGCACGTTCACCCACCTTTAAGCCCCCTCATGGGTTATTTGCCAATCCACGGGCCTGCTGGAGTTTCGTGCCCCCGTTACTCCGTAGGTATCAGTACATAATGCCCCTGGTACTCCAGACATACCAGTGTTTACTGATGTGTCTGGAGTACCAGGGGCACAGGTGAGCGTGGATCAACCGTGAGGCTCAGGTCTGGTCTGGTTTTAAGGGCTGATGATAAACCATTACACTACGTAAAGAAAAAATACAACTAATATCTTTTCACATTGTGGGAACTCAGAGTCTAGTCTATTTTTTGCTTTTTTTTTTGGGCTTAAAGTCAAAATGAAGTTGAAATCGTAAAAATTGGGACTAATCACTCTCCACTCTTGGGCTTTTGTAGTTAGTTTGGCCTCTTTTGCCTTTTTAATGGGAAATAAACAATTTCTACTGCCCTCTAGTGGTGATTTAAGAGAACTACAATGTCTTTGGACTTGGATAAAGACCATTTTGCAGCTTTACTCCATCAGACTTTGTTATTGGTCTAAACATGCCACAAATCATCTGAGATACATGTTTTATAGTCTACACATCTGCACACAACCTCTAACTCAGGTGCTACCTTGAATAAATAAAACAAAATGGCTCAGGTTTGGTCCTTATTTAAAAAAAAAAAGCAAACTTAACTTACAATTCTGCATTCATGTGTTGATAAACTGGTTTTGTAATGTTTTTTTGATTTTGTAATGTCCAAATTCTTACTTTTAGAACTGAAAAGCATGTAAATACACCTAAATGAGAAGAGAAGACCTCCTAATTTTGAACTGGGGGCATCTGAGAAGCACATGAACGCAGTGAAAGACACTTTAGTGATGACGCTTAAAGGGATAGTCTAGTATTTTGTAAAAAGTCGGATTAGGAGCTTATGTATTACCTTATATTTGTCAGTGCTTTCCCAGTTTAGAGAAGCAGAGAGAACCACTTTATAACAAAATACTGAACTATCCCTTTAAATAAATTCAAGTAACTTACATAGCAACTTGTTTAGTGAGCATTTTGATATGTTAAGAAATAAAGATATGTACAATGAACGTTTGGTCTCATTTTGTCTGAGCTTAACCTTAAAGGAGCTACATCAGTGTCTGACTGTTTTCTATTTTTTTTTATTAAAACTAGGATCAATCATGCATCCACTGAAATTTTGATTCAACAGACTTTCAGGGATCATTCATGTTGAATTTAGACCATATTCTATTTTTTTTTTTGTACAGAAAAAATATAGCTCTACAAACATCAGTTACAGAAGGAGTCAGAGGGAACATGCTCTGCAGTCAGGACACATGCCAGCTACACGGAAGATGGACGTGACGCAAGCAATCCCTAAAAACTCAGATGAAGATGGACCAGTCACGTGATCCGACATTTTTACAACGCTTTTACCTTAAGAAGACTTTTAACAATAAGCATCTCGAGCACAGACAGTAGGAGAACAGTGGACGGCTCACCAATAAACTAATAATGGAGGGTTTTAAAGCAAGAAAGGATGACCATATTTGGAAAAATGTCAGTAAGAAATCTGGATAAAACCAAACTAAAGTAATAAAAAGTCAAGCGAGTTGCAGTGGAAGAACCAGGAAGCTCTAAGTAACCAATCAGAGCACAAAAAAGTTGGAATGGATTCTGCTTAAGAAGTAGAAGGTTGTAAGGTCAAATCCCATTGGTTTGTATTAACATTCACCATTCTAGACTATTAAAGAGTCTGAGTGTGTCTTTGGTTTTGGTTGTAGTTTTGTAGGAAATGCATCAGTTTGAATGAGTAGGTTATGAATTCTAGTGATGCTTCTAGTGAAGTTTTTACCAGAACACCATGATAAAATAAAATCCCTCTTTCAATGTGCACATGATAGAGCAGAGGTAAATGAACCAGATTAGAGTCACAAAGGTGGCAGGTTCAAGCCCAGTAACACCCAGTAAACCAAACTAACTCAAAATTAGTCTGTTTTATTTGCCAAACACTTACAAATTTAAGCTTTTCAGTGATAAATACAGAGGTCAGAGCAGTTGCAACGGTGGCATATGCTTAAAACAGATGGATGTCTATCGGAGAACCCAGGTTCGAATCAGAGAGTTGGCGCGGTGTTGTTCTCCTGCGGAGGAGAACCAGACATAAGAGAGAGTTCAAGTATGAGAGGAGTCCCCTGCGGAGGGTGACATCCTGCAACAGGGCGTTCAAACACAAACACTGGTGACAAATAAAAGGCAAACTACACATGTGGTGGGACTGGGAAATAAACAAAGGACAGAACAGGGCAAGCTACTTCAAATAAGGGCAATGAAGGCAGGGGACAATGAGTAGTCTGGCAGAGGGGTAACAGAAGGGGCAACAGGAGGAGCAATGGGAGAACAGGAAGGGTAAGAGAATGGCCGGAGGGCGTAAACGCAAAATGGAAGGATTCTTTTAATTTTTTTTTTTTTTTTCAATGACGTAAAAATCTAAATGTTGCTTGCTGCAGCTTCAATCCAGACAATTAAGAAGAATAAAAACAAAATGATCTTCTTAAACACAGTTTCCTCTAAAAGTCTGAGTCATGGGCTCTAACTCTTGGAAGGTTGTAGTTTCTAATCCTGCCCTCACTTCTGACTGACGATATGTTCTTTAGTTCCCATCACCATTCCTGTTTTATATACATTAACATCTTATTCTTAAAGTATGGTTTGAATTCACTTCCAATGGGTTCGATAGGTTAAAGGTTTTTTGTTGTTGTTGTTGTTGTTGTTGTTGTTGTTGTTGTTTTTGTTTGGTTCAAGTCCCACTTCATGTTATTGTTCCTACACCTCTTATTTTTCAAATTTTGTCAAGATGCTTCAAGTAAGTGGTTCAAATGTACAACTGTGTCCATTTTTAAAAGCCTTTCCATGTGAGTGATCAATAGTACAGAGGGTATGGGACCAACCTTAGATACACAGGGTTGTGGGTTCAAATCCCACTGGTCTGTTATGTTATAAACTCTTCACATTTATTCACGTTCCTCAAAAGTTAGAACCAAAGAGTACACTTCACTAAGTTTATGGTTTAGTTGGAGACACATCAGCTTTAAATCCAGGAGGTTATAAGATCAAGAACATTTTCTGGCGATTTTCAGCTCTATTCAGCAGATATTTGGATTTTAAAAGAAAATCATAATTTGTACTTCATGTTGGCTTCAGTTTAGTAGATAACGCATTTGCTTGAAAATGAATAGATTAGTAGTTCTAGTGATGCATAAGTTTTTACCAGAACAAAGACACCATGATAAAATAAAACCCCTTTGTCAACATGCACTGACGGAGTAGAGGAAAAGGAACCAGGTTAAGGTTCTAAAGGTCGCAGGATCAAGCCCAGGACTCTCCATGCTTCCCATGAAAGTTTAAAAGTAGCATGTTTCTTTTACCAAACACTTAGACAGATGACAGAGGCAAGAACTAGCAATAAATACTATAGTGTAGAGCCAGGTTTAAACATTGAAGGTTGTAGGTTCAAATCCCTCATCCACCTGTGTTAATATAATAATAGTTTAAGTTCCAAGTGACATATGGTCAACATAAAAGAGTATAAAGTAAGTCTTTCTAAAGTAATCTAGGCCCAAACTATAACTTATTCTATTCTGCACCAGTTGTCACCAAACCTGAGCTCGAGAACTACTGCTTTCATTTTGGTGAAGTCAAAACTAAATCTAAAGAAACACAGAGAAAAAGTTGAATGATTTGTGAAAAAAATAAAATAAATAAAATAAATAAATAAATAAATAATAATACCTACGTACCTGCTGTAGCCTACACGGACCCTTCAAAAATTGAGAAAAGATAATACAAGTAGCAATAACCAAAAGATTACCAAAGTTTGCAGGGTGTATTTTTTCTAGTTTGCATTTTCTGTTTATTTTGAAAACTAGCGCATTCATTAAATTATTGTTAGAGTTTAAATAAATTAAACAAGCACACATTTTGGTCTGAGAATGAAACATGGTTTAGTTTTGTGGCACAATGCTGTCCAGGCTCAATGCGTTTAAACTGCTTTAATAGTTTTTTTGGCTGCAGTACCCCGTGTCCGCCACCAGAGGCGCTCAAGGCTTAATGTCACCTGCAGTTCACTCACTGTCAACACAGAGGTCAGAGGTCGAGTGGAACCACGTCTCTTGCGTTGTTTTTAAGCTTAATTCCATCATCTCTTTTTCCCACATTTGGGGGATTATTTGTCATTTTAATTGCGTTAACGTGACTTTTTGCCGTGTTTAGTTCAGTTTTGTGCAGATCTTTATGGAGTTTGGATCCAAAGATTCGCGCTAACATCGGAGAGACTTTATTCTGAAGGTAACTCAGCTTCTAACGTTACATTTGTGCATTTTTCTCAATCATTGGACAAAAATATAACTTCTCAGCTCTCATATTAAATGCCTTTTTAGCTTTAGGTCGATTGTGCATGTTTATATTTTAAGAAACAAGACCTTTTTTTTTAATTTGCTGCAGAATAAACAGATGTAGATATAGACAGACATCAGTCACAGTGTTTTCTGGCTTTATTTATTGATCAACAAAGGAAAAACAGTGGAAATGTGCTCCCTTTGTTTTGCTTTTGCCCCTGATATAGCCCTGGCTTTGGTCTGGATCTTCATCTCCTTTTAGTCCTGATTTTGTCTGGATTTAGTCTCATATTAGAGATGGGTTTAGTCCTTGTTTAAACTTAAACCCTAGAGCTGACAGTCCTAATAAAAAATAGACTGGAAACACAGCAGGAGAAGTTTATTTAACAAACAAAATGGGCCCCGAGACAGGAAAGTGTAAAAGATACAGGTCTGACTAATGCTATAATATTTCCAAGTAATGTTTGACACAAGACATTTTACAGACCAGACTTGACTTAGTCTGGTCCTTGTTTAGTCCTGGTTTTGTTTCGTATTAGACATGGGTTTAGTCCTTGTTTAAATTTGGATTTTGTTTTTATTAAAGTAAAAAAACGTAACAATTTCACCTCAGGTCCAGCCTCAGACTCGTGTGATTGTTGGGCTCGTCACATGACGCTGAATGAGGAAGTACTTCCAGCTGGTTTCAGTGGCTCTGAGATGAAAACACCACGAATCTGGGGATATCTTCAGTTTGTTGCATTACATTTGTAAATGTGAGGAGAACTGTGACTTCTGAAGGAACAAAGGCCATGTTTTTTATTTATTAAATGTCTCAGTCACTGGTAAAAGTGTCTGTGAAAAGCATTAGAAGGTTAAGCCCAGGGCAGAGAATAAGGTTCAATAAGGCAGTGCTTCTCAAACATTTTCTGGAGGACAAAAAATAGAATAGAACCCCATTCCCAAGATACCAACCAAAACATAGAAGTTATCAAAGTGTGCTCTCTGTATTTATGTCTGTCCTAATTAGTTTATTGGTTTGTTTATCGTGTCACCAGAATGACTACAGTATTAGGAGTGTTATACTTTTATTTAATCCATCTCAACAGCCAGATCAGACAGTTATTAAAAATACAATCCAACTTTGGCACGTGGTTCTGATGCTATAAATGAAACTGTATGTATCAAATGAAAGAGAAATTGTTTTAGAAATATGAATCAAATTCGATTTAACCAGTTTTCCCCAAACAAACTAACAGTATTTCCAATGTCTAACGCTTTAACAGCTGAGGCATGTGTTAAAATGAACCTCAAACATGTGCCAAAATCTACTATTGTTGCACTTTCTGAGTCAAAACATTATCTTGCAAAAGACAAACTTATAAAATGATTGTTCAAGAAAGATAATACTTTACGTTATTTGGTTACAGTGAGTTATAATCTTAAAACAGTTTTATCTGAAGAAATTGTACTAAATTTATATTTATGTAATAATATGAATGATAAAATGTAAAAAAAAAAAAAGTAAAATAAATTGCATTAATTAAACCCGTTGTTTTGTTTTGTTTTTTTTGTTCCACAAATAGTAAAAAAGTTAAATGAACCTTGAATCTTATCGTTGCTCCTTAGACTCATTTCATTAATGGAATTGTACTTCAAATTAACTTCTTGAGTTATATTTGTCTTGAGTTTATTGAATTAATTCAGTTTTTCTTTTATTTACAGGTTTTTGGGCTTTTTCCAGTCGGGGGCAGTGGGGAGGAAGAGGGTGGTGAGGGGGGCATTAAATCCATGTTTGTTTTTTGTAAGTCCATATTTTGGTGAACATCACAAATAGAAGTTCCAAACAGAACTTAGTGTGAGAGCACTGTGGCTCAGTGGAAGAGCTCAGGGTTCAAGACCTGCTTCAGGTGAGTGTCCAGCCAGCTCTGAGACTGAAATTAACAAAAAAAAAAGGTTAAAAAATCATTATAAAACAAAATTTTGAACACTTTTTTTTTCTTCTTCCTTGAGCTCCTTCTTCACCTCAGACTCCACCTATTTCTTCTTGACTTGTCCTGGTTCCTCCTTGGCTCCACCCACACCTGCTCTAGTCCTGCCCACACCTGCTCTGGTCCTGCCCACACCTGTCTCAATTTCAAGATACTCCAACACTGATCACAGCACAGAGCACCACACGATGTTCTTATTGTAAAGGCCTGCTCTTGAGACACTATCTGAGGAGTGCTAGCCCACAGGATGAAGTGGCTGCATCAGGAGCATCTAAAATGAGCTTAATTTGTGAAATAAAAGTTATTAAAATATGTGTACTATAAAACTGCCCATACATTACCTTCATGAGTGTAAGACAAATGTAGACCATTAAAATGTGACGACACATCTATAACGCATTTACACAAATGAAAATCTTTAATGACTGCAGGTCACATGACCTCTTCACATGAACTGGGCAGTTCACTGTGTTGGAGTGGGGCATCCTCTTCATGCTCTGGATCAGACCCAGGATGTCAGCTGCACTTACTGTCTCATCTACAGTTTCATCAGCATTAATATTCTCCATAATGTCTGGGAGAATGTGGCTGAGTTCTGGGGTTTCAGACCCAGCAGGTCACCTCTGCCAGACTGAGAGCAGGTACTCCACAGTAATCCACTCACCTGCAAGTACCAACACATAAAACATTTGACAACAGCACCTCACCAGTGGGTTTCCCAGGTGGAATGAAGGCAGCAGGGGGCAGCCCAGCTCCCTGTTGCTGAGGGGGTTAACATTTGACATCAGGCGGACATCTTAAATCTTCATTTGTGATGCACCTTTCAGAAGAGGACCCCGGAGCACATCGATACACATCCAGCACCTTGTCTCCTCTTTGTAGGAGCCAAGTTTTGTACACAGCTCAACACCAGGTGGATCTTGATGCATGTCAGGTGTTTCTGTTGCACCCCCACACTTGTGTCATGCTGTCAGGGTTTATAAGGGGCAACCCCAAGGTGTCAGTGAGATCCCACAAAGAATTCAGCAACTGCTGAATTAGTTTGTGAGTTTTCTCCTCCTTCAGTCCCTGGACAGTTCACTGGAACTGATTGCAGACATAACTTGGTTTTCAGTTGGAGTGTGACCTGGATGCTTCTTCTTCAGCTCAGATGATTTTGCCTCAAGCTGAGAAATGTCACCCTGGTCCCACTCAAAGATGCAACTGGAGAGCTTAGAGCAGGAAACACCATATAGTGGGTGGTGTTCTGTAGTAAGACCAGCAGTGAATCACCTCATAAAATGGAAAATGTCCAGCCTCACTGTGGTCTTCCAGGGTCCAAACACCTGGACAAAGACACAAGATGTGTGTTGAGTGTAAGGTTCAAAATGAAACAAAGTCAAGTGACCTAAAGCCATTAAAAGTGAAACAGAAAACATTTTGCTGTTTGTGAAAGTGAACTGAATATTGAGTTAAAAAGAAAAATATTAAAGAAAGTGAGTGCATGTATATGCAATAAAATGAATAAATGCAAACATTGCAATAGTCACACACCAGCAGCAGTCTCTGTCAACATAGATGACACCTGGCTCTGGTCCAGGTATCGATATCCTCCAGGGCAGGTCCCTCACGTCAAGACACAGTTCAGCACCTGGCCATATTCGTTGGTGACATTGGTCATCCATGTTGCTGTCTCTGCCACGTCCCAGAGTAACATCAACAGCATTACTATGTATTTACCTGAAACTGGGAAAATATTTACATGGATTTATTTGTACCTTTTTTGAAGAGTCCAGTTTCAAAATCCTGCCATATGTAGAGGTTATAATTCCATGTTAAAGTCAGCTGATGTAGTCATTTCTTGCTCAAATGTAGGTACTTTGAACATGGATTACTCCAAAATTCCACAGTAAAAATACTTGATACTACTGGTGTTAGTAGTACTAGAAGTACTCAGTAGATTAGTACAGGTGTCATGTTCTGCTCATGGGAAATATTCTTTAAATTCTACGTCAAAGTCAGCAGATGTAGTCATTTTTTACATAAATGTAGATACTTTGAACATGGATTACACAAAAATTCCACAGTAAAAGTACTTGATACTATGGGTGGCAGTAGTACTAGAGGTACTTGGTAGATTAGCACAAGTTTCATGTTCTGCTCATGGGGAATATTCTTTTAATTCCATGTTAAAGTCAGCTGATGTAGTCATTTCTCGCTCAAATGTAGGTACTTTGAACATGGATTACATCGAAATTCCACAGTAAAAGTACTTGATACTATGGGTGGAAGTAATGCTAGAGGTACTCGGTAGATTAGTACAATTGTACACGTTTCAAGTTGTATTCATGGTAAAAATGACTGACTGTCCGATTTATTTTTTTTTCCAACCTTATATTTATTATTTATTCATTTATGAGTCTCTTTCATATTTGTTTGGGTCTTTTCGCCGTAACAGCGGGCCGAGTGTTACCGTAATGGGCGGTACAAATGAGCACTCGAAAATTACGTGCGGCTCATTTGACCACGGAAAGACGAAAGGCGGCTGGCTTGACCGCAGTGATCCGAATTAGCTATATTGATTAGCCAATTAGCATATTAGCTGCTGCATCTGATTTAATGTTTTTTGTCCTAATTGATATGCCTAGTGTGATCTTAATTACTGAAGAGGCTACCTTTATTTTCCTTATTAGCCTTTGATTCGTTTTTTTCCGGTGATAATACAGTAAAAGTGACCAGGCCTATTGCAAATTTTCTCCAAAAGGCTACTATGCGTTTCCATGGCTGCAAGTTTCAGATGGATAATTAAACTTTCATTAGAGCTAAAACATGACAACATAAGTATTTAGAGAAATTTTGAGGGCAAACACTGTTTTAATAAGCTATTTCAAAGAACTCATTTAATCGCTATATCTTAAAGAAGACAACAGGTGGCGCCATCGGATGGATGAATAAGCAGAATAGATGCTGTGTGTTTTGCTACAGTCCTACGGAAGACAGCACTGACCTAATTCTGTCGCAGGGGTTCGGTGTTTATGGCTGTGTCCGTCTTCTGTCAAGTGTTAATGACTCTCTAACCTGAGGGAAAATGGGAATCTTTTTGTTCTGAAGCGCCTTTCTGTGCTGACTGTCAGCAGCACAGGGGGCGGATATCCTGAGCATCCCGCAGCCTCCGCCCGCCTGTGTGCCTCAGAGGGGTAGTTAGAGGAGAGGCAGGGGAACCGCAGACCGACGGGGCGCACCGAGAACAAGAGAGGGGCGATGGCCGCGGATGGAGGATGCGGGGAAACGGTGGATCACTACCGGGCCGAGGTGGAGCGGCTAACGCAGGAGCTGGCTGAGGCAAACCGGGAGAAGATCAGGGCAGCGGAGTGCGGTCTGGTCGTGCTGGAGGAGAACCAGGCGCTGAAACTGAAGTACGCAGACCTGGAAAGCGAGCAAGAGACTCTGAGGAAGGAGTTGGAGCAGTTACAGGAGGTAAAGAGAGACACTTGTTCTCTGTCAGACACTGTGGCGGGGCTAAAGCACTGCAGTTAAGTACAGAGGATGATATGCACAACCCTGGGTGGACATCTAGAGTCATCCATCCCCAATTAGCCACTTAAAATCTGTGATGATGTCAGGACTAGTGTGTTTTCAGTGGTGCTTTCTGTAGAGTAGCTTGTGCAGTCCAGGACAATTAGCTAAGGTCTCTTGGGTCCAGTACACAATGTTTGCCTTATGAATTCTTCATTATAAGGGTATCAGGAAGAAGCATATAGTTAAGTTTCATTATATGCAAAAGCTTTTTGACATCTGTTTCTGCATGGCAACAGTATATGCTTGCAGGTTTCTCTACTTATATAGATGTAGTCTGTGTGGCCAAAATGTCTGTTTGTTTTTTATTAGTC
This sequence comes from Rhyacichthys aspro, assembly GCA_036850595.1. Lineage (NCBI taxonomy): Eukaryota > Metazoa > Chordata > Actinopteri > Gobiiformes > Rhyacichthyidae > Rhyacichthys > Rhyacichthys aspro. The sequence continues at coordinate 10,263,148 of CM072153.1, forward strand.
ATTCATGATAATTTGATATGTACTTCGTCAGTTTTCTGTTGATGTAAAGCTACACCTACACGTATCTGGACAGACACAAAGGCATCACAACATATTGTACAGTCAACTCTAAAAACTTAAACAACTGTATTATTACCTATGTACATATTTAGATATGCCATTTGATCCAGCCTTAATATTGAATGCTGGCATGGTATATTCTGTCATTAGTGCATACATACACACGAGAGGTGGCTGCTGACAGGGCTTGGGGCTCAAGGTCGTTTACAGAGTTGCTCAGACCAAAAGGGCACATGAAGGGAACAGCTGAAGACTGCATTTTTTGCAGAATAAGACACAAGGGAGTGCCCTTTGTTGCCAACTCAGGAAGCCTTGTCATATTTATTTATTTATCTACGTATATGTGCAATTGTATATCAGTGAGTCGGAGTGATGAAAGTTAAATAAGTTAGATTGACGTCTTTCTTATTGACACCATATTTCTCAGACTTTTATCAATGTACATCATAACATTGTTATTGTGTTCTATTAAAGTTTTTAATCTTGTTATCTTATACCATTTAGAGATAACAAGAAGCCAAAAGCAGATAGCCACCAACTGTAAAAAACTAAACAAAAAAAAAACGAGCACAACAAAATACAAACATCTTAGACATCTAAGAACGAGCTATGTAAAGATTGGGATATTAATCAAAATACTTCCATATTTATTGTTCACCTGGCTCCGCATTGTAATAAATAAACCATGATAATATCACATGCTCAGTGTAAGGGCAGCTCTTGCCACATTACATTATGCATGTGCGGTTTTATACTCACATCTCCCACTTTCTTTCCTGTGCCCTTTGAGTTTATGGCTGAATAGTTGAGTACATTCCAGATTCAAAATATATTTGCAGCAAGTTGCCAGCAGTGAGGCGTTGTCGGCACGATGTCTCACATTTTACTGATTGTTCAATGATACGTGACCCTGTGGACGAAGGAAAATTTACAGCAGGAAAAATTGTGCATCCTTTGTTCGCTGTCAGTCTGTGTTGAATGAGCTCTGCTGGTTCCTCTGAGTCTGCCACACACTTCTATGAATATATAAACTTTAAATCTGCCTTTACAATAGCGTCACATCTATTCAGTTTTTCTCAGGAGGGCTGTGTATCATAAAAGGCGAGGGAAATGGAAATTGGAATTGCTTTTGGGGCTAGGGCTCTGCGTACATTTATGAATGATATCTAGAAACATACATTTATAGACATTTTGCCCTAGATCCTATTTTTTATTGACGGAAATTGGCCTGTCATGCGAATTTGGACTTGGATTGATGCTGTAAAATGTGAAAATGTGCATTGTCAATTTTTGTTGCTGCTGTAAATAAGAGGCCCCTGAGGGTTACCATTGGTATACCATCTTGTCAGATTTACATTCATTTACCTACACCTTTGCATATGGTTGCTTGCAACACATGGAATGTCCTATATTCTCTGGTCTCTGCCTTTCACCCATTTCCCAGCTGGACGAGAGAGTGCCACCAGGAAACTCCACCAGTGACAGTGTATTGTGATTGTAGTCGGGTGAGATTTTTGTATTTATAGGCGGATTAAACACTTTTTGAATTGTATTAATACATAAACAGACGTCTCAAGGCTAACTGGAGAAACTAACTGAAACCGAATGACTAATGTTTAGAGTGAGAATTCCTGGACCTACCTCTGTGAACTTTCCTGGAGGGAGGTACCAACAGTTACAAATGAAACTGCCTCTGGATGCAATTAGATACATTAGATATACAGTCAATCAGAGACATTAAGCCTTGCGTAAAGCCGCTTCATTTTAATTATGATTGGTCTCACAGAATTTCTACCCAGTGGACAGTGCTGTGAAGGGATCCAAGGGGTATATACAGTACTTTTGTGAGGTGTATAGGTGTGGCTGGCCAAGCTGTAGCATTATTGCATACACATATTATGCAGGTTGATGTTGGAGTAATTACACATTTATGTTACATTATGAATATAAAAATCTCATTTCCCAACTGACAGACTGAGGTGTGTTTAGCTCCACCTTTTAAAACTGTTTTAACTTTACCCCAACAGAATGGCACTGTATAGGTGGACAAACTGAACCGGACCCTACCTCTAGGTGGAAATTAGGCGTATATGTACTACCTTCACTCATACTTCAGAGCAGTTTGTGCTTTGCCATCTTAGCTCTTACTGGACCTCCTGGTTTATGACACAGCAAATTTAGCATTTCATTTATCTCTGATTTGGCTAAATTTTACATACTGCTTAATGTAAGAGTGATTGTATCAATAAAACTGACAATCATTTATATGTGATTGTGAATGTCTGTTTGTATGCTGCTCACTGCAGTCAATTTTGTTGCCCAAAGCGAAAGAGTTTCTTTCTGTCATCTCTAATTTTCTCTCATCCCTGTCTTTCACTGGCTCCCTCCTCTTCTTTTTTTCAGCCTCGAGCTTCGTCACTCTTCCATATCCTTCAGTCTGAGTACATAATGTAGTGTATGTCTTGGGATAGCTGCCTAAGCACCATTGGAGACAATATTACCCTGTGGTGGCTTGTTAGTGCTGTCTCTGGGCAGATAAACCTCTGCTCCAACATTGTGCTGTAGGAGGAGGATGCTGCAGGTGTAGAGCGTGATGGACACTATGTTCTTATGGTTCATAGTATGTTCTCATAGAAAGGCTGAAATCATCCACTCTGGCAGAAGAGTAATTTGAGTTATGCTTAGTATTTCTCTTTCTTTCTTCTTCTTTTTTTTTTTAATTACATTTTTGGCCCGCTTTTGTGTAGATAAAACTATTCTTCATAAATTCAATTTGAGATGGATAACGGCCCACCAATAGAGTCACTCATATATACAAATGCCATATTTTTGTTTTGTTCAATTATTTCAGATAATATTTTGATGCTTTTGTGAGGAAAAAACACGATCAACTTAAACAAAATAACCCTGTTCACTTGACAAGGGTTAAAAGGGATAGATATTATGATTGATTTGCTGTCTCACTACTCCAGCATTTTCCTAGTGAATGTCATGTGACTGCACCGTCATCAGGAACAATGGAGAAGGTGTAAAACTGCTGGTTGACTTCACCTCCTTCAGAATTAATGACTGTGATGACCAGTGAAGGACATGTTTAAAGTCACACTGGCTTTACCGCCTTGGCGTATATCTCTACAGTATGTAACAACTGCTTTTACTTTACTATGTTGAGCACGGCCTGGTCTGGTGTTTGTGTGCTCGAAAATGTATTGAACAATTAAACCTTGTCTAAATCTAACGTCAATTCCAGGATTAGCAAAAGTGAATTATTAGCATTTGTTAACCCTGGTGCATGTGACCTCTGAAGGCCTATAGAGAGGGCGGCTGCGGTTGTAAATGTATCTGCCCAGTCTGAGGAGAAAGGATTCATTACAGTTTTTTTCTCCTCCTTCTTTGCCCCTTTTTGCGTCAGTAGGGTGCATGGGAGGGTAGTAAACATGTAAGGATGGGATGAATCAATACTTAAAGGGATGGCGTGGTTTCCCTCCATCAGCAGCCCACCATCCCCCTTCTCATCCAGGCTCTCTGTTTTCCTTCTCCCCCTGATGTGAGATGGGAATTATGCATTGATTTGTGCTATGGTGAAAGTGGCCAGTGACACTACAGCATGGTATTTGTATTTATCAGGTATTTACCAGGTTTTCTATAATGGATATTAGTCAGGAGAGAACACAAATCCGAGCCATGTCACTTAAGGCCTGGAGTATTGCCTTGAGGTTTGCTGTGGTCGACCTGTGACCCTTGCAACAGGGGACAGATGCTGTTGAGCATACAGATAAAGACAAGACTGTCCTTGTATTTGGCTCAGGCTGGTGAGTGTTTTGCCAAACCTGAGGGGAAGGTCGTTTGTCTTGTCGCTCGCATCCACAGCATGAGTGCACTCTATTTTCCTGAGCAGCGTGTGCACCATGCGGATGTTGTAATTGTGTGCTGGTGAGTGACTAAGCCATCCACTGGAGCTCTTGTTATTTCAGGTTTTTACAGCTGTGTTGACTTAATAGCTCTGTGTATGTGATGAGAAGCATGGGTGGGTATTTCCTACCAGCAGTGTATTTTATTATTTATTAAAAAAAAAACTACTCCCCAGAGGCCTATCAATGTTTTTTCTTTTTATCTTTTAACTTGACCCATTTTCCTGTATTCTGCAGCAGCAGTAAACCTCATGATGCTCACGTCTGATAGTGTCTTTGCAGAGACACAATGATATTTATGAAAAGCTGGCTTCTGCTGCAGTGAGATACAGTAGACGGTAAGAAGCAATAGGACTCCCCTGCCTGCAGGCTGTTGTATTGATTAGTCGTCTGCTTTAGCTGTGTGTGCTGCAAAGTCTGAAAGCGAAGCAAAAAGCAGATTCTAAGGGAACTTTTGTGTTTGCACCTCTAGCCTTCTAAAACTATGCTGCACACCACTTTCTCCATTACAATTAATTCATAGATATGTCTTGAAGAAGCCATTTAATTGTTTTGTTCTTTTTTGTGAGTCACAGAGGAAGGAGAAGCATCCTATCTAGATGACCAGAGGCCATTGTATTATGAGCATTGGTCTTTCTGAGACTGATCCTCTGAAGTACTGCACACACTGCCTTGCATACCCAAACAAGCACTGCTAATGTGTGTTTCTCAGAATAGGGTCAGCAGATCTGTCTCTGTCATTTGTGCCTTGTTAGGAGATAGGGTTAGACGTGTACTAAATCAAACTCTAGTTAACCCATTTAATTAGCCCTTTTCCATTACTACAGAGCACCAGTGTTAGGATAGGACAGAAAACTGAAAGGCAGAACAAAACATTTTAGTTCAATACAATGATGCACATTGATACTTCAGATTTAGACATGTGCAGAAAACCTCTTCTACTTGTTTTATGAGGTTAAGAATAATCAAAACTATGTAACTTTTCAGGATGTACACCAAAGATGACAAATGTTGTTGTGTTCTCACCTCTTAATAGAATATATTTTGATAGTGATATAAAGTGTACTGATGTGAGGTGTTCCAATTAGTGTTTAAGGTGGTAGCGCGTCTCTGTGTTACATAGTGATTTTTTATGTCTATTTCTTTCTTACTGCCTGTAACTATTTGCTATTTGCTCTTTAGGCAAAGGTCACTGGACTGGTTATGTGGCTTAAATTCGGAAAATGGTAGTGGGATAATGTATAGCAACTGCATAAATACTGGCACGGCTCACCAATAGCCTGGACTGGAGAGAGCAGGATTCATCCAGACTGGCTATCTCTTTGTCTTTGAGTGGCTTGGCTGACAGAGACATCATCAGAAAATAAGTGCACACAGAGAGACTGTCTAATCATTGAAATCTGTACTCTGTCTTTCACTCTGTCTGCCTCTAGTGCCTCCGGTTCTGTCTGCGGCACTGATACTGTCCGCTCTGATAACCTGACTTGTAATGTTTCGCTACTTAAGACATTCACTGGATCAGGGTTTTCCCTTTAAAGCTTGCTCCATGGAATAAATCTAAATGGATCAAAGGTCAAAGTGATGAGGAGCTGTGCAGGAAGGTGGAGACAACCTGGGTCGATCACCACACTTCCTGCATTAGTGCTGTAATTCTTCTTTACCCCAGGCAAGTTCCTGATCATTAAATGACTGAAGCCACTGAGTACTTTATTTGAGTGGATAATTATTTACTGTGGTCATTTAAAGTGCACAGCCATAGAAACCAAATGGATTCATACACAAACAAACTATTATTAAATTACTAATTTGGAATAGTGTTTGTTGTTTTAAAGGATATAACATGAAGAACTTAAGAAGTTAAGATGTTGATTTATATTTGTATTTCATCTCAGTCTGTTGCCTCTTTTCTGCACAAATGAATGGCAGCAGTCAGACTGAATACCAGGGCAGTGCATGTTAGAGTGCGCCTCTAGCTGTGTGTATTTTTGAAGGCATGTATTATTCGTGTGCTGGACATATTCAAAGGGTAGACCATGTGTTTTCTTGCTTGACTCGCTGAAGTTGTGCTACGGGGCATTACCAAGCAAAGAGAAGGCTCTGACACATATACAACTGCCATCTTTGTGCAGTTTTCCTTCCCGCCCTCCTCTTCGCACCAATCTTAGCAAAAGAGAATATTGTTCACTGTTGCATCACCTTGGACTATCTCTGCAAATGCACTGTTCTTTTTTAGAAAAATCCATTGCAGTCTTACTTCCAGCTGCCCCTTTATGTGAATCGAGCTGCCATTCAGCAAGGCATAAACCGAGCGCGTAAGTGACAGGCGTTCTGGGAAATAATCCAGGTTCTTTCTTATCATAAGGCGACTTAAGCCAAATTGAATCACTGTAATAAGACATGTCTTTTTAACGGAACCCAGCCTATCCTCTGGCAGACCTTCAGAGTGTGTGTAGACATCGTGTTGGTAACAAAGTGGCAGATGGGACACTATTGTGGCTTTGTGCTAACTGCCATGGATTTTCACTGTGAAGCACATAAAAGGCATTTTTGTTATCCAGTATTATGGATGGTTTCCTGGAGTGTCAGCATAATAGCATATTATTTTCAGAGGAATGGGCTTTTCTGGCCTAAAGAGCATTCGAGGAGCAGAACGCCAGGCAATTCATTTTCTTGTTGTGTCGCACTGTCATCCTATAAAACAATCATATCACAGTGATTCATGAATGGGAGGGCTCTGAACCAACAGGGAAATGAAGTCAGGAGATTTAAATGGTGCAGTCGAGCATGTCTGAGCAATAAGCTTTAAAATAATAACCTCTAAGCATCCCATTGGCTTTGTGAGCACACACTGTGTCTACTTCCAGCTTGCAGGCATGTGTCTGGCTGCATTTTCTTCATTTTTTAATTAGTTTAAAGTTGTTTGGAGTGTGACTGACCTCCATACTTGCTGGCAGGCCTTTGCCTCTTGTGACAAATGTGCTTATGAGTTTTTTTTCTTCTTTTTTTTTCTTTTTTTTCATAGCTGACAGTTCTCTTGACTTGGCACATTTCCCCGTGGCTGAGAGGCATATAAGGACATTTCTCTGTCCTTGTATAGAGATAATATGTCAGGGCATCATTTACCATAAATTCCATAATGTTGCTCATGAACAGTGCAGCCTGTAAATAATTTCTGATGTTTCTCCAAAAAACTTACACCAGTTGCCTGCTATAATACTTATACAACTTAAATTGACTTAGCTCTCTTCCATCTCCCCAACCAAGTCCTGCATTTTCCATCAGATGCAGTGTATTCTCTTTACCAATGCCATATTCTGGTCATCTCTGCTAATAGCAAATAATTGAAAAGGCCTTTTAATTTTTAATGTGCCATCTGACAAAGTCTGGTATATGTTTCAGCGTTTATCATTTACTTATTACTGATGTTGTATGTGTTTGTGATGAAAGAGTTTGTTAGGCATCATTCCAATAAGTACTTCTCCGTCATGTTTGGTTCTTGTTTTTATGACAAAGCATAGTGTTGCTGTAACTTGGAGTTCCAAATGTGATCTTACTGTAATGTGAAGTATTAAACAATATTAGCCTAATGCAGCCCAGCCACCACTGCCCATAAAGAGTTTAGCCACAAACACAAGCAGCTTTCGGATGTACACCACACTATGTGAACAGCTGGTCTGCTTGTCTCTCTCCATGGTGCTAAAGTCCTGCATGTGGTCAAACATCTGGACAAAACACATCTTTAGAAATACATGTGTCATACCAATTCAACAGTAGTCGGACTAAAAGTAAACCAGCAATTCTGTACAAAAGTTACAAATTTAGTCAGTGCTCACTTTGTAAAATGAATGAATAAATGTTGAAGCTAATGATGAAGCTTTGAAAGTATTTTGTTCCCTGTTCTTAATATATCTTGACTTGTTCTTTGATGACATTGTCAGGTCATCAGCTTTTTTCACCTTGAAACTAATCTAAAATGTCTTCTTGTATCTTTCATCATATTAGCCTTATATGCAGAGCCTTATTTGCAAAGAATTGGCTCAATGTGTTATTTACAGGGAACAGTGCCAACAAATACAAAAGTCAGATTCAAATACAGCCATAAAAATCAGAAAAAAAGACGCCCCACATACAGTAGACTAGTTTAGTGCATGTTAAAGCTAGCATAATTCTTAATTAAAGTGTAAAGGTTGTTAGCCTTTACAGCTGTGTCCTTAAAAAAGGCCTGCTGTGTAGAGGATCTCAGCACCTCCGGCCGTCCCATGACTCCTCATTAGAGCCCCAGCAGTAAACGAAGGGCTTCTCTCCTTGCCATAGTGCAGAGGCCGGTTTGTTTTCTGTCTGCCTCCCCTTTTTGTGGCCCCAGGGATGAATATCTGTGGAGGGAACGCAATTGTCTGGACTGTATCCACCGAGGCACAGAAGGCCTTGAGCCTCAAGGTTGAATGAATTATGGAGGTTTTTTGGACAAAGAGCTGAAAAGGCTGCCAGTCAAGGACTCCAAATGAACTGCATCCCAGGAAACAGTATTAAACTTTAACGTCACATAAATTATTTCTCTTATTGTGGCCTGCATGGTATGGATGGATGGATGTTATGAATGCCAGTTCTAACACGAGGACTTCTGAAGATTGATCACCGCAATGAAGCAACATAATTAGCATGAACATGGTGCTATTTTTAGCCTCTAGAAGCCACCGTGAAGCAGCAACAGAAGGCCACTGCAGACTGAGCTTTTATGTGTAAACACCACGTCTGAGCCATCATCACTGCACTTCCCTGTGTCACTGTTATTGTACAGGAGCAGCAGGCAGATGGAGCGGGCCACTGTGAGGAGGGATGTGATGAAACCATCTGCTTTGCACAAAACATTCAGTTTCACTTTTTTTTTTTTTTCCCAGTGATGACTGAGGCGGTTTCTGATTCACTGCTTTCAAATACGACCTCTTTTTCTGTTCCTCTTTTCCAGCGTGTCCAGTCAAACACACTGGCGAATAGATAAAAAAAATAAGATTACTTTCCAGGCTACCAAGGCCAGCAGGTTGATAGGAAAGTTGGGTATTAGATAGAGGTGGGACAGTATTACATCTCAGTAAGGCCTGTACAATATCAAGAAAATTGTGATTTGTAGCATGGTTCTTGCATTTGTTAGACATTGTCAACATAAAAAGTGCAAATGCCTGGCACATGCAGTACTACCAACATTTATGCAATTTGAGTACGTGTATTGTACATGTTGATATTGCCATGATGACACAATTTTGTTTTTCATAGCTATAATATGAGTTAATGTCTATGTTAGTAAAAGTCTTGATGTTCACAAGAGTCCAGCCCTAACGTTGGCAGACTCTCATCTAAAGAACAGTTGCCTGGTCACACCACATTGTTCTCACCATTAATCACCGCTTTTATTCCAGAGGCCCTCCCTTTTAATCACTCGCCACAATCAAACTGTGCCTCCAGAGAGTCAGAGGGTAATCGGGCCAACGCACAAGACGGGTGAAATAGTGAAGGAATAAAAGAGAAAGACCTCCAGGGAGGGAAAATGCAGAATAGTACTGCTCACACAATTGTTCAGAATAGTTATCATGCTCAGATGGTTTATTGTTATTTCTGTGCTTATCGAAATTCTTCTAGCTGGCCTCTATTCATATGCTAAGTGCTACATCTGTAATTCAGTGGAAAACAAAAGGTTCCACTCTATTTTAATAAATATGTTCAACAAGGAGAATTAGGTCTTGTACATATACTCTAGATAATATTTTTCCCTGGGGATTCAAATAAGTAGTAACAAGTGTTGTTTAATATTCATATACTCTCATGCTCTATAGCGCAATGAATACAAATTGAACCCTTTTTACATTTGATTGACTGGTATTCATGTTTAGCCGTCATTGTTGTTTTTGTTGTTCACATGTTTGCAATAGTGCAGTACTTAAGCTTACGGGAAATAGAAAAGTGTCCAGGGCCTTCAATAGTTTATAAATGATTAATGTCGAAGAGGAAAATGTTGTCATAATGATGAGATGGAATGGCTAAATTATTAACACACTGGACACATTGTATGTCTCTTTTAGGATATTGTCAGTTGGATTGAGACCATCAATACTATGTCCTCCTCTATTGTTCAAACCATCGCTTATATTTCAGTGAGGAGTGTATAAATCTATTGGGTAATGTGGAGACCATAGGGTGCTCATTTTTCATACTGATCAGCAAAGCTAGTGAAGCAAGGTGTGTAGGCCTACTGACTAACTAAAGCTAAACTGAAACTGAAACTTAACTGAACTAACGTCATGTCCAAAAAATGAAGTGCTTTGTTTATTTTTCTCAATTTCAAAAATGTCACCGCTCCAGACATTGTTTGCGTGTGGAAAGCCTGTTCTGCTGTTCACTTGATTTTCTCAATCAAAGCCTCGGACTCATTATCATGACACATCAGCTCTTAAGGCTGTGAAAACCTGTGTCAGGAATTAGGAACAGTGTTTTTATCGATCACATTGAAACCTCACCCTACATAGGTATCCTTAAGGGACGGTCGCTGCAACTATGCTGGCAGTGGCAATGTTCCGTTTGCGAGCCTTGGAAGTTGTGTTTCTCACTTCAGATTGTGTCCACAGGCATTTGGCCAGGCTTATACCAACCAGCGCAAGGTGGCAGAGGATGGAGAGACCAATGAGGAGACGTTGCTTCAGGAGTCTGCTACCAAAGAGGAGTACTACACGAACCGTCTGCTGGAGCTGCAGACCGATCTGACACTGAACCGTTCTGTGGCCTCCAACGCCCAGGCAGAGACCGAGAGGCTCAACGGACTTCTGCAGGAGATACGAGAGGTGAGCTTTTACATTCACACAAACACGAAATACAATATAACTCTCAAGTTAATATCAGAAATTAATAAATGTTACAAATGACATGCTTTGAAAGTAGGGCTAACCAGTACATGTGGGTTTATAACACTGTAGTGGATCGATTCGGGCCAATGGTGATTGACATAAAAAGGTCAGAGCACCCGTGTGTGTGCGTATGTGCAGAAAAGGTGCTGTAATGCATGTGTGTCCACAGCCACTGTGGCAGGCAGCAGCGGAGTTCGCGCCCGGGTCAGACACTGTGGCCACGACCCCATTGTAGGGGCCAAATCCGGTGCTAAGCTGGGGGCTAAGTGAAATGCCCTGAGCTCGGCACATGTGGAGGGGCAGGGGGAGCTGTCATTACAACGCCACACTTTATGCACAAAACACACTCTCGTTTATTATTATCACAGTCACTACAATATATCTAACAGGATGTTGTATTTTTCAACATATTTAATGTATAATCATTTAGGTCATTTATGCTATGTAATGTATAAGCATTTAATATGGATTTTGGCAGTGATCGATTGTATGCATAATCATTTCAGATTGTTTTACTTGGATCTCTTTTTATCCATTAAGCATACAGAAGGACGACACTCTAGGGAGTTTTTTTCCACTCATTCGCATCTGCCACCTGTTAACAGTGTTACTGCGGCCCTTTGATGATGTTCAACACGTTCTGTTAGATTCTGTTTCAAACACTGAATCACAAAGTCCTCCAACAGCATTCACAGTCACATATACTGTAATTAGTGTAACAGATGTTTTAAACTGAACAGTAATAATTAAATGACAAAACAATAAATATATTCTTTATTTATTTGCAGTGAGCAGCACTAAGCAGTTATTAATAAATAACATAAGTGCTGTAAACCCAGGTCAGTGGAGGGTAGCCTGGGTCAGGCTCTGTGCCAGTGCTGTGTAACGCACCGTCCCTGACCTCGGTCCAGCCTGACTCACACACACCCCTCTACAGAGCCTCTCTGACTGTTAATTGTCCTCTAATCCTGGGCACTTCATACTGGGCTCTTGAGTTATCCTTGTGTTCTCATGAATATGTATTTGGACAACGGAGATCTATAATACGGCATCCATCCAGAAATGTGTTCCTGTAAAAATTGATATATTGATGTGATTTAAGACACTGTGATCAGGTTTTTTTCCCCAGTTTTCTTGAATTTATAAAAAACCTTCTCAGTTAGACAGCAATGCCACTCTTTCATGGATTTGGGATTGATTAACTTGACAAAGACAAATGGAACTGCTGCCAGCCACTGTAATCACCAAAACATTCATTGTATCATAACAGTCTTTAGTTTCAGTTCAGTTACCAAAAGCACAAATGCTATTCTTCTAATAAAAATAAATGAAGAGGTCATGGAGGTTCAAACTCAGAACAGACCTAATGTGTCTTGTCCTCCCGTGTGCTCCCACCTACTCCTGACACCGTCCCTGGATCAGCACTTCTGCCATATGCACAGCGAGCCGCAGGGAAGCTGCAGGATGCTCTGCGGTAAAACGAGCACACACATGCGCACAGACATTGTAAAGTGTGGTATTGTTTTTGTGTTCTATATTTAATACATGCAGTAAATGTTTTCAGATGACCCTGGGTTAAAAAAGGAACCTATGCTGACAAAGTTTACACTGCAGTATTGTATAATTTATTATTATCAATACTATTCTCTTGTACCTAAAACTGTTCTCTCCAGATTTGAGGAATTTGTTTAAAGTATATGAGTTCTGTTTTCTTTATAGTAGATGGTAACTGACATTACTCTTTAACAAGCAGCACACTAAATCACATGGGGATTATGGTTGTGCAAAGGTGTGCATTTTACTATAGACCTATTTTTAGTGAACCCTTACCATTAATAGTTGCTGGTGCGTCACTGGTTTTGCTGACATTTCAGTGTGTTCATACTGCTGCAAGCTACAAACTTTGAGGATTAATGACTTTGGCTCTTGCATTCCCCTATTGACAGTTTATCTTGACTCTCATATGCACAATTTTAATCATTTCAGGAACAGGAATCTGCTGACTCATCCATAAACTTTCGATATATGTTTTTCAGCTAAATGTAAAGATCTACTGCTGTATGTGTTGTGGTTTGTAAATGTACTGAGTTGTGTTTGCCTTTTCATTCAGGCCAATGAGATGCTGGAGCTACAGAGGAGTCGGATGAGGGAAGAAATCAAAGAGTACAAGTTCAGAGAGACCAGGCTGCTTCAGGATTACACCGAACTAGAGGAGGAGAACATCACTCTGCAGAAACTGGTCTCAACGCTCAAGCAGAGCCAGGTCAGTGTGAAGATCTTTTTACAGAATTGTTAGGTCTTTTTACAGAATATATAACCCAGCAGCCGTGCAGTTAATAGTCCCATCTCTGTTAAATAGTTAATGAGTCACACTCAGTTTCTCACTTGTGTGTGTAAAAGACTTCCTGGAAGTGTTGGATCACAAAATGCTTGGGTGTTGCTCACATCAGTTTGAGCAACAGGAACTCATCTTACAGAACCACAATTTCTATTCTGGGATAACAAGGAGAATAAAAAGAAGTTTATAGATTACAATAGAACACAAATTAACAATCACCCCTAAACGTTTATACCGAACTCAATTTTGTAAAAGGTAAGCTCAAAAAGATCCAATTGCAGAATGAAAACATCACTAAATGTGCACTATCATGTCACTTAAAACATGAAAAACTGGACATCATAAGGCATGATAATTTAAAAGAATCCAATTTCCAGGCAAGTATAAAAAGTATAAAAATCTGTATATGGTAAATAAGTGGGTTTCTTTAATTAACAAATAGAAGTAAGGTGGAATTTTTATTTTGTTGTCTCCTATTATATCATTTTGGTACAAATACAGCAGTTATTTTTACAAACTAGAGCTATATAAATATATCTATGTTGACAAAAGAATTTAGTTCAGAAATTCAAAAACCTTATGCCAGATTTTATATTTTAAAAAGATACTAATATACTTAATCATAGTAAATGATTTTTGGAAATTTTGAAACAATTATTTCAAAGTGATTAAAAAAAAAGATCTGAACTTCTAAAATCTTCTAAAATCAGCTACAGATATTATAATCATGATTATGATTATGTCTTTCTAGGTGGAGTATGAGGGGCTGAAACATGAGATTAAAGTTCTGGAGGAGGAAACGGTCCTTCTCAACAGCCAGCTGGAAGATGCACTGCGTTTGAAGGACATCTCACAGAGTCAGCTGGAAGAGGCCCTGGATGCTTTAAAGAGTGAGCGTGAGCAGAAGAACAACCTGCGAAAAGAACTGGCTCACCACCTGAGCCTGAGTGACAGCATCTATGGAGCAGGGGCCCATCTGGCCCTCACTGTCACCGGGGTCGAGGGCCTCAAGTTCTCCGATGAAGCCAATGGCACCAACAGCAGCACGGTCCCCAGTGCAAATGGAAACAATGAAGACAGCAACAGGCGTAACGGCCACCTTCACGGAGGCGCAGGATTAGCTAAGAATAACGGAGAGTTCCGCCCAGGCCGAAAGGGAGATGGACTGCACCCTGTTCCCGATCTGTTCAGTGAGCTCAACCTGTCGGAGATGCAAAAGCTCAAACAGCAGCTACTGCAGGTGAGTTCAAGGTTCCCGCAAGGGCTTAATATCAGTGGAAATGCTTGAATTTTAAAGGTGAGGCAGTGTGGAATTTCTTTTTTGACAACAATTGCAGGAACAGGAAGTGATTTAACTCCGTTTGCATTCAACTGAGCTTTAAATATCCTTTTTTCAAAGAAAGACAAATATGAAAAGTTTGTATAATCATGAGTGATATTATTATACACAGTTATAAACATAGTTTTTGCTGAACTGTATGCTACAAAATTTGATACATTTTCAGCATTTCTTGTTTTGATTTTAATTTTCAATTTTAGATAAAGTGCTTGAAAAAATATAGACATTGGCTATTTGTTCTCTCAAAATAGTTCACACACAGTTTTTTTCCATTTAAGATCTTAATTATGATCATTTTTGTCACAATTTTAAATGAATAATTCATTATACTTCACTATATTCATTGTCAATGTTGTTGGTTGGAGGAATTTATAAAGATATATACTAAAGATATACAATATTTATATCTGCAGCAAGCAATAAACATGATACATGAGAGATGGACACAGACTACTAATGATAAAAATGTAGGTGAATTATATGGGTGCAAAAATCTAATTAAGTCATTACTGTGGGTTTTTACCCGAGCTGAGCTCCACTGGGGAAAAGAAAATTAGATTAGTGGCCTCTGTATTAGCAGTGAGCCTTACACTGTAAACAGAATTACTCACTAATCAATTTTCTCATCTAAGAACATTATTCTGGGAACCACGTCAACACCAGCAGCAGAAGGTTTCCACTGGTTATATTTTGGAAAATCATTTTCTTTACATCATTTAGACATTGTTGAAGTGTTGTTTATTTATAATTTATCTATGAATGTGTTGTGTGTATAATTTAGTCTTCTGCTTTATCAGGGCAAACACACTTGAATAGGGAAAATGAATTTGGATAATTTACATATTTGCAGGTTGTACTGAAAATACTTTGCTGTTCTAAGCTTTTGTCAGCAGTCTCTGAAATAAAGTTTATTGAAAGGAAATGGTTATCAGTAGTTGAAACTTAAACTGTGTCCAGTTGATATTGTAACTTAATGAAATAAAGACTTAAGCCTGTCTTGTTTGTTTTTGATCTGGTTGTGTGTTTTCTCTTAACTCTACAGGTGGAACGTGAGAAGGCTGCTCTGCTCCGGACCCTTCAGGAGTCCCAGGTCCAACTGCAGCACACACAGGGCGCCCTGACTGAGCAGAATGAGCGAGTCCATCGCCTTACAGAACACGTCAATGCAATGAAGCTCCTCAATGGAGACAAAGAGCTGGCTGACCCACAGGAGAGCGAGAAGCCTGATGGGGGTCTGGGTTCACCCCCAACCAATGGTCACCATGATGATGACATTCATGGCATTGAGATCTTGGAGTGTAAGTATAAAGTGGCAGTAACTGAGGTGATTGACCTGAAAGCAGAGCTAAAGGTGCTGAAGGAGAAGTACAACCAGGCAGTGGAGGGCCAGGGAGACAGCCACTCTGACGACAGGGTCCAAGCTCTCAGTGAACAGGTTTGTCACTTCTACAGATGCACATTTATACTGCTTTTAAAAAGAAACTAATCTAACCCATTTGTTTCTTTCAGGTCACTATTTTGGAGCGCAGTTGTCGTGAGGGCAGGGAGAGGATTACAGCACTGGAAGCAGAGCTGCGAGCAGTAACAGCCACAACCACAGAGAGTCAGAGCATGTTGAACACAGCACAGGATGAGCTTGTGACTTTCAGTGAGGAGCTGGCTCAGCTCTACCACCATGTCTGTCTGTGCAACAACGAGACACCAAACAGAGTCATGCTGGACTACTACCGGCAGAGCCGTGTCACACGCAGTGGCAGCCTCAAGGGCTCAGACGACCCACGGGCCTTACTGTCACCTCGCTTGGCCAGACGCCTGGCAGCCATCTCTGCTGCCTGCTCCTCAGATCCTCCTCGCAGCCCCATGGACTCCCCCTCCAAAGACACCACCCACAGTGAGTCCACCTCTGGTGTTGACTCTCCAGTGTACCATGGCAGCCCCACCCGCACAATCAACAGCCTGTCTCCATGTCCTTCCCCAGTGCCCTCAGAGGCAGGGGATCTGCGCAAAGAGCCCATGAATATTTACAACTTGAACGCCATCATCAGAGACCAGATCAAACACCTCCAGAGGGCTGTGGACCGTTCTCTACAGCTGTCCCGGCAGCGGGCTGCGGCCAGGGAGCTGGCCCCTATGCTGGACAAGGACAAAGAGTCTTGCATGGAAGAAATACTCAAGCTCAAATCCCTGCTCAGCACCAAGAGAGAGCAGATAGCTACACTGAGGCTGGTGCTCAAGGCCAATAAACAGGTGAAAAGTGTTTTCCTTCGTTGTCAACACATCACTATTACACACTGTCAATTTGTCATTGTCACGTAACAAAATGTGCTGTCAATATTCTTATCAGTCAAACATAATGCAATATAAATAAAAATGCTAACTGTCTATGCAGGCTGCAGAGGGTGCCCTGGCAAATTTAAAAAGCAAATATGAGAATGAAAAGACCATGGTGACTGAGACCATGATGAAGCTAAGGAACGAGCTGAAGGCTTTGAAAGAAGACGCTGCTACATTCTCATCTCTCAGAGCTATGTTTGCTACTAGGTAACAATATACAACCTTTAAAATGTAGAAAAATATATTGTCTCTATTTTGTGTTAAGTTATTTTTTTTCTCTGTAGATGTGATGAGTATGTGACTCAGCTGGATGAGATGCAGAGGCAGCTGGCAGCTGCAGAGGATGAGAAAAAGACATTGAACTCTCTCCTCCGAATGGCCATCCAGCAGAAACTGGCTTTGACACAACGTCTGGAAGATCTAGAGTTTGACCATGAGCAGATACACCGAGGCCGTGGTGCTAAAGTGCCCAAGATTAAAAGCAGCCCATCCAAAGTAAGTGGCAGAGCTGCCCGCACAGCTCCTCCCAGCCCCACCAGATTCCACAGTCTCTCTGTCCTCACCACCCACAACCTAAACTCCACTTTGAGCCTCAGTAGTCCTACCTCTTTAGAGCCAGCAGGTTATCCAGCCATGCCTACTTGGACCTCAAACCCACTTTATGAAACAACCCAGACCTCAACTTCAGATCTGCCCAAATCAGGTCACTCCAGTTTTTGTGTGGGCACAGAATCTGTCGTCATAAATCCAGACTGGCTCACGGTAGATATCAGACATTATTCAAGGCCAGATATGGGGCAATTGTCCCCATCCCCAAGATCTAGCTCTTGTAACTCCACCTCAGTGTCTCCTCACCTTCGACGGAGGAGATGACTTATTATGGGACAAGTGATGTGTGTGAACTCCTGGATATACCCCTGCCCCACTTCAGTATGCTCTGTGTGGATTAGGTGGGATACAGAGAGGAGAAAAGGTAGCTTTGTTGACCTACTATGGTTTGAACTTGCAGCCAATGGAAAGCACTACTTTACTAAACAGCTAAATATTTGATGAGCTGGACTATTATTGTTTTATAGATAAAAAATACACATGACAGTATTCTTCATATAAGCTGATAAGTGTTCTCTGCAGTATCTCTTGCAGGATTCTGTGACTCACAGCAGCCCCCAGTGGCTGACTCACTTATGTTCATCTTTCTATTGTATTTTTATCAGCATGCAAAATGTTTAGCAATACAAGATTATTTATATAATGTTCATATTTTAATATGTATTAACCTAATACTGTATATCATCCAGTTTACTAATGCATGCTTAGGTTTCATAAGCTCTGTCATTTGGGCATTTGACCGGTTAACAAATAATGATAATTAAGAAAAATTGAATTTTGAAAACTGTCAGCCTCCTCTCTGTACCTCACCTTTCCACTTCCACATACTTAAATTTAAAAGGGGCCAAAGCTATCTTTACTGAAAATAAACCCCTCCTTACTCATCAAGAATGACCACTAGATGGCAGACTCTGACTGTTTTCACAGTGCCCTGTCAAATGCTGTTTGACCTTTTTCTGTACTATTATTCCACCCAAGACAATAAGTTATATACTGTATTTAAAATATTCATTCAAGTAATTGTTAGCTTATCCAAATATTTTAAAATTGTAAGTGCAAGTTTGGGAAAAAAAAAGTTGAAAAATACAATAATCCAGTAGTTTTTCTTCAAATAAACAGAATGAAATTGTTTATTATTATCCCCAATATGCACTCTGTGTTTTGTGTCACACAAATCAATACAATATTGGATTTGTCACTTTGTCTTTGTCTGTGTGTTGATGTCTGTGCCTGTCCGTCTGCTTTGTGTTTTCTTTTTGCTGACTGTTGATTGTCTCACTGTGAACATGAGAGAGGCTGTTTCCATTGTTAAATATATCCACATGCATACGCATTCACTCAAATGGCATTTATTCCTTAGTAAAGGTTAAACTGCATGCATCTCTATGTTCTTAGATTCTAATAACTTTCATTTTAGGATAAACATAATTTATTAATATTACCGTAGTATGAGGATCAATTAAAAACATAGACATATCAAAACCTGGACTTAAGGCAGTTTATGGCACTTACCCACCCCAGACGTGGTCAGTTTGTCTCTTCCCTGTTGTGCTCTCCTATCTTGTCTGTCCCATTGTCAAACCCTGAGTGTCACCACTCTGTATATCTGTCTAATTTGTCAGTTTCTTGTAGATTGTCAGCAGCCTGCTGCCTCAGTATCGTCACTTTCCCCACAACTAAGGCGAGGGAGAGCCTTTCTCAGCCGCAGGTAACGAGGTGAAAGGCCTGCTGGTAGTAATAGCAGAAGTAGTATCTTTCTTTTCATCACTAACTCAGACCCTTTTGATTAAACAAAAGTTATGCACAGTCAGTGCGGCGCACTTTCTGCATGTGCTTTCTCCTCACAGTTTTTCTTAACTAAGAATGACACCTGTTAAGGTTCAGTTAAAACTTGTCAGTAGAGGAGTGGAGAGTTTGCATGCACAGCTTTGCATGGTACATTAGTTAGCAGTATTATACTTTGAGTATGTTTTGCTTTAATTGTAGAATACTTATTCTTACAGCAATGAGGAAAAAAGGTAGTGCGCATTCAATATATAAAAAACACAAATTTGTAGAAAGAGTTTTTTTTTTCAGTAGTAAGTTTATGACCATACGAATAAAGAGATAGTGCTAAAAAAGTATAAAAGTAAAACTGATTACACTATAGGAGACATACATGACTGGAGCAAGCTGCCATTCTAATATTGTAACAGCACCTATGTTTTATATTGTGATGAAGATGTGCAGCAATTTAACATGGACTGCTGACAGAGATCAGGACTCGAGGTCTCATCACTGTAGATCCAACAACAACAGTCTGATGCACACAGATGAGTTCACTGTGGCCTTCAAGGCATTTAAGAAGCTGCCAATACAGTTTTTGGGCTCTCTTTTTTCCCCCCTATGTTTATTTGTGCCATATGAACAGTACATATGTTATCTCTTTGTTTATTAGTGTTTGCCACTTTTTACGTCCTCTGCTCTTCCGGTGACGGCTGATATTTACTCACCTCATTCCTTTGCTCTGTCCTTTTGTCGTTTCAGTCCTAGATCTGCTGCAGACATCCAGGAACAGCACACAGCTCGGTCCAGCAACAGTGGTCTTCTCTCCCCGTGTGACCCTCGTACCTGTCTATCCTATCAGCCCCACCAGCCGTCTGGCACCTGACTCTCAGAGACACAGACAGTCAGTACTGGACTCTGCCCTCCCAGCTCCAGCTGACCCCGTCCCTTCCAAGTTACCTGGGTCACAGAAGAGGAGCAGGACCATCTTGTAAATGGATGACTGACCTGCAGTACAAAAGCCTGTGACAATTTTTCATTTTCTTTTATTCCTGAGACTATGTATTTAATTCATTTATTTATTCAGTTGTTTTCTGATTTTTTTACTAAAATATTTATTACTGGAATGTGTATGGTGGTCTTTCGGGATAGATAGAAATATTCTCTAGTCTAATATGTCTCACTGCTTGGATGAAGACTTGATTAAATAGAACGGCACACAACTTTGACTCAGCTTAAGATCTGCATTAAAGCAAAACTCCTTAACAACAGTTTGGTGAGGTTTTTGAGGTTTTGCTTTGGTAAATAAGTTGGAATTCTTGCCTAACTAAACTAGAGAGCCATAGCATTTCTGGATCCTATGGAATGGACTTTCGAAAACTAATGAAGGTTAAATTCTCGTGATGATGAATGGTCGATATTTTTACTGCAACTTTTGGCAAACTGTGCATGTTTCAACAATTTTATACCTTCCTATTCCTAAGCTATTAGTTATATTTATTTATTTTTACATAATTCCCCATTTACAGTATGTAGATGCATTAGTTACAATACTCAGGCTATTTGCATTTTTTGAGTTAGCTGGGATTTTTGCCTTTTGATTTGCACAGGTTTAAGTGGCCATGACGTGAACTGACCTTTAAGAGTACTTATTCCAAATGAGTACACATAGCTGCACTTTTTGTGAACTTCATATCATCATTTTCTCTATTGTCTTTCCACAGACGTCTCTTTCCTTTGTTTCTTTTACAAAATCGTTTTCCTAATATGACCATTAGCCATAATAACTGCAAATCTGTCTTTTTCTAACGCAGATTTTTTCTTTTTAAACAGTATGCAATATTGTCCAAGCACAATGTATATCTCTCATTACAGCAATACCATAGCAATGTTCAGTTTCATCAATCACTGCAAACATCCATGTCCACGTAAACAGTCTGGACATGGATGCAGCTCAGTGGAGAGTTTTGTACATCACCGATTTGATGTCTCTAGATTTTCTCATGTCCGTTTGAATGTTGTTCATTTTGTTTCCCTCACTGCACTTACAATGTTTTCAGATTTGAATTTTAACTAAAACAGAAAAGCCAGAAACGGTGTTGTAATGACGTTTGTGTTACTGCGTTGAATAATGAGCAAATCTTTCTCTTCTCTTCTTTCGTCTGTGTGCTTTCTGTGCATTAGTCTATTTCATGAACACTGAATGATTAAACTCGGTATTTGTGGTCTAACCCCTGTTTCCGCAGAGGGACCTAACTTTTCTTGATTTGTTTGTAACTGAATGGAGAGGGACTAATCCACGGAGAGAAAAACAAGAGGATTAAACTGTACTACTGTGAGTTTTACAGTGTGTGCCCTACAATTTGCCAGTGGCCGGTGTCATAGTCAATAAAAGACCTGTCGTTGGAGTTGTGTTTGACTTTATGATGTGTATATATGATGAAAGATAACCATGAAAACAAATAACTGGGGATTGGACATGGAAAAATACATTCATCAGTGCATAATGTCCAGTAATATAACTGTAAGCATTAGTTCACAAGTGAATTTTGGTTATCTGTGGGGGAATAAAGACTGATTTTGACTACTCAGTCTCTTTATGGCAGAGTTGAGGTGGAGGATTGCCTAGGTGTGCGTTCCCAGGGCGCATGGGGAAACTGGGCGGGGCTTATGCAACTCCCACCAGTGTGAGAGTGTTGGAGCAACGCTGAACAAATGGATGAAGTCGTCAAAGGTGCAATGAAATATAGTGGACATTACATTAAAGTACATCCCGATGAATTCCGGACTATTTTTTGTGGTCTGAGGTCACTCGTTGACCCCGATTCTTTCACTCGTTCTCGGTTTGACGACGCTGTTTGGACTGGACGACGCGCTGGGTAGTACTTTTCTGATGTTTTTGGAGCACTTTTTGGCTCATATGTAAAAAGTATATACATATAATCTCAATGCTGGTGCGGTCGGTGGCGCACAAGAGAATGGACGGCTTCAGCAGAGTCGCTTTTCGGAGGAAACCGACAAGTATGGGGTCAAGTGAGGAGTCAGACGAAGCAGGTGGGTGGAAAACAAGAACCTCGAGCATAATATTTAACACACATTTTCTGCAGAAACTTAAATCTCAACCTTTTGTATTTTGACTCATTTTTCTGCTGGAGTGCTTTCTTTTAATGAGAACTTCGCATTGTTGCCTCCAGGGTTGTGTGTCATGAGTTGCAGGATTTTACTGATCTGGTTAAATCACATTTTTGGCTTCAGATGTTGTTGGGAAAGCATGTTTAAACGTCAGAACGCGCAGTCATCTCCACGCACACTGCGCATATACAGTATTTACCCAACACGCACTGATAGAGGCTCCACAGGTATGAAGCCTTCTGTGGCACGTCTCAGCATGTTGGCCTGTTATCTTTAAGCTTTAGGGCACATTTTTTTCCCCACTTTAGAGGTGGGTATTTGATTGAAAGGAGAGCTGACTTAGCTTTTTGTGTTTTTGTGTTTGTGTGTTTGCCCCAAATGGCAGAAAGATGGAGTCTATAGGCTTAGCAGCTCCATCTGAAAAGTCCTTGTGCAGGTTTATACTCCTCAAAAAACACTTCTTTATATTCAGTACATGTCAGCACTCCTCACCACTGTCTGGGCAGGAGCTCATGCCCCAGTCTTATCTTGCACCTTTACTTCTGGAGCGTGTGCAAACATGCTGTAAGTCACATCCAGCCAAATCTGTGAAAGCAGTTGAAGAGTATTTGGACTTTGCTCACATTGAAGGAAAAATGGCAGAGGACGGAGCAAGTAGGAGACAGTCTAGGCCAGGTAATAAGGGTTGTGTCAGGAAATGAGGTAAACACCTGATTGGCCAGTGACTCATAGGGGCAATAGCTGGTACGCAATAATGGAGCTGTATGCATTCCTTCATGATCATGATAGTTCCCCTTAGTTGCTCAATGGTAAGCAACTTATTGTTTAATCATACCACAGTCCGGTAACAATATTCATTCTCCAATTATTAATTAGTAACTATGTGTGTCAGGGCATTTGTGTACATTATAAGATCAATATGTGAGCTGTTTGAAATAATCAATGGCCACATCTACAATGGCTCCTTATGAGTTTAAATAAAAAGCATCAAAACTCTAATGATCTGTTATGTTCAGTCCAAAACATTAGAATTGGCTAGATGTACAGTATGTGCCTATTACTGGCTTACTATTATGTTTTGTATTCATTTGTGCAGTAACCTTGACAAACAGGAAGTCATTGTTATTTTTGTCCTAGATTTTCCTTTAAGTGCATTTTGCTGCGTAGCACAGTTCCACCTGTTTGTAGAAATATGTACCGTGCCAGTATTTACAATAAACAGACTTTTTGGCTTATGGAAATAGTTTGTTTTGTAAAATTCATGTTCATGGTGTAAATGTCGGCTGGTCTGGCGTTATTGAAGGCAGCTGTGCACATGGTAACAATACAGCCCACTGTGAACCTCTGTGTGTGGACAGAGGCAGTGGGACTGTATGAATCATGCTGTGTTTCCTGTCCCCGATGCTATTGTCCCACTGCACTAATGGCCATTCACTGGTGTCCTCTGCTCACTCTCTAACTGGGGATACACCATGAGTTAATTGTGCCTTACACATAATTACTGTTTATGTGCCATGCTTCGCTGTGCCACAACTGTAGCCTCTGTCTGTCTAAGCCTTTTACAAATGACAAATGTATAAAGGTCTGTGAGAGAGAGCTAAAAATATTATCAAAGAGGAGTATGCTGTTTTTATAATAGTTCTGACTTGCATTGTAACTGGAATGTGACACCATTAACCTGTTTTTATTCCACTTATCTTACACACTTGCTCAACAAATGTTTGACACTGAGATATCCCAATTAAGCGCTTTAATTGTGCTCAAGAGGTGTGGCTTTACTTTAAAAAAGCACAACCCAGTGAAGTTAATGCCAGCGATCTATCATCATAAAACTGTCTGTATTTATCTCCTACAGTTTTATTCAGTAAACATTTTTATGAAGAGGAGTTAGCACTGTTGACTCAGAGCAGGTTGAAAGGTTGTGGGACGAATTCCTGTGCTGGCTGGCAATGGCCTGTCTGTGGGAATCTCTCCTCGGTGTCTCTCTGGGCTCCAGTTTCCTCCCATCGTCCAAAGACATGCATGTGTAGGGAAATTAGAGAATCTAAATTGCCCTTAGTAAATGAATGCTAGTGTTAGAGGCTGTCAGTCAATGTCTGTGTCTCTACTCAGACAATGAATAAGAGTTCAATGCAACAGAATAGGAATTATTTTCTTATTCAGTAACAAGCCTGAACAAGAAATTAATTCCACTTCTTTTCTTATTCAGCCCTGTGACTACCTGGCCATTGTCCAGGCCAAGGTGTACCCTGCCTAAGGCCCAATGTTGCTGGGATATCTCCAGTCATCCATGACCCCTAATGGGACTAAACAGGAGAAGATGAATCAATGTTGACATTTGGCAGTTTGTTAAAGGCTAGAAAAATGTATGTTGCATTTATTGCAATTCTACTTATTTTTTCAAGATCATGTTTGATCATGTCTGTATCTTACTCAGGTCTAACTGTAACTTAAACTAATGTGAAAGTGAAACTAAAAGTTGCAACTACTAACATATTTCTTTGGCCAAGCTGTCTGACAAAATAAAAAAAAACAACACTGTAGTGGTATAGCTTCCTCTGGTATAGCTCCCCCAGTTCACACCCTTTGCAACCATTTATAGAAGTTTCCTCCAAAAGACTTGTCCACAATGTCCATTACTACACACTAAGGGTGAATAAGTAATATGCTCCTTGTATGTGTCATATCAAGTAAAAAATTCCAAACCTTTTCATGATCTTTGTCATTAATGACAATATATGATGCCAACCAGCCCCAAACCACTAAAGCACTGATCCATCCAAATAATCCAACAACTAATTTGATTTCATTAAATCAGTCTGAAATATCAGTATCTCTAAGTGAGTAATACACCCTAACCTTGATTAAATACTGTGAGTAGTTACAATTAAAAATACAATTGAAAGTACATGTTGCTCATTGCTATCTAAACTATACACTCCTTTGTCACCTTGTCATCTGTCTGTAAAGCCCTCAGCTTCAGTCTGTTACTAATAACCACATGTTGGCTACTGTCTCCGATTCCTTTTAAGCACAACCACTCCTCTGTCCGTTAATGTTTGCCCACTGTGATTATTGCATTGTGGCTAGAAGTCAATAATGTCAATATTTATACATAACTACTATTTACATTACACTCAGATTACTCTTTCTAAGAATGACATGTCAAATTGAATGAATGAAGGCGTGGAGCTAGTTATTATTTGACTAAGTAATAACAGTATGGTGTGCTACTATTGTAATTTGGGGTTTGACAGAAATGTTTGTTCAGTGATTTGAGTAGAAGTATTCCTAGAAACAGTGAAGGCTTCCAGTAGGTGGCAGTAGACCCTAGGAAATATTTACCATATAGGCACATTATTTTACTGGCAGCTGACAGTTCTGTACATAACTGGTCATTATCTGGTCTGATGGTATGATGATGATGAATGCAACTACAAACTATATATTATAAAAATGGGCATTAAGTCACTTCTTATGGTCACAGTCTTACATAATGTAGTTTAAGTGAATTGCACATTGACTTCTGGCTTTTATATTAATGCTGCAAGATATATGCTAATAATAGTCCTGAGAAAGATATTTTAATCAGGAGGTGTTACTACTCACAGCCATCTTCATTGTTTATGCTTATTACTGGGATTAAAAACTTATACCTGCTCCACCCTCAATACAGGTCGCCAAATTGCATGTTTTACCATTTTAACTGTTGACAGCTTATGATATCTATAAATCTAAATAGGATTAAAATATGTCACTTGTATGTATACAATATTTAAAGTTCAGAATCAACTTTATTGTCAGTTCTGCCACATGTTCAGCACATAAGAAGAGAATTGAAATTTCGTTGCTCGTACTTTCGCATATAGCATAAAGCACTAGACAATACATATATGTAATGCTACAATGTCAGAGTAAAACAGGTTTAAATCACAGTAATCCCACTCCTGTATAGTTGATGTGTGTTCCAGTCAGGATACCCTGTTTATCTGCAATGCCAGCCAGTGCTTCCTGCCAGGAGTGTTTTGTATGAGCATGGGTCATTTCCCTTCATGACGGGCATTGTTAACGTCTTCCCAGCAGGCCACTGTACTCTCTGACACTTAACCACCTCAGAAAACCAACCTGACTCACTTACAGGACTCTATGCTACCACAAGAAACACTTTTGGAGAAGTTACTTTACCCAGTGGAAAGTTGCTCCATCGTACAGACAAGATATGAAGCAATTTTTTTTTCTTCTTACACCTTTGCGAAATGGAGGACATCCCACATGTGGTGGACTCTAGAGATGTGTCGGTGCATGACTTGTGTTTCTTCATTGTATCTGGCGTCTTGAGGAGTGGAGTCTAAGCATCCTGACCAGGGTCACTGCAGGAAAGGAATGGAAGGGAAGAAAATAGTAAAATGATGTGTATTTATTAGTATTATCTCTGATCGACAACAACATGGAGTGGCTGAGCTCACTTTACCGGAGGTCTTTTCTGGGACACATAGTCTCTGGTAGGTGATTTTTATACAGACAGACGACCAACACTGCCAATGTCAGGGTTGGAAAACTTTTAAAAATATAAAAAAATAAATAAAAAGACTGGACTTTCAATGAAACGGCGACGCAAGTACTGGTTTTGGAGGCGGAAAGGTAAAAAGATGTGTCTGCTCTGCTGTTATGGTAAGATTCCACTACTTCACAATGCAAAAGGATGTGTTGAATATCTAAAGTACTGTATATTGTTGATTCATTAACTCTGCCCATCCTTCCACAAATATAATCAGTGTCTCATCTCTTGCTATTACCTCAGATCTCTCCATTTGTCTCGTGTTAAGCTAATAAGTCCACCAGCATACTGAATGTGTGGTCTAATGCCTCCATATCGACCAGTTATTTTCCATTCATCGTTCATGCTGCTGTTTCCACTGACCATTTGTTTTCAGTGTTATCAAATCCTCATAAAAGGGAAATGTGCATCTTTAATGTTTAGTCTCAGCTGATGAAATGGAGTAGTCCATGTAGGGCTTCATGGTTACTGGGTGCCACTGGAAAGAAGGGGGAAAAACAACATTTAAATGCTGAAGAAAGACAGTTTGTTTCAGAAGCCTGGGAACCGTCCCCCCTCTCAAGACCCTTATCCAAGCACTTTTGGCAACATGTTCTAAATGTGTGTGTGTTTGTATGCACTCAGTTAGTTGTGTGTGTGTGTATGTGTGCATGGAACTTTGTAAAAGTGCTGTATTGTCACTAGGGTGAGTCACTCTTATTTAAAAGCACAGCAGAGGAAACGCACTGCTTTCATTCTGGCTGCAGGAAGGAAAAGGCTGGGAACAGCGGCAGGCCCATGTCCTTTCACTGTGTTCCACTGTGGGACCCGCTGTCATCAGAAATGGCCCTTGTAGTGATGGACAAGTTTTAATTTTCTGTGCCTGGCTTCGAGGGTTGAATGGAAAACCCATTAGTTCTAATTGATTGAATATTTGATAGAAAGAGATGTTTCTTTTTATGTCAGTGAACAGATAAAACACAGGCAAGATTCCAAGTGCTTTGACATGCATTTGGGTTAGTGTCATTTATTATTAAACACAGGGTATATTTTGGTTGGTGCTGTCAGTTCTATCCAGAGTCTGGACGGTGATGACCTTTCAGATGACATATAGGGAAATTGTTCATCTAAATTGGAAATAGTAAATGAATGTGTGAGAGAATTGTTGTCTGTTAGTGTATCTCATAGTATTAACCCTGCATTAAACTGGCTATTATTCTAGGTTGCACCAGGCCTCACGCCTAAATCAGCTGGGATAGACTTCCGGGTGACCCATAACAAAGGGAAAAGGGAAAAGGCTAAATTAATGAATATTCTGGTTCTAAAATTGGTCTTTAAATAACAGTCTACGCTAGAGTGAAGTGTGATACAGAGAAAGTCACAGAAATTACCTTTAATGTAATATAACTTTCCACCAGAATATGCACTAGTGCTTAATTGACCTCTAGCACAAACTGAATGGAAATCAGTCCTAATAAATGTATTTTATGCTTCCACAGAATTTTTTTGTATTATTTAAATAATACTGCTATAGTTTACTTTAATTTATCATAATTGGAAACTGTGCTAAAATTGCGCATAACTCCATCTAGTGGTATAAAGTGTTATAACATTCAGGAAGGTAACCTACTGAGCATTCTGATATATCTGTAAGTACATAGACTTCTTTAGTTTAACCTTGTGTTATATAGACTAGATATACTTTTATACTTGAGCTACAGGGGCAAATTAATTTCCCCAAGGGGACAGATGATTTTATATTATCTTATATAGACTAGATATTCCTGAATATGTAAAGTCCACAACAAATACTACTATCTTCATCTATCTCCAACTGTGTATTGTTTGTCATACGATGAGAGAACAGCCAGTGTGCATCTGTTTCTAATGTTAAACAGTTGTGGTACAGTTGCCCTGTGTTTTTGCCTTTATTCCTGTTAGTATGTGGTGGGCGGTTTTCGATCAGGTCTGTGTTTGTATTCATTAATGAAGGTATTGTGTTGTGTTCAGTGCCATGTGTTTGTTAGGGGCCACCAGTGACAGCTGTGTGGCTCGTTAAATGATGTCACCCAAAACGAACACCAGCTGAGAATAAAGACTTCCTGTGACCACTACATCGTTAAAATACTTCCTAATTGGCCCAACTGTACTGAACTTTACCCTTATTCACTAAAAGCATATGCATTTTTTTTTACATTAAAGCTCTCAGTGTCTCCTATGGAAAATGGAAAATGGAAAATCAGAGATGGCTCTTAGATGCAGATTATATTCTATAATGACACGCAGTAGTTGTTTTTGCTGGTGTACACTATTGCTTTTCTTCCCACTTCTCTCCTGTTGGTTAGTATTCCTCCCAGCATGCCTCTGGGTTGACATCATTTTACACTCTATTGGCAGGAGAGACGTGTTCCCACACACTAACACACACCTTGAGATCACAGTCTCTTTCAGTCCCCATGGTGCACTATTGTCATATACTTCTGCATACATTTCCATTATCCATGTACACAAAGGAAGAACTTCTCAGCACAGAAAAACAGCTTTTGTATCCGACACAAATAATTGCATGAATGGACTATTTCTGAATTGAATATTCAATATCAATTCTCGTTACAATGAAAGTACATTCTTTTTTTTCATTTCTTTTTTTTTTTTTTTTAATAGATTCATTCATATGCTAACTTATCTAAGTGACAAAACCTAAAATTGACTTTGCTTTGAAGGGTTGATAAGATAACACCAAAACTTGACCATCCTGGTTATGTAATAGTTGTCATGGATAATGTGTATTCTCACCTGTGACCACCTGAGGGCTTTTCATGCAAAATATACAGCACATTGTACCATACTGTATCTGTACTGATCAGAATTTGAGAGTTTGCCTTCCATATGTTTGTGTTCTTTATCCTCATTCACGTAAATAGTACTTACATGTTTTCTAATTTGCAATCAGCAGCTAAGGTTAAGAGTCAGTTGAATACACTCCCCTCACTAATTCATCAGATTGGCGTTAGTGAGTGTGCAGCTGTAATCGAAGCCTCCCATGTTGCCTGTCATCACTCAGAACAACACATCCAATCAGGCGCTGGGCTGAAATATGATTGCACTGTTAGACTGTTAAATGATGTAAAGGGGAACGCAGTCCATCCTGTTAGCCAGGAAGACATGTTTAGGGCCTGTGCAGAATACTAATTCACCACGTAGAAATATGAGCAGTATACATGTCTGCTCTCAGTACTTTCTCATTGTTATCTGTCAGTCACACTCTGGGGATACCTTTCTCATATTTTAATAACGTAACATTCGTAACCTGATATGAATGACACTTGACTTGCTGTTTAAAAGTATGAATTCTTGTCTCTCACGTCAAGTACTTTCTGCTCAAATGCTTTCAGACACTTCACTAAAGTTTTGTTTCTAGAGCTGTCATGTCAAGTCAGGTTATGATAAGATATTGTCTCCCTTGAAAATGTGTTGTTTTACTGACTATTTTAGTGACTGCGCCACATATAAACGGCTAAAATCTACCTGCAGGCCAGATTAAAACTGATAACTCTGTTGCTTGGGCCTTGCTATCCCAGGCCTCCATTTTTAGCAGCTTGTCAGTATTTTTCACTCATTATGTGTGAACCAATCCAAGGTGGCCGTTCCAATGGAGCAGTGGCAGATTTTGTCTCGTATCCCGCTGTGCCCTCATGACAGATGTGTGACACTGCTGCTGTAGCGACACCACATTAGCCGCTGTACCTTGTTTCTCTTGTCTTTGTAGCTTTTGTTAGAGCCTGAGAACGCGAGTGTGGACAATGCCCATCATTCATCATTGACCTTCGAGTCAATCGAAGCGACATGGAATCAAATGAGTGTGTGTGCGGGCCAACGTGCATTTTAAGTGATGTAGGTTTAATTAATGATGTGTGGGAAGGGGGCCCTCGGTTGTAGGGTGGTAATAGCCCAGAGCGGTGATTTAAAAGCCCTTTCGCTCCTTTCCTCTGTTGTCAAAAAAGAGGTGGATAATGGAGGCGGTAGGTGGACGTGACAGACAGGGGAGATGGGGAAGCGACAGATAAACGCCAGCTGCAGCAGTGAGCGGCGAGAGCTGGAGGTGTGAGGTGGGCAGTGAGTGGGAGGAAGGCTGTCAGAGCCGAGTGTGAACAGAGGCAAAAATATATGCACATGCACAATGTCACATACAAGAATTAAGACGCAGAAATGTTTAAACGAAAAGATGAAATATCTTCCCGACCTTTTTTGTTTTTGTCTTTCTCTATTGTTCAAGAGAAAGCTGCAAAAAGTGAATGTAGTCATTTTTTTAGGTTTTGGGTCTTTTTGCACAGTTTTTTAGTGCATTGAATGGCTGCATGTGCTTTCTTTTGAT
The DNA here is from genome assembly GCA_036850595.1 of Rhyacichthys aspro. Taxonomy (NCBI): domain Eukaryota; kingdom Metazoa; phylum Chordata; class Actinopteri; order Gobiiformes; family Rhyacichthyidae; genus Rhyacichthys; species Rhyacichthys aspro. The sequence continues at coordinate 10,294,440 of CM072153.1, forward strand.
GTAAAGGTGTGAAAACAATTAGGAACGTAATACGAAAAGAAAAAGTAATCTTAAAATTAAAAACTGGCAGCTACAGTTGCCAATATGTCTTTGTAAAAATAGGAAAAACAATGGCTCATAGTCCACATATTGCAGCTGTAAGTTACATAGTATTACATAGTGTTTTCTGCTTTTTGTTTGTAAGTTATCTGTACCTATAACTATGGTTTCAATCAGAAAAGATCATACATGAAGTTCATTCTATTTGTCCTACAGCCATACATCCCTTTTCTGCGGACTTAGCCAAGTGTGAAGATGATATAATGTGATGCCAGTGCAAAATGTCCATCACAGCGGGTTTACATTTGATGATGAGTTTCATTTTAATTAAAAAACAACACCCGGTATGCAAATGAGCCTGAAAGTGATCTTGTGTGTGAGTTTGAGAAAGGATTTAAGTGGATTGTCTGAGTGTGAGACAGTGAACTGACAGCTTTATCTACCTCCAAGCAGCATGCATTGTGTTTGATCACATTTTCCTCATCAACCATCCCTCTGTTTGTAAAGCAGCCAGAGTAAATCTAATCAAATGCATGCTTCCTGTGACGTGGACATACCTGCATTATGACAGTAATGCCCGTACAGTATGCGCACTCACCCCTGATTGTATTCAGTATATAGAGAATTCTTAAACAGGATCATTACTCACTGTCCAAAAACCAATACTTTTGTTAAGAGTTGCCATGGAAACAATAAGCCCTCCCGCGATAACAATCAATAGGTGTTTTGTTCTTAAAATGAGGGCAGTTTGTTAGAATACAACATGTTTATATACTGAAATGATATGAAATGTGTGAGTATGCCTTATTTCAGTTACATGGAATAAAATAAGTCAATCAAATTAGCTTTTTTTGTTTGAAAGTAGATTGATGTGTTGCTGTTTCTTCTTGTTGGCTGGCACTTGGAGTTAAAGCAGTGTGATAGATAGATTTTTTTCACACTGTAAAGCCCTACTTACGTGATAGAAAGACTTCATTGTGTTATATTACAGAATAAAAGACTCTGAAAGTGCAGTCCCAGGATCCCTGCTACATCACTTTCTAACACCAGATAAAGCTGCTACATTTCCAGCATTCCTCTGTCTAAAAGAATAGCTTTGAATCCCACTGATTGATGCTTCAGAGTATTTTTGCACACTTTGTATACTCCCCCTGCTGGTGATTAATGGTGCATTCATGTGGTCCTCGAAATTTTGGGAAAATGTTTTCCTGAGTTGAATAATGCACATGAACACCTGCTTGAGTCATAACAAAAGCTCAGAAACTCAGAGGAAGTTTGCCAGAGATTCCATGTTGAAGTTATTTTCATCAACAACATGATAGAGGAGGAAGAGATTTTAAAAATATAAGTCATTAAAATATGGTTTTGCACATAAATGAATTGATAATTTGCCAGTACAACTTTGTTTTTTTTCTCCATATAGGCTTATTTATTTATTTACGTCTGGTATTTAGAGGTTTAAACATATGTTATGTTAAAGTCTTTTGTTTTGAATAGGCTATCCTTTCTTGACCCGCTACTAATAGGCTAATAATTGCTACTTTGACTGTATTAACTCATTTAAAAATAACACATAAATAGCACATTTTTGACTTGGCCTCCATCTTCCTTGTTGTTGTGGTTTAGAATGTTCCCACTTTCCGACCTGAAATCATGTGAACACACCGACGTTGGAAGACAACTTCTCCGATGCTCCGGGTTTCCGAGGACCACATGAATGCTCCATAAGTTAATCTATTAAACAACTAGTCAGATCAGGTTTATTTTCTTCATAACGTATAATAGCCACATTGCTTCATGTCTGTGTCTGTTTAAAGTGACACAAATTCAGCAAGTTTTAAACAGAACTGACACTAATTATGAAAAAAGCTGACATGCACAACACATTATGAGAGCTGTAACACTGGGTTTGAGAGGCTAATTTTACTCTTCTCCCGCTTGTCACTTTAGTTTAAGACATTAGTGTAGCACTTAATTAGCTCCCATGTAATCACTGCAAATACTATTACCATATTCATATCTTTCATGATTGTATTCTTATTTTTGTAGCTGAATTTAGTATATTTTTATGGCTGCCCAGTGTATGTGTGCACACAATACTGCAGTGTTTTTGCCATTTGTGCAACAGCAGTAGTGACATGCCTGCACTAATGGCTCTGGAAGTGGTCAGGAGGAACCAGAGCACATACATTTATTTCTTTAACACCCTGATTTCCTGCTTGCAGCTCACATGTGCACACTAGTGGCACACAGGGCCGTCGGTAGTGTCTGGATGTCGTTATTGCTCTTTAGGACTTCCGGTCACTAATTACTCCTCTGTGTAATGAGGACTGTATACACTCACAGTCAGAGTTTGATGACTGGGGTGTTGCAGCTGTAAGAATGAACGTTTAATGGCCGTCCATATCCGGTATTGGTTATTAGGATTGACAATGGAGGCTGTGTGTTTTAGAACTGGAGCAGGATTTCCAGCTGTTCAAATGAAAGGAGCGCCATAGACAGAAGGAAGTGAGGATGGAAGGAAATAGAGAGGAGAGAGACAGATAAGGAAAGGGAAAACTCGGGGTACAGGGTCAAAAGCAGGTCAGGAGATGAATGCAAAAGCGGGACGAAGCTGCCAGAGTGAATTAGAAGAGAGACGGAGCGAGTGATGGAGGTCAGTAGCGGAGCGAACGTGCCAGTCCGCCTGTAGTCATTTTCACACAGAACTTTGACAACTTAAATAGAGATCAGTTTGCTTGTCGTGTAAGATTTTGACATGACACACTTTGTATTGATGTGCATTGTCACCGCACTTCCTCAGTTGAAGACATTTTGTTGCTTTTTATTGAAGTGTGCTCAAAATGATGAAACATGAAAGTTAATTGTCTATTGACCATTGAAAAAGTTCAGCTTTGGAAGAATTGTTCTGATGTAAAAATTGACCTGTAGTTTTGTTTTTCAGTCTTTTTGTTAAAGTTTGAAGAACATGAGAGACATTTTTTAATGTTTTAATTTGAGACATGTGCACCAGGGCTGAAGTTAGAGTGGAGCAGAGGAAAAGATAGTGCACGTATGTTTTTTGTTGTTGTTGTTGTTGTTGTTTTTTAGTTGAGTACATTTGAATAAGTATACAATTTTGTTTTTTGTTTCCGCAATTGGTCCGTTTTGTTTGTTTTTGTTTTTATAAAAGAGAAGCAGGAGAGGTCCCTAGGCTGCTTTTGGGGGTGAGTGGAATCTGAGACAGGGACAAAAAAAGAACCAGGTAGTGGAGTTTTACGCAGCTTGTTAAAGGCATTTTTGTGACTAAATTCCCAAATATATTATTAGAAAATATAATTTGACTCCAAAAATTCTGTAATATTTCCTGTAAAATGTTTTTAAAGAGCATCAGTGAAAATAGGCTTGTAGCTAAGGAAATACACAGGAAATACACTCCCACTACACAATACACACTATACTGTTAAAATGCATCACACATTTTGCTGCTGCTTGCTTCTGTATATGTGATGAAAAGGATTATCAAATTACTCCATAATTATTACAATGAAGTTTCTATTAATTAGCCTACTTTTAGACTGATTTTACCTAACCGTCCACAACCCCAACAACTTAACAAAAGAATAGACTATTGTAGGCCTCTTGCACACAAAATGAAATATTGTTATTAGTTATTGGCTTTCATACTTTCCGTTCTCAGAACAGTAACCTTATGCAGAAACAGAGATTTAAAGATATTCACTTCTGCTTCTCAGTTAAAAAAAAGATATTACTTTCAAGAGCAAAATATCCGCTATTTATAGAACAGTACATGTTTTTGGTGTTTGGTTGTTATGGGAAGAGTGGGTGGCCTTTACTTTCAGTTCACCCACCTCTAATGTATTCTCTACTCTTTATGAACCCCAACAGACATCATACACTGAGATATAGGATAAACCCCTGGAGCTTAATAACAGCCAGATCAATTCCTCACCAGCCCCTCTTTGATTTCCATCCCCCCACCCGCCTCATCCCCTCTCCTCCTTTACCGAAGGGGGGGTTGTTTTGTGTCAGCACCTCTATCTGTCTATTACTAAGGCCACTATAACCCCAGCGGCAGCAGTGTGACATGTGCGGTCATTGGCTTCTTTCCCTTTGCTGGCCCTTCCCCTTGTCCGACACAATGGGTCCGATTGTCCGTGCGACACACATACACAGGGGGGGCTTCACTAGTGGGGCTTGAGTGGCACTCCCCCTCCGCCATATGCCCCCCATCTCCAGCGGAATGCTATTATGTTCAGTCGGAAAGCAACGAGGAAGGAGCGAAAGAGAGTGAGAGGGTGAAAAAGAGGAGGGGAAGGGAGGATGCGAGAAATGCAGCGAGGCGGCAGTTTAACACGAGCCTGAACCTGCCACTGTCTTTGGCAGAGACACAAGGGGAAGAGGCTTTTAAGCGAGTCCGGCACTGGATTTTCTCATTTCTTCACAGAACTCTGTTAGATCTGGACACATCCTCATTCAGGTTAGTGCGTCTGATTCTGTCACACACCGGTTTAGCACTTTCGTACTGTCATCAAATACAATGCAGCGTAGTGGGGCGTTGGGTTGACAGCTGAGACAAAATGTAGCGGTTCCTGGCCACACTGTTTGGTATTCCACACACACATTCTGTACATATATAGACCCACATGCTGAGGTTAACAAAGGGAGGAGTGCATATCACAAAACCCTATGTTTCACCACAGGATGGTCCTCATGCGAAGGGTAGCGGCTCAGTAGCTGTATTTAATGCAAGGGGTGTGTGTGTTGTGAGAGAGAGAGCTTAAGGGCACAATTAATTTTGCTCAAGGCGTTGTTGGTTAAGCACACAAATGCATGCATTAACACTGCTGATTTGTGTTTGGTGTAATTGATGTCCACTGTGAGCACAAGGAAATTATGCTTCCTCAGTGGGTGGGTGTGTATCATACAAACCAACTTAAAGTGCAGTGTAGATAAAGAGCAGTGTGGTTAAGGGCGCTGAATGGCTTCCTCTTTTTTTCTATTGCTTTTTTCCTGTTAGGTTTTTGGAGAGTTTGTTTGGGTTTGGCCAGAAATTATTTGATGAATTTTTATCGTGTTCTGTATAAAGCCGTCCTTGGCATCTTTACCTCATCTTTAAAAACAGGATCTAAACATTATCCCAAACAAACATGCATTTAGGTAACAATATCAGAAACTTGGAAACGGGGAAATGTATGTAGCATATGCACATACCAGGCTGCTTAGTGACAGAGTGGTTAGCACTCCTGCCTCACAATAAGAATGTTGTGGGATCAATCCCTTTGCCAGTTGGTCATGGCTAATGTATGGGGTCTGCATGCCCATCCTGTGTAACTACCCCAGACAGGAAAGGTGGTAGGACATTAATTAATGAATGACTGACTTTTTACATCATAATTGTGTTTTAGCAGTTTTTAAACGTAATATTTTTTGTACAACCACATTTAGATTTTTTAACATTATTATTCTGCATACCAGAAAAAGTGTACAAGTTTCGATTGGTAACTAAACCTTAAGTCTAAATGTGTTCATGTTGTAAGTCTGAGAAAATACAGAGTTAACAGTGCCATGTTCCATTTTGTTGCCTTTGATCTGGGTATTTGTCAGTGGTATTGTACTTTGATTTCCTGTGACTGCTACACTCTAACCTTGTTCCACCCATTTAGATGGGACTTTTCAAACTATTAACATTAAAAGTAACATTGTTTACGGCCTTCCCATTCCATACTATGTCTGCTATGTTCACTGTAGCCTGCATGGGTAGCTGCTCGTATACTGTATCTATTTGTTTGGGAACCATAAAGCTTATCTGCAGTTATATATTTCCTTCCACTCTGTCTGTAAACCCTAACATCCCATAGAGGCAGCATGTGGCAGGGGTGTTATCAGATCATGCTGTTTGTGTTGAGACGGAGGCATACTCTCAGCAGTGTGTATTCTTACAAAGATCCTCGCTGGGGGATCACTCTGAAGGGGGGCTTGAATCCAGGAGCTTGGGAAACAAGGTTAGCGGTGACTTATGTAACACAGGATGCAGGTTTTAAAGGGCTTCACTCAACTTATCTGACATCAGCATTGATCAGAGAAAACACCCCTTTCAGGCCTTAATGAATCTGCTCCACTCTGATGTTTGAACCCGAGTGGATTCTTGGCAGGACTGTGCGCATTTGTGAATCTGATGACTTGCAACATCCCGCTCTTCATCGCGTCTTCTCTCCATCCCTCGCTGTCTGTGAAGCTGAGATGTGATAAATAACAGAAAAATTCAGAGGTCAGATCTGACTGCAGTTAGCTTTACTGCTCGAGGGGAAGTGAAGCTGTCATAACGGCAGCTTGGAGCCAGGTACGTGATCTGACAAAAAATAGGATTAGAAGGGATTTTTACACAAAACCTGATCTGAAGGAGGGCTGAGAAGAGTCATTATGAATACTGATGTATTTACAGGGACATCACAGTCTGCCTTAGAGCCAGAACAACTTTTTATGTGTATTTATTTATATGTTTATGTCTTTGTACATATGCATCTAATGTACTGTATGTAGCTTGTTAACATATTATTCCTAATAGACAGACTTGATGATATATTGTTATTTATAACTATTGACAGAAAAAATAGATGAAAGCAATAAAATGAAAGCTACACATAATTACATTAACTATATTTGGTTATAAATGCAGGATGGAAGGCTTTTTTATTTATTTTAGCTTATAAAAGGGCATTTTAAGGTGTAGGCTCATGATATGTAGTGTAGCTATGCAGTAGGGGGTCATATTGATAAAAATACTTCATATACCTGTCTTTAGATGTGTTCTTTTTGACTTGCTGTCTCTCTAAGTTACCTATTTTAACATTTCTGTGTAAAGTGATGTGTCATTGCCCTACAAAGGCAATGCACGTTCAATTTTTGGCAGCTGTTCGGCTTCACTCCGTCTCCACTGAGCTGGTCGGTTTGTCTTTCTGCTGAGCCACCAGTGACAAAGACAGAAGTGCTGATTGCAGAGGGCACCTTGTAGGACGTCCTTTATCGACAGTTTGGGCTGAGTTAAACGCACTGTGTTTGAAACAGCCTGTTTGGTGCAGTGAATATTTTACGGTGTGATAATACAGCTCCGATAAAGTGGAAGTGCAACTGTTGTTTTCTGTCTTCTCTTTAAGCCTCATTATGGCCCCGGTCTTGGCTGAAGTCCGGCCTGCAGGCTTGCTCTCAGGACCGCTGGGCCGCAGTGCATTCCAGCGCTCTGTAGAGACTATGTTGTTCCAATGGCTCCGAGTCTGAAGGCTCATTCATACTGAGCACAATGAACCTGTTTGAGACACAAGTTTGTTTGATTGGCATTAGAGTCTGCTTCTATTTACTTCATCCATAATGCATCCAGCCCAGTCTGTTTAGCATTAATGAAGCTCTTTTGGTTAATGTTGCCTTAATGCATTGCAGGGGTACAGAGAGAGACATTTAGTTATATTGAAAGAACACATTCAGAGAGACATTTTGATCTAAATTATAATGGTATTATCATGAGAGTTCCTTTATATTCCAGGCTTTAGCTCTAATCCCACATAATACGCAATATAAAGTTTGACTGAGACATGCCAAAAAGGCCAGGCTTTTCCATGATTTGTTGTAAGAGACACAGTCGGGGTTTGTCTCTAGTTATAATATTTTCACTTTTGACACACACTGCTGCTTTGTTGATTAGTCATCATTCAGGAAGAACTTCTAGAGGCTTTTTTTTGGAAGGTACTGTCATATAGGAAGTGTTTAAGTGAACAGAGATAGTTCCTTATTATTATTATTATTCTACAACTCAAATGTGTAATTGTTGAAAATGTTGGTCACCATAAATGTCTATTGTGATGTAAATTCAAATAGAGAAGAATGAATAATATTGTCACTGCGGTTTCACCTTTGTACATCGATTTTGAAATGTCAGCAAAATCTGTTCCTCCCGACCTTTTTGTAAATGTCATGTGCTTTTTTTTTTTTGCATAAATGTATCTGTTATTGCTTTGAGCGGCACATTATTTACTATCTATGCCGGGACCGACATCAGATGAGTAAAATTTCTCATGGGGTTATTTTTGGACTCTATGTGAAGCCTAGGATGTTGTTTATGGAGTTGATGGAAATTTAAAAGGGCTATTTTTGCTTCCATTTTGAAAGTGGCCATTTGGAGATGAAATACTCAAGAGACCCCTCACTGATTCAACACAGCTGCGATGTTTGGGTGTATTGCCTTTAACAGACGTGCTCCCATTGGCTCATAGTTTACGCACTAAACATATATAGGTCAGTTTCACGTATCTGCACTTAATCTGTGAGACATTTCCAATCTGTTTGCTCGAGTCTTATCAGGAAAAAACAGCTCGTTGTCCGTTGCTGAATGCACTAGTCTGTTGGGGCCCAGTCAGACATGGCCATTGGATGGACTGTCTATTGATTGACACATTTGGGAGCTCCTGCCCGGCAGCTGTGAGCCATTATCAAAGGTAGGCACACAGGTCACTATGGAGGAAGAATGATGGATGGTATAAAAGGAGAGAAAATAATAGAGAAAAACACTACTCATCTACCGAAATTGACAACTATTGTTAAGGTAAAGTAAGAGTGATAGGAAAACGGAGAGTGACTGTGGCCTGTCGATGTTATCACTCTCCAACTATCGATCCGTTCACAGTCACTAGTGATTACAGAGTCTGTTATCTGCCATTGGTGTGTAGATTTCAATTAGAGCCTCTTGAAATGCCCTCACTGGAAATAGGCCAGATTATGTTAAAAGTTGGTTTTGAGATGCTAAGTGAAAATTGGACTCATTATGCCAGGAATGCTGTTAAGCCAAAGATGTTTGTTATGTTGAAAGAGTTCAGATTGACTCGTTAGTGCCCATCATTACCTGTTTTACGTCAGCAGCCTGTTTTGCGTCAGTTATGCTAGTCTGATAAACTTTTTTTTTCGTAATCTCTGTAAGTAATTAGTTATTTGTGGCCACAAGCAAATATATATTGTTTATCCAAGAGGTGTTGCCAATATGTCAGACCCTGCTATGTTCATGTAGTCTGAGCATGCCCAAAGCAGGTATTGTCCTTAATTATTGTATTGTTTATGGACAGTGCTTATTGTCTGGTCTTTTTTAGTCACTTCCTATAATTATTTAGCCTTTAAATAGAGTGTTGGTTGTAGTATTTTGGTAAAAATCTTGGCAAAATGAGAATTAGCATATAAAATGGGCATTAGTGTGTTAGTTTTGCTAATTTGCTAAAATAGAAAATAAAATAGCTTGGCAAATAAACTTGTGTTGAGCTGTGCCTGTGAAACGGTGTGAAAAATGTGACAAATTTTACTCCAGTGCCTTTTAAACTCTTTATTTCATTGTAAAACTCAGTTATTTGTCGAGTTTCAGCTTTGTTTCATCTCTCCTTTGTATATCCATTACCTCACTGCCTCGTAGAGACTTTGCTGATTGGCTAATTCTGTCTGAGTATTGTTGAAATTGTTTGCCAGATTTCCTCATATGTCCTTGTTTTCACCATAAATAGAGGCAGGGTCTCATCTGGTTGCCTTGACCACATAAAGGCTTTACAAGGCCTTTTAATTTCCCCTCTATTATGTTTTTGACGTAAAACCATAACTCTTTTGGTAATTGCCCATAATGGAAAGCCGGTAGTGAAGGAGGATTGCCACATCTGGTCTTAGAGAATAGCCCGTCTCTGCTGCGTCAACCGTGAAGACCTCACCCACACTCCACACAGACCGCACTAGGGCTATTATCAGCAGCATGGATCTCATATGATTAAAGGGGTGTGACTTAGCATATTAATACGCTCTTCTCTTTACATTATGTATGAGTTACAATTGAATGGTAGTTATCTCAATCTGGGCCTATGATATGCAAATGAACAGAGGGATGTTTTGCATTCTTTATTCCTTGTGGAGTCTCTTTTCTCTTTAATGTTATCCATTTTCCATCATTATTCAGTGATTAATGCTGATCCCCTTCTGTGATTACATTTTTTTTTTTACCAGGATTTGCATTAAGTCAAATGTAGATCAGCAGGTTTGTGCAGTGTGTGCAGAAATAAAGCAAGAGTTGGGTCTCACGCCACATACCTCCCCTACCTGCAATATGGCTGCACGATGTGTTGCAATTTTTTCATTGTTACAATATCTACAGCCGCTACTGCAAAAACGTTTGTAATTGGACTTTCTCCTCTTTTGTTCCTTGGATGGCGGCAGTCGACATTAAATTTGATAATAGGAGTTTGCCAATTCATTAGTGCACTGTCTGCTTGAATGCACCAAAGTGTTAAGTGAATTTGTATATATAAAGAACTGTTAGGCATAGTCAAATTTATCCTTTGTCTGTTTGTACTCCCTAAGCTGTGATTTAGCATCTCCTCCCCTTCTTTCACCTTCTCCTACGCCTCCTTGTCCCACTGCTCTACCTGTGCCCTTGATGCTGACTAACCTTCCAAGTATTATTATTATATAAATAATAGTTGACCGTGAATCTTGAAGGGCGGCCTCCTCCTTCATTCACTCACTCCCAGTCTCGGTTTGTGTGCGCTTGCATGTTACCTGGCGACTCTGGTTTCTAGGGAACCGGTTTGTACAGTGTCAGGGTAACTAAGTACAACGCGTTTGATAGGTTGGGAAATACTCCAGATCAGTTTGGAGCTAAACTAGCAGACGTGGAAACCCTCTGTCTGATTTATAGGACTGCGATTTCTGTGCAAATGATGATTATTCAAGTGTGACGGTTCGGATATGGATAGAAACGGTGTGATGGTGAGGACGGGAAAACTCCAGCCCCTCTGGAGACAGGTGTCGTCAGGTAATGCAGACATTACATGAAAACACAAGGCAGTAAACGAAGATTGGTTGTTTTGGTTTCAGTTAAGAATAGACACTTGGTAAATGCTGATAAAAACGTGATGAGGTACTTATGTTGTGTGACGTTTTTGTTTTATTATTGAAAATGTAATCAAGATATACAGTCTAGTGTTTTAAATCTTAGCTGCTTCAGTTGTGTTTGTATCTTCATGGCATTTCAGAGCAGTTGTGAAGACACATTGTTAAACTGGTAATTCTGCATTTAAAGCATATCTTTTTGTAGAATGCTCTTTGTGTTGTGTTTATCCTGTCATACAGAGTTAGATATTCAGCATTACAACCTGTAAGTCTTCTTTTAGCTCAAAGTTAGAGTGTGTCTGTTTGTCCGGGAATACCATTGACAAATGTGGTGTCAGTATTAAAGAACTGATAGGTATGTCTCGCTCTCTCAGCTGCCAATATCAACTTCTATTGCCAAGCTTATCATTTATTCATATTTTAAAAGCTATATTTGCAAGACCTTACGTTTAGATTTCAAATAAGAACTTACCGTGGTTTTAAAAATCACTTGGGGTTCACAGAAAGTCGTGATAGTTGTGCTAATTCTTACTCTTGTCATTGTTTACTTCCTCATTCTAAAGCACAGAGATATTTTCAGACAAACGTTGTTAGGGACAAACAGGGTAACAGTGCCTCTTGTCATGTCAACCTGTGCGTAGACTGTGGGTCAGAAAAAGGGTAATATTTCACTCGGCGCGGCGCACCACAACGTCTGTGTTCAGCCGGTGAGTGTAAACAGACAAAGCTTCTGTCACCAGCCTGGAGATTGTTGCATGAGATACACCGCCTGTTTACAACTCCCATATTGTACAAGCTGTGATAAATGCCTCTGTTGATCTGATGTTTTTATAAAGCACTTAACTATCTATAAATAAGAGCTCGCCAATGAATTCGCCTTAATCATGGCAATTATAGGCCATTGTGTGGAACAAAACATGGACCAATGAAAGATCTAAGACCTTTTTGTGTAGTATAGCTTTTTCACGCATTGATCTACATACTGTTTTCAAGTATTAAACCAAGAAGTATAATTTCAACATATAGACACTACAATCTGGACGAATTGACTGTGATCACGCAGCCAGCAACTGCCTTTCTGTGTGGAGTCTTTCACCGACCAAATACATTAATTGGTGAACTTATATTACCTAATAAATAAAAAATTACCTATTGTTAGCTCTGTAATTAACTGATGATTGTCAAGGTTGTACCCCGCAGCTGGGATAGGCTCTGGCCCCCATGACTTGTAAAGGGTAAGTGGTGGAAAATTAAAAAATAAATAAATAAATAGTCCTCAGTTGAAAAAATGTATGGGATGTGGAAGCAGTGTATGTTTTCTGAGCCTTTCATTATTTGGAAAAAAAAGTGAAAACAATATAAAAGCATGAGGTACGGTGGTCACACATTTAGCTAGTGATGCTAACAACCACTTATTTACTGCTAGCATGCGACTAGCCATAAACTGAGCCATCCAGTTGTCATAAAAGTCCAGCTAGTGTCAACAGTTACAGGCCCCTACTGTCCTCCATATTCTGTAATTGCGACTAGAACTTCATAGGAGTTAGGGTCTACTCTCTTACATGTTTCGGAAGACTTTAAGATGACTTCTTTCGAAATTTGTAATCTTGTTTATCCTGTGTGACTTCCCAGTTCTTGTCTAACCAATGACAAATGTTGACAGTGTGTGTGGACATGCTCATGTGATAACCATTGCATTGTGGTCACTTTCGTCTTACTGTAAGAGTCCAGACCTGAAGATTACGGCAACTCAAAAACAGGAAACCGAACAAAAGGAAGAGGAAGTTTAGGGCCGAGGCAGTGGTCACGCCAGTAGACCCCCCCACCTCCACACACACACACCTCCACACACACACTTACCAGACATCATCTTCTGTCCAAGTCGAAGTCTATTGTTTGGTCCACATCTGACACAGTGGGGTGTCTTTATATCAAAGTGTCTGATAAGTACATAATGCTTGCGATAAGCTGCTTACACATGTTGGGCCCTCAATAGGGAACTTATACGACAGATTGGGGTCTAACCTATGCAATAAAATAGTATGTGTGGTTGAGCAGCAGGCAGGCTTGTCATGAGGGGTCCAGATGGTGGGCGGAGAAAGCCCTCTTTTAATCCTCGAGCCAGGACATTATACGCTGCATGCTTCTCACACACTGCACACAAGTCATTTGTACCCACTATTGTAGCCCACTATTGGATCCACTCAGCTTTAGGGGAGCAGGACATATTCTCATTGTTCGCAGAGATGTCAGAAAATAAAAAAATACCTTCATATTTTACAAAATGACATCTGTAAACTTCAATTCGATTTTTGATATTGATCTGGCTTTAGAGAAACAACGGCATGTGTTGTGCTACTATAAACATTAACGAAAATTTAAGTTTGACCCTCTGAGACTGCTGTTGATTAACAATGTTTTCTTGATTTCTGTTTTGTGAGTAAAAATAGTCACATGACCCACATCTTTTAAGACTTTGAAGTAGAATAGATGGTTGTAATAATAGAATAGCACTGCCAATATTCATTATCGTGTTAATTGCTATTGCAACACGTAAATGTCAGTGGTGGGTAAGACATAGATTCTAGGCTGTGATCTAGGCTGTGATATTGCTTTGTTTGTCTCTTGTCTAACTCGAGTAACTCATGTAAGCCCACCATTGTTTTTACTGGTCGTACTATCTTCACTTTAATCTTTTATGTGCATATTAAACGGCTTTGTTGAAAGAGTGTTGGCTCTCCCCGCAGACGATGCCCTACATATCACAGACGCACTAATTAGGCTTTCTCTCTCCAAGGGGCGGTCTATTCCTTTTCATTCTCAAAAACAAACCCACTCCGCTCGTGATGTGTCGAAATGCAGCTGCGAGGAAGTGGCTCCAACATCGTACAGTTTCTCTCAAAGACTCCCGTAGAACTGTGGTCGTCTTTTGATAATCATCCACTTCTCTGCTTCCCAGTTTCTCTTCAGTAAAACATGTGGCTCACCAGAATCGCTCAGAATTTAAAATGATCTTACTTTTAGAAGAGTGGTTGTTGCTTTATAAATTTAAAAATCTTCGGGGGGGTTTTTGTCGTTGCAGAGAAAAAAGGCGACCCCGGCTGCTTCCAGAACAAGAACGCTGATGAGGCATGCGTGGCAGTAAAAATCGAACACTCCCGAGGTAAGCGCTGGTACCTGCACGGCCCACCATTATCACACTGGTCAAAACACATTTGTATAACTTTCTTTACCATAGCTATTCACAGCTCACACAAGAGCACAATATCTTTAGACATTTAAAAGTTAGTGTGGTTACCATTTCCTGGCTATTCTCAGTGGGGTCTTTTCTATCACCGGACCCCAATACCTTGCGCACATTTATTTGAAACCTTGTGAACATGTACTTTTGGAGTTTTCACCTCTGATTGGATAAAAAAGGATGGGATACCAGAAAATGTCTCTGTTTGTTTTAGAGCAGAAAGGCTGGGACAACCATATTAATGAAAAAACAATATAGACTGCTTAATAATATCCTTGAAATTTAACGCTGTCTAAGTCTTACATTATCATTTGCATATCTTTTAAGATTGGTAGCCTTACCCTTTACTTGGTTAAATGATTAATGCAGTAACTGTTTTTACGTTTTTGCAAAAGAAAATGGCCGAGGATGTAAAGGGCAAGTAGATCACTACTGCGTGCACCTTACACCTGGCAGAGTGTGAAGAAAGCTGAAGAAGCTGCTCTTTTTATACTTCTTCCTTTGTGTGTCATGGTGTGATGAATGAGTGGCTCCCTCCAGTTTGCACTATCTTCCTATTTTTCACTTTTTCTCATTTTCCCTCCACTTTGCTCTAGCCCCTCGTTTCATTCCTAAAATAAACCCCACCTCTAGTGAGTCTGTCTCTTCATCTGTCTCTCCACTCATCACCGGTCTTACTTTTTATATTCATATCTTGCCTCTCACATATTTCCCTTTTCATCCTTCTGTAACACATTCAAGAACACCATTTTTTTAAAAACATAAATCTGCCAGGCTCTTGTAGTTAGCACAGACTGGGGTCCTAATCCAATGCTGGCCCTGGGATTACAGGGATGAACAGGGGGTTAATCTCAGAAAGTCTGGGTTGTTGAACAGAAACGGCTAATCCTGAGGCTGGTTGTAACCGTCATCCTCCCCGTCCCTTACACTTAGGAACACATGTGCCAGTATAACGACACATACAAAACAGAGCATTCACTGAGACACATGTGTTATTGATGTGAGGCATCAGACTGATTGTCTTACTGCATTGGTATGTGGTTGTAAGGGGAACATCTGAAGACAAGGCTTTGTTCTAGGAAAACCTCTGATTTGATGAGCACGGCATACATACCTCATACAGCTAAACTTCTGTTTATTGTAAACATATATAGATGCCACTTCTGTCTTTAACTACAGCACAGTATTAAAACAAAAAAATAAGTGTCATAGATTAGATGCACACAAAAGACACATACAAAAACTGTAAGTTTACAATACACTTTACTATACTTTGTCCTTAATAAATGATACAATTGTTTTTTACCAATTCCAATGTAAAATAGCATTTTAATGAAAAATACGACATTGCAATATTAATACTATTGATATTATCACTACTGTTTTTGATAATGCAATACAATATCAATAACCAATTAATTTTGGCCTTGAACATAAAAAATATTTGTATATTTAGTTTATTTAGGGTCCTTCTTTAAATCTTGGTATTTTTGATTTTGAGTCATTGTTTTTTAGTCTAACCCTGACTCAACCAAATTCTTTAGTCATGTGTTTGAATGTTATATTATTTATGTATAATAAGACTTTGAAGCTAAGTGCAGAATTTGGGGAAAACTAAAGGTCAAAGTTCACTGGCATCCTCTTTGACAATGGCTGACATCAGCAATGCCTTAAAGAGACATTATTGAGACTATGCCACAGTGTACTGGAGGAACCATATCGTTGCACCACTGGGCTTTGGTTATTTGCATAATCATTGTGGGTATTTGAACTGTGGGAAGACTAACAAAAACATAACCACTTGCACATAGGAGTAAGTTATAGCCATCATTCTGTACATAAACAAGTATGCTCCTGAGATGAACTATTTGGTGCATATTCTGGAGGTATGTCGTGAATGGCATACGACTTGTCAGACTGGTTTGTTAAAGCACGAGGACACTACCTGTCATACTGCACAGCCTTGTCTGCTAACACGTCAACGCCGAAAGTGTCTGGCAATGCTTGCACACCCCTCACACGTTGTTTTTTGGCGTGCAACAAAAGTGTTGCCAACTTTCTCATGCACATACAGATGAAAGAAGTATTTCTACACCCCCAAAAGTGATCACAAAGTTAAATATAAAAACAGCTTCCTGTCAGACCATGTGATTGTTGATATATAACTCATTGAAACTGTTAACGGCACAGAGAAACTTTACAGCAAATCAAAACATGGAGAAGTCACAGTTCCTTGTGAAAACTTCTGCAAAAGGTACACACTATTCACTTTATATGTTTGAATTTTTATTTTTAGTGTTAATCTTTTTTTTTTTGTGATGATCATTTTAAATCACTACTTTTTTGTCTTAAGGAGGATATGTAAAATTGTTTTCTTTTATGTTAATGTGTCACAATGTTGTATTCATAGCTTGGCCTATTGCACAAGAATTTATATTTTAAAAAAGCAGAAACTCATTGGATAGTGGCTCAATGAATGTTTCCTTTATCTTTAACATGAAGATAAGTACTTCTGTTTTCCTGCAGCTTCAATCATTAACCATTTCTCAGGGTGTCGCTACAATCAAGAGTTAGTCATGGCACTTAAACTCAAAGCGGAGTCCACCTTAGAAATAGGTGTGCACTTTTTCACCATCATCTTAGCACTCTGATAAGGAGGAACAGAAAAAGGAATCATTTGAAGCCAAAACAGCAGACATTATTGTCACTATCCACTTAAGCAGGGCTGTAGATTGTCAGCTCACAGCCACAAAATTACATGTGTCGGATTCGGGCTTTTTATATCTACATGTGAGAGCGTGAAGCAGTGTACTTTTATGAAAGCCACTTAAATAGGGGGTGTGTATGAGAGAGTAAGACAAAAGGGGAGGAGTCTGTTCCCTGCTCTGTGAGTCTTGTGGCTTAGCTGAGTCACTAAATGCTACTCGCCTGGGAAGATCGTATGGGACCTAAACATAGCGCTCTGTTGAGATTCACACAGCCCAGAGTGCTCGCTCTCTAAGGATGCAGGATCTTGATCTCTTGTTTGTCGTAAGCACATGGTGAGTAGGTAACTTTAAATTGATATTCTGAGTCTGCACATTCAAATGAAATAGATTTGAATGAGTGTAGATTTGTAGCAGTAATGACCGATCACTTTGAACATTGGACGTGTGATGTTACTTTGAACAGACATGGCATAGGGCTTGATAACCACAACAGCTTTGTACTTTCACTGGGTTGTGACAGTTTCAGGGTGTATTCTGATAAGATAACATGTTGCGGTTGTTTTGGCACGGTAATCTCTTATATGCTTTTGAATATGGCAAAAGCAGTGACAGTTTCGAAGGCTCTGATCTAAGTGTAGCTCCCGTGAAAGCATGAGGTGACAAAACACAGAGCTGTCTCATAAAACAAACAGGGTGGGGACCCACACTGCATACATACAGGTGTGTCTTGAGCTGTTTTTTTTTTGTTTTGTTTTTTTCCTTGCTAAATCAGTTTGTGCTCACATAATTGTCAGACATGCTGGGAACAGGCTGGGGGCAGGGCTGAAGGTGAGGTGACACAGCCGTGTTAGTTGTGGTGGTTAAGGTGGAGGCGTTGTTGGCAGTGGAGTTGGAGTCATAAGGTCACGGCTGGTAGAGAAGAATTAAAGTCGGTCTAATTGTGTCGGACTGAGGGGGGATTAGGCGGCTGTCACACCTGCCCCCCCTGCAGGTGTGCTATGTGAGGTTTATGCTCCAGGAAGCATTATGTGCAGCTTTGGCGTAAAACTAGATAATAACGTACTTGGAACAGACTTTTTATGATAGCCGCAGTCCGAAACCCCTCCTTATATAGTGCTCCATATGGGGATTCCGCCATTTTGTAGTGGTGTCCAAATGTTTACTGGATTCAACTGTAGCACAAACAAGAAAAGTAACAAACAACAATGGTCGCAACCTGCAGAAAAGACCATAATGCTTTGTGTTATTTGTTGGAGTGAAACATGTTTGAAGCACAGGTTTGACCAATTCTGTGGCCACATAAAAATGAGTAATTGACACATATTCTTTATCTGTTGATTTGTATTTTACTTTATTACCACTTTCTGTTTCCTTGTGAAGCAGCTGGTCTGATGAGATTTGTGAGTTTACAGTCACTTAAATACATTAGATGTTGCATGTTTGGACCAATGTGTGGCTGCACTGGCAGTTGCAGTCCTAATGTAACCAACACAGCATTGCTCTGATTGGTTAAAAGTGCAATTAAGTGCCCAGTCCAGTCTAGCAGACATTTGTTTTCATGTTAACGAGCTGCTGTGAAGCGAAATGTCCAAAGAAATGAAACGCAAACCTCTGAAAGTGTCAGTATTCCCATAGTTGCAGTACATATAAACACCATATTCTGACTATTGCCTTTGCCCTCAGTACAAATTCTCTTTCCCGAGCCAGACCCTTAATAACAACCTTTCAAATTACTGCTATTGTTATGTTAATGTCATGTTTTTCTTCTCCTAAATTCTGACCTTTTTCCAAATTTAGTCTGACTTGTCTTGCAGGCCAATTGTGAGTTTGTATAAATGATGCTACAATCCCTCAATCTCTATGTTACTCAAGTGTTTATCATTCATCTTGTTCATGATACATTAAAGTATAGTTAAGCATCTTGGCGTAGTTTTAGCATCTGTTGTTCTTTCGACCAGAACAGAAGTTTTGACGACAGCAAACAAACTGACCTTGTAAAACTTCCCGCAAAAACACATGCTATTTCACTATTTTCAGACTGGTGGTGGTTTTGTTACAAAGTACATAAAGAGACATTCCCTCTTTCTACATTGTGCCAGGTTACAGTGAAAGCATTCATTCATTGTTTGCATGAAAGTTAATGACTAATGGATAGTCATGTGGTAAATGTACACAGAACAGGTATAACAAAAAGCCTAACTTTAAAAAACTTTCCTCATTCCTTGAAGTTATAAAATCTATAGAAGTAGATGCTTTGAGGCTCAGGAGAGAAATAAATAGTGCTTCCTTGTATAGGCTATATCTATTTTCTTTGAAAATAGCTGCAAGGTTCAGTTCATCCTTCCTGACTTCCTGATTTGTTGTGCATCTGACTTTCAGTTCTAAGTTTTGAAAACATCTTATCATTTGCAAGCACCATATTTAGCATGTTCTCTTGTCCTTCTGTTTGTGCGTCCGCATCAATTCTCTGATGTTGACTGTTGCACAGATGGAGGACAGTCAAAGTGTTGGTGCAGTGGTGGCGGCTGGCTCCTTCTTAATTGACTGACTAAGGCAGTCTGTCACTTTTGCCAAGGCACTTTAATGAGCACATGCCAGCAGAAGTGTGAGACTGAGTGAAACAGTTTCTGAGAAAGGAAACCGTGTGGAAACCTCTGTAAGAACAATACCATACTGACTATCATTCGAGAACTACAACTGATCTGATTCTAACATGTGTTTTATGTGCATCTTTATTCCCCTTTTTCGTCTGTCAGATTTAGTTGTTTAGGCTAAGTACAATACAACAACAGAACAGGAAAATCAGGTACCAAACAAACATTTTCATAACTTGTTCCTTATTCAGATGTCCTGTTCACTAACTTTCCTTCGAGGTAGACCCCCTAATTGTGTCATGACAACAGTAGTCCAGTATGTAGTTTGCGGTATTATGAAACCAAGTCTTGCCTGTCTCATCTATAGTTGAATAAGGTTAAGTTTCTCACATTGATTCATATATTTTTTCTGGCATTTATTTTGTTTTGTGTCACAGGGGGCTGGAGTCTATTCCAGCTAAATTAGGCAAAGTACACCCTGGACAATCACCAATTCATATCAAGGCTAATGCTTGTCACTGACAGACACCTATTTACAATCATATGCATACTTAATGCACAATTGTAGACTGTTAGGACATTTTCAACTACTGTAGCAGGTCATGAAAACATCTTAATTTCATTTTCTGTTTGTGTTATTTTAAACTCACCAAATGCATCACTCACTTACTGGGCTTACTCTTGTACAGTAACGTCTCTGACTTTCCCATCTTCCAGTGAACCCCACACATACATGGGCTAAACCCGAGGCTCTAGTGTTTGACAGGTAATAACAACCTCTAGGAACAGACCCAGGATGTAGTGAGTGGTATTTGCTTTGTGTGGAGTGCATTTGACTTGCAGAAAGCACTGCAGACCATATACAGTATGTACGATATGGCACATAACATGTTACTAGACTTTGACCTGTGATCTCTTAATGTGGCTGTGAAGGGCAACCAAGCACATAATCTAGGAAAATTCCTGAGGCTGCCATTTAATTGATTTGTAATTTGGAGGCCATGTTTAGTAAGAGTGCGCACCCAAACGCAGCGTGGGAGCACTTCCACTCAGACAGTCACACTGTGTTGTCTTTAATTACAGCCAGTCGAGTAAAAATAGAAACGTGATCGTATGATTCTGTGGTATTTTTCTCTTTCTGGTCCAGCTTTGGTAAGATAAAGATCACTTTGGGGGAAAAATGCTATACCCCAAACAGCAATTTGGAACAAAGTCAGAAACGTTTTTAAACATAATGGATGGGCACAGGGCACGCATACTACATGTTTTCCACTTTAGTTGAAGGATGTGTATAATTCATCTGATGTTTTGGGCAAGCTGTAGTGTGTATGTATGAAAAAAAGGATATATTGTACAGTTTGTGGTTGACAGCAATATATGGGAGTTTACTTATCAAAATATACAAACATGCAACACATTAATACAGCAGTACTTCACATTAAAGGCCACTGAGATTGCCATCCAATCTTTTCTAGTGTGAATGTCAAATAGATGACTATATCTGTGGTCCACATAAGATAAATAAATATATATGTCAGCTGTAGTGTGAGTGAAGTGTGTTCATTTGTGATCTACTCTCATCCACACCACCAGTTAACCAAGTGTAGCATCACATTGATTACTGCACACAACTCCATACATCAATCCCTCGTGGTGGTCTGCATGCAGTTCAGTGTTTAAGTGAGCACCTTAAATGGAAACTAATGGTCTAAAAACATGGAAAGTAATGAGGCTGCTTGGTTGCTGCAGTGTACAGCCATATATGGGTATTTTCCTTACTAGGTCTCTACTGCTGCTGTAACTATGTGGGGTCAGAGAGCAGTACATGCAGGCTACTGTAAACACTGCTGCTGTGCGTATCTGCATGTAATCAGCCTCTCTACTGCTTGATGCTGTGCCATCTGTGGCCAGCGGGTTGGATAAAGCCTCTCTGGAGCCGGTCATCAGTTGGATCATTAGCCAGATAATCAACTGAACTGTCTGACACCCGCAAATATTTAGTCTGCAGATGCTAATCCCTTGCACAAGTATCAATGACTGTAGAGAATTCCCTGTGTGTTGTGATTGATTTAGAGATACGACAAGTGTCTCATGGAACTGGACACAATCAGGCTTGTAGATCAAGTCTCCATAAAACAAAACAAGACTTTGATAACTTGCTTAAGCAAAAGATGCGTTGGGAAGATACAGTACAGAGATATGTCTAAATTAACAAAACACAAGATAAGGGCTTCTTCTAAATGTAAAGTCACCCTTAAGTGCAATGCTTCCATTGAGGAATTCTAAACCCCTGTGTTCTGAACTGCATTTAGAAACTTCAAAAGCCCTTTTAAATAGCTTAGTTTATCCAGAAATAATTTACAAGCACTGACTCTTTGATGTTGTCAGTATTATGGTCTGCATGCATAGCAGAACTTTAATTTTGTGTGAGCTTTGACGAACAGGCAACCTGGCTGGTGCCCTCCCATTAACTGCTGAAGCTTAGCACTGTTATAATCATATTCCTATATTTATTCAGATTCAATTTTCTGTCTGCCCCCAGCGCTAGGCAGTAGCCCGTCCAGTGAGAACAGCAGCACCCCCAGTGTTCAGGAGTGTCTGAGTCGAGCCGGCGGTGGGGCCAACAAGAGGAGCAGGGGAGGCCCCAATGGAAGAGGACCTGGCGGCAGGCCTCGTCTGGACTCCAAACCCAAAGGTATTATACATGATGCCAACAAACAAACAGGTCCCACAGGGAGGACCGAGACGGGCGGCTGTCCCTGCTGTCACACTGTGATTCATAAATGATGTCAGGGAGAAAGTATTGACAAGTGCAGACTTATTTTGTTGAGTCAGTATGACCATTTGTCTACATCTGTTCAACTCTGCACATGTTTTGGTCACTATGGCAGCACTGACCAACACAGTTATGTAAGGCTTGGTAGCAGTGACCCTGAACTTTGTCCTCTCTTAATTTGATCATTATTAGCCACAGAAAGCACAATGGACTGCAGTTTCTCTAGCTATAAAGAAAGCAAAACGTATTTCTCTTATTGAGTAATTTATATATTGTTTCCATAAAAATAGCCTTACAATTAATATATATTAGGGCCTAAAATGTTTTTACCTTTAACTTGAGAGATGGAGCATATTTAGTGTTGAGAGGCTTAATTGATTTGATTTTACTTGGTCACATTTGAAATCACTTTCAAGATGTTGGTGCCAAAAGGTTTTTTAAATGTATTTATTTTTTTTTTCTTGTTTTTTTTTTTTAAGATTTATGCTGATGCTACCCACTAACATTTAATTAAATATTTTGTTTTGTTTTGTTTCTTCCTTAAAATGTATACGTCTGTAAGAGAAAGAATAAAGATGAAAGCACAAGTGAGAAAACATCAAGGCTTCAGTATTCAAAGAAATACATACTTATTTTAAGGATCTTAAATACACTTTGGATATACTGCCCCCTTCAGTGACAAAATATTACCACACTTAAAATTCTCTCAAAGTCACCTACAGAAAACATGCCCAATTACTTTTTCTCTTCATTCATTCTTTTTATTTTCTTTCCCTGTCTTCCTTCTAGTGCCTCCGAAGCCGCCGCACCTGCAGAGCCCGGTGATTTCACCGACGTGCCCGCTCAGCCAAATCCAGAAATCACAGGCCTTCCAAACTCAGAAGTCCATAATGGAGGACAGAGGAGGAGGAAGAGGGGCCGTGACCAGGGAACGGGCCAAAGAGAAGCACTCCAAAGTGTCAGACCTTATCAGCCGCTTCGAAGACGGCAGGTAAGAGCTTGTATTTTGAAATGTTATGCAATTTGTTTTTTTTGTTTCCTTATGGCACTGAAAAAAATGAGGAAGCCTATGTTGATAAATTAGAAGTAGATAAATGAGGAGAAAACTGTTTTTTACTGGAAGGGCAATTCAAAATGTAAGTTTCCTATTCAATTTCCTGTAAGAGTAGATCTGTTTGACGATAATGCAACCCCAGTGAATGCAACACGGGCTTTCCCAATGTTTTCCGTACAGCGGTTAGAGTATGGATTAAAAGCAGAAGTCCCTGTGATCAATACGTCCTTCCTTGGTCCCGACTGAGCGATAGTAGTTCAGACATGGCCAACGTAAACAGAATGAATACAGATTACAGCCTCACCAGCTTTGACAAGGGATGAGAGAAGATTTGTAGGAACAAGGGAAACACAGCTCCTCAGGAAAAGCTCTGAGATGAAACCAGGCAGTATGAGGTGTGGAAATTAGTGCTGTGGCCACTGATTGATAACAATTAATGAACCATTATTTACTTTTTGTGACTTACATAACTTAAGGAATTGCACTAAGAAGGCAAGAGTAATCATCTTTGCTCTTCATTTAAGCCATTTCAGTTCTCTTCCGTCCTATTTTACCCCAAACTCAACATTTTTCAATCACATTTTGTTGTTTCTGAGACAGGACTGATCAGAACTGTGTGCATGTGTTCACCAAGAGCTCTCGTGTTGTTGGGATGAGCTCTGCAGTAGAGAAAACAGCATTAGCCTACTAACATACTAATCTGCTTCACATGACAATGGGGCGTCTTAAAGGGGAACAGTGTGAAGCAGCCGCTCGCAAACTATTTCTACGCAAGAGGACGACCACATGCGCTTACAAACAGAAAAACACGTATTAAGGATCTAGCACCTGTTACACTTGTCTTCCTGTCGGGGGTAAGGAGGACAGTGCTCATAGCCCAGAAATGACTCATAGACAGGGTTTCACCAGCTTCTTGCTGTTCCTCTATTTATACATACTTCCTGTTTCTACTCATGAGACAGTGAACATTGAAGGTCTACAAGAGGAAGAAATGACATACGTTGTTATCAAATGTTAGGTTTAGTGAAATGACAAAGGCTTCATTGTAGTTTAGTGAGGTACAGTGACTTCTGCTAAATAAAGAGGAGGAAGCAGCTGCTCTCACTGCTGTTACAGGATGTCAAGCTCACTTTGTCTGCTTTGAGCATTCAGCTTGGGCTCTTTTACAAATTGCCTTGCACTAATTGCATCTCCATTTTGTATGTTCAAGCCAGGAGAGATTTCGCTGCGTTCTACAACACAGCTTCTTCATGTGTGTAGAAGTAGGACAGTAGCTTTCTCCGGGGAGCCGTCTTGTACCTTTCCACCTTCTCATTGGTTCCCAGCATCACAGCCAAAGTTTTATTTTTAACTCTTACACTCACATGCCAAAGCGCTCTGCTTACAGCGCCTCAGTGTGCGCTCAGACTCGTACAAGTACTCATGCCTTCCTTCCTTTTTATAAGCTTTCGTTTTTCCTACTGACTTCCTCTTCCGCAGCATCGCCGACAACAAGAAGGACGCCAAACAGATCCGGTCGGCCAACGGCAGCCCTGCTCACCGCGGCTTTCAGAAGCTCTCCCCTGACAGCGACAAGACGCCGGATAAGAACCACTGCTCGGAAGAGACCAAGCCACAGGATGCTCACAAACCTGCAGCCAATGGGGTAGTAGCACGCATGGACTCGGTGGATAAAACAGACGGTAATAATGAGGCTTTGAGGACTGTGGATAAGAGGCTGGTTAATGGAGAAATGGGAAGCGATAAAGAGACTGAGGAGCAGTCACCTTCAGACTTGAAAAGGACTGATACGGGTGAAAATGAAGACAATGGGACTAAAAGTGAACAAAGGAGTGAAGAAGTCAGCACACAACCAAAGGTATGTGCCCGACATGTCTCCCTTTATTGTTCACGTGCTATATTTAGCCTCTGTTTATGTCCCACGTGCCTCATAACAAAAAGCCATACCTTGCAGATAAACTGTCAGCGTTTATTTAGCTTCACTACACTTCAATTCTCTTCAGCTGTGGCTCACTGGTATAGAGTTACTGTGATACAAGTGTGTCTGTCATTCATCACTGTGTACACACATCCCAAAGGAGTTATTTTCTTATGAAGGCTCAACAGATGTCAAACACTGGAGCAGCTGAGTTCAGTGACACTCCCCTGTGGCAGCCTTTGCCCTTTGTCTACAGAAAATTAATGTCAGTAAAGTAAACATCCATCTTCCCTTCACTGAAAACAATGGAGCCTGTAGGAAAATATATGGGGGAGTAATCAGCCATGTTAATATTAAATGATTCATAGTTTGTTCAAGATATTTCTATTAAAAGAGAAGCAAGTTAAGGCTAACTTTCAGTCAGTCAGCTTTCACTTCAATAGTTTTGTATTGTATTGTTTAGTATTGTATTTCACTCAATAGTCTAATGGAGAGCAGTGGTTAATTCACCTTAAGGAGGCTACATTTAATAAAGTCAAACTAAGCCACTGAGCTATGCTGGGCTTGGCTCTGTTATATCCTGCTATGCTTGGCTACTGCCCTTACACTGTTCTATATGTAACTATACTTGTATTTTATATATTATAAACAGACAAAGCAAAGTATGCAACAGTACGGCCATATTGACAAATGAGTTTCTGTATGTTGTAATGTGAGTTTCTCTGTGGCCACACAACACAGTGTGAAGGAGGAAGGAGTGTATCCCTGTGGTTCTTCATAATTTACGATGATAAGATAAGGCACGGTTGGGGCAGAAAAATAAACCCATCACATGCTGATTTGATGTGTGATTTATTCCTTTGCATTGTCATTGTCAAACTTAGAGTTTGGTTAGCTGTGTGCACTCATTGTTTGACACGGTTTTGTTCCCCTTCTTCCATGTTTTCATTTCCCATTCTCGGAGGCTGTTTTTTGACCACAGAGCAACACTTCATCAAGCTTGTGTTAATTGCACATACCTCAGTGCTACGTGCCTCAGGATTTCACATCATGGTGGCCTCAGCAACAACCCACTTTCATAAGGCATTCTGTGTGCTTTGGCTCAAAACCTACAATAAATAATAAACTGTTGAAAGCACCACGTTTCCTAAGTGAAATATTAGCCATAAGTATAAATACGGAACAACATGGTTACTACTTAAACTCATGTTGTCACTTTCGCACAAATCACTTAAAGGTTGTGTTTTTTCAGGAGACCAATGAGCAGAAGTTGTTTAAGATTGCCAGCGAGCTACTCCACACAGAGAAGGCTTATGTGGCACGGCTACACCTGCTGGACCAGGTCAGAAATTGGACTTTACTGACACATCCAGCATTACATGAGGCTTACATTAACTGACTGGTCCACTTTGTCTGTTCTCCAGGTGTTCTGTGCTAAGCTGATGGAAGAGGCAAACAAAGGGACGTTTCCTGTAGACGTCGTCAAAAACATCTTCTCCAACATCTCCTCCATTTACACTTTTCACAGTCAGTTCCTGCTTCCAGATTTAGAGAAACGGATGGGAGAATGGTGAGGATTAGCGCCGTCTCGGACAATAATAACTGTGTGTGTAAATTCACAATATGTTGACTTGCATGATTGTGTTCTGCGCAACAGGGCGTCCACACCGCGTATTGGGGACATTCTACAGAAACTCACACCCTTCCTCAAAATGTATGCGGAATATGTGAAGAATTTTGAAAAGGCAATGGAGCTACTCAAACAGTGGAGCGACCGTTCGCCACAAATCAAGGCTATTATCACGGAAATCCAGGTAAAATATACAAGACTAAAGGATGTAGAATTTACAGCAGAAAACATCGATTTATATCAATAGTCATTTCATAGTGCAAACATTCAGAAAACACTTTTTTTCTATCAGTAGTGTTTGTAGTCTATATATCCACATTTATGGAGGTGATAATGTAATAAGAGTGGTCATCCTGAGTAAAATGAGCCTTTTAAACTGTTGTGAAAATTGTGTTTTATGATTTTATGTAAAAGTTTGATTGATTGATTGATTGATTGATCCTGTTTTCTATGGACAGAGTCAAGAAGTGTGTGGCTGCTTGACCCTTCAGCATCACATGTTAGAGCCAGTGCAGAGAATCCCTCGATACGAGATGCTGCTCAAAGACTACTTGAAGAAGCTGCCACAGGAAGATCCTGACCGACGAGACGCAGAGAGTAAGCACAACATGAGCTGAAGTATGTTCATTTCATTTTTTCGGACAATGTAACATAAACATGCTTTCTTCGTCTCCAGAATCCTTAGAAATCATCGCAACCGCAGCTACTCATTCCAACTTAGCCATTCGGAAATCTGTAAGTGCACGCCCTTAGAAGCCATTGGGACATTATTAACTGTTCAGATCATGAACCATCTAGTAATCTAAATGTCAATTGCTTATGTAGGAGAATCTAAAGAAGCTAATGGAGATTTACGAGATGCTGGGCGAAGAGGAGGACGTAGTAAATCCGTCGAACGAGTTTATCAAAGAGGGCCACATCCTGAAGCTGGCGGCCAGGAACACGTCGGCCATGGAGCGATACCTCTTCCTGGTGAGACGAGTAGCAATGAAGAACACTGCAGGGAAATATGTGGAGGCGAGACTTTTGTCTGCACTCACAGCAGGATCCATCTGTTAGGACACAAGAGGGGGACATGAACGCAGCGCTTTATTACACATACGGATAGATGATGAAATTAAGTTGTGGTTTGTGCTTATTAGCCCCCCATTAAATCTTTCCCACTTGCAACATTTTAGTTACCTGCAGTGTAGAGTTATGGAGAAAGTAATGATAATGTACACACAAGTAAGAGTGTTTTTGTCCCGCAGTTCAACAACATGCTGCTGTACTGCGTGCCGAAATTCAGCCTGGGAGGGCCCAAGTATACAGTGAGGACACGGATCGGCATTGACGGTATGAAGGTTGTAGAAACGACCAATAACGACTATCCTCACACCTTCCAAGTGTCCGGCAAAGAGAGAACGCTGGAGTTACAGGCCAGGTATGGCTTAGACCAATTTAGATACAGTATGTGATTGGGATGACTAGAAAGTGGGCATTGAATTCAGACTTTATTTTTGGCTGGTGCTACTAAGTGACCAAAATACATTAAACATATAAAATAGCACAATTACACACGTTTACGATTACATTTCTCAGACTGTAATCTAAATTAGTTTCTATAGATATGCCAATTTAATCATTCTTGGTCTCTTAATCTTGTCTGGAAACAAGCTTGCTTTATTAGATTGTCGACTCTTTCCACAGTAAAGTGTATAAATACATCTAATTGTTAGCCATACAGTATAATTTCAGCTAAATAAGGAGTACCACCTAGATTTCATAATGAACCCTCTAGCATTATGGCTATGAACATGGTAATTACAATGTTTTATAAGGAGGAAAGAACCTTTCAATTAATTGTTCCTTTTATTTCTCTCTGCAGCTCAGAGCAAGACAAGGCCAGCTGGATTAAGGTACTTAGTTATATCCATTTTTTCCCCCCTCTTTTATCGTCTGCACTCTTTAAGAAAGCACAATAGATCTCTCACACATCACTCTCTGTATCTTTCAGGCTTTCCAGGAGACCATTATGATCTTCCAGCAAAGAAACGAGTCCTTTAAGAACGCCTCTAAAGAAGCGGATGAAGTGTCGGTCGGTATTTTGAACCTATATTTACAAAGCTGCATCTGCGTCGGATGCACGTTATAGTTTCTGTAATTGTCCTGCAGAAAGCCGAGCTGGGGAAACGCGCCCCTTGCTGGATCCGTGACAATGAAGTGACCATGTGTATGAAATGCAGAGAGCCTTTTAATGCATTGACCCGCCGCCGACACCACTGCAGAGCCTGTGGACACGTAAGTCATGTGGATGTCACCGCCTCATGCATTATACATTGGCAATAGCTGCGGGAAAAGACAGCCGCACAGTGCTTCAACAATTAATTAGTAAATGAACGAATATCTTTCTTAAAGGTGGTGTGCTGGAAATGCTCTGACAACAAAGTGGCTCTTGAATACGACGGCAACAAAATGAACAAGGTGTGCCGAGACTGCTTCCTAATCCTTAACGGAGAGACAGTAACAGAGGGCAAGAAGAAGGGCATTCTGGAGGTAAGGGTACATACTAATAAGTAGGTATCACATAGAGACTTCGCAATAGAACACTTCTGCATAATTATCTTGCATCTCATTTATATGTACCTCAAATGTACAGTATTTATTCACTTCAACAGACTGCAGAAAACAGTTGTGGCAGTACTGAAATAAAAGATGCACCGTCTAATCTGTGCTTCACCTTTTCCTTTGTTAGATCGAGGCGGCGCAGTTTTCAGGCAGCAGCATCATATGTGGTTTCCTACAGTACTGCGAAAAGAACAAACCGTGGCAGAGGGTGTGGTGTGTCATCCCCGAGAAGGAATATCTAGTGCTCTACCTCTACGGAGCTCCACAGGTAAACGAAAAAGTCGATGAAAAATTGAACAAAATAAAATCTGTTAGTGAGGAAAAAACAAATCTAGGTTTATTCTGACTTTGAATAAACTCTTATGATATAGATTTGCTGTTTTTCTTGAATTCTGGGAGATGTTAATGAAAAAGAGCACACATTACCTCCATGTAAAAAAAAGTAAAAAGGTAAAATACAGGCTGCCTTACATTGTTGTCCATATTGTTGTTGTGGGTGTAGAATAAAAGGCATTTCTATAGTGTGAGAATTAAATGCGAGAAAAAGTAACGCTGATCATTAAATGTAGTTCTACTCTGATGTATATACAGTATATGTATATAAGTAAATGTAACATAACTACTCTACCACTTTCTCCTTTGTTCAGGATGTGAAGGCGCAGTGTACAATCCCGCTCCTTGGATACTCCGTGGACGACAGCCCGCGGCCCACTGATCCTCCGGCCAGCTTCCGCCTTTCCCAGTCAAAGTCTGTCCACAACTTTGCCGCGGACACCGAAGACTTGAAGCAGCGCTGGCTCAAAGTGATCCGCGTGGCAGTGACAGGAGAGATGTCAGAATGCCCTGAGCAAAATGGCGGCAATGTGATGGACAACAACAACACAACACAAGAAGTGACAACAGACAGCACATAGGAGCTATCAGTCTCGTCTGTCTGTCCATAATCCTTTTGGATTTGTTTGGAATTTTTAATCATTGCTCATTCACTGCTGGATTATAGGAGGACATGTCTGGTACAATCAACACTAGAGCTAAAAGGAACTCATGACTGTTTTTATTCTTTAAAACAGTTAAAAACATTTATTTTCCATACAATCCTGTTTGAATTGGACTAACAGACTGTAAAGGATGTGAATGAGACTAAGACTACATGCTGGATTTCAGCCCTGTACAGTATGCCATGTACATAACAAGTAGCCCGGAACCCTTTTTATAACACATTAAGTTGAAAATAGTATTTACAGTATTTGCTCTTTTCTTTGCCTGAGAAGATGTTTGGATCTCATCGTTCTATTTCCTCAGTAATTTTGTGTCTGATTCAAACTGTGGATGCACGTTGGACGATCTGGGTGCCTGTTTTTTAAGAACCTGTCTTGCAGAAAGCATGCTCAGCACTGCTGTTAAGTCAACTGAGTTGTTATGTTCACATCCTGCAGGTGATATGGATGAACTCATTTCCTTTTAGTTTCACCCCTGCACAATTTTGAGTTCAGGAACTCAAATGAGGACCTGTTTTTAGGAAAATGATCCTAAAACGTTTAAAACAATTACAATCATACAAAATTACAATGAAATGGTCACAGTGTAACATGAGATTTCACCCAAATGTATGAACTATACATGGTGTGTTTTATGATAAAGCAGAGCTAATGATAAAAGTACAAACATGAATGAACATCAGTCAAAGAAGCTTCAAGGATGGTTGGTGTCTGGCAGGTTTTTCTGTTGTAGATGTAAATGCTGCACAATCAGATATACATAGCAAGCTGTGGCAAGACATTGTAAATGTGTTTAAAGGCTGTAATTAATTTTATTATTTAAAGTAATTTATAGAGGCGCATGATCTGTTATAGCAACAATTGTTCCCTTATTGTCAACTAAGAAGTGCAGTAGGTAGATGTTTTTTTTTCCTCAGAGGGGATTCACTGACATGTTATCAGTGATGAACAGTACTGGGCGACCAGTTAAGTGATATGTGCCTATATTTTACAAACTGTGTTCATTTATACGGCTCATTGTGCAATGCTGGTGCTCTAACCCCTCCTCAGTATTCAAATAAACAGCACAAATGTTTCCCCGCCTACAAAATCTGAATGTAAAACCAGATTTTTATGACCCCCCTCCCCCCTAAAAGATTGAGAATCTACGCACTTTACAGTCTTAAAGTGTACCTTCAAAAATAAAACTAAATTAAACCTGGTTTAATGAGGATCTCATTTGTTTCAGTGTGTGCAAAACACAAGTAAACCTTAGTATGGTAAGTCAACACATTTTTATCAATTTAGAAAACGTTTATTTTTCACAAAAAGAAATCAGCAAAAATGCCAAATTCCTAAGAAGTAAAAATTTCATAAGTATATTTTGAAATGCCAGTTGCATTTCTTTTCTGCACAGTCAACATAATTCAGATTGGTCAGACATAATGTATTACATAAAATGGTATTAACAACTTCAATTTTAACAACTGATAAGACAATAAGAAAAGCCATGTAGTCACAAATAGTATGGGAAACAGTCCATTATCCATCTCAGCTTTTGGATTGTCGGAGGAGGCCACGGATCCTGCGAACCAGAGCTTGGATGAAAGTGTAGCGGGAGCGGACCTGGCTGTACAGGCCTTCAACCTCAAGCAGCTTTCTCTGTAGAGCCTCTCCAAATCCTGCAGCCATGTCACTTTTCAGCTGCATTTAGAGGGATACCATGCATGACGGGTTTCACATAACATATCTAACAGTAAACATATTAATGTCAATGATATAAATGTTCAGTAGTTGCTTACCAGGTCTAGATCTTGTTGGCTTACTCGGGAAAGACCACGGCCACCGCTTGCTTGCAACCCGCCAAATGAGTCTGCACAAATATTAAGTACATATTTCTTAACTGCATTTCTAATGGTATGGTATGTGAAGACTGCATTAAATCTTGAAAGAAACTGCTTTTCTCACCATCTGCAAGGCGGGATCTGTATAAGCCAGCTCCAGACATCAGTGAGTCCTTTGGGTCAGTGGGAGTACAATGCAATAGGTAGTACTCCAGGTGGCGCCACACAACAAATAAACAGGTTTCAATGACATCTGAGAGATGAGTCAAGGCTTCTCATTTTGACAAGTGTTACTGAAATAACCTGGAAGATACAAATAAGACACTACATAGATGAAGTTTAACTTTAAAGTAGGAAGGAGGAGTAAAATGTTAGTGTTGTCAATGAAAAGGATACAAGAGCACAAGGCCAGCAGCTTAGCCCTGTTGTTGATGAGTTGGACCAGACGTTTCTTTGCCAGCAGGCCTCTCTGGACTGAGGAGATTTTCTCTACTCCTCCTGGTCCTGACACAAGGCCTTGGCACAACTGCAGAGAAGAGATCTTTGGTTATACCAGAATACAGAGCATATATGACGTGGTAAATATTAACAGTGCTCTGAAGTGACTATTTCAAAGGTATACATCAATCTTTGTGTCAAAATGGAGACAAAAGAGTTAAATATTGAGGTGCAGGCCCCTCATTACCTCCTTAAGCTCCTCGGGGGGCAGTTGGTCTAAGCTTTGCAGTTTGCCCAGACTCTGTCTGTGACTCTGGTGGAAACGGAAGAAGTCTGAAGCAGCGTACTTCAGCAGGTACAGCACCAGGCCGAGGCTGGGGGCTCGAGAGTATGACATTGGAGGCAAAGATGATGAGAGGTCTGATAGGACAAAAAAGATCAAGTCAGCTTACTGTATTATTGAGTACTGTTTTGACTTTTGTCCAGTTTTGTACAATTCCACTGACCTGATCGACCTCCATCTCTGCCAGGTGGCTCACTGCCAGACGGACTGAAGAGGCAGATACTGAACTGGGCCTGGGATGAGCTCTGTAGCAGCAGGGTCTGGCAGTACTCCATGATGTTAGCACATACCTGAACAGATGGGGAATACAGAGTCGGTTACAAATGGTCTGTAGATATTTTATTGTTGTGCTTTCACTTATCTCTGAAACTTAGCATTTTGCGTATACTGTTTGAACTTTGAACAAACCTGTTGCATGGCCACCTCCATCTCCTCCCTCTGTTCTGCTGATTCTCCTGGACCACTGATCTCAGCCTGCTTTAACAACCTCTCTCGCTCGCCTCCTGCGAGGCGACTGAGCAGAGACAGACACAGCCGCTACGACACAACACACAAAAGTATTACTCACTTGAATGGACAAGTTTAACAACAGATTGAAAAGGAAAAATATAAAAGAAATTAATCTATACCTGGAATCTGGTGATGTGACCCTGAAACTCCATAAGTGCTGCACTGTTGACTTCACCCATTTCAAGAACACCTGAGAAAACACACTATGTTTAGAGCTTAGTTGGACAATGGACTCATTGCTCAAATAAAATGTGATTTCTGTCTTTGTCTGTAATATAATTGTGCTCCCAGTGCTCTGCTCAGCCCTAATCCTGCAATTATGTTAAGTTATGTTAAGAGCAATCAGCCTTTGTTGGAAGGAGAAATTAAGCAAACAATGAAGCTGACTTGTCTGTAGCGTTAAATGCTAATAAGAGTCTGAGGCTGCTTTTACGAGTCTATTAGAAAAGGCTCCTGTGCCAAAGTAATGTCGCTGAAGTAAACAGGCTGTTATGGTTGGTTTAAGCACAAAACCTCCATGTGCTGTAATGAGACAGAGCAGTGGAAATGGCTTATTTCATGTTGTGGACAGTGGCCCCCTCCCCAGAGCTGTGGACCACACTGCCTCATCTCAGTGCTGTGAGGCAGAGACAGGACCTTGTCCAGCGCTCAGTGTTCAGGTATGTTTCCAGACCCAATGGTTGCTCAAACACAATAATAAAAGTACACATCAGTTTATATTCAACAGGTCTTGCTGCAACTGTTTCAATTAGCACTGAGTTTGTCTGTGTTCGGTCACAGACCCCAGTTCTATGTTGGGCTGGTCCCAGCTCTGCACAGGGTTGGTTCTGGACTACAGTGCTGTTGACGACTAAGCCTTCTGTGGCCTTAAACCGTTTACATGTAAGCGAGAGGAACTCTGGAGTTGTTAAGAAGTTTATTATGGGAAAAAAAAAATTGCAACATGGTGACAAAACACTTGTATGCACCCGTTTTGGTATCAGACTCAGTGAGTAAGCCTAAGATGGGGTTTGGTTGGCAACTAAAACCACTTTTGATACATGCTCTCCAGTGTATGGCCGTTTTTATGAGCAACTTGTTTCTACTCGACACCGAAAAAGAAATTTGACTAATCGTGCTTTGATGATAAATGCATTTCAAAACTCCAGTACTAGTGTTTTTTTGCTACTTACATGTAACCACACTGACTTGGCAAATATGATTACAACAACTTTCGTACCTGGCAGAGCAGTCTTACTAATGATGCCCGTCAACAGAGAGAGCTGCTGTAAAGCTCCCATGCTGAGCTCCTGACAGCG
This sequence comes from Rhyacichthys aspro, assembly GCA_036850595.1. Lineage (NCBI taxonomy): Eukaryota > Metazoa > Chordata > Actinopteri > Gobiiformes > Rhyacichthyidae > Rhyacichthys > Rhyacichthys aspro. The sequence continues at coordinate 10,329,325 of CM072153.1, forward strand.
AAGCAGAGACTGAATGGTGTCTGCATGGACTATTAACCACTGAAGAACCTACAAACAAGCATGTTCACAGAAGATAATAGACTCAGTATTTTCAAATCAAACTGTCCTTTATATTCATTAAGTGCATACTTGCCTGAGCTGCCCCCTGCTGGTGATTCATAGTGGTAGAAGTCAAGATAATCTGAAAGAGCCTCAAGGTTGGCAAAAGTATCTGTCTATAGCGGTCCATAGGGCTAGGGATGAAGCCTGACGGGTCCCTCATTACTCTGTAGGCCACATTGGAACAAAGGCAACAAAAGTCATTACAAATTGCATCAATTTTTTTCCCATTATGGCTATTAAATATATACCATACAAAACACTAGTTCAGAGCAATAAGTTTACCTGTGTGCATCGCTGTCAGGAACCATGTCAAACACTTGGCACTCGATGAGATGAGCCACAAGGCCACAACGAAGCAGCTCCACTGCTCCCTGACCCGTCTTGGCCACACGAGTGAGGAGAGCCTAGAAGCACAAAGAACAACGTCTAACTCTATAATCACAACTTTTACAACAGTTACCTTTAGACAGAGAGCTTTAGAACAAATCACTGAGGGGTGTCATCTTCTCACCATCTTGCTCTCATAAATGTACAGAGGTTTGAGGAGGGGTGGCTGTGGCATAAGCAGGCTCTGCAGGGCAACATCATCCTGTCTCAAGCTCTCCACAAGTGACCGCAGGTAGCCACTGTTACAGATGTACAACAGCCACTGATTCTGACGGTCGATGGACAAGATACGGTCCAGCACTGCCAAGGCCAGCATCTGTCAGAGGGGAAAAACAGGTATGAGGAGACAGTCTGAGACACATACATAGTACAGAGTCGTAGACATAGTCTGATGACCACAAATTAAAGGTTTGGTTCTTACCCTGCTAATTTCATGGCCATCACAAGCATCCCTGCAAACCACCTCCATAAGAGACTTTCCATAATTCTCAATAATTGCAAGGTTTTCCCTCTGCAGTTTGGAGAACGTATCCTCAGGTGCAGTGAGACGCTCCCACATTGCTTTCCCCGCTGCACACAATACCACAATACATTTCTGACCATTCATATTTAAAACATAACCCAACTGTACACTTAATCTGAGTTATTAAAGGTAGTATATGTTAATTACACTTGATGCCTGATATACTGTATAATGTACCTGCTTGTAGAGTGTCAGGTTCTTCTGGTTTCTGGGCGATTTGAAGATAGTACAGCAGAGATCCATAGAGGTGAGCACGGAGACGCTGGTATCCACCACCTAAAAAATGTGAACTAATTCATCAACTTTGTATTTCATCACTATACACATTGAACTGCAGTGGTTTCTAGGAGAAATCTCTTCAAAACGTGCACTAACCAGTGGAAAGGATAAAGTCAAGCAGTTTGCGAAGGATTAAGTGCAGAGAAGAGTTGGCTATGGAGGCAAAACCAGATGATGATTCCAATCCCACGCCCTGCTGCTCAGATAGGACTGACTGGCTGAGGTGAGCAGTCAAAGTAAACACTGCCCCGGCAACAATAGGCATGAGCTCTCCTGCAGCATCTTCGGACAACACCTGTAAAGTTTGAGGAAACCACGGTTAACAATAGCATATGTCATTACACTTTCCTACAGGTGAAAGTGAGTGAATGACTGACCTTATCATGCAAGTCTAACAGCAAGTCTCGAATAATGAGCTGCCTGTCCTCTGCAGGTATGAGATCAGCTGGACAGGCAGTCAACAGTGTCTCTACAAGACTCCTCCAGGACTGCAGTGCATGTCGCTTCGCATTCAGACTCCGACGGACCCGGTTACGCTCCACCACCTGCTGCAGGATGGAGTTCACCTCCTGATAATAAAACAGCAAAGGGTATAGACTGTGAAAATGACTGAAATTTGATTTTGTTTTAACTTGCTTTGAGTTAATATGACAGGTTAGTTCATTAACCTCCATCAAGAGGGGTCTCTGTCCAATGGCTGCCATTCCTTGGAGAGCATTGACTTCAGCAACTAGCACTCTATGTAGCAACTGTCAGACAAATTTACAAATATATCACAATAAAATATTGCAATAAAAATAAAAGCAAATAGTAAAATGTACCTTCACATTGCACACAGTGTGTCCTTGTTCATTGACCTGCTCACAGTTGGAGATGACCTGCTCAATTTGGGTACGCTCAAAGAAGTCTAACTGCAGCAGCTCAGGGATATCTTGACTGAACTCAATGGCATCGAGCACACTGAGTAACTTCCTGCGCACTGTAAGTTCAAAATATATGACATTTAACATCACTGTGGTTCTTGATCATCAAGTATTGTGTTCCGAAACAACACAAACCTTTGGAGACTGAGTCAAAGTGCAGAAAACCACTGACAGATCTAGTCTCTTCTTCCATGCCTGACTCCCCATCAGCTAAAAAGAAAATATTTGAATGTGACATGAGTTTACACATAAATTGAAGTTCAGCATAAACCGCCTTTAGCCTTAGCTGACAGCCCGAACCTGTGTGTTGAGTAACGGGCTGATCATCGAGCAAAAGGTTGACTAAGCGCTGTGTATGTGAACGCTGACGATTCAGTGAAGTCACTCTCAGTTCGATTGCTGCGGTCTTCATTAACCAGGACATCTGAGAGAGGGCAGCGATCTGGTTACCTACGAAAAGTAAAAAGTGTGGTTATCGAATTAACTACTATTTTCACTTCAGGGTCAAGAATCCGTGTAGTAATCACATAACTCACTAGGCAGGATGAAGGGCAAGTGCTGCAGATGGGAAAAGAGAAAGTCCTGGCTGGTCCTGAGGTAGCGCATTGTGGGTCCAGATGTGTCAGGACAGGCACAAAGTTGGTAGATCACCTAAAGTACACAAATGAATATACAAATAAAACTTTCAATTTCATCTCATACTTTTCAGGTCCGTATCTCTCAGTAACTGTTCACCCCATCATGTCATACCTGGTAACAGAGTTCAGCCAGATGTGGGGCCTGTTGAGTAAGTATAGGACCTGACCTCTTTTCGGTGCCTCGCTGCAGCAAACTCAAAATGGCATGTAAGCAGCTACGAGGACATCCCAATACACCTAGAAAAAAACAGCATACATCGTTGATTCAAAAGCGAATAACACTTTTTTGTTACATCTCTCAAAGCTTAGGCAGTGTCTAACCTGGGTCCTGAAGGTTGGTAGAGGACACAGGCTTTTTAACCTCATATCCCAAGAGATAAAGAGCAAGATTTGGAGTCTTTAGCTCCAAAGAGGTGATGAGAAGGTTCAGAATGTGAATTTGGATTTGATGACGGATTCTTGCAATCTTCTTTTGTGGTTCCAACTCTGAGATTTTGCGTGGAAGATGTGTTTACAAAAAAACCCCAAAAAAACTCAACATATATTCAGATTCTAGATGAAAGTCAATTACTCACCATCTCCTTTCTCAGTTCCCTCTTCAGCCTCCTCATTGTCTAGACATTCCACAAAGCCTGCCATCAGCTTGTCGCTCACAGCCTAAAATAAAAATATATGAGCATTCTTAAACACAGAAATCTAAGTCTAAAATGGGGATTTTTTCTTTCTAACAATTACCTGATCATGTGTAAAGTCCCCCACAAGTCTTGTCTGAATGTTGGGGTAGTTGGCTATACGGCGCAAGATCTTAGAACTTTGGAAAGCGGCCTCTGGATTAGAGCTGCCATGATAAAGATATCTGCACCAGAACAAAACTTGTCATTAGAACTTCAGACACAGCTTAATTATAACTAGACTGAGTAATAAAGACTGAAAATGTGTAGATAACAAAAATGTTGACGGGTGCCTTGAGGCTTTTCACATTTAAAAATGAAAGGTTTAGCTTTTTATAAAGAAATTATGTCAGAGATGCCAACAACTGTGAAGTTATCAATGTCTGTATCTGCATAATAACATCGTAATATGCCACTGTGTATAGTCCATACTAATAGAGATGCTTCTGTTTGTTGCAGCTGCCGTTGTCCTTGCCACACAAGCACTACAATGTTTTACTAGTCTTATATTTTGCCATGTTCAGTGTTACAACTTACAGTGGTGGTTCCTACCTGGCGATATTGACAATGTGATCTGCTCTTCGTGTTTGAGAGCTGACCCCCTGCAGGAGCTGTTCCAGGGGGAAAATCAGCAGAGAGGACTGACTTTCTCTGAGAAGATCCATAAACACCACCTCCTTCTGCAGAGCCAAATCCAGCAGACATAAACAGTGCAGCACGGCAGACTCCAAGTGCTTTTTGCCTACACGTGATCAGAAATGAATATGTTAATAACTTGTTGACGAAAACATGCCATGCCTTGTTTCCTAACAGCAGCTCCATATGTTGTCTCACCAGGGAAGGGGGCATAGATGTCCAGCTGGCGCACGCCCTCCTCCAGCAGGCTAAGGCAGAGGGCCAGTGTGGGCGAGTCGTTGAGCAGGTGGAACATTATACTGTGACCAGGAGGTTTGTGAGCTGGGATCTGCTCTCCTTGCAGCTCCACCATTTCCTCCACAAAATCTGAAGGCTGGGGCTCGTAGTCCCGCAACAGTTTGTGGAACACCTCGAGAACAGCGTCTGCTACTTCCCACTAAGGCCAAGAGAAAAACAAGTGGAATTAAAAATAAATATCTATTATAGTGGGTGATCATTTTATTTTGTTATCAGTGCATTTTACCTTCTCACCAGGGCGACGGTATGCTCTGGTAGGAAAAGGCAGAAACACTGAGTCGCGCAGGAAATTCAAATATGGCTGAAAGCCTGGGACCCGTAGGCCTGCACCCAAATTAACAGGGAGACTGCTTTCAACCAGTGTGCTGATCAAATGGCAGAAGCCTCGCGTGAGAGGATACTCCTCACAACTCGACTCAATTTCGTTAAGTTCAACCTGAGAGCCATAAGAGAAGAAATTATTAAGAGGTCCGTTGATAAAGAAATATTTTACTAACATATACATTGTGTAAAGCTCAGCGAGTGAGGCACATATAAAAATAAGACGAAAGAGCTCAAAATATACAAAAGTCTCACCTCAATTCCAGCTGCCTGCCTCTGTCCAGGGGTTCGGACTGTCTGAAGAATCTTTGAAAGAATAACAAAGTTTGCACTTTAAGTGTTCTAAGCAACCATAAAGGACAGACATTTTCAACTTCATTTGACGGAATAACTTAAGGGATTCCGAGAAACTAAAGAATTACCTGTGTGTATTCCAGTGACTGCCACAGTGAAGCAGCTACCTCAGGTGACTTCCCAAAGGCTGCCAAACAATGAAGGAGTTCTGCTTTTAGGACTGGTGGAACGCTGCACTGGAGCAATCCCAACATCACTACAACTGGTGTCCACTGGGGATGCTCGCATAGTGCTAGTCGAGCATTTTCACTCTATATTAAACACAAATTAAATACATAAATTAAGAGTAACACAGTTGCTAAACTCTTGTGACTGATACCACAGTTCGACATACCCATGTAATGATAGTTGTGAGTAGCTGTAGAAAAGCTGTGAGTCCTTCCAGTTCTCGCTGAGTGATGCCTCTCAGTGGCAGATGGCGATAGTGAGCAGCATCTGGATTTGGAAGGTCTCTTCTCAGGTTCTCATGGTAGAGCATAAGGGAGTGAAAAAAATGTTCCCATGACACTGGGCTGCCTGAAACTCCTTGGATGTTGTCACCTGTCATAAATGTACAATAGTTAATATCCACATACCCATGCATTGAGCGTGTGCGCAATTACTGAATTTAGTAAGCATGGCAACAGATAATATTACTATGTGTAGGTCCATTGGTTTTCAGCAGGCTGAAGCAGTAGTGGGCACACTGTGGACCATTGGACAGGCCTTTGAGCATACGGAGATAGGAAATATAAAGGGTGGAGGGCAGAAGGTCACCCATCTGTCGCACAAACTTTGACAGAACAACCTGCATTGAACGACATGGGTACCCAAGTTAATTGAAATGTAAACTTAACATTAGCTGAATCCAGATCAATTTAAGCAGCACCTTACCTGTTTATGTGGGGGTCTTTGCAGCGCCATTCCCAGGTAGGATCCTTGGAGGGTGGTGTGCTGAAGAGACTCTGTAGGACACCAGAACTCCAGACCTAGCTCCAGCCCAAAATGGTCTTTACTGTAAAACTCTCCAATCTGACAAGAAAGTTGGTTTAAGTTTACATTCCTATTACAACATACTTTGACATCATGCATACACAACCACCTTACAACAAATGCATCCACAACCACCTTATTTTTCTATCTATCCATCTATCTATCCATCTATCCATCTATCTATCTATCTAGATAGATAGATAGATAAATAAAAGGTATATATTTAATATATTATAACTAATAACCTAAGTGCAAAGCCTAAGCTTTATGAAAAATTCATCTTAAATGGTGTGTCTATGTGTACAAAAGACTGACAAGCGTCATTAGGTGGTCAAGGTCTTTGCGTAGCGATGAGGGAAGTTCACTATCCATCTGTAAAGACATGTGGACCAGTCTGGCGTCCTCATCAGCACGGTTACGAAGCTGCTTCACCTACAAAAACATAAGTACTTCTAAGGTTCATTTTCAGGTTAATTCTGACAGCATGTTTAATCCCTATATAGTTCATTTAAATGAATAGTTAATTCATTCACATTAAAAATTACAATAAATATGACACTTTCGGCATTTCTTACCTTCATTGGCATGAGTGCCAGAAAGTCTGTGATGAGTGAATGCAGGCGGCGGATGTAAAATTCTTCCTGGGTGAAACTCTCACATCCTAACATGCCCTCCTTCAGGAACAGAAAGACGTCACCCAGTAGAGCCTGGTCAGCTAGCGCTTCATCAGCCTCGGTGAACTCAACAAGAGCTGATGAGGATACAAAACAAAACATTGTTTTACAATGACTGAAGCTGCATATAATAAGCTAGGGAGGAAGGTACTTGTGTAGTAATAGAAGTAGCTGTCTTACCAGATCCTTGAGGAAGCTGAGATAGAACTCTTAGAGACAAAGCCCAGGCCAGCCGACACACAGCTTGCAGCCCAGGAAGCTTCCAAGGCTGACTGTCCATCAGACGATTGTGAACTGCAGACACATACTGCCTCTCTGTGAGCAATGGCAAGGCCTGGAGGAGGTCTAAAAGAACAAAACATATTTTGTAAATGTCTATACACAGTATATGAGCATGTCTAATAGTTTTGACAATCTATTTAAAAGTGAATATTATTTTCAATCCTGGTACCTTCTCTGTCTTCAGTTCCTTGCTCTATAAAACTGACATCCAAGCAGTAGAGCAAAGCCATTACAAGAGCCAAGTTTACACTGTCTAATGAGCCATCCGCTTGTGCTGTAATTGTCTCCAGATGGCCAATGAGAGCCAAGGTGTCATCTTTAGTCAACGGTGACTGACACGTCCATGAAAACAGACTGTCTGCCAGTGCCTGTCTGCATTCTTTAATGAGGTCTGAAACCTAGTGAGAGGAGAGTAAGTGTCACTCTATAAATCTATGATATCACTAACAGTTGTCATAAGATTTTCTTATTGTCAAACCAAGAATAATGATCTAACCTCCTTCCTGTGTTTCTCATTGCCCAAGCCACGCTCCTTCTGTAGTCGCTCAAACTCCCGTGTCACACTTATCTCTGAGACCAATGTCAGGATGCGTTTGGTCAAACCCTGGCTCATAAGGTCATCTGTAAAACGTGTCGTCAAAGCCACCAACTCCCCACTGTGTTGATACAGAAATAACAATGATAATTAAAACATACTAAACATCTATTAAACAAAGTATGATTTTTTTTAGTGTTCTCTAATGACCTTAAATCTAGGGTGAAAGTCTTCCCATGGCGTGACTGGATAAGTGTTCGTAGGGAATTGGCCACACAAAGCTTTCCGTCCCAGTACAGCAGCACAGCCACAAGCCCTCGTGTTAGACCAGGAAAATGAGGTTGCTGGTGTTCACCTAAAAAAGCACAAGTTATCTTCTGAAACCAGTTATAATCCTACAAAGCTTAATCTAACATCAAATCTTCAGATTTACCCGCCAACAGGAGTTCCAATGCAGATAACTCTCCAATATCAAACAGATCACTAAGAATGAAGGCCTCCGTTAGCAGCTGCTCTGGAAGGAGTCGGGAGCCTTGTTGACCTTGAATGGTAATGCCTTCAGTGCTGGCCTTGCGTACTTTCTCTCTCTGCTCTACACTTTTAGGCTAAAAAAGTTACAATCGTTTTAGAGAAAGAGTTAACCAATACTTTAAAAATATTAAAACATGCCCAAAATGTCAACAAAAAAATGCAACCTGTATGAATAATAATGAAGCAAATTTGACTTACCGGGTTTTTAAAGAGTGACAGAAAGTTTGGCTTGTGCTTTTTCAGCTGCAGATCAAGAAGGTGGACACTTTCTGGCTGCCTCCTCAACACAGCCCCATCCACAGTCTCCCAGAGCTCTTTGAGCGGTCCCCACAGACTGGCACCTTGGTAAGAGCAGTGAATTCAAAATGACATGCCAACAGTAATAGGTGAACTAAGTATACATGGATTTTGTGTACATATTTGAGTGCAGATGTATAAATTCACCATTATCGGCAATAAACGTGCACTAACCACAATATCTTGATGGACGTGACACTAGAATACTTAGTACAAGTAATATAAAAATAAATATAATATATTATGCTATCTAACGTATGGCTGAAAAAACACGACATGAACGTAGCAATTGTTTATGTATAAATAAGTTACCAATAAGCAAAGACAAATAAATAGGCAATATACAGATACTAGGAAACAGTTTAATGTCAACGTTCAGGTTCACTTTGAAGATGGGAATAATGTTATCACTTATATGATTTGCTTGTACCAGATTACATTAAATATATTTTAATTTTAGCTTGCTAAAACCCCAACTTGCATTTCAAAAGACAAACCTGGGAGAAACATCAACTGTCAGTTTCAGTATTGTTTCCAATAAACAAACTCCGTTGACAAGTGTCTGCTCATCCAGCACAAATCATTACTTATGCAACACAAATATATTCAAACAAAACCGCCAAGCTACTTTAATCTAAATTCATCCATAATAAACTAATACAGTGAGTTTAGACAACCTGCGGGCTAGGCTAACTTAGCCCAGCAGCTTGAATGATCCACCACCATGTGGACAAAACAAAACACCAAGCGATAGAAGTATCAATTTGAAAAGAACAACGGCTTTGTGTATCTTAAACTAATACTTAATATACGTTATCACTGATAGACATAAGTAATCTAGTAATTAAACAAATGTTTATTTCATACCTGAATTTACCGCCATCTGGGCCGCCATGATAAGCTTGGAAAACTGGACAGGACCTCCCGTGGAGAGCCAGTGTGAAATTTAAAATATTTGCTAATTACGTATCACGTTTTGGACAAATGTACTAAAAAAATATATATGCTAGCCAGTTTAGTATGTGAATACATGTATGTATCAATGAAATATTTGTACTATTATTATCAATTATGTTTTTATCAGGCGGGGTCTTGAGCGCTCGATGTCCTTGGTGAGGTTGGTAAAATCGGGATTTGTAGTTCAAATGTTCTTTTTCTTAAACTTGACGTGTTACATTTTAAACATTTTTATTTTTGCATTGCACATTTGTAAACCGTGTTTGCGTATATTTTATAATGTGTTAAAATTAGAAAGAGGGAGTGTTTTCTCTAAATAAATTGAGGACTGCTAATCCGGTACTAATGTTTAGTCTATCTAGTTTTGGTCGGTCTTCTTTTGAGTTACACCCATGCCCGAATGAGGGGAGAGCATCTATGACCGTTTAAGGATCTATTTTCTCTACAATAATAGTACTCTTGTAATGAAAGTGATTGTCCAGGACATTCTTATTGTGTGTTGACGTTATGGCCCGGGTTGTCAAAGTTTTTCGGACCCTTCGTAATCACTGGAAGAAGTCCACATTTGCTGTGTGTGTCCTGTCTTACGGAGGGCATTGGTTGTATGGAAAACACTGGTGGGTATTTCTAGCTGTCGACAGTATTTTGTAAAAGGGGGTCAATGAGATACTTATTGATAGGTAACTTATCTAATACAGAAGGTGTCGCACCCTCCCAGTTTGGAGAAGCAGACAGGAGCAATTTCACAGGTTTTGTGTTATGTATAGTTGCTAATTAGGCCTGTGAAAACTAACGTTAATGCAAAAGTGTATTACATGCATTTGCTGACTGTTTATTATTCACTTATTCATTTATACAACCCCAGAACGTAGCTCTCCACCAGTACAAGCACCTCAATTTGGGTGTGTGGACTAAATAACTACATATATTGTGTATATCCTCCATAGAACACATATTTAAATAGACCTTGAAGTAGTTAAGATTTGTAAATAGTGTTTAGCAATTTATAGCAGAACATGGTTTAGACTTCAGTCTGCGACTGGGGAATAAATTGGGTTTCCAGTATCTAATAGAACTACGTTTACAAAATGAATGATCCTTTTAACAATTAAATACAAAAGACTAATTTTTTTTTTAATAATCAAGTAACATTTTTTATTTTTGGGTTTAGTGATAATCTTCTCCGAAGAGACGCTTGTTTAGAGGCTAGGGTAAGTATCTTACTTTGTGCTTTTTGTAAGTTTCAGAATATTACAACATATTTGTATTATGTTTAGCCAAATGTATTTCTTTCTTAGGAATTTGGGCGTCAGCTGATAGGATCACAGGAGCGACTCAAGAAAGCCACTGTCATCCTGAACCCAGCAGCTAGCAGCGGGTAAGAAGATTCTCAAAAAAGACGCTTTTGTGTAGTTGAATTCCAATCACTTACTCTTGTATTTATCTTTCCAGAAAAGCCAACAATCTTTTTGAGAAGAATGCTGCTCCTATTTTACACTTGGCAGGCGTTGACGTTAACATAGTAAAGGTAATACGTTGTAGTAAGTGTTATTTACAGTTTCTCTTACTCAAATCACATGCATTTGCTGACTGTGTCTTGTCTTCTTCTTTACAGACAGACTATGAAGGGCAGGCCAAAAAGTTAATTGAGCTCATGGAACAGACAGACATGTTAATTGTTGCTGGAGGTGATGGAACCTTACAAGAAGTAATCACAGGTTTGCTCCGGAGACCAGACCAGGTGTTAAAGCAGTTTTTTGAAGATTTCTTTGTATTTGAATCCAAAACTTCACTTTTAACATACTTGTGATCTGTCATGGCAATAGGACGCATTCAGTAACACACCTATTGGGTATATTCCACTTGGCTCTCGCAACTCTCTAAGTCCAAGTCTTCACCTCCTCAGTGACAACAAGGTCAAGTGAGTATTGTGAGAGATTCATTCATTCAGTACACCTACAACATATTTCTGGTTAAACAGTTATTTTATTTGATATGTTTTGTATTTATGTATCTGTTTTTTAGAGACATTGTATCAGCCACACTGTCAATTCTCAAAGGAGAAACAGTACCACTGGATGTTCTGCAAATCAAAGTGAGAATATGAATTTTTTTTTTAATTGGTGCTACTTTTTTATCATTAAATATTAATCCCATTAATTATTTAACTATAGGGTGAAAAAGACCAACCAGTATTTGCTCTGATGGGACTGCGATGGGGAGCTTTCAGAGATGTGGCTTCAACTATTAGCAAGTAAGTAATTTACACATTGCATCTCAAGAAAAAAAAATCTTCTTCAGGCAAAATACCAATAACGAATTGTAATATTGCTGCTCATAGATATTGGTATCTTGGACCACTGAAGACCAAAGCAGCACACTGGTTTAGAACATTGCAGGTAAACAAGAACTACATTGGATTCATATCTCTAAGTCTATATTGATATAACGGGCTTACTGTAATTTCCCTTTCCTCAGGAGTGGCCTTTGGTTCGAGAAGTGTCTATACTGTACTTAGCCCCCAATCTTCGGCCCCTTGACATGCCCCCTCAGAAACCACCCAGGCCTAACCTGCTCAGTCGCATCATGCGTAGGTTAAAAAACTATTGGAATCCGCCTGTTGAAGGTAAGCTGTCATTCAGTTTATATTGCATATGTCAAAGATTGAGCTTGAATAAATTGCATAAAACTGCATATTCCCTTGTGTCTTTGTTCTTAGAGCCTCCAAAATGTGAAGAACCAGAGAAGTGGGAGGAACAGAAGCTGTCTACCTATGAGCTATTTATTCAAACACACAACCAAAACCCTGTAACAAGGGTAAGATTTTATGAATATTTATTTATATTTCAGTTAAATATTAAATAATTTCAGTAAAGTGAAGTATAATTAAATAAATGTATCCTGTTGAATTATTTCATTTTACAGCGCATCTATGACTCGTTGATGATTTGTGCAGAGCCAGATGACTTCTCTGTTGGAGAGTTCATTACTGTTGGGTCAGTCACAAAATATTTAACTGCAGTGTTTCACTTGGAGTCTTATACTGATATAAATAACGCTGTTTCAATTATTGCAGGTCTAAAAAAGAAGACAACCCAACTATATTTACTAAAACTTCTACAAAACTAGAAGCAAGTGCTTGCAGACTGCAGCTGCCTGAGGTCAGAGTCATTTCATGTTTCTGCAATAAAGCACATACATTTTCTCTTTTACACTGTGGAATTTTTTTGTTTGTGTTAACATTTTATTTTATGTGCTGGCCCCCGCAGGGTGTCGGTGGCTTCTACAACATTGACAATGAGGAATATGAGGCCATGCCAGTAGAAGTAAGGCTGTTGCCTAGGAAACTACACTTTTTTATTAGTGCAGAGCGCAGGGATCAGCTCCTATCGCAGATCTAGTAAGGAAGAAAAGAACAGACACCAAAAGGTCTGAGTTTACAACTAATAAGGACTAGTATTTTTTTAAAGCAGCAAACAGAATTTTTTTTCCAATATGCTATATGAAATGACCAAGGCTTTTCATACAAGTCAATGACAGTCTTCAAATGGATTCAGTGTTTACTGTGTTGCTATTAGCACTGTTGAACTTTCTAAAGACTTACACAAGTGTTATATCTGTAACAAATAAAAATGTATACTATCAACTTTACACTTTGCACATGCTCAGTGTCACTCCAAGGGATAGAAATATGTGCACTTCTTGTTCATTTTTGTTTAAGCGACATTATACCATATGATATAGGTCAAAGAGTGAAAACAGGAAGGGATTCACATCACAAAGGCATTCAATAAAAGTCTGGAGTCTAACAGTGTTTTATTGTTTCACAATGGCAGTTCTGATGAATTAACAAATGCTCATGCTGTTGACTTCAGTGAACATTACTGACAGCTCCTACAGTCTTTACAGTCTAGTAAAAGTGAGTATGTACTTTTCTGTGAATTCACATAATACGCATAAACAGTTTTGTGTGTAGCTGCATGTGAGCAATATTTTTGCTATATTTGACATTCACTGATCTAACAAAGTGGACTAACCATTTCTGTAGCCCAAGCTGAATTGTGTGTGAATGAATCCACAGAGAAGGTGTTTTATACAGTAGTGTGTATATTCTTGTGTACATTCACTTTAAATGTAAAACATACACCTGAAAAGCAAATGCTAACAGAATCTGGAGAATACATCAGCTGACATGTATACGGACCAGTCAGATTAGTCCAAAGGTTACTGACTAGAGCTGAGGAAAATATAACATCCTTTAGCAAATACAGTTGACACATACAATAACAAATAAGTCACTTTGCTGTTATCAGTTTGAGAAAGTCATGTTTCCTTAAGGCCCCATTTCAATAATAAAGCTTTGACACCCTTTTCTTATTACAATTCTTAGTGCACTTTTTAGTAACCTTCCCAGTAAACATCTTAGACTGTCAAAATATAATGCAGCAGTTCACAACCTTTCAAATGTGTCTCCATCTGAATTAATTATGCATACTAGGGGTCATAAAGGTCATGAGCAACTAATCTATATTTATACATTGGTCACAGCTGGCTCAACACAATAGACATTAGAATTTATTATTAGTCCGTTGGGAGAATATCCAAAGCCACTCTGAAGCTGGAACCCTGATAAAAAGACTAAAGAGAGAATACCCTTCTCAAAACAGATGGGGCCTCCCGGTGAATTTGCCAATAAAGGAAAGCTTTTGCTAAGCTGTCATCATGACATCAACACATCCCCAAACGCACAAAGACATTTTTGTCACAGGGAGAGACGAGTGGAAGAGATCTCTTTGAAGGAAATGAACAAGTAAGCTCCAAACAGCTCCAGTTAGACATCTGAGAATCAGATGAATAAAAAAGCCTCTGCAACATTGGTATTCTAACACATTCTGTATGCCATCCACTTTAAAAACACTTGCTGGCTCAGGATATAAATCCAGTGACGTTCTCACACTACACATATAAACGTGTGCATTAGGAAACAGTCCAGTGTCAGACATGGTGCAGCATCTGTGAAAGGTTAAGGTTATAGCTTCACATTCATCAACAATAAAGACACATCACTGATTATGAGAAATTAAACATGTAGCCATCTCCCCTGACCTTACCCATACATTATCATAGACCACACTTTTTTTGAAGGTGCATAAGTGAATAAAGTATTATTCTGCTCCATTCTTATTCTCTAAATAAACATTATACAATAATCCAGCCACATAATACAAAGAAGATATTACATAACTTTAAAAAAACATCTTCCTCTTCACTTTCAAGAGCAAAAAGTAAAAATATTGTAAAAAGGTGTTGCAAGCATTACTCTATTCCTATTGCTACCTTTAAAAAAAGGCTAATAGTGTGATCAAGAAGCATTTGTATTCCTTACTGCTGATGTAGCTTTACTAGCATGGGGAGACATAATAAACACCTATATGGTATCGCAGCAAGTTTTGAATCAGTCAATTTTTGCATTTGATTGAGAGTAGAGCTGGAGCATTACTTAGTCCACCAATGAAAGCCCCCAAATCATAAAAGACTCTTGCAACTATGCGTGCCAGTGTGAGTAGTGAGGCGGAAAAAATAAGCCATCCGTTAAAAAACACTTAACATTTTCCTCCAGTGCTTCAGACTTCAGTCAGCGAAGTGCATACAAGCGGGGGGAGGGGGGCAGATAATAGAAGTATTGCATGACTTGTGAGACGTGAAGGCTGAGAGAACGCATCTGCAAAGCAATTCTGTCCTGCTGGCAGACATTTTCAGCCATTTTGAACTGTCCTCGTCATGTACACTTGTCACAAACAATATCCATAGGTCTGATCAAACACACAGAGAAGGGGAATATGACACCCAACAGGCAACACATGAAGTCCTGGGGCAGAGGCAGTGTCATCAGTGTCTTGGTGCATTGGCCTAAAAGGCACACATTTCCTGTGGCATCCCATAGTTTTTCAAACAAGACTCAGGTGCAGCACAGGTTGTCTATTACCAGTGTTATGTCCATTCCATAGACTTCCAGCAGGTCCACCAGGAAGGAGCGGTCACCCTGAGGATCCAGTCCCATGGCTCTCACATGCTCCGCTGTGAGGGTAGGATCGGCGCTCCCTGCAACTTCCGACAGCGTCTGGAAGATGCGGTTATTCAGCTCCATGAAGAACCTATAACATTATAAAAGACAGTTTGAAAATGGGATCCTCTATTTGACTTGGTGAGTTGAGTATTTTTGACTGAAAAAGAGCTGTCTTATACTCACAGAATGAAAAGATCCTCTTCATTTGAGGTGCAATCTGCATCTACCTCTTGTGAGTACAGCAACATTTGCCTAGAAAAAAAGATATTTGTCACCTTCCTTTCAGGTTGATACATTTTTCTAGTTAATGAAACCCATTTGACTGAGCCCAAAAATCATTTAGTTTGTTTTTAAGTCTGGACATTACAAACAGGCCTCTATGTAGGGAATATAGTCTAATAAATAAAGAAGAATTTCAGAGAGGGCCATGCCAGACTGTTACTAAATGATTTTAGGGTATACAAACAAAGTCCATTAATTATTTACTAAAATAATGGGATACCTTTGCTCAGTTAGCTTCCTGTACTTTTCTTTATCAGCTGCATTGACTCGTAGCAGTGGCTGAAGATGGCTTCTGTGCGTTTTCACATTCTGGTTATCGATGTAAACGTCGTATAGCTCCTTTTTTTCCTCAAATATCTTTTCTGTGGTGCCTTAAAACATACACATATTATTTGATCAATTTTTGGGTTAAAAATCAATGTTTGGTTAAAGTCAAAGACAAAGTCTTTAAGTAAATAATCATACACACATGCCACATATGACAGCTCTGTTTCCAGGGCAGGAATGTCAGCTATATTGACGTAGAAGAAAGGCCGTAGTTCAGGAACAGAGACACCAATTCCAGGAATGGAGATATTAGCCAGGCAGCAAAGGCAGTATACTGAAGAAAAACAAAGGCATATTATTTTACATATCCTAATGCAAATAAAACATACATGTATAGTGGCTTAGTAACACAACCCAAAAGTAAAATCATATTTGTTTAAGCTTTTCACCTCGGTAGCAGACCACACCTACAGGTGGAGGGGAAAAGATAAGGAGACGTTTTCTCAGCAGAGCAAACTTCCACAGCACCATTATGTGCTCCCCGAAAAACTGGATGAACTGGGACATGCAGCCAGCTGGGTGGGTAATCTATGTTTGAACAAGCAACCAAATGGTGACATTAGTATTTTTGGCATTAATGTAATGCATACAGATTGTCACTACACTTTGTTTCAGACCTTCATCTCTGGATGCATGCACCGATTGATGTTGGTTACATTCCAGGTTGGACAGGCAGTTACCAGCCCATTTTCTGTTGGAGCGAGGACAGCTTTCTTGTCCTCATAAAAGGCCTCTAGAGGAGAGTACTGGCCTGGACACTTCAACTGGTGTCTGGGGGAAAGTTAGACAACAAAAAATGGTGACTTGACTTGCTTGGCGTTGTCATCACAAACAAGTGTGTGTAATTTAACACTGACATTTTGTGAAACTTTGATATGTGATATCGCAGAGCCTTTGCTTTTTATTACAAATAAAGCGACTTTATTAAAATAATCACTTTCACATAGAATAATTTCACTTGTATTGTATTGCTGATGTATTACTAACCTGTTACAATTGTTGTCTCATACATATATACATAGTGAGAGGGTAGGCAGGCTTTGAACAAGGTGCATGATTATTATAGAGGCTTTTACTTTCGTGCTCACATTCATACAAAGGCTGCATGTAAATGGGCTCTTGTGACGATCGCTGTTACTGGGACTCTGGGTTCATGTTTAATAGATGAGAACATTTGAAACAAAGAAGCAGGGACATCAGTGGGCACATGAAAAGAAATCTGTAAACACTTGTGTGGCGACAAATACCGTATGTGTGGAAATCTAAACAAAAAAGTGTAGGGTAAAGATTAACTAAAAAAAAACAAGCATGCCTCACCTGACTTGGTTTTCAAGGAAGTGCATGTAGCGGTAAAGCAGAGTGTAGGAGGGAGACAGTATTCCCACAGACTTCATTCTGGCTCCCCTCTCCAGCTCACTCTCCACAGGCATGTTAGCAAAACAGGCCAGCCCGAAGTAACAGCCTTTCCGGAAATATCTGCGACAAGGTAAAACAAATTCAGAAGGGACAGAATGACAGTGGCTTTTTACACGTGTGCATGCAGCTAATGACAAAAGACAGTGCTAGTATAAAGTATATACAATCAGAGTTAGTAGGGAGTGAATAAGAGTACATACATAAAGTCATTAGTGATCCGATGGGAACCACTCGCCATAGACTTGAACTCAACTCCATCTAGATTAACATCATGAGGCAAACACCACTCAACCATGTTCCCTGTAATTAACAATGGTGAACACATCAACAGAAAAGGCATGTAGTAAGTTCCCATACTGTCAAGTCTTTGTTCATCAGTTTCATCTCTACCACTTCCCCTTAATTCTGAATGTCTCATACACACTTGTACATTGGTAGCTGGAGTTCAAGGACAGAGAAAGCACTGACTCAGCAACTGTAAATGCCCAATACTGTCGCACACATTTTAAAGCAATTTGTGCGATTGTATTTGAATAAACTTTCAAGTTATATTGATCTGATTTCTTTTGTGACATTGGTGTCATTATTTTCTTCACTCACTTCACTTTATTGCATCAATAAATAAGAGGAAGAAAAACAGAGGACAACAAGGTTTGTAAAGACCTTCACTCTGTGGTTAGGGCTTTGGGTGGATTTTGCATATTACTATGAACAAACTGATGGGTGATAGGTGTAACTGCTAACGCTTCAGTGAATGATAGGTGCTGACAGTAGAGCTGATATAATGTACACATTAACAATAAAGATAACCATGAGTTTTGTTATCATGTGAAGGAGTAGACAGTCTGGCTGGGTCATGTTTTTTAATTATGGCATATAAGCTTATGCCTAAATCAAAACAAAGAATACCCTATAGATTTGTTGAACAATTCTGTCTTCACATCCCTAGTTAATCTTAGTTTTTTTTTTTTTTACTGAATTTTGTTTCTGTGTGAGGTGCAGGTCACATTTTTATAGGGTACATTTACCTAATCTGATCTACCTAATAGATTTCTAACAATTTTACAGTGAGTTGAAATAACTGTCAACACGTCAGGCTTACCTGATCTTGTATCAAAGGTAACCACAAACACAGCCACGATCTGATCTTTTTCCTCCCATTGATCTCTCAATGCCAGGACGGGGAAAGGAACATCTTTCCGATCTGTGCTATGATATCCTGGATGGTCCCTCCTGTTCCCACGGGGCTCAGCAGGCGGACGGGCCAGGCTTTCTTCCCCGCTGCCAACAGCTGTCCCAGCCTTGTTTGACCTGCTGGTGACGGTGGAGTCAGCCACGCGCCTGCTCCACCCCGTGTCAGCCGCAGTGCTCGCAGGTGTACGCCCCGCTGCCTGCGAACTTTTCTCGGTTGCTGCGTCCTGTTTCTCCAGCGGCTGGGAAGCCGCCTTGGTCGGATCTGGACGTGGGATCTCCTCCCAATCTAGCAACGGGGCTCGATCCGACTGCTCCACCATGATGTTATATCTTAGAGAGACAATGGGAAGGAGAATTATGATTTTAAATCCAAACGGGAACACGTTAAACACGCTCCTGTTGCCTTAACATGGTTCTAGCAGCCCCCTGACTTGTTTTCCATCTATTTGTAAGCGTGTCACATCCACTGACGGGTGCCTCCCTCCTTCCGAGGCTCTGTTTTCGTGACATCACAGACTTCCGCTCACGTGACTACATTACTATTTCATAGTGACCCATTTTTGATCTTGTTTGGGCATTTATTTTTTAATATTTTTTTTCATACTTTCATGGCACATATTTACACGGTGACTATAAAGCTATCTGACTCGGGTTTTTTTGTAAGTGTGTTTGCGATTCAAACATCTTCTTACCTTGTCCTGTTACTGTGCAGCTTCAAACTAAGTTTTGGTAAGCAACCGCTTATAATATTATGGATCACAGATATCACATACCTAGCCCTAACTCTTCTTAAAGTTTATACTAATCTATTTTCCAACTGTGTTGTTTTCTATCTGATTTCTAACACTAGGTGCTAAGCTAGTGTAGCTTAATTAATGACTCTCAACGCAAGGTGTGCACGGACGAACGACTCAGCCAATCAAAAAGCTAAACATAATTTATTTAAACAGGAAGTTATTTACATACGTAGCGCCAAATTCAAGCGTGACGGTGGCGGTGGTGGGAAAGGCGCCTTGTTCGTAAGTAGACCTATATGTTAAACGTGCATGAATGCTGAAGGTTTGTTTCAGTACTAGTGGTCTCATGGTTATTAAGAGGTGCCTCTACGGAAACCGCTGATGCATTTCAAAAGAGAACTATTTTGCACATTTTAATTGATCCTAAATTTAGTGCCTAAAACAGATCCATTTTTTATGTTATGGTTGAAAGTCCATGTGGTGCATATGGTTAAGTGATTACTGAGGCCCGACCAATATAAAGCATGGTCAGAGATAATTTAGTTAGCGAATGTATACTGGATTTTAAAATTAAAACACTTTGACTTATTTTTACCAAGGCCTTAATCATGGAGACATTTGATGAGATCAGCCAGCAGTTAGATTTCTCTAGCTGTGATGAGGATAGCAGCAACAGTGACAACAGCCTAGATGACTACAGTTTTAGGATCCAAAGCAAGAGCCCAGCCTGCATAACACCCAGGGTTCAGCGTCACCGCAACAGAAGCAATACCTTATCTTCACCTTTCCAGTGCACTAGCCCAATACCATATGCTTCCTGGCGAAAACTTAGACTCTGTGACTCTCCCAGCACTCCAAAGGTGGGTACTGTGCCAAATGACAGTTGTCATTTTGTTCATTCATCAGCATGTCATTTTGTTTTATTTCCTTTTAGAGCCTTCTGTCAAAATCTTCCCAGCTTTGCTCCAGCACTAAGACACGTTACCGTGAGAGGTCCTACCGTTTCAGCTCAGTTCCTCTAAACAGTATTCAGGCTCCATCAGTCAATGTCAATCCTTTTACTCCTGATACAGTACGCAGGACAAGCGAGCAGCAGTGTAAAAACAGCTGCAGGAGTGACGACGACGATGATTATGGCCGCAGGTACCCAAGAGTTTCTGTATTGTCTAGTAAAACTAACTAAAACTAACAAGATTCATTTATTGGTAGGTTAAAGGAACTCAAAATGCACTTGTGTAGCATACATTCCTCATCAGGACTATATAACCTGTCCCTTGTATCCACCCTAAAGTGCAGTTCATTTAGACCATCTAAAAATCTTTATTTTTCAGAATCAAGCACAGTCTAACGTCATCTGAGGAGGATGATGAAGCCTTTCTCCCACCAAAGGTACTATTTTTGAGTGCATTTAACAATTTTCCTCCCCCAGAGTTGCTTC
This sequence comes from Rhyacichthys aspro, assembly GCA_036850595.1. Taxonomy (NCBI): domain Eukaryota; kingdom Metazoa; phylum Chordata; class Actinopteri; order Gobiiformes; family Rhyacichthyidae; genus Rhyacichthys; species Rhyacichthys aspro. Next base: position 10,350,165 of record CM072153.1, read on the forward strand.
TACTTGGATTTTATCATCAGGCTTTATCTGTCTGCCTCCACATTTTTTTTTTGGTCCAAAATTACACATTGCCAGTCCTACTTCCGGAATTTCTTGGGAGTCTTGTATAATAAAAAGCTTTGTCAGAGCCTTCAAAAACCACTTGCGGAAGTTGTACCATATTTGGTATCATGCCTGAGAAAACTCAGTCATGATAATCAAACTCAAGCCCAAGCTCTGTGACGCTTGTTTCCTCTTTAGAAATTTTCTATAACACAAGACTACCCATCTGTTGATCTGGCAGAGACGTGCTGTCCAAGCCTTCATGCTGTCACGGTACGAGAGTGAGTTCTTGGAGCTGGAGTGCATTGGTGTGGGCGAGTTTGGGGCTGTCTATAAGTGTGTAAAGAGGCTGGATGGTTGCTTGTATGCCATAAAACGCTCTCGTCGACCCCTTGCAGGCTCTGCCAATGAGTGAGTCAGCAACACTGATGTCTGCATTATGCCAGTAACAGTCCTTTTTCTAAATTGGTCTCAATGATCATGTCCTCTTAGACAGCTGGCTCTAAAGGAGGTGTATGCACATGCTGTTCTTGGACACCACCCACATGTTGTTCGCTATTATTCAGCTTGGGCAGAAGATGATCATATGATTATTCAAAATGAATACTGTGACGGTATGCATTTATGTTGGCATAAAATTAATGGTTGATTGAACTTTGGTTTTTGACGCTAGAAGTCTGTTTTGTCTGTGTGAGTCAGGTGGAAGTCTTAATGATGCCATTGTAAAAAGGGAGGTTCAAGGTGAACTATTTTCAGAAACTGAACTGAAAGATTTGCTTTTACAAGTGTCCATGGGTCTAAAATACATCCACAGCTCAGGCCTTGTACACCTTGACATCAAGCCAAGTAAGTGTCAATACAAAGATTGTTTCTGTCTTTTATTGCTAAATTTTATAAGCTTTTTTTCATTGACAATTTATTTTGGAACTGCTTGTAGGTAATATATTTATTTGCCAGCGTCCTAGGAAAAGTGCAGCAATAGGTGAAGGAGAAAGTGAAGAGGAAGATGAAGCAAGCACTTCAGCTGGTGTAATTTATAAAATAGGTATATTTCAGTTTAAATTAAAGACTGGATCTTCAAGTTGCCCCCTGACATTTCTGATTTTTATGTTGATCATCATCTTTAGGTGATCTGGGTCATGTGACGTCAACAAACAGTCCTCAAGTCGAAGAGGGGGACAGTCGCTTTCTGGCTATTGAAGTTTTGCATGAGGTAAAGTTTTTAGGTAATTCAACCTATATTTTTTAATGTTCTCATTCTTATACATGTAAACTCCTTAGGATTACAGCCACCTTCCCAAGGCTGACATCTTTGCTCTGGGCCTCACAGTGATGTTGGCAGCTGGAGCCCCTCCACTTCCTCAAAATGGAGATGAGTGGCATAGTCTCAGAGAGGGACAGCTGCCCATACTCTCACAGGTGCTCTCATCACCTTTTAGGGCTTTACTTCAGGTACTTGTATTTCTTCAGTATACTGCAAATAAAAACATTTGACTATCATCTCAATTTATAAATATATAGATGTATATATTTTGTAGTTGTTGCTAGACCCTGACCCAGCCAAGCGGCCATCAGCTAAGGAGCTCTGCAAGCACACGATCTTAAAAGAAGAGAGGCCCGGGAGACTTGCTGCTCAGCTGCGCAAAGAGCTCAATGTTGAGAAGTTTAGGACTGCAATGCTTGAAAAGTAAGAAGGGTCAATAGCCCTATTTCACAAAGCAGGTTGAACAAACATTTAAATCTCAGGGTTATCCTACTCAGACCAAGCCGACTCAGCGTTTCCTGTTTAGAAAACAGTTTTAGTTATTTCAGTTAACTCTAACTAATCTGGGTATTCTGGTGACTCTCAGTAAATGCATTACTTCAGGAACAGCCTGCTATTGACCAGATGTGTTAGTACACAGTACTGATATAAAAGAACTTTGTCATATTTATGAGTTTTTTATTTTTTATTTAACCTTTGTTTACCTATATTTTAAATGTTTGAGAACCAGTTCTCATTTACAAACATGACCTGGCCACAGTGAATGTGCTACTCATGCACACATCAGAATCTTAAAACAGATTGTTGCAATATAAAAGTGAAATCATCAGGAGAGTTGGATAGTGTTGGACAGATAAAACCTGCCACGGGCCAGATTAGGCTGTTTGTTACCACTGTAATTGACTCGGAGATTAGAGATGAGTTTGCACTAAACGTGCTTCTTGAAACAGGGCAAGTGTGTAGGTCTCAGTGCTCAAAACTTTAAAAAGTAATTTCACCGTATTTACTAAATGGGACCAACAGATGGCGCACTTACACATGGACTTTAAACTCATCTTACTATGTGGCTTATCTATATTTTTTCTGTTCTCATGAGAAAGTTTTTCATTTACTTCCAATATGTCCTTTTATTTTTACCTTACTTTTTTCCTTACAGAGAGCTCAAGGAGGCTCGTCTGGCTGCCTTTTCACCTAAACAGATTTCTGTTCCTGAATTGAAGCCCGCTGATAAGGTGGGGTCTCAACCCAAACTGGGCAGGAGGCTGGTTGGTAGGAAAGTAGCTCGGTCCATGAGCTTTGGTTGCCCAGGCTATGGCATATGATGGATATTTGGCCCATCTTTCACAACCAAGTTCCAGACAGATGTGCAGAATCTCCATAAGTATGGCAATAGAAGTTTCAAATACATTCATGGGTTTGACTTATTGAATAAATGCCTGATTTATTATTTATATCACTCCTGAAGACACACCCGTACAGTCAATGGATTGTTTCTTTTTTAAACTGTAAATAAACATTTTAACCATTTTAAAGTTTACTTCACTTTCTTACTGGACCACAGTCTGCTTCATAAGCAAGTCAGAATAGCTGTTGATCAAAACCACAGCTGGGACTTTCCAGAGGATTTCTTTTCCTTATCTGTGACTGTTGCCAACTGCACTTGCTGTTTCGTCTGCATGAGAAAATGAGTAATGTGGAACACAAGAATACAACAATAACAGTGTAGTGTTAAAATATAAACTATTGAACCTTAAGTTTCTGTCAGCCATCATTTACCTTGACAGCTTAGCGTAGCGAGGTGTTACACTATTTAAGAGCTATATTCCAAATATACAGCATGTTGACTGAACATACACAAGGTAAACTCCACAAACACTGTTTGGTAGGTTGATCTTTAGCTTTAGAGCTGAAGCTTAAATGTTTATAAAGTAGTTGATAACCAGTAGATTGTATGAAACCTAACACACAGCCGATGTGAGAGCTGGAGGCCCGCCCACGACTACTCTGATCGTCAAAAACAACTTTGTAGTTGTGCCAAACGAATGACGCTTTTCTTTGTGTGATGCACACAATGACTTAGCCGTAGACAGACAACTTAGCGACCTGGTTCCTACAAGGCACAACTTAGAGGATAAATGTAAGTAAAACTTCCTTTCATTGTGCATTTGGCCTTGGAGAAAGAGTCGCAGTAAATGAATGTGTTTAAAGCACAGATAGTATTAAAAGTAACTAACGCTAGCTAACTAAAAACGAAACGCTAACCGAGATTAGCATAAGCCGCTAGATTCACTTTTACCACATCCTTTTAACAGTTGAATTTTTGTTTCTAATGTTCTGAATTTTATTGACGGACATGTATGTCTTCAGGATTGTTAATAAACCGATGTCCTAATGGAAGATAATTGGAGTTTGACCAAGGCACAGCATGCCATGGTCTTTTGGGCTTTTCTTCAGGCGGACTGCGGAGACTCTCACAAAGAATACCACGAAGAGCTGCTGTCTCTGGGAAGGGACTTCAATGGGAATGAAGCAAAGATATACAGGTCTGACCGTGCAGAGCTGGAAACTGATGGGGACCTTGAGACTGACGGTCACCTGTCCACTAACATCACCATCCCTCTCGATGGCATTGAACCCTCTGCAGATATACACGGGCCCGGTAAGAAGTTTTGCATCTTATCTGGTAAATGTATAAAGCAAAGAAACTTCTCTCCTCATATTAAAGCTACAGTCATAGGGTTGTTAGTTGACAGTTTAAGCACTGGATTAATGTATTTCGTACTCACATTACAACCATTGTATAATGACATCCTTTATACAGTTGTACATTTTTTTAAAAATAGTTTGGTGTCTGTCTTCATATAGAGCATTCCTTGTATTTGTCTTTCAGTGAACCTTCAGCAGGTTGCAGCAGAGTTACGTGAAATAGCAGCACAGCTTGAACACAATGTTGTAGCTCGAGCCACTCAGAACCTCAGCAGAAACATACAAAGCTCCTCCATGAAAGTAAGTTTACTTGAGAAACACAGCAATGTTTGTTGTAGAATCAATGGGTAAACTACCTGATTACCAGATTTTATTAACAATCCACAAACTTAAAAGTAAAGTTTCAGTTCATTGTTCTGTTTTCAAGTTGTAAAACACATAAATGTGCATTTGTTCCACAGCATTGGAAAGAATACCTTGGGCAAGAAGTGGAGAACTTATTGGCACATGGAATGGGTTTGGATTATCTACAACAAGAGCGAGTCATAGTGGTTCTCACTTTTACTCTTGTAAAGGGAGTTTGTCAGGAGGCTCCAAGACTGCTTAGAAGCCTGTTTAACACAGCACTGCAGTACCTCAGCCCTGGAAGAGGCAGCTGACTTTGTGAAGCTGGCACAGAGGAAGTAACTGAAGATGTGCGGTAAAAAAAACCCATCTGATCAGCATGAGCAGTCAGCTGTGAAAGCAGTAATGTCCACCTGCATAACTCAGCACATTGAATTTAATGATTTAATTTCATTGTGACATCAACATCTAAACTAAAAAAGTATTTTTCACTTGATTGTCATTATTCATTTGCTATTTGTTTCCTGGTTTGTGCTACATTTCTGCATGTAACTTAAATAAATTCATGTTCTTGCAAAGGAAGAATGACATTTCCTCTGGCCAAGGCAATGTGCCATAAAGAGTTTTGAGAAATTTTTGCTATTTTTTTTTTCTAAAATAAAATGTTATCTTTGTAAATCATCAGACAAACATGTCACAGTAAAGACATTCTCAAAGTGTTTATTTTCATCTCATATGATGTAATGTAGGAAATCCAAGGTACATATTTTTTACATCCATACTGATTCTTAAAGTTACAATGTTACAGCAATTCACAGAGTTCCTGGTTTTTAACAGTTTAGAGGAGAAATCAGATTTTTGCAGAAGTCCCAAAAACACCCGTGTTGGCATTTTTCCCAATACTAATCAATGACAGTGAAAATTCTATCAATATGGTATTGCATAGTAGCACACACAGTTCTGTGTGTCTACACTTAAAACGTGACTACAGGCTCATGTAATGACAAAGTTGAAGGGAAAGGTATAGGTGCTTTTTAATAAGTGATTTTTTTAAAAGAGCACAATCTAGCTCTAAAGTTTGTAATGTAAAGAAGTGGTTTCATGTCAGAATTCAGAACATGATCATTTCCTATTCATTGTTGGAATATTTTCAAAAATGACATAAAAACTGTCAAAGGTTACTGGTATGAGTACTACTGTATATAGTTTGAAGAGGGAAAATAATGTAGACAAAATTTCTCATTAGAAGAAAAAACAGGATGTGGACTTTATCACATCAACAGCTATGTGCGTTTCAACTAAGGGAGCGTGGTAAATGCCTTACCACTCTACCGTCAAGCCACACAATATGGAAACCTGGTCAGAACAGATAAGTTAATCATAGGTACCACACTTAAGTGGTAATAGGACTGACCCAAAAATATAAACACATGATAGAGAAAGAACTGGAGTGCATTATTTCCCTTTCATTACACCTGTAGCTAACAGTAAGTTGTAAGTAAGGTGAAGCTTTGGGTTGCTGGTGAGATTCCTTAACCTTGAAACAAGCAAAAAAGAATGCATCTTAATCTTAATCCCACGTTGTAAGAAGAGTTCCATTATGTATACTAATACATTGATTTCTACATCAACAAAAGGCCCCTGGAAAAGGCCCCCTCCTTCTTTTCTTAATTCTACTTTCTCCTGTATGAAAAAAGACCATAGGCCATTATAGCAGTGAGAAGAGCCAAGGCTGCACCTCCATAAAGCAAAACTGGGAGCTCCGATGCTGGTTCTGGTTCTGGATCCACTAGAGGCTGTACTGCCGGTTCCACAGCAGGAGCCTCTACAGGGGCCACTACTGCCTCCAGGACCAGCTCTTCTGTGAGTGGCTCTGCTTGGCGCTGAGGCTCCTCTAACTGGGGAGGCACTGTGGTAAGCTCTAGCTCTGGTTCAACAGCTACTTCTGAATTAACCTCAGGCTCTTCTGGGGCTGTGGTACTATCATTTGGGGGTTCCGTGGCTAAAGATGTGGGCTCCTCCTCACCAGGCACTGGGGCTGTCTCAACAGCTGGCTTAGGCTCAGGCTGTGGTTTGAACGCAGGAACAGACTCTGGTTCCTCAAGGGGAGCAGCAGCCTCTGGGACACTCAGAGGCAACTCTGGTTCTAAAGATATGAGTGAAGGTTCTGCTGACAAACTTGGAGGAGTGTCTATTACAACTGGCTCTTCCAATGAAATGAGAGACGCTGTGGACTCCACCTCAAATGATGCTGGAACAGGTGGTGTCTGGTCCCTAAATTCTTCCCTGAGCTCAGCCAGATCACTCTCTGTGCCCAATACACTTATCATGCTTTCCTCTATCACCCCACCTTCACCACCCTCCTCCAGCAGCTCGGCTTCCTCACGCTCCACGTGGACAATGTCTGAGTTTGAGGAGTTGTTTTCACTACGCTCCTCGACCAGAGCTACTCCCTCATTGCTGTCCAGGCTCTTGACGTCCTCGGGGTCCATGGCAGCGACCTGCGCCCAGGACTCGTGGGTTGCTAGTGACACAGGTAAGCTTTCAGTTTGCCAGGAGCTCTGCCCGCTGCTGTTGCCTTCTGTGCACAGCAGAGAAGAGGGAGGGCTAAGCTGGTCTGGATGCTGATCCCCTGAGAGGATGTAAATGTCGTTGCTGTCTTCAGCGATGGTCACACCTTGCTCCTCCTCTGATACAAGGCCAAATACTTTTTCCTGGAAGAAGGCAGAACGGTCATGAGCATTTTATTCATAAAAACAGGTGGTTGTAAGGATTGTAAAAATACATTTTACTGTAATATACTCAAGTTATATCATGTATGCACAAAACTATAACATTGTGCCGCTTTTACCTGGCATTAGCCTTTAATGCCATCTAGTGGAACAACCAAACCATAGCACCATGTGCAAAGCCCTCTGCCATTATATAACAAGCATATCATGATTAAGGTCAAATGCATCATCTGAATGAATCATTTACATAACATCACTGAAACGTTAGTTCATTGTTAATCAAAAAACGAAATTATAGTACATGGCTTGGGAAGTTATTCAGTATATCCAAGAGCAGTGTTTCTCAAACTCTCCATATCAAGTACCAACTCCAGAAAATATTTGTCTTTCCAAGTACCACCTTTATGCTAATACGGTTCTATGCTATTTTAAGTTTTATATGAACAGGTACCTATCTACCCATATGAATACAATAGAATTAATTTAGTTTGCTTTGCTGCATCTTCAAAATCATAATTTGAATCCCACAGCTTTTTAAGAGTTCACATATTTAGTGGTATAGTAGAGTGTATTATAGAAAAGTTGTCATATAAATCAAAAGCTATCTCTCAAGTACCACCACAGAGAGCCAGAGTACCACCAGTGGTACCTGTACCACAGTTTGAGGACAACACCAAATGACACTTGCTGTCTAAGCACACATGTCAGCACTTCACATTCTTGACTAAACCATTTTCACTGCTGTTGGTGGCACAATCTGATATGAGAGAGTGTTATTTTGTGGTTTAACTAAATTCAAGCGACATAAGTTAAAACCTGCATCATGAGCTTTACAGTGGTGAGGTTTGATTATCATGGGAGGGTTTCAGGGCTGCACAAGTCACAAAGCTGTGACCTGAGCAGATGAGATTCATACAGACAGCTGCACAAACGTGTTTGTCTTACTGCGAGGCATATCTGTATGTGAAGCAAGCAGAAATAATCTACCGGCTTCAAAGACAACACCACTACATATTGAAGTTTATGTGACATGTTATTTGCATGTGAACCGCACATCATTAAAGTTCTTCTGATACATATGTAAAGTACTATTAACCTATGTAAAAACATTTTTGTGTGACTCAGTCAAGTTGTAAATGTTGTTACAAAGTAGTTATGTCCATACAAGAACATAAGGGCATCATGAGTAGTACTGTAAATACATCCTAGGAAGCAGGAAAAGGGATTAAAATCTATAGCATCCATCGTTATCTAATGTTTGCTCTAAGCTGAGTTGCATAAGATAGAGTTTTACAAAAACCTCATCATGGGGATACAAGAACAATATTAGAAAAGGAATTACTGCTAATTGCAATCTACATACATTTGTTGCTTTACAGATGAATCAAATGCTTATGTTTACTATTATTTACAATAAACATGTTTCAAAATACCAGAATGTATGTCTTCAGGTGATATACAATTCGATATAGTTTTGGAATTGTGATAGTAAAGCAAAACTGTTTAAGTATGTGAAGTGTAGCAGCTTTCTCTTTAAATATGTACAGTCCTAGAATATAGGCTACACTAAAAGAAGTGTCTCACCTAAAACAGACATTTCAAAAGTATATTCCCTCTTGTTATTACACATTGTGGTTTGTCAACACTTCTAACCCACAAAAGGACTAGCGTTGAAGCAGCCGTTCCTTAATCTGGCCTGTACATTTCTCCACCCTTGCCTCAAGACGGCAACAAACTGACAAACAAGAGCAAAACTTGTACAGCCCGTCCTACATGTGATGGCTTTACCTTCGCATTTATTAATGGGTACACTACTGCAGATATGTCTCTTACAACAAATCTCTCAATGAATTGCCTTGAAACTCCCCATATTGTAGGATGGGAACACAGCAATCTCTTATGTCATGATAAACACAGTAGGTAATGGAAAAGGTAACTCTGGGACCATTTAAATTCACACATGTTCAAGCAAACTACTGGTCAAGAATCTAGAGCGGACACAGCAAATTGTGGCAAAACTGCAGAGGATTACTTATTAAATGCATAGTTGTCTGTAACTATACATCTAGTAAATAATGTTTTTTTGTTTTTTTTTGGTGAGTCATCCTTAGCAGTGCTATAGCAGCAGAAAGATCTGATGGACAGAAAGGGCAAATGGTTGCCTTGTTTAAACCATGGCAGTCAGCCAGTGTGTTGCTGCTGTAGTGAGTTTTCATCAGTCTACAAGTGGGACAGTTGAGCCTCTGGTGGTGATGTTTTTAGAGGATTAGCAGAGTTATTTTGGGGATTCTTCAGTCTGTACAGACATTCTACTCCAGCCCAATTGCACGTCGACCCAAATGCATTATGAAGTGCAGATTTCACCACGACACTGGCCAGAGAGTGATTACATAATATGGGGGAGTAATGCCACAGAACAGGGTGCAGTGGTATTTACCCTGACATAGCTCTCACAGCACTTTGTCCCTAAAATATTAACGCAAACAACATGCAGCAGGGTTAGCACAACTGTCATATCATGAACGTGCTATTTTGACTATAACTTTCCTATTCAAAGAAGAAACCTCTCTTTATTGCACATTTATCTTTACAAATAGGTTTATTATGAGTATCTAGCTTCTTCTAACTATTAAAGTATTATTACATAACACAAAAGGTCTGCAATCTGAAAATGCTGATGTGGACATTCAGGTGTGTTTTTTTTTTTTTTTTAACTTTTGAATGACATCAGAATAACGCCACAAAGAACTGAGCAGACAGCAAATTGCAGACATACACAAGTGTATTGTATTATTAATTCCAACCCATACTTCATGTAGGCCAACTGTTTTGTGGGACCCCTTGTCCTCCTCCCACTTGCCCTGGGCTCTGGTCTACTTGGGGGCTGATGGTTTTGTTCCTGTCCAGTCAAGTGTACACTACATTAGTGTGTTATTAATCTTCATTGTATTCCAACGCAACGAACAAATACAGTTTCATTAATTCATATAAACAATAGCTTTTCTTTATCATGATTCTTTTTGTTTATACATTTTCAATGATTTATATAAATGTTTAATCTGCAATACTGACAACATTACAAAGACAATGGATGGAGTAGCTGTACAATTTGACACACGTTCACAAAATGCAATTATTTAAGAATAACAAGTTAAATGCCCTACCTGGCTTTAAATATTTGCTAGAGAGTTACAATCACAGAAATTGCAGAGATCCAGCACCGTTTCAGCCCAGTTGAATTAGAAGCGTGCATGCAGGCAGCTGTCAAACGAATGGAGATTTCCCTTCTGGCTCACGTGCCCGCTCGGTTACTCCCTCATCTCTTAGCCCTGCCTCGCTAGCCTCAGCGCTCCCTCTACTCCTGTCCCTCCTCCCTTTGCTGATCCTGCCGTGTCATCTGTTCAACCCCTATGACATAACGTCTAGTAAGAATGTAGCTTTGTGTTTAACCAATGTATTCTGTTCATGGTATATAGCTCTTCTTGGCTTAAATCATTCTATAGCATAAAAGCTTGTAACAACACAAAACTAAAACGCTAAAGCAAAAACTATTTCAATATCTCAGTCTCTAAAACAGATTTACCTATGTGGCTTGTATCTTTACACCCAAATACAAGTTTATACAGACAGGGCAGCTCTTGTACAAACTGACTGTATGCACAATGCACAAATTATCATTGCTGGAATACGTGGCAGAGTAGCAGGTTTAAAGACAAACACTGCTGATATACAACATTCTCACTTCTGGACATTCATGCACAATGTTATATTAAAACATACAAAGTTCTTAAATTTAAAATCTATGAACGGTCTCTAATAAATATAAATGTTTTGTACACAAAAAACACTCAGCCAAACGTATTCTGGACAGAAGAGTCAACAGAACAGTGAACGTCACTGATGCCCCCATGTGGCCATTTAAAGGTCTGTACATCTATAAATAGCACGCACTATGCACTATGCACTATGCACTATACCCCTTTTTCACTACTGTGTACTCAGAAAACTCACCCATCCCCCTTGCTGGATGATGTATTCAGCTTCATTCTCCTTGAGAAAGCACACGCCAAGAGGCAGCAAACTTGACAAAGACTGGCCTTTGGTTTGTAAAGCTTGTAGGAGCACCAAAGGCACTAGCACCTAAGAGATTTTTTTTTAAGAAAAAGGAAAACAAAAGTAAAATGAGCACTTCAAAATTCAATAATCCCAATGTTTAAAAAGGCAACACATGGCAGAGGTAGATTTTTAAAACAAAAGCATTATCACAAAAATGCTTTGCATACCTTATTCCAGCCTCCTTGTGTGTGCTCTGAGAGATGTAGACTTGTTTGCCTGAAGCTCTCATAGTCCAAGGGCCTAACCAAAATTCAAAGCATGCCTTTAAGCTTCTACCAAGACCAAAATAGATGGCACATGAAAAAACCCCAACACTGTTTAAATTTTCAATGATTTTTCTAAAATAAGAACAGGTATAGACAAAGGTTTAAATACAAGATTGACTGTGTAAATATTTTTTTAAGACTGCTAAGTTATGGTTATCTTCTATGAGCAGATCAGCTCCAAAGCAACAGTGTTCTATCTCATAACCACAGATCCACATATTCACAGATATTTATTTATTTTTTTACACTAGTTGAACTAACCCAGCTAAGAGTGTGTCCACAGCAGTCGCAAGGTGTGCCTCCAACTCACTGGCCACTTGATCTCCCAGTGCAGCAAGACAGTCTTCAATAGAGCTCTCTGGGTGAATGGGATTGAACACTAATGATGTGTGTCTGTCAAAATCAGAGCTGGAACAGGCTGCAAGCACAAAATCATGTCAAATTATTATATTAATATTTAATTTGCTAAAGGTTTTATTTATAGATTTATAGAAAGGTCTACAAAGTAAGATACTGAACAGTCACATATTGAAAAGACATTTTTACCCCAATATTTTTTTATTTCCTCTGATCAAAATCATTTTGCTAAGAATCTATGCAAATCTACCAGCTGTGAAACGAGAATTACATATATATGCTTCATATATGCTTCTGAATAGTATAATAATGAAACTTGGTTAAGTAAGGTAAACACATGGAAGTTTATGAGCTTGTGTATTTCTACTTACAGACAGCAATCTCAATTTCAAGTTTTCTCAACTCTTCCTCTATCTGTTCTTTAATTACTGATGTTCTCTGTCTTTCACTGTGGCTGTCTCCTGCAAATAAAAAATAAAAAATAAAATAAACAGGCAAAAGATAAAACAGCTATTTTTCTCAACAATATTGTGAATCTGGGTGTATTAAGGCAAAAGTAATAGCATCTTTAAAAGCAAATCAAATATAGTAGGTGGTAAATTAAGAAAGAATAAAGTCAGCAAACAAGAAAAAACTATCAACATACTATCTATTTCATTCTGTCCGTATTCTAAAAAAGGCACATTTATCTTTAAAAATCAGTAAAATAACAATACAAGAACACTTAACAGAGCAAATGTGTGTATGAACATTATTATAATTTATGTGATCATTCAATTAATGACTGCAGATGTATTCTAAAATGACAGTATCAGCTTTTATTTCTGCAGTTCACACATGCACTCCCTGAGGATCACTGTTGGTTTTTCATGCTGCTTCAGCACTTAGCCAGACAGCTAGCTAGCCAACTATTTCACTTTGGTCCATTGGTTTGTGAGTAATCCTATGGTGATTACACATGACAGCCTGTCAGAAATTGGACTGGGTCAAGCGGAAAGCAGGGATCAGCTACTCATCTGAGTTCTCCACCCATTTTACACTTCAATAAAAGGGACAGGAAAAAGAAGCCCCTTCTCACTTATTTTTCTATTGCTACGTCTGAATTTTCTTAATGTATCTGGGCCAAAGTATTTGAAGCTCATAATTCAATTTGACTTGTAGCAATGAGAGTTGTGAGTGCAAGACTTTATAACTAACTTCTATAAAATAAATATTAAGTTAAATATGAAGTAGCAACATAAAAACTCACAGCACAAGTTTTATTAATTTAATTACATTGCTATTTAAAAGAAGCCAAAGACAGCAGATAAGCAGTCAACCTAGAATTTTTTTACGCTCATACAATGTTGTATACCTGAGGTCTTGACACATGGTTGCCATAAACGTGCTTATAAAGGTCAAGATGCATCAAACTAAAAGTCTTGCGCACTACATAGTGATTGCTTCCTCATAATTAGCAACTTATGAACATCATTATTGAATATAATTCTACCATGAGCAGTCTTGTAGAAGGCTACAATGAGCAAGCAAACAGACCTGTGGCAACTTGCTTACCCATCCCAAATATGTTTGCTATTACTGCCATGTGTGCATACAAATCTATTTGTGTTTTGTAAAGCCACAAGTGTGACATGGGGCTCTTACATTCACAACAGCACAAGTCTGCCCTCTCACCTTGAGCTGTAAGCAGTGCTTGCGATCTGGCAGGGGGCAGTCGCAGATAGTTGAGCACAATGTATTTGGTTTCATAATAAAATCCCTCAGACACAAAAGTGTCAGTGGAGGTGGAGCCAGAGGTAGCCATTGAACAGACACACTTTACACTCCCAGGCACATATGTTTATACAGACCAAGCTGGACGTTTGACCTGTGAGAACAAAAGAAAAAAAAGTGTTAACCCTATTTTGAAAACAGAACCACACCAGAAGAATGCTGTTGAAATGCAAAACAGGTTAAAGGTTATGCACCGTCCCTTACACTGCCATCCTAAGTAAAAGCAAAAATCAACTATTATTATAATGATAGGTCTGTATGACCATGAGACTATGTGTGATGTGATACGTGGTGCAGAAAATAAAATGGCTCGTATTAAAAAAAACACGTGGAGGAAAAAAGTGGGCGTGAAAGTACTTTAGTTGAATATAGTTGGGATTTATTGCTGTTATACTCTGCTGCTATTTGATAGATTAACCTGTCAGCACACTTGCCAGAGTTTTGTGCACATATAGTACTGTATATTTGATTAAATTAACATATTGTACATTAAAAATTGGCAGCGTGGCTTTTTAAGGACTCCCATAACCTTTTGTAATGAGTAAGTAGTCGTCTATATCTTTACCTATTTAGGTTATAAACGAATGAATGACCTCAGTGAGGAGTCAATTCTTTAACAGTGAGTGAGCAGCCAGTACAAATGCCCACCAGCCGCTATAACCTTAGCTAGCTTTTGAACATGGCATGTGTTGTTCATATGCCATTTTACAGAGGAAAAAAACATAAAATACATACAATTTAATCCGGTGGGTGTCAGCTCTTACCGTCCTTGTTCAAAGGCAATAAGATTTACACAAAGAATGATCAGTAGTTAATATACAACACAATGCCCTGCTACAGTAGCCACAGACCACCACTGGCAGCACAGCAACACCAAAGGAGAAGTACACGGTGTGCTCTAAGCTAGAAGAGTGAAGAGAGGAGACAACACTAACTTTCCGGTAAGTACCTTCAAAATAAAATAACCTTGGCGAAACTGAAAACGATTACAATGAGCAGGTATTATTAGAAATAGTATTAGGAATATTGTATTACATAATAAAAAGGCTAAAATATAATGTTTTATTTAGTTTTAGCTGTATACTAAATAGTATTCAAGTATTCTTGAATACTTTATAATGCTCTTATGTTAGCGTTAAATATTTTGGAAGCTGTGACCGGCAAAGATGTTGTTTCTGTAACTTGACATCAGGGGCATGGGTAGATAAGTGTTCAACCCTCGTTGTTTTTACCTAACTTAATAGTAGTTAGTGTAGTCGAAAAAATACATACTTCACCGCGTTTTAAAAACATTTTATATTGTTACGACAGAAATGGCGCTGACAGATGCAGACGTCCAGAAACAGGTAAAGTAGAAAAACTTTAACTCTCTCTCCATTTATTTAAGTTGGCTGTAACTAAGTAAACAAATCCAAGTTCAAGTTTAAGCCAACCTTAGCGAACCGCTTAAGACCCTTAGGGTCAGAGATATTGAAATGTTGCTAGTTGTTGTTTATAATATGATAAATGAGCTGTCGTTTTAAGCAAGGGCTAATGCTAAATTATCTTTCAGAATCCCAAAATGATTTGTTTAATAACATATAGGGAGTATATTTATATGGCTTATACCACATACCATATGGTATATGATTGTAAGGGTACGTTGTCTGTTGTCTATGCATATGTAGTTTTGCCGACATTTTGTATGTAATTATCTTCACTTTCAAAAATAACTTGTACTGTAACTGACTTTTTGTGGAAGATCAAGCACATGATGGCCTTCATTGAGCAGGAGGCCACAGAAAAAGTAGAAGAAATTGATGCTAAGGTAATTTAGGTCTGGCTGTCATTGAGTCTTGTGATTTCTGTTGAAGTGACTGCTAATGGCCTTGTCATTCTCATGTGTACAGGCTGAGGAGGAATTCAACATAGAGAAAGGGCGACTTGTACAGACTCAGAGAGTAAAAATAATGGAATACTACGAAAAGAAAGAAAAGCAGATAGAGCAGCATAAGAGAATGTGAGTCTCTCTCACCTTTTTAATAAAAAACAAATTACCTTTTACAAAATACACATGAATCTGCTTTTAGTAAACAATGGGGCAGCCAGTAAATTTTCAAGAATCCACAATTTGTAGAATATTGGCCCTGCTAAATAAATGTGACAACTTTTGCTGCCTCTAAAGATCTAGGTTTTGTGTTTTTAACTTGCATGCTTATATAGATTCATATGAAATACTGCTGTCTCTTTTGCCTGTGTGGACGTATATCTTTTTAAAGATGTCATTTTTTCTTTGTGTTCATTGCTCAATAGCCAGATGTCCCATCTTCTGAACCAAGCGAGGCTAAAAGTGCTGAAGTCTCGTGACGACATGATCACAGTAAACATTAATGCATTTTTTGTAGTTCATGTTATAATCTTATACACCACTCATTAACAAAGCAAGATTGTACCTCTCTCAGGAATTGATGAATGAATCCCGTCAAAGACTTGGAGAAATAGCCAAGGATCCTGATAACTACTTTATACTGCTGCAAGGCTTGCTGCTGCAGGTTAAACTAGAAATCCTGTCTTTTGAATTGGGCATACTGCAGACTGTATAAATATTGTTCTTATCAAATGGGCTTCTGGGAATACATCTAAATGTCAAGAAAAGATTTTTAGCTTACATCTCATGAATTTCTTGTATTTTTCAGGGATTCTACCAACTGCTAGAATCTAAAGTAACTGTTCGCTGTCGGCAGCAGGATGTAGAAATGGTTCAGGTATTGGTTTGATATAGGGTATATACAGTGTTGACTATGTGTTTTGTAACTTTATTTTTCAATGGCAGGCTGCAGTTAATGAAGTGATTCCTCTCTATAAAGAGTCAGTGAAAAGCAACCTTGTTGTAAAGATTGACCATGAACGTTTTCTTTCTTCAGATATGTAAGAATTTGTACCATGTTTTTTGTAAGCAAATTTCATTATGTGTAAAAAAAAAAAAGAAATAGCTTATATTAACATATTTTTCTTATGTTTTTGTTATTTTTCTTATAGCTGTGGAGGTGTGGAAGTATACAACGATAACGGGAAAATCAAGGTCACCAACACTTTAGAACGAAGACTTGAACTTATTGCCCACCAGGTAGAGTACCCATCTGTAGGATGCATTTACTGCTACATGTCTGTAGAGGGAGGCATTGTCTAGTTAGTGCTTAGGCAATAACAGAATTTTTGAAGAAGGGCTGTGCTGTATGTGGCACTGGTATATATTGTTCTCATCAAGAGGGTGAAAGTGAACTTTTTTTGTAATTGTGCTTTTCCCCTGTTACTTAAGATCACTCATACACAGATGTGTGTATATATATATATATATATATATATATATATGCTTATTTTGTTTATTGTTTTAATGTTTGTATTTTGACTTAAACGCTGCCAGATGATGCCTGAAATCAGAGTGGCCTTATTTGGCGCTAACCCCAATCGCAAGTTCATGGATTAATGGTGGATCTGAGGAGAGCAATGCAGACACAGATGGGTGGTGACATCAGACTCTCTCTGGAGCGAGTGGTTTTTAAACCTGTGAAACTTTTATTTAGCTGTGGTTTCATATATTTTATTTTAAATGTTACTTTTCTGCACTTGTCTTATATTTAGCTCAAATGTGCCAAAGTAATTGGTCTACATTTTTGTAGACTGCTGACTTTTCTCAGGTTGTTATTTGAATGTATGCTGACAAAAGAAAGCCTAAATAAGTAATAAATGCCCATGAGACAAAAAACATGTATATTGTGTTTTTATTTACATCAGTTTACTTAGGCTTTGTTCACTCTAAAATGAGGAAAATCTAGTAGCCTAACAAATAGATACACTAGTTAAAATGTTTCTGGCATTAAAAATAATAATAAAAAACTTCAGTGCCACCCAGTGGACTTATGTAATGGCAAATGGTTGGCAAAACAGGGTGTCAAACGTGTATCTTTAAATGTGCAATATGTTTGATTTAATTGTCATGTCATTAACTTTCCAAGCAGTAAGGTCAAGCCATTGTCACATGAAATACTCAACACTATCTTCACAAAAGCAAGACTTTGATTCCTCTATTATTCTGTCCACTATTGTGGGAACAGAGCAGATATTGCAGAAGAGGACCCAGCTGCAGACTGCTGTAAGTATCTGTAACACTTTGATTTTTTTCTTTAAACAATGCATGTATTACATGTGATCATACACACATGGATTTAGATATCAGAAGCAAACAGAACACCCTCATTGTTACAACATTTAACATTGTTCATGCTAAACTGGAAGTAAAAAAACATTGGTAGTATCCATTATAATTTCTGATACTTTGGAACTACCAGCAACAATAAGGCTTTAATTGCATTTTGTTTTGTTACCATGCGTTGTATTATGTATAGCTGAAGCAGTGTAAGGTTTATAATTAGCCATTAAAGTTGTAGTTAAAATCATTACAATGCTATGAGACAGAGTCTAACATGTCCTTAGGCAGGAAGTGAGCTGTGTTAGGGTATATTGTACACTAATACTGGGATTAAAGCATTACCATCAGATTAACATATGACCTTAGAGACACTGGCAGACGGCTCTTCCCAATCCAGAGGGAAGAGGGAATCCAAGATTACAACTCACGGATGGAGTGGGAGGAATGCATAACGGGGCCGGAAGGAAAGATTAGGCTCGTTCTGAAGACATACTGAAATCTGAACATTGCTTTTGCTGTGTAGTAACCACTTAAATCTTTCCAAAGCTTTTGGCATTATTGCAAAGTGTGGTTATTAACATGACGAAAGTTACTCACATTAGATGTTGCACCTTTAATTCACATGGCCACACAAATGTTCAAATAGGCATTTTTGTTAGCAGGCTTAAACAGCTTGCAGCAATTCTCTTTACAGCCAGACAGCTTAGTTTCTTTCAGTTGAAAGAAACGGCCCACCTTATTATAGAAAGGAAGGTAGCAAAACCCAAACAACTTGGTGCACGTAATATGAGATTAGTCACATACTGTACACAGGAACCCCGTTTGACCTACTGAACCCTTTTGACAGCCCATTAAAGCCGAGTGTGATGAATGTGAACTGATCAATACATATTTTAGTTGACCACATTCCTCCTTTGGTTAGCAGGTTTTTTCTGTTTGTCTTTCCATTCTGACTTCAACTGTGCCATTCATTCAATGCAGATAAAGGCAGCTATCAGCTGTGCAACACAACTGCCATCTCCCCAGCACTGCTACGCCAGCAACCCCAAAACTGCCTCCCCTACACCCAAGAAGTAAACACCCTGTGCGATGCCGAAAAGCGGAGCGATGACTAGGGCACGGCATGTGGCACCTTTCAGGAACGCTGATGGGCCCTCCCTCTTCATGATGCGTCTACATCAATATACAGAGAAGACAAGGGTTACAAGGTTCTGAATAGTCCATCATTTTACAAATGACAAACAGTGGTTCTTACCTTGTGCAATCAACTATTCCTCTGTATGTGTCCTCCCCTTCACCCTTTTGTAAGGTCTGTATTCTAGTTTTAATGACTGAAGGTATGTAAAATACAGAAATTAGGTTGAAAAAAATAAATAAAAATAAATAAATTGTATTTGCAATTATATAGATATCTAAAGCACTCATGCCAAAACTAGTAATTCTACAGATTTCCTGACAAGCTTTATTTACTGTTCATTCTGTATTTTTTAATTTTCTTGTGCAAACACTCACCGTCAAGTGGTGTAACGGCCACAGCAGCTATGGATCCAGCCATGCAGCCTGCCAGAAAGGATTGCCAGAAAGGTGCCCGGCTCTGAACATCACTATTGCTGCTTGCTGTCTCATGGCCAAGAGAATTCAGATTGGCAAAGAGTGGGAAGTAGATCATCGAGAAGGGCACATCCCTAAAAATAATAAAGTTTAATTGGCTGAGAAGAGATGATTTAAGTGAGGACTTACACACAAGCAGTAACATTGTTATAGAAGGAGAATTGTAAAAGTATATTGAATGGATGGTTTGGGAAACCAGCAGCAAAAGCAGCAGACATGACCTTATTTAACTGCAGCATTGTGACCAGACATAGCTGGGGGAATATATTGATCAGTGTTTTGTTGTCATGAAATACAACAAGCAATGTGTTATGCAATGAAACTAATTTGAGCACTGGGGACACTGAGATGTATTGAGAGCAGTGAATGCAAAAGTGTCTGACCTCATTAATGTGGCTCCCGCTCCCCTGTAGAGGCCAGCGAGGCCACGAGTCTTCAGTAGCTTCACTGTGATACCAGTGGCTGAGGGCCTCTGAGAAGAGGCCTGCTGTGCTGATGAGGGGGCCACGAATGATGGAGCTGGACCAGAACCAGCGGTCTGAGCAGATGCTTGGACTGGTCTCTGTGCAGCTGTTTGACACAGGTTTATCCAGGTTAGAAATAACACCACCATGAACTCTACATTACCACACACATGCATTCATAATCCTGAAATTGAAAAACTAATAAGATGAACAAACCTCATTTGACCAGAAATCCTGGGTACTAATAATAGAAAATGAATAATAGAAAACAGTTATTTTGACCCACCTATCCTTCCTGCATCCTGCAGCTGTATTTTCAGCATCTCCATGGGAGTGGTCACCACTACTTGACAGGTCCCCGCACCACAGCCTGCAAGTACCTCTCCCCACAGGGGCAACTGTCTGGTGACACAACCGATAATGATATTGTAGCTTTTTAATTAGTGGCTTGTTTCAGCAGTAGCTAAATTAGAATACTGAAGCATGTATACAGTATGTTGTTATAGCATAAATGTTATGTATATTATAATAATATATACTAATATTTAGAAAGAGTAGCCTACTAATACAGCAATATGATTTGTAGTGTTTTTAAGAAAGACCAAAAATACATTTTGGATGCCAGTGACTTTTGACAGAAAGCATTTGAGTACATACAAGTAAACACTTTTATCCTTATATTATGGAGCCCATTTTTGCCTAATGGCTTTACTTTTGCCTTGATTTAAAGTAAAATAAAAAATAGTTACCCATCTTTTGAAAGCTTTTGTCTAAAGACATCATTGGCTGCCAGTTTGATGGCCTTTTCTGGTGTGACCAGAGTAAGGTTCACTGCTGCACCTGAAATAGACATGAAAGGCTTGATTCCTTTGTCACAAAACGCTCACCACTAAGCCACATGAATAGGAACAAGCCTACTCTGCGTGTAGCTCGCAGATGTGGGGTAATGGCATTAGACTTTGGATATTATGATAAAAAGATTGAGGACTTAACAGGGGAAACAACAGCGTAGGAGGACAGATTACAGTATAGTAAAGCTGAGTTGTAAAGTTGTTTGTCACAGGGATTAGAAAGCTAAATTATACCTCTGTAGCATCCAAAATAGCCTTCTGAGCGTATCGTCTTTGCAAGACAGTCCAGCCTATAAACCAAAAAGAAATTAGAACCTTATGAAACTTATACAATGAAGATGAAAGAGGGTCTTCTTTATTTGCTTGTGCCTTAGTGACTTCTATCTATGAATAATGTTTTTGGTTTTTTTTTTTTATCATTACACTGTCCCTTTTGTACAGGGAGTTTAAAATCCATGCACATTCTTCGGTTTGGGAAAAAACAGCCCTTTTCTGACTATGACTCACTGTGGAAAACCACACACTGAAAATGTCTGCACAGCTACACCCAATAAGACAGTAATAATCACCAGATGGTTTGACTTTGTTAGGTTTTAGATGAATAAACAAGCATTTTCTTTCAAACAAAAAGTGGTTCATCAGATTTTATTGTATTGTCTCATGACAGAGTTATGTACAGATTTACCGAAACATAACGCTAGGTCTAAATTTGGGAAGGATGTTTGGTTGTTGTGCTCTAATGCTACAATTGATAAGGAAACTATGCAACTCATTTCCTTGTTTGTAGTGACAAAGATAGATCTAAAAGCTAAAAAAAAAGGGTTATATTCATTCCTTCACTCAAAAAGCTATGTCAATTGTCTAAGAGCTAATGGCAATTTTTCTGATTGGACAGATCAAATTAACTTGTCTTAGGGGAGTCCTACTCACATTCCTTTGTAAACCTGGACGCCCTGCTGGTTCTGAAGGCGGGTCTTGGCCAAGTCAATAGGAAATACACATGTCACACCAACCAGCCCTGCCACGCCTCCATTAATCAGCTTAGCGGGGAGGCTGCAAAAGGGATCAACATAGTCACACGCACACACGCATGCACCGACCATTTACACGTTCACACAGATAAGGGATCCATTCAGATCGACAGTTGAGAACATATTCCAAACAGTCACAAAAGCACACACAAAGGGAACTTAGTTTTAATGATAACTATTTTTCAATTATTTTTTTATGATAAACAACAAAGTAAAGACTTGTCACATACCTTATTTTCTTCTCCACCATCTTGCTTGTGTTTGGGCTCTAAGGCCCACTACTCCTACTTTTTCTCCGCCACAGCCTCCTTCCACTGTTGTTCTCCACTAGTCCTTCCTCTTCCTTCCCACACTTGGGCACAGAGCCCAAATGGTCACCGCAGCTCTCCCTTCACAGGCCCAAACAGCACAAATGGACCAGAGAATGCTTCTTTGCTGTTAGATTTCTGTCACTGGCCCAAAATCTTTTCTTTGTCACGATCTACAGCTGCACTCTCTTTCTCTTATCTGCAACAACAAAAGCCATACTTTCAAATAATGCAATGTTATTCCATTCTAAGCCATACAAAGGTATTACATCAAATAAAAGAAAAATTGAAATGTTTTTTTTTCAAATACCAATTGAAGGTTCTTGTTTGATTGAAAATTGAAGAGTGGCATACACCAGGACTACCACATGGAGACAGAACATCTTGAGTCCCGCTAATCTGCCAGCTAAAAGGGATAAGAGTATTTGATCTAGCAAGGAGGGCAGAACTGAAAAAGAGGGAACTTACAGATACTCTTTTACAGAATTTACAAAAGTCTGACAGTTGTTTGACATCTTGTGTTGTAAGTACCAGTAAGGAAGGTTTGTTTAGTACAGAATACAAATTTCAGCTGAATCCCATGTGTGCTCCGTAAAATTGTATACTTCTTAGTGTCATTCTTTCCTGTCCTGATTTCGCTTTTCTCCTCAGTCCCCTAATTAATCTGTCACTTAATCTCCTCTTCTCCGTTTAATCTATTTTTACCACTATACACTTCCACCCTGTCCTCAACTGTATTCTCGTGAACAGAAAAAAGTTTTGTTTATTTGCCACCTGACTATTTGAAGTGAAATATGTCGATTTTGTATCCTTTACTTTACTGGTCTTGGTCACATTGTACCCCTGCCTTTCACCAAGCCTCTTTCTGGGAAGCTTTCTTTCAGCTCACTCTATTCACACACATTGAAAACCCTGCCAACACACAGATGAGGGTGCACCCCAAGCCAGCTTCCAGCTCTCAGATCCCTGCTTCTTCAACTCAGCACTGGGACAGCAAAGCCTCATGATAGTCTCTAAAAAACTTAATTTTGTTCCATCTCAGTAATATCACAGTGGGAAATAGTCTTACCTCTGTTAGTGCATCCCGCAGGCAGGATCAAGCTGTCCACTTTCCTTTCACTTCAACAATGCATGGAGTAATGGTAGTCAAGCGAGAGCGATCTGAGAGAGCCAGCCGCCACTCAGGGGCCGTTGCACAAACAGCAGCATTGTCCCGGTGCCTAAATCCCTCCCTCTCGTGGTGATTCCCAGTGTGACACAGCCCCAGCAGCACCGCTCTGCACTAACTCAACTCGACATAAACTCATGCCTGTGGAGCTGCTGCCAAAACTCATGCAACAGACACAGCATCACATACCTTCTTTAGTGTGTATTTCCGAAAATATTTCTATAGAAGACACAAAACCATCATTGCATTCCCTAATGAGCCTTCTATTCATTACAGACTGTTACAGAATACCTGAGGGCAATCTGGATGCCTCATGTTTACAGACTAACAATTAACACCAAGGAAAACAAATGATACTGACCTCTGACTGTGTGAGCATTTCTCTTGTGAGCAAAGCACATACATAAATAACTTCAAGCTATACATGTGACAACATCAGCAACCTCTTGTTGACCTTTGCATGAGAATTGATTGTTTTATTGATTTCTGTTAATGGAAAAAATGATTCTTTCATTCATCAGAATAGTTAGAAATTGTGTAGCATTATTCTTTTTTATTTCAGTTCATGGATGAGGCATAGGTTACAAAATATATATTGTTTTAATTTTTAGTGTATAATTTTGTTTTGTTTTATGCTTTGAGTTTCAGTGGCCTGTGATCAAATATTAAGCTTTAAAATCTAGGTACAAGCTTTGTTACTGTCTAGATTAGAATCTTTCAAGGTAACTACAGAACAGCATATGAATATGTTCTTTGACAAGGAAGAAATTTTCTCAATGGACCCAACTGATTCAATGGCCATTCCTTTGTCTTTCTTCTTGCGCCACCTTTAGGTCAACTCACAAAACTTGTGCAAAACTTTAAATAGCCACTAAAAGCCTATTAAAATCGCCAGTCTTCAAAACATTTTGGTTGATGATACAAATTTATATTAAGAGAATGAAAAGCTTTCTTCAAGTCAGAAGGCACTTTGCACCTGTTAAAGGCTGTAATTTTTTTTCCTTACATTTAACCTTGCACTTTTCACCTATGGCTATAGGGGGAGCTCAAGTGCTGTTTATTTTCTCCTACCTTCAAGGCATTGTTAATTAAATTGTAATATATGCCAATATGGTAGTTGTGGTGGTTTTCACGATCCAAATTGAATCGAACTAGGCGTTGTATTCTGAACTATGTGGTAAATCTCAAGATCTTAACTGTATCAGCAGAGTGCAGTTTGTGAGAAAATGTAATAACAAATCTGGAAACGTTACAAATTTGCAAAAAATCATATTAATAAAGGTCAAATATGCGATACATCTTTATGTAATGAGTTACCTTTTGAACTTTTTAGTTGAAGTCATTCAATAGGCTATTAAACGTTCCCTTTAAATGGCAAATGGACTATCAAGCCGGGGGTTACGGTTGTTTGTTGACGTTTGTTTTTATAGGATGCAGACTTGTAAAATAAGCAGGGCTTGTTTTATTTATGAATATCTACCGAATTAAAGATGTTATGCATTAAAGTGTAGCTTACAGTAATACTTAGCTGTGTATATGACTTATAAAAAGTGATGGTCACCCCCGATTGTAGCACAATGGTATGACCCGCCCCATCTGCTCAGCTCCGGTGAGACTGATTGAAACAGATTGTAGTACTATCCGGGTCGCAATGGCAGCCGTTCACAGAGGACGGAAGGAGCAACTTTTCTCGTATCATTAAAACCTGTTTAATGTTACATATCCGGTGTTTGCCGTTACAGAAACTACTTTCTGATGTGAAGAATAAACGCCACGGAATTTATTTAGTCCGAAAATGTCACAGGGATGTACAATTTCTGTGGAAGAGATCCAGTCTTGGTGGGAAGTCCCCGCCATAGCCCACTTCTGTTCGCTGTTCAGGACAGCCTTCAACCTCCCAGACTTTGAAATAGAGGTAAATGACAAGTGTTATTTATAACGAGGACGTGAATGACCATTACAACATAAATGATAAGTTGTTTGTGTGAGCTTTTTTGTTTAAACGACCTCTGTTCGGTGCGTTGTATAACTAGCTTAGCCTGTGTTCACTTAACTTCCCGTCCATTAAAACGACTAGTTAAGGCAATCCTGTTAGGTAACTAGCCAACTCGTTAGCTCAGCGAGAAGCTAACGTTAATTACTGTTCCTCGTAAAGTAAAAAACACTTTGGCTTAAATGACTTGTGCTGAAGTTATACTTTTCATAGAAACATTTCGTGTTGTTTCTAATACAACGGTGCTCTGATGCTGTATTAAAAAAAACACAAAACAAACTAAAGACGTAAAACCATGTGTTAGGCGTTTGTTTTCATCGCGGTAGCCAATCGCTTGACTGACTCAGCCTACAATGTCTCAGTGCAACCGAGTAAAATACAATACGATGCTTCAGATCAAGTTAAAATGCTGTACAGAGCCTTTAAACTCTTTAAAGTTATTACGAATACATCACAGTTAGAGATTGGAGTCATGTGTTAACTTTATTTTCAACTTACGTGTCGTGCCGCTTACTAATTAGACTATGGTGGTTAGTTTTTGTCTCTGTTACTGTCAAATAAAGTTAAGTTCATGGCGTGAGGTTGGAGTTATTGTCTTGCAGTGTAAGCCATCTGGCCTGGGGACGCAGATGCTGTTCAGGCATTGTTTGCTCGTCCAAGTCCTATTTTGTTGTGAGGAGCCACACTTTGGGCGTTTGTTTTGGTACTAATGGCGTCTTATGTGTACATCAGTCACGTCGTCTATCTGTTTTGAGTTCCATGGTTAAAAAATTACATTTGTTGCTTGTATATATGTCTTGTGACTTTAACTTGGCGGGTCACTTATTTCCTGAAAGTATATTATATTTGGTATTCACGCTCCACAATACCACAATTGCTTATCCCCTGAGTTAGTGCATTATTTCATCTATCAAGCCGCGTAAAATTGGTGTAGTCAGCACAACATCACGTATCAACAGTCTCCATCACTCCCCGGCTGAATCCCCACCCCCTCGGGTCAGAAACACGCTCAGGCATCGCTTTGTTGTTGAACGACGTGCAAGACAGATGGGGGATCCCAGCGCCCACTTTCTGTGAAAGTTAAGCCTTTTTCCTTTTCCATTGCTTGGATTTTTTTGAATAAAGTATGCCTTGAAGTGTTTTAAACATTATCTGTTTCTAATGATTTTGTCTTCTTAATTTTGCAACAACTATTAAAGGCATTAAAGACTTTGTGGATACTCCATGTGTGACTGGTGAAGACCTCATATCACTCAGATGAGACTGGATACAAAACTTACTGTGGTAGTTTTGGGGTTTTCTACATCTGAACACTGGGTCGCTATAGGTTTTATTTGTGGAATTACAGAATTTCAGAAGTAGTTTCTCTGCATTATCCTGTTGCAATCTGAAATGGCCTGGAGCTGCAAACTGTAAAAATTAGAAAGAAGAATTCTGCTAGGTAAAGTTAAATCTTAGTTCATTTCTAAATTTGAAATATATATCCCCAGAAACAGTATGGGAAACACTGTGTTATGCTGTGATTGCTGTACTTATACAATTAAAAAAAACTTGGTATAAGTCCGCAATGTGGCAATATGAAGTAATTCAGTTAGCGTTCACCGATTCTGGCACATGTTAGAACTGGAAGTTCCAAAGTCTAGATACTTGGAGTCACTGTGTTTACTTTTAGCGGACTTTGTGTTTTTTCGAAATGAGAGGAAACTGTCAAGTTGACATAGTTTGTTTTGCTCAATGCCTCAAACCAGCAACAAGGCAAGCTGGCCTGGGCACTGTCCACTGTCCACTTTCTTGGGTCACCTTCTCATTGACATTTGGAAGGGGGAAGGAGATGGTTGAACCTCTTTTTTTGGATGAATTTGTGTATGTTAAACTGAGAGTAGAAGTTCATTTTGTTGTGAAAGATGTTTCCTTGTTCCAATCCTATATAGGGCGATGTGGGTTGAATTACTCAAGAATTGGGGGTGAAAGGGGGGAGGGCAGGAAGTGACTGTCAGTGGTCATGACAGAGTGGGAGGCGTCGAATGATTTCACTAAGGCCTGGCTTTTGGTGTCAACATTGTCCAGCATTCTCTCAGCTCTTCTCTGTGGATGTGTTGTCTTCACTATATGTTGAAGATGACTCATAACTCAGGATAGCCAATTTACTAAATAGGTTTGTGATTTAATAGGTTCAAACTGTGTTGGACCACAGCATTTAAAAGTGTGTTTCAAATCTGACTAAGACAAAAATTCAAACTTATCCATTGTCATGTGAAGCTTGTGACTGTCACTTCTCATCTAAATATTGTTATATTTCATTGTTGCATTTACTTATTAAGGGATTTTTGACAAGCCCAATCCAATCTGTTAGTGAGCCATTAGTAGAGTGATGGTCAGTGCCCATCCTCCTCAGCAAACCTGACCAAACCGGCCCTTGAATATTGTCCAGAGCAGATGCACTTCATTATTGCTAGTTTCCACTTTCCTTAGGCTGCAAGTATCCAGGAAGGCTTTTTGTCTCTATGTGGAAAAAATGGTTGAGTGGTTGAGTTTGGGGGAAGGAGAAAAGAGGGCAAGTGGAGAAAAGTGATGTCGAGGCTGAGAGCTGGCAGCAAAGTGAAAGAGCATTAAATAAAAAGAGTGAAGTACCTGCAGTAAAGGGGCCTGGGCCCATCGTCTGTCTCCTCAGCCTTTTTGTGTCTGTGCCATGTGTCAGTGTCTTTTTCTTAGTAGCTTTGAGTCCTGTTGCTACTTTGAAGCCAGCAACGCCGCTGGACTCTGGAGCCTCCTTCGTGATGGCCTCTACACCAACAGCTTGTGCCCTTGGAGCCAAGGACCTGTGTCATTTCCCACTGCTCTCTGGCACCATGTTTGGTTAACTGTCATCTAGTCTTTATGTGTCTCAATCTAGTGGCGGCCATTATCGCAGCTTTTTTGTAGCTTGGGGTAAAGGGATGTTTTGGACATTTTAGTGCATTTCTCCACTTTACATGGTTTTATTGAAGTGTATTTATGTAAGTATCTTTTGTTAACCCTGTAGTCCATGGAGTAACTTTGTGGCATCAATACTGTCGAAAAACTGCCTTTGAGCTTTTGTCATATCCATTTTTGATCAACAGCTCTTTATTAGCTTTTTGGCACCAGCAGTTGACAGGAAGCTTATCTCACCCAGTGCTTCTGCCTGAGCCTGTCCTTGCTGCCATCACTTGTGCCTTTTAAGCTGACTCTTTGTTTTCTGATATTCCTGTCTTTCTTAGGTCTTGCCTCATCCTAAAAGGCGCACTGCCAGCATCAGGAGTGTGTGGTCCTCAGCGTTACAATAAATCTTTGACATATTACATGTATGCCTAGCAGTAGAATAGTGTCTAATATGTCACATTTCTATTTATGGATTTAAAGTAGCCATGTTCTGTTAAGTTTTAGTTTCACTTCTTCCTGATTGTGTCTCAACTCTGTTTTGAAAAGAACTTTTGTGGCTCGTACATAATGTCACATCAAACAGCGATTGTCTTTTTAAGAACAGTGGCCAGTTTCTTTGCAAAAATGGTGCAAAAAGCTGACTGAGAAAATTTCTCTCCAATATCATGTAAAGAAGCATAAAGACTCTCCTCCGGCCCACAGCTATCACTCCCCATCCTGTTGCTGCAGCAGCCTCTTGTCCCCGAGCTGCAGTCCCTGGCATCACCATGACTAAAGCCCAGATGGTAGTTGTGTCTTTGCCCCCGCCTGATGGGTGGAGACTCTCCACTGTGGCTGGCTGCTTCTGCCGCTGCAGCAGCCCTTCTTTTTGTCAAGCCCCCAGTGTGCTTGTAAAAGGGATTTAGTCCTATTAGATCTGGTAAATAAGAGGGCAACCTGCCTCTGCGCAAGTCCTTGTTTCTCTTGTCTCAAAGCAAATGGATTAAGAGGGGGTTGTTCCTTCATGGCCCAGCATTCATCAATATACACAGTTTTTGCCCAGTTCTTGTAAAAAATGTTGATCAAATAATTGAAGCTTCCATTTTTGTGTCTGATTTAGATTTTTTTGATCGTTTTCTTAAGAAATTTTGTTTTATAAGTTGTCTGGTTCAATTAGATTATGCCAATTTGTTTAGGGAGCTTCTTCTAATCAATGCCCCCGCTCAGTGATCGCAATGATAAGAGCTATCTGAACTTCCACTTTAGTTAGAAAAGGAGATAGAAAAGCAGCCTCAATGCTTCCTTATCTCCTGTTACCATCAAATACTTATAGAGGCCCTCTAGAGTTGTATGAAGTTCTTTAATCATCAGACACGCAGAGTTTGTTGTAGAGAATTATTGTTGTATTAATGTGGCCGATAAATTGACGTCTTTTTTAGGGACATGTTTTAAGTAGTCTCAGTGGAACTTCCACTAGTAGTACTTCTGCTGAGAAGTGCTACTAAGATTCTCCTTTTTCATCTTGTTAAGTGACCTCTTTTTTTCTGGACCTTATGACTTTGCTACAACACCTCCTCAGTAGGATTCAGACGTTTTTTTTGGAGTTCAAATGCCAAACTGCAGCAGAATCTTTTTATTTTGGGTGAAATGTGAATGTGAATTGTTGTTTACGTGGCCTCATATTGTGACGTTGGTGTTCACAGAGCTGTATACTGGACTTGGAGACTTTTCAGATTAGACTTGACTCTTTGACAAGCGATTCCGTCAGAATGCTTTGATGCCTTTCTGAATAATGTATTATTTGATTTTGATAGACCAAGAATGCTGAAGAGCTGTAGCCATTGCTCACAAGCTCTATGGATACAGGCAGAATAGTCCACCAAGCAATCTGTGTGTACCTCCTACTTCCTCCTTGTTGTCCTTTATGTTGTTGCTTGGTGACCTCCTAAGCACACACAGACAAATGCTACTTGCCAAAATCATCTTGTTTAAGCAGAATTTGTGATTTTTGTTGACTAATGCCCTCTTGTCGATTAAGAAAATATCACAGGACAGTTGTGATGCTTAAATGCTTTGATCCCTGAACCTCCCGCATCTTCACTTCTGTCCCACCCACAGACACATCCCCAGCTTAGCCCCTCTAAGCGCTGCTCACACCACAACCTCTGACATGTTCTTCCGACAACAGCGCTTCTTGATCTTTCAAACTTTTTGCAAGATGAAGAAGTGCTTGCTCGTCTTTTTTTTTCTCTTTCTTCCAAGCACTGAAGGGTCGATGGATGCTTTGTCAGAGAGCGCTGCCCCTCCCCCTCGTGTGATTGACAAGTGAGAGCAGCGGTACATGCATCAGATGGTTTCACATGCGGAGTGAGCGCACAGAGAGGGGGAGGCTCAGGGGCACTCATACTCACTCTGGGCCCGCTCCATTGTTGGCGCTCCCCATGGTTCCCTCTCTCTGTCTCCAGTCTGAGGCGGCATCCCACCACTACTGGAGGTTCCAGCGCTCTGTCAGTTCCGAAGCATCGTCACCAAAGCTGTTGTGTATACAGAATTTGACAGCCAAGATGGAGATTTGTTTGGAACCTTTTACTGTTGAATCTATTCGAAAGATGAGATGTATGTAAGATGTCGAGGTGTAAAGCATCGTTGTGTGAACAGTGCAAGAAAGTAGTCCTGCTGTTACTGGTGAGGAAATGAAATACAACCCAGGAGAACCGGTTTGACTTCAACGTGCAAAGAGGCTGTTAGATGTGCCAAAACATTGCACAGAATTATGTGTTGTTGAAGATCTGTGACGGAGAGAGCCAGGCACTTAATAAACAATGATATTAACATTTTACTGTGAGTTCAAAACAAGCAACCAGACTCTGTTTCTGCACCTGTCTACTTGGAAGACAAGGAAATGGACCTGAAGATTAAAGTCACTCCACCCGTGTGTCATGCCCTTATCTTTCAGAAGAACAAGAACTGGACCCCGAGAAGCTATTTTTATGTGATTTGGTGATGTGGTTTCTTCATGGTCAGTATTGGAGGTATAAGAGGTGCTGCTGGCCTGGGTGTAATGCTCCTCACCCACAGCACGGCCTCTGAACTCACATGGGAGCTTCTATCTGTCCACCAATGCCTTCTGGCAGCCTTGACCATGACTTTGGCATTTGGCAGTGTAATAAAACTCAGCTGAGTGGGTAAGCTGGCCTTATTCAGAGCTACCTGCTGTTCTTCCTGTTCACATGCTTTTGAGAGCAAATGGTGTCCGCGCCTGGAGGCACTAACTGATGATTTGTGTCAGTCTACTATTAAGGGCAGGTGTGGGCTTCCAACTTTGCACCCAGGCTCCAGCAGTAACTGTAAATCACACGTCACTATTGGAACCAACCACCAAACGCCTGCGCGGATGAAAGAGTCAGATGTGCCTGGCAGCGAGTCAAAGATGTTGACGTTTGACTGTGATGATCTGATGAGCGGCACGTCCTGAGGATGCAAAGGCGTTTTCCTGTGGTTTGTCATGTGGCAGGAGGTGGTTCCGTGTGTGTGTGTGTGTGTGTGTGTGTGTGTGTGTGTGTGGGGTGGGGGGGGGGCTGTTGTGAGATGATGGCTCCTAAAGGAACCATGTGTGAGATGAAAGTGGGGGTGGGGAGCAAGAACTAAAGAAAGAGAAGAGCCTTTACACAACAAACAGGAGCCCCCTCCCCCTTCAGAAAGCCTTCCACACGTCCTCCAACTGCTGCTGATATAGACCCCGCAGGAGCTGTTAGTGCCACTAAAGTGGGAAGTGTCTGCTGTGAGGAAACCCATGATACTACAAACTGGATATGCCACAACCTTGGAGCGCACAACTGATGTCTTTATCAAACCATTGTATGTCAGTGGACTGACATCAGTGTCTAGTGTAAAAGGCACATTTTACTTTTATCTCCCAATACAGATGCCCTCCATTGTGTCTGTTGCTTGTGTGTTTCTCTGAAGTCTGAGTCTTTTGGAATAGTCTAAGCCTTGGCATGAAAATTGAACGTTTGGTTTAAAAGTTATACGTCTGGATAATTCATTATAAAATTTACACATTGTGCTGCAGTGTTGTCCCAAAAAACACATCAGCTACTGTTAAGATTCTGGACAAAGCTGACGGGAGATATTGATATAGGATGGAAGTGTAAAGTGGGGCAAAGGTTTGTCAGTGGAATATGGGAAACACTTGCCAACACTTAGGCCTTAAGAAATTGTTCAAAAGAGGTGAAGCAACAGAGAAAAACAATGGCAGCGGTGTTGAGTGAAAGAAGTGTTTAGACCTCGAGGGTGAACGGCTGATTGCTGGTCAGGCCCACACACGGGCTGTGGCAATGACACACCTTTTGACTAAGCCTTGACTCACCCTGCAGTCTTTGTCCTTGTGTATTTGTGAGTATGTAACCTGCACATTTCACAGTATTAGTGCTGTCTGTTGAATCTGACAGCTTATTCCTCTGATTTACATGCCTTATTCTATAGCTTATCACTTACTTACCTGCCTTATCTGTGTGTCCAATTGATCATTAATGAAAATCAGCCAAAGTTCTGTTTTGCACCTTGCTTAGCCTCATGACGTGGGAGTAGATGAATTTCAGTGTGTTCTTATATAGAGAAAAGGCTCCCACAGGACTTTCCCAGCTGCAGAGTGTTTGTGAGCCCCGGCCCACTGAGGGATTGACTGCCTGGATGGATGGCTGTAGAAAGGGCACGCACGGCACATTAATTCCCTTTCCCTCTGCCATCTGAGATGCTGCTGCCACTTCAAAGGTGGACCAGGGTGGTGTTAATCCAGCGGCTGCTCTGCTCAGCTCGGCCGTAGCAGGCTTTCTCCTCTGCTGTGCTTTGCTCAACTCTCGTCTTTCTCTAGGCCCCGGCCCCCAGCCTTTTTCCAAGAGTGATCAAAGTGCAGTCTGCCTCTGATGGACGGGCTCACTCCGGCTCAGAGGCTGCCTGATAGGGGACCAGGAAGTGTGGGGAAGCGTGACACGGGATCTCTCGGGATCCTATTCACACGGACTCGTACACGGGGGCAAAACACAGACTGTATACCTCTATTCTTATTATGACACAGCATGGTACTATCAACTTAATCTGCTATGATTACGTTCTACGTACACCACAAAACATGTTTCCGCAGGATTTTTTCTTTATTTACTTATTTACCGATTTATTTATTTATCAAACCTACACAAAAAGATACACCATTTCTGTATGTAGTATCTTAAACTTTATTTAACCCAATGTTGAATGAAATGTTGTGTTTAGTTTTGACCAAACATGGCACTGGGCTTTAAGGTCAAACAACTTCACTTTGGTCTGTTCTGTCCATAGGGCATTGTTACAGAAGTCTCTGTTCTCCTGGCCCTGAGATGTGGCTCTTGGGTTGTTCCATATTTCTCAGAGCATTGCACACTTTGGAGTAAATGTTGTATGTCTACTACTTGGAACATCTAACTTGACTACCAAAGCAATATTGTATAAGAGATATTTCATCCCCTTTGTATAAAGTCTGTGTACTTAAAGGTATTATATTTTTTTTCACTTTCCCTGCACCACGTTGTTATCTGTTGCCTTGGTAGTACGAGACATTAGAGCAGAAAATGTTTTCACGCCATTGAGATTACTGTGGTTGATGTCATGAACTGAGCAGATAAGACATGCACATGGTTTCTGATATTTAGTTTGAGGTTCTTGTGTTTGAGCATTATTATGACAAGGTTATCCGTTTGAAGCAAGGAAACTATTTCTATGCCCTGTTTAAATTACAATTAGACTACGCTAATTATAAGTAATAAACCCGGGCTTCCTTTGAGTCATGAGGCCGATTTTTATCAGCTCTCACCAAACTTGCTCTGCTACCATGACTGTTTGCTGCGCACACTCTTTTCCAAGCTCAAGCAGAAACATCCTTCTCATCCTGTTTTTCAACTTTCTCAGCCTTCTCTCTGTGCCTCCCCTCCTTTCTCCTGTTTTTTATCATTGTTGACTTGTTGGCTCTTGGCTTCCTTCGCTGTCTGTGGCCAATAGGGGTGTATGCTGACCTCTCGTGACCCTGTGGGCCTGTAGGTTCAGGACCGAGTCAGACATAGGAGGCAAGCGACAAGCCATAGCTCAGTAAGCTCATTTTTCGTTGTCCTTGCACAAGCTCGTACACTAGGAGGTAAGACTGGTGTACAAACATGTTCTTAGGTAAAGAGAGCAACGTTGGATTTGTTCAGGAAGAAGAAGTCAGCTCCAGGTTGTAATGTTTGGGTTTAATGTGCATTTCAGGTGAGCTACATTTATAGCTAGATTTTCTGCTTCGTCATTCTGTTTTTATAAGAGATTGGATCTGGTCAGACTATTTTTGGGGTACATTGCGTTGGTTGATCTGCGGCAGAGAGATGAGGCACTGACTTTGTTGGAACTGCTGGCCCCTGCTGCCTGCCATCACTTCTTGGGTCTTTCAGGTTTTTTAGAGTTTGCTCTGCTGGTTATTGCCGCTTGATAAATCCTGAATGGCTGTAACACAATGCCAAGCCGCAGAGAGGTCATGGTTGAACTTGAACCATGGCTGGAACCAAACAACTGCAGGCAAACCAAAAAACTCTGCTTTGCCAGTTATGATCATCCCTTCTGCTGTCTCTACCTGATCACCTTTGCTGATGAGCAGCATGTCTGTACATTAGGTCTGAGCATGTGTTATCATTTAGCTATGGTTATGATTACAACTTCCATATAATAATCCTAATAATAATGACTTAATAAAACACTGGAACCTTGCACTTTCTGTGTTTTGTTCAGGAGCTGGAGAAAGCCCTCTCTGAGCAGGACTTGGACTTCCTTGGGGACCTTATTGCTTGTCTGCTTCAGGGATGCTACCAGCGCAGAGATATCACGTAAGCATAAAAGACTGGACTAACAGTTTATTCATGTTGTAGGGATGAGTGTAAGGAGTATAACCCTAACCCCACATTATGTTCTCCTATTGATGAGTCATAAATACATCATTTTGTTTGATATTTTTAGAAACCCAGAACCTAAGCCTAGGTTAAAGCTATTTTTGATGCCAAATGCTTATATGCTTATACCCAACCTAAGTAATAGGTCTCAAAATAAAAATTCCCATATACTATGTTATAAGTATAAAAGGAGTTGAAGTAAAATAATAAAAACCTGACAAGTCTTTCATCGCACAAATGCAAATAGACACAACAAATCAAACATCAGAGGCGCTGTATAAAGGAAACTGTGCCAAGATCAACGTGTATTTCCTCCTACAGTACTTAACATAGTCATAGCAGCCAGTAGGCTTTATGGCAAGTGTGAGTCAGTAGCACAGTGACTCGCTGAGGAGTCAAAATACCATCACCCTACGCTGAGTCCATGATGAAATCATCACTACTGTTACTGGCATAATAATACTAAACATACTGTATGTATGGATATGGAGAGTATGTGTACTAAGAACATGTTCTGTCCCTTTGTGCTTCTCATACTTTTTCAAAAAAAACACTAAGTAGCACAGTCATTCTCTAAAAGCAGGCTTAGTGCACTTGAGAGCAGAGAGGCAGGGATGATCCAGTTGTCCTACTCCGGCTGTTGCTAACAGGAGCGCAACCTGCTTTATTGGACTGGACAGGCGCTGGCATCCCGGGGGTGGCTGCTCAGTGCTGGTCTTTCACAGATCTGCCCTTTTCATCCACACGCGTTAAACGCTCTGCCGGAGCGGCCCAAAAGAGGGAGGGAGGCAGTTGGGGAAAATGAGGGACAGAAAGGAGGAGAGACATGGGGTATTGAGGAGGGGAGCCTGCAGCTGTGTGAAAAGTGCTCACTGCTCTTTCAAGATAAGCCATTTTTTTCATTCCCTCTTTTTCTGTGCTGTTGCATAGATGCTCACCCTTGCCCCAAGCCCTTGTTCTGTTCAGCTGGGTTAGAATTGAAAGGTACAGATTAATCGGCCAGGCCTGAACTGGAATCAACATTTGTTTATCCACTCAATCATAGCTTGCCTTATTTTTTTTAGCTTCATTTTACCTGTGTGTACTGATGGTGAAAAACATGAATACAAATCTAATCAAATGGCTTTAAAAGTCTGTTTTATAATAAAGAATGAGCTGCTTTAAAGAACTAATGTAGAAGTGTAGATTTGTTCATTTTACCTGTTCTTAAAACATGTTTCTCTGAATCTTGATCAATTTAAATGAAGCATGAAATAGTAAGTGTTTTGGTTCATGAAATGTGCCTTTATTATGGTCAATTTCCTGTAAATCAGAGAGCCCACATATTAACTATTTATACTGCTACAGAAGTAGTCAATAAGCTTGGTCAGTGAGAACAAATGACTGCAGTGACATAAACCAGCATACATATAGTTGAACTATACGCACACATGAAACGCAGTGACTAAAAGTCATTTCTTTTGTTGTATTAGATCCCATGGATATAGCAGATACTTGGATGACATCATTAGCTACAGGTGGGAACTGGAAGAAGGAAAACCCAACCCCCTCAGAGAGGGGTCCTTTGAGGATCTTCCTCCTCGTACTCAGGTTGAACTACTGCACCGCCTCTGTGATTACCGACTGGATGCTGCTGATGTTTTTGACCTGCTTAAGGTACTACCCCACAGTGACCTGACACAGGAAATGGGATATTCACATTTGCATGTATGTTTTCTCTGAAAAATACACCATACAGCTCTGGGTGCTTGTAAACTGAGGCTACTGTTCAAGGTTTTGCCTGACACTAATGGAGCTGTATTAGTTAATGTTTAACTGCTAGCTCTTTCCTGATCCACAGAAATCTCAGTCTTTCTTTTAGTTGTGACCCCCAGAAAACCATCTTCTTCATTGATCTGATATTGTATGGGCCTTAAAGGTGGTTACTAGTGGTTAGACTTGTGCGACAGATTTTGTGACTATAAAAATAACCTCTTAGTTGTAGACCTCTACCAAAACTTGTACGAGCACAAAATATTTGAGTGGTTCTAGTCATTTTAATTCTTCTGTGGAATAAAGGCACTGAAATGGGATTCTCTGCTGGATTTTCTTAAATGATGCTTTAAAATTAGTGCTCAGAGGCGTTGTTCAAAGACAAGTGAAAATGTATTGTCCTCATTTCTCTTCAGGGACTGGATGCTGACAGTCTAAGGGTAGAACCTTTGGGCCAAGATGGAGATGGAGCCCTCTACTGGTATTTTTATGGCACTCGAATGTACAAAGAAGAGCCCCTGAGGAGAAAGTCTGACAGCGGCAGGTAATTGTCACAGACTTTTTTGATGTCTCACGGTTTTAAACTAGTGGATATTTAGTAATTGGTGCTTTGACACCTTTTACTGGCCTGTTGATTAGAGAGGCTTCTTGCTGTTGTTACCAGTGTTAAAAGGCTATAATTATGAACAGCTCCCTGACTTTTATTTTGTTTCACTTAATAGTGAGAGTCCTGACTCGACTTTATCAGAGAAAAAGAAAAGGGGAAGACCGCCTAAACTGAAAAGATTTGATGACCTTGAAAGGTAAGAAACAGTTTTGTTGTCATCGCCAACATTGTCCAGCTGATACAAAGATGAACTGCTTCACCTGTCATGTGTTTTTCATATGGCTTAATCAGTTTTAAGTCTTATATTTCACACATTTACTATTTATCCCAACATTACTTCGATGGCATGTACAGGCTACAG
The DNA here is from genome assembly GCA_036850595.1 of Rhyacichthys aspro. Taxonomy (NCBI): domain Eukaryota; kingdom Metazoa; phylum Chordata; class Actinopteri; order Gobiiformes; family Rhyacichthyidae; genus Rhyacichthys; species Rhyacichthys aspro. Next base: position 10,387,928 of record CM072153.1, read on the forward strand.
TAAATCAACCTTAAAAAGTTATGGGTATTTAACGGGACTAAAATGATCAAATTTCTTCTTTTCTCCCTCAGTGACACAGAAAGTGAGGGAAAAACTGATAACGGACTGGAGGATTCGCCCCCAGTAAGAAGTGAAAGTAAAAGTAAGATTCTTTTATTGTAGACATCCAAGAAAGGTTTGCTTTAAAATGATTGCTGCATACATTTCTATGCTATCCTAATGTCTGCATCATGTCTTATCGCTTTAATCTCTCCCAATTTCTGTATGTCATGCATATTTTGACAGATTAATTATATTTGCAAGCATGGCAGATGATGAAGGATAGTTAGAGTTAGTTAAACTGCAAATGCCAGTGAACAAGGGGGGACTGGGACATTACCCCTGAATGATTCCCTCCCTGGATAGAAATTGAGTTGACCCCAATAAATGCTTTGTCAACTAACATGAGCTTAATATAACAGTCGTGCCCCATTAAAGCCAAAATCTTGCATATGCAGAAAAATGTATTATATGCCATATTTCCCATATAGAAGTTCCCTTGTGTGTGTACATAAAAATATTCAACCTTCTTTTCTAATTTTCTCTCTTTCCTTAGCAGGTTTCATTGTAATTGTTTCTTAATATTGTTGTACTTCATCGGCTGGCCAAGTGATGACAAAACTCAATAAAATACTATGTGTTATGTTACTACTTATCCTTTTCCACTAACAGATTGTGAGCGAGGCGCCTGGTCCCTTGTGTGTGATACAGAGGAGCAGTGGGTAAGTCTGGCAGAGAGCATTAAGGACAAACCCACCCCTCAGGACCGCCACCTCCACCGTGTCATCACCCATAACTTCCTCCCTGAGATCAGCAGCATGATTGAGCACAAGGTCAGACATCAAAGATGCTACTAGTCTCTTATGGCATGCAATGTACTTATATTATATACTGTACATATAACTCTGATGTTACTAATGTTATGGTTTGTTACTGCAATCAATATAATGTCTGTCAAGATGTTCGCCATCTCTCCATTTTATTTTGTTGGATTAAGGAAAGTAGTTGGATGGAAGGAAGAAAAGCTAGTTGGTGCCATTTCTGTTCATGACACAGGCTTTAAACACTTAGATGGGTGTATTGATGCAAAGGTTTTCTTATTAATGCTTGTTAATTTCTTTAATTGAAATGAGTTTTGAAAATTAGGCAGTCAAAATGTACACAAGTAGGACCATTTGAGAGGAATGCAATGTGTAGCCCTTTGTATCCTCAATCTGCTGTCACCCATCATTTCATGAAGCTCACCTTGAGGCAGGATGGAGCCTTTTGAATGACAGCTCTGCAGTGCTAGAGCAGTCATTTTGACCTCAAGTGGTGAGACTAGAGGCACTTAGTCTTGTGTGAGTTGGATGTGGATGGGGTTTTTTGTGCTTTCAGTAATCCACAGGAGAACAGTGGAGGTTGCTTAGGTTATGTTCATATTTCACAAAGAGATGGGGGCACATTTGTTGTTTGCAGATCTATAAATGTTCTTTTTCCCTTCCCTCATTATAAAAGGACATTTATATATACCTTCAAGTGCTATTGCATTGTAGAACATCTTGTATTAGTTTTTATGGCCGTGAGAAGATTGTCTGTGACACATCTCAGTGCTGTGGGCTGCACCAGGCAGACAGTTATTCACAGTCCGTCCTCATTGATGAACTCTGACATGAGCTGCAGAGGCCAATCCCCGATATAAACAAGCTTTCAAGGGATCAGCTTTGAACTATTTATCAACAGTTTCACCTGTCCTTTACTGTGTGCTGTTTTTTATCAAAATGTTTTAATTGAAATATTTCCATAAATCAAGAAACATGTTTCTGGCATTTTCTTTTTTTTTTTCTATTTTTGGCTTTCTCAAGACAAATGTCGCAACACTCCTTTGGAAAGGTAAAAAATCACCAGTGAAATAGAAAAGGTGACTCTGGAGAAAAGAGCAAAGCCACTGACCCCACAGTGTTCTGTTTCTCTGCCAAAAGAACATAGCACTCCCCAGGGCTTGTCATGGGTGTCTGTGACTTCTCTGCACTCCTGTGGTTTAATGCATTAGTTAAACCGCATCAAAAGTATAAAGAAGGCCATAGTGTACATGTTATTGTAACATAATGTTGTTGGATTCAAATAAAAGTAACAGTAATTAAGAGTAACACTCAATATTCTTGTCATTTTAGGAGCGGGAGCAGAAACAGAGACTTCTTGATCCAAAGCCAATTCGAACATCAGAACGGTTCTCTCAAAAACAAATGAAACCGGAGGAAGAGGTGTGTGTGAGCCACACTATTGTTTAAAATGTGCATTCTAAAAACGCTGTTATGTTTGTTGTTGTTGTTGTTAAACATAACAGTTTACATAAGTGCACTATACTAATGATTATGTTTTTGTACACAGGAGAATTTGGCAGAAGTTGAAAAGAAAGATGAAGATCTTGACCGACAGGTCTTACTGGCAGAACAGAGACGAGAAGAGGAAAGGCTTCTTCAGGAAGAACGACAAAGAGAGAAGATGGAGAAAATCAAGGCAGTCGAAGGTAAGAATAATGCTTTTATCTATACTTAGATAAACTAAATATGTTACTTATTTAATGTATCTGTCCAACTTATATACTACTATATATCTCTGGTGAAATTAAACCAACTGTGGGGGTACAAAAAAGCCACACCAATTTATGGCTATAATTTCACATTCTTTCATCAGCAGCTTGTAGGAGTAACCTTTCTTCCTGCTCAGACATCAAGGATACAATGAATTGTGAAGGGCACCAGTTAAAGACTTTCACATCGCTATGGTGTGGCCCATAATGGCTGAAAAATCTGCATAGCATCACTTGAAGCCCTAAGATTTATGTGTAGTACACCAAGATTGTGAAAGAGAATGCTGAGGCCTTTAATCACAGGATCACTTGGCTTTTTCCCTCCACCTCTGATGTCATCTGTCAGGGGTTAATGAACTGCTGATTGTGCTTCAGTGGAGCAGCCTCATTAATGTATTATAGATGAACAGCAGGACCTGGGCTGCTCACTGTGTGGATTGCATATGTGGAATCCTCCCTCAAACATCTTTAATCCACACGGCAGGGGGGCTGGCAGGCCTAGGCCTTTTATGTCCAGAGATAAAGCAATACATATGCACCCTTTCTACTCTGTTCTACTCTTTTGATCAATGTGATCTTAAGAAAAGATGGCTGATGAATCGTTCCCTTTCAACTTATCATAGTTGCTTCTGTCTTTCATGAATGGTCTGGTTTTCATTGACTTTGTCATTACCAGTGAGAAGCATTGTTTTCCTACCAGCCTCTTGAGACTGTTTTAATACTAATGATTTTTCAAATTGCACCTTGTTCTTCCCCTCCAGAGCGAGCAAAGAGGAGAAAGATGCGAGAGGAGCGGGCCTGGTTGCTCTCTCAGGGAAAGGACTTGCCACCTGAACTCCTGAATCTAGATCCTTCTTCTCCTGTCCAAAGAAAACGCAAGAATAAGGAATTGTAAGACATATTAAATACTAGACTCATACATATCTGTAATGTCAGATACTTATTTTGATTTTAATCGTGTCTCGTTGTGTGTTTCACATTGCAGCTATGATATTGATGATGACTACACTGCTTTATACAAAGGTATGTTTTTGTTCATATTTTGTTAGAGCTAAATATAAACAACAATTATATGTTTTCTAATGTGTTATAATGACTAAATGCCCCTTTTCAGTGCTTGAGGCACTAAAAGTCCATAAAGATGCCTGGCCTTTCTTGGAGCCAGTTGATGAATCTTATGCCCCCAACTACCATGAGATCATTGAGGTACAAACTGACTTTGATACTTATTTCATTTCTTGATTATCAACTCACTAAACTATAAATAATTTGTTTTTTTATATATACATGCATGTTTATTCTTTTTAGACTCCTATGGACCTCTCTACAATTGAGAAGAAACTCAGTGATGGAGAGTATGTTGCCAAGGAAGAATTTGTTGCAGACGTGAAGCTTATGTTTGAAAATTGTATTGAATACAATGGAGAAGACAGTGGTAAATACACACATTCAGGACAAAATGACTTAATACCTCAATCAAATGGCACAACAATAAATACTCGTAGGTGCAGTTTGTTCTCACAAAGTTCATATAGATTTCTGAGGAAACGGCAGGGGTGTGAGTGGGAGAGAGGAAGCACAAGAAAAGGGGGCTGGAGTTAGTGGTGCACTGGGGCCGGGGCCAGGACAGCCTTGACAGTGATTAATGGAGAGTGATTGAGCCGTGCTCCGGTGCTCAGGGGGATCTTAGCCCTCCAGTGCCAGAGAAACATTCCAGCCCCTAAGCCTGCTGTCCGGAGCCATCCATCCAACTGAATGCTCTCCCATGGGACGGGGGAGGAGCAGTGAGGAGGCCCAGGGTGGGACAGGACACGGAAGAAGGTTTTGGAGAGGCTGGGGTTAATGTACACACTCTGCGTGTCAGAGATGGCTGCCAACACGTGTCAATGGCTACGTCCTATTATTATACATAAGTAATATACCTATAGGTGTACAGTGAAATGAAACAAGCCATATTGCTAATAGCTTTTATTTAAAGGTACATGAATAGAAAGGATTGATTTACATACTTTCATGATGACAGTGGTAAATACACACATTCAGGACAAAATACACACAGGCCTGTGTTGTGAGTGTCATATGGCTAATGCTGTATTTTTCCTGTCTCCAGAATACACCATCATGGCAGAATCTTTAGAGCGGTGTTTTAACCGAGCCTTATCAAAACACTTTCCATCAGAAGATGGAGACACAGATGAAGAGTTTAAAATACACAAAGACGAAAAGGAGCGCAAGGACAAAAAACGCAATCGTGGAAATAAAACTTCTGGGCCTGAATGTTTAATTAAGGCTACTGAACAAGCCCAGCGCAAACGAAACCCACACTTGAGTATGGGCACAGAGGAAAAGGACAGTAGACCTACTCGACCACACTGGACCAATGGTCCGTCTAATTCCTTCAGCCTGCCTCCAAACCAGCAGCATGTCCATCAAGGAGACATCAGGGGCATGTACCACTCAGGGCAACAGGTATTTTTACACCTTGTGTCTTAAATTTGTCCCAAATAGAAAAAGAGATTTGACAATCAAATTGCTGATTTCTATCAACAGCTTCATCGGCCTCATGGCCCTCATATGTATGGCCAAAGAATGGCTATGGATTCCCACTTAAACTATCCCACCCACATGCCAAGGCATGGAGACCCCAACCTGAACCGCTTACCTCACAGCTTTAACATGCAGGTATAAAAGACCCACTGCAATTTCAGGTCTGGTCAGTTAAAACATGCTCTCCCTCTCTTTAATTGTAATTTATTTGTGACTGGTCGGGTTGATTTGAGTTGCACACTCTTAAACAGAGTAAAAACTGTTTTTCTTTTTTGGTAGATTTTCAGTAACTTGGTACCAATGTTCAATGTCCATCATGGGGCATTCTTAATCAAATTGAATTTATTCAGAGGAAGTAAAAAATTGACACACTATTAGTTTTACAGTGCATTACTTCACATAAGAATTAACCAGTTAAGCATTAAGTGCTTTATAAATATGCACATGGATTATTTGCGTGATTAGTTTACATCATAAAACTCATAAGGCCTACATACTTATAAATTGTAATAACTTATAAATTGTATTGTTTTGTTGCCTTTCTCAGCATCGCATGGTTGAGGGACACCACATGGGTGCCAGGTATCCAATGGGCCCTAATCCTAACCATGGACATCAACCAGGACATCAGCCGCATCATCCTTACATGGGTCCTACTCACGGCCCCTCTCTTGGTCCTCGTCCAGTTGCCCTTCAGCCTGGTCCTCCTCCTGAAGCCAGCATGTATCCATCCCACCATCATCATGAGAGCCACACCATGCATCCTCTGTCCAACAGGTTCCCAGGGCCAGAAGGGCCACCACCACAGCACAACTACCCAGGGATGAGGCCTCCAGGTATGGGCCCACCACATCCATGGAATGGTATGACCCACCATGGTCAGGAAACACCCAGTGGGATGCACATGCACGACCCCAATGCCATGAATCAGCGCAACTTCAGCTATGGTGGAATGCCACCCCCAGTGGGGCACAAACCATGGCCAGAAGCTGCTAGATACCCCCACCCTCCCCAAAATACCCAGTATCAAATGTCTGCAACAGGGGGTGCTCCAGGACACATGCCCTCGCATCTTCCTGTTCCCCACCAAGAGTCTTCTGGCAGAGCCCGCTTGGCTTCGATGCTGGAAAGCCCAGAGATGCTGGCCCTCCAGCAGCTGTCAGCCTCCTCTGGACCCCCCACTGCTGCCCCTCATCAACACATGGGCAACTTTGAGCAGTCTGGGCCCCCATCAGCAGTTGGCAGCAGCCCAACTCAGACGTCTCAGCAGCCTCCCCCTGGCCTTGAGCTTCAGCTGCCACGTCCTGCTCCAGACAATGGGCCAGACAGCCAGCCAACCAAGCAGACAGACACACTGCCCAAAGGTGCACTTGACCTTTTTATTCTTACTTTTTTGTACAGTTGAATTTCCGTCATACAGAAGGAATGGGTTCATTTGCATTCTAACCCTGTATTGAGAAATTGATATCTCACTATCCTGATTTTAATCCAACATGTATTTTTTCTTCTTCCAGGCTCAGCATCAGAGAGGAAAATGGCTCCCAACATTAGTTCTGATGAAGCTTTATTACACAGGAACACTGTTTCCGAGGACCAGGAACAACTGCCAATCACTATTCCTAAAGGACACCAAAGTGGTCCATCTGAAGAAATGCACAGCCCCCCAAGCAGGTTGCATAACAATGTTCCTGGACCAAGGCTTCTACAGGGGACAACTGGGCATCACAATCTGGAAGGGGAAGACCAGGGACAAAGTGGCAGCACAATGTTTTCATCCCACTTAAACTCATGTAATGGCAGCTCCCATGACCCCACACAGCCCAAGCCCCCTGAGCATTTACAGAATAGTTCTCCACATAAAGTCTCAAGTCCAGCACTTCCATCACAGAATGCTTCATCGTTGCAAAAACCTGCACAAATACTACAGAACAACTTTGAGAATACACATTATCAACCAGCTCACCAGCAAAATATCCCAAAAGAACAGTCTCACGCAAGTGTCAGTTCCTCACCTCATCAGCCTCAGAACATGCAGCAACACCTTAGTCCACATCCTCACCCATTTCCCAACAACACCCTTCAGAGGCCCCTGGCACACAACAGCCCAATGCACAGGATGCCTCTGAGTGCCACACCAGGAGTGTCTGCTCCTCCTCAACCAGCCCCTTTCACTGGTCTGCCCCCCAGCCACACTGCACCATTGTTACCATCCCAGCCAAGCCCAGCAGACCAGGGGAACCAGACACCTAGTGAGCCTAATAGTAGACCAGAAACAGATGGTCCTGCAGATCCTCCACAGCCCAATGTGAAGTCTTCACCCGTTAATGGGGTTCATAAACAACAGGTTTTAAGCCCCAATCACCATCAGATGCAGCCTGTGGGAAATAACTCTGCTCTAAGAGCTCCTGCCCCTAGACCTAATCAGGCCATGCCTTCTCACCCTCAAGGCCACATGAATGGAGTCATGGGTCCATACAGCATGGGCAACCCTCCATATAACCCAGCAAACAGACCTGGAACCCCTCAACACCCTTACCACAGCCAGCCTTTTAACCCCCTACACAGTCCAGCTCCCCACACCAACTACCAACAGGGCACCACTTACCCCTATCAAATGGCCCCAGGGCAACAGCACCTCCATGCCCATGCGAATATGTTTTCAGGTCCTCAGCCGCAGCACTATTATTCTCATGCACAGAGTCAGGGGTGGACTCAGGCCGGCGCCAGAGGAGGCTATCCTCCAGAAGACTGGCATCGCTCACACTACCAGCCACACCAACCAATGCCCACCAATGCCTACCTCCCTGCAGCCAGTGCCAGAGGCAGCAGTCAGGCCAAGGACAGTAGTGTGTCCCCAATGGACTCTGATGGCTCTAGTGGAGCCGCTTTAATTTCCCCTGCTCCTGTCTGTGAAGGGCCAGAATCAAGGGCAAGTGGCAGCAGGGGCAGTCCGACAGAGCAAATGCACAATGAGGAAAAGTCTGAGCAGCCTGAAAGCCCAAAAGAAATCCTGGATCTGGACAGTCACAATGCGACTGCCCATCGACGTGGTACTCAACTACCTCAACAGCACCCAACTGCTTCTGCTGCACACATGGCGTCTGGCTTTATGTACGACCCTCGCAACATGCACTCAGCAACACATCACAGCGGTGCCCCACCTCCTCACATGATGCCAGAGGTTCGAGGAATGGGAGAAGGAGCTCCTTATCCCAGCCAGCCATACCCTGATCCAGGACGCTACACTGCCCAAAGACCTCACCCACACCTGATGGAGGCTCTGCAGAGGCCTCAGCAGCTGCCCTACTCCCCTGGTCAGACAAGAATGGCCATGTACAGACACCCTCTGCCTGGTGGACACTTCCAGGGTATGATGGTTCAGCAGAGAGGCCTGCCTCCAGAACACTTTGTGCACCCGAGGTAAAATGGTTATTCAATCAAGTGTGTAAACTTGATGTACTCCACAAAAATATAAATGCAACACCAGTGTTTTCTCCTATTTTACATAAAATATATTTATTTCTGTCAAATTTGGTTTAAATTGAAATATGTATTGTATAATTAAGAGGCATATCAAAACAATGTGTAATTATTATGCAGGTTTAATTTGGATTAGATTTGCTCAAGAGGTGTTTTCACTCCCCATTGAAAACAGGGAGCAAAAGTAAAATGGTGCTAATATTTGTGTTGTTTTGTGTATGTTTTAGGACACATTATAATATGAGATCTATGTTTGATTCTGGTTGTTTGTAAAACTTGTAGCTTAGTTTCTTTTGATTTCTTTCAGTCAACAGATGACCTTGCCAGGTGGCCGTAGCAATAAACCTGGCACATGAAAAACATCCAGAGAATCAGAGTGAGTACTATTTAAATGATTCTACTTATGGTTGTCATTTATCACATCACAGTCCTTGATTGTGAGAACTAAAAAATAAACATCTTTTTTTTTTTAAGATGCGATGCTGCTGATATTGGACACTGGACATAAAGATTGCCACTTATGGACACACATGTGAAAAATGCTAATGAGCCACGACTATCTTTCCTTGTGTTTCTCTAAGGGATTCACTGAAAGGGATTCACTGATTTGTTCAAATGCTTCCTTAATGGTTGCTCCAAACACAAGGATTTAAAATGGCATTTACCAGGAAAGCATACTTTTTTTTAACCACTAGCCCACTGTGCCAGAGCCACAGGACACTGCCTTAAGCAACACTGGACATCCCTTTTTTTGAACTTGGATTTACATGAGTGGAATTTCTTTGGAGCCACTCTTGACATCCTCCTCTCTTTTTGACCTTTTCCTGGGTGGAATTGGAGGACTATGGAGTACTAAAATGAAGACGACACACTGTTTTTATTACTATTTTACTTCCTAGCATATAATTAACTCAGGTGTAGAAAAGGAGGTACTGTGAGACACAAATCCAGCCAACTGTCAGTCCCCCTTACAAATGCCTTGTTTTACTTTGTGAATGGACGAGTGAATGTTAAAGTGCAAAGGAAAGTGCAGCACAGTAGATGCTCACAGAAGCATATAAAAACAGATTACCTGTAAGAAACCGTCCTGAAACTGCCCAATTATTGACCATTTTCACTGCACCTCAAAGTAAATATATGCATCCAAGCTGCCTTCATGCTTAAGAATGTCTCGGACGTACAGAGACAGGCATTAGAGTATGTATCCACTGTACCTGACTCTGTTATGCACTATATGTTATTAGTCTGGACATCCTGGAATTAAGTGGCCTTGGATAGTCTTCTTAATATGTAAAAAAAATATATAAAGGTAAACACAAGTAATGAGGCAGAAGACAATGACTATGAAGTAACAAATGTAACAAAAATGTGTAGTAAGCAAAAAATAGTTCTGCTCATTGATTGCTTCAACATGCTTTGTTTTATTCCATAGTCAAAATGTTTGACGTCCCTCGCTGTAGAGACTTACCTCTTGTATAATTCTCAGATGGTGATATGACCTGTTTGCTTTCATGCACATGTAGAGTAACATTTAAATCTGCTCTTTCAGTAATGGAAGTTGGCTTTGGTCTTGCTCTTTGCATGCTAGTGCTTCCTCTTTTCCCACATTGGTGTACTGAACTTTTCCTCAGGGTGTACAATTGCGATATACGGGTATTTTTTCTGAATCGTTCAAAGGAGTTTGATGTTAAAATGTGTGAATACAGCTAACTTATTCACTTCAGATATTCATTCTTTTTTTTTTTACAAATGGGTTAACACAAAGCCATTCTGTTTGACACTGTCTTTTAAGCCTTCATTTTGAAATCCATTGGATATTTCATTTATTTCACATTCCTGTTTTTTCAGTAACTTTGTCAAAATTAATTTGCTCTACTTTAGTTTTTGTGACAGTTTTTTTCCCTCTAATACAGATGTTGACTAGGTTTCGCCTTCCATCCCATCGTGGTTAGGTTGCACATGTGAAGCTCACTTGTGCAGGTTAGTAATGGCAGCAAACAAATCTACCTCATCAAGCCAATTGGTGGCATCTGGATTGTAGCCTCTGGATTGTAGCCTCTTCCTCTACTGTTCTGCCAGACTCATTTGGGCTGACACTTTTAACCTAACTGGGATTTTAGCAGCACCATCGTAGAATTTTGTTTAGCAGTAGTTCCACTCATTGACCAATATGTCAACCAAAAATGAGTTTGAGACAATAAACCTGAACTTAGGACAGCTCTATGATTTTACTGCAGTGATGTGGTGCGCACGTCTTTCTGCCCACACTCTTAACCTAGAGAATGAGAAGTGAGTGAGAAGTCTTCTAGTCCAGTAAGACTATAGGTTTCATAAGAATTGGCATCTTTAAATCGCCTTAATGGTTAGCTAACAAAGGCGTTGTAAGTATACAGTGTATGTGAAAGAATTGGAGACCATTTTTGTTCACTTAGAAAATTGTCTTCATAATTAGTGAGCCTGTCAAGGTCACTTCAGTGGTAGTTTATTTGTGCTGTCTAATGTAAAAAGGAAAGGTCTGAGAGGTAGTAAAACGTTCTGTAGTGTACAGATGTGTGTTTGCCTGTATGTGTGTATCTGTGGTGTGAGGAATCGCTGCCACATGACCCAATTAGTCCATTCAACTCTGTTTTTTTCTGCTGTCATCTTTCTGCACTAGTGAAAACCATTTAGACATGATTAAATGTGAATCATATTTATTTGCTCTTTTAAGATTTTTTTGTACATTTTGGACTTGTTTTAATATAAATGTACTGTCTGTTTTTTTCCCCTTGTTTTTCTTGTTTTAAGCTGTTGTCTTTTACCTCGATAGCAGTGACAAAAGACCTGTATGCTTCATTTTTAGGTGACGTTTACAAGATCATATCTGACTGATGGTTTATTTTGGAAATGGATTGGAGTATTTTATATACTGTACATTTCTTAGAAATAAATATCTTTTCTTGAAGAAGCCCATGAGCATGTATATTTTTTCCTCCCTTAGCAACTTTAATTCTTATTAAAAACAGAATAGCCACAAAATGAGGCTGCTGAGTTTTTTTGGTCCAGAGAAAAATGAAAGCCAGTTGGGCATGAATAGCTAATAGATTAAAGAGGTACAAATTCAACTATTAAGATTAGTATGCTTCAGTGTGTTGTCCACAAAAAAAATAAAAGTTGCCTAAAAGAAAAAAGATATATCTAATAATTAAAAGAAGAATGCAAAAGTGATTTAAAAAGCTTACTAAAATAAAATAAAATCATTCCTTTTAAACAAGCTTTTTAAATTGAGACATGGCTTTAATTTTGAATGACAGATGTCTTTCTTTTTTTAGGTAACATTTTTAAAAATCTCCCTCTGCTTTTATTTATTTTAGTGGACAAAAAGAATTTTGATGAAGCACCCCAGGGCCACCATAGTGACAGTTATTACTGCTTGTTTTTAGCAAAAGTTGACATCAAATGCAGTATAAGGATATTTCATATCACGGTTATGTATGTTACATGCAAAAATTTAAACTGATTACTTTCCGTAAGGGTTTTGTGACCAGCCTTATGAAGAAAAGGAGCTGCTGTCATGATAATCATATTACGGTCCTGTTTATACTGCAAAAATCGACCAATCAGATTATTATCAAGATCGGTCTCCACCAATCAAAACAAAGGGGGTGGAGCTTCCACTGTAGAGTTCCCCGAGAGTCTCACAGTGGAGCCCAACAGAAGGCTGAATGTACATGTTCGCTCTTATGTTGCATTCAGAAGCCAATGGTAGTTTTTAAGCGTTTTTATTTGAGTGACACTTCTTTTAGTCGAAGTTTAGCTACTTGTCCAAAGCAAGCTCCTCTCCTTTCGATGTTATGTGTTGCTGACGCTTTACAGGACCATCGGTTTGTCGAGGCACAGTGACCTATTGTGCTACTACACTGTAAGATACACTATTTATATTGACTATTTATGTACCCTAAATATGTAAAAAATAGACATGTTGTAATTGCTTCGAATATTTAAACCTAGAATGCAGGTGGCTTGTCAAAAATAATAACTTACTTTATAGCTAATGTAATCATAATCTTCGTAATTTGTCAAAAAAAACATTAGCTTGTTCTCATAAAAAGTCAGAAATACGTAATAAATGTTTGAACATTTGTACGAAGCTACTTATATTTGCGAAACAAACTGCTACTTATATTTGAGAAACAAGCAAGCTTTCGTGTAAATCCTTTTTTGTTGTTTCTTGCTTGTTGTTTTGTCAGATTGTAGCAACCGAAACATTGAAGATGGCAATCCGACAGCAGCGCCCCCTCGCGGCCACCTTTGGTATCGTCCTGTGCTGTCTGACCGGTGCTCTGTCCATGCCTGATCCCAAATACAGAGAGGCCCTTATAGAGATGGAGACCTCTACGCAGACAGGGGGCCTCATGGTGCTGAATGAGAACGAGAAGCGCCTTAACACACAGCTTTTAAAAATGAAACAGGTGGAAGTCACTAGAGCTGACTTTCCACCTGCGATGCACTTCTTCAAGGCCAAAGGTCTTATCAGGGAGAGCCCCATCTTTAGCCTGCTTCAAAAAATGCCTAAAGGTATGTCAGGGGATCCTCATTTTATACCTCAGTAGCTTTACCATTGCGTACAGGTTTTACATATATGTTATCACTGATTTGTTACCAGAAAAAAAACGGCTGAACTGTTTCAAATTCGACTTATTTCAGGTGGAGCTCTCCATGTGCATGATTTCTCGGTGGTCGACGTGGAATGGCTGGTGAAGAATGCAACGTACCGGCCCCACTGCTACATGTGTTTTACTGACAATCGCTCCATCAGATTCATCTTCTCTCAGTTGCCCAAACCTCTGGCTCGCTGTTCTCCGTGGGTCCTGCTAGAAAGCCTCCGGGCCAAGACTGTCAACGTCACAGATCTAGACAACAGGTAACTCGAATGCAGGCTTTGAAATGAATGTAAGTCCATATGCATCTGTGAGGGTTATTTCATTTTTTTTTTTTTTTAAATACTGGTATCTAGTGCATGATAAAAGCAGGGTTCACACCAGGAAATTTCAGTTAGTGAAATGTAAATTAGTTAAAGTCCAAATGCCCTATATCAGAGGTGTCAAACTCAAAGTGGTGAGGGGCCGCGGTAGTTAATAAGAATAATTTCAAGTGCCGAAGATGTTGGCATTTGGAAGCCTTTATAAAATTTTCAATGCAATATATCATCTTTATTTGAGTCTTACAAAAAAGTCTAAAAGTCATCTTTAACATTTATTTCCTCCTTTTATGTAAACTGGTTTTAATTGGATTTGAACAAGTTTTAGATGGATTTGAACAGGTTTTAGTAAGATTTGATAAGGTTTTAGATGGATATAAACAGGTTTTAGCTGAATTTGAACAGGGTTTGGATGGATTTGAACAGATTTCATTTATATTTGTAGCAAAAATCAAATCCATCTAAAACCTGTTCAAATGAATTCAAACCTAAATATCCAAAAGTATCACTTACTTTATGTATTGAAGGGCCACATAAACGTTGCAAAGGGCCCCCGGGCCTTTAGTTTGACATGTGTATAAACTGAAGACTGAATAAATGTAAACATCAGTGTTGATTTGTTTGAAATTCAACTTGCTCTTGGAAATAGTTTGAATTAGTATGAGTTTTGAACCTCTGGGGCTGCTGTATTTTGTTTAAACCAAAGCAGAAAGGAATAATCAGAACATTTTCTTCCAGCGTAAAAAAAACTAAAGTATAAAACTGCGTATGTGGTAAATTATGGCACTGATAATGAGAAAATGATGCCCTGAATTACTAAAAATCCTAAAAGTTATCCTCTTGAAATGGTGGGAATCCTGTAAAATAAATACATATACTGTATTTCCTTCATCTACAAACGAGTTGAGTTTCAGTTATCACAAGCTGTGTCCTAGAGCACTTTTTTTAACAGCTATGCAGAATCTAAGAGGAAGTAACCCCTTGCATATGGCTCTGAAATTCAATAGAAAAAAAGCTTGCTGTCAAATATAGCGAGTGAAAATAATGGTATAAAAAACTATTTAAAATGACTTCAGCTGTAAAAAGCGCCTCTCTTCACTCATCACTCCTGCAGCATCATGAGAAACCTGACACTCTTCACTGAATCAGACCCAGAGAAGGTGTACCCATCCCAGGATGCAGTGTGGGATCAGTTCGAGCAGGCTTTCCTTGCACTGTGGGGTCTGGTCACATACGCCCCAGTGTTCAGAGAATATTATTACCAAGGCCTCACTGAGTTTTACTTGGACAACGTGATGTATTTGGAACTCCGGGCACTACTCCCAGAGGTAAACTAATGTGCTTTTTATTATTTTTCTCTGTGCATTCTTTTTCCATTGTTAATAATGTATTGCTGTCTTTTAGATTTATGAGCTGGATGGCAGTACTCATGACATAATCTGGGCTCTTAAGACCTACCGAGACGTCACGAGGCAGTTCACGGCAGAGCACCCTGACTTTTTTGGAGCCAGAATCATTTTCACTATCCACAGGTGACTGCAACAGAAAGCTCCTAAAACAGACCAAAGATGAGGTTGATGTGATTGTTACTCTCTTCTGCTATTTGTTCAGGGGAGTAAACTCATCAGTGATGGCCCGGGTTGTGGACCAGGCTATGAAGCTGCATAGAGACTTCCCAGATATTATGGCAGGCTTTGACTTGGTGAGAATCAACAGATATGTATTTACTGTATTATGAGTAGCATGACTATTCAAAGTAAATAAACACAAACTTTGTCTCCGGTGTACAGGTGGGTCGAGAGGACCAAGGCAGACCGCTGTGGTATTTCAGAAACGAATTATCCCTCCCGTCAGAAAGAGGGACTGAGCTTCCTTTCTTTTTCCATGCTGGAGAAACAAGTACGCTTTCAACTCACAGCAATATTATACAAACCCAATGAATGATATGGTAATGAATGTGCCCCAAATCAGATGTTAACCTTCGTCGGTGTTAATCATTTAGGGAAATCAAGGTCGATCTGATTTGCCAAAAGTAAATAATTGTGAGTGCAAATGGTTCTCTGTTTGTGTAAAGCTGGGACAGGCTTCAGCACCACAACCGCTAACAGGATAAGCAGTAGACGATGAATGAGTGAATGATCAGAATGGGTTGTATGTTTATTAATAGGTATAATGGCATCAACAGCAATTTGTTTTTCGTTTGTCTCTTCCAGATTTGGAGGGCTCGGAAGTGGACCAGAATGTGCTGGATGCTCTTTTGTTCAACACATCACGCATTGGCCATGGCTTTGCTCTGTCTCGTCACCCTGTGGCTAAAGAGCTCTCCAGGAAAAGAGGAGTAGCTCTGGAAGTGTGCCCTATCTCCAATCAGGTAGAGTTATAGCTGTACAAAATGTGTTAAATAAAAATCTATTTGAAATACAGAACATTTAAGTCCATTTGCGCTTGTTTAGGTTCTGAAGCTGGTTGACGATTTAAGAAATCATCCTGCCGCTGCACTAATGGCAGAGAACCATCCTCTAGTCATCAGTTCAGACGACCCGGCAATGTTTGGTGCTTCTGGCCTGTCGTATGACTTTTATGAAGCTTTTGTGGGATTCGGTGGCTTAAGATCTCATGTGGGCACCCTCAAAGCCCTGGCCATGAACTCCATCAGGTGAGCTTTATTTGAACATTGTCAACATTCATTAAAAAGCTGATTTCTGACACTAACCCTGTGTTGTGTTTCAGGTATAGTTCCCTAAGTGCACAGCAACAGGAGAAAGCCTTGGTCATGTGGCAGAGAAGATGGGACAAGTTTCTTTCTGAAAATACCTGATAGAAAATCATGTTTGAGCAATCACAATGAGACATGTAAAACCTTGCAACCTCACTGAGGAAATATACATGGTCATATTTTGTCCTCTAGTGTTTGGTATGTTGCTGTATAAAATGTCTAAAATGGGAGTTGGAACTGTGAGAGTGAATGTAAAGCTTCAACATAACTTAAGAAATGTACCCGAAATATGATACCTAATTGAATGTTTAAATAATATCTGCACTTTAAAGCTGTGTGCACTATATGTTGAGGCTGAACACTGGATGTTTTTGTGCTTTGAGAGAATTTGAATATTGAAATAACAATGATTTTCGGTGAAAATTAAAACAGTAGGTACAAAAATGCCTTGGCTTCTTTTGTACATACAGCACATTTTAGTAAGCCACATCTGCCTTAATGCTGTGTTCACAACAAGTTTTAGTTTTAATTTTCAAATAAAAAAAAATACATGTTGGTGATTTACTTGTGTCTTTCATTTTATTTGGTGTTTTTTTCCATTCCATGCCTCCTTTCTCATCTGCTGCAGGTGTTGAACTGGGAGAAGAAGCTCTCAGTGATGGCACCTCTGGCAATGTCCGGCTCCCTTCAAAAAAGCCATTTAAAAAAACACAGTGAGGATATATTGTGTATGTGAAATCAGACAAAGCTGCTTCGTGCTTCCAACGGTTACTTACAGTTGTTTCCTTGTTTCTGCTAACTCGAGGTTGCTGCTGTCAAGGTG
This sequence comes from Rhyacichthys aspro, assembly GCA_036850595.1. Taxonomy (NCBI): domain Eukaryota; kingdom Metazoa; phylum Chordata; class Actinopteri; order Gobiiformes; family Rhyacichthyidae; genus Rhyacichthys; species Rhyacichthys aspro. The sequence continues at coordinate 10,405,065 of CM072153.1, forward strand.
CTTTCTCAGTCGCTTGTTGAGTTTTGCCTGCTGCCTTTCGATGAGTGTGGCTGCACGAGCGGAGTCTACCCGGACGCGGTCGTAGAAGCGCTCCTCGTTTTTCTCCCTCAGTTCTCGTCTCTGCCGCCGGACACATTAACGTCATCAGTAACACGAGCAGAGGTGCTGGCGCTGATGAGCCACGTGAATGTTTTTCTATCTTACCCTCTTCTCTTCTATCTGTTGTTTCTGGAATTCTTTCAGCTCCAGCGTCTCTCTCTTATCCTCAAGTGTTCCCACAATACTTTGGGAGGCGTCCACACCCGCCAGCTGTCCTTCCATGTCCTTCATGTGACGCTCTAATTCCTGACGACGTTTCTCTTCAGACTTGAATGTGCAGCAAAGTATTATAATCTAGTTATATCTGTTTTTTAAGACTGTAAGACTGTGTGGATTTTTAACAGAAAAATACAAGACCTTAAAAATAATTAAAGCATGTAGCCTCAAGGTCACAATAGGAAAATAGAGAAAATGTGCCCTAGTGTTGCCTTAAATTTGTAAGTGTGTTTAGGGCATACAATCCAAATTCTAAAGAAAAGAGTGTGGCCTTAAGTGGTTGTGGAGGAGTGTATGTTTTAGCTGCTCTATCTTCCTCTGGTTTTAATAACTCACCATAGTCAGATTGTAGTCTTTAGTCGCGATAACAGCCGCTTTTCTCTTCTCCATCTCAAGGCTTTGAAGGCGCAGAGCTTGGTTGTTCACATCCACCATGAACTGGTTATAGTTCTGCTCTAAAAAAACAGAAAACACAATATGTCCAGTTCATTTTCTGATCGTTAAATTTGTTTAACTTTACCCAATGCCTACCTTCTGTGGTCTGCCTCTGTTTCTGTGCTGTGTACTCATTCTGCTGCTGGATGAGCCAGTCTCTGAGCTGCTCCCGCTGTCTCTGCACTCGGCTCTTACTGTCGGGGTCTTCGCCCACCAGTCCGGGGATTATCATCTGGGACTCGTGGGGATTTGTGTTTTTACAGCGTTCTGGGTCGTTCAGGTCGAACTCCCTCTGACTGCTGCGCTGCTGGTACTGCTCCCTGAATTTGACAAGGTCCTTGGCCATAGAGCGCTGCTGCTTTTGTTGTCTGTTGGTTAGAATACAAGCTACTTTGCTGTAATGTAGCATTTCTGCATCTGTGGGAAAAGCAGTCAAAATGATAAAGAAGAAATGCAAGAAAATACTGATGGCATCATTTTAAATACAGCACTGTGCGAAGGTTTTAGACGGGTGTGAAGATATGCAGTAAAGTAAGAATGCTGTCAACAATATACATACATTTTTTTTTTTCTATTCTCAAAATGGAAACAGACAAAAACTCAATTTTTATAGTGATCCCAGAGTCTTCCTGAGGTCATGGTTTAACTCTGATCCCAACATCACAGGCTGGTTCTAGCTGGGATCACATGGTCTGGTTTAACCTAAGTTCCATCTGAGATTTGATGGTCTGACTTAGTCCAGTTTGGCCAGGTTTTGTCAGTGATTCTCCAAATGTTTGACCTGAACCTGTCCAGATCCTTCAAAAACTTTTCATTTTGTAAACTAATAAAATCATACTTTGTAGTTTATTTACTTTTTATACCCACACCTGCATAAAACTTCTGCACAGTGCTGTATGTTAGTACCGGTTGGAGATTTTTCCTGTATAATCTATAGACTGAATCTGTCGGTCTCAAGGTTACACAGGAACCTGTATAAAAAGTTTTATGCAGGTGTGGATATAAAAAGTAAAGTCAATGCATTAGTTTACAAAATGCAACGTTTTTGAAGGATCTGGGCAGGTGGCTCAGTTTCACGTTATTCTTTCAATCTCATTTCTGTCTCATCTAAGTTGGCGTAAACAGACAATCTCATCTGACAGCTCTTAATGGGCTTCCACTACTGATTGGGCCGAGGGTGAATAAATGTTTTGTCCCAATTATTTAGAATTCAAAAAAGGAATTATACCAGTGTTTGTTTGTTTTTTCTATTAGTAGGCCTTATATTCTGGTGTTGTCTAGTCTATCCTCTGCTGCAGTCCCAAAGCCACAATGACCTGTGAAACTATTGGATGAGGAACCGACACTCCATTGAACTTACCGCTTGCCTTTTGCTTCTCTTTTTCTGCTTCCTCTTTTTCTTTCCTTTCCTTCAGCTGCATGTCTAAAGCTTCCTTGTCAATCTATACAACACACAGTCATAAGAAAACATAAGGTCACAAGGCCGTATGGTTTTCATTTGTATAAAACTGAGCGTTATAGCTACTGTTTATATTTCTTCTTACCCCAATGGTCCTCTCTTTGTGGTCAAAAATTGTTTGGCGCCTTTCAGCTTCTCTATTTCGACTGTTCTGAAGTTTGGCCTCAGCCACACGGTCTGCCAGTAATTCACCGTTAAACATTTTGACTTTTGTTAATATTTCTGTCCGTCTAAAGTGTAAAACAAGACAACACGACACGGTAATAACCTGACATTTCAAACACAGTGGTTGCTAGGAAACAGCTGCTTCGCGGACCTTCGTAAATGCTCGGCTTTTCCGATGTTTTTATAAATACAAAGAATCGTCTAATTTGAGCGGTGGTTTTAAAATACTCTACAACCATCAAAATGAAGCTTTTGTATATGGAAAAATAATATAAACAGAAATATATATATTTAAAGGAAAACACTATTATAAATAATAAATGAAGGCTGGATGTGTCTGTAGTCTACTATATGACTAAACAGGATAGAGTGATAGAGTTTATTAACTCCAAATCCAACAAAGCAAGTAATAATAGTAATTTTACACCATACTGACAATCATGGCGTCTCCCCGTCTCTGAGCCAACTGTTCAATTACATTACATGAATTACACGTGACTCTCCAGTTCAACTCACCGTCCTCAAACTACCGAACCACTTCGTTGTAGTTACTCGGTTTGCCACTAGGGGGCACATCTGCAATACAACAAAACCTGGGCAACTGGCTGTGGTCTAAATTTTGTTTAGTTAGAGATGGATTATTGTTATTCAGTGACTCAGCAAACAGGTTTTGATGATGTAAACACTATTGTCTGTATAATACACAGACAGTAGTAAAGGCAGACATTTTGTTACTGAGAAACCCTTTTGCTATGTGCCTATATAAGCCTATATTTCTGACATTCTTTCAAGAGCATTAGACCAAGGGAACACTAAAAGACAACTTTCTGACACTGCCTTAGACATATGTTATAAATGTGCGTATGTGTGCATAAAGCATATTTCAGCATGGATTTACTATTTATTTAAAAACTGAACACTGTCAAGCATCCCAAAGATTGAGTTGAATTAGCGGCACATGCCAAACCATAGTGCATTTCATTGAAGAATATTTATACACAAAATGAAACCCTCCCAGTCAATACACACATAACACCTGATTTCAACACATTCACACTTGATGTAAACATTCTTTTAAAATAGTGTTGCAACATTCAGTAGAAACATTTCTTTTTAAATAAAACATTAAAATATATTTTCAGAACACAACTATCGACCCATACCTTAACCGTGTAAATATAAATAACCTTCAGCATGTCACAATTTAATATATACAGTCAGGGGATTGAGTAAAGTTCTGGCAAATCCTTAGTAGTCACACTTCAGGCACTGAAAACTATTAAATATCATCTCTGCATCAAAATATTCACTAGATTGTGACCACAGAAATAATAATTGGCCTTGGAACAAAACATTTAAAAGTCTTTGATTACATTTTGCGCTGTCCACCTCTGTCCAGTGCACTCCTGTATTACAAGTTTGGAGTTGTGAATTTCTAGACATCTCTTTGTTTCTCTGTTCTTTATTTCTTTGCCCTGAAAAAGAGAAGAGATGGTTTTGTCAAGAAACAAAACCATTACAAAGACCTCATTTCACAACCAACGTACAGACGATTAGGTAATACTTTGAACAATACAAGTCACTTTCCTGGAAATGTAGCTATGATTAAGCTTTAATGACAGCATACCTGAGAGAAGTCCCAGTGAATGCTCATCCCTTTCTGCATAGCCTCTCTACAGTTGAAGAGGCCTGGCTCCGTTTCCTTGTTGCCAGTGTCAGTTAAACACCGGTTGTCATTGTACTTGTGAGACTTTATGCCACCAATGTAGATCTCACCATTTAAACGATAAAATGCATGCTAGAAGATAATACAAACAATGAAAAAGTGTTTTGTGTTTTATTTTTGTCATATGTTTGCAATAATGTTTAGCTGCTTCATATTTATACCTGAGGTCCATAATAGTAGCACGGAAAAGCAATAGGTGTGTGACCTGGCACAGGGCCTTGGTCTACGCATAGATCAGCGTCAAGATTCTTCAGCTAGAATGTGAAAATTGAATATACTCTGTCAGATACACTGGCACTATTAAACTTTATTTTGATTTTTAACTATACATCCACTAAGAGAAAACAACACTTACTCCTCCATAGCCCACCAGGTTGTCCCAAGGATCCAATTTAGGATACACATTTTCCAGATACCATTTGAAAGGTTTACATTTCAGCGTCTCCCTCAGCTTTTTCCGCTCACTTATGTCTCCTATGTCAATCCCGTGGTTCTGCAGAGGTTAACAGAGAGACAGTTAATAGTCTTTGATATTGTGGTATTGTATTCCAAAACAAATGCAGCCAAAGGCCTATTGTGCACGATCTGCCTGTTACTGTTTGAACTGTACATGAACATGCACACTGTACACCACCTTTATATATTGCATAATTATCTGTGGATTGAGTGAAAAGGGAGTGCTGAAAATAAGCAGCCCATGTCTGACCACATCCCAACAGATGGAATATGAAATATAATAATGGTCTCTGCATGTCATTAAGTGGTACGATTACTAACTCTATACATGACATCTTATTAGACAGATATACCACATTATATTTTGAATTACCTCAAATGGCAAGTTCCATGCAAGATTAACATTATGTTTGTACTCGTCCATCCAAACCTCTGCAACCCTCAGGGCATTTCTCTTCATGGCAGAGCTTAGGTCTGGCATGTAAGGCTTGTGGTTCCTCTCAATGTGGGCAATCTTTGAGCAGGGAACTACTTCAATACTGCCACCACATGTCCACACCTGGGTCAGAGTTAAAGCACACTTTCTTAAAAAAGCTTTGAAAAGAAGATTCATTTGATATTGTAAATGTGTGCATTATGGCACAAGACCTCTTGGGTAAAAAAAACAAAACAAATACAAGCACCACCCAAACATTGACTTGTGTAATTTCAAAACAAAGGTTCTACCAAAAAGCATCATAATTGCACTTTTTAAAGGACTTGATTTATACTAATGTGGTTTACTCACACGTATTCCTAGTTCAACATTTTCTCCACCGTAGACTTTCATTCCTTCATCAAGGACTCCAATTTCTCCAAGAAATGCTCTGTCTGCAACTAGGATTCCCATGACAGACGGGCTCCTGAAATAAAACAAAGGAAAGATATTTAATCCAAGACGCCTTAACCAAAAACATAACATACTTTCATAAGACATAATAATGTAACTGGTCTCATTTTGACTTACTTCCCAGGCAAAGAGCTATCTTTGAGTTGATAATACTCGGGTGTGAAGCTCTCATACATGCACCACAACGCCCAGTCAAATGCATGAGATGATGGTAGGTACTGAATAACTTGAAGGTCATCAAAGTTGACCCGGTCAAATACAGGCGATGTCACCACGGTTCGGTCCTTCTTGATCTGGGTTAACAAAGGCTCTGCCCTGCATAAAACGAAAGAGAAGTGGTGTTTACATAAAATGGATTAACAGCTAATTTGAACAGCCATATAGTAAAAGTTTTGCTGTCTGCCATCTGCTTGTCATACAACAGACAGATGACTTCATCCAGTGAAAAAACAAACAAACAAACAAACAAACAAACATATAACCATAAGTGGAATATGTATTGTAAATGTGTTAACTTAAGGACTTAATGCTGCAATTTTAAATAAAAGTCCCTACAAATCCTCCTAAACATTATATTTTCCAAATGTTCCAACTGAAACACCTTCAATACAAACTTAATATGTATTTTTAATAAAGAATAAGAACAAATTTTTCTTAAACATCCTTGGCTGATTGTGGCCAACTCAAACATCATTGGTTAACTCTGGTCTTTCTGTGAGGAGTATACATGTTCTCCCCGTGTCACCGTGGGTTCTCTCCGGGTCTGTCTTCCTCCCACCGTCTAAAGACGTGCATGTATAGGTTATTTGGCAACTCTAAAAGTATCCCTAGTGAATGAATGTGAGAGTGAATGGTTGTCTGTCAATGTTTGTCTCTAAGTGTTAGCCCTGCGACGAACTGGCCCAAAGCTGCTGGAATAGGCTCCAGACACCCGCCACCCGAAACGGGATTAAGCGGTAGAAAATGAATGAATGAATGAAATGTTTCTTTTCTTTTACCAACTTTTTGTTCACATAGACTGATGTTTAAAGAGAGGTGTACTCGCTCATGCCGCAGAGTGTGCTACCCGTACCACATCTCATGGACTTCTATATGGGCATCCAGGATGGCCACCACATCGGCAGTAGCAGCCCTCCAACCGGACGCCCGAGCGAAAGCAAGCCCACGCTGTTCATTGTGTCTCACTCGTGTGATCTTGAGCTCTGGGTTTTCCTCCTGGATGGCCTTAACATACAGGTCAAATTCCTCCTTAAGGTTTTCTGAAATCATGACAAAAAAAAATGACGTTGTGTGTAATACGGAAGAGATGGCACCATCAAATGTTTTCATTTACATGTACACAGTAGCCAGTTAAACCAGTTTCCAGAGTCACAGACCAAACATGTTGATAAAGCACAGATGAAAAAATAACAGGATTATGAACCAATGAATAGTGGCATGTATTCTGGGCTTGAAGACTGACTGAAAAAAACTTGTACAAAATAATAATTAATGATATTTGCACAACCCACCATTAGAACTGTTGTCATCCACCAATATGATCTCCTTTAGTAGATGCTTTGGCGTGCGGTTTACAATACTACGGATAGCTCTTTTAAGGATAGACAGAGCTTCGTTCAGGTAGATCAACACCACACCAATACTGGGCAGGTCCTTTGGGTATGTCTTTTTCAAACACCTGCGCAAAAGGATTTGGATTAATGCCACAATACATTTCAAAATTTTAAAAAAAGGATGTCTTTTTTTAAATAGGCTATAAGCCTGAACAATGAACAGGGTGGAGGCTTATCTACTTTGTACTGCTTTGTACTGTCATTGTTTAAAGTGGAATGTCTGGTCTAATGTTGGGCTTTTTGCCAGTTCTAAGAATGTAATGAGGATACAAGGATAGCATGTTACCCCTTTTCTCTGGTGTCAGGAAGCTCTCGATCCAGTGGAAGCCGGTCACTGAGAAACACGTTATACCCATAGAGCTCAAACAACGCCTGGGCCTCTCTCTGCTCATCTTCCGACAGATTTTCCCCCCACTCCTTGAACAAGGCCGAGCCTGGGAACAGTTTCGTAGGCTTTTTGGCCTTCTCTGGCTCCTTTTGCTCCTCTATCTTTGGCTTCTCTGGTTGTTTCTCCTCTGGAGCTGGTTGATTAACCGCTGGTTTTCTGTGCATTCCTCTGTCCTCTTCCAGCATATCTTTCATGGCATCCTGCTTTTTTCCAAACGATTTAATGGCATTGTCTTCACACAATTGTGAACGACACAAAGAAAAAATAGAGAGATGAAATTAAATGAAAATCTGATGGTCAGATTAAGATATAGAACAACAACACTCTTAAAATGACCTGTAATGTCATTCTGATGTCATTTTAACTGTCTTTTTTACACTTTCACTCACTTTCCTAACTGTTTAGGCAGTGATTTCTTAATAATAAAAGGCTATTTCCTTTGAGATTTAGACAAAATGAATGAAAAGCAACATTTTTTTTACAATCTATTGAGAACAGAAGTGACTTTGAGAATAGACCTTTTACTTACTGAGGTTATTGATGCTTCCAGCCAAGTCAGAAAAGCTCTCTAACAGTTTCGGTGAGTCCAGCTCTTTGGTCGACCCTCTCTCAAAGCTCGACTTCAGAATCGTTCCGATGTAGAAACATATCCCAACGCCTCCCAAGAGGAGAGCAGACCTCTTGAACCACGCAGCTCTCATGTTCATCACGAACGGTCCTGCTGCGAGTGATTCACAGCGGCAGGGTCACAGCGGGTAGCTACAGAAAGCAGCCGTGCGCGCTACTGGTCCAACGAGTTTACCTACCTGGATCATGTCATCACAGCACAACAAAACACCTTATTTTTAATAAACGTGTAATACATAAGATCCCCTTTCTTTAAAAAAAAGCAAAGTTATCTTCTGATTTAGCCTACTCTGAATTTAACCACACTGGCTGGACTTGACCGAAACGCAGCAGCGACAAAGGGGACGCTTTTTGTTTGAGCATCTTTCACTCCGAGGTTATTGAAGCTAGAGCTCTGGAAATTGAATATACATAAGCCACATTTGTTGCACAAAGGACTCCCTTGGAGCTCGGTAACATTTAACATTTTCTGAGAGTTAAGATCAAATACAAAGAGGTTGCTTGAATTGTAAGGGAGGTATGTATGACACTGGTGTAGGGAGGGATGTAACCAGAGAATTGTTAACATAAGGTTCACAAGATCTGATTTATGAACATAAAAAATTAAGTTAGAATATTTTATGCCAACTTGAACCATTTTTAAGTACCAAAAAAAACTCACGTGTGCAAAGATTGCTGCACAAAACCACAACATTGCACAACCTATTTGCATGAGTGAGTAGTCAAATTGTAACCTATCATGTAATAGTGTAGTCATCTGTGAGTCTAGGACAATTAATTGGTGATATATAAAGAATATCACAGTCTGATGATCTGTTTCAATGTAAATAACTTAACATGTACACATTTACGCCATTTCTAAACATTTTACAGAAAACTTGAAGTTAATACAGAACAGATGAAATCTACAATAAACAGCTCTATGGTTCTTTGAGTAATTCCTTACCCTGATGGAGGCTCTAAGGACAGGGTGTGTTGTCTCTAACAGCCTGTTTGTCTATTTGCTTCCTTTCGTGAAGCCCTTTGAGACACTTATTATTGTGATCCTGTAAAGTTGAATTGATTTGAACGCAGCACTGGCCTCACTGATACAATCTCTTGCTGAGGCTACAGTTTGAAACTCTGTTATCCTCTTACTCTTTATCTGCCTTTTTAAAAATGTAACTTATAAGCTAGTTTTTCATCTTACGCTGTTTTTTTATAAAGCAAACTAGCTAGCCTAAGCGGAAGAAATCAACAGGTAACATTCAGCTAGCAAGCTCAACACTAATGTTAGCTACAAGAGAAAATGAGCTAGCTGCACATTAGCAACAAAATAAACTATTTTAGACTTTTTGTAATTATTTCATTAGGGCTTTATCTAGGACAGGTTGTAGGTTATGTTCATGTTTTATTGATTTATTTTAATTTCAAATATCTGATGCTCTAACCTACTTGAGTCAATTTTACAATTCAGTTTAACCAGAACTATACAGGAATTCCACAGGTGCTGGATTTAATATTTTGTTTAAAGTAGTTCCCTATTTGAACAAACCAGCCTATTATTTTATCTTCTCCTTTTAGCAGAAGCAGAAAAGCCACTGTGGATACACATGATGAAACCATCCCAGACTGTCAACAAGATGGTGGTTTGACATCATGGGCCTATTGCAACACCAAAGTCTGTGTCTAAGTGGTAAGACACACCCAGTTGTTGGCCCACAAAGCTGTTGGTGGACAGTTCAGCCCAATGGTATGATCTGTGTGGATTAGCTAGTGGAAAAACAGCCATCTTTTATGCTGAATCTGTTACCTGCTATCAACAGACTGAACCAGAAATGTCTTAAATCTCAATGTCATTTCTTACTCATGCCTAACTGTCATAAATCCTCTAATTGAGACTTAAATCAACATTTCAGACGCCTTGGTGGCTTCTATGGAAAGCATACTGAATGACATGGGCTAAGATCTAACTTGTTTCACTTTGGTTCTAACCATGTCATTGCCGTCTCTTTCTTATTGTCTGTTGCACAAATAACCCTTTTTCATCATCAGCTAATCTCATATAGCAACTGTTATTACATATGAATTGTGTACACTCTGGCCTAAAACCGAAAGCAGAGCAGATAAAAGCCTTTTGTAGTATCCTCAATAAACACAAATTATAAAACCCAAAGAATAGTATGCTAATCTTTTTAAAATAGAAAACCCTTGAAACACCGGCTTACTGACTCGGTGGGAGACTTACATTCTGTTCCGCACATTAAGTGCACTGATATGTTGATAAACCTGATAGTGCGCAAAGTAAAAACTGGACTAGATCATTTCCTCTTACATGGACGTTGCTGCTGGAGTGAAAACATTCTGAGTATTGTTGGGACTGAGCTTGGAAAGAGCTGACATTTCATTTGTTATTTGACTGACACATCGGAATATGATAGTGACTCACTAGTGTATTTTAGTGGTGATAAGTGTCACCTTTTATTATTTATAAAGCTTTGCATTACTCTGTGGTACAATACATCCGCAAGTTTGGCGTGGCGCCTAGTACAAGTACGGGATAGCTAGTACAAGTACAAACAACTAATTCAATCAATTAAAAAGACAATAGCGCTGACAGTTCTGGGTGTGTTACAGAAATTATGCTTGAATAGAATAAAAATCTATCAGTGAGGGTAGTGTTTAATAGTAATTCAGAATCAGAGTATTTTCTGTCTTACTTGTGGTCTTGATATGGTGCCAAGCATAGTCCACACAGCAATTTCGTAAGGGGCAGGTCCTTTTGTGAATAAATGGTAGGTGATTGGGAAAACTGCCTAACACAAGATAATTTTATCCAATCAGAGGAACAATAATAATCACTGTCTAGAACACAGCCATAACTGTGAGTACTGCCACCCCATTGGTTCGAACCAGCAGCGTTTTGATGAGAGGGACATGATGAGGATTTCTGGTAGTACTGTGGCTATACCACACTACTAATGTTGAATAGAGATTCACAATGGCAAGGTTCCATAATGGACTGCTTGCTGCAACACATTGTACTGGTTCAACAACCTACTATTAAGACCACATCTGCCAGATTTAATTAAAAACAGCATGCTGTATTTTCTCTAATGGAAGGAAAGATAAACTGCTTCTGATGCACTTAATCCTTAAAAGTAAAGTAATAACATATTACATTTTTATAAACATCTATGACACTTTATTTTAAACTTAAACAGACATACAATCATGCCAATGCACATAATTGGCACTCCTCAGGTTGATGTAGTACTGTTGTGATGAATGGTACAGAAGATGAAAATGATATGTAGATAAACCTGTCTGTACAAAAACAATACGTTGAGTACTTCAGATGTCTGGGTGTAGCATTAAAGCTTTTCAGTAGTCACATCTTTATTGCTAAATAACAGGTGTGGCTTCCTTGCGCTGAGCTATAGACCTGAGATGACATGTTGAATGCTCCAGCTCTGTCCAGTGCACTGCTGAAGAACAAGCTGGTAGAAAAGGTCCTGCCCTTGAGCAATTTCGAGGCATCTCTTGGTGGCTCTGTTCATTATTGCTTCTCCCTTAAGAAAAGAAAAAAAAAAAAAAAAACCCAAAAAATGTTCAGCAATAGTTGAGGGGGCCTTCCGAGGACAACAACAGCACCGTGTAATACAAAAATTTTTTTCAGTACAAGCCCAGCAACTCAAGCTTCTGTTCATTATTCATTGTAGTGCGCAACAGGTGTCATGGCAAGTCATTTAGGTCAAAGGCCTCATTTTGGTGGATAACAATAGTAGCTAGTATAGAAATCACAACAGCAGTGGTGGTGATAGGGATTAGCGCAAACTAAATGTTCAGTGTTAGAATTGACCTAATTAGCTAAGTAAGTAAGTTGAGGGACAGAAACCACATCTAATAAACACAAACTAATCAGTTTTTGGTTTTCAACAAAAAAGACTGGAGATTTTTGATAAAAGGACATTTACCAGAAGGAAGGAGTTGTACTCTTAAACTATGAGGGAATGTTTTCCATTGTGTTGTGCTACTCTGAGTATGAAGCAAAATAGGTTTCAGAAGTTGAAGGCTTAGATCAGGGGTGTCCAAACTTTATGCAAAAAGAGCCACATTTGATTTTTGAATTTACAGTCCTCTGATTTTATTTGTTTTTCACAAGTACAGGTTTAAATCAGAATAATAACAAGTTTTAAATATATGGATATATTTGAACAGGTTAGGTAGATTTCAATAGGTTTTAGTTGGATTTAAACAGGTTTAAGTTGGATTTGAACAGGTTTGAACAGGTTGTACTTTTGAACCTGTTTGTATAAAGCTGCTGCTGTTGGGGACATAAACAATGGAGTAATGTAGTCATGAAGTAAGAAAATATATGCAAAAAGTAACCTGACTCTGCCAGATAGAACTGCTCCACAGATCGTAGTCTATTTTGCAGTACCATCTGGGAAGGCTCCTGTTGAAAGCATTTGCAAAAGGGAGGCACCTTCTGTCAAAAACTTGGTGTTGATTGGATGAAGCACCGACTAGTATCTGCCTCCATGAGGTTTCTTTAACCAATCGTGGCAACAATATGACGTGCCACTCTTTGCGCTTCTTTCAAAGAAGAAATACTCTCTAGTTCTGATAAAACTGTTTCGATAGCAGCATCAACGCTTAAATGTTTCGGCGTAGCCATGTTGAAAACAAGGAGGAGAAGAGAGCACTAGTTGCTTTCTTCAAATAAAAACCCGCCTCTTCCTGTTAGTGCTGCAACATCATTGGTCAAAAGAGTCCGGTGAGTCCACGGTTCGCGACTCAAGCGGTTTGCTTGGTGCCATACAAGAGAGAATAACACAGACAAAGCCCCAGTCAAATTGAACAAAATATGACACACTTGAAAATAAAGCATTTAGCCTTTACATTTTTGTCTGTATTTGCCCTGCTGCCAGTTGTAAAAGTAACAGAAACTGCAGACTATTTATCTTACTGAGATTGCTGAGGAAATATTCCAAATCCTCTTCTTTAATGAGTCAATTTGTTGGACCATGTACTCGTGTTCACTACTAACGATGACAAAAGATTCAAAATGGACCACTTGCAACACAATGTACTGGTTCAACAACATAACATTAAAACCACATCTGCTAGATTTAATTAAAAAAACTGTGACCTTTAATTTCTCTAATGGAAGGAAAGATAACCTGCTTCTGATGCACTTGATCATTAAAAGTAGAGTAATAACATATTACATTTTTATAAACATCTTTGACACTTTATTTTAAACTTAACAATCAACAAACAGACATACAATCATGCCAATGCACGTAATTGCCACTCCTCAGGTTGATGTAATACTGTTGTAATGAATGGGACAGAAGATGAAAATGATATGTAGCTAAACCTGTCTGTACAAAAACAATACGTTGAGTACTTCAGATGTCTGGGTGTAGCATTAAAGCTTTTCAGTAGTCACATCTTTATTGCTAAATAACAGGTGTGGCTTCCTTGCGCTGAGCTATAGACCTGAGATGACATGTTGAATGCTCCAGCTCTGTCCAGTGCACTGCTGAAGAACAAGCTGGTAGAAAAGGTCCTGCCCTTGAGCAATTTCGAGGCATCTCTTCGTGGCTCTGTTCATTATTGCTTCTCCCTTAAGAAAAGAAATTTTAAAAAAAAATAAAAAAAACTGTTTAGCTGAGCAAAGCAATAGTAGAAAGGAGAGTGGGCCTTCCAAGGACAACAACAGCACCGTGTAATACAAAGATTTTTTTCTCTCTAGCTCCTGTTCATTATTCATTCATTGTAGTGAGCAACAGGTGTCATGTCATTTAGGTCAAAGGCCTCATTTTGGTGGATAACAATAGTAGCTAGTATAGAAATCACAACAGCAGTGGTGATAGGGATTAGCGCAAATTAAATGTTCAGTGTTAGAATTGACCTAATCAACTATTGTGGTCTGTTTTGGTGCAACAAGTTGAGGGCCAGAAACCACATCTAATAAATACAAACTAATTCATTTTCTTGGTTTTAAACAAAAAAGACTGGAGACATAGTGTGGACTCACCAAGAAATGCCAGTTTTGAAACATTTATCTCAAAGCGTTACAGAGTGTGCAGTGAGTGTGCTATGTTTCTTCTCTAACTTCAAAAGCCCTGAACACTTTTGATAAAATGACATTTATTTTGTAGCCAGAAGGAAGGAGTTGTACTCTTAAACTATGAGGGAATGTTTTCCATTGTGTTGTGCTACACTGAGGATGAAGCAAAATAGGTTTCAGAAGTTGAAGGCTTAGAGCTTAGGGGTGTCCAAACTTTTTGCAAAGAGAACCACATTTGATGAGAGGAAATTTTTACAAGGGCCAACAGTCTCCTCTGATTTTATTCCTTTTCCAAAAGTACAGGTTGAAATCAGAATAGTAACAGGTTTTGTTTGGATTTGAATGGGTTTTAGATAGATTTGAACAGGTTTTAGTTGGATTCCAAAAGGTTTTAGTTGGATTCCAACAGGTTTTAACAGGTTGTACTTTTTAACCTGTTTGTATAAAGCTGCTGCTGTTGGGGCCCGTAAACAATATATTTTATAAGAGAAAGCGAGGGCCAAATAAAATCTACCTTGACCTTATTTTTGAATCCCAGGTGTCTTACTTGTTTGAAGTCCCAGTGCATGTGGAGTTTGTTTGACTGTGCCACGTTACAGTCTTGCAGTGTTGGTGCGGGGCCAGATCCTGAATCAACCAGACATCGGTTTTCGATGTATTTGTGTGATCTAATCCCCCCAATGAAGATTTCTCCTTGTGTGGTATAGTAGCAGTGCTTAAAAAGGAAGAAAGGATTGAAGAACACGTGTTGCGCTCAATAAATATAGGAGTATTTTCTTGTTTTACCTGTGGTTGTTGATGGTGACATTGGTAAATTATGGGAATGGTCCCTGGAACGGGCCCCTCATCCACGCAGTACTTCGTAAAGAGACTGTTCTTCAGCTGTTAAGTTGGTCAGTCATGACGTTAACATTTACCGATCTGAATTCTTTCATTTCTAGAAGTTTGCTTTACCACTTACTGTACCATATCCCAAGATGTTATCCCATGTCTCCAGATGGGTATACACGTTCTCCAGGTACCACTTGAAGGGCTTACATTTCAGCTTGTCTCTGAGCTGCTTCCTCTCACTCACATCGCCAACATCAATTCCGTGATCCTGCTTATCGAATATTATATGAGGGTCTACAAATGTAAAAAACCTGCAGCATATATGTAATCTTAGTCTGGATGAAAATTGCTCTGTCATAAAATACTTTGGCTTTCCAACCTGAAGAGGAAGGTTCCAGGCGATCAACACATTCTTTTTATATTCGTCGAACCAGGTTTCTGCGACCCTCAGAGCGTTTCTCCTCAAGTGTACGGCCAAATCTAATGCGTACGGTTTATGGGCCCGTTCAATGTGAGCGATCCTGGAGCAAGGCACCACTTCCACGCTGCCCCCACATAGCCACACCTGAGTACCAACAGAACTTAAGGTTGAGATTGGGACCGGCGATCAACGAAAATCTATGTTGGGTTAGATTTCGACACTCACATGAACCCCAAGTTCGACGTTCTCTCCTCCGTACACGTTCATCCCGCCGTCTAGAGCCCCGATTTCTCCAAGAAAGACTCTGTCGGCTGCAAAGATTCCCATGAGAGAGGGACTCCTGTCATATTGATGGACAAGAAACAGATTCAAATAGACACTTTGTGGGAGAACGCAGATACTTTTTGGACTACATACTTCCCAGACTGCGAGTCGTCTTTTTTCTCATACCACTCTTGGTTAAAAGACTCATACATGCACCACAAGGCCCAGTCAAAACCATGCGCAGAAGAGTAATATTTTTCAACATGTAAGTCATCATAATGGACTTTTTCGAACACAGGGGACACCACCACTGTCCTTTTGGATTTAATTCTGTCCAGCAAAGGCTCTGCCCTAAAGAAGATGTAAAAAAAAAAAAAAAAAAGCTCAAGATTACTACTAATGTTTGGCATTAATAATAAATGACAGCTTGCACTTAGATGTGTACCTACCATCCCGTCATGACTTCAACATGGGCATCCAAGATGGCCACTACGTCACCTGTAGCTTGCTGCCAACCTGAAATCCGGGCCTGCGACAAGCCCATTTGTTTCTGATGGCGCACCTTCTTTATAACACCAGGCCTTTCTTTATGAATTTCATCAATGTAGTCTTGTAGTTTGTCCCCAAGGTCATCTGAAAATATATTCTTGGTCAGTGATCTCAACACATATTACACTTTTGTGCATGTTAAAAAACTGTCAATGTCGTAAAACTTACTGTGTGTGCTACAGTCGTCCACCAGGATGATTTCCTTCAGCAGAAGCTTTGGAGTGCGGTTAATGATACTTCGAATAGCTCTTTTTATGATAGAAAGAGCCTCGTTCAGGTAGATGAGCACCACACTGACGGTCGGCAAGTTTTGGGAATAATTCTTTGACAGACATCTGAATGGAATTGTAAAGGTTTGAGACTGCCTTCTTCTCACTCATATGTATTGTAAAATGTTACCTGTTGTCTCTTGTATCTGGGAGCTCCCTGTCCAGTGGTAGCCTGTTGCTCAGAAAGGCATTGTAGCCGTAGAGCTCAAACAGCCCCTGCGCTTCTCTCTGCTCCTTTTCTGACAGGCCGTCGCCCCATTTGGTGAAGAGGTATGACTCTGGGTATAACTTCACGGTTTTCTCCTTTGGTTGGTCCTCTTTTGGAGGAGCTTTATTGTCGGAGCTGCTCTTCTGAACTTCAATCAGGTTTGCTTGAAGAGGATACAGAAGAAAATATTTCTCTATCTACAGTTTCTTAAAGAGGACATTTTGCTTCTGACCTCAGTTTCCTCTGATTAGTCCACTATGTTGAGATTGGTCTCTATAGTAGCAAACATGTTTCCCATGGGACACACTTTGTAATTGTCACTAAGACGTTCAAGTGGTTTGTATGTTTGTTTTTATATTGACTTTGTTACTATGCCTTTGATAAAAAACACAATTCAAGTCAGTAAGGGTTAATTAAAATCCATACTTAGCTTCAGGAGAGTTTCATGTATCCTATCCAGTTGTCTCGAAATTGTGAAATTGTCTTCAGGATCCGTGACCCTCTGCTGCTCTGGGGCAGAGCGGTGTAATGTAGTAATGAAGTAGAAAATATATGCAAAAAGTACAAACGCTCCAATGAGTCCAGTTTTCTTCAGGTGTGCCCTCATTTTGATTATGCCTCTGAAGTCAGTGTAGCTCTGCTTTAGATCAGTCACTCCTCTGAGGTTTTACTGCCCACAGTAAATCACAGCTTATCTCAAGGTAATAGTGTTACAGTTACAACCACAGTTGAGTTGTCCAATGGGAAGACAGAAACTATTGAAGTAAATAGGAGCATGTTTGCCTAATATTAACTGATTTCCCACCATAACAAATAGAAATGGGAGACAAGGCTGTTTCAGTGATAAAATATTTTGATTTATTTAGTGTTTAAATTGGCCTGTGGCAAGAGATGTTTACTCCAATAATGTGAACAACTTAAGGTAAACCTAACCGAAAGCACGGAGCCATTGAAAAGATAAAACTGTACAAGGAGAGTCAACATTAGGTGATAAATCTTTATTTTATATACACAGGACAGTTAAAGACAAAGCATTAAGAAGGGCCACTGTCCTCGGGCAGTTTAATAGTTGACTGTCTTAGCTGGCTTTGTCTCATCCAGTTCAGCTTCAAGGTAACGGAAGCGGCGATGGCGGCGCAGAATCTCAATTGCCTTTTGTTCTACAGTGGAGGGAGTAATGCCGAGATCCTCCAGACCTGGGAGGCCTGGGTACTTCATGTCTGTTATGTGGAACTGAAAACCAAATACACAATTAAACATGCCATTTTGGAAAGGCCTTTTGAATGGTTAAGTTGAAAACACATGATTTGCTGGTAGTAATATGTCATTGGTTTCTCTTACTCTGTCAACTTTGTCTGGGGTTGTCCAGGGATCAAATGGGTTCATGGAGAACATTGTAGCAGCAAGGCTTAAATGGGGGAAAAAAGAAATAATGCTATTACTACAAAAAGTAGTAATAGTAAAACTATCCTTGAAAACCAGAACAATAGTTCAATGTAGAATACACAATGATAGTCCCAGTTGTGCTGGATTTAGAATGAATATCTCAACACATATAAGCACAAGCTTAAAGAGGGATTGTTTGAAATAACAGGTCAGTATTTTATGAGCAACTTACTGATAAAGTGGGCGGGGCAAAGGATAGGGTACAAAAGGTCTGTGCGCCACAGCGTAGATGTACTCCACCAGATCATGGAGCAGATAACGGTTGGGACTTAAAAAAGAAAGGAAAAAGAATACATACATAAATAAATAAATATGAGTTTAAACTTGTAACTTTTTCTTTTTTACTTACCCCACAAGTGCATAAGTTTTGCCGTTTGCATCAGGATCTCTGATAGCGTTTATAATGGCCTTGGCCACATCCACCACCTGAGGACTCATGCAAAAGTGTTTTTTTTAATGAATCCTTTATTACAACAAAGGTATGTCTCATTTAAAAAGAAGGCAGCCTAAGCTATCATTACTTTTAAACAAAGCTGGATATGTGTTGACTAATTATCACAAACACAAAGAGAACATCTATTACCTGCCACTCCTAAGTACAGTTAAGACCAGTAAAAACATATTTTCAAAAGGAGGAATTATTTTTTATAGTTTTACAATTCTTCTTAAACCTGTTTCCATTTACAAGAACATTAGCTTGCTGCTGGCTATGTGGAAACCAGTTTATACACCCAAACTCACATGAACAGGCTGTTTCACCGTTTTCTTCCCCAGAGCCATGAGGGGAATAGCATTGCCAAACCAGCGCATATCTGGAAAACATTTAAAGCTGATTACTTACAGAAAATACACAAGAATTTGACAGTTCAACAGCAACCTTCTATACTTTGAAAATCTAATCTCTGTTTTGAGCATTGCATAGAAGTTGTGTTTCCATAAACAGATTAATCTTGCATTTTGAAATATAGATTTTTTTTGTTTCACTTTTTTTTACTCATTTGAGGTTTGTGTCTCCCTTATAATGATGTCAATGTCATGTCATCAGTTGCTTACAGTTACCTGGTAGCCCATAATTGTTAAGAATGAGGAAGTGTAAGAATGAGGAAGTGTAAAGACTATTCAATGAGGCATTAGGCATTATAACAATAAAAAACAACAGTGAAATGTACTTATAGCATATATATATATATATAATATACCTGTAGCATACTGTATTATGTGGGTTCTGTTGTTGTGGTTAAACAGTTTGCATTAAAATACGTGCATTTGCTTTTTATCAGTTTGTGAGTTAAAGTCTTCATTGGATCTTACTTGCGTAGTAGTTAAAGAATCGGTCCTCTCTCCCATAAATTTCAGCAGGCTTCATAATGATGGCTTCGGGAAACTCATCTCTCACAGCAGTCTCTCCCACAGCCTATTAAAAAAATACAACATTTTTGTACAGTAGTGAATAAAGTACTGCACATCTGCCAAGTATAAGAACACATTACCTTGTTCCTCAGGTACTTGGATGGACTGCGTATGTCAGAGTTGAGGTGAGACATATGCACAAACTTTGTAATGCCAGCCTCTCTCGCCGTTCGAGCAATCTGCTGAGGAATCCTCACAAAGACATCCTCAAAGCTGTAGTTCCTTTAAAAGATCAAAGAAATAAATGAAGTGTGTTTTTTCCCCCCAAACTAATGAATTTTAGCACTTGAACCTACCTCGTCTCCCATTCTCTGCCCACCAGATTGATGACGACATTTGAATGCTCCAAAGCCCGTTTGATGGAGTCTTTATCTCTTGAATTCCACTCCTGGGACAAAATGAATTAAAACCTTCACCATCAAAACACAATTAAGAAAGACGAGTAACACATCTACTTACCATAAAAATTATTTGTCCAAGGTCCCCCATGGGCCTCATGTACATGAGGTCATACTGGTCACAGCGGTGAGGGATGATAATCTGAGAACCAATTCGACCTGGAAAACAATAACAAATAAAGTATTTATAAAATGTAATTATAAAACTGCAGCACATCTATTAAAGTGTTAAACTATTATTTATATATATATATATATATATATATATATATATATTTGTTGTATGTATACAGGTATTGTTTTGGGCAAGTGTTTTCTTGAGGCTAATATGAAGAGGTTCTGGTACAGTGGTAAAGCCAAAAGGGTGTGCTGGCTGTTCAGACGGAGTGGATTCATCACAAGGATGCAAGCTTTTTTAAATGTGTTTTCCCAATAACATTATTTAACTATTGCAAAAATGAAAAGGTGTAAAGAAAAGCCTCTTCACTCAACATACTTGCTGATGATGTATCTATCTGTATGTATGTATCATTGCACTAATGAAGACAAAGCAATTGCCCTGGCTGGTGGTGGGAACGGGAAGCACACACTATTAACTGATGAAGTACAAGCTGCTAAATATGATCCACAACATAACTCACCCAGCCTGCTGACCACATACCGCCCCAGGAAACCTGTAGCACCAAACACAGTGGCTGCTACCCCACTGGAGGAGGAGCGCCCCCCTTTGCCTTTAGGGATGAGGGCATGATGCAGTTTCCTCCGCTGTCCTGAGCTAACACAGGCCACGGTCCATACAGCAGGGCAGCTGCTGCCTGCTCAGTGGCCACAAGAAAGACAATTAAATCAATAAAGAGAGAAAACAACAGTGTACTTTCATGTCATCAACACACGAGGTTAGAATAAGATAGAATTATCATTATAACACCCATTAGTTTTTATCTTCACTGCTTGCATGTAGTTTTGTTATTGTTTTCAAAATGACTATTTTACTATTGTTTTAACTACCTAGTTATGCTTCCTAATGCAACAGTATTTCACTGGCTTTAATCCTAGGTTATAATAACATATATTACACTTGAGGCAAATGCATCAAATGACAAGCACCGATGTGTTTTGCAGACACGTCACTGTAGCTAACACTATCCTAAAAGTTTCGCTCTTAGTTACATTTTCAGCTTGCAGCTTGTATTTGCTCTCTTAATCATTCTAATTATTTAGGTGTCACAAAAAAGCCCTTGTTAGCAGGCGCTTAGCTAAGTCTGTTAGCAAGGTCACTTTAACGCAGCGTTTGCGCACAAACTTGACAGTGTGAACATAGCTGCAAATATCTGCAACTAAACATTATTTTCAAACATGTGTATGAACATTTACTATGGCCTTTAATTCTTGGTACTCACTTGTAATTTTTGGAAGGACACTCGCAGGACGGCTAACCAACGATACAGCCGCCATCTTTCATGCTACGGCATGCCGTTTGGGCCAAACTATGTCTCGACAGGGGTACCTTTCAGTCAAAAGAAGTGATGAACGCCGAAATCGCGCATTTGGCTCTTGATAAATCTTAAGGGGTTATGGTTTTCTGGAATAATTTATATAATACACAGCTTTAATTAAAACATTACGGTTTTGTAAAACATTTCCATAAAGTAAGTAAAGCCAGTTTCATCATCCAACAGAAGGTGGCAGTATTGAATTGCCAGCGCTCAAACTATACTACTCATTATGTTCAAAGTATGTAGGCAAATACAGAATAAAAGCCATAGGAAACATATTTTTTCATTATTTATTATTTTTTTCCTATATATCATTATTTTGCATCCTATATCCTATGGAATGTTTAGATGGCCATCATTGAGGCGCCTCATAAATAGTAAGCCTACAAAGAGGGCTCAAGCGCCATCTTGTGGTTTTAATAAGAATCCCCACTGGGCTGTCATAATTTGCTAAATCCATGTCGTAATTTGATGCAGTACAACAAGTAGCCTCTTCAAATTCTTGACGCTACAATCAAATCTCTATCAACTATCAGGCCAGTTTTAGTTTAAACTTTAAACAAAAATCAAACTACTATTCCAGTGACTTTTTTCTGGGCATATATCGGACATATTGGCCTCTTTTAAACACTCTATCAATTGAGATTAAAGTTGTCAAGTTTAAAAACTATTACTATTATTATAATTTTTTATTTTTTAGTAAATGTAATGTAAATGAATGAATGTAAATTAATAAATGTCTCTCTTTCTATTTTCATGCCTCTTCTGTTTTTTCATTCGTCCTCTCTTATTTTAGAAACTTATCGTTATGGCAACAGCATGTCCCTTTTCTACCTGTTTAAAAATAGTGACAGTAGCTTTAAATACAGAAAAACACATGAGCCAGCTTTCAATATAATTACATGTCCTATATCCAAGTGACCAAATGGTCTTTACAAATGCTAATTATAGTAGATTAAATTCATAATACATAATGATTATGGTAATAGCCTATATTATGGTTATGGTAAAAATGGTGAGGCAGATATCACTAAATAGCAACACACATCTTGGTTTTACATATCTTTAATTCATAAAAGAAATACAAATGATTCTTAGCTACAATGCACCCTTTCAGAATGTCTGGTTAGATCTTCAGGGCACTATTACCTCTAAAGAGTTAGTTTGTTGGCGACTAAAAATAATAATTTGTATAAAGACTTTCTCAGTAAAGTTTAGTAACATTGAATAAATTGGATTTCTATTTATTTCCCTTCAAAATAGAGGATAAACAAGAAGGGTGCAGTTCCATATATTGCACAACTCCTTAAGAAAATTGTAGTTTCTCTAATCCCATTGTCCACACGCTAGAGTAAAGTGCAAGATTTCTAATACTGCAAGGCACAAACTATTGTTATCAGGATTGTCTTTTGTCTAGTATAATATATATAAAAAGATTTGGGTCTCACAGACATACAAAATGTGTCCATACAATAATAACACAACAAGTAAAACCTTGTCTAATCTCCTTAATGATATTCTGAAAGATTTCCTAAAATATCTTCTGCCTTTCACGTACACAGGAAATTACAGTTAAACTATATACAATCAAATCTGTTACAAATACATATTAAATGAGAGTTTAACAGAAAATGCTCAACAATTCCGAAACATATAATCAAATATATTTCACAATTAAAACAAGAAAAATGAATAGATCACCAACTGTCATTTATATTTATAGGTGCATCACAGCTGTGTCATTGATAGTGTATGTTGTAAAAAAAACAAACATTTGGCTCAGCCGTTATTGCACACATAAATAAAGCATTTTTAAAGCAAAACAATGAGCTTTACATGCACCTCCTAAACCAGTGACGTTGAACCTATTTATAAAATATCTCAATGCACAGCAAAGACTGGGTTCTTTACATATTACAGCAACACACTTATAGTAAATGATAACTGACTTTCAGACCCTTGTGCTTTGTTGTGTCGTTCAGTTGGACTGTAGAGAGGATGGTACTACACTCGAAGTAATAATGTCACTACAAAAAGCGTCTTTTCTGCTAATAACAAATGCACCTACCGTCTTTTTATGTTGTAAACATCAGTCTCAGTAAACGTAAAAGAACGCATCTATCGTTACATTTGTTCTGATTGATGATGATGGCTTTGAAATTGTGACATCAATGATCTTATTAAATCTAAGCATTAAGGGACTTGATTCATACCTGTGTGTTTCTTGATTGTGCCCTTTAGCCCTCACATCATTTAAGTACACCGGCGAATTGTTTTGATCATAGCCCCAAATGATCACCTTTCCTAAGAATAACTTATTCCGATTGAGCATGTTGCAGTGATGTGACGGTGGCCGATGGAGTCTGACTGTCTCGTGTTCCCACTTGAGCGGTGATTGCGGCTTGACTTGTGACAACCGTTACATGATTGGGGGTAAACACTGAGCCGGTTCCTCGCTGTCGTTTCTCTCCGGGCCCACTTCCTCTTGAGGCTTAATGATGATGTGAACGGGCCTCTCTCCTTCCTGCTGCTTGTTACTAGCGTTGTGCTCACACATTTCCTCCTCTGCTGAGGCCCCGATTGGCCGCAGGCGCTCAGCGGGGGCCATCTTTGTTCCATCTTGCTTTAGCTTGTCATTAGCATTGGTGTCGGAGGTGACCTTTTCTGCTGTTATAAGAAAAAAGAAGTGAGATTACATACCAGTCAAAGAAAGCTACTGTATATAGCCACAGTGGTTATTATACATACCAGGTTTGTTGCTGTTCTGCTTTTTGTTACTGTTCTCATTGGTGTTTTCTGTGTTGGTTGAACTGTCTGTTGCTTTCTTCACAGTTGGCCTGGTTCTGGGCCGCACTTTATTGAAATTTCCCTCGAGGATCCACTGATGCTGCAGTCCCTCATCTGGAGTCATACGCTTTGTTGGATCCCAACTGAATAAACACAAACAGACAAACCAAAAAAAACATAAGACACTTGCTACAAATGCTGAAATGGATAAGTAAAAAAGTCAACTTACGTGAGGCAGCGTTGAATAAAGTCCAAGAACAAAGCATCATTTGTTTTCAACACCTCTGACAGCTCCTTTGAACTAGGCCTCCTCTTCTTCCCTTTGCTGTTAGTGATGTTCCTGGGGTTTCCTTTTGAGTCTGACATAAATCACAATAGTGAGTTTTCTGCTTGGCACATGATTGATCTATAAATAAAAAAACATACCTCAACAAAATAAATAGATCAAAAACTTGAGACAAACTTACCAAAAAATAGCCGTCTCCTCGATGCAGACTGAACAAAATCATTCGGAGGCATTCCAAGAACCTGCGAACATCAGGAAGTCTTAGCACCTCACCGTCACAGCAGCTCACCCAAACAGTCACAAGGAAATACTGTGACGTTATACCTCCATTATGCAGGCGATTTGTTCCACTTCGCTCTCTCCTGGGAACAGAGGGTAGCCTGTGTACAGCTCAGCCAGGATGCAGCCCAGACTCCACATGTCGATGGCCATGCTGTAGGGGTGACCGAGGATGACCTCCGGAGAGCGGTAGAAGCGACTCTGGATGTACGTGTAAACTAAACCAGGAAGGACGAAAGGAAGAGATACACAGTGAAGAAAAGGTACAAGTGTCAATGAACTGTTTCAAGTCATTTTCCTGCTCCCACCTCTCTGTTGTTCGTAACAGCTTGATCCAAAGTCAACCACCTTGATGTTCCCTGGTCCTCGCTGAGACAAGAGGATGTTCTCCTGTAAAGAAAAAACGAAATATTGAACTATTTATTTCCCAGGCCTGAAGCACTAATGCTACAAAAGATGGAAGATGGGCCATTATTTTCACTTGAAAGTAATAAGCCTCTTGTCTACATCTGAGTTATTGATTGCACTATATTTAGATCCTAGAAATAGACAGGGTCATTACCGGTTTGAGGTCACAGTGGATTATCTTCTCCCTGTGCAGCATTTGCAGGCACCGGAGCAGCGCGTGAGTGAAGCGACGGATGAGTGCCAGACTAAAGCCCTGGAAGTTGTTTTTTTTGATGAGCTCGTACAGGTTGACCCTGTTGAGTAAAACACAATACAATGCATGATGGTGATAAGGAAGCCGCTGAACTGCATTTGCTTATTTCAGTTTCATGCTGCGTGTGCGGTTGCTAAGTCAAAAGAAAAAATTCACTAGATCTAATAATGCTTGGTAAAAATGCCACTTTTTTCTTACATATATTTTCATTTAACATTTAACTACTTAGTCAGTGAACAGAATAATATCCTAGAGTCTGTTATTACCCATATTTGTCAGTATAGAGTTATATTTATTCAGCTAGTTGTAGTAGATTTATAGGTGTCTTCTATGTAAGCCCATATGGATTTTTAAAAAGTCAAGATTAATTGCGATAAATAATATTTTTGACATATCACCAACCCCTAAGTGAGACCATTTAAACATACTTTTGGAGAAAGAAGACATTGTGAACTGACAGAAGACGCTCCTTGGATAGCTTCCACCATCTCCATATGTGCCTATTATTGTACTGCTGTCCAGAGGAAGACGGAGACAGACCCTTCGCTCCTGCTATTTCTTGCTACTTGTGATAAGCATAAACGTCTTTAGACTGTGTAACGCGAGCCTTCACACCGTGAAGCAAGAAGGGGTAAAAGATAGGGCCCTAATCAAGGCTTTAACTAAAGGATTCAGTGACTGTAATGTTAGACAAGGTAGCGGTCCAAGGCGTCCTCTAAAGGTCATTCAGCCAAAGTGATACACAAAACTATCTGCCCTCAAATAGACAGATATCAGTGGTAATTCATGATGATCCGCACGGCTTAAGAAACACACGTAGTCACCTCGCTCCCGATTGAGCAAAGATGGCAACCCATTTGTATTTTTGCCAAGCGTAAATGTCTGGTGTGTGTACTGACCCCAGGAGCTCAAAGGAGATGCAGAGGTGATTTCGGAAGTAAAAGTACTCCTTCATGTGGATGACATTGTGGAGGTTGTCTTTGTCTTTTTTCTTGAGCACGTCCAGGATCTTGAGTTCGACCAGAGCCTGGTGATGAAACCTGGAGTCACAAGACAGAGTTATAAATTTTAACATGAGTCTGGCAATGATTAAAAATATCTGCACTAGCTTACTAATAGGTGTTGACTGACATGTACACGCAAACGCTGTCCCCCATACATTAAATATAGCGGTATATATGTGCACTATAAATACAGCACTATATACTATCTGTCCGGAGAAATAGGAT
Organism: Rhyacichthys aspro; assembly: GCA_036850595.1. NCBI lineage: Eukaryota > Metazoa > Chordata > Actinopteri > Gobiiformes > Rhyacichthyidae > Rhyacichthys > Rhyacichthys aspro. Next base: position 10,431,733 of record CM072153.1, read on the forward strand.
CTGGAACAGCGCGGCTAACAAGGTGGAGAGCACGGAGGCAGCACTCTGGTAGTTTGCACCCATTTTGTTTGCTGCATAATTCAAGTAGTGGTAAAACCCAATGGCTCCTGCATTTAACTAGCAGGAATCCACCGTCAGACAAACTAAGGACAGACAGGTAATGTAACACCCCAGGGTGCCGACTTTTATCATGCTAAATAAGGCTCTGGGATATTTGGCAGATGGCTGAAATGTAATAGGATATAATATCTCAAATGAGGGGAGGAGTTCACTAAATGTGAATGTGACAAATAACACATTCGGTGTTGGATCGCAAGTACTTGACCTTAAAAAGTGTAAAACCAGACCTTCCCCATTAAGGATTTACTGAAAAGGTTAGCACCAAATGAAATCAATTATTGAAAAAGGGGTGTAGCATTTTGTACCTTTTCTTATTGCGAATCATCTTGACGGCCACAAGCTCGTTGCTCTTGTGGTCTAGGCATTTTAAGACCTGCCCGAATGATCCTTTTCCAATGACTTCAAGGACCTCAAACCTGTAGCCAATGTGGTCATGCAGCACCTGCAACAAGCAAAAGGAAGAAAGATTTGAAGGAGAATGTAAAATGAAAATATATGAGAATTCTTACTTTAGAACATTGTCAAAGTTCCCTAAAACGGAAATCTGCCCAGTACTGTCTAGACTTAATAAAATAAGAGGGATTACTGTGTACTGTATAGTTCTTAGTGTATTCTTAATTATACAATGGTTGACACCTAACAGCAGCATTATTGCATGCCCTATAGCTTTGCTGTAACTGTCAGTCTCAGTTGTGACAGTGGAGGAGGGTATGTATAGACATATAAAGCCATCAATGGTCAGTTACTCAGCTTTAACAGCTTGTACATTACATAATGATACAAGACACCACTGCCTACACAAAGTTGTTCTGGACAAGACTAAAATGATCACTGTCCATGACTTGTGACCTTAGACCACCATATTGTATGATGAAGTCAGCAATTAAGTCTGTCCATGGGACTGGTACTTGAAGGATTAAGGTCAGAAGAAGGCATCTGGTCATGTATATTTCAGTGTCCAGAGCACTCTGCTTATGTCACTTGTGGGAATGTAAATTTATACCCAAAGGCAACTACTGAGAATGACTCACAACAGAAAATAGATTTTCATCTGACTCACACACATGATCTCTACTGTTTTACAGAAAAATAACACTGATTCTTCAGTTACAATGTCATACCCTTATATAGCTCCCGTGTTCATCATCATATCCTGAGTTCTGTGGTGCGCCTTGGGAACCCTCAATCTTTTGGGAACCCAGACCTAGGAACCAGATCTCAGCGTAGTCCATGATCTCTTCTTGTTCAAACTCCGTCAGGCGGTCTTGGAAATTCTTCAGTGCCTCTGCAACAGGGCGAGAGAAGAGGAGGACGGGATGAGTCACTTTGATCACTTTCATATAGATAACACTTCTGCCAAGAGCCGGGGATTGTGAATCAGAATCGATGCCAGCGAGCTATTTTTTTGTTTATCCATAAATTATAAATAAAATGTTATATATTGGTCCTGAAACTGTAACTGGTATAACACAAGATTACATAATAAAAGATGCATGCTGTTCTATTTGTGTTAATACATACCAGTAGGAGACATTGGTAGCCTTAGTCCTTCATATGCCTTCTCTTTCTCCAGTTTGTTGTTGAAAATCTTGTTGTTGCGGGAGACGGAAACTTTGTCCAATGTTGCACCAAATCTCATGGCAAACTGCTGAGCTGGCTTTGGTCTTTCATCCTGTCAAAACAGAGTTACACTGTAAGATCACTTTAAAATAAATGTAACATAAATCATATCTGTCCCACTCTAGTCATGAGCCATACACATGACGATAAAGCTAACCGAGTGTGTTTGAAAGTTGTTGAGAACCCCTTTGGTGGGAATCTGGGGCAGGATGCTCTCTGTCTGCTGATGTTGGTTTTTGGCATTGCTGACCACTACCTGGACCATGGGGGGCTCAAGCTGAGGCAATGTTCCAACGCCAGGGCCAAACTTCTGCAAGAAAGACACAAATTCAGTCAGTAGGGTATTTTCAGTTGAATAAAATGGGACTATATTGGTACAGTAATAATTGATATGGTAAAATAAGAGCACATCCTGAACTGATTGTGCTGAATATAAAAAACACCTCTTTCTCTGGCAAGGCTAAAAAGAAGTTTTGAAAGAGTCTTGTTGCCCACAGAATTGAACTATTCCTGGCTGTGGTCTATAGAAGAAAAGCAGGGAGACTGTGTTGTCATTAAGTGTGTTTTATGGTTATTTTACTGAAGCCTTTTATGAGTAGTGTGGATTTATGATTGGTTTGCATTCAGAGCCAGCTACATGCCTTTGACATCCACAGTGTGTGAAGGCTCAGGTGACCAGGACCCCCCACAGGCAGCTGCTGGAATTACTGACCAGGGTGAGAGAGAAAGGGGGACAAAGCCTGTGAGTCCGGATTGTGACAGCGTCTGTCTGTGGCGTCTCTGTGGGGGAGCAGATGAGCAGCCACCTGTCTTTCTCTAGCTGCCATCCTACTTGCTCTTGGAGCAAGATTACATGTGTCACAGCCTTGCAAGGCTATGACCCAGCAATGACGGCAAAATTAGACCTCTGTCCTATGCCAAGTGCTCTGGAAAAAATAAAATATCCTAAAGAGTGGACCATTGTAGGACTGCAGGGCACACTGGGTTGCACTATACCAATAATATAATGGTTTCTTTCAAATGAATTATTAACAGCAATGCAGAAAAAGCTTTGCTGTAGATTTCACCTCACGTGTTAAGAGCTGCTGCAGGATTCGTCAACTTGGTTATGATGCATAGAGATAGGGCTAAATATAGTTGTGAGCACCTGCCACAACAGGCAAAGGAAGTAAACACAGATACGTGCCGCTACATTACTGGGGGCATGCTGCCTGAATAAGACACGCTTGTATCAGTCATCTAGCACTATGGAGAACTCTGATGTGTTATACCACAATACCACGGAATGGGACTGACAGATGTTGAGAGTTGGACCTATGTTTATTTTTGACCACAAGAAAAAATGCAGAATGAACACACAATTGGGTAAAATAGAAGAATTAAAGAAGAGTAATTAGAAGTTGTTGACTTAAACTTGGTTATTTTGTTTTTTTGTGACTGTTAATAGTGCTGACCTGTGAGCATGGCCGGTTTGTTCCGAGGCGGTTGCCGTCCGTGGGAAGTCTGTGTGGATGAGGGAAAGCCTCTGGTCGTGATGTCTGTAGGAGGGATAACATTAATTCAGAAAATTTTACACAAATGGGCAAAATAGCTGCTCACAAATAATCTCTTGAGTTAAAAATCATCATATTTGTCCTGTAAACAGTTTGTTTTCTAAAGCCCATTAAGAAGACATTGTCCACTGAACACAGTTGAGCAGTAAGCAGACAGACATGTGTCCATTGTTGTGGCTGTGAATCTGCAGCTCGGTGCAGGGCTTTGCACATGTGCACATAGTTGTGGACGCACACGTGCCTGCGACACTCTAACACTTGACTGAATATGTGAGAGAGGAAATTGTACAAAGCCGCACAGTGGAGGCACGTTCTAAAAAAAAACGCAGTGGCATTTGGGATGATTGTGCACGCTTGTGTTTAACACCAAGCCAGCTGACACGTGCCGAATTAATCAGTGGGTGAGCGCTTTGGGTGATAACATATGGGTGAAATAAAACTAAGCTCCAAAAGGGAATGAACTGAAGGAACAGACCCATAAAGGAGGGTGTGAACAGGCTGAGCTTTGAGTGTCTACTGCTCGCTGCTATAGTGGCTTATAAACGGAAAGTCTCGCAGTTACATTACACAAGTGTATTATATTTTCAGAAGTAGATTTCTTATATTATTTGTAAAAACAAAATCTATTGAATGTGATAAAAGCTTTCTTTGGGTTGACACAATTATTTTAGAAAAGATATGTTTTTGGTTTTGTTTTCTACCTATTTATTTTGTTCATTTGTAAACAGTTATTTGGTTGGGTTTTTTTCTGCAGATCTTAGATAACTGGGAGTACAGCTTTTATCCATCTTTGGAAATGACTCACCCAAAGCTGAAACCCCAACACCAATGTAACGAACAAGAAACCGTTTTGTTCCTCCAGGCCCTGGATCAAAATACCACTCCCTCTTTTTGCCCTTTATGTTGACTTTGTGATTCAGTAATACAATAACAGTCCAGTCGAAGGGAGGAACAACAAAATAATGTAGTCACGTTTCAGTATCGGGGTGTGAGAACAAGGCATTTAGGTCACTATGGCAGCTTGGCTTCCAAAACATTACCTGCCGTAAGCCTGACTAATGAGCATTGAGTCAGTGGAAACCTGTGACATCATGAAGAAAATGCACACAAGTGTATTTAAACAATTTTACATTTTAACATGTTACAGTTTGGGGTATTTGTTATACATTTTAAGTATCTTTTGTGACAGAAGTGGGGAGGGTCTTTGCTGGAGTGGAATCATCTCAGCGACAGCGTGAGAAACATGTTAGCTCATTAAGACGGGTCAGGGTCACTTGGTCGAAGCAATAAAAGCTGCTGTAAGGTAAACATCAACAAACTGTAAAACTGTGTCCACTTACACTTACAGCTGTCAGACGTGCTTGTTATTTTTCAGTGCATATAGGTTTCTCTTACATAAAGTACACACTAAAATGTTTAAATGTCATGTGGTGACAGTAAAATGTGGAATTCCAAAAACAGTGAGGGTACGTTTCTACCGTTTTCCATGTAAGGTGTGAAAAATAGAGCAGAACACGTATAGACTTACAGAATCTGTCAGCGCACAAACACTTTAGTAAGTAGGCTAAACAACGACTGAAATAGAAATGGATCATATTTTTCCTTAGCACTTGGCTTACGGTCAGAAGAAAAAAGGTGAATGACAAAAAAAGCATTTTGTGGTATGACTGTTGTAGGACTAACAGAACTTACCCTAGATGACAAAAGGAGAATGGCTTCATATTCTTAAATCACAGATCAATAATGTGACAACAGCAAACAGTATGACTGTCACCACAGTGAAAAATGACACCAGAATAATATTAACCTGCAAGCAAGCCCTGTTTCCTGGCAAAGAAATCTGGAGTTGTAATTACACATTATAAAAATATAGTACTGTATCTTCTCATTGCTGTGCAAAGTAGGTGCAAAGAAAATCAAAGCACTATCAGAAAAGACTTGTATACATAGATTGTAGATAAATTTATCAATTAATAAATTAAAGCAGCCAAAGCCTCACCTTGTTGTTAATTTCTGGCAACATGCTGAGTTTTTAGAGTCAATAAGTACAGCTCTGGACACCCAAAAAATGATTATACAATCCACAGGAGAGATTTCATTTTATCCAACTCTAAAAGTCCACGCTAAAATCCAAAAAACCCTTCCCTTGAGTCCCACTTCGAGATGCACAGTGATTCAAAGGGATGAGTAAATCCTGATGAGTGAACAGCTCCGCGGACCAAAACCTGCCGAGCTGCCGGTTTTACACGGCCAAGAGTAAATGCGCTGTCGTCAGAGGGAAGATTAGTGAGCGCCACAAGCTGTTGAGGGTCTCTGCGCCTTGACGCGCGCGGCTAAGACACTGAGCAGCCACCTGTTCAGGTTTCTGCTGCTGACAGCTGGGGCTTTCCCGATATAGATTTGTTTTTTTATCGTTCGCTGTCGTCCACCTCCACGGCGCTGTGTGACTGATGCTCTCTCCAACACCGACGCGCCGTACACCGACGCACGCACGTAGCGAGCGCAGGACTCGAGCGCACGTAGAAAATGTTCAGTCTTGAGTCGGAAGTGGCAGAGGCGCGTGTTGTTGTGCAGTGTACGTATAAATACTAAGCTCAAGATGAGGCCGTTTCAATCGCGTCCATTAAAACTGTTAACGATTTGCCATATCTCACCAAGGTGCCGATTTTAAGAGTCTTTTAAAAGAAACAAATAAAGGGGTTAATGCCTGGAATAGCATTTACAGCAACGTGAACCAACATACTTAAAAATAGGAGCCTTTCACATGAATCTTTTTTGAGGTTGTCCTAAAGTCATAGCCAAGTGATGAATCTAACCGCTAAATTCATCAGGGCATCTGCATATATTCTTTAAAAGAACAGCCATAAAATAAAACACATGAAAGTTATATCACATGTTTTATGAATGCAGAGTTAGCCTTCTCTGGGCCTGGAGTGCTATGAATTACATCTAGTCTGAGGCCGTAATTAGAGCCTGGACATTACTGCATTACCAACGTGTTGCTGTCATGATCCAAATGTAATGAGAGGACGTTTGTCTTTTTCTAAAGTGTCATCTTCACCACAGGGGTCATACAACTCGTTTTCTCCATGTGACCAGGAGCCTTGGAGAAGAACAGGATATGAATATGATTAACGACTCTTATGCAACTGTTCTGCTGGTCACTTCAGCAATCAGCAAAGGCCTCAGGACACAGCCACTCTAAAGGAAACTGCCCTGCTCATTAAACTAGCCAAGTGTATTTCTGTGAACTGCAATAGCTAATAATGGAATAAATAAAGAGAATTTTGTGTGAACTGTGACGAGTGAAGATTGTGAAGATTGAGTAAAGAGGCAATACACAGTGAGCTGGAAACACTCAGAGGATAAGAAGTGGGAGGCTCCTTTAAATCTGGCCTGATTAATAACCACAAGGACGAGATGGAAGGCTTTTATCTTATACAACATAAGATTACTCTGGGAACAGAACACAATAGGTTGTACAGTCGTTTAGCTGGGAAGGATTACACAAGCAGAACATATGTATTGTCACTTCCATTCATTCATGATGGGTCAATGGTGCATAGCACGTCTTACTTCAGATAAATACTTCTCTACAACTAACCTTTCCAGACTTTGCCTGGTTTGACATTGACCTCTGAGTAATGACGCATTTATATGTCAATATCAACTATAAGTCAATTAAAACTTGATAGAAAGACTGAGACTGAGGAGAGACTCCACACACTATTGAGAAGCCAGTTGTGATTTTATCATTGACATTGTCTGAATGTAAGTTAGACATAGTTCACAAGGGAGAGTCATTAAGATGTGTGGATTATGTTACCCAGGTAACAAAGCATTAGTCACAAGGGTTTGTGCAGGAAAAACATAACAGACATAATGCCATGACAACCAAAACAATGCATTATGGTTTATGTATGCCAGGAATTAGCCAAAATAAGACCTACGCCAAGTGATATTGGATGGGAAATAAAATATATGTTCACACTGGACTCAGAAGTGGACCAGTTGTAAGACCAGTGTTTCATTTATGTCAGCAGTTGTGTTTCCATTAATATATTCCATTAATTTTAATGAATAAAATCTATGCAATATTAAAAATAGTCCAATTAGTTATTGCAAAATCTCCCCAAATATTGAATATATATTATATATATATTATATATTTTTTTGCACTTACTAAAGGTGATTTTTGGCTAAAATGAAAATTAATCATCTGCTGCATATGAGACATAGTGATAATGACAATATTGACAGGAAAAGGCCATATTCTTCTGTGTTGTGGATCCTTTTCTTCTAGTATGACACACCTTCTGCTTGAATTAACTTCAGCAGAAGGTACTGTACTGACCTACAGTGCATGTCCTAATGGCATTAAAAAAGAAAGGCACAAGCCAAAAGAAAAAGTATCTTTCATGTTACACAAAACCTATTTTCTGTCAGGCTTCTTCAAAATCCAACAAAAAATTCAATTCAACTTAATTAATCCCTAATGAGATATTCAATTGTTAGGTCTCTTCAAATAAACTGATGCTTCATCTTCCATAGACTGATTGATTGTACAGTCTTATTGCAGTTGGGAGGAAGGATTTCTAGTGGTGGTCTGTCCTGCAGCTCACTGATCTCAGACGTCAACTAACTGCTTTCCGCTTTTGAAAAGCCGAATGCAGGGGATTTTCCATGTTGTTCACTATAGCATTCATCCTTTTGTGTGTGTCTGTTGCTCCACTGCTACAACCAGAGTCTTCAAACTAATACCTCTAGTTAAACCAGCCTGCACTATTAGTTTTAGAAAATATAGCCAGCTTTGGCCATTCCTATAAAGGATTTATGGACCAGTCCAGCTTGTTGTCCAGATGCACTCACAGGTATTTATAGGTTGACACTATATCAATACATGCTGTGTTGGTCAGACTTTGATTTTGGATGGGTGCGGTGGTGGTGGTGGGGGCTTTTATCTCCATCTATGAAAGCTCTTTGTGAGGCTCCTATATTCTTCTTCCTGTCCATTTTTGATATAAGCTACTATTGCTGTATCCTCATTTCTGAATGTTCGCTTCTCAGCAATTCATGGAAACACAAATTTAAATCACAATTCAATCATTCCTTTGACATTTTCTATATATTTTAAGACTAATGTGAACAGCCTAAGCTACAGAGACACATTTCGTCAAAATCTGATTCACTTCTAAAGTATGAACTTGGCAATCAGAACTGATCCGACTAGTGTCATCCAGACTAGGGTTGGACGATACATTTTACTTCATCATAAATGTCTCTTTTACATTCATTTTTTTTTTCATTCAGTTGCAAAAATAATGTGATATACTAGAAACATAATCTTATAAAATTATCATGTAGTGCTGAGAGGTTGGCTACTCTTGGATTACCACCCCAAATGCAGACACCAATGTCTGTTGGTATGATGTAATCATTTAAATCCTAAAATTAATTTGAACAAAGAATGAATTTAAGTTATTAACTTACCTCTGGTTGCACCCTCCTGTTCCTGCCCCAGCAGCAGCCGTGGAGGCTAAAGCCACAGCAGACCAATGAACTTCTGTCCTGCCACATAGCACAGCTGCCCCATGCTGCCACAAGCACTGACCAGAGCTCTTCAGCCTCCACACATCGGTCTATGAGCTGGTTTCACAGGTGACCTCTAACTATTTACCTTAACAAGGGCTACATTTTCTCCTCGACTGAACATCTAACTCCTTAAATAATTATTTGGAAAGTAATTCATTGTTTGATGATCTGCGTTTGAGGCAATGGAGATCACTTATGTATCCATCATCTTAGGTTCTTCTCTTGCTTGTCTGCTCCACAATAATATGACTTAATGTTGCAGAATTTCCAGGAGCTACTCACACCTGAATCACAATTTCCTGAATCCTGTAGTTTGCAGCAAGTTTAGTTTTTTGTCCTTGGTGCATCTGTGTTTTCTTGCTCATCGGATTCTATCAAATGCCTTATCTTTCCTCTAGGATACAACCTGCCGACAGACACAAAAGATGCTGATGCTGTTGTTAGATCCAGTGAGGGAGCACTCTCTGTCTTGGCTGTTGCCGGTGACGTATGGACAGGGCACAACAAGGGACCCATCCTGATCCGGAGAAGCATCAGCAGGGGCCAGGACTTAGCCTCCTGTAAAAGGTGCCTTTGGGAGCACAAGCTGGAAAGAGAGACTGAAACGGAGGGACTGGATAGATACAGTAGAAGTAGTACCAGCCCCTTCCCAGGTGAGCTCTTTGTGGAGCTGAGGAAGTCAGACAGTGTTGAGGTACAATTCTGATAGGCCTCCCCTGTGGTTCATAGACGCCTGCGACTTTCCTCCAGCACCTCACCTGCCACTGTATCCTGGAGACAAAGCCATTGGGGCTGTCTTACACCACAGCCCCCTCACTCCTCCTTATCGCCTCCTCCATCTCTTCTGCTGTTCTCCACCTGCTTCACTGCCACAGTGCCCTGTGGGATACTACAGTGTTGCTGACAAATAGTGCATAGGCGAAAGCTTATCCCTGCACTCTGAAGCCTCTGGCCTTTTGCCTACTTTATGCCGCAGCAGAAGACTGCAGAGTCCTCAAAAGGCCACGTTGCAGATGGGGGCTATTCTATGTACTTTTGCATTTCTAAAATCATATGTATGTATGGATCCTCTTAGTGAAAAAAAATGCTGAAAGAACAGACTATTTTTAAAAGGTAGCATTTGCTGTGCATTTGATATGCCATCCTGGTTTAAGGAAATACGATTTTCCTTCCCTGAGAACTCCAAAAGAAAACTGTCAACTAACTGCACAAGTAAAAGCTCAAGAGATGTAAAATAAATCTTACACGGCAGCATATAGCAGTTCCATACAGCAACAAAAGTAACTTTTAACTGTGCTCCAATGGTGATAAAGCAACATTACAGACTGTCTAACCACATTCATGATTAAGGCAAATGGTTCATGTACTGGTGTCTGCGCTGGTCTCACGGGCCTTTTAACTAACCACACAGCCCACTGAAGTTTACTTTACACTCAGTAGTCCTTGTCCTCAGCTGTGGCAGTGACATCTCACAACAGTCAAAGGTGAGGACATGTTTAACTATTTAGTATGGATTACGTGAAGCTTGCTGTGGGTTGTGAGATTTTGTAATAAGAATCTGGGATCCTTTGTCATGTACACAGGGATATGAATAACTGGGGGGATTCTGACTTGAAACAGAGTGCAGCTCCTCGCTAGCACCTCGAGTCATTCAACTAACTCTCTGGAGCCTGCTGGCACCCTTCTGTGCAGCACATATTATTTTGCTTCCTCTGTCACATGAACACCTCTTGCCTAGCTCTTGTTGCAGTAAATACACAAACCTTTTACAATGGTAGCTGTGGATGTAAAGCAGTTAGAGCAGTTCTGCTTCATGGCTAATTGGAAAACAACACTATGACTCTATGCATTACTTTACATATTACACAATAATGTCTTCAAATCATGAGGTCTACCTTGATGTGTCAAATTGTTTAATTGATGGATGAAATAACTATTTTGTGTAAAATAACAAATTTTAACTTGAGTCACAACTTGTGTTTATTTTGTAGCACATGTCATCTTAGAAAAGTCTGCTTGCACGAGTTCCCTCAACCAAAAATAAAATCTGTAAATCACTATATTTTGGTGACAGGAAAAATGTGTCTATTTTTAAAGCATGGGGCGCTATGCTACTGTATTTCATTACCGCACTGTCAGCTTGTCTTGAGGCCTAGAGCGCACCAGAGGACAGGGTGACATGCACTGTCTGTACTTCAAACATGACTTTGTTTTTTTTCTTTAATATTTAATGTAGATGTTATAATAAAGCTACTTAATTGACAAAATTGTTACTTCAAAGACACTGATCATGCTGTTAACCTTTCTGGGTCAAAGCTTTTTCACAGCTCAGAGCCATGAAGACACACGTGGACACAGTGAACAGCAGGTGGCTGAACAGGCCGCACCAGGCCCAGCGACACTCAGTCCAACAAGGGCCAAATTACCTCTTCAGGCGACTATAATCCATCAGTGTACATTTAGTTGGGCTATTGCCTTAATGCTGCCATGTGCCAGATGAAGCAAACTGATAGAGTGGTGCCGCCAGCCAAAACAGACAGTATCGATGTCCCCTGCTGTTTGGCAAAGAGCACAGAGGGTAGTTTGACCTGGCTGGCAGGTGGACTAAAGCATCTGTACCTTTATACACAGCACAGTAGGTGTTCTCAGTGACAGCATGTCGCTATGATAGATATGGGTCAACTTCACAAGTTGACACAACACTCACAAAGATAATAATAGACGTTGAATGGCTATTAGTAAAAGATGAAGCACATTAACGATAATCAAAGCTGGCACCTGTGGTATAATTGAGCCATTACACTAAATAAAAACAGAAAATAAAAAATTACAGACTAGTTTTTTTGGGGTTTTTTTTAAATACAATTTGGTTTCATGATGTTACAAAGCATTGACCCGACTTGCTTCTGAAAACTTGGTCTGATTCTTTTTGTGTATGCTTATTTGAACTAAAGCTCATTACTGATACAAAGTCTCTTTGTCTCACAAAAGAGCCACCCTAAACATGAGCCACAAACTTATCTACTGCAATTGACCTGCATTATGCTGGCACTAGTTTGTTCTGACTTGCTGGCACACCTTGTTCAGACAGGCATCTTAAACACATCAACTCCAGTCAGATTGATTATAGAATGTCTGGAGAGCTGAAAAATGATATTAGACTTTATGAAATTAGATCAGGATATATAGAGAGACAGTGTCAGATTTTATTTGTTATTTTTAAGATAAATTTTCCATTTATTAATGTGAAAATCTCACTTACATTACTATTTTCAAACTTATGACTAAATTACTTTTGAATAGGACCCATATAAAACTAATGCAGAGTTTGACCCACTACTTCATATTTGTGTCAACAGGGCTATGGACACATTTAAGACATAATCCTCTAAGCTTTCATAACACATTACATTTCATGTACTGTAATATCCTCTACAAACAAAGCCCATCTACCTTTTGTATCTAAAATGTAAATGTCATTTTCTTTGACCTTGTTTGCTGATGAGTGGAACAAAGTGGAATAACACACATTTCTATTGTGTAAAGCTGTTACCAAAGTACTGATTTAAAAGATAGGCAAAATGTGCTTCCCTTTTACCCTGAGCAAGTGTCCCAAAGCACATTTTTAAAACAACCTTTTCTTCATCTGTGATGAAATGTGTGCATCTTACAACAAAATACCCAAAATGCACACAGATACTATATTTAGTACAACAGACAGTAAAGGCACAAATGCTATATAGTTTCCCTAGCCTAATCATAAAAATCTCAGAAGTAAATGTCTGGTTCACCTGTTCTGAGATATAGTCCTTATGCTGAGCAATCAGCTGTGCTTCTTTCTAAATTCCCATGGCATTTGATGTCTTACCTCATTAATCATTCTTTCATCTAGGATCTGCTGCTCCTTCACATCCTTGGAATGAGACCTGACCCATGGCCCCATGTTTGACTTTTCAGATTTCAAATAAAAAATTGTCCCACCTCACAACTACGAGGACTGATGTAGTAACAAAGCTGCGGATATGCCTATGATCAAGCATGTATGCTCAGGTGCTGGATGTTTATCAACCTAATTAAAATGCATGTGTCATAGGCTGCTTTTCTGAATATCCTTAGCACAGTGTGAGCTCTTGCACCTGTCATGTGAGCGCTGTTGACCTGAATGCCCCAGACTAGGCCCTGCCAGCTCTGACAACCTGAGGATGGAGACGGCCTGCTCATGCGGCCAGGACTGGTGAGTGATGATGGCCCGGTATCTCAGGCAGCTAGAGGCCACGCACCTTAATAACATATGACCGCCATATATCGGCCATGATATGGCAAAATTACATTTGGTTCTCTAATCGCAACCAGAGTAGTGTTAGCTATTCATAAGTTCTAACTTCTAAGCTGTCACCTTCACAACCAACTTCGCAAGATGATCCGCTCTTGTCAACAACAGGACACAAAAGACCCCTTGTCTAAGCTTGACTGACACAGACCATACAAAGCCTTTAAACTGCAACAATTAGTGTAAGTAACTGTGTTTAACCTGGTCACATGTTGGGCAGATGTGGACAAAGGGAAACAAAACACTTGTCTTTGTCTGCAAAATACAAGATGAAATACAATTCCAAAACACATATACACATATACAGGTTTAGTCACTGAACTGTCTCTGAAGGGTTTGACATATCCAGTATACTGACATATCCAGTATACTGACATATCCAGTATACTGACATATCCAGTATTCTGACATATCCAGTATACTGACACACAAGCTAAGTCCTAATATTTTTTTTTTTTTAACAAAATTGAGTGTGTCCTTTGAAATAAATTATTAGGCAGTAGGAATATAATGTGGCCCTAATACTTATTTATAGTGGTTATTATTATTGCTTATTATATTATCATTTACAAAGTCTGCAATATGTACACAACAATACTTTTTAATAGTATATCCACGGACCAGAAACCTAACAAAGGAAAACCCTGGTTGCTCTTGTATAACAATGTATAACAATATTTTCTACATAGATAGGACTTGACACATTATTACACAACAATGCTGCTAAAGAGAGAGACATGGTGCGATGGGGGAGGACATGGCATACCCTATTTAGCAGCTCTGTACTGCATGACTCACCGTTAAAGAAAAACAGACACTTCATGTGAATAAGCCGGGCACTCATTAACAAAACTCCCTGGGTGGCTGTTTATCCTGCATTCTTTGGAAATTCAACTAATGTTTTTCAGACTTTAGGAGTGTCTTGGTCCAGCTGTCCTTTCTGGAGTAGTACCCCAAAACGTACCTTACCTCACCATGGAAACCTGTGTCTCTGGAAGACACAAATATGTAAAGCCTTGGCAGCGGAGACAAACACTGCCCAGGCAGACACCATCATGTTCTGACCAAAGGGAGTCATAACAGTTGATGCAGTATAAATGAGGAGATTACACTTGATTTCATTTTGATTCACATGTCTCGCTGCTTCGACCATGTGACCGCACTGGCATCAAACCACAGGCCTCAATGTTAGCACACATGAATGCTCCCAAGCACACTAATACATGCATGACAGGACGTTATGTACGCACACATGCATAAATAATAAGCAGAAACGTTATTCCAAATACAAAACTTATACCAGCTTTTGTATGATCCATGCTTTAATAAAGCAGTGGCACAGTGAGCTCTGGATACAATGATATCACTGCGTACTTTTTGGATGAGAGCCTTCTTTCTAAATAGTTGGCTTTAATTCAGGGGTCTGGTGTCAACAAGGGACAAAGCCGTGATGAGAAACTCTATCAGGGACAGGGTTCATCAGAATAATGGGGACATACACCCGCTTTTCCACAGGGGGTAAATGGTCGAGATGTACATGGGTTTACTCTTATAAATAATTCCTATAGAGGGTCATGATCGAACAGTGTGTGCCCTTCTTCCCGACATTTTTATGCAACACAACGGGAAAAAAATAAATAAATACAAACAGCTAAATATGGCTCACTAAATAACTTAAGTGGAGGGGTCAAGCTAGGACTTGGTGAGCAACACCCTCTTGGAATGCAAAACATAGTCTGAGCTATATGGAATGATCTATCTTATGCTTGTGAGCTTTCTAAAATCAAGTGATTTAACGTGCTTACACTCTTTCCTCACATGCACATTCATAAGAATTAGATGCACCACTGTCCAGAGCCTCTGCATTAAATGTTTAATCAACACTAACTGGAAACATGTGGTATAATAGCTGAATGAGGGAGGTCCGAGCTCAGGGACTGGGCCACTCAGTCCCATGCAGCATCAACAAACCCTTGTAGGGTGAAGTAATACTCTGTGGAAGTTTCCCAGAAGAAACAGCGATGAGGTTAATCCAGGTGCTATCAACACAGATGCCTTAGAGTTTAAGTCCAGCATTGCTTGTATTAGTTGTGTTCTTTCCTTGTCCCCTTTGCAATTGGGAAGAGATGACCTCTCATGGATAGTTCAGTGGTACGGGCCAAGAACATAACACAAGGCAGAGTATGTTCCCTATTAAACCATTTCTGCTGAGTACACACAATCACCTAAATAACATTTATTGAATGTCTTAGGTCTCAACATGTATCCTACTATTACTTGGAAGCTTACATAACCACACCAAAACGCAGGCACCCAGTTGGTGTAGTTTTAAAATATCAGCATCAGGCTGACCACAAAAACTACACACAATTGAATTTACTTAAGATGTATGTTTTTAAAGGAACAGTTGTCCTACCTTGAGAAGTAGAGGAAATGTGCTTTTTCTGTCCTTTAACCTCTCCAGCTTACTCTTGGGGGGAAATCTGTAAAAAATAAACAAATAAATAAATAAATAAATAAGGTAAATAAATAAATATTGGGTTAATTTCGTTTACAAGTTGCGACTGGAGAGGCTACATGAAAGATATGCTTGTGTCTTTATCCTTGATAGATCAGATTGTGTTTAACTCACCCACAGTTACAGTGACACCTTCTGGGCACAGTTTTTATTGAAAACTTGGACTACATTCAACTCTGATGTATGAATGGTACAAGGAAATTGAAGACATAACAAAAAGGAACAAGATTACTTATCATTATTACGTCCATCATTCAATTATTCACAAGTGCTTGAACTTCTCATTCGCCTTAATTTCTAACTGTATTCCACGAATGCGGTGTAAAATTGTAGATTGTAGAAAACGTTATAGCAACTTTAATGAAATACCCATTTTAAACTTTAAGCGGCACTTACCTTCTCTCTGATGCTCTGTTTGGCGCGCTCATGGTGATAAAAATCAACAAGATGGCATTGATGAAGCGGTCAAGCACGACATGCCCAATAGTTACTTTGTAGGCTTCAGTCCAGGAGTAAGTCACCGCTCACAGTCTGTTTGCTGCTGTAGCGTGACCTCCACCGGTTTATCCCCAACACAATAGCTGTTAAAGCCATCACAGTAAGTACTCACCTACAATTAGCCTTTCTGCCTTTTTTTTTTCTTTCTGACGCAGACAGGCGACACGGTAGGCACGTGCATGGGCGCGCGACACTGTGGGCCTATGAGAGATGGAGAAAGAGAAGGCACGAAACAAAAGCCAGGCACCCACTGGGCTATACATTTTCCACACACTGTGAGAGATGCTAGCTGCTACTGAGATAAACACAGTGCACAAGCTAGCCAAAAACTAACCAAAGAGTTTTAAACTAACAAAAGCGATACAATCAACTTTTATACTTTCAACTTTTATAACACGTTATCATGCAAAGAAAACATGCATATGAGAGTAAAGCCTTTAGCATTTATGTTCTTAGGACTAGTGGTATGTAACACCAGCCTTTATTTATTTTGTACAACAGTGGTACTCAAACTCTCCACATGAAGTACCACCTTTATGGCAATATGGATCTATGCTAGTAGCTACCAATATGAATTTTGTTTGCTGTGCTGCATCTTTGAAAATTACAGCTTTTTAAGAGTCCGAACATTAAGTAGTATAGTAAAGTTTATTATAGAAAAACTATAGCAAAAACAATAGTCCTACATTTGTAGACATCAGATATTCTCCACCACAGCGAGCCAGAGTACTACCAGTGGTCTGTTTTAGAAGCACTGTTATACAATATTAACGCTGTAATTGTACCCTGAATTGATTTTTATTTCTTTAGCAAAGGATCAACAGGATGAAAAAAATGCAACTGATATCTGCTGTCAAAAACACAACACACACAGATGCCAACAAAGTGGTTTATTTAATACAAACAGCACCAGAAGAGCACCATTCAGATACATTTACAACACACAGGTTGAATACAGCTGTTGCTTTTAGCTTATGTGTATGTCTTTGTATTGCAGACCAGCTTATTCTTCTGTAATTACTGGCAGCTATAAAGCTGAGCAATAACAGACTATAGGTATTTGACCATTTAAATTAGAAACAGACTCGAAGCTGTTCCGGAGCAGTGTTGTGACCGAGGATCTGCTCTGTGCAAAAGCCTTAACTGAGTCAAGATATTAAATCAAAGGTGAGTTTAACACAGATATTTTATTACAGATTTCAAATTAAACATTTAGTGAGGACTTTGTAAATTATAGGGAAACCAAAAGAAGGCACTCTTAAATTAATGGTAAACTCTTTTTTCTACAGCCCCTCTACAGACAAAGGGGAGGAAAAGTCTTTGGCCTTGTCCTGGTAGTGTTGCAGTGTTCCAAAAGCCTTGACCACAGATGACCAGCTTTGCAAAGAGGAGGTAGCAGCTGCGGTGTAATCCTGGTACAGGTGGATGAGAGTAGGTCATACAGCACTTGATCTATATCAGAGCTTCTGTTAATAGTCCTATAGCGACTGAGGTTGGGATAATCTGAGGGTAGGTATAAAAACTATAAGGACTTTATAGAACATTATTATATTTCTGTAATATTAAGCATAAAATTAAACATACATCACCCCAGGTGCTTGTGCTGATGTTTTTCATAGCCCACTGCATTGTTGGTACTGGTTCCTAAGGAGAGAAGAGCCAAGATTATGCTAAATTAATTTAAAATAAAAGTACTGATGCAAGTGGCAACAAGTCTTACCTAAGTAATCCTTGTAGTCCTTAAAGTATTTGTGCCTCAGACCACGTCCATCTGCAAATAAAGCCAAACATTCAGTACACACCAAAAAAAAAATTGTGAAATTAATTTCATGCCCATTTTAATTTAGTAAAGTCAGTGTTAGAACTGCCTACAGGCTCTTGCTCTATTAGAGGGTGAGTTTAATTCATGATGAAGGCAGACAGCAGTGTTAATGTTTAGTTCTTTCATTTCATAGGAGGGACTTGGCACCCCACTGTGTTCACTTTGCCAGGAGATGCCAGGCCAGGCCTCAGACAGCTGCTATGGTTTGGCACTACACCCTGCATCTGTCATTAGTGCGTATAAGTAGACACATTTGTAGATGATCAAATAAACACAAGATTATTTACAACAATAAATAGGAGATGATATGTGTCTATATTCAATGTATGACTTATCACTCCAGAGTAAACTTTTACCGGAGTTGCCACGCTGCTTGATACATTGTCCACGGTTGGGTATACCCGCGGCTGGGTTTCCTGGGTTGATGATGTGACACTCGTAGCCTGTTGGACAGTGGAGAGGCTCGTCTCCATCCTCTGTTGTACTGCAGGCCTCAGCTACAGTAAGTAGAAGTAAGTAGAGCACACATGAACAGGGACAGACTCTTTCAAGGTATTTTTAGCTGTGTGGCATTTCAAATAATCAATTTGGAGTTGGTATTTGATTCAGGTTCGCTGAGGTTCGCTCTTTTCTTTAACCTGTTCTTTCCTGTCTGTTATTTTGGTTGATTTGTAGAAAAAAAATCTGTGTGTATTTCTTGTATTTTCTTCTGTTTGTTGCTACAGAGTGAAATTATCTTAACATTTATTACATTTAATATAAGAGAAAACATCAATACCTTAGTCATTGTGCAGCTGAGCCAAGTTAAAAGACTGCAGTTAAAAGACTTTAAGAGGCAAATAGCTAGAAACACAAAAATTCTAATTGCATGAGCTGACAGTAAATTCAGATTGGCATGGTTTAAATTCATGGTTAGGGCATATAAAGCACGTAAGCCTACAAAGCAGTAAACAGAAAAGCAAATGTATTATGATGATTTTATATAAATACCTCAGAAAACTTAGATAATTCATATATACTATAATACTATTGTATTAGTAAAACATACATAATTATGAAAACTTTTTTTTTTGCATGGACAACTAATAAACAAACTTACCATATTCTATCGCCGGTCAAAGGTTAGACACATTTCAGTCAAAATAATGTTAATAAGGTGTGCACTGACCTTGTAAAACCTCTTCAGGGCCGTCCAGCAGCCATCCATTACCCCCCAACCACCTGGGCTTGGGCTGCACAAGCCAGTCCAGAACTGTAGTGCACACATACACATTGTTTAGAAATACTTAACTAGAATCAGTATGTATTTAGAAAGATAGACGATAGAAGTAGATAAGTACTGACCTGGTGGTGGCTGAACAGACTCTAGACAGGCGTAAATGCATCCATTGTAGCAGCAGCGCTTATGTCGCTCACATTCTGAGTCTGAGCGGCAGCCTGGCACCTCACAGGCCCGCTCGGGCAGCATCTGTGGTGGCGGCGGACACCTGTCATTCTTCTGGTGCTGCGTAGACTGAGGGTGGTTTGGATACTCGTAGTCCTGGAAGACAAGTCACAGACACCCATGTAAAATAGCTGTTTGTCACCACTAGAGGTCAGCATATGATATGAACGAGCCCTCAGTAGTGAATGGTGATATCGTATGCATGCCTGCTTGCAAATGTGCTGACCTGAATGGAGAAGGTGATTCACAGTGGGCGCAGACACTTCCCTAGTGAGTCAAAGAGGGAAAAGTAGGCCAGGGAAGTGTGAGCCAAGCACTTCTCACACGGCTCAACAACATCAACATATAGTTACACTGAAAGGCACACGTTCCCACACTCAGTAGATCTCCCTTTCCTTGCTTTGAGAGCTTAATACATGTTTTTATATCCCATTATGGCTTTTAATTCTTTGCCACAAAACTTGTTTGTTTGGTATTAAATATCAGCTTGGCACAGAATCACACAGCTGCTCTTGACTTTATCAATTTCTCACTATGTATTTGCAAGTCACATTTTTGGGCAGTTATTCAATTCACTATAATTATTTAATAGCATTCAATGCCATTATTGTTACAACAAGAAGAGCAGTAAAACATAAAGCATATCCGCAACTTACAGCATTAAGAGCAGAATTTTTTTAGCATATTGTAATTCAAGTTCATTATATTTTTTTTTATGTCTGGAGAGTCTTGTCTTGGTTCTCTGTTCTGCTCTTCCTTTACCATTGATGACTTGCCTTTAGCATCATGAAGTTACTGTATTACGAAGCCAACTAGTGCATTGTAAAAATACATCTGTGACTCTAAGAACATTTTCCATCCTCTAGGGTACTTATGCAGAGAATTAGCACAATCCATTGTTTATGGTACTTTACTTCTAATGTTAAGACAAGCACTTTCTAAGCACACTTTGTAGCCAAGTGAAAAATGAACGGCTAATAACATAAAGGAGGCTATTTAATTGATATGTGGATTGAATTGCTTGCCCAAGGCCATTCAGACCACAAAAAGAAAAAAAAATGTTTACGGCAAGAATGCAATTACTTTCAACTATTATTTTACTTTGACATAAGTTATTTTCATGGCTAAAAGAGCTCATGCTGAGTCAGAGACAGGCATAACCTTTCTCTAGGGAATTTGTGTCTGAACTTTTTTTTAGTCTTTTTTAGGTGAGTGTCTTTCCAGTCTTAGCCCGCTGTTTGTCAATTCTTTTTAGAGAACGTCTGTGTAGCAGGGGTGGGTTTGATGCACACCAAATTAGTAATTAGATAATAAGCTTGTGGTCTGCACGCAATCATTAAACAGTGCTGTTTATTTGGCAGGCTTACCCAACACTCACACAAGCCAAATGGAAGAACAAAAGTGAATGTTTGGCGCTAAAAGTGGTGTAACTGACTTTAAATGCTGACTAATTTACTTACAAGTGTAGTGGATTTCATTAGGGAGGTGGAATTGTGGGTAATAAAACAATGGGAACAATGCTATGCTATTAATTTTACTATATTGTACTGTGCTTCCAATGTAGCCTTGCTTAAGCTTGATAATTTTTTACAATACTCTGAAAGTCATTGAATGCATCAATGAACATCTTATCTGCTTTTGTGAAAGTTGTCAATTAAAGTGACCAAAAGTGCAGTGTCAGCTGGAGAGGTATTAGATAGTCCTTTATCCCAGAACAGGAGTTGAGATTGACTTGCATGGCTCAAGCGTAAATAGGACAACTTAGTGTTATAAGAAATCAACAATGTATTAGGTGTACAATATATGTTTATTATGACACTACAACCCTGGACTTGCCTATATAGCTTTCCTATTGGCAAAGTGCATTCAAGCATAAACCAAATGATATGACCTTGGAGTGATATGCAAATACTTACTCTACAAAACCATTTCAGGGAGGTGAGGGAATTACATGTTTTCAGGGAGAAAACTTCACAGCGAGGGGCCTTTTATATGTCTATAAAAGTGTCTAACAAACAAAGAGAAAATAAAATGAAAAAATCACAGAGTCACAAATTCACATAGCCATTGTCTTTAAATAAGAAAAGCAAGTGTTGCACTATTAAAACTTTCTTAACTAGAAAGAAAAACAAACAAACTATAAATCAGTTGCCATACTTTCTCATGGATCATTTAAACCTGTAAAAATGTTAACCAATGTCTGACTATGATAAGATACTTACTCTGATCTAATAATATCTTATTTTTCAAATACAGCTTTCATGCTAATGATAAAATAACAGACATCTCTGTCTTCTTTTAACAGCTTATTTACTATGCCATTTCCTGTTTATCTGTGATAAATGGTAACAATCACACAAATTAACAGGTCACAATAATTCAACTATAAATTAGAGCTACAAAGCAAAATTACAAAGGGCGATTAGATAATTGCATAATGACCCTCTTGTCTCACATCCGATCTTCTAGCATCCAGACAAAAGGTCAAGTGTAGGGGGCTTTAAGGACAAAGGCGTGTCTGTTTTGTCTGTAAACTAAATAGCTCTACCTCTTGCTGCTTATGCATGTCCATGTCTCATGTCCCCGATTCAGAGAGAGGCCATTGCACTTTCTTTTGTCACTTAGTCTTTGATCGTCCATCTTTACACTGTTTTTTTTTTTTTTTTCTTATAATCAGACCAAGGTTTTTGAGTGTTACCTTGACATGTTTTGACTTCTAAACTTTGTGCAGTCTTCTTCAGAAGAGTAACATGACTCTTTTTTGTTTTGATTATAAGAAATTAAAAGCTAACCTTTGTGGAAGAACATTTATGAATTACATTTTTACACTGTTTGTATATACTTTCTTCTGCGAGCAAAACTGAAGACACTTTAGTCATGCTATTGCTTTGATCCATTTTCTCTTTTCCCCTGGATCACATTTCTCTTTTCTCTTTGGTGTTGACAAGCACTGGCATGATGGGATAGTTGTAATAATTGATCTCTGCTTCTTTTCTGCTGCTTCCCTCTTTTAAGTGTTCCTGCCCTGCGGTTTATGGGGAATTTGTGGGAAGAAGCCACAAGAGACTCAAGCGTCTGGCACCGTAACTTAAAGTGGTTCAACCCAATCAAGTTTTTGCCCCGAAGATCCTAGACAGATACCAAGATACCCCATTTTCTTTGTGTCAGAAAAATGCACACAAACACAATCACTTAAACATACCCAGACGTGCATATGCACCAGGTCAAGGATTTGTCCAATTACATATAAACAGCAAACACTGTGTTCTCTCAAAGCTGGCAGAACGGTTGTGTGTATTGAATAAAGTAGCCCACAGCACACATCTGGTTAGTTTTTAGCTTGTCGACGCTCATTTCCTGTCAATAGCAGAGGTGGATTGACAGAAGAGATAGACAGCAGCAAGTTATGAAGAAAGAGCCAAAAACCAAGCTCAGAGTTCGAATGAATGATGGGAATTCAATCTGTATAACACCCATAATCTCACAGCTGAGAGAGGCAGTAGCACCGTGAACATCAAAACAGTAACCTCGAAATGCAGTGAAAAACAATATGAGGTGGGGTTGGCACTAACTAATTAGTGTTGAGTAGTTAAACTGCTCCAAAAGTGAGTTAAACATTTGGAGCACTGACATTGCCAGCTGAGGCACATAAAACTTCAAAACACCGCGCTGTGTGTAATGTGTAAGTATAATATTGCAGACTCACATCATCTGACAGGGATTAGTCCTGCTTAGAGCCACACGTGAATTCAAGGGACTACTGAATGACTTCTTAAAAAGGAACACGATGATTAATGACTTATTGTTACAGTGTTATATCAAGTGATTTCTGCTTTATATGTGCTCTGTAGCCATTTGTGAGGTGAGTATACCCAAGGCAATATTGCTTCTAAATTTACCCTCATTCACAAATGGAAAGGTGTTTTGTTATATATTGTTTCCTAGATTTTCATACAGATGACTCTTCTTTAGTTCTGTTATGTAGTTATAAATCGTAATATGTTTGATTTGTTTGTGTTAGCATGCAGTGTAGAAGGATTTTGTACTGACAATATGGTACGGATGGTGGGTAGTGTTGAATTTTCCTAAAGTAAAAATGTGGTAATGTTAATGCCCTTTTGCTTCAGGTTCACTTCATATGAACCAAAAATATTTACTTGACAAGAGTAAATGCTTGTCTGAGGAACACACAAGTTCAACACAAAGTAGTAGGTAGTTGGTGGAGAAACAGGGAGAATGAGGGGAATGGCACGAAAAGAATAGATCCATGGTGGATTTGAGCCCAGGTTGATGACATATTTGGCATGACTTTAGCAGGTTAGCCACTGAGGCGCCCATGTGGTATCATTTCAATATTATAAAGTACTACCTGATTTTAATCCATTCTTCCTTGTGTAAGAAAATACCTTGATCTGATCTGCTTGTTTTTTCCCCCCAATAAACCTATACTAATTGTCTTTTTGATTAGAGCTACTTCTCCCTCAAGAGCTACTTTCCTGTCTGCTCTGCTTTACTTTGAAGCCCCAGGCCAAGTCTAACACTAACTAACTACCCAGCCCTGGAACAGGAAGTAAGTGCATGTGTTTTTTAAGCATGTGCACTGGCCCTCATCAGGTGCTGTTTGAGGAGCCGACATCTCACAGAATAAATGAAACACTACAGATTTATGATAACACCGTGCACACTGACAGGCCTGGGCAGGTGTGAATGTGGTGTGTTTAATGTACATCTGCAGGCGGAAAGGCTGAACAGAATCATTTTAAATTTATATGGCTGCACTGCTTTGCTTCACTGGTTTTTCATTACAGAAAGGGACCAGGTCAAAGTTCAGTATAGTATTATTAATCATCTGTGTGTGAGGTAATGGCCATCAAACAACTATTATTATTATGCCCCTTTCTCTGCACATCTCACCTGTTTTCCTGTCTCCCTGTCTAACAATTCTCACCAGCACTCCTCATTAGTAATTCTAATGCCTCTTCTCCATTCATCAGGCACTTGAACACCCTGAGCCATATGTTTATTCTGTGGCATTTAGCTGTCAGAGTCATAAGAAGTTACTAAAGGTGGCTCCCTATGATAAGATGTATTAGAAATTAGTGTGACTGATCACACGCTAATAATGGTGTGTTGAGTATGGATTAAGATAACATCAGTTAAAAACTTGTCTAACAATATAGCAGAATAAACTGTAGTGCAACTACAGTCACCACATTAGTACTATTTTAATAAGATGACTAGTCAGATGGTTTGTTACATAGAACCATCTGGGAGGACTTCCATAGAAAGCTTTTGCCAAGGGCAAGTACTCTATATTATTACTATCTAAATAACTTCCTATAATGAGGTAAATTTATCCAATCAGAACAACATGTTGTTTACACGAGTAACAGCAACAGTCGCTTTGTTGTCCAGCCTACAACACACCCGTAACTGCAGTACTGCCACACCATAGGTCTGAGCCAGCTGCAGTTCAGTTAAAACAACACAGCTTTGAAAGAAACAAGATGGATTTTTATCAGTTTGTGAACCTGTATTAAAAATGCTAAAAAATCAGCTAAATTTGTTTCAATAAAAATTCAGTCATTTCAGTAATTGCTGGTTTATAATATTACAGTGTTTTATATAGTTTATATATATATATATATATTTATATTGTGCTAAGGAATGTTTTTTTTAATTATTAAATTGTATTAATAAAAATATTACAGAAGTTGTTAACTCTTTGATTGAATATATTTTGCGTATTTAGTGTATTAATTACTATTGGTATTTGATAGTGATCCAATGTAAATGGTACATTTTAAACAGTGTGAGGTTTAACAATAAGCTGCACTGAGAGAAACTGGACACAGATGTTGTCAAAGTTTTT
Organism: Rhyacichthys aspro; assembly: GCA_036850595.1. Taxonomy (NCBI): domain Eukaryota; kingdom Metazoa; phylum Chordata; class Actinopteri; order Gobiiformes; family Rhyacichthyidae; genus Rhyacichthys; species Rhyacichthys aspro. Next base: position 10,457,102 of record CM072153.1, read on the forward strand.
CAATGTCAATGTTTTTGACCAAGCTGTATTTTTTTTTTTACCTTGGTCACAAGCCCCAACTGACATTTATCTTGTCTGTGATTTTGATCTTGAAATACATTAATTTTCTAAATTCTAACTTTAATTCTGCAAGTTTCTTAAATCTTATAAAGCCTGACCTTGACTTATGGTGGTCTTGACAGACTAACCACAGTCAATAGCATATTTAAAAGAATGTAATTCTGGTGAAACCCTGTATACTCAAGTAGAACAAAAAAGACCACAAATGAATGCCTTTACTGCTGGTGGCTTTGATATTGTAAATATTTTCCACAATTTTCTTTTCAAGACCATCGTACAGTGTCTCCATAAAGTTCTCGGTGACTATAATTTGTCTTTCTGCACAGGCTGGGTGTTACGAACAAAACGGTGTGCGTCTGTGGGTGAGGGGGCGGAGGTTTAAAAAATGAAAGATGAAAAGGTCCCAGAGGAAAAAAGACAAACCTAATGTGCACAGCCGTCTCAGCATGTTCCAATTATAACGGCTTTGAAGAGCGCTCCAGCAGGATGGTGCTTTCAGGCCCATCCTGAGATCGGGACAAGAACACATACTTAAACAGAGAAGAGGCTCATGGGAAAGACTACAGAGAAAAACGAGAGTTGTGTATGATAAAAGGCTGAAAAAGGTGAATATTCAAATAAGTTAACAAGTTAGACGGTAAAAATTTCATCGGGGTCAAGTTGGGGTAAAGGTAAAAAGCGGTATTGTGGTACAGCATATGGACTCCTGTTACTCTGACACTCCTTAAATCAGTTACTCATACCACAAGCTTCACACTTTCTAGTTTTTCATGTATCAGGCAAAATGGAAAATGTCACATGTCAATGCAGATTTATTATGCTTCCAAAGGAAAGTGTTTTCATTGCAATTTCAGCCAGGCTGCTCCCGGCAACTGTTTTCAGTGCCAATGGGAGCGTCCAGATCCTTTCATAAAACTAAAGTTGTACAGATGAACTGCTTGACTGCAGAGAGGGAGAGAATTCTATTCATTCCAAAGTATTAGCCAGGAAATCATACTATATGTATATATATATATATATATATATATATATATATATATATATATATATATATATATATATATATATATATATATATATATATATATATGGGTCAGAATCTACTATTTGATGTTTTCTATGCCATATGTAGAGTGTCAACAGGTCCAACAAATGTCCATCTCAAAAACGTAACAAAACTACTTCTTTAACTACTTCTTTAAACACTTTGATTTATTCATTCTCTACAGGTTTTGTGTATATGGGTCGCAGTGGAGCTGGAGCCTATCCCGGCTGATTTGGCTGCGAAACTGCACACTGACTGGTTGCACCCTGCACAATCACCGGACCTAACACTTACAGTGATGGAGGGAAGCCGGGTTGCCTTCTTGCTGTGAGACACGAGTGCTAACCACTGCCACTGTTCTCCCCTTCATTATATTTACACAGCATGTTTTGAGCCACATGTTAACATACTGTCAGATTTACACCACAGTCTTGGGTTACTTCAACTGCCTCTCACATCAGCTAAAAAACTTTTCCCACAGTGTGAACTTCCAGCCAGACCTCCTCTGTAGTTCTCTAACAGAGCCGGTATTGTACTGTTTCAGTGTGAGCTCCAACCAAGTATAAAGGGGCAAGTCACACATGAATGCAAGCAACAGTCTCACCTTCTGGTTGAGTCCTCTTTTCCTGATTCTCCTGGCATCAGTTCCTGTGGACAGCACCAACAGGGACATCAGCAGCACCAGAGAGCCCGGCATGGTGTGTCCTGCTCCCAAATCCTAAATCCTCCACCCGTCTCTTTGTTTTCTTATTCCACAGTTTGTCCTGTAAGGTGCTTGAAAGTCCTCCTCTGCAGCGCTCATGTGCTCGTGTGCAGTTGAGATTACACAAGCCTTCTCTCTCCCACTTTAAACAGACTTGCCTTTTTGTCCGACCGCGGGGAACGCACAGGGCAAAGAGTGACAGTGAGTAGAAAGAATGAATGGAGGCAGTTTGGGGGAAAAGAATGAAAAAAAGTTAGGAAGGGGAAGGGTGAAATGGCAGCTGTGTCGGCATCAGTTGTTGAGAGTGCAGAGCTGGAAGTGTCTGCTGGCACAGCGAGTCTCACATGGGAACAGGGGGAGTGCTCGGGTGAGAGTGAGACCTCCCCCTAACCCTCTGGATGCATCTCACACATCTGGTGATCTTTGAATGAATATGACCAATGGGGCTATTTACTCTTACACAATACTTTTACTGAGCTACATTTTACTACACTTGCTTAACCAGGTGTTATTGAGTAAAAAATGACTGGCAGTGGTCGCCTCTGTCACATGTCTCAAAGCAATCACAGCACAAAAAAGTTTCACAGAGAGCATGAGGTAATGCAATAGCAACATCAATGATAGCTAACAATAATAACAATAGTTTTGGGAAAATTAGGCAAATTATGATTTATTTTTGCTCTACTTCTTGTGCAAAAAATCTAATGAGGACTAGTTGTTAACACTGTTACAAACAATTTATGTAATAAATTTTGTACAGTTTTTGGCTGAAGTAGGTACAATGTCGAACAACCTTATACATGTTAGATAAATTCAGTAAAAATTATATTCTTATACCACTGCATGGCTATACCATGGTAATGACTCCATGTGGTATAGTACTCAAACATATGACTTTACTAATAATGCCTCTTATTCTGGTGCAAATGTGAATAGTGGAATGTATACACAGCTGCAGATGAACTTGTGTTTGTCTAATATGTTTTTAGAAGATGAGTTGTGATTTTGGTGGCACTGACCCATAAAAAGCATGTGGTGCAGGGAGAGGGGCCTCTCACATCTTTACTTGCTTCACTGGTCTCTCTTTCGGCTTCTCCTCCTTTTCCACACATCTATCTTCCATATTGGTCTCACTCAAACTAGGACATCCTCCCGATAATATAACCCCCACGACCCCAGTGCAGTCTTACCTTGTAGTCCTCTCTCCCCTTTCCCTCCTCTCTGAAAGGGAGAAAGAATGCTAAGCCCGCACAAATCTCCGTCATTATTAGTTTTACAGGAGCGGGGCTCAAGTCACCGAGAGGCCCCCAGCTTCACTTACACAAAGGCCAGAGTGAAGAGAAAGAATAGGAGAAAAACGAGCAAGCACAAAGGGGAGATAGAGAGAGACAGTGGGTGAGGGTGGGTGAGAGCTGTGCATGAATGAATGGGTGGGAAAGTAGAGAGAGATTAGCTTGTTGAGCATAAGCACTGGGCAGATGTGCTTTAGGTGTAGTTGAAGCTTGTGTGCAGCAAGTCTTTTTGGTTTTTAGCTGTTTGAATTATTGTTAAGTCACTGGGTTGTATATTATTGTTATCTTAGCAGATCAGTTACTTTGCAAGTTCTTTGTTCAGTAATCTCCCCATTGTCCTTAACCGTTCATGTTGTTGCTGTCAACGATGTATGATATTTGGATGTAGCATACGAAAATACGAAAAAAGACGATATTTTTCACTTTTTATTGAGCTTGTGTTAACGTAAATGTACTGTAATGCAGGGCTTATGACATAAAATATCACCTGAGATAAAGATGGTATTTAAGATGTCATTATTAAAACACAATCTGTGTGAAAGACAGAAGAAGCCAGGGCAGCACAACAACACATTTGAGCCAAAATGGAAAGATTATGCTGCATTTAGGCCGTTTGTTTATACACGCATGGCATTCTCACTAAACAAAATGCAAACTTTTCAATCTGGCTGAAGAGCTATTTTAGTTTCATTGTGGCATCTTTTTCGTTGCCATGTAAATTGTGAATAGTGTGTTCTCAGGGAAAACAATGACAGTTGCATCCATGAAAACTATTGGCTGCTGGATACACACAGCGAGTAGAACAACATTGGCCAAAGTCAATGTTCTGGTACTATAATGTTAGAACTGTATAAATCCACACTGATGCTTCATTGTTTTTTGGCACTGCACCAGAAAACCACAGGAAAAAAAAAAGTCTGATTTTTATGGCCTAGCAAACAGCTCTCAACAGCTGAGTGTATCCGTATGAATTGATTGTTTTGTATATGGTCCGTCAGAGATAATTTCTAGGACCATTTTTGCATGTAGTCTTTGCAGTGAGAATCTTTCTAGCAAATAGAGTTTCTACTTCAACACATTTCTCAGTAGCATAAAGGTGACAGAGAAATTTAAGAACACCAAAAAAATGTACATAAAACTTGCACACCGCTCTTCTGTCCTGAGGCTCTTTTGATTTGCTGCAAAAGAAAAAGAGCTGTGAAAGTAGAAGTAAAAAAAAATGAACCCTGCCAGAATAATATTTAGCTCTGTTCTTTATTATCTTGATGCTGTGTTATTCATTTTCTCTTGGTTCAGAGAAACTACAGCTGGATATCTCCCAACACATGGGGCCTGATATTCCCACATATGTTCTCACATACATTACCCATATCCTGCCTCTGTTACATATGGAATGTATATACATGATGTAGAAATAAACTAAACACAATGATACAGTACAAGTGACAGAATAAACACGTATCAACTACAGGCAAAGAATTCACATACACTCACGTACTGTAAGTCCAAAGGGGCACACAAAATGTTGCCACGGCTAAACAGGAAATGACATAGATTCTGGACACGGGATCAGTTTAAATGACTGGCTCTTACAGTTGCATATAAACAAGATTCTGAAAGTTAAACAAGATCTTGACAAGCCAGAGAGGAAGGAAAACTTGGAGATAAAGGAAATACTCAAGTGCTCAGAGACAGGCTCCAAGCTCAAAAGACTCAAATTCCTTTTATCTGAGAGTCGCTCTAGGGAGACACTGATGTACTGCAGTTCTTTTTTCTTTTCTTTTCTTTTTTTTTTTTTGCAGGGTGGAGTGTCTGTGAGCCTCAGGGGCTTCATACCACATGATGTGAAGACTTATTCCGGTCCAGATTCGAAGTGTAAGGCCTGGTCCAGAGGCGGATCAGACTTTGCGGTCAGAGCAACACTTATGGCACATGTGACAATTATACAAGCATGGTTAATGTGATTTACACAAGCCAAATGTGTGGCGTATGTTTGATAATGAAGTCCAGCCTGGGCATCTGGACAAAATATGTGCAGCACAACAAACCGTTCATGTTAAAAGTTAGCTTATGTGTGACATACAAAGCATAACAAATTCAGTAATGTAAAGTTTACCTACACAGGTTTGAAATCAGCTGGATTTGATTTCTGGAGGTTTTTCTCACTGGTTGTTTTTAATGTCTGTGACTTTTGAAAGAACTTGCGTATTAATATTCACGCCTTTTATGTAGAATATATGTATGTAATCCATATTTAAAACAATGTCTCCAGAACATTTACAGCTCTTAGTGAATCTGGTGGGGAAATTTCAGATTTAGTTTAGTTAGAATGTTTTATAAAAGAATGATATTTTGACATACACCGCTGAAATTATACATATGACTTATGTGATGCATTGTTTTCAACTACTAAATGTATAAAAAAAACTACTAAATGTATAACAAAACTTTGCACAGGGCTCCTTGAAGTCTTGCAACAACCAACAATAAAATAAAGCGTAATATTTGGCAGTGAATTTTGTATTTGTATTTGTAGTTTGTAAATGAGGATTAGGCCTGTCAAAACCATTCTCCCCTAAATTGGCTATGTCAGCTTGGGTCAAAGGACAGCTGTGATTCATGGCTGTGAGTAAAAGCTTCTGGATTTAGTTTGCTCTTGTGTGCCATAAACTTTAACCATACATCAATAACTGTTCTGCAAGAACAATGCATATAATTAGTCACAATGCATATAAATTGTACTTCATACTTAATATTAACCTCCACAGTAATTTGCAAGGGTGCACTATGCTCATCAAACGAAGGCTTCTACTCCAAAAGTTTCCACTGAGTGATTTTGTTTAATGTGTGTCTTTTAGGTTTCAAGCTCGGAGCGGCTGAGGAGCCAGATAAATCTCTGAGTTAATGACTGTTTTACTAGCAGCAGAGTGGAAGTCTTGTTTGTGTTTGAACAATGTGATAGCCATGAACCCACACACACACACACACAGTTAAATGTACTGTACGGAGCAGTATTGTCTGTTATATATTTTATGTTACAGTAAAGAAAGAATGTGAGCATATAAGGCGCCATTCACTTTAACTGGATATCAGCACCAGTCTGTACAGATGTAATACTATCACATACTGTGCCGCTGTATCTACAAGTAGCTTTTCAAAGTGACTTATTGTTGTTCCCTGTGCCTTTGAACAGTTGCCATAATGTGTGTGGGCTGTAAAGCAAGAAAGCAGTGCGATTAGAGGAAACAAACAGCAAGCTAGATGACAGAGGAAGTGCACATAGTGTTGATACAAGAGATGATTGACTATCATACTGTAGACTAAACAACCTCTTGGCTTACATTCCTCCATGTGCATAATAAAGTTATAAAGAATAAAGTGGCTAAAACAAAGACATGTGAAGATATTTCATGTTGAACTGATGATGTGCTGGTATTTATGTTGAAGATTTGTGTTGAGACTTTCTTTGAGGCACAAAGGCAAACTTGGAAGCTAAGTCTGGACATTTTGCAATTTTTTTGAATTTATGGAACCTAAGACTAAACCTAGGGTTAAATCAAGATTTATGGGACTAAAGTGGGACTGAAATCAGGCCTGAACCAAGATTTATGCTTCATTGGGATTGCTGTTTCAAAGAATACACTAAACACACATCAAAAAGAGATGCTAGACCCAGAAGTGTTTAGAATTCAACCAGACATTTCTCATTTCTGAACATGTTATAATGATTATGCTTCTTAGCCCCTTTACAGCAGTGACCTGTTGCCATCTGTGGAGGAGGTGCTCTGGTCTGGTGGCTAGTTACGCTCATTAGGCTAAACCCCCTGCCGCACAGCCAATCGCTCCCAATTACCACTGTGTCTTTTTCTTCCCCTTTAATCAGAGTGAAGGTTTGAGCCTAAACTGCAATTCTTTCTCTGGGTCCCCTTCAGGACTATTTCACTCCTGTGTCATTATCCTTTTCGTTCTAATGATCCTAAACAACACAAAGTGGAGCTCTGTTTCCTCTCTGTACTTACCAAGTATAACTACCACTCTGCTGCATTTACTTTTTAACATTCCACAGTAGTATTTTCCACTTTTCCTCTCTCCTCTACTACATACTGTAATTTGAATTTCACCTTTGCCTATCGGGCACCACATTTCTCTTCTGTTCCTGCAGCTACCAACCTCTCAGGTAGCTGCACTGCATTCCACCACATGACCCCTAGAGTGCAAGGTCACCTCAGAAGAAAGGAGAAAGATTTAAATACTATTTCAGCTGTTTCTATAGCGACACTGAGCTGCCCCTTTCCAGTATGGGGTCAGAGCATCCTGGAGGTGTAGCTTCAGTGGTTGCTGTCAGACTTCAAAGCACTTCTTGGAGTATTGTATTATATTGGAGATGATGGTGCAAGGGTCAGTGTAGACAGAGCTATTTCCCTGCTGCTACACTTGCACTACAGCAGGGCAGAAGTCAATGGCCTGAAGTGGAAGTAAGTAGATATGTGCTTGTGAACAGGCAACAAGTGAAAATAAAACTTTTAAAAAAAGTATGAGATACTGTTGCCAATTAACACAATTACCACCAAAACCCATCAACCTGGTTTTATGGAAAAAAAAAAAAATATATATATATATCATGTGTCTCATCGAGCTAAGTTCACACAGATAGAATGACATTTTTAAGGAGAAAAAGAAAAAGACACAAAAAAGGCAACTACGCTGAAGAGAAATAGGCTAATTATGTATTTTACTGTAAAAGTAATATCTACTATCTATTTACTTCTAGGTGTAAATTACTAGTGTATTGGGATCATGCTGTATGATTAATTTCATTTTATAGTGGGCTGTTTTTGCCTCCTGAAACCTGTTGGTGGAAGTGCAGATTGCAGTTCCACACTGCACACTTCTCCCTTTTCAAAGCATGTGAACAGCTATGAAAACCTGCAGGGACATGCTGTTGTCTATAAACAAACCCAGTGCAAATAGTTCTGATGGGCACTTCATCCAATGCCCTTTACCTTCAGGCAAGTGTGTTTAAAAAGACATGAGAGTGCCTCTTCTCCAGCAGTGCTCAGTTTGTTTGCTCTGAGAAGCTGTTGGAATACTTTAACCAAAACAGCTCTTTTTATGGGCCTTTTTCACCAAAGGCACAAAATGCTGTTTCACATCTAACTCGACTATTTCCTATGATCCATGAATGCTTTATATGTTAGGACAGACTCCGGTACTGAAGAAAAAGATTAAACTCTCACATGTGTCAAAACACAGTGGAAGTGTTTGCTGGACTGGAAATACTGCTTACACCAACCAGTCCTCTCCCTCTGAAAATATATGACCTCTTCTTTTTCTCTTTTTCATGTTGACTTTTCATGGATTTTTTTCTTCAGACAATCAAAGCCTGGTAGTATTGTTTTTTTTAAATTTGGTTTCTGTTTGTAAACTTAAGCTGCAGTCTTTTATCGCTGATTTATGAGCAGTAACATTATCTATTTGTATTGTGTTTATCTGTTGTCTCTTGGGCCTGTGGAAGATTGTGTTGCTCCTTAATCACTTTAAAACTAGAGAGTATCTTCAGTGAGTAATTGGCTGCCATTTTGGATATTTATATGTTGACATTCTGATGTAGGATACTCAGAATGAAAGTAAATGTAGGTGATATAGTGGATAATCTTTGTATGTAATTCAGCTACAATGGTAATGTTAATGGTAAATACAATTCAAAAATCTTTATTATCCAACAGAATTACGTACAAGCTCCTAATTTTAAACATTGAAGACTTTGCACATATTGTCCACTAGGGGGCAGTTATCAGGGAAAATTATATGCATTTTGCCATTGTCAATTGTTCAATTTGAATGTATGTTAAGAAATATTTACATTACATCAACAAAATATTAATATATCCAGTGTATAGCTGTTAGAGGGTCAAGGAAAATCGTCCGATGTTCCTAAAATAATGGTCATATGTCCTGTGAAATGTTAATGACAGCATGCTCTAACATTAGAGATGCTAGTACTTTTAGAATTAAAAATGTAATACCAGAGTTCTGTCACTGGATGGAGCTAAAGTCATGCTTTGCCACTGACAATCTTCAGTCATTTCCAATGTAGGAAGGCCTGAAACAAGTGCTATCACTTTAACCCATGTAATGAAAGATTTTTCTCATTGAACATAAAGAAAAACAAGGTTCCCGTCTCTTTGTAAATGATTTACAGTTTTTCTCAATCGCTTTAACACATTTATCCAATCAAATTTACAAAACAACTGACACATATCCCCAAACAGAGGCTCTTTGGACAATTAGCACATTTGCAAATGGTTGTTTTGATTAGATAAATGTTTATAGATGTGCAGCTCTTGTATTTATCCCTTAGGAAAAACAGCAAGGGACAATCATACAGTCTCTGTTCATTCAACATTATCTATACTCATGTCACGTCATTTCTGTTGGTATTTTCTCAGCTCTGTGACTTTGTCCACTCTTGTCTGTATGCTTACAGGGTCAGTTGGGGCTTGACCTCTGATCGCTGCGGTTCATCTGGTGCAGAAGGAGCAAGAAGAGGACGGAAATGAAGAGGGCTGCCCCTGCCATCAGGAATCCCGCTCCGTAGTCATTCATCTGGTCAATAAAGAACCCTAAAGAAAAAGAAAAAAAAACAAAGTGTCTAGACTCCTCGCACAGTCCAATTAGATATTTCAAAATTATGTTAACATTCTGCAGAGAGTAAAGACAGTGAAGGAAAAGATTATACAAAGATTAATTTTACCCAAAGGCTTTAATGCTTGAGCCTTCCTCTCTGGAAGGAAACATAATTAGCACGCTTTGATGCATCCTCTACATCCATCAAGTCCTGGTCTTCAAAGTGGTGGAAGGGCTCAAAGTAGTGAAGGGTGCAGTAAATAAGTTGGAAACAGCTCGCGTGTCGGAAGGGTTATATATGTGTTCATTTATAAATAGTACACTGCGTCTAAATGTGCATCTAGCTCAAGCTAATTAGCACTTAACTTTGGGGGTCAGGTTTAGCTTCTAGCTTTTCATGAGATGTAATTTTCAAAGAAGACAGTTTGCTTTTGGCTTTTCATTGGCACTTGTCAGTCTATATGTCGCATTTAACTGTAATGTAATAAATACAACAGTGGCAAAGCTCTTATTAAGTAGTCAGGGGATTTAAATAGATGTAGGACACACAAACCCACTCTTTTTTTTCTCTCTGTTTTTTGTAAATCTATTTATAGCTGATTTTCTGAACTGCTCAAATTTGTTTTGTGGTGGGTTTCCCCTTGCCCGGCTGATTTACGGGTGGCTGTGCTCAGAGCCAGGGAACCTTTTGGCAGAGGTTGAAATGCTTGGCTGCCAAAGTCATGCAGGCTGTATTTACTAATGTGGTCCAGAGTTGCATGTGAAAATGGGTCATAACCTCGGTAATGGAACAGGCCTGTTTGTAGGGCTTTGTTGTGCGGCTGTGGCTGCTGTTTTGCCTCAGACAGAAGAAAAACAAAAGACTGTAAGCTGTAGATAAAATGCTAGTTTAGTTCAATACCACTGTCTAGAGAATAATGATAAAAGCACATTGGGAAAATACTCGGCAATGTGCTAAATGCATAAATTGATTGAGCTGTTGTTTTGAGCCTGTACAGAGAGATGTTAAGAATTCATCAAAGCTCATACTCCAACATGTCAAACCCTGTCTTTTGATGGTGACAGAGTTTTGCATTACTAGCATAAACCATTTCCGTTGTGTGCGTTTTGTTGGTTGTAATATTTGCAAAACCTCAAAAAAGATTGAAAATAATAGAAAATAACATACTATTAAAAAGCAACAGGCCATGAAATGAACACAAGACACATGAGGGATCGCCATATAGATTGCTCTGTGAATATATCAACCCTGAATCCAATGTAATACATTCAGACAAAATCCAGGATTAATAGAACTGCACATCAAGTAGGTATAAAACCTCATTGTGGGTTAAAAAGGCTCACTGGGCTGTGGTGATGATGAATAAAGCCGTAATCCCATCAGAGAACCAGATAATACCACATTTGACACAGTAACCTTGACAAAATCATATCTCCCTGGTTTAATGGTTGGAAGAATCACAAGGAATTTTACAGCAAAGTCAATCTACACAGAAGGTTCTCTCTAAATCAAAGCATGTTCCTCTCTCACCAGCTATAGGCGGTCCCAGCAGGCCTCCACTGCTGCGAATCAGCATGAAGAACCCCAGTGCGCTGCCGAGCTGGTGGACTCCCACCACCTCGGCCAGTACGGTGATATGGATGGCCACTGTGGCGCCGAACACTAGACCAAAGGCTGCGCTGAAGACGGCCAGCTCTAGGAAGGATGAAGCCAGCGGGCAGAGGAGTAGGACAGAGGCCAGAAGAATGACTGTAGCTATTAACTGGTGCACCTTTGAGACACAATGTTACAGCTCTGGTTAATTTAGCTCTGGTTTAAACGTAGGATTAGTCCTACTTAAATGCAGTGCAGCTGGGAACACTTGATGGGTGTCAATTAAGTAAAGTTATTTCCTGTAGATAAAAGTCAACAATAAATGAATACTTAGAAACAAAAAATACCAATGTATGTACTACATTTACACTTCATATTCTTTCTCTTCTCTTTCCACTTTCTGTATCTGACTGGTAATATACAGTAATACAGACAGGTAGGTGGCGCAAATAAAGACTCATTGAATATGTGCCAAGAACAAAATATCATGGAATATATTTTTCAAGTGTTTTTTACACCGATCAGGTATAACATTATGACCACCTGCCTAAAATTGTGTTGGTCCCACTTTTGCTACAAAAACAGCCCTGACCTGTTGAGGTGTGGACTCCATTAGACCCCTGTGTGTGTGCTGTGGTATCAGGCACCAGATGTTAGCAGTAAATCCTTTAAGTCCTGTAAGTTGCGAGGTGGGGCCTCCAAGGACTTAGACCAGACCACCTTCTTCCATTGCTCTGTGGTCCAGTTCTGAGCCAGCCTTCACTCCCCATGTGCATCAGTGAGTCTTGGCCTCTGTTCATTCCTTGGGGCACGCTTGCACATTTTTTCTTCTACTAACACATCAACTTTGAAGAAAAATGTTCACCTGTTGCCTAATATATCCCACTCACTAAAAGGTGCCAGGATGAAGAGATAATCAGTGTTATTCACTTGACCTGTCAGTGGTCATAATGTTATGCCTGATCGGTGTATATAATGGCACTATTGTGATACAAAAGTATTAATAAAAATTTGCTAGTATAATACTTTACATTCAATCAATAGGTGAGCTACTATAACCCTGAAATTAAATTAAAATTTCTGCTGCAAACTACGAACAAATATGATATATTAATGACCTTTTATATGTATAATTTTATAATTTTATATATAAACTGTGCACTACTGGAGGAGAAGCACACTTGAACTAAATAGATTTCCTTTCAGTTTTTGCTGGGTTTCTTTATAGACTAAAACATGCCACCAAAAAAACAAAAACTAAACACCCCTTGTGCATTGATTATCATTTTCCATGCTCCTACCTTTAACTTCCCAATCTATGTGAAAGAAACTTTGGAAACAAAGCTATTGTGAATAAAGCCTTTTTTAATTGTACTTTCATTTTATAAGCCCTTTTTTCTTGGTGTGTGTGCTCTACTCCCCCTGCTGGTAGTTGTTGGAGGCAATTTTTAAAAGTCAAAATAGCCGCTATAAATGTATGTTCGCTAACATTTTTTCTTATACAGTTCAAATTAAGGTAATCTGTTTTAGCAAAAGAAATCAGTCATATTTATATTTATGTGTGCAATTGTAAACTGGACTTACAGTCTGTATGATTCTCAGGTTTGCCACCCAACCGAACACCACTCTCCCAGCCAGGTCCAGCACCGAGGATATAGACATGAGTGCCGCTGACTGGTACTCCTCTACCCCTCTACTGCGGGCATATGGAACCAGGAAAAGTGATGGCGCGAAGAAACCCAGAGCAGCAAACACCCCAAACATGGAGTAGACCATGAACCGTGCATTAGTTATAAGAGTGAAGTCTACATAGTAAAGGATTTTGGACTTTTTTGAGACATTTTCTGAAGGTTCCTCTTTAGATAGTCCGTCCTCTTTATGTAAACATGTAGATTTCTGTTGCATTTCCATCTCCTCTCCATTCGCCCTGACCTCTTTTAGGTGTGCAAAGTCTCTGCTTGCTTTCAGAGGCCGCAGCAGAATCCCGCACACACACAGGTTAAGCTGCAGACCGCCCAGGATCAGCAAAGCGCCTCTCCAAGAGTAACTGTCAATCAGCAGCTGGGACAGGGGCGTGAGGACAAACGTGAGGATACACTCTCCAGCGCTGGCCAAAGCATTAGCCATAGGGCGCCTACGGTCAAAGTACAGGCCCAGCATGGTGACAGTGGGGGTCCAGGTCAAAGCGTAGCCAAAACCTGCAGAGAAAACAAATGAAGAATCCAAATGATAAATATTACATAAATCTAGATGTGTACTAATCCGCATACCGTTAAGGAAGCCAACTGTCAAGTAGAGCTCAAAGAGATTTCTGGCAAATGACCCAGTTATCACTCCGATGCTGCAGATCAGTCCACCAATCATCACCACAGAGCGATGGCTGTAGCGAGCACTAAGGGCAGAGGCTAATGGAGCTGTAACACAGAAATATAACACATGATGCTCTGTAGTTTACAGCAAAGATAGTAAAGGCAATAACAGGTTCCGCTGAGGAATTGCAATACAAATCTATAACATAATATGACATTTTAGAAAAGGCAAGCTGAGGTGTTGTGTAGTTTCGTCAGGTGTTGGAGGGAGACACCTTGTGGCCAGTGATTGAACATTTGTCTTTGAGCATCTATCATACTGCTTTGTGCTACGGACAGCTTTGATTGCAGTTCCTGAAAGCTAAAATGTGTAAATGAATCCTATTTTAGTGCTACACAGTAAGTAGTAGAATCCATGTTTACCCTGACTCTAACTGGACTTTTAGCCATCCATAATAGTTTTGTTGTACTGTCTTTTCTTCTGTTAGCAAAAACATGCCTCTTCCCCGTGTAGGCAAAGAGTTATGATTACTATGTGTCTTACAGGAACGCTTTGAGATAATCACCTACAACATGAATAGTGGCCACAGCAATCGATGTGATCCAAGATGCTGTTGTCGCTGTGGTCCCAAAGTAATGGTGTATCTCAACATAAAATACACCAAAGGACTTGATAACCCCAAAGGTGAGTCCAAAAACCACGAAGCAGGAGAGCAGGATGAACCAGGCATAGCCCCCGTCAGGCGCTGGTGCCACTGGCTGAGCTGGTGGGGGGCCCAGAGCTGCCCTTGCCCTCTTTCTCTTCACCACTGAACTGTCCATCTGCAGCTATATCAGGAACTTTTTACATTTCTATCAAGAGACACAAGTGGATTTCATTAGGTTAAGGTTAATGACAGTTTTTCCCCAAAATATTTAAAATAGCTGTATGTTACATGTAACTGTAATATTCAAACATATGTCAAGGCTGCAAGAACTCGGTACATAAATACTCGACTTTGGAGTAGCCACATTAGGTCAGACAGAAAGTTAGCGGAAAATCACTATTACTACAGTCAAATGGCAGCTTTAACACTAATCTAATGGAAGTAATCATTTGAAAAAGTGGTAAGCTGGTTTTGGTCAATGGTCAGTGAAAGTAGATTAGTATGCAAGGTAGGATTCAAAAGAAATCCTTTAGAGATTTTCAAAGATTACAATTATGATTCACCCTCGCCCAATGAGATTAGACTGAAAGAGGTTTGAGCATAAACCATAACCCTGATGATAGCTCAAGTCAAAGTAAATCACACAAACTTCACTATTGTACTCACAGGCTTAATATTAGATGAAAATGTTGCATCTGTGCCTTACCTTACAGTAATACGAGTCATTGTTGTGCTCCCACAGGCCGCGCTGTGCTCTGTGTCATGACAGCTGTGTCCTCACCTGACATAAACAGAGGTGGGAGGTCACTGAAGTGTGCCGCCGCGTTGCTTCAGAAAACACCACTCAAGGTAAAAGGTTCAAAGGTTGAAACGAGACAGTAAAAGTGCCGGAAAGACAGCATTGTAAAAACACCTGCTACGGTAGCCATAGCACGTTGTGTGAGTATGCAGTGCCTTGTGTTGACTCTGGCGGGAGACTCGAAACAAGAACATACCTTTTCAATGTCTAATAACAGTGTTTTATTGAGGTACTAAGCTCCAGTTTTTACTCATGCACTAAACATCAGCCCACACAGCTACTTTGCATACAAAAGTCCACTGCAGACACACTATTGGCCTCTGTGAAGCTGCAGAGAAGAATGTCATGAACCCTGACACAAAACGTGTCTGCCCAGAGACAAGCAACCATACAGAATGTGGCAACTTTTCAAAAATGACATAAAATAACAAGAAAATGGCCTCTAAAACCACTAAAAAGTTATTTGCCCCAGTACAACCCTAGAATAAAACTAACTTTTGGAATCAGAGTGGGAAGGAAATGTAAATCTAATTTTGCCTTGTAATAACCACTCTCTTTTCCAAAAAATAATATGAACACAAAAGTAACAGCTTTGTTATTGTACAAAAGACAAAAAACTTTTTAAAAATCAGAGTGCAACTTATGTGGTGTTTTGGTAGTGCTTTGAAAATGTAGAGCTTTCTTTCAGAGAAGGAGGAACAAAAAACATGCTTGTGAGGCTGTGAAGCTAGCACTTTAAAGTTTGGCCGTGAACTGCTTTTACAAAAATAAACTATAAAGTATGGTAGATTTAATGGGCACAGGGTAAACAGCCACATGGGGAGATCAACCACAGTCAACCACAGCACTGTCGTTTATGGGTCAGTCAACACAGTGGGGCGTCTGGGAAGCCTTTTCATGAATGATAAGCTTTTTTCACTCACATATCTCCTGCAGCTCCACAGACAGCAACACAAGTCCTCTGATGATTGATGGAACAGTAACAGTCGACGAGCCAAAGCCAATGCAACAAGGTACGACTTTGCTTTCTCAGACGACATCTTAAACCTCTTGTACATGATTATTACTTTTTACCTGAAGGGTTGTCTATGTACATTCACAGACATTCACTGAATTTCTTTTATGAGTGATGTTGATCAGTGAACAGGCTCAATGCTTTTATCACTGCGTTTTTTTTGTTTTTGTTTTTTACAAACTCAGATGTGTCGTGCCTCTCGATTAAGTTAGCTCTCCTGAGTCAGCAATCAGCAGTAACTTTGTACTTGTGCTTTGATTACCCAACAAATGGTCATCTGAGGTAAACTGATGTGCTCTGTCAGCAAAACCATGAAGATGGTAATTAGTTTGAGACATAGTTCATACTGAGAAACTGACAAAGTATGTAGTCCAGGACAATCATTTAGACCGGCCTGTGTCCAGAAAGTATGTGTGTTACATAATATCACCAAGAATTACAACAGAGAGAGCCAGGCTTATTCCAGAGAGATTTCATGAAAAAAGCGTGCTTTGGTGCAAGCTTTTTTGAATTATACATTCCCAATGGGTGTTCTAAAAACTATTAAAGATTTATAGGCATAGCTGATAAATAATAAATTTATGGTGGGGATGACTGTGAAGGATAGAGCAGGGGTATACAGTAGATGGAGACCAACACTTTGTGAATTATGCATGGTGCCAGACACGGTGGGCACAGGGAAACGTTATTAACACAGAACCCATGCCTATAATGTCTTTGCTATTTCTTTTTTTTACATTTCACTGAAGGTTCTCAGGTTTCTGTCTGACTACACTATGAACAGTAATAGTCTGAATCAACACAAAGCATATTAGAGTATGAAAGGCCCTGCACATGCAGTGCATTCAGTCAGTGTGTCTGTCTTGTACCTGCCACTTATATCCATAAGTATCCATAAATGTTTCATTATATAGCCTTTAGCCGGATGTTGCACCTCAGTATATATAGGCCTACTACTGTGTTCACTCACTGACCTCAGTCTGGAGTATTGTTTTTATTCTTATTTCATTTAAACAAAACTGTTGCTTTGGCTAAATTAACAGCTTTTTAGAGAAAACTTGCTAAACTTAATTGTTGTTGATTTATGTATTTATGTTTTCATTTATTTGCAAACTTCAGTGGTTCAGTGATGCAATGTCCATGAAATAGATTTCTGGGTTTGCCTACATTAGTGCATAAAGTTTGTTGCTTTAGTAACAGCTTGCATTGCTAAATCAGCAGCTAAATCATGGTTGCTGGCATTAGTAAGGACTGCAACATGCGTGTTGCAATCCAGTTGCAATCCTAATACAGACAGATTGCTAATGTAAGGATTACAAAATTAGACATTTGCTGATCTATTTTGATGTATTTGTTATAATTGTATTTGTCTTTTTACATCAACAAAAAATACTTAAAGTGAAAATCCACCTTACCTTAGGTGACCAGTATAATTTTTATGAGGAAGTTCTGTTGCTGGACCTTTTTGAAATATAACAACTTTTTTTTTTTTAAAGCAGGTGAATCTGTGAAGGCTCAGAGAAACTAGTTTAGCCAAGCAGGTGGGTGCCATGGAAACTGAGTGATGGACATCTACAGTCAGTCTACAGACATTACACTGGTATTATATTTGGTTAAAAGCAGGAGAATCTGAACAGGGGCAGTTCAAAGTATTCATATTTTAGGGTTTTTAGATATTCACTGACCTTAAACAGGGGACAGTCCCAGTTCAATTGTGATGAGGACAAAACCATTTGGTTTTGTCATGTTTTGTCATGAGGACATCTCTAGTCGTCCTGTAGACAAAACTGGGCATCACGGAGACACAACCAGTCACCCTGTTGAGACAACAAGACACCATGTGCACAGAACCAGTCGCTTTGTGGACATAATAAGACGTCATAGTGACACAACAAGACGTCATGGGGACACAACCAGATGTCATGGGGACACAACCAGACGTCATGGGGACACAACCAGACGTCATAGGGACACAATCAGACGTCATGGGGACACAACCAGATGTCATGGGGACACAACCAGATGTCATGGAGACACAACCAGTAGTCATAGGGACACAACCAGACATCATGGGGACACAACCAGTAGTCATAGGGACACAATCAGACGTCATGGGGACACAATCAGACGTCATGGGGACACAACCAGATGTCATGGGGACACAACCAGACGTCATGGGGACACAACCAGACGTCATAGGGACACAATCAGACGTCATGGGGACACAACCAGATGTCATGGGGACACAACCAGATGTCATAGGGACACAACCAGACATCATGGGGACACAACCAGTAGTCATAGGGACACAATCAGACATCATGGGGACACAACCAGATGTCATGGGGACACAATCAGACGTCATGGAGACACAACCAGTAGTCATAGGGACACAACCAGACGTCATGGGGACACAACCAGACGTCATGGGGACACAACCAGACGTCATGGGGACACAATCAGACGTCATGGGGACACAACCAGATGTCATGGGGACACAACCAGACATCATGGGGACACAACCAGACGTCATGGGGACACAACCAGACGTCATGGGGACACAACCAGATGTCATGGGGACACAACCAGATGTCATGGGGACACAACCAGATGTCATGGGGACACAACCAGATGTCATAGGGACACAATCAGACATCATGGGGACACAACCAGATGTCATGGGGACACAACCAGATGTCATGGGGACACAACCAGATGTCATGGGGACACAACCAGATGTCATAGGGACACAACCAGACATCATGGGGACACAACCAGTAGTCATAGGGACACAATCAGACATCATGGGGACACAACCAGATGTCATGGGGACACAATCAGACGTCATGGAGACACAACCAGTAGTCATAGGGACACAACCAGACGTCATGGGGACACAACCAGACGTCATGGGGACACAATCAGACGTCATGGGGACACAACCAGATGTCATGGGGACACAACCAGACATCATGGGGACACAACCAGACGTCATGGGGACACAACCAGACGTCATGGGGACACAACCAGACGTCATGGGGACACAACCAGATGTCATAGGGACACAACTAGATGTCATAGGGACACAACTAGATGTCATAGGGACACAACCAGACGTCATGGGGACACAACCAGATGTCATAGGGACACAACTAGATGTCATAGGGACACAACCAGACGTCATGGGGACACAACCAGACGTCATGGGGACACAACCAGATGTCATGGGGACACAACCAGACGTCATGGGGACACAACCAGACGTCATGGGGACACAACCAGACGTCATGGGGACACAACCAGATGTCATGGGGACACAACCAGACGTCATAGGGACACAACCAGACGTCATAGGGACACAATCAGACGTCATGGGGACACAACCAGACGTCATGGGGACACAACCAGCAGGAGGTCTGATTGTTAAGTACTGATTTTAGACATAACCTTTGCTTCTTGCTAAAACACTAAGGTGTCCTGAGGTGTCCAACTGCTGCATGCTTCAGTAATTACCACAAAAGCTAACAAGTCATTTGGCGTGGACTGAGTGCGTGTTGCAATCCAGTGCATGATTGTGTGATGAGCCAAGGTCACAGCCAAAGGACAATGAGTTGGTTATCATTTCAGCTCACTGATTGGAGAGCCAAAAGTCTGTGCTTCTATCACCAAAGACCAGCTCAAACATCTTCGTCTGTGATCACTGCTGGAGGCCTGCCACATAAACAAACACCACTGGGGCATAAAACTCATTTATTCTGCTCTAATCAAGTGCCTAGTTGCCCTGAGTTTGTGTTACCGTAGACAGAGAAACACTTTTTTGTAGGCAGTAATAAGTATCAACATGGCTTACTCTGATGTTTTAATTCGAACAAGACCTTAAGGTTTTAAACTGTGTGTGAGTAGCATTTGTGGAATGTTCAAAGACATTTTTGTGAACGAATTTTTACGCTAGTCATGTTCTGTAAAACTGCCCGCTGGCTCCTGCAGTACTCCGTCTTCCTTACAAACAGCTTAGTCAATGATCATTTTAAAATCCGAGCCTGTTTAAAAACCAAATCACGTGCTCACCAAATCCCACACATATTCATTCATCTCCCTGTGCCTCAAAAGCACAAATGTTCTCCTCGTCCTGTTTTTAGCTGAGTGAGAGTTATTCCAGTGAACGAAGAGACGAGAGGGATGTTGTTGCTCCGAAGCTGACAGCCGTGTCAGAAATTCTGCAGACACATACAATTTCAGCCGAGACTTGGAGCGACCCTGAGGGGAAATAGATTTGACCTTTTGATGTGGATAACCATTAATCCACAGGGTACAGGTCGTTCTGTCCACAAACACGTTCACTGAACAGAGCTCTCCTCCAGGCCCCAACATAGTAATTCTTACAATGACAAAGCAAAAATACAAATAACGTCAGACCCCAAAGAACCATGACATAAACTATTATTTAGAGCCATCCCAAATGAAACAATATAAACACTTTATTATCAAGGGTTACCAGGGTACATTTTTTTGCCACAACTTCACGACTATTCAAGTTGTTGCTCACCAGTTTTTAATGGTTACTTATCGTATTAAAGGAATAACAAAAGTCAAATTGAGGATGACGCAACTATTGGACCACCTGTCTTATAGTTTTCTTGTATTTTTTGTGGGATCTGATTGGCTGAAAGCTCAAAAATGCATGTAAACAAAGGAATAATTACAGGCAGAGGGACATTGGTTTACATGTATATTTACCTCACATTTTCTATCGTGTGAGGATTAAAACAACATTGTGTAACTTTTTACCAGAAAATACAGTATGTAGCGTCAAAATTGTTCAAAGATGTCTCTGCAAAGTCAATTTAATGGTTCTCTGACATAAAGGAAGGAAGAATGATCCCTTCTATAAAAAGGATATGGTACATATTGAAACGAGACAGTCCCTTTCTTTTTCATCTAAGCTCTCTCCTTTATCTCAGATGTGACCTTTTGAGGACCTCATGCCTCTGCTCCTCCACCTCTGCTGCAGCCTCTGTCTGGCTCCCACTGGCACTCTCCCAGGATGCACAGGTGTAAGTGGGCTTACCCAGATGGCTTTGTGGCTGATGCTGACAGGAGCCAGCCAACTCGCCCCTGACATAGGTCATTCAACGGCCACACGCTCCCTTTTCTAACACTTCACTCTAATCACTTGCTTTTTCCAGTGCATGTGCAGACTGGTAAACAAATCTTCAAAAAAGAGGATTACAGCAATCTTAAATCTTATGTTTACCTCACAGTATGATTAAAAGAAACAGAATGCCCATGATGTTTTAAGCTGGGGCTCTGAAGCATGTAAAATAAAATGAATCCTTACATTTATTACTTTCTGCTTGAATGTAAATGCTCAGAAAGGCAGTGTAAAGCGGCCATATTCTAAAGAGCTTGCTTACCTGTTGATGCGGAGCTCCGGTCCCCAGGTGAGAGGTGTGTGCACTGAGTCAGAAGAGAGCAAACAGGAAGTGCAGAGGTGTTCGCAGGTGGATCCACACGGGAAGAAGGGCAGCACCTTAATGAGTGGGATCAGCTGCTCTATAAAGGGCCTTTTGGAAATAAACATGTCACAAGGGAATGCACTGGGCAAGTCTCAACAGAGAGGTCAACGTATAGAGCTGAGGTCTGGAAAATGTAGTATCATTACTTATTGCATTTATGAACACAGGAAATAGGTATTTAACAACTGTACTTCCGGTTTCGGCTCCAAGTGATAGCCTGGTGTCCCCCCTTTCATGTAAGTAATGCTAGACTGTTGTTTTAATTACTAGAAATTGTTTGACAAATTTTTTACTGTGTAGTAGGCTCATTTTTTTGCAAACGTGTTTCCAAAAGCAATAAGCAAAAAACATATATTTTTTCACTCTCACAGTTAAAGTATTGCAATGTGAAATAAATCAATTTGTTATCAAATATTGTTTTAAGTTTTAAAGCGGCACTGTGTAATATTTATCCAGTAGAGGGCGAGGGTCCCTCTACAGACTCTGTGTGTTGTTACGACAGCAGCTCCATATTCACGTTATCTGTGTACAAGAGGAGACTGTCCAAGATGGCAAGTCTGGAAGAAGAAGAAAAAAAAGTCTTCTGAAACAGTAATTTTTGCGTATTTTGCACAAATATGACTCTGCTGGGCTCTGGAGTATTGGCTAATTTCTGCTCCCTCTATTTGAGCCGAAAAGCGTGTTACTCACATAATCTAAGTCCTCATCCCATGGACAGGAAAGTTATATTGGAAGTTTATGTCCAGATGAGAAAGGCATGATTCTATTAATCTCATGTGAAAAAGATTTTGGATCCACTAGTGGTCCTTGTGATATATTTCAAACTGTAAAGCCTTGCTAAATAAATGCACACATTCACGATTGGATTTGTCTGATTCAATAGTCAACCATGTCAAGCATGACATTGAAATAGATTTCCTTTGAAGCTGTGAGTTAAGACCATGGGGAATCAAACCCAGCCCACTCTGTGTTATGTGCTCTTCTAGGTGAACCAGCAAGGCACAACATCTGCCAGATTATTTTGGAGAAAATCCTGTCTCAAATCTAGCAAACAAATGAGATTAAACTCTACAAGGAACAAGGATGTGTTTTGGGTTTAAGTCTGTCAGCCAAAAACCCCACATTTACATTTCATCCCCATTGTCTGGTATATATGTCCGTGTCAGAATGCTTTGAGTTTCCCAGTTGTAAGCGTCTGTTCTCTCATATATCATACAGGAGGCATCATTAAAGAATCATGGATGCATCTTTATATTCAAGCACGATGCATGAGACATGTACTGCACATCAACAAGGAGCTCTGGGTGTGTGCATGCATCAAATGGGAGACTTCAGATGCTGCGTTAGGAGAGATTTTCTTGCTGAATCTTTAAATCATTTCCACTAAGAGTCTATTCTCATTCTGATTAAACGGCTGATCATTTACCATGCTTTGACATTTCATGGATCAGTGCCCTTCTGCTCCACTAGTTAATCAAAAACTTCACTGCACTGTGACTTTGCTTGCCACTGTCTTGAACGATAGAAACATTTCACCTAAAATCAAATAGAACTCATTAACAGTTTGGTAAATACACCTATGAGCGGTTTGTAGTCAAATCTGTGGGAAAAGAAACTGATGACGTCCTCTATTTGCAGTCAGATCCACATTCCCTCTGTCTACATGGCGGAAGATAGCTTCTATAGGGGTTGCTGACTGTGTGGTTTAATTGGATCTTATCTGAAATCTTGTGCTATAGCATTCCCCCTCCAGACCCCTAATCCCCCTCACACAGCAAACACAAACCGATCATATCTCCCGACGGAGCAGAAATCCAGGGGAGACAGTGGTGACATTTTACTTTATGACCTTCAACATGTAGTAAACAGAGGAGTTAAAGGAGCTGTATGAGTTTTGACATCCAGAATCGAACTCATCATCATTTGTCACAGTAAAGCCAAGAGGAGTGTATAGGAAGTTAACAGTAATGACAGGACAAACTAATAAATACTCACAGTGGTGTCAAACTCAAAGTTGTGGTAAACAAGAATCCTTTTCTTAAATGTTACTGTGAATCAGCAGTGAATGTAAGGTTTCATTTTTATTTGAGTCTATACCACATCAGTTTATTTTTGACATTTATTTCCTCATTTTCCCATTTCTGACTCATTTTCATGCACCGTTTTGTAAATTCAATCTTAAACCTGTTCAAAACCAACTAAAACCTGTTCAAATCCAACTAAAACTTGTAAGAAATCAAATAAAAGCTATTTAAATCCAACTGAAGCTTCTTCCAACGCAAATAAAACCAGTTCAAATCCAACTTAAACCTGCTCAAATCCAACTAAAACATGTTCAAATCGTTCAAAAACTTCTTCAAATCCCCCTAAAGCTTGTTCTGATTAATGTGCAATTTTCCAAAAATGTCACCTACCACATGTATTGGAGGGCCAAACAAAACAATGCAAAGGGCTGCATTTGGTCATTTTTTAGGTCACACTTGCAGAATCACTGGTTCAACCACAAGAGTGTCATCTCTGCATACATACAGTATGAACAGTATGGGGTGAATTTTAAATAGCTGTGCTCTTCTTCTTCTTCTTCTTCTTCTTCTTCTTCTTCTTCTTCTTCTTCTTCTTCTTCTTCTTCTTCTTCTTCTTCTTCTTCCTCTTCTTCTTCCCTCTGGCTGCTTCTGACTTCTTTCAGGGATTGGAAACGGCGACTGGAGACTTACCGGCCTTCCTCAGTGTAAAGCCTGACCGAAATAAGACTGGGCTCTACAAGATCACTCGGTTTGCTAACTGGGTTTGAACTCACTTCTTTGGCCTCATTAGAGGACTCCACTCAGCTTGAAACTAACTCCAACTCCTTTTCTTTTTTTGATCTGCTCGCTGTGAATGTTGTGGGCTACTGAACACAACCTCACAGAAAACGGCAGGATTTCTTGTCCATTTTCCTGGACTGTAAAGAGGACTCAACATTATATATATATCTTTGTCTAGTATCTCTAATAGAAATGTTCTCCAAATCAATAAATGATCTTCAGTGGCTTCAGAATATCCAAGGCCTCTAATTGCATTAAAAATGGAGGAAAAAAGGATTAGCCACGGTCATTTCTCTATCATTACTTGCCCCTGTCTTTCTCCTTAGGCCTTTGCCCCTAAATCCTTTCAGTTTTCAGTTTCATATGGCCAGCTTCCAAACATCCACAACAAAGCTTACAACAACCTAAGCCCCATTTCTGTGTATCAAACACACGCCTATCAACAATCAATTTTGTCATTCACTTTTCACAGGTAAAAGGGGCTCATCTTCAAATCTGAAATCACACACCACCACACAACATTCTGATTTATTTGAGTGGACGGATGATAAGGCTTAATTGTTATGATGTATAGTCTATGAGTATTAGTAACGTACGAGTAAACCCATTTCCACATCTGCCATTTTTGTCACGCTGTTTAGGACGACCATACGCCCCGATTTAACCGAGACAGTCCCTATGTCCTGGCAGATATCTATAATGTCCGATGGCTGCTCAATTATGGAAAAAATCATTATCACAATTATTTTGGTCATTATTGAAATCACGATTATATTACATGATCACTCATTGACTTTGGAAATATGGATTTATTGAGGAAAACAGTGAATTCTCCTTAAAATAAATAATATATTCAGACGCAAAAATAAATTGCTTAAAAAATAAACAGAAATACTACTATACACTATAATTGTGGAAGTGCACTACATAGTTGATCTTATTTATCTAAAGTTTTATCTTGATGACATAAGTTTTGCGATCGTTGGGAACCGAAATTGAATATTTGATTAATTGCACAGTCCTATAATGTCCCTATTCTTTACACAATCATGGAGCCAAAGTACTGTCCTTGCAACACATTTGTCTGTAGACTGTCTGTGTGTCAATCACAGTTACCATGACGATAGCAATATTAACTAATTGAAAAAGATCAACACTGTAATTTAGGTGTGTAGTTCAATAATGATTGGTCCAGTTATGTTCTTAGGAGCGAGGCTATTGCTAAGCTGTCCTTCTCCAGTGTTCACAGTTTGACTTTTACAAAAGAGCTCCATGAACAATACATCTTACGTCTTAGAAAAATACTGGGTAATGACTATGGTGCATTTGCATACTGTGTTAGTATGAATTTTCCAACACACACGGAAGGAAAGCTATATTTCTTTGCAGTGAAATAATTTAAAAAATGTTGACAGCAATCAATGCAATCAGTTCATGTTTTTTTTTTATTGTTTACTGGTTTTGATTTAGGTGACTTTTTTAGCTGCTGTGGTTGGATTGCGGTAAAATCAACATTGCAACACAGTACTAACGACATAACAAACATATATGTAAAGTAGCCCCTAGTTTCATTCAAACATTTGTTTACATGTTTAAACTTTCTGAATACATTAGCCTACATGCTGAGAGCTCATTATGCGTAGTGCTTTGTATGTGTGTGACTTTCCTAACATTACTCGGTTTTCAAAAGAGCAGATATGCTAATGAAGAAATCTATCTGAGGGAAAAGACAAAAAGAACAATAATCTGATAAAATAGACAGCCAGAATAAAGAGAACAAACATGGCAACATCACAAACCCTGGGTCTTTATTCTGGTCTTGGACTGAAACTGTTTGCCATTTGTGTTCTGCAGGGGATTGGAGAAGTCTTTGGCAGCATAAATGTACTGTGTGTGATGAGCCTGCAGACAAGATACAGAGAGAAATCTGAAAGAACAGATACTAGATACGAGCTCTTCTATTGTAGGGCCTGTGTGAGGACACGTATCACAGATAAAGAATAGGTCATGATCAAGAGTGCAGTGTTAATCTATACTCATAAATCTCTGTATAAATAATGCTTTCCTTTTAGAATAGTAAATAACCTGTCAGCTCTCTGACAGTCTGTCGAGTGTAATTTCAATGGGCAAATGAAAACAGTTTAAAATCCTGTTAGAGAGCTTAATAGCTTTATGCAATCACAGCCAAGACTCAAAAGACAAAGGTTTGAATGCATTTGCGTTGGTTGTATGGTAAGGACATTGACAAGCTAAAGGATGTGATTTCTTTAGAAGTAAAAGGTTAGTGTGCACAGAGTTAAGTTTGCATTTACTTAAGCATTCTCCTAGGCCTAACTTTACAGACAGTAATCACCAGAAGAGCAGCTTGACTCAAAACTATTGCACTTAAAAGCTGAGGAATGTTATGCTTTCAGAAAATGTTGCAACCTGTTATTAAACTGGGTTAGCCTGGAGCTATACATGCTAAAAACATTTTGACATATATGTAGCACACCAAACTACCAACCGCTGTTTTGTGTTGTTTTTCTCTTTTGAGTCTTGCGGTTTTCTTATCCATATAATCTCCATAACAGTAAAATTATTGCATATTTTGCATGGACCTTGATACTTATAAATGATCATTTTGAACTAAGTATTGGTTTGGGAGTGCTTGCCAGGCTCAAAGAAGGAGCTTACCGCTGTTTATGAGTCTCAGGGGGAAATTTTTTTTTAACAAAATGTTTTCCTGAACCGCCAAGTATCTTAATCTTATTTTTGGAGACAGAAGTTGAGATCTAGTTAAAAATCAAATATTATCGTCTTATTCTACAATGGTAATTTTTACTTGGCATATGCTTTCAATATGATCTCCATAATGGTGACATTAAAGTTTGTTCCATGTGTGACAGCTATCCGTAATCACCAAGTGCATAAAACCAGTCTTATGATATCAGTGTTTCTCAAAACAATGGATAATAGCCTTAATCTGTGTAATCCATCATCTCCTGATGCAAAGTTTGATCCCCTTATCCAAAGTGATACGTGCAGTGCCATATGTTGCAGTATAGTTTTGTCTATAGTGGCTATAAATCTAAACAAAGCCTATCTGCTGAAATGGACTGCCATATGGAGGGGAGATGATGCAGTGCACCAAAAGCGCTGACTGGGATTCGAGGAAAAGAAACGTGAAATCAAATTTAAAGCAACTGGATCAAGTAAAGTTTCAGGCAGTATCCCGTTTGCCTGTGGGGGTTTTAATCCTAACTTTAATCTAGATTACACATCTGGTGTCTGCGTGCTACCACATCCATCTTGAACCCCTTGCTTTGGCTGAGCACTCTTCCCAGAAAAAAATAATGCCCATGTCTCTTAGGATGGGACAGAACATGGGCTGATTTCTCCCAGTCATGAGGCGCTAACATTAAACGCCTTTAGTTGCACTGCATTACAAAGATCCCTGTCTCAAAAACCACAGATTTGCATGGAGACAGCAGCATTTCAGAGCACTGTAATTGTGCATGTGAAAAAAACAAGGAGGTGATGTAAGAGGGGGGATTGTTGTAGAAATGCGGTTCGCAGAATACTTACGCTAGTTGGGACAGCTGCTTGTGTTGTTTGTGTTGACTCTGATTGAGCATCCTGGGCCAGTTGAGAAGATTACACTGTCATCCTTTAGAACAAGCCCAAAAAAAAAAAAAAAAAAACGAGCTCGGAAAATGGATTTCTCTCAGATTACTAGGGGAGCTTTTATTTGGAGCGTTGCAAAGTACATTTCATGGTTGTTAGCGCTTACTCTGTCTCATTCACTCACCCTCACATTGGAACACAAACACTCCTTCTTTCCACTCTCTCATTTCCTCTATCTGAAATATAAAACAATGTCCATGCTCTCTTCAGCCTTTACATCATTGCACAGAATCCATCTGAGTCCAAGCATACAAACATATATTAGAGAAAGATGATTATACATCAAAACTATCAGTTATATATCTTCTCATAAACATGGCTTCAGGCTTCTGAAAAAATAACCTAAGAGGAGCACTTCTTGAAATCATGGCAAGAAAGTAGCGAATATAGTATGAGACATATGGAAATCATACTGTAGGCAACATATCAAGAAGTTAGATCAATGCAAATAAAAGCTGCAGTTGAGTTATTTTCACAGTGGAAGGAAAAGCAACTTTGGATCAAATATATTGCATGTTCATGGAAGCAGCCGTTTACTAATATTGCTGCGGAGGCTTTCAGCTTCGTAATGGTCAGAGAGGAGCAGGACTGTTTATTTTTTTATTTAAAGGGCTTTAATGAGTAGTTCAGTAGTTCCTGTGCAGATAACAGCGAGCTCTTATGATGCACACTTGTATCAACGGTAAAAGTAAAAGTGATATTTAATCTCCTTCTCGCTGCTGCAATATGGATCTCCACAAACAAATAGAAAGTGAGGCCCGGGGTGATGGCCGTGTTCTATGCATCACTTAAGCCTCTTTCACATATGCACTGTCTGATCTGATCGAGCTGTATGTGTCAATGCAAATGTTAGCATTTTTCCTGATTGTGCCTTACTTCTAGCCACACCAACTGTGTCCACTTATTTCATGAATTGAACTGATATGGTATCTCTCTTATTGACAGCTATTTCCCTGTGTAGAAATGCAGATGTATTGTTGTTTATTTAAAATGGGACACTCTTTATGCAGTGTTTTGATCCCTGACTGGTTGTATTATTTTCAAATAGCTCCAGTCCTGAGGCAGTAAATTCTGTGTATGATGGTACTCTGGTTCTCTGATTGGTTGTCTATCCAATTGTGTTCAGAGGCAGTTTAATCTGTGTTTCTCTGGAAATCCAACTCAATGCACATGAGACGAGACAAATTCTTTGTAGATATATATAAAAGACTCAGGATGACCTGTCTACCTCAGAGCATATGCTTCATACTCTTTGATGGAGCAGCTTAATCCATATAAAAGTGATATAAAAGCTGTATCAACAAAGGAAACCACCTCAAAGTGGAAGGGATTAATGCTGGAGATGGAGAAGTTATTTACTGCACTGTTGTTTTTAGATTAGCAGTGATGATGAGAGACTAAAGAACAATCTCACAAATCTAATCTCAGAGAAATTTCATAGTACTTTTACAAAAATTACTTTTGAAAAGAAGAGGTGATTTGTAAGCATTTTACTTTAGACGTGGGAGGCAGTTTAAAAATGTGAAAGTGTGTTTTTTCACTCATTGAAACATATGCCTCTTGTCCCTCGTGTGACATGAGTGAATAGACTTGGGATGTGAGTTCTTATCTTTGCTTAAGAAAAATTACAATTTAAGACAATCATTTATTTATGATTTGATTTTGTGGAGATTGTGTTCTAGTGCATATATGAAAGGGGCTTTAGTAAGGAAGTTGGAAGTTAAGGATTGCGTCAGTCCGAGTTGTGGAGTTCAAAAGGCTGCTGGTGGCAGGTTGTGGTTGTTGTTTCCTGCGACTCCACCTTTCCCCAGCAGAGCCAGGGACTCCAGTGAGTGCAGACTGTCCTTCTCCAGATGTAGTCCACGCGGGGCCGAGTCCTCTGTTGCCCCGTTTAGACCTTCTCTTCCTCCTCCCGTGTCCCCTCCCACCTCCAGCAGATCCCCACTGGCAGCAGCGGCCGCCGCAGCTGCACACTCCTCTTTGAACAGTCGCTTGTGCTCCATCTTGAGTTCTTGGTAGGATCGGGAAAACATGTGGAAGATGGAGGTGGCGGGGAAGGCCATGATGAGGATCCCACTGAGAATGCTGCTCAAGGCTACCACCTGCCCCGGGATGGACCTGGGCACCATGTCGCCGTAGCCCACAGTGGTCATGGAGATAATAGCCCACCAGTAGGAGGCCGGGATGCTGCTAAAGTCATGAGTTCCAGTGAGCTCGCTTTCGGCCAAGTGGACCAGCGGGGAGAAGAGAGTGACAGCCACGCAAAGGAAAAGCAGTAGCAGACCGAACTCCCGCGTGCTACGTCTGACCGTTAACCCCAGAGTCTGCAAACCGAGAGAGTGACGCGCCAGACGCATGACGTACAGAATCCGGAGCGCTCGCAGGATCCTCAGCACCAGCCCGAGCTTATCCAAGTACCCCTTACTTCCTCCGTGCTCCATATTGGGGTCCTCCTCCGACACCACCAGGGAGACGTAGTACGGCAAGATGGCCATGGCGTCGATGATGTTGAGCGGCCCGCGCAGGAAGTCCAGCTTGCTGCGGGCTTGAATGAAGCGCAGCAAGAACTCCAGGGAGAACCATGCCACGCAGACCGTCTCAATGATGAACATGTTGTAACACTTGGTGGAACACTCGCCCTGCGGAGAAAGACGGGGGTGGGTGGGAGATGGATGAAGGATGAGGGGGGGGGAGAGGTTTGACAGAGAGAAAGACGAATGAGAAATGAGGGAACAGGGAGGCAGGGAGAGGACAAAAAACACAGGGTCAGATAATCACCTTCGGTAATTAATAAATCATGAGTTACAGTCACTCAGTATGCTAGAGCCGCCTGAGCTGGACTGATAGATAAAACACTGGCACAATCGATCAAAGATTTCATTAGGGACGGTTTTAAAGATTAATCTGACATCAGTCGAGGCGCTGACAAAAGGCTGTCCACTGACTGCTGAAAGAAGGAGGAGGATTGCAATGACAAACACACATAAGGGCTGTCAAGTTGAACATCTATGCTGACTAGTCAAGCTGTATCCATGTCTCTCCACATTGAAGTTATTCAGTGCATACTTCAATTTAGGATTTATACATGTGAGGACTTTGTACATTGCTGCATTTAATTTGCTTACATTTTTTGCGTAAGTTGCTCTTGCACTGAAAAGAAAAAACCTCTCACTAACCAATGCAGTGGACATGGGTCGTGACCTCTCAAACAATAGCGACTGATTGGATGAAGAAGCTTAAATACAGAACTGTTATACAAGTGTGACACACTAGGTTCTATTTGCACATGCGCTGCTTTACCCTACATGGCATTTAGTTGCAGCCTGTAGCTTCACCCACAGTGACATATATTTATATAGTGTTTAAAACATTGTCTTCCATGGTGCAAGTGGTGACAAAGGAGCTTATTCTTAGTGCTATGTGGTCGAAGAGCCACTGTCCTTCAATGAGGCCTTCGATGTAAACAAAAGTTCCTGTTCACAGCATCTTGATACCACACAAAAACCTTGTAAATGAACTAATATGCTATACACAATCCTGTGCTAAATATCTATATAAAAACAATGCAAAGCAAAATGATGACAAATGGTAATGTGCTACACGGTATAACTTTTATAATGGGGATACAATGAGCCATGGAATAGGAAAATTCAACTGCAGTCGTTACCATGCCACCTATAGATCAATAATGAGGTTTCACACCAAACAATGTTGCTTTCATTTTTTTTTTCTCTAATGTCAATAGAATCAAATGACAGCACCACATTCTGGCTTATTAGATAAAAGTGTTTGGGAGAATAGTACACTTTAAAATAAAACTGTATTTCAGATGTATGTGATATACAGGATGATCACCCTGTATTCACACAGGCATCACTGAAACACAGTGTTAAGTCAGTTACAGGAATTACTGTTGTCTCTCTCCTCTGCAATAACATTTCTGTTTTTTTATTTTTTTATTTTATCCAATCAAATTCACCTGATTTTAAATAATTATGAGTCAGGTAAGCCTCTCTTACCCATACGAATGTTTATTACTTAGGCTTCGCTTTTTGTTGCATTTTCTTGTTTGAATTACATTAGTTAAACTCCACCTGCACAAAATCTCATAAAGTGAGCCAAAAGTCAGTCCTGTCTCCTTTTAAAACACATCATGATGAAATGAATTAAAGCCTAATGCGAGGCCACACAGTTCATAAAAGTGGACATTATTTGTGTGTCCTCTCAGCCTCGTCTTTCATCAACCCTTTCCTCTGTTCACTGTGCGCTCATCTCTGGGTCTCATCTATTTTCTGTCCGTCTCATCCTTCTTTCCTCTTCGCTCCGGCCCGTGTCCCCACCCTCTCATCACTCATCCCCGTTCCCCTCACTCGGACTTCCGCCCCCTCATCCCTCATCCTCCGTGTCCCGCTGCCGCTCTATTTCAGCTCCATTCATTCCTGTTAAGTGAAACACAACTCCCTCCACTGTTTCTCTATGCGTGATACATGTAACACGCTCGCTGGCCGTTCCCCCGTGCGCTCATTCATCACGTGTGTCCTCTCTGCTTCTCATCCCTGTGTGGCACTTAGCTTTTAGCTTCATTCCACCCGACGTAGATGTATGGAGTGGTGAAAACGTTGTCGTCCATTGTGCGAGCAGTGACAACGTAATTTAAAAGTGTTCCCGCACTGAATGTTATACAGTGGAAAAGTCAGGGCCACGGCGCTCTGATGCTTTTACTGTCATCAAAGGCTTTCAGAGATCTTGTAAATGAATGACTAACTGCACATTTTCAACTCTCTATGGAGTTCATATTTGGGGCTGATGTGAATGGTTTTTGTTTATATAAAAGAGCTGAAAAGGTTTGCTTTTCTGACATTTTTTATTCATAGATACGTGGAATTATTCAAGCAGAAAGTAAAGCCAAAATGACAGTACCCCAAAATACCATCAGCCTGTAAAAACCTGGGAACTAACAGCTTATATCTCCAAAGAAGAGGCACCACGCTGTTAGAAAAGCACCACACTATTGTGTTTAAGCTCAGATTGATCATTTTGTTGGTATCTGTTTATATCTACCTTTATAAAAAGCTATAGAGCTGGGTCGGAAGTGGTGTCTTTACATAATATGTGACCATTAAATAGACCCAACACAATTTTTTTGAGACCTTAAAGCTACCCTGTGAAACTTTTAGCCAGTAGAGGGTGCAGACCCCTCTACAGAGTCTCTGTGTTGTTACAACAGCAGCATTGTTTTACGGACTTCGCTTATTTTTTGAAAGGCAGCTATCCAAACCAGCAAGCTTGTAAGAAAAAAACATGTCTTCTGAAACGGTAGGGTCATTTTAGTGTATTTTGTACAAATATGACTCTGCTAGGGTCCAGTGTGTTGGCCTATTTCTGCTACATCTATTTGAGGCGTAAAGAACATGTGACTCTCATAATGTCTGCCAGTCCAGGAGAAATAATGCTGAGGGTATTGTGTCAGTGAGATAGACATGATTCTACTATTCTCATGTCTAAGAACCATTAAATGATTACGAGAACATTGGGGCTAACTGTTACGAGGGGCTACTGACTAAAAGTTGGGGAGGGTCGATTAAGGACAACATCTAGGCTTTTTTCTCAATGATTTTCAAGGGGTTTTGGGCCAGACATATGTTTGTATTCGGGACTCCTCATCTGCGTCCACATTCAAATTAAGAACTCCCTGTTGGCTTTTGATTTACTTGGATTTTAAACACTTGGCAAAAATAAAAACATACAGATCCCAGCTCTAATTTAAGCTACATCTGCTTAAATTTAACCAATCAAAAGACAGTGTGGTTTTGCACATAAAGTGGGAAAGAAAGAACGTGTCCCGATAGAAATGGATTGAAATGCAACGTCTGAAGGGGGTTTAGAGTAAGAGTGTTAAAAAAATGTACTCAACTGTTCTGATTGTAAATGACCAAAAAGTCAAGTTTGTTTGAATAATGGTGCTGCTGCATAGTAACTTTTGTACATAACACACATAAACGCATGATTTGTGACACAAGATGAGTCTTTCAGATTGATGAAATTTTTGCACCGATTTTTCATTCTAATGGCAGTTTCCAGTCAAACATAAAACGCTGAATGTTACAGAGACATGAACAGGCAATAAATCTCATTTTAAAAGCTCACAATTAACGCTGCCAGTTCATCATCTCAGCATTTCCATCATTCTAATCGCATCAAAGAGCTTTGTGAATTTGAAATGTTTCTTGAGGCTGTTTATAACAAACTCTCTGCCTGTGGGTCCAGAGGAGCCGAGTTGTCACAGCGGAGGCCCACACAGTGAAAGTGATGGCTTCTTTCGAACAGGGCGTGATTTCTCTGAGGACAGCCAGAGGGATATTTATTCTTCAGGCGGGAGACGTTTACAAAAAGAGTTACTGAATAGTTTACAATTTTTCACCTTGAGAATTCCCTCCTCGGCAGCGTGTCAGTGTTTAACCTTTCTTTTCTTACAGTGCATTTGTAAAACAGGCTGATTTACTTTCACAGTGATCTTTGTGAACCAGATTTAGTGTGGCCATGACAAGATTTGTATCAGGACCACTGTTTGTAGCAAGGTTTTTAACAGACAAATCACTTCATTTCACATTTCTCTGATGTTTTAATGAAATGATTATCAGGCCTACTGTATATCTACTGGGTTTGTTCATAAACTACAACTCTTTACAGGGCGTCATAGCACTTTCTCCAATAGATTCATGCCAAACAGGCCTAAAACTGCACCCCCCGCCTTTAAATTAACAACACAATATAAATGAATTGCCCTGCAGTGTGACCACAGCCGTAGTCTTGCCTGTACTTGACTTCTCCATACCACTATCAATCTTCCAGACACTTTCGCCTCACGTTTGTCTCTCATGTGCACTTTCTGCTCCCTCATGGCTGCTCTTCTTCCCCCTCGCGCTGGCATTAAGCCCATGGGGACTTTGCAACATCCTTCTCGAGCCACCGCGTGATAGGCCATTTGTTACACAAGCTCCGCACTTGTCGCTTTGTCTTTCACACACAGACGCGAGTTCCCACAATAGCCTCTATCTCCGTGACCTTATCTCCTCCGAACGACTCTCTTCGCTCCTAATGTCAGTGACAGCTCATCTCGGCAGCTGTCCCACGAGGGGCTTCCTATTATCACAACATTAACGCGGCTCAATGTCACATTAAGGAAAGCCGTGACTTAGCTCCAATACCATTCTACAAAGTGAGCACAAATGGAACAACAGGTTCTCGTTTGGTATCGAGGAGGAGTCTGCAGCCTCACAATGAGATGTATTTGTCTTTCCAATAAACATAGATGTAGAGACACAAAATCAATAGTAGCCTTGTTGGGTTTTCTTATGAATAGTGTTATTTTGGCCCAGTTGGCCTAATTATTTGCCTGGTGGAGTCCAAAAAAGTACAGCAGTTTCATTTTTTATTTCTGGGAATGTCCTTCACGGAAACCTTCAAAATCAAAACAGAGGAAAGATCCAATGAAACTTTAAACTCTCTGTAGAAAACATCATTATTTGTTCTATTGTATTTCTGGAGTGGTATTCACATGAAGCACACTTTACATCTTGAGAAATTTATTAAATATATACTAGTGAAAATTGGTGCAGTGAAAAACAGACTTACAAGGGGGTGCATCACTGGTTCACTCAGCACTTGAGAGAACTTGTATCTCATTATGAAAGGGACCCGGGTTTGACTTTCGGCTCTGGTCTGTTTCCTCTCTCCTCTTTTTCTGTCTAGCTAACTGTCAGATGAAAGAACAAAGCACAAAAGCAAATTTAAAAAAGAAAAAGGATTACCAAAGTCCCGATGAATAAATTCTCTGAAAATAGCTTCTGTAGCATCTGTAACTCACAAGCTGCTTTGTACCATAATAGCAAGATTTTTCAATGTCCAAATTTACAGCAGTGCGTCAGCTTTTCCATACTCTCCCTCTGTACCCGTTTCCCACAACCCTTCTATTTTTACAGAGATACTTTTCACTGGAGTAAGCCTGATGAAAATATGACCTGACACAGAAAATGATTTGATATCGCCAACAATTGATCGCAGTTTTAAGAATGTGTAACAGATCCAGCCCCAAACACACTATCGTAACCCTCAGACACTCACCTTCCGCTTCATAAAAACAGCCTGTTTACTTTAGCGTAGCTGCTCTGATGTGTATCATTCAGACACACGAGTGGGTCTACCGTCTTGTGTTTTATTCTCTTCCCTTCTCGTCCGGCTTCTACTAGCGACCCGACACAGCGCAGGGAGACAGCAGCTGGATGGGGTCACATTGTGCACCAGGGGTTAACGTGTTTTCATTGTCAGACAAGAGAAAGCTTCTAACGCTGAATTATAAATGTGTTTTTTTTTTCTTTTTTTCTTTCCACTTGTAGGACACAAAAAGCTTCACATTTCACTGTCTGTCACAAAGCAATTAGGTTCTGTCCTATATAGAAGTCCTGTACTGTTTCACTGACAGCAATGAGACAGGCCCTGAATTATTGCTGCAGTGCCCTGTGAAGAATGGTTTCATTCCTGTCATTACAGCATGCAGCAGTAAATGAACAGAGAGGAAACTACATACATTTGTTTACACTACCCTTTAAGTGTGTGGAAATGTGCAGTTTTAAGATGTCACCATTCTTGCAACGAAAATACATATTAGGCTGTTTCTCTCAGCTCACTTGTCCATGTGGCCAGATGAAAGAACCAGTAACACCAGTGCAACCAGTGGAAAAGTTAGTTTAAAGCTCTTCCTCAAGAGACTGCATTCATTGATTTGGATTAATTATTGCGTATTTGAATTTAAAATGATACCAACACAAACATTTGACCATTCCCCTCAAGGTTATACTGTTAGAATTTCATCTTATACCATGCACACTGCTGCATGAATTTTGCAAGATATCTATTGAGGGGAAAAAAAAGAAGTAAATTTAAATAATCCATAGACCATGTGTGAGGCATTCAAGCCAAACACGTCAAGACAGAACTTTACTGTCCAGGATCACAGATGTAGATATATGTGAAGATGATTGAATTTAACGGGTGTCAGACAGTTATATTTTAGCCTTCCATCTGATCTTGAGTTTCAAATGAAGCTCTAAATGAGATTTCATGGCAAGCAGTCACAGAAGTATTCAGTTGCTTAGTGCACATTGAACAATAATAAATCGGCATGGTTTATTCTACACAGACGCATCTATACGCATTCACATGTAACTGATACTAATTTCTATGGTGTTGATTGTTCAAGGCAAGGCTGGGGTACTTTTTATGCCATTAATAAAACTTCACACTAAAACTGAAAAGACCTCTACATAAACCTGTATGAGCCAGACAATGTAACTCTAAATCTACTCTACAGTTCAGCGGATTGATTGATTTTCAATAATTGTCACTTCCTAAGTATGTAAGGTAAAAGCTATAATTCATGTTATGTTCTCCAGATCTTAAATATACTGCCTGTCAGTTAAGAAGTCAGTTAAAACAAGTAGTTTAATTTTGTGGTTCCACATAGAAACACAAAACTAG
The DNA here is from genome assembly GCA_036850595.1 of Rhyacichthys aspro. NCBI lineage: Eukaryota > Metazoa > Chordata > Actinopteri > Gobiiformes > Rhyacichthyidae > Rhyacichthys > Rhyacichthys aspro. The sequence goes on from CM072153.1 coordinate 10,494,716, forward strand.
TGGGCACATTAATGTCATCCACTTAAAAGGGACCAATAATTGGGTAAAAAAGAGCCTGTGACCACAATGGGACTAAAAGTAACATAACACTTAAAGTCATAAATCAGCTTAACCTTGAACAAGTCCTTGAACTCATTCCCACCACTGAATACCTTTTCTCTCTTCGGAGGCACTGCACTATTGTTTCTAAGCCCCTCCTCATGTGAATAGAAGAGGAGGACAATGATAAAAGACATCTTGAATGAACATGTGGTGGAGGTACGACACTGAATTACTGGGCTCCACCTGAAGAGCAGCACATCATGCGTTCCACTCGTCATGGGTTATTTAAAGACCTCATATAGTGTTATGTGACGCCCGAATCCATCATGGCTGTTTTCCTGTAAGGAGATAGCTGCACGTACAGCACAGATGCGGACATGCAGGGTGAGGCAATTTGCCTGTGTGCATCCATTTGCAGACATCCTTGATGTGCATTATGACAAAAGAGCAACAAACTGCTCTGATGTCCTCCAACTTTAATGGCACTGAGCCCAAGACTGTAAAGTTTAAAGTGCGTCTGCAGGACTAAAGTGGCCTACACTATCACTGACATAGAACAACAGCTTGTTCGTGCTCACACAGCCTAATGGAGAAAAATGAAATGGACAAGGAGAGGGGAATGGGAGGAAGATAGAAGAAGGACAAAGGGTAATGGATGGAGAGGAGTAGGTGAGATGAGCTCAGGGAAAGGAAGCACAGGGTCCTCTCATTCACAATATGTCTCTATTGTCTTTCTGTCAGACGCTACACACACTGGGATTTTCCATCCACTGAGGGGACATTGTATTAACATTCCTTAAAACAAAAAGGCTAACAAATGGCTAATCACCATATTATTGAACTTGAAATGCAGCCAAATTCATTTTCTAACTTGCAGCAGATGCAATAATGTGCTACAAGTTAAATGTGTACAGCATGCTGGAACAACACATGGTACAAATAAATTGTCTTTGTTTTGTTCTGGATACTAATATTTATTCAGCTCTGATGACATTTCCTGTCATATATTTGTTCACTGCAAAACAACTGAATAATATATTTAGCCACACTTTGTGTGCAGGTAAACATTACCTACTAGTTTCATTTCTATCATTCATCATTGGATGGTTTTAATCAATTAAAATGCAGATGCAATAAAAATGGCCACAGAGCCAAATGTTGTTTCTTTCTGATTTCTTGAATCTGTGTAAAAGCTTTGTGGAAAAACACAGGACCTGCCTGGTTTAGAGGTCTGAGCTGGTTATGAGGGGACCTCTTACTGCAGTGACAGTAATGACAGAGGAGCAGAGGTGTGTTTGATTTGCTGCAGCTTGGGGCAGAATGTGTTGTGGATGTGAGCAGGGGCACCCTGTGGGCCCACACACCTGCTGCTGCTGCTGCACCTGGGGGAGAACCAGCTGCTCACATGGGGTTGTTTACTTATTGGTGCAGTGGTGTAGTTGTGGTTTTATCACTTATCTCCTGTCCAGCAGGTGTCCTCAGTGAGCTCACTGCTCTACACACCTGATATTTGTTAGCACTGTTTGCGCTTCATCAAAAAACAAATGTAAAAGAGCCTTTTACAGCTTCTCAGATTGAAAATAATTAACCTCCAGAGTAATCAGTTAACGTTCTACAACATTTGAATACTTAGCTTTTATTTCCTCTTGGTAACCCAGAAGTTAGACATTTCAAATGACAGAAACTGAATGATAAAGGAGACAACCCATCTTTTTTAAGACACTCTGAACTAAGGACGTTAATATTAATCTTCTTTTGTCAGAATAACTTTTTAGATGAACCTGTACAAATATGGTACTGCCCACAGTCAGTAGGCAATTGCAACAATATGTTCTGATGATTAGTCAGGAAACCTTTGACTAAATAAGACAAATATTTGAAAGGATTCTGGGGTTTTTTTTCCAAACATTTATTCTGTCAAAGTAAATATCTTTTTACTTACTTTGCTATGCTACGTTTTGTGGTACAGTTCCATCCCGACATGGACACAATAAACACCTCATAACTTTGCTGTTCTGTGGCATAATCCCACTTGGCAGCCATGCAGCACATCAGACAGAGGCAGTAGGGCTCCCAACCATATCGTCTGTAATAGGCATGGAATCTGCTTTGCACTGATACAGTCAAGCGGCGCAGCGGCACGCCTGCAGACACACTCACACAAAGACTCCTGAGCTAATGCATGCTAATGTGTGCACATCCCATCACATACATTATCATTACATTAAGAGAGACTGATAATTAACTTAAAGCTCAGTCTTAAAGATGCTGCAGAATCCTGGAGGTTGTGAAAAATGACTATTGTCGCAGCATGATTTACTGAGGAGTAGGAGATGAGTTATATTTATATAAAGTGTCAAGTTAGGGGTCAGGTGGAGTTTACAGTCATCATTTAAAGCAACATAAATACTGTTTATGACTGTTATTTAGAAAACAAATCATCTTATAGTGTGTAGAGGCACATCCAATGACAGACGTTTCTACATGTTTGAGAACAAATGGACAAATCTAAGAACAAAGAAAATAATGTTATGAAAACAGTCTGTGATATCTTTTCATTTGTCAAAAGGAAATGCACACCAGACTGCTGTATCAGAGGGTTTTTAAAAGAAATATTCAGCTGAAGGAAAAGGCATAACATGTTCAGACGACAGCATTTCAATGGGTGTTGCTGGTTATAATAATTTGAAAATGTGGGTCCTTCTTCTGTCTGACTTGACTCATGTACTGTCTAATTTTGTTTGCCCCAGAGTCATACTTCCTTAGCTGTGACTTTAACACAACAGCTCTGAATAACTACCCGCCCCGGTCTCTGCACCGAGCCAACATCTTTAACAGACATGGACACCCTTTACGCTCCTTTTCATCTTTGTTTAATAGAGGCTAAAATTATGAGGCGCGGGTGGATGGCAAAACGTGAGGAATGGGCTCAGTATATTGTGCCACTGTGTTAACACGAGGTTTGTGATTGATTATGGTGCTTTGTCTTGGCAGTTTGGCCCAAGTAGCAAACTGGCAGTGTTTATGTAAAAGCCAGAACACACACACACACAAACTGAGATACACATAGAATATTAGAGATGAAGCTGAAGTGCCATGAATAAAACAAAAGTGACAGTGTTTACTGGCATTATTCCTTTGAACTACAGAACAATTCATTCACTTTTCCAAGCAGTCAAAAATGTTGGCTCCCAAACCACAACTCCCCCTCAGAGACAATCATTTTTGGAAATTGTCTTTGTAGTTTCACAATTCTACACAGTTCTGGACCAGAAGTGATTATATCAGAGCCAAGACTTTGATCTGTTCCAAATGATTCTCAATAGGGCTGGACATTATTAGAGTGAAATGTCAGATAAGAAAACACATTCTGTTTTTAGCTGTTGGCTGTGGAGGACTTATCTTGGCATGACAGGACGTCTTGCTCATCATTTCATTTTTCCACTCGCTTGTGTGTATTGTGCTTTATCACAAAACTTGGGAGTGAAAAGCCTTTTGAGTCGCTGTATGACAGTCTGGTACAGGATCTGCTCTGTCTGCAGCGGGTCACAACTGCCCGACACATCACTGGGATTCTACTTTTCTCACCTGGAGCCCATAAACTGTTCTACCTCCTGCCCTCCAGAAGAAAAACGTACCCCCCATCATACGTTCCACATTCGACTGACTGCATTCCATTTCTCCCACTTCAACTACTACACCTGCGCTGTTTTCTATGGTATTCTGCACATACTAAATATTGCATCGTCAATGTTGCATAATCACACAGCATATGTATCTTTGCATAGTTTACATCCCTGCACTGTTAATGTGTGGAACGTACTGTCTATTCATGCTGCACTCTTGTATTTAGAGAGCTTAGTGTATCCATCTGTCATTAAAAATAAACCATGGCAGCTTGTGGTGATAGGCTCACCACAAGAAAAGATAAAGGCTAAATGATTGGAATATCTTTAAATGGATACTGCAATGTTTTTATCGGTCAACACAGAAGAGAAACAACCTGAAAGGAAACATGCTAAATGTGTGACATAATATTAATTGAATTACATTATATTGTCCCTATGACTTTTCCATCCAAACTCTATTAAAAGTACAGTGAAGCCACTGTTACTCTGTACATCTCTGGCCTAATCAAGGGGGCGGGCCTTACACCTGTCAATCACTACATTAGGAAGATGATTGGTGCTGAGGCTGTGGTAAAAAATAAGCCCGTTTTTCCTTTTTTGTTGATATTTGCATAGAAAAAAATGTCTATTCTTTAAACAATATGCTACATGATATTTAATGTCAGGAGGAACTTAGGGGCCTAAGTCCATTAATACCACCCATCCCTGGAATTATCGATTGTCTAATATCGTCATTTAAATCCAGAAAATACTGTATACATTTCCTGCATTAATGCACAGTCTGATATCATAAATGACTCTTAAATAGCTACACAAATCAAACTATGCATGTCCATTTGTATTTTATAGCCATGATGATGCATATGTTGTATACTCTGCACTTCCTGCACTTCTGGTCAGATTCTAAACTGCATTTCATGTGCTTGCACACATCATGAGACATGTAAGTCTAGTTTAAGCTCACAGTTGAACTTAAGTGGCCATTTTAAGTTAAAATGACATCAGTATCCAGAAGGTAGTCCAGAGACACTAGAGCTATTAGACACATACATGTTCACTACAAGCCGTCATCCCTCACAAATTCTAGCTGCTCTAAACTGATTTTTTAACATTTCACATATCCATATAGACACAGCTTTTTAATATGAACATAATATATCATCATGAGGAGTTTGTTTAGAACCAACCTATTCAATCAACTTCCTTTTTGTGCACTACAAGAGCAGCAAATTGATTTGTAACGATTTAAGACAAACAAATTATAAATAGACCAGGTTTGAAGTGTCTGCTTATGATCATCACAAACAATAGAAAAACAAAGCTATTGTTCCCTTCAGTGTAACCTAACTATCATTCTTAGACACGACTGAAAACAATTTCTGCTTTGTTTTAATCACTGTCATGTTTTGATGAAAACTCCACAACACACAGTTCACACACAAGGTTACCTCATACAAAGATCATGGTGAGAGGGCTATTTTCTGCAGAGGCTTTACAGATAAGCAGTTTGTAACACAAGGCACTAAGTCCTTTTATTTATTCCCATCAGGTAAAACAAATCTGCAGCGGTGGCGCAGAAATAGCGTCATATCTGAAGACAGGCCTGATGAGCACAATAACATTTACATGCACCAACTTTCAATCACGTCACATTCCCAAGGGTCACTATGCTAATGGTTTGATAATGAGTTGATAGAAAGTCAATGGGTTTCAGGATGTCCAAGGTCTTTCTGCTTGCATCAGTCGAGAGATGCTTGGACTCGAGGATAGATGTTTATGGATTTTCAGGATCAGAGGTCAAGGTCACAGTGCCCTGCTGTCTGTGTGAGTCTTGTAAACATGAAGACAGCTATGTGGGAGTTCTCATTAATATGTATATGTGCAGGTTAAGAGACGATGGGTACTAATAACAACTAATAATATATTGACAGTATTTTCTTTAAACATGCAGGTTCCTGTTAGCATTCATCCTAAGGCTCATTTTCATTGGTCCGTACCAGTTTATTCCCAACTTTCTAAACATTTAATTCAGAAAGCTACGCCAATGTCCTATCATTTACAGACTCACTAATGTTTAATGCAGTGTAGATGATAAATACAATGCTTTAATTCACAAAGTAAGATCTGTCTGACGCTGGAAACAGCTGTATCTAATGAAGGCAAGCTTTGTTTAAGGGAAAAACTGTTGAAATACAGTAAGACTGGTCATTAAGAGGTCATCAGAGATTGAAAATCATCCTTGTTTTTGCAGATTGTCTATCATCCAACAAGTACACTGTATTGTTTATCTCAGCCTTTTTAAAAGCACTTCGAGGACTCCTGCTAAAAGCCATGTTTCCAGTGAAAATAAAATGCATAAATTCAGCTGTTGCCAGTAAATGCTCGCTTTTTGTTGTTTTTTTCTTAGAATATGATTCTTTATCATGAGAACAAGTGGTAAGTTATTTGAAAAAAAAAAATCTGTTTCATTTTTTTCCATTTGCTTCTCGTTTTTGCTCAAGTAAGGATTATCTATCGTCCAATCAGCTGACTGCAGTGTTTACCCCCACTTTTTTTAAAGCATACCACAGCGTACGGTACACTTTTTGGTTATGGAAACTTACCCGTAGTGATCCATCCTTTACCATACCGCTCTAATGGAAACAAGGCTATAGTTGTATAATATAAAGGCCCTAATGTATAATAAATGAGACAAAAAGTGATGTATAACTAAACATACTGCATATTTGTCATGTCAGACTTTTTCTGCTGAACCAGCTCGTGTCCACAACCAAACGCCATCAACAGAAGGTGCTGATCAATGCACTGCAGATGCACACAGCAATCAGCAACACCGCACAGCCCATAGATTACTTTTGTACTTTCAACACAGGTCTTATTTTTTTTTCCAACCAACAACATTATTGAACAGACAAATGAACAAAGTATGCCATATTGCACTCTATAAGACATATATTAATGCTACTTCGAAATATAAATGGTTATGAATGTAATTTATATCAATGCTTGAAATGAAAATATGAAATATGAAAACTGTGATTTAACTAGGCTAAGAATAACAAAATACTAACTCAAAGCCAACCAAGTTTCAGAAACCAGAAGCAGAACAGAGCCTGGTTATTGTTAGTCTTGCCCTCCATGTGTTAAACTATCATCAAACCGTGACCGTAAAAAAAGAAATGTAAATAGACTTGAGGTTTTGAAAGGTCATGACATCTCCACTGACTACATGCCCTTTCTTCTTTTTGCAGGTAATAACACTTTGTCCCAGACAGTGTTTAAACTTTGAACACCCCTCAAGGATCAAACACAAGAGGCTTCATATTGCACTGAGTGTTTATATCCTCCTTCTTCTTATTCCCCTCCACTTCAACCCTGCACAATGGCTTTTTTCTTCTCTCCAGTTCCTTCTTTTGGACTTTCTGAAACAATGTGCAATCACAGAGTGGTCAGCCCACTCTATAATCACTTGCTCTGATTGATTCTGTATTGACGTGTCTCTGCCGGAGTGTGAGAGGATAGTCAATCAGGAAACATGTCAGAACCCACAATCTGGATCTTAAGTTATCCGATGTGGTACGTTGGTCCCCATCTCTCCTGAGTGATGCCCTGGGGCGTAATTATTGAACAGCAAATCCCACTCCAATTTATGGCATTAAACAGCATAAAGCGGCCACTTCAATTACCCCCAGGCCTGAATACGACGGACTGAATCTGATGAGACTGCATACAAAAACTCCATCACTAGAGAGAATATTAAAGACATGAATCTAAGTGACACGCGGAAAGAGTAAAACACTTTGACGTGCGTTCACTGAATGAATGAACAGTTCTTCAAAGTGACTGCAACTTTTATTCGGGAGTAAACTCTTACGTCTTCGCTGCATTCTTGACATTTGAACAGTAATAAAATGTAAACTCAAGGTGACCCGCCGCGGTTGTCTAGGGACTGTAAAAGACACTGTTGGGGATTTATCAGGAAAGAGCAGTGTGAGGACAAGGCTTATCTCCAGAGTTGATGAATATGGAGGCCAATAACCTCTGTCCACGTTGTGTTTATTTTAAAAACAGCCTTTACGAGGACAGAGGACTGTTTGCGCTAAACAGAAGTCCGTTTTCCATCCCGCACTAATTATAGTTAGCCCTGATGATAATCTGTTTGATCTTAATTGCTCACATGCCGATGCTAATGAGCGTCTGCAGGTATCTACATGTGAAGTGCCATAAATAATCACAGCAGCGTCTGGCAGGTGGTCTGCTGAAAAAGACGTACAACATGGAGCTTGAAGCGCTTCTATTTAATTAATAGATTTAATGCATCCTTCAGGAAGTATTTGGACAATGAATAAGCACAGCACTCATAAGCATTACATGTAAGAATAGATCAGTGTGACTGGATTCAAACGGGAATTGATAAGCCGTAACATTTCGACAACATAGCTCCATGAAATTTGGCACCACAATATTAGCAACCCACCACTCATTTAACTTCATATACATATTTTATGCCTCCATTTCCATTTTTGAAGGGTCAGTAGCACCCTAACTTTATTCTGCAGTAAGGAAACTACACATTTCATATAATATGGCAGGTTTTCCCATAAAGGGCAGCGTGCTTATGCAGCGTAGAGATACACACATACACAGTGGGAGATTGAGGAATGACAGTTATTATCAGTGAGCTTGAATCACAGCCACGGGATAAAGACCCCTCCCTGAAGGGTTTAGCTCACAGTGATATAATGTTTGATACAAGGGATCATCTGAGGACACAGGCGCGACACAGAAATATAGGAAGAGGAGGGGAAGCGTTCATCTCGTGGTCTTGTCCTTTTGTAATTCCCTCTTCAAAGCCGACTTTCTTCACCTCCTCTGTCTCTGTCCTCCACTCGTGATCCCTTTCTCTCACACCCAAACAGAGGCAGGCAGACGCGCAGGGTGAATGATGAGTGCATGAGGGATTTTGGTTCACTCCAGAGCAGACCAGAGACAAAGACAAACAATGGAGCTGTGTGAATTAAAGATGATAGGATTCCTGCTGCTCTTGTTCGGGATGGTCGGCCTGGCGGCACACTGCAGGTGGACTTCGGCGGACCACCGCACAAACAACGCATCTCGGACACATGCAGGCAGAGTGACATGAAAACAGAGAGTTTATTTACTTTTCAGAAGCAGTCTGTCAGGTCCGACTGCAGTGTGCAATGCTAGGAAAGAGTTACACAATATTTTGCTTTGGTAAGAGTGTGTTGTTCTGTCGCACTGTGCCATACTAATACATTAAACATACTAATTAGGGTAGACCGGGGCGTGTGATTACATCTGACTGCATTTGAGGCTCCACAGCCACATGCAAAGGCCTGTAGTATTCTAGTCTTTCTGTCAAGACATCAACAAGTGTCCCGGAGTGGTTTCAGTTGTCTTCCACTATGACACACTACACGAAGGTGACGCCTGATGCCTCGTCATTTCTGGCTTGACCTTGTTGGGACGTCAGATGTTGGGAGTGTAATCAGACTGATGGGGCGTCAGTATAGTGATATACTTTTGCATTTATCTAACTTATTGTTTAGTGTATCCTATTGGAATGATTGGCAGTGAGACTAACTCCAGGGATCTGACAAAGACAGAATTAGACTTAGTGGTCAGATGTTATATTCGCTCCACACATATTTCAATAAGAACACCCAACCAAAACCATCTAAGCTCTTTTTACTCGAAAATATAGCTCTACTCCAAAATTTTACAGTAAAAGTCATTCAGGAGGCAAGAATATAACAATGATTTTAAGTGAAAGCCAAGACCCAGATCGCTAAACCAATATTTTAATTTGACTAGAAACACTAAAACAACATATCATCCCAGGTATCTTTTTATAAAATGATGACACACCTGGATATGCATCTAACGTATTCACTGTGTATATACAACATCCCGAATAATTCCGAGTAAGCTCTGTTTATCTGCTTCTTTTGTTGTGAGCTCTGCTGCTGCTGTCAGTGTCAAAAAATAAATCTACTGCGGCGCCCGACTCCATACAACTGCGCATTTGGCACCAACACGTTTGTCCTATCAGAGGCTTTAAAAGGCCCATGCCACCGATGTCAGATCTCTCACCCCTCACGTCCTGTGGGTTTGCGGTGCTATACTGTCTGAATCATACTGCAGGACTCCATCTAATTGCCCACTCAAGCTTTTCCATCTGTGATCCTGTGACCATCACCGGCGACTGGGATGATCCTGGCAGGCTTCTGCAGCTCATCAAGCATTCAGCAGTGGGTGCTTCCCTCGGCCTCTCTAGCTTCTCCTGTATCACACTCCCTCGCTCTCGGTCTTTTGGCTGCCAGGGAATGCTCATATCAAAATCAATACTGGGTTAATGCCGCGGGTGACGTCTCTGGGAGCTGCTGGCACACAGTTAGAGCAGAGGGAAGACTTTTCTGTACAATTCAATCTTTGTAGTTAGTGCTGCATGACCCTCTGACCTTTTTGTCTCAAACCTTTCCCAACCAATGGAAAAAAAACCCACCAAAAATGAAAAATCTTAGAAATGACGCAATAAAGAAAGCAGTAGACTGGAGAATAAATGTGTGCCGAATTCACAGAGAGAAGCGGTTACAGTGGCTGACTTCATTACTATTGTATATGCACGTGGCAGACTGTGGGGCTCTGATGTGTCTCTTCTTACGTGTGAAATTGATTGTGTTTGTCTTTGGGTGCCAACTACAGTAAGGCTATTCCATTATTCCCAAGTGTTTGCTGACAGACACTGGCCAGGCCTCAGTGAGCACCTTTGAGATTCATTATTCTGATCCCACTGGGATATTTAAGCGGCTGTGACTTTACCGTAAAAAATATTGAGGCAATATTTGAGGATTTAAAAGTAAGCATTCACCATGTTAGTCCCGTTCTGAAATAGAGCTAAACCTGCCAATTTAACACTGCGCTCTTTATGTGCTCCATTAGCTTCCACCAAACAGAGTCAAAGTGAAAATGTTTAAATTGCCCTAATTACAAGGTTTGTAATGAAAGCGTCTCGGAGCTGTAAATTAACAGACAATAGAAGCTCACACCTCTTTCATCAAAATGAGACTTAATCTATGAGCCCTTTTGAGCTGAGGGATAATACATCTGCCTGGCTAATTGGTAAAAGTGATGGCATGTGTGATGTGTCAGTGATTTATAAGCATTTTAGCTGAAATGGCGACAGGTACAAACCTCTACTACATGTGTTCAACCAAATTCATATCTACTGTGTATATATCCTTCCATAAGATGTCACCCATAATTGAAGCTTTTTAGCAACATGGCTGGCTGTGTTTGCCCTCATTAGAATACAAAAAACAACCAAGTGAAATAATACTAATCCCCAGAAATAATCCCCATTAATAACATATCTTGATACATTCACAGTTGTGAGAGATTTAAAAAAAATACACTTGTTGATTAGGACTGCTGTATTTTGTTATAATTGCTACATGTGGATTTTGACAATAAAACAGTACAGGATGGACTCTTATGTGAAGGGTGTATCAGCTTCTAAAGAGAACTGTTCCAAAATGTTGTCAATCTTTATTTTTATGATTTCATTGTGTTTTCTATTTAAATTTTCTGAACATCCATATCTAGATAATGGGTCTGTCCCATCAGATTTTCATAAAATGGTCACTATAAGTTGGAAATGATTGACTGGTGTGATCAAGTTTACCACCAAGTTTAGCCAGATCCTAATGCGGTTCAAAGGTTCACCTTTTCTTTGTCTGCTGTAACCATCACTAGCTAGCAACTGCTAACTGTGTGTAACACTTCACAGTGCATGATGAACTCTAATTTTTTCCCAAATATGGCAATGGCTTCAGCATAAAAATGAGCATTAGGTTCCATTATCTTGATGAGACTACCTCTGAAGTAAGTCACGTGAACTTTTTTGATTGACTCATGATGATACATTTCTTGCACAGGAAGAATGAAGATGACATTCTTACTTACCCTGTCCTCCTCCTCTCTCAGGTCTGGCATAGTGCTGATACACAAGCTGACCACCGTCACTGCCACCATGATCACAGACATGCAGGCGAAGATCTTCCCCGGTAAACCCGACTGAGGATTCTCCACCATGTCTCGGAGCCAGTTCATCACCTTGCGGTACCTGGTTTCCTCGACGGGCACTCGCTGCATGGCGTTCCTCTGCCTGCGCTCCTCCTCTCTGCGCTCCTGCTCATGCACCTCCTCTATGCGCGTGTACATCTTCCTCTTACAGCAGCGCTCCATGTAGGCCATCTCCACGCCCCAGTACGTCAGCTCATCGTGGAGCGACAGCACGCACATCTCCCTCAGCAGACGCAGTTTACCCGCCGCCAAGAAGTTGAGGATGACCCTGAAGGCAGACGGCGAGCGGTCAAAGAAAAACTCTTTGCGGGCCTCGTCATAGTCGTCACAGACGCTGGCGATGTCCTCGGGCGAGCGGCAGCCGCAGAGTCGACCCAGGCGGGTGAGGGGGAACTGCTCCAGTGTGCTCCAGGGGAAAGTGTAGCGGTTCCCTCCTACGTTTATCACCGCTAGCACGCCATGGTCAATGGACACCAGGTCCTCCGGCCGTCGGATGAACTGAGCTCTTTGGTAGTACACACCCTGTCATGAGAAACAGCAGGGCCTTTAAATATTTTGTAAATGAATCTGTGAATTTGTAGGTGAGTGGCTCTAGAGGACAACAGAAAGTCATAATAATGAAAGCTGATGTTGACATCTGTTTCACTGCTGCCTCACGCTCACATGCACAAACAGACAGTGGCAGTGACACGTTTACATCAGATGTTTCCACTCATGTCTGTTTCAGGAACATTTAATCATATCTTTAATTGTTTATGGTTAGCTCACATGTCACTTTTATCCACTATGTAGTATTTGATCAACAGTATCCTTCCTTACCTTGATGGTCTCAGTCTCGGGGATCTCAGTGAAGATGCGGTCGAGACTGCTGTCGTCGCTGACAGAGAGGTTGCTGAAGTCATGGTTGGCGTTACTGATGATAGGCATGGCGGCATCTGGAAAACACGCTGCTCTGAGGTGAGCAGCTCACGTAACAACGAGCTTCAGGTTCTGGGACACAGCAGCCCTTTGGGTGGTCAAACTTCTTGTGACTTCAGTGAAAAGTTGCACAACAAATGGCTTCCAATCCTTTTCCCTCCACAGCTGTGAGCGAGGAGCAATGGCTTTAGCAGAGTGTCAGGACACAATCAGTCACTGAGTTTTGATGTTGTCCATCGCGGTCAGGCGTTGTGTGGGGATTCAGCTGCAGATCAGAGGGTAATCCTGCTCTGAAGTAAGAGTCTGGAAAAGGAAATCCTGAATAAAGAGAGTGGGTTAGGATTGATCAGAGACTGAGCTGCATAAAATCTGATGCCAAATGTGTCGACGTCCAGGGACTGAGGGGGTGTCCTGTGTCGGCTCTGCGGGATTAGGGAAGGCCTACACTGATGATGGCATCCTGCAGGAAACAAGAGAGAGGGAAAATGTCAGAATGCAGACATGGGGAAGTGGGATTGAGGAGGGAAAGGAGGGTTTGCTACACAGATTACTTTCAAAATGGAGAAGTTTGTCTTTAATACATCTGACACGTTAACTAAAGCTGTATTTGAGGACTTAATAGAACTCAGCCGTTATTATGACTTTATAACTCAGAAACAGGCAATATCTGAGGACGACATGAGTGCAGCGAAAGAATTGGGAAGACAGATGGTGTTGGGAGAGAGAAAGGAGAGGTGGAGACACAGAGCACACCTCAATGAGACTGCAGTGCTGTAAGCCCCTCCCTTTCGTTCCCTTTCTAGTGCGAAACAAGACAGACAGACAGACACATCAGTGCTGCTGCTATAAATGGACGCTCAGTGTGGTCAGTGAACTTGAACAGCAAAAAAAAAAAAAGGGTTTCTTTATTATTGCAGGTGTGATAAAATGTGGAGGAACAGAAAAGAACATTGAGGTTGTGTCGTTCACACTCGGACTGAATCACTGGCTGTTAGAAAGGCTGCAAACCGAGCAACAAACACCAAAACACAAGGGCCAGCATGTTTTCTTGGCAAAGAAATTGAAGTGAAAACTTACTGGCAGTGTTGCTCATTCTAGTCGCTCTGGATGATTTGGTGTGTATTAAAGCCTTAAATAGCTGAGGTCATTTCATACTGAGCCCTGTTGTTTATCATTGCACTGATAAAAACTGACTGATTCAAGGGAGGGCCTCTTTCCCACTCTTACTCTGAACAAAATACAGCTAAATGTGCACTGAAAACAAAAAATGCACCGGTATAACAAATGTTTATTAAAGATAAGTTTGAGTCAGGCCTGGGCACCTACCGATTGTATTCAGTTATATCTCAGGAGCAAAGCCTATAGTGTTATTGCTTTTTTTTTTTTTTTTGCTAAAAAGGAAAATGGGTTTTAACAATTTCATTTTTGATAGGAAACCTGTAGTGCCTGAAGAACTTTGCATTTTGCATTTTACTTTAGCCTTGGCCCTAAATGTGATAAACCCAGAGGTGAAATAAACATGTTTATAGTCTGGGGTAAAAATAGCTTTAGTCTCTAGAGATATGTTTTTCTTTCATGACAAGTGTTGGAGGAGTGATTTTTATTTTTTTTGATAAATCTCTCAAAGCTCTATTAAACACTACGGCGTGGGACATGTTGGTTCCTTTGATCGACAGCCTTCAGAGTATATCTCTAATTGTCTTTCAGAGTTGCTGGCTGTTTATTCATTCTACTGTATTTGCCCTGGCTGAGCTACATGTCATGTTATTGCCATTTTTTCGAATTGCTGGGCGGATAAGGTCACTACAACTATTCAAGATACTGGGAAGCTTCTGCAAAGTAAAGATGAAATGTAACAGAAGTTTCATCCATTTACACTTTATGAGTAAAATGGCAAAACACGCACATAGTTAAACTGAAGTCAACTCTAGCCTCTTCTTGTATAATTTTGCTGTTTTACTTTCTTTGAGCTGTGATTGGGTGAGAATTAAACAATCAGTAGAGTCCCTCACATGAGAACACACATTGTTTTAACAGACTATAGGTATATAATAATAAATGAAATGCAGTATATGGTACATGAAAATAAGCAACAGGAAAAAAAGCTTGAAGAAGTCTTGCTTTTGATCCAAATATCTCTGATTAAAGGAAAATCAAGAGACTTAAAATACTGGATGCACAGGAAAATGAGGATTTATCAGACACAGAGTATAAGAGCTGCACTTGCCTTGAACTTTTCTTTGGTCACTTTTACATAACATCCCTAAAAGTCAACGTGCACACTCTGCCCTGCCTCTTATATCATCACAGCCTAATGTCCATCCACGACACAGACAAGCATCACCGGTAAAACTACATACATGTCCAAAGATTTGCAAAATAATGATGATGATGGTCAGCTTATAACTTTTACTGAACGTGTGAATGGAGAAGTGGAGAGTATTGAAGGACTGGATTCCACCAACAGGACTCAGAGGCACAGGATCCAGTACAGAGCCAATAAATCACTCCTGTCACCGGGCTGGTGTTTCATTTCCACCTCACACATGGCAAAGGGAGCTCCATAAAGTATTTATTAATCACTCTTTATTCCCTCTGGCTGTTTTTCTTCAGTGAAAAGTTAATCGAAGAGGCTGGAATTGTTCACAGCGCCCTTTTTTTTCCCCCTTTTTGTCCAATCAGACTTTACAAAGTGCACAACAGCCTTTGAATATGTGCCGGGATTTATTTTGTCATCAAGGGAAATTCAGTTTGCATTGACATTGCTTGTTGTTTTATAGGTTGAAGTCATCTTGTATTCAGCATTCAGTCAGAGAGCTTATATAATATTCATGGGCAAGTCAACAGAGGCTGCATTTGGAGCTGGTGAATGGTGAATGGACCCCTGTCTCATTACAGATCAGATTACTGTGTCTCGGGTACATGCCACACTGGAGACAATGTCCACCAGACACACGCTGGATGCAGAAAATTAAAACAAGCCAAGTGGTCAAAGTCATCTGTTAAAACTGGAGCCGTCTCTCCTTCATAAACAGTGTTAAAGAAGCGTCATTACCAAATAAGTTGAGACACACGAATCCCCCAAACCACATCCAATTTTAGACATCTGAAGTTTAAAGTGCATCTTACCATTCTCCTCAAATCCAGCCCAGTCAGAAGCTGTCAAATCCCCGCGTAAAAGCCTCGCGGTGGCTCCGATCCTTCAGCACAGAGCCGGTCTTTCCTCTCGCTGCATGTTGTGGGGACATGATCCGCTCCGGGGACAGGATGGGCGCGCACACAGAGCGGAGCGGACACAGCAACGGTGAAAGTGTCCCGTTTCAGTCCGGACCCGTAGCGCTGCTGCTGCTGCCGCCGCCGCTGCTGCTGCAGGAGGAGGAGGAGGTGGAGGAAGAGGAGGGGCGGGGGGAGAGAGGGAGCCGCGGTGCGCAACAGAGAGCACACAAGTTGAAGTTTGCGTAAAGGTGGTGACAGTCAGTGATAAAACCACGTGAGATGCGGAAGGGAGAGTCTAGTGGAGAGCGTACAGGGCTGGATTGGGCAGGTTTCGTTTTGCCTCTCTCAGATGATATCAAGGACACGGAGGAGATGCGTAATCGTCCGTGATACTGACCACACTCGCTTTGCACATCTCCAGCGGGCGCGGCTCTCCTTAAACTACCTCGAAGACATTATTTTTCTGCATCAACGCATCAACTAAAACTTTGTCAAGCTCGTGTTTCGAAAGAAAGATGATGTTTTATTCTAATGACAGTGAACGCTTCTTCTTTCCACATTAAAATGGACAGTTTAAGTGATAGGGTCCTATGTCCTCAAATTGGCACCTGGGCTGGCATAGCTCTGACATTGACCTGAGACTTTGCTTCTCCCAGTGTTTTTTCACACAAGCATTTTAATGGTTTATTCATTCCGTTCCAAAATGATGGAGACAGGTGAAATGTTAAATGTACTTATTGAAACCTGCAAGAAATAACTTTATTAGCATTCCAAGTGACATGCTTTCCAAATGGTTACAGTGACTACACAATGACAGATCAGAAACTCTGAGCTTGACTTTAAATAGAGTATCCAGTGCTGACTCAATGGAGCATTGTGCCCACCTTTGCGGCACCATTGCCCATTTGCACAAGGTGAAAGTTCAGGGAAATAAATATCACCGAGCTCAGAGATTTATCTGTGTCGGTGGTCTCACGCTCTCTCTCTTTGTCCTTGAGAGGCAACTCATTAGGTAGCATGAGCCCGAGGCAAATGCTAAAACAAGCAAACACTTTGTTCAGGACCTTTGTGTGCTAACGTAACAGACAACGCATTAGCTGTGTTCGAGATGGAGACCAAACGCAGGAGGTCGGAGTTCTCCAAGGCTGCGTGTGAGTACCACATTGTTTCTGTGTGTGCTCCGGTTTATTAAATCCCTCCATCACTATTCATTAACCTGCTGTGCAGCGTGTGCTCACGGCTGCTTGTTCATGCAACATGAGACTGATCACACATGCTGGGCCATTAGGCATTTGTCCTCACAATGGAGACAACATTACAGTCACAACTGATAGGATTAGGCCCTCTGCAGTGTCTCTTATCTCCATTTCGGTGCAGGTTTTTAGACACGTGAATAGCTTTGGCACAAGCGGTCATTGAGCCTCTGATATGAAACTAACTGGTTTATGTGCTGCACTACTGTCAAGCCACATCCCCATCATTTTTTATTTAATTTTACTCTCTTGAAGACCAAGGCCTTACAAATTGTTTGTAAATGAATCGTTTTCTCTTTAGTTGGGTTCCTTTAGTAGCATTTTCATATCAAAAAAACACCTATACCAAGTAGAAATGGAAAGATGATCAAACAGCTCAATCGGTGCTTTCCATTGTTGCTCGGTGGAAGTAAAAAGCAGAGATATATGTAGTCCTATCCTAGGTTTTGTACTTTTATTATTGCTGGCACTAACAACTTGCAAGTGTTGAAACCCAGTCTAGAACAAAAATATAACCAAAGAGTTATAGTTACAGTCATAAAACCCAAGTCCAGCCAAAGAACAAGCTGTAATTCATGTTCGTGGTAAAATAAACTAGTGGCAGTTTTGACGGGTCTAGGTCTAATTACACTGCTTCCAACTGAAAATGTAAATAAGCATTGCTACAATACATGACGCACAAGCAGTTTAAAGTCTACCAGGAACCGACTGATCTGATACAGACTACTTTGTTAACATCAGAGAAAAATACTTGTATGTACACTGATATCTATCCTCACACATGCCTACAGGCCCCTCTTGTACCCTGCCCATCACCCCCTCCAATCCAAAACAGTACAATATCTGTGCCCAGTCGGTACTAATAGCAGGCCTCAGTGAGCCAGATTAAGAGTTTAATCCCTCACAGGCAAGAGGGGCAGAGATGTGATCGCAGCAGCCCCCGTGTTGAGGTCGGATATTCAGCTTTGGTGTGTGTGAGGGGGGTGCAGGAAAGAGGCAAGCTATTTTAATGCTGCAGCCACTATTAAAAATATATTTCAAAACACTTTCAAGGATGTGGTCGGCGAAAGGTCAGCAAGAAGTCGCTGCTCTAGTTTGAAAGAGAAGCTTTAAAAAGGATTAAATTACCACTAAATGCTGGCTTTGTAAAAAATCAATGCTTTAACAATTTAAGGTTTGAATGGAGTCACTGGGACTCACCATAAATGGACTGGTTTGCTGGATGGAATTTAAGCCTTTGTCTTTATTGATACATAACTCCTGCCTTGCATTATACTGTTTGTTTGCTATGTATTAAGGTTACATGTCTATAAAACCCAGTGAAGGCTCCATTACTTCTTTGTCGCTGTTTTAACTGCTGCCTAGAGTTAGCAAAGTGAGCACTGCAGAAGGTGAAGCACACTCATGTTCATTTTTGAGCATACATTAAGGTTGATGCATGTCACCATCAGACTTTGTTCTACTGTTTTCGTTCAGTGTGGCTCTGCAGGGGTGCCATAACTGTTCACACGCTCTCCCAAAGAGGACAGTGAGGCGTTGAATTGAAACCTGCACTTTTACAGATTACGCCAAAAAATCCATAAAAGGGTGGTTCAAATTGTACATCAGTGATTTTGTTAACTGTGCAGCTAATTCAATTTTATTTATATAGCCCAGTATCACAACAACTGCCTCAAAGGGCTTCACAAAAATGAAACAGAGTAAATATACAAACAGCTAACATGGCGAACATTTATTTTTTTGCAGCAGTTCTGGCCTCACAATTCCAACATGCAGCTCAAGCCAATGGTCTAAAAGTTGAGAACATTCTTTTTCTTCACTCGCTTTTATATCCTCAGATGTCCCAGTCACTAACTCAGCTTTGTGCGTTTCCCTCAGCGCCGCCCCCTGCTGAGATGCATTTGATCTCACCAGTAGAAGTTTTGATCAGGTTAATTGCTCTCTCCGAGGATGGTGTGAATAGACAGATTAAGACTCTGCGCCCGGAATGGAACAAAGAGCAAGAGTAGCACTGGGAGAAAGAAGAAGAACAAGAGGGGGCATATTCGGGATAATGGAAGGGGGAAGTAATCGGTATTAGACGAGGAAAAGGAGGTCAAACGTTGACAGACGAGCATCTTTCGGTTGGCAGGAAAAGCGATGAGGGGGAACAAGAGTGGAATTAAAAGGAGGGGACAGGTTGATGAAGCGCCCGGCTGACACGGGAAGACAGCAGCTACAACTGGTCGCTCTCAATTAGTGTCTTTAATTTGATCCCGAGATAATGTTGTTTTTTTCGTCATATTAATTAGATTTCTGAACATATAGGCTCTTCTTGTGGGAGTGTAGAGCACAGAGCAAACAGGTCGCACTGGACTCAAAAAAACAGCATATTGGGAAAAAAAAACAAAAAATCCAGTCCTTAAAATGCAGCCAAGAATGTTACTCTAATGATAACGATAATGTGGGCGAGTACCTCTGTTTACTTCCACTGGATTCAAGAGGTAGAGTGTAGCCGGGTGCTGCTAATCATCATCCTTCATAAGTACTTGTCCAAACCTGCATAAAAGCTGAAGTTACCTAGTCCGGAGCATTCTGGTGTGTTAAGTTATTTGTTGTTGTCCCTCTGAGGTTGGATTGAACTCATACTTGGACCCACGATGATCATTTAAAAAAAGGAAAGCTACTATTTTACCTGTATGTCTGATTTAAGCAGTAGTCTTGGTCTTGACTTGGTCTCCATCTTGATCTTTGCACACTCCTGATTCTTGTCTTCAGTCTCCTGGCGAAGCTAATGCACAGGCAGACAGTTAAGCCCTGATGAAACCGACAAACAGCAAAAAGTCCTGCTGTAACCTTTACCGTTTCTGCCGACAGCAAATGACCAATTTACAAGCTTATTGCGACTCTAGACGGAATCACTTTTGGATTTGAAGAGCAATGCCGCTGCCAGGGTACAATAGATGCAATGTAAACAATGCTTGACATGGTTAAGTAGCAGCAATAAGTCTCAATATATTAAAGGCCTGATAAAGCCACAACTGCAGCATTCTGTGGAATAAATATTTATGATCAGGAATTTACAGTATCTCAAGATAATGCGGATGTAAAAATATTCAATCCGCCTCCTCTTCAATGGGCTAAATCAGTGGAAATGAGCCAGTGTCATATTTGCTGCCCGGAGTGGAATCATTCATATTCAAGGCAGGTTCACAGCTTATCAACAAGGCTCCCTACTGAGAATTCAAATTCCTTTCAGCAGTAAAGAAAATCCTACACAGCGGAATACCAGGTGCACATCACACACTGCTATCTGAGTCCTCTCGCTGTGTCCATCTGAATTCCTTAAGCTTGACATGCTTATCTATATATCCAACGCACTTCTGCTGAAGAGTTACAACTTCAGGTGTTATCTGTAATTGAACTGCGCGCTGCTAAATAGACTCATTCATCGCCGCTTAATTGTTAGAATGGCTTATCGTGATGGTGGAAAGTGTGGAGTGTGTTTCAAATAAGGTCAAAATGTGTTGAAAATGCAGATTGCTATTCCGGCTATGCAGACAGGGTTGTTTTTGACACAACACACTACTTTAAATGTAGTTTTGACTGATGTGTTCCATTTATATTTCAAAATTGGACAAAATGCACCTCTAGACCATGCTTGCAGAAGAGAAACTGTATTTGTCTTCATTAAACAGCTAAGGTAGCAAAAGTTGAACGTGGTTGTGATTTTCAAAGCCTGTTTTATAGGTGCTTTTTGGTTTTTTGCAGCAGCATGTTCAAAGGATTAGTTTTTTTTAAAAGGAATTTACAATATAATGCAGGGCCTACATCTTTTATACTTTGATTACACCCCATGATGTGACACAATAACACAAAATAAGAAAATCGATTAGACAGTACTTCAAAACATCTCAGTCCCGGCACCAAACTAACAGGCTCTGGAGGAAAAAACACTCAATTTGGCTGAAAGCTCGGCTGCTGCTTCTACATTTTGTACGAGCGCAAAGATGTGAGGAGCTTTTCACTGAAGCAAGAATAAAAGGAACTGCCATCACCCCAAAGAAAAGGTATCAAAATGTAGGAGTGGTGTCTCTGTACCTTTAGCAAGATAAATGATCTCTAGATTCAGGAGATGTGATGATGCCAAAAAGAAAAAGTGAAAATCTTGACCCATTCATCAAAACGTGAGGCAGTGTTACGCGAGGTGATACTTTAAGAATTCCAGACGGCTCAGAATTCGGAGAAAACTCAAGGGTCGGGACAGAAAGGAGGAGGGTTCAAATGAGGATACAGTAGGTGCCTGTAATCCTGAAGGCACCTACAAAAGCACTAACGATTTCGGAATGGAGGACCTGCTCTTCTTTGAAACTGATTTGTTAAAGATGCAATGTGTTTTTTGCACCATAGTCACGCTAAAGTGGCTAAATGTTCCGAACATATTCAAACGGGATGTAAACCGTGAAATACAGACAGACGATCCTATAAAGGGCCTGTGTAAGCAAATTATTTTATTTTGAATGAAAATCCTGCATCTTTCACTAGCTGGTACTGTCTGTTTTTATGCTTTTTTATGACTCTGCATGCATGGAAGTATTTAGCAGCTCATTAATACCACAAGTAAGTGTTTGATGTTTGCTCGTGCGTCTATATAGTCATATAGTTTATTTTTAACCAAAATCAGTGCATCTATTTTTCATTATATCACGACAATACAGCTACTTTATTCAATCTTAAGCTCCCCTAGAGCAAGGAAACGGTCAGAGTCCACCGCTCCGTCTGGATGTCGACATAATAAGAGGATATTTGCAAGTCAGAACACGCTCAAACTCCAAAAGCTACGAGCAAAAAAACATAAATAGCACAGAACTCCCCCTTGTTTTGAAGTAGTGCATCTTAAGTCCTTCTTTTACAGTTTTACATCCATTCGTACTTGACATATGAAGATATGAAAAAAGCCTCATTTCTACATTTTATCAGTGATGAGTTATTCTTTTAATGATCATAGTCTAATGGGACTCCTGGCACTGGCCCAGACCATCACTAGATCTTTTACGAGTTCTTTTGTGGAAAGTTTTAGAGGCAGGAAAGTCTTTAGAAGGGTTTAATTGCTCCGAGGTTACGGCTGATCATTTTCCTTATTGCTGTTCTGATTTGATCCTATTTTTTTTCTTCTTTCTACTGCCCAAATTGAACGGTAGTTGGAGTGTTTGAAACTGAACGCCTTTGGACTCTCATTACACACTCAAGTTCTTCTCACTCAGGTGTACTTCTTTCTAAGTCGATCTCATTACAGGTAACAGAATACACAGTATCATGCCCTGGGATTTCGAATAGAGCTGTTGATTGAGTGATAATATCGCTGGCGAGGAGAGGGAGAACCTAATCTGGGCAGGTGATCAGCATTGTATTCATCAGCATTACGTTAATTAAATAAGTATTGATTTACGATGAGGATGGATACGCATTTAAATGGTTTTGCCGGACATTGCGTTCCGCTTGTAACTTCAAGAGCAGGACTTTTTTTTTCACAGTGAGGGGTGTTCATGCATAAACAGCCCTGTCTGCACATGTTGCATTATGCTAATGTATGTTGGCCCGGCTGTTGAATCTTGCCAGTGTTGTGTTTGCAATTTTCCCTTTTTAATCTGGTGGATGGTGTGAGAGTCAGCTGCCCTCATTGTTAATCAGAGCA
Source organism: Rhyacichthys aspro (assembly GCA_036850595.1). Taxonomy (NCBI): domain Eukaryota; kingdom Metazoa; phylum Chordata; class Actinopteri; order Gobiiformes; family Rhyacichthyidae; genus Rhyacichthys; species Rhyacichthys aspro. The sequence goes on from CM072153.1 coordinate 10,517,554, forward strand.
TCCCTTCCAAACATGTCAGCATGTTATAACACAGGACATGTGGTCATTTTTTACCCTAAGGGCCCGTGGGTTTTTTGGTGAGCCAAGGGGAATGTAGCGGTGCATTCACAGCCAGAGGTGCGCCGGTAATCAGTCTCTATGACAGGAGTAGAGAGGCAGAAGACGGAGCGAGGCCGCGTCGAGAATGTGCTAACAGGAGGTGAGGACAGGGACACTTTTGGCTTATTGCATCCCTCCATCACACGCCGTGGCCTACAGCGGCGAATATCCCCACAGCAGGTTGTACACTCAGAGGACTGTTAATCATCACTTTGATGTATCAATCAAAAATAATTTAGCGGCTAAAAATGACACAATGTCTTATTATTCCGGTCTGACACTTGGTTGCCGTTCGTCTTGTTCTCATTAGCTCCGAGACAATACATCCTAATAAAAGAGGTATAGATGTCTCTGGAGCCTATTTTGAATCAGCAGTGTTAGACGCCTACATAATCCATTTATCACAAAGGTTAAATGTAAGTGAGTCATCTGAAACAAACACGTCATGGGCATTACCATCACAATGATAAACGACATCACGGCCACTTGTGAGTGTGTCCGCATCAACTGGGATGAATTTGATTAGGAGCATGAGGCAGATTTAGATTCGCCTCCAATCAGTTCTTTCAAAAAATCTTAACCACTTGATACCTGAATCTTGTGTGAACAAAATAGCCGACATGTTCATCTGCATCTTTGAAATGAAGCCCTCATGATTGTGATGGCTTTATTTATCCATTTTCATTCATTCAGTCAGTTAGGACCCAGTGTCTTTTCTTTTTCAAAGGCGCCATTGTCAAATTGTAAAAAAAATAAAGTGTTTTAAATATATATTTTCTTTGAGTGGCAGTGCTATGTAGGTTCTCTTTGCCTTTCTAAGCCAGTGTATGAGCTCTATTTGGACTGTTGGAATGAGTCTTAATGTAAGGAATGCAATACTTAAAAAAAGTGTTAAAATACCATTTTTAGTGTACATGAATCATATTTAGAAATGTGTGAAATCCTTCCAAGCCATTTCGAAGCAGTACCTCTCCTGGAACGCTCATTACTCATTTGAAGCGACTCTGGACTGCCTGCTGCTTGTTAGTCCGAGACACAGGTGCTTGGGTGACAACAGAAACAACCGGAGGCTCAGCAGGGTGACTAACTGCTGTCAGAGAGCGGGCCGAGAAGGAAACTGCAAATTTTTAGATTCAGAACTTTAACTCCTGCAAAAGACTGAAATTGTCAACTGAACCTTTTGTAGCGTCACAGCAGCTGAGTGTCATTTAAGATCACTAGGCTGCAGCTCAAAATGGCTGGAAGTGGTGAGGCAGTGTGTGCACAATAGTGTGTAAGAGGGGAAAATTTTACAAAAGTGCACAATTTGTCTTTGACTGCAATTTGCGCTTCCACGGAATTAAAGGATTCATAGAAATGTGCACATTCAAAGCCAGAAAAGGAGATCAAAAAGGTTTTCCAAATGACTCTTTAAGTTGAGTTAACAGTGTGTTTTATCATGTAACTAACGCTTTGACCCTGTGTACTGGAAGGCTCTGTACACTCAGGTCTCCAGGGCCGATTAACTGGATCTGGATGTGTACAGTCTTAGGACGCATGCCCACACACATCCATGCATTCTCATCAACTCCCTGTCTGCATCCCAGCTCCCTCTTTCTCCTCGCTTCCATCCCAAGCTTAAACCGCTGCACTAATTAATTCCCAGCCCAGAACGCGACGCGAACTGTAGCGCGCAGCGAGCAAGGGGAGCCATGTCAGCCGCCAGCGGAATAATAAGGCAAGAAGAAAGAAGCAAAGATGAAGTGAGCAGGAAGAAATAAAGTGGATTTCTCAATGTCATTTTCACCCTTCCATTGTAGCATGACGGCCTTTTATAAACTTGGACGTCATTTTGATGAGCTGCAGATCAACCGTCACTATGGATGACTAACTACTGCAGCGATACAAGACAGACATGTCCCCTGTAATGTAGCTATATGTTATGTATTCCCACATGAAGCAGTGATTAATAATGTATCACATACTGTAGCATCCATATCATGAAGTGCAACTGATTCCAGTTAATGGAGAAAGAACTACCCCCAAAAAAGGAAACTCAAGACCGGACACATTTGATCTCTGTGTCGCTTATAGAAAATGTGCATGAGCAAGCAAGTTATTTTTCTGAGGTATATCATCCATGTCCTCTGCTTGTTTGTATGCTGGCATTACATATGGAAAAATAGAAGGCTTCTCATTACAGCTTAAAAGTCCTTTTTTGCAAATAAGTCATCTAAAAACAAAGAAAGAGTTACAAATGTGAATTTATATATGCAAACTATCAAATATCTAGTACAAAATGTATGTTTCTTTGTAATTCATAAACAAAATACAGATTTATTTATTTTTTACTGATTTGTTGCTATCAAGAATTTGGCACCTGTCTATATCTTCTATCTCTTTCTACCTTGTTGACCTTTATTATCCCAGCTGCTCTGAGCGTGAGGTGGGGTACATCCTGGACAATCCCCAGGATTAATTGAGGACTAACACTGACAGTGATAAACTGTCTGTAAAAGTACAGACAGACAGCCATCTGCACCTCAGTCATTCTCTATGGGGAACGTAGACTCACCATTGCTTCATGGTGAGTCTCAATCCCACACCCTTCTGGTCCTGAGGCAGTGCCAATCACTCTCCTCGTAACATCACTTTATTTCAATCTATAACACTGCACCATAGCTATTGTGTTGCAGATTACATTTAACTCTTAACTTTATAACAGTAATAGTGTTTTACAGTAACATATTTTTGTTTCTACCTGCTATTGTCTTAAAATAAAATGCCATTTTTTTACCTGAAATATTTGGGCTTTTAAAAGGTTTTTGAGGTAACTGAAGCCCCCCCCAACCAGACTGGAATATATTTCTCCACTGATGGCAGATGTCAGGATAGTTTCTTTTACAGTTCCTTAAATTCCAACTGACTCAAATGGAAATATACACATATTGTTATTTGTTTAGGTACGTTTAGGTGATTTAAATCAAAATTACATTATAGGCTGAAAGAAACTGTACATTAAAATTGTATAAGCGTGTGAGCTACAAATGGTAGAAATGGTCGGACACTTTCCCCAGTGTGAAGTGTGCTCTTTTGACCTCCGGCAAGACTCACTCCGAGGAACCAGTGTTCAAAGCCGGTCTGAGCTGAGCGGAGTTTGCGTGTGGGAAAAAAAAGAGGATAAAACATAACATGAATTCCCTTCATTAGTTGCCCCAAAGAGAAGCCTACAGAAATAAAGCCTTGTTATAATGTTTTCATCAGTCCATTTTTAATAATACATCACCACACACTCGCACTCTTTTTAGTTTTGCTTTCCAGGTTTTCACTGCTTCTCCACCTCTTCACTCTTGCTTCTCATTTACACAAATTACAGCGGGCCCATGACTTCAAGAGGAAATATTAAATGTCAATTAACCAAGCAGCATTCATTGTTCGCTCTGGATGTTGTGCAGTGCTTGGACATATGGACGGGCAGAGCAGCTCTGGGGGCAGAAAAACACCAGCTGTCTAACAAATTGTCACGTTAGGGCTGCTTTAACAGGGGAGAGAGTTCTAGAAGGTTAGGCTCTAATCACACATGTCAAACTCAAGGCCCAGGGGCCAAATGCAGACCTTTGCAATGTTTTATGTGGCCCTTCAATACATTTAGTAGGTAATATTTTTGGCACTAGGTTTCTTTCAGTGAATTTGAGCATGTTTTAGATGGACTTGATTTTTGCTACAAAGATAAGTGACTAAAACCTGTTAAAATCTGTTTAAAACCTGTCCAAATTAAACTAAAATCTGTTAAAATCCATCTTAAATCTGTTGAAATCCAACATAAACCTGTTCAAATCTGACTAAAACCTGTTTACATCCATCTAAAGCTTGTTGAAATCTGACTAAAACCTATTAATATCTGACTAAAACTTGTTGAAATCTGACTAAAACTTGTTGAAATCCAACTAAAACCAGTTTCCATAAAGGGAGGAAATTATTGTTTGTGTGATAAATGAAGATAAAACCTCACAAATAAAAATGTTAAAAAAGCTTTTAAAAGTCACCATCTTCGGCCCCTGAAAGGATTCTTATTAACTTTCGCGGCCCCTCACCACGGCTCTAGAAGCATCAAATACATTGCACAGATTGCTAAAAGCTAATAGCTGGTCACTTGTGTCCACAGTAAGCCCATGGTCCAGAACGGCAGTAGGTTTCTTTTTAGATGAGCTTGAAAACAGACCCAAAATATTATTGTAAAACATGCAAATCTAACTAACATAACTAATATAAAGCACCACAGAAATATGACCTTACTTATCAAAAAATAATTGTTGCTGTCATGAGGCCGCCCAACAACACTTAGCGACAGAGAAGCATATGGGCGTCTGCAGTAGTTACAGGAGATTTAATGAGTCTTCTTCTCCCCTAACTTCCTGCTAATTCTCTCATTCGTAATCACACAACATGAATGGCCTTTGTTGCTCGTCCAAACACAGCAAATAAATAAAAGCAGAAGCCCTCGACCACAGTAATTGGCTCATTTGTAACTGGGAGTTTTATTGTGTTTTGTGGTTTGCGGCTGCTCTCCGACACGGCGCTTCAAATCGCACGGCCAATCGGATAATTGAGATGGACTGCGAATGCAAATCACTGTGAGGTTCAGCTTTCAACTATCCCCCCCAGTCAGTAACTTTTAAAGTGTTATAGGAATGATAAACAAGCTGACGAAAAGGCCATGTTTATGCACCAGTGGAGTTCCTCCCGAAGTGTGATTCACAACTTTTCACTTTGACGAGGAAGGTATATTTAGTCATGGCCTCCTCCCCCTCAGACGGAGCAGGCTGTGGCCCAGTGTGTGTCACTCATGATGATGAGCTGTCTATACCTCGGATAGCAGTTTTAGCTTAAGGCTGGATGAGTCTTTGGGGAATGGTGCTACCCGCAAAGAAACTGTATTACATTCCAGAAAAAAGATGCAAATTACATCCAAAATGCAAACGTTCATTAACCTTCCTTTAAGTGATTTATTATCCTGAAAATGTTTTCTACAGCCCGTTCAGTCACACAGCAGGACCACTCGCTTTAATAAAATAAACTGTATGTGTCTATCCTCAGTGGAGCTTTTTCTAGAGCTATCAACATCAGATTCTTTGTAAAAACACCTTTCTATGGGTCATCCCAGTCTTTGACCAAAGTCATTTATCATCCAATTCTGAGAACTGATCCGGGTTGTAGCCTGTCCTGATTGATTATAGCTATAAGTCTAACGGTTGCTCTTGTCTCATGTCAGATTTCGTGGGAACTCTTACTGATTATGTTAAAAAATCTAAATTACCACAGCATTTCCACTAAAAACTGCCAAATGACCTCTAGAGTACGGATGCACAAAACCAGCTGACTTGTCTATTCTTGTATATGCAGCCTCTTTGATTATTCAAGGCTATCGGCGGACATGCGAAGAGTCACATATCACACGCTTGAAATGATACGTTTAAAGGAACTGGGGATCCATAATAATCTCATGATCAAATGTTTCCGGTGCGTGAACGAGAGGATCGTTGTGATGAGGCGGTAAATGCAGCGTTTGCACTTTGACAGGGCTTCGGACGGCAGCTGAGGGCGGGGCTTGGTGGGTGTCAGATAAAAGCCAATGCAGCCGTGTTGATGTGGTTTGATTCTGTGGCTTTCTTTGATAGACATGAAGAAGAATATTGAACAAATGGGCCTATAAAAGCCAGAGAAGCCTTTGTTGCTGGCTAGAGATGCTAAAATCCCAATGGAACAAATTGAAGACTGGACATGTCAAACTGGAAGCATGTTACATTTTTACATGATCCACAAAAATGAGGTGGCCTATGTGACTAATATATTCAGTGTATGAAAGGTTGAAGCATTTTGGTGAAATATTTGAGAGAAGAATAAATGATATGTTATAAGGCTCTATGAGGAACCATTTAAGGCAGGTCAGGTTTGTATGGCAAGGTTGGAGTTTTTATATGAGAATGAAATATGCTTCTATAAACTGAATATTGTTTCTGATCTATAGTTATGCATGTGTTTAATTTTGTGAATCATGAGGACAGTGTTTCTATTCATAAAATGAGAGCTGAGTATATTTTAAATCAGAAACTATTGATGCCAATAAAAGCTAGCTCTGTTTTTGGGTGAAAAAAAAAAAAAAGGTACGACATGTTTTCATCATTGCTCATTTTTGCCAAAGTAAGGATTCATCCAATCAAAAACACTGCAGTGTGTAGCTTCTATGTGGGTTACCAAAAGTATGAAATGCTAATCTGGGATGTTTTGTACCCCTTTTGGCTTTAAAAACTGATCTGTCTGTCAAATTCAATCAAATGCCAGGGTGAAGAGTTCATCATGGCGTTTGTTTTGTTTTTCTATATGTAACTGAGTGACTGAATGACTGGGTAGTCATGGTATAAGTCTTTGGGTAGCACACCGAGATAAAACTGCATGACAAGGAGCAGAAAAGAGTATCACAAACCCATTCAGTCGACATTTCTTTACACAGACTTTCAAGCTCAAGAGGCTTTCCTGAAATCAGAGCCTGCATGGTTTAAACCACTGAAACAGAACCGGGATAATCCTCCCCACTGCACCAGCATCTAACGTAAATGAACTGGTCATTATAGGTTTCCTCTTACCCACTATACATTATTGACATCAGAATGAGACGTATATGACAATAACAATTAGGGCTAATTCGAGCTGGAGCCAACTGGTAACAATGAAAAATAGAAACAAAATGATCTGTCGCTCATCACAGATTCTTCACAGTATTTCGACACATTGCTGGAAAGTTTGGGGCAAGCTCTGTTGGAAAAAGGACAAATATTTTAAGCTGAAGTGTTGCTGTTCCTTTCCAGGAGCCTGTCTGGGCTTGTAGAGGGATGGTTAATAATTCACACTAGGAACAAGAGGTCCATAAGGCTCGCAGTGATACAGCTGGGAAGCGGAGTCTGCTTTGAGAGAGTTACTGGAGGTGTGTGGGAGGACAAGACGACTTCTCTCTTTCTGAAAGCAACAGAGAAAGCCGGGAGTGGAGATGTACGAGCTGGAAAAGCTGCGGCACATGCGAAGCGATCATGCGAGCTCTCCGTGTGGGCAGATAAGTTACAGGGAGTGGAAAAAGGTCGAGGAGTTGTTTACCAGAGGAGGGGAGACGTGGTGGGCCTCCACTGTGTGACGCTGTCCGTGTGGAGGTTTGCTCGATGACTAACTCAGCCAAAGTCTTCTTCAATGGAATATAATACCAGCTTTTTTAAATATTTGAATAAAGAGAATGAGAGTGGCTTTTTAAGTGCACTATTTCCACTACTGTTTTTAACAAGTGTCATCAAATCCTCTAGCGCAAACAAACAAAGCTTATTTCTAGTCTGATCCTACTTCTTTTTATATCAGTATTACACAGCTTAAGTGTGGTCCTGCTTCATGTAACGTGAGAAGGCTTTCGATCTCAGCTTACATTCCCATTCACTTCCATGTCTCAGATGAGGTTTCCAAAAGACTGAAAAATATTAGAATTAGATTTAGTCCACGTTAGATACAGCTAGGCAAAGCTCAAGTAACAGAAGCTCAGACGCTTTACCTGAACAACACTTGTGCAAGTTACATTTAAGTCTTTTAAGTCTTTATGTCGACCATGTGGTTGTGAATACCTTGTGCATCTGTACTATGATTGAATATGTTTTTAAATACTCTTAATTAAATGCTGTTTTTGTATTTGTTTACTTGTGTCATTTTACTGAACAACTGAAATAAAATCCAATGATCCAAAGTCCACCAATGATTTCCAGGAGCAACCGCCTGGACACAAGAAGAACAGGCCCTGCCCTGACCACACTGCCCTGACTGTGTTTGTGGTGAACTTTCAGAACTGTTCCTGTTTTCTCCGACCTGATCTCACATTGTTCTGACTCAGTCATGACTTGTTCTCTGTTACTGTTGTCCTGCCTCCATCACTAAAGGTAAGGCCACAACACATTCATCTCTTCCTTTTGTCTGCTACGGTTAATATTCATAAAAACATACTGTATATCTTCATATGCTCCACAATAGAGGCAGTAACCTTGTAGCAGTAACATTTTTTCCCGGAACTTTGAAGTCATCTTCTTTCCTCTGCAGTACTTTCAAGGTCACTGAGTGAGCAGCTGGATTTTCTGAGGATTATACAAAATACCTTTCAGCAATGTACAGTCACAGTCTGCTGTGCAGACAATGCACTGATGTACCGGAGTGGGAGTTGTTTTGCAGCAGCAGTCCTTCAACTAAACAAACTAGCATTTGAGAAGAAATAATATGTCACTGTAAAATAGCAATGGCATGTAGTATGTACTGTAGTGAACATTTACAGACAGCAAACACTCAGGAAGTTATCCTGAATTCACCTCCATACTTATTACAGCAGGCTCTTTGGCAATAAAGATGCACAACAGCACAGTTACAAGGACACACACAAAATATCTAGTCAAAGCTAATGTCTTTTCCTCAAAGCTGCTCATCAGTGTGATTCTTCATTTTAAATTGTAATTCATTCTGATACTGATAGTCACATAAAACATGAATGTGTCTTTTGTACATTTTCTTGCATGCACAGGGTACAATAACTGCCTTAAATATAATACCCCAGGCTCAGATAATAACTCAAATATGAATTATAACTAAAGATACAGCATGATTATTGAAAAATCAAATATTCATTACAGTATTACATTCTTAGCGCCTGTGACTACTTAATCATATTATTCCATTCTGCAAATATTCATAGAATTGATACTCATACCTAATTAGAGCAGAATCACAAATCATTGTTCCCCCATAATTAATGAACTGCCCAAACCAAAGCCAATATTTTAGTCATTTTGTCTTCACTTAAACCATTAGAGCTCTGGGGCACATAGTTTCCATTGTAGGCATACAATGTACCCTCTGTCAGCTTGTTTGCATGAAGCTATAATTGATTATGTGATACTGTTAAACTGTGCACAGTATGTATTGAGTATTTAAAGTTCACAAAGGCAGTCTACTGTAGAAACAGGCCATCATTTACCAGTAGGTGCGTCAAAGTACCATAAACAGCTTTAGCCTGAACACACTGCACAGATGCTGTATGTTAGCCTTTTGTTATGCTCCACTTACGCTGTCAGAATAAACATTCACTTTGATGGGGAGGCTATTATCACCCACAAACTTTCATCACCTTTTTAACATCCCCGAACAGTGTGCGGAATAATGAGACAGAAGTGTACAAGAGGAGAGCTCAAGCATGCATACTAAATATCATTACGCTGCCTTTTACAGCCTCGGAGGTCCTTTTATTTCATCATCTTTTCCATTCTATGAACCCTCCCATCCATGTCACACAGGTTGGCTTTGAAGGTCTTTCTCTTCACACTCAGATTCACCCTCCTCCACCTCCTCCTCCTCCTCATTGGCTCCTGTGTCCTCTCACCCTCCAGTCATCAGTTATCTCCTCGGGGTAAGCTCTGTCGCCCTTGGATCTCAAGAACACTTCCAGGATCCAGGCCTAGACTTTTTCACAGAGGAAGGTGACACGCATAGGTCTGGTTTTTTTTCTATTCTGATGTGGACTCTTATTATACACAGATTATTATACTTTATCACGGTTTGCTTGTTGGGGGGAGCTTTGACCCTATTTGGTAACAGAAACTTACTGGTACTTTATTGTGGAAACAACAATAATGAGCCCACTGTATCTCTATAACTACAACAGTGACTTGCAAAAAATCGTCAGGGAAATGCCGTAAAAGCTGGTGGCACCACTACAAATGGCACAAAAACACCAAGGATAGCTAATTCTGAATGACCAGTAACAGAGCGGGGTAGAGTAGCCTATAATAGTACTCAAGTAGAAGTAGCGTTACTTAAAAATAATTTTACTCAAGTAGAAGTAAAAAAACTAAAAGTCAAATACTGTACTGTTTGATTTATTTTTTAGAAAGTATGTAATGAAACAAACTAAAATATAAAATAATGTGCATGCCTATATCTGATTGGTGAAACACAGTCATGTGGTAGATCCACTGGAGGCATTTCTCTGGCAAAAATAACGCATTGAATAAATAGTGAAAAAAAAAAAAAAGGAACTGGTCGAGGGTAGCCCAGTGTAGCAGTACTTCTACACAAATCTACTCTTAAAAGTACAAGTTACTCAAGTAAAACATACTGAGTGAATTATACAGTCTAACCAATGGTTTCAGACTGGTATTGGCCCTAGTGAAGTGATTTTTTTTAATATATATATAGATATTTTTTTTCTTACCATATTTGTCTTTGTATTAAGCCTGTTTTTCCCTCCACTTGCACACATTAACAAACGGTGTCTTACATTGAACCATTTCCTTGTGTGTGAGTATAGCTTTAATGAGAAAGAGATAATGTTCTTATTTGTTACCGGCTGACGATAAGAGGTCATTATGGAGATACTGCAGGCAGGCTTCTCTTGTATCTCCTAAGAGAAAAAAGCCCACTGATAGATCCAGGGCCTGTCTGTACACTGTGATACATGAAGGACAAATACTGCATCATGCCAAGGCCTGTGTTACCAATGTATCCATCAGGAGATTCCCCTTCAGCAGAATGTAGTAGAGAGAGAAAAAGTTCACCGCTGATGGAGAGTTTTTGGTAGTTTTTACACAAGAAAGAATCCATCAATGTTAATGGCGGTGCTGAAAAATGCCTTTTGGCTTAACTCTGCCAGCTCCTCTGTTTTCAGAAGAAATAATGTCTTTCTCCCATTCACAAGGTTCCAGGCTCCTCGATGAACTCGCCTCATCTGAACTCCCAAAAAGAGCTTCCATCAAAGGTTTTTGCAATGATGAAAAAGCTCGATTGGATAAACTTTGTAAAAGAAAATGCTCCTACAGTCAATTTTTTTGCAAGGTTTTCCACACTTAATATCTTTAACCATTTTACACAAATTACCCATAAATAGGTTAGTATTGTCAACAGCCATAACGCAACAAAACTTTTTCTCTTACAAGATTTCTAAAACTTCATGAACTATCGGTCCAAGTGTGTTAGATACTGAAATGAAAGGAGGAGAAAAAGTTTAAGGAGACGCTGAGGGGTGAATGAAGGGGAGGCCGAAAGAGAAGATAAAGAAGAGATTTAATCAGATCAATACGCAGACAGAGAAGAGAGAGCAGTCAGAGACATTCAAAAGTAGATGTTTCGAACAAAGAAGACCCTGCGGACCCGTCCCGACAGGAGGTGAAGCTGGCAGACTCACGGCGCAGCAGGAGGCACACAATAAGCTTGGATTCAGTCTGAGCCAGTGGTAAAGTTCCTCTAACCTTTGAACTGCGGCCTCCTGATGATCGAAGGCCGTCGCGAAGCATCAGTCGGTGTCAGCGGTCGCTTTCTTTCAATGAGGACTCTGGAACTCGGTGAGTGATTGTGCGATGCTCCAGAGTGACATCTGTAGAGCGTGAATGAAAACACAATGAAATGCTAAGGAACAGGTTCAAGGGCAGATCGAAATGAAGGGCTTTGCAGAGCTCTCGTTTGTCGAATGTCACTGAGCGAATGGAGTTATAGCTTAGAATTAACAAGAAGCTAATCGTTGAAAGTTGTGAACATGCGGCCGAATTATGTTAAGGAGGACTTCTGTGTTCAGAGGTCTTGTGTGTGAGACTTCAAAAGCTTTGCTGCGCAGTATCACTCATCATTACCAGTAAAGAGTCGTGCATGTCATATAGGAAATGGGGATTCAGCCTTAACATCTTAATAAAACAGACCGACTGTCCCGAATAGAACAGAGTGACTTATTTTGAGACTAAAAGATACAATAAAGTTTAATTTAATGCATCTTTGAGGAGATATGGCTCAGCAGATCACCTTTTAAATCACTTTTGAAAACCTATTTATATAGACTGGCTTTTTTATTTTTATGACCGTATTTATTTATTTGTATCTATTATTTATTATAGTGACGTCCTCTTTTAAAACATAGCCTCAGTTTTTAAGTCAATTATTCTCATTTTTATATCTTAGGTTTCTCTCAGTTTTCCTTGATATCTGACAAAATTAATTTTGTTGCTGCTGTTTTATTGTTTTACTGTGCACATTGTTTTTATTGGTAAGCACTTTGTTATTTATTTATTATCAACTGCATTTATGTAGATGTATTCTCCAGAGGTATCTTCCTTCCTGTAGCTGTCGTGTATCCTTCCATAGTTTTGCTTCTCCTGTTCTTGTTGTGTCTCTCTGATTTCACTTTGTGCCACATTAAGTTTTTGTTTCAGTGACAGCTGATGGATGTGATCTGCTACACCAGACTTCTGCTTCCATCCACGACCCTGATCAAGTAGTGAAGCCACATAAAACTATTTTAGTTTCACTCCGATATCTACTACACTGCATAGTTTTTTATTCAGTAAATTGTACTTTCTTGTCAGTGTTTGCCACTTACTCCACCCTTCTCTCCTGCAAGTCCTGGGTCTTCCACAGCTGAGGTATAAATCAGCTCATGTGGATCTAAACGACTGATGAACCGTTCAAACATCTCATTCTCTGCCTTAGATAAGGCACATTAAATAAATAAACTTTTGACTGTCTTTTAATCATTTTTTATTATTTATATTGTGTTTTTATTATTTATTTATTTAATGTATATATGTTTTTATTTCATGTATTTATTTATTTATTTCTTTATTTATTATTTTTTACATGCTAAATAATGGGCCACAACTCCATGTGTCGGCTGGAGTTGAATGTTGTTGTCATTATTTATTTTTGTATTTATTTATATTTTTGTTTACATGCTAAATAACAGGCCACAACCCCATGTGTCGGCTGGAGTTGAATGTTGTTGTCATTATTTATTTTTGTATTTATTTATATTTTTGTTTACATGCTAAATAACGAGCCACATCCCCACGTGTTGGCTGGAGTTGAATGTTGTTGTCATTATTTATTTGTATTTATTTATATTTTTGTTTACATGCTAAATAACAGGCCACAACCCCATGTGTCGGCTGGAGTTGGCTGTTGTTGTCAGTGTACAGCCCTCAGCCACAGACATGCCCAACATATGTCAGCCTGTGTGACCATTTGTATAAGTGCTCACCGTCTCCGTCACCCTTTTCCTGCTTTCATGATTGCTTTGCCCGAACTCTGCCGCATTCTCGCTTCTATTCACTAGTTGGCATGTAAGGTCACGCACGCAGCAGACTCATATAAACATCTCCTCATCCGCCCGCACACTCACCAGCTGTTTCCCTCACACTCTCGCTAACTTTCCCGATCATAAAGCAGCAAATGGGGAAAAGCATTACAAAAAAAAAAATAAAAAAATCTCATAACCTCATATTCAGCATCCCCCTCTGCCCTTGTGCTTCCTTTCCACAGTTTAGGGTTAGATGGAGGCCAAGACGAGCCTACTTTCACAATCCCTTTCACACACCCCATTTCTCCTTTCCCTCAGCAATTAGTTTAGGATTAAATTGAGGTCAATACCGTCGGTTCCGTTGCGGTCTCATTTTGTGTAACATTTTAATCTGTTCCGATGCCTTTCGCGGCAAAACAAGTTTTCTTTTTCACCTTCCTCCCACTTTTTCACGCTTCAATTTAGATTCAAATGAGACCAGCTCTAATCTCACGCTTAAAGAGAACACAGGGAGTCAGGAATTGTGGCTTCCTGGACTATTAATCTTCCATTGAAAGCTAATGTGTGGTGATTATAGCACTTTTATAGGGTACGGAGGTTACGAGACAAAGGGGTTGCATGTACCACTGAGCATTATATGAAAGTATCTTCAGGATGGATAATACTCAAGGGAGGGGCAGGCATCTGAATAATGATAATGATGATGACGACAATGACAAACATGACAACGATGAAGATGATGCCACGGTTCATAACCCTTATTACCCTCAGCTTCAAACTGCTGTCTTCCTAAAATGACTGTTGGAGTAGAAGGCAGAGCATCCTATATTTCACAGTCCATAGCCTTTATCAACCATTACTGACTGTCATGGCATCCACAGCCATTTTCATGTTACAGCCCGACTCGGAACATGTGACTGATTTTATGGTTTTATCCAAAGGTCATCTGCGAGGTTCGCATGTTGAGACAAAGACGGCTTCTGCAACATCTTCTGCAGTTGAACCGGACTTCTGTAATTCGCTACAATGCTTATTGGTGCGAGAAAATCTGAAGTCCAGCTTGAGGTTCGTCTCTCATCTCGGCTCAGAAAGTTCTTGTCCAGAACAGCGCGTAATCTTTGGAAGATTAGATTTCATCACAGCCCACGATTCAACAAGTTTCTCAAGAGACTTTCACGCCTGCACTGTTTGGTTTGAGTTCTGACCAAATACAGGAAGTCACAAACAATTAAACACACAAAGAAGAGAGAACAGATGATGGAGAAGGTTTGAGAATGCATTGATTATATTGTTTTATGTTTTGAATGGCACTGTTTTATAGCTACACTTTGGGGCTTGTTTAAATGACAACACGTTTTGCCAAATCCACAATGATTCTGTTGTGGATAGGCCTCTTGTTTACACGACGTAAACACCACGCAAACGTTTGAATCCAGCACAACGGCACAATATGCATATGCAACCGACGTCTCTACAGAAGAGGGGGGAGCAGAAGTAGCAAAAGAAAACCCACCCTCTACTGATCTGGCACATGTACTACATCGTTTTGAGGGGATTGTGTTGTAACCTTGTCGTGTCAACGCCAATTGGTGACGCCATGAATGTTGCGTATTCTCGTGTAAATGGCCCCTAAAATAGATGCCTCCTGTGCAGCCCCTTGAGTGCAATGTCTGAAAAGTGCATTTGAAGTTTCTATTGTTTGAGCTTCTATATTACTCTATGTTCACAACAAAATGTCCCAAAATGGCCCTTCACGAGTTTGAATATTGTGTTTCTTCTGTTAAACTAACAACATTTTTTTTTTACAGTAGGTGAGTTAATACTGTGGAGCTTTAAAGTGTAATAAAGATGCTCAAAAACAGCCACATAAAATTGCTAATTAAAACAATAACAATGGCATCTGTGTTCAACTTTTCTCATCTCACCAAACTACTGTTTTTTTCAATGGATGCCTCTAGTAGCAGGGCATTATGGGAAATAAAAAGGATCATGTTTGCTAGAATTTGTGTTATTGTGTTGTCCGCAAAATAAAAACATAACAGCAACAGTATGTAGAGACATCAAATACTGGCTGATCTCTTTTAAACTGGGCCAGCTGTGGCACAATGACAACCTCTGTGTGCACTCCCCTCCATAAAACAGACTGATGGAGCCACTTAATAGGCTAAAGGAGACAGAGAGGGAATTTACCCTTTCCATTGCCACCAAATCATCTCCACAGACCATCGTTTGCGAGTAAATTGTAAGAGCAGCTCTTTTTATGACTCACTGTTTAGTGGGATGTGTGAAATCTTCCAAATAGTGAAACGAAAAGACTCAGAAACACTTCAAAGTCAGTGCTTCTGTCAAAATCATGTTGTTGCACATATAGGTTGAATTGAATGTACAGATGTCTCGTCCTGTACCTTCTGCGAGTCTGTCACTGCTGATCTGTTTACAGGCTGGCGGACATGTCGTCTGGCTCCGCGTCTACATAAGCAACTCATGCCAATGTAACCTGACACTTGCTCTGCTGCATTGTCAACTCTGATAGACAGCATGTAAACAACCACACGCACAAACGCACACGTAGCCAGTGGCAGAAGAATAGACACACGATGCATGTTTAATGGTCACGCAAAAATAAAAGCTAGGTCGTTTCATTACGTACTGATTCCAAAATGAACATGACTAAGGGCATAATGTCATAAGAAGAAACTGGCCATCTGTGGAGCTTCAGATGGAGACATTTCAGGGAAAAGCAATGAAAACAAGAGAGCAGTTGGTGAATGTTGCACCGGAAAGAAAAATGCTCTTTTCTGTTCTTAATATAATATTTTCAAACGCTTATCTTGAATAGGTCGCAGGGAGCTGGAGCCTATCCCAGATGCTTTAGGTGTGCAGCAGGGTACACGCATAGAAATCACACAATCCTGTTTTTTTTTCTATTACCTCGTCCTAAAAGGTACAGTTAGGGCAAGAGGGCTGTGAAGCATTCCAGTATTTTCACTGCAACGGGACGAAGTAACAGAGGTGTAACAGACCAGAGAAAGGTTGAGATAAATGGCACAGCTCAGCGTTAAAGGTAATATGAAACTTGTTGTAATACAAGGACAAACACAAGAATGGTGTGTGTATTGCATTTGTGCATTTGTGCTGCAACTGCTTTAAAGCTCCACTGCACAATTTTATTTTTGCCGTCCCGGTCTCAGCCCCATCACTTTCCTCCAACAGCAGAGTAGTAACTTTTCCTGCTTTATTTATTTCAAAAAAGATCAAACCAGACCAATTTTTCTCCACAAAATACTAATACATTACATTGCATCAATGTTTAAAGCTAACCTGAAACTTTTAGCTTTGGAGTTTACTTTTGCAGACTGAAGCGATCCTGTAATTATTTCTGTCTCATTGCGTCAAAGCATTGCCAACATTTATCCATGTTTAATTTCCTGCCATTTCCCTTTTTTCCTCTTTTTTGAGCTGTTTTGCTGTAACATAAGACTTATTTTGCAACAGAATAGCCCATTTCCTTGGTTTATTTTCTTGGTCCTTCGTTGTTGACATTAATGCTGACCAATTGGAGCGCTCCTTTTTACTGGAAGTGAGCTGTGATTGGCCAAAATCCCGCTGTGGGCTGATCATTCTCATCTATGAAAATCCTTAATTAAGCCTAGATCATGTCTTAAGGTCTAATTTTTTTCATGGATAATACCTGTTACAATAAGATTTAGGTGAAACGGTAAACTGTCAAACTAAATGCAACGGTAAAAAAAAAAAAAGAGGTCATTGACTTTTAATTTTGAACAATTTCCGACACACTCATTAAAATATAAATAAAACACCCTTACTGTACATAAACCAGATTAGTGGATCCAAGAGTCTTACAGTAACACTACCTATTTTTTAGCTTTTGTGTATCTTTATTGCTGCAAACCAACATCAGAGTTCTGTCTAGAGTTCCTCAGTGGAGTACGTGTTGAAGTGAGTGCACAAAGAAGAAGTCAACGCTACATAGTGCTGCTTTAACCTACATCTATAGCCAAATATCGTATATAAACGAGGTCAGTGCATACAGCTCTATCTCTAGCCCGCCTCAGGTGTTGTGTCAGCGATGCGTTGTATGACCTGTGATACTGGCCTGCCCTCAGAGGTGGTCAGCACTTCCTGCTTAGCGTCATGGTCCAGATGAGACCATCCATCAGAGGAGTTTGATGTGTGTCTTCATGCTGTGTGGAGATGCACCAGGCTACTCCACCATCTGCTGCTTCAGGCCTGCTTTCCTCTGTCCGCTGTGACGGAGCACCGCTCAAAGACCTTTTGGGGTAAACAGATCAATTTGTGGCAAATGAGCCTCGGAAAATGCATGCAGGGAAAATTTAATGCATCAAACAGTGCATAAAAGCTATATTATGTAGTGGCAGATGGGAAAGTAACTGAGTTCTCGTGATTTAAAAGAATATCTAGGGGAAATTTTCCACTCACTGTAGAATTTAAAAGGTAATTGTACTTAAAAAAAAACATACTTTTTCTCCAACCAGGGACCGAAAAGAAAGGGGCTATATATGTAATACTCAACATAATGGAACATGTGACACTTCTAATGTAAATAAGAGGCACTTATGGGTCGAGTTGAAAGCACAGCTCTATTCAAAGTGCAAATGAAAAGTTACTTAGTGTTATTTTATCGGTTGTATAGAGGCCATTTTCCTTTCCCCTTCCTGAATGTAAAAGAAAAATATGACTCTCCATTATTTTACAGAGAGTCAGCATGACTTAAAGAACAGCGTTTACCCCTTACGCCTTTCAGAGATTTTTTTTTTTTTAACCCTGAGAATTACACCTTTTCCCTCTGGGTGCTTTGTCCTTCTCCTCTCCCTGCCTTTCTGTACTGTTCTGTACTGTGTGACCTCAAAAATAACTCATCCATCTCGAAAGTTTGATCCCGTCCTGCTGTGCCCGGCCTGTCGTTACGTGGCCGGAGGGGAGTTGGGCGAAGAGGGTCACAGTTCTGGCCGTCCTGAACCCAGGGACCAGGGGACTGCTCTGAGCTTAAAGCCATCTGGTTCCACAAGGTTTCCCAAAAGCATTTAGTTTGTTGCACTATGACTGTCCCTTTGGTGATTTATTTTACACTTTTGTCTTTTCAAACCCTACCACTGCACTTAATAAAACACTTGATTTCACAGTAAAGAACTATAAGATAAAGTATGGTGTTTCCCAATACTATTAACAGTAACAAAGTGTGCACAATGGAGAACCAAAGTCAGGTGACAACAGTAAGATATTCCTTCATATTTCTCGTCATATTCTGGCTGTACTGTCTTCCTGCCATCCATTTTTTTTTTCACTATAAATTGGGGTCAGATGTCACTTTAGACAGTGTCTCACACCAGAATCTAGCCGTGAAAAGCATATGGAAGTCTTGTCAGGACAGAACACCAGAGATATTTTCTATGCTTTCACGCTAAAGAGCTTTTCAAGTAGCTCTGCCACTCACCTGTTTCTATTACTACCAGGCCATCTGCCAGCTCTGGCCTAAACTCAAAATGAAATGAGCTTCATGTCTCTTTGCACCCTTCTCTCTCCACTTCATCTCACCATTTATTAGTGCTGATTCTGCCTTTTAAGGAAGAAAATGAACGGCCATATGCCTGATGTGGAGATGCTTGATGTGGCGGCAAAGTAACGCTACGACTGCAGCTGCCAAGAATTAGCAGAAGCATGGATTTGATTCAGATTTTAAGTGCGAACTATTAAATAAGCCCGCATAGAGACGAGGAACTGATGATGGCAGCTTTATACACATGTGGATACTGTTAATTGCACTGGTTTACACAAATAAGGGATCCACAAAGTTGATGATTACAGTTTAAATTGGTATTTAAATCTGTGTAAGCAACGGGTGAGGCTAAACATTGCTTGATACACAAAATATACTATATGGCAGGATCACAAAGCAACTCAAATCCAGCCAAAATGAGAATCCGACTTTTAAATATATCTGCATCAACAATCTGCTCTAAGTGTGTCCTTGGCTAAAATTGCTGTGCTTATAAATTGTGTTTTGGAACACACGATGACTATCAGCAGTGTACACAGCCAAGTGACTATCATTAATAAATGGAGAGGACAGGACACAGCATTAGAGCTGTAAAGTGAAGGTGGACTATTTTAATCCATCTCATCCATCATGAATGTGAGTACGGAGTGGAGAAACCAATGTGGAAAAGCGTAGATGGAAAGATGGGAGGCTAGATAGAGAGCAGGATGGTTTCTTGGGGAGATAGTGGCAGCAGTGATGTGGACTATATTTATGCCAAATTAGACTTTTTTTTTTCCTCTCTTTCTCACGTGACACACATCATGAGCAAAAAAAAATAGCACACATAAAGAATCAGGCCCAAAAGCAATCCTAGTTAACATTTAGACAAATACCCTTACAGCCAACCCATCACTCTCATGTTTATTCATTTGGGCAACTGTTCGTGAATGAAATTGGATGCTAGGAGGAATAAATGGTTACGAATGTACAGGTTTCAGGTTATCTCTGATGTTCCTTACCTTTTAATGATATTGGATCAGCCTATGGCGTACATTTGAAGCTATTCCAATGCTCATAACCAACTCAGTTCCCACAGGGTCTTTGTGTTCCAGTAGAGACCAGCCCCGTCTGTCTGTTCCTTTCATCTGTCACTCGTCTACATATCAAAGACCAAGTCGAGTCTTTGTCGGCCCTGACATAAAGTTAACTCGTTTACGGGGTCACCATTATCACAAACTGACCTTGTTCTCCTCATTTCTAAACCATTAGGCCTCATTATCCACTGTATGAGTTTGATATTTGACTTTCTATGCCTACCTGTGTGATATAACGCAGCAGCTATAGGGGATTCTATGTCTTAATTAACCTCTACTCACCAGTCCGTGCTGCATCTCTTCATGATTTATAACTCGAACAGGTATTCTCTTTCAATTCAGTCCAACGGAGCTTTCCAAGGTTTTCCCAGGACACCAGCAACAAACGCACGCACAATATATCACTGCGGGGTGTGAAAGCTGCAGAGGGATTTAGCGTATAGAAAAGCATTACACACAGGTGAAGAAAGAAACAGTCTGAGGTAATATTGCTGGCTGAGCTGGCTTATTTCAGGCTTCACATGAGGCTTTAGATCACATTTAATGTACAAAAGCTGTCAGTTGATACAAAGGCAGTCTGCTGCTGGATCGCCAATTTAAAATATGCTTTGAGACAGTCATTCATGAAACAAGAAACAACAAAGAACGGCAGGAAATAAATATTTTATATTGATGGATTGACTTGGCTGCAGGCATACAATGGCAATAAAACTGTAAGTGTAAAAGTTTTGATAACAGCCATACTGTAGAAGTACTTTTTTAGCATTAAGGGAGAAGTGAAAGTTATAAACAATGGAATATTCAAACAGAGACCAGAGTGTTAAGACAGTCAGATTTTCCCCAGTTGCCCCCACAACAAAGAGAAGATACATTTTCTTATACTATTCCATCCTTTAATTAAACCAAAGTAAGAAGCCAGCACACACTGCCTTGTCTCCAGTGTGTGCCCTAACTGTATTTCAAACAACAGTGGAACTCCTGAAAACTAGCAGATGGTGAGCAGTATTTGTATCTACAGTATCCATAGGGACTTGGTAGATTAGGTTTGTAGTGGATTGATTTCAATGTATCTTTGAGGTAAATGAGCCAATGTAAACTACAAAATAAAAACAGAAAATAAAATACATCTACTTTAAATACTTAAAGCAGGGTTTTTAAATATTTTCAAGTCCAACATGATTTTACTGGCAAATGTAACAATCTCTGCTCATAAATGACCAATCATCCATTGTTTATCAGTAAAGGTTCCTTTCCCTAAGCAGCAGTAGAATTTCCTGGCAGTGCAGACCTTGTGCACTGTCCTTAAGACAAAAAGGCTATTGAGAGTCTAAATGCTAAAAAAAACCCCTCAGTTGTGCTATTTTAAGCCTCTACGGCCAGAATAAAAGCAATATATATGATACATATCTAGTGATAGGAGCATTTACGATATTGAAACACATGCAATCCAGCTGCAGTTTGTAGGGCAGAGGAGATAAGACAAACATACAGTTTACAATACTGTATGTAATGCAAGATACACAGATTTGAAAAACTGAAGCTTCAGCAGAACTCACAGAAAACAATCTCAGTAACAACAATTTTTTTGTACAAAATCAGACACAAAACTAAAAGATAGTCACATACTTTGTTGAATTTTGGTTTCTTAAAAACACACTAATATTGCATATTTTCTTTGGCCTCATAAGACCTCCATTAAATAAGAATCTTACTGACATAATTAAAAACTTCAGAAGCACTTAAATGCAATACTAAAAGCAGTATGTTTAATAAAAATTCAGTTTCTAATATATTCACGGCTGCACAAGGTAACACTGATTGACATAAACCTGTAGAAATGTTATTGTATGGTGTACACTGTACCTTCATGGTTTGAATTAATGCAAAACCAAAACCAGTGCAGTGTGAAATTTAAACATGAACACAATCTAAAGATCACGTGCTCAGGTGACTCATGGGTATTGACTTATAAAAAGTTGGCCCACTCAATGAGCAGGTAGTTTTATTACATAATTAAACCTCCCCGAGAGCTTTAAGAGCGCCAACTTGAAGCTAGTGCAGAATACTGATTAGACAATAAACTATTGAAAAACAGGACAAACCACCACAACTCTGCCTGAGGCTGTTTGTGCATTTTTGAATGTACAAATAGTGATTTATAGGTTTAAATGCTGCTGTAATGGCAGCAATCTATTACACAAAGAGTGTCTATTTGCAGTCACACTGAGTCCAGTGAAACTACGTGGAGCACATAGCAGATCACAAAATGAAGTGAAAGCTTGGCTGACAAGATGATCCTGGCAAACGACCTTGCCCGAGGCATAACTGAAGTTTATAACCTCATCTTTTTTATAGCTTAGATGTTAGTGCCTTTAAATGACAGCTTATCAATGCTTTCACAGTAACCTGACATAAATCATAACATGAATGATCAGTGTCTAACATGGTAAATGAATGGGGACATGTTAGAGCTGGATTTCTACTTCTCATAATCCCAATCGATCATGAAATCAAAGAAATGAAGATGATGACGCACATCAAATTACAATACTGACTGTCACTTGTGCAGAAAGTAAAGGGGTAATGCATTTTCCTGAATAAGTTACTGTGAGGTAAGACTGAGCAGGTTCTTTGGTAGTGAAAAGCAGTACATATTCTTTGTTCGCAATTGTTTGTACGTTTTTTTAACAAGATGCATAGCTTGTCAATCATGCCACAAAGCGCAGTCATAATACAGACTGATGAAATGTATAGTTACCATTACCTAGCAAAGCGTGGCCTTGACTTTACCAGTGCTCCCAACGCCAAAGGCGAAAATCAATTCACACACACACATGCATTATGTATCATGCGAACAGTCCAGCGAGGTGTGGAGTGTGAAGTGGGAGAGTCATCAGTCAAGCAGCCGAGACAGATTCCAGTGCAGGGCTCTAGCTGTTTGAATGCTTGTTACAGCTGCCATTAGAGTGGCGGTGATCGGCTGTAAGTGAGCTGCCAATGTGAGTAATGTTTCCCTTTTCTGCTGTTTACTCTGCGACGGCCCAAAAAATGCTCCACTCAGCAAATTAATATAATAGAAAGACGATTGTGACTTAATCATAAAAAGCTTGTGTCACTTGTGCTCAACTGAATGTGCTTACTCAAGGCTTTTTGGCTTAACAGCTCTTTCCAAGTTTGACAGTTTTGTGCAAAGGTTCGGGCTAAAAGGTCTGTGATTTCATAAAAGGTACATCAGACAGGCTTGGTTTGTGTTGCCCATAGCAACAGTCACATTTATCCGAGCTTCACACGTGTGTCTTGACTGTAGAACAAGACTTGGAGAAGTATGGCCACGTCAATTAGAATCTGCACCGACCCGCACACCCAGAACTGAGCGGGACTGTCGTTCAGCACAAAGTAGGTGGTTTTGAAGACGTCACCGGCCGTCCACAGCAGAACCATTTTCACACTGAAAGAAAAGAGACAATGGGATATGAGGGAGGTGTGAGAGAGGACAGGCTAAGAACAATGGAGAAATTAACAAACCAGCTGGATACAAGAACAAATAAATGCTAACTTTGTCCCTTGAACCTTTTACAGGATTGTGTCTGAGTTTTTAAGTTATTGACTGAAAGAACACACACAAAATAATATGCTGCGAGATACAAAACCCAGATTTAGGATGCAGGATGTTTTCTGTAACGATAAATAAAATCTCACACAAATGAAATTCCAGTCCTAAAATGCATCATGCTTTAATGATTTTATACGATTGACAGACAGATATTTTCATCAACTTTAAACACAATTTTTGGCAGCCACACAAGAAACAGCAGGCAGTCGGTGAAAAATCAATACGCTGACTGAAGTTCCTCAACTGTAAAGTGCTCACACGGAGATGAAGAAAAGTGAACAATGATGGTCCAGCCTTGCATGTTTTCACCAAATCCTACGGTTAGTACACTTGAGTTTTTTTTCTTGTTTTGTACTAACCTGAACCATACTGTATTGCTTTGGTGGAAAGACCTTGAAGAGGACAGAGGTCTATAAAGCCACAACCTCACTGAAGAACCCCTGAAGAAGTCCTCAAACACAGTCCAGAAAACACTGTATGACTTTTCCTTTAGCGGTTCGACTTGTTCTCTGTTTCTGATGTCTTCTCCGCTTCACTCCACACTTATTTACTGCCACGTTTACTTAACTCTTATCCTTCACACTGGATGCTCTTGTCGTACTCCACCTACAGCCCTCTAGCTCTCGGGACACTCAGGTCCCATAGGTATGCATGTTACAGGAGCCGATTCGTTTTTATTAGCTCTGACGTGGTGTGGGACAGAGCAAGAGTCATCAGTCATGGGTGGGACATACTGTTAGGGTTACAGGGGTGAGGGAGAAAAGGGTGAGACACAGACATGGAGGATGCGGAAAACAGCTTTTATCTGGTACGGGACACAGCCAGGACTAAGACCACAGAGCCACCAGAGAGAGAATACGGGGGCCTCTGTGAGAATAGATACGGATGATGAGTGTGCACGCTTGTGTGAGACAGTCTAATGACTACGGGGACAGCTGTCTTATCCTTGAGCTCTCCTTGCACGCTCACGTCAAGCTCCCAGTCTTCCTCTGGGCTCCCTCTAGGCCTGTACGAGAACGCAAATGTTAATGGCAAAAAAGCGGAGTGGCATAAGAAATGGCACGGGAGGAATGAAGATGTAATTATTTCAATATCTGGAGGTGTACCATATCCACCAGCGCGTGACGTATGAAAAAATGTAAAACAGCAGGCTGGAGATGAGGTGTAATTTCATCGTTTTATCTCTTGCAGCTGTTGTACGCACCGCTGTCACTCGACACATCTGGATACTTTCGGACCCAATCGAATCTGCAGTAAAGCATTCATGTGTTAACTGAAGAAAAAGAAGCTTGATTACAGACTAAATACAGGAGGACATTTTAGATTTTTTATAAGGCAATAGATCCTTTTACAGTTTGGAAACAACATAAGCTTCATGTCCTGTACACATTACAGGTCACTGATTAGGACCAGTGTGTGGACAGAATGGAGGACCCAAGCTTTACACAGACTATTTTAGAACGTGCTTCCATGCCAATTACAATGCAACTGTCTAAAGAGATTAGCATACACATCTCTAAAGGAGCAAAGCTCACACTAAGGTAAAATGCAAATCTATGTCCTCATAATTCTAAAATATGAACCCTTAATACAGTCTTATAAAGGGTAAGCATAGCCTGAAAGGAAGGAATAGAAAGAGAGCTGGTGCCACTTCATTTCTGCATTTAACAAAGAGCTTTTTGATTTTTGCTGTCTTGCTCTGATCCACCCACATCAATTTAACCACCACAGACTTCACGACAAATCATGGCATTTCCACCTTGAGTGACCACAGAGTGCTTGTTTAGTGCCCCACTCAAGTGTAACGTCCACCCTCACAATTTTAACTTGAAGGCTTTGATTGAGTGGCTCCAAAAATAACAAGTGCTCAAGAATTTAAATATCGTCACGCTTTTACTTTTCCTCTCTCCAAGCCGCCAGTGGTCCTTGGGGAAATGCTTTGCTCTTTGTTCTTTTAGACAAAGTACTTCACAGTGTACTCTTGAACCTTCCATTTCATATTTCGTCTCTGCTCTTTTTGTGCCCAGCATCACTGTCTATCTTTTCTTTACTGTCACAGCACTGTCATTGTTACTTTTACTAACTGGAATTTTTTTTATTAAAGGTATGAAGTTGGTTACTTTAATGTGTCCGACCGTACTCTGTGCTTGAATTGACAATGTAAGGTCTGGAAAGTAGTGGACTTTCATCTCAATGGCCCCCAAATGTGTGGCTGTCGCACGTCTTGAGCCTTCGGGTCTGATCTTTCACTATAACTAAAACTTAAAACTAACAAAAGTCAAAGACAGTTCAAGTGTAAATTGTGAAAAAGATTCTGGACATCATGGCAGTTGTTTTCAAAGCACATCAGTGTGATCAGTTCAGCAGATAAGCCTTCCTCTCAGACTCCGACTCCAATATCTCGCCCTTAAAATTTGTTGTGGGAAAATGACCTCAGTCCAAATGAATGATGGCTGTGGCTCTCTACAATGTCAATACATGCCAATCTGTGCTCATTAAGAAAGAAACAGACAAAAAAAAAATCCATTCCCTTTCAGAACTTTCTTTTAATTAAACTTTAACAATCTCCTCAGTTCTTCTACCTCCCATCAACTATTTCTGTATTCCTTTTCAAGCCTGAACCCTCTATGCCCACCTTCAGACTCTCCAAAAAATCTCTGCCCTCCTTTGACTACAGCCTGTGCACAGAGGGGGCCGACACCATTAATTAAGATGAGTTGTTAACGGTGAAATTAAAGAGGGTGGGTCATCATCGGTGCCATTCGGCGGTAGCGGTGCAGCAGAATGAAGACAGAGCCGCATTCGAGGGTTGTTTGTCTCCATCTGACACCTGCATGTACGCACACAGACTGCTTCATACATTTCTCATACTCTGCTTGTCTCACAAGTCTCACCGAGCTCCAGATCCCATCTATCCTCGGTACTTTTGCTCGGTCAACAGGCGATAAAAGACACACAGAGCAAACAATTGAACTTGGTCTTGACTGGGGCTTTGAGAGTCCACTGGGAGAGGGGAGTGATTATGGTATTGATTGAGAATACGGACTATCTCAGTCACACAGACACACATCTTACCATGTACTTAGAGGACACTGACATTCATTTCTTGGAGACATAGCCTAATACCACATGGGTTAAGCTAACAAATGTTAAAAGTAAACATGTTACTATAATGCATGGTAGGTGGATTTAACTTTTTTTTTTTTTTAGTCCTGTTATTTAGTTGGCAAGAAACAATGCACCGGTCTGGGACATGGCCCACTATGGACTAGCTGTTAGCCAATGGCACCACATGTGAAATGAAGGTAAAAAGGAGGCTGTGACAGATCCTATGACCATATTTAATACTGTGAATAGCATTTTGTTTCTTTGATTCCCACTCACATCTAAAAACCTATTAACTTTATAATTCATATTTCATATTTCCCAAGGCCATGTTCATACACCTTCTTTTATACCCTCAGACATCATCTATTTAGTTAATTAACTGTTGTAAAAGAAGGGGACTTTGCTAACCTTGACAACACTTGATTAAAATCTGAGCATTTTCAAGTATTTAAAAAATGCCTAATTACTGGTAAAACCTTTGGGATTTTCTGGCCACTTTCCAGAGAATATAAAGTCTAAATGTAAAGAAAGTTTTCCCTCAACCAAGCGCACACTCAATTTATTCACCCCGGACAAGTCTCCTATTGATTACAACTGGCTCGACACCTTCATCTGAGCTAAGTGCCAGGAGACCAGAGGGTGAAATGGTGGGAATACTTCAGGGATGGAAAAAGACAGCGTTTTGAGGCGCTGAGAAGAAAATGACAAGAGATGGATGACAATGAACCGGGGGCATGGGACAATAAATCTAGAGGGGGCCGAGGGACAAATGCACCCTGATAGAGGCAAAGTGACAGGAGCAGGGAGAGCGATGGGGAGAGCCTGACGGGGGTGCGTGATTGCACCGTGGGGGGACTGCGCCGTATGTGGGCCAGCAAGTAATTGCGCTGTGTATCGAACCAGGGCTGTCAGGCCAGCTATTAGCTCTTGGAGGCAGCTTAAGTGGACAAGTGGAGCATTACTGGTGGAAACAGGGCTGAGTGACATTTAGGAAAAGATAGAGGATAGGCAGATAATTAAAAGGACAAGAGTGTGATTTCACGTTCCAAATAGTTTCAAAGATGCCTAGTTGTATCTTTAAATGTCACTTGCAAGGTCAGACGTTTGCTAAATTTGAAATAAGTGCTACAAAATTAGCTATAAATGCATGATATAATAAAGGGATGGCCTGATTGAAGGAAGTTGGTAATTGGACAGTTTTGTGAAAATGCCATCTTTAAAGAGGTGAATGGTGTCTCTAAAAAATATATATATAAGGGAAACGCTGTGGTCACAGTAATATAAGACAAATTTAGCAGAAAAACTGAAGAATATTTTCACAGTTTACTGATGCTACATTCTGACAAAAATGAAACAAACAAAAAGAGACACAACTGAAGTGCACGCCTGGTGAGAGCGCAGCTAATCAGCTAACGAGACAAATGCAGCATGTTAATTCTGATTACGACAGACATGCACCAATAATGACTAAATGAGTGGGTCCGAGTCGAAAGGTTTGAGGTCTGCAGAGGTCCTCACCAAAGATGTGCAACAAAGATTAAGGATGATACATGTAAAGTTCCACCTGTCAACTCTGAGACATTTGTACACATGTGTTTTATTTGCCCAGTATTCCACCACATTAGATTACACAATTAGTTTAGGGAGTCTTGGCAGGATAATATATCTTTTTTCATGAATGTTGTGGTAATATGTTGCTGATTGAAAAGTAATTAAAGCTCTATTGAACCCAATGGAAGTTATCTTACTTCCTGTACCTGTTTCAACTCCTGCAGACAAACTGAGCACTGCTGGAGGAGAAGTACAGCCGCAAATAGTAAGGCTAAGTCCACACATACAGGGGTATTTTGAAAATCTGTTCGTTTTTACAAAATATTTCTATCAACAAGACAAGACTAGACCACTAGGTGAGGATAAACACTACCCAGTACAAGAGAACATTCTGTTTTAGTTTTTTTTTAAACCCAAAAAACTAAATAGCCTGCCGTTCGTCGCCTTACACAGAGTTTTCAAAAAAGTTTGTCAGAGGCAGAGTACAAAAGGCCAAAGTAGACAGAAAAAGCAAAAATGCTAACACAAAGCAGAAGGACAGTGGCACATTCAAGCATGGGTTGATGTTTCAAACTTCAAAGAACTTCACTCAGCATTTCCTTGTACTTTGCAGTGCACCCATGCATACGTGCTCTGGCATGATGTACCCACGCATCTGTACATGTTTGCCCACACAGAGGGGTGTGTGTGTGAGCCGATTTAACAGCAGGCCCGCAGATCTCCCTGAGGAGTGCAGATAGACAGAAATCAAAGACCCTGAGAGGGAGAAGCCGAACTGCTCTTAACCCACTAACTATGAATTATGCATGCTGATCGATCGAGCACAGGCAAACACTGAAAAGTTCCCAACCTGCCAGGAAAAAGATGGATTCTAGTTCAGGAAATGAAGCAAACAGGAGGCGGATGAAGGGAAGAGTATGCCCCAGGATATTTAGATGCTTTTTTTGGTGAGAATAAATAAGCCAGCATTGAGAGAGATTAATGTGATGGCTATTTCTGTGACTTATTGCATGTCTTATATAACGTAAAAAAGTGCTATCGGTCAAAGCTTGTAGATTGAATTAGATTTCCAGTGAATATGACAACAGAT
This sequence comes from Rhyacichthys aspro, assembly GCA_036850595.1. Lineage (NCBI taxonomy): Eukaryota > Metazoa > Chordata > Actinopteri > Gobiiformes > Rhyacichthyidae > Rhyacichthys > Rhyacichthys aspro. The sequence goes on from CM072153.1 coordinate 10,546,738, forward strand.
ACCACAGGTCTGTGCACTGCTTTGTATTCATTATAAATATAGAATATGAAAAGACATGCAGCGCAACAATTTTAATTCATGGCACCGACTGTAGATCCCTTCATCTGTGCAAAGTCAGACAAACAATAAAGGCATTAATGGAAAATCCTTAATATGGAAACACAACAGGTGAGTGGATCATCACAGTGACAATGCAGTTCCATGACATAAATACTGCAAAAGGTTTGTTGCTAGGACTGAGCCTATTAGAGGCAGTGTGTTTTGCTTTTAGTTCTGCAACACAGTACACACTCTAGCCTAATGGAAGAAGATCTGAAGATTGTATCTGACAAACATTTAAGCACTCCAACACTGCTGTTGGTTTGTTTACTTCATTAGTGTAATATGTATCTTACCACAACATGGCCATGACATTTCACCTGCCCTCACATTAGCTGAGCATGCTTATGCACTATCTTTCTGGACCACAAACTGTCTCTGGGGGCGCTGCATCTGCTTAATCAACGCTTTATGAACAAAGATCCTTCAAATGTATCTAACAAATGTGTTTTACCAGTATAAAACAATCCTTTAAAGCGAAACATTAACCATTTTAGCAGTCAAACGCTTGACTATGATCACGACCATTGCAGTTGCTTCTTTTCAAAAGGTTTCTGCAGTGGTATAGGGGCTGTGGGTAAGCCCCCCTCTCCTCTACTCTCCACCACCAAACACTTTATTTTATTTCTTGCAGCCATTGCAGTGGTTAACAGAGGGAAGATTGATTAACAGGCTGAACACTCATGATTTTGCATTACTTCTCTGTGCCACGTTTTACTGGGACTTATCGGACTGGGATTTTTTTTATTTTTTTTTTATGTGAACATATTGGTCAGTTCATATTTAGGTTTGGGAATTGGAACTGACAAGAGCCTGGTCGGTGAGAGGGGTATAAGGCCATCTATGGCCTTGCAGGTAGGCAATGCTGACCTGCATTAATGCCAGTGCAGACACCACTGCTTTGTCCCCTACCACCTCCAGAGGAGCTAGCATGAGATGATGAGACTGCTTTTGAGAGAACACAGCGGAAAAGCCACTATTAAAAGTACAAGGTGTAAAGAGAAAATACTGCCAGCTGTGAACATATGAAAGAGAATGACAGAGAGTGGACAGTAGCATGTAGAAACAAGTGGAAGACAAGTTTACAGCGCGATAAGTATTCTGTATCACTGATTTTGATCTCATTCAGGATTTGTCTATTTTTGTCACATTCAGCCAAATCCCAATTAAACTGAAAAATACAAAAAAACCCAAAAAAAAACAAAAAAACAACCAGAGGAGCAGATAAACTGTCCAAGGAAAAGAAACTGAATGAGATGGATTATTATGAGTGGAAACAGCCCTGTGTCTTGTGCAGACTTCTCTGTCAGTTCGCAGACACACTGCTGCTGCCCATGTCCCCTCACTGTCTCTGAGTGACATTGAGAAGGTTGGCAGTTCCGCTGCAGAGCTGGCACAGGAAAATAGGAGAGGCGGCAAAATAGATAAAGTTAATGAGAGAGAAGAGAAAAACAGGCAGACTCCCCGGGCAGCCAAGCAGAGAGCTGAGCAATCACTCGCACACAACACTTTGTTTATACAAACAAATCACAGCTTCAGCATTCGATTGCCACGGCACCTGAGTAATGAGTACTTTTAAATTCCAACGCAGAGACAGAAGCACTCCTTGAACAAATACTGTCAGATTAATGCTTCATGTCAGTTAATACTTCATGATTAGCAGCATTATTGCAAATAAAAAACAATTTATAAATTTAATGTACTGTAGCTACATTAGTATGTGACGTAAAACTATCAACATTACACAAGTTATGTTTTCATATAATATTCACAAAATTTGAAAATAACAGGAGTAAAATAATAAAGTTTGTGGGGTATGGGACAGGATCATTGGAAAAGCAACAAGACACATGCTGCGGATACTGGATGTGTTGCATTTTGCAGTTGCAATTCAATAAATTATTCTGTTACACAGAAATAAAGAACATGTGTAGTTTTGTCTCCTCATGAACGTGTTCGCTATTAACTTATAGTCTCCCACTAATGTTTGTAATGAATGTTGTTATGAACACTTCCATCTCAAAGCAGAAAACGCACTGGCACACATGCACAAGCAAGTCAACAATATGACTCAAGGCCATCCTTTTTCACAACATGTGTGTATTTTTAAGATAATAATGTTTATAAGGTCCTATAGCATCCATACAGTTCATCGTGTTACTCCTCAGTAATGGGGCTCAGGGGAAAGAGTGTGTGAAACAAGCAAGTTTCACAAGGGATAGTGTGAGGCAAAGTGCAAAGCATATACACATCATGTAGTAGTGAGAGTCAATAACCGGACAGTAGAAATTGTAATTTGAACAGTTTGGTAACTCTTGTGCAGCAGTCATGCCAGGAAAATTAAACTAAAAATGAGAGATGCACTGGGTTGCATTTAAAGATAGGAATTTTTCATTCCAATACAGTGCTGATAAATTCGTCATAGTATTATTTATGGTGGTTTTGGTCAATCTAAATTCTTTTATGTCCAAGAAACAAGATAAAATGACAAATGTTCCTTGACTTCATCTTGTTACAGCTAAGCTTTTATTGCTATTTTGAAGGCAATGGAAACAAGTTCACAATAAACCTTACTGACAAAGTCCCTGAAGATATTTACTTAATAAGGCTTTAGTTTTGGATGATGCAAAATACTGAGTACAAAATATTTAAATTAAAATACTTTGACAGATTTTGGTGAATGTATGTCCCTAACTTGCGCATTAGTCATCCCTGAGGCACTAATAATGTCTTACTGTATGCTTATTCCTAGGTGAAATATTCACTGAGAGCTCAATGGGTGCTGATGTACACCCTGAGGACACTCTATGTGAAATGAGGCACATCACAAAGAGAAACGCTAAACTGCTACTTTACTTAAACACTTGATGATTATTCGTTCTTTCTTTGAATAGAATCCAGACAAGACACGGTGATCGGGGGAGTCTGGAGACAGAATAGAGGGGCTGACGCTCGTGGAGGCTACGATGTGTGGAAAATACAGTGCATAGGGTTGATTCTCAAGGGAAAGACATGCAAGCCAGCTTTGTGAATCAAATCCCTTTGTACACTACACAACCATACTTTTCCTTTGGAGAAAAGGTAAAAACAGGGACCAACAAAACAAGGGAAATGGCAGTAAAGAAGCAAAAAAGAGGATAAGAAAGGAGCTTATATGAAAAGTGTAAATTCAACTGTTGTGACCCTCATTGCAAAATTAAAATCTTCAGAGCTTCATATACATTTTAATATTGTGCACAACAGAGACCAGCAATGTCCCAGTTGTCTCATTTTTTCCAGTGGTATGCATGAAAACATGAATCATTTCTAAATGTTCGACAAACGAGTGGAGCATGTAACCACATTTAATATGCAAAATCCACACATAGTCACATTGTACAGTGTGCACCAATTCAGCACTGATGATGACAGACAAGAGACATAATGGGGAAATAATGATCATAATTAGTGTGAGGTTCTGTGCCATTAGGGGCGTAATTGATCTTACAGTCTTCTACCTGAGAGGCTAATCAGTATGCACAATGACCTTTACATACTCTATAGAGTGTAAATAGGGTATTATTTTAATCACAGAGACACTATGACCTCTGTGAAGTGGTACCTGTATGGAGCACATGGGCGTCTCTGAACACATGCTATTTTGGTCCAGGTAGGTGAAAGGTGAAGAGGGAGCTGAGAGACTGAGGTCAAATATAGATTGGAGGACCTGGTCAGTTATATCACTGGTCTCAACTAAAAAGTCTGATTCTGAAAGCCTTACTGCTGACAAAGTAATCTGCTATACTTTCTCTCATCATATCAGGAGTAGGGTGAAATAAGAGTCATTTTATGCAACCATTATTATTTAACAAAAATGAAGCCAAAAATGTGTTTAACTCTCCCTCTCTCTGTTAACACAACACTCAGAGGGAAGGCCATGGGTACATCAATCTGGAAAGGCTTATAAAACCATTCCAATCAATTTGGAGTCCACCATTCTTCTGTGAGAAAGACTGCTCCCAAGTGGAAAGCCTTCAAGACAGCTGTCAATCTTCCCCAGTGCAGAGATCCCAGCAAATTCACTCAAGGTCAACCAATGCAATGCTCAAAGAAATACAAAACAACACGAGAGCCACATCTCTGGCCACACAGACGTGTTAAATACCTTATATTCATGACTGCACAAGACTGACTGTACTATAGTTGGTTTGGAAGCACCAGAAGAAACCTCTATTGTCTAAAAAGAACATACAAACACTACTGAGGTTTGTACATGTAAGTGTGTATGTGTATCACATCTAAAGCTTGGTTTAAACTGGCTTAAGCAACACAACATTAGGCGTACCAAAGCTGAAAACAAGCAAGGTTTTGCTTGTCTGAGGTTGTATTGACCTAATACCAAGAACCACAATGTTCTGAACATTTTCAGAATGCTTTAAAAACATAATATTCAAAAAGGGAACAGAAACTTTTTCAGCTCACTGTATTTAATTATCCGAAACAAGAGGCTACACTTAACGATTTTGCTGACATAACTTAATGTCTGAATGCTTAAAAACTCTCACATAACCCTTGACATCAGAAAATCTCCATAATAGTTCTGGTTGAAACTTTAGTTTTGTTCCAGTACTTTGCTTACTAATAAACCAACTCCTCATACACAGAGGATGTAAACAGCATCTGCTGCTGAATACACAGGAAAGATGTGAAAAAAAAAAGTATGATATTTAAAATATACTAGTTCTAAAATAAAAACATATCAGAGTCCAAGGCATGTAAATGAAACTGGTCTGAGAAAGAAGACAAGCAGAAAACGTTGGCTGGGTAGGTGAATAACAGAGTAAATGGCTTTGATCTTGGAACAAAAATAAAAGCTCCCACAATTGCTTAATGCACAAGAGTGTAGCTACATTTTCACTCAGAGTCCTTCTCAAGGGTTGAAAGCATGGCCATTCTCGGGTTCCTTCACAATTCACGACTGTCATAAATGTTTAATACTGTAGGTGCAGCTGTTTACACGTTGATCACTGACCTTCAACATAAACAGTGCCCCATGGCCATGAAAGTAAGTTGGATTTCCAGAATAATATTAGAAATTTTTGAACCCCCCTGAAGTTCTTTTTCATGTGACTTTGGATTTAATTAGTCTTAATCCATTAATTTTCAAATGTGAAAGAAGACGTGACTGATAAAGCTGTGAAAACAACATTAATTCAGTCTGAAACCCCAAAATGAATCTGTGGTGATGCATTTATCCTTGTCAGTGAGCGAAAGGGTATATTTATGACTTAATGATGGTTTCATTCATGGATATAATTCAGAGAGTGTTATTAACATAATTTGTTCATCAGAATACAAATGAGTACACCCCCTGCCCGTAAAGGTTAATGGGGGTACATTGCTTAAGGGTTAAGGGCAAAGTCATAAAGCACTGTGGGAGTAAAAAGATATTACGAAATGCCTTTGGAGTTTTGTTTGACCGCAGAACACATCATACCTCATGCCTTTCGTGGAGTGGTTATTGAAGTTTTGAAGTAACTGTGGGAGACCCAGCATGGCCTCGAACATGAGGGCCAGGGACCCCAGCGCCTCCACAAACACAGCGGAGTCCAGAAGCAGCAGGGTGACCACCGAACACAACACGGTGAAGCCGAAACAGAAAAGAAGGTAGTCCTCGAACATGCTCCACTTCCAGAAGTAGTTCAAGTCCAGGTCTGAGAAGAAACAAACAAAAATGTGAATTATTTTTATGTCTACGAAATACATTTACATATTTCACAGTTAGTTTAGTGTTAGTGTGTATAGACCGACAACATAAATGTTTGAAAATATTTCCCAGGATCTAAGAAGTAAGCACACAGTGTCAGGACATTGTATAAAGCCACAGTAAAGTGTTTAAAAATGGCAGTCGAACAGTTTGTAAGGTGTTGACAGGACCATAACCTGCCATATTTACTGGAGAGTGACCAACCATTTATAAGCTATTACTATCTATATAGGAGACTGGAGGAATGGACCTTTGACATGACCAAAAAGAAAACTACCTTACAAGAAAGTAAAAAGAAAAGGTGAAAAAACTAAGTATACTATTGTTAATGCTTGTTCTTCGTAAAAATAAAAAAGCTGACTGAATAAAAGAACAAATTTCAATTGTAGCTGTGGCTCTAAAGGCGTGAACATGGTTACTATACGTGCAAATGGAAACAGAAGAGAAGCATAGACAGGTAGACTGAAAGCCATAATGGTTATCTAACAGGAAAGAGCTGAGAGGCAATGCGAGTGTTTCATTAGTGACTGCATAGAAATTCTGCAGGCACAGCACTTCTAAGTCAATACATTGCACATACATAACTGAATGGAACAAAGATAAATGAGATTCTCAAAAGCTTTTACATTTGTATTACTCTGGAACAGGGCTGCCATTTGGGAAGTTTATTACCTTTAGTCTGAAGCTATTTCTTCACCGACACAATCCTATTTTTCAGCTGCGGCTTTTACAATTCACATCACTACAAAGTCCAATGTTTTCTGAAGCTGTTTGTGTTCTCCGAAGCATACTGTATTCAAGTTGAATAGAATGGGTGGGCAGCATCAGTGACAGAGCAAAGAGAATACAGAATTAGATTTTCTTTTCTCAGCCAGAGCCACTCCAGCCTTTGTAAGCCTGTAACTCTTCTGTAGGCAAAGTGCCATCTCTGTGCAAACCGGAAGACTTTTGAGTTTAGTGTCTTGGGGGACCAGCTTTCTAAAAGAGTTTTGTCGGAGCCATCACAGAAAGTTTATGAAGGAAAACATTGGATCTGCTTCATCCACATGCCTGCCACCTTAAGTCATCTCCTCAACAAACCATAATGTGACATGATCGATGACGGCTCGTTGCTTATTTATGACTACAGGGTTGGTAAAATGTGCTGACATCTGCAAAGGAAGAGCGCCAGGTTAATAAGACATCATTAGTTAATGGAGGAACACGGGTGCTACACTGCATCACTTCTTTTCATGCTAGCAGTTGCAAATAGTACATGAACAACAACCTTTCCATTACATGAATGAACAGACACCAAACTTGCCCTTTTTTTGGTATATTTTTGGTTGCACTTTGGATTTTGGCGTTGAAAAAAAAAGAAAGGTAAACGGTAGCTGACAGCGTTGGAGAACTGTGAACACTGCTCACACTTCAGTCATTACACACAAGAAAAGGTGGCTTTTAACTTTTAACACTGTGTGAAGTCTTAATCCTCCAAAACATGTAGCACTCAGTTGCATATAATATATTACGTAATCACCTGTCAAAAACTGTAAATGTAAAAACTATGTCACACTTTACACTTCCATACTGTTACAATAAACCACATGGGGTCTGTCAAACTGTGATATGAAAAACTCATGTTATAGGATATTTTGAAACTGTGCATTATTAGGGAATATTATAGCTGCCCTTGGAGCAAAGAGGTGTTAGACGAGAAAGACAGGCTGCATGTCTTAGGCAGGAGAAACTTATTCACCATCAAATACAGGATCTGGAGACAGAACAGTCAACACAGTGTGGCAGTATTGAATATTCAAGTCTGGTATGCTTCCATCAGAAAAGAATAATAAAGCCTTGAATTGCGTCAATGTGCACCAATGCCATATCAAAGGAATTGTGTTTACTGTATAGAATATCTGTACAACGTTGGCCTTGGCATAGAGCAAGGATCTGACATAAATGAACTGTTCTATCAAAAGAAACACAACATGTTAGTGTCACAACTTAATAGATAGGCCCTGAGGACACTGTACAGTTAAAGACATTAAAGTAGATCTTAAAGTAGATCTAAAATTCCCCAACACGCAATAATCTAAAGGCATTCACATTTCTGATTTTAGGCATTAAACATGAAGATGCTTTCAAATCTAAAACCCCACATTGGATTGTTCCGTGCAAATACCAGAAGGCAACATACTGGAAGGTCTTGTAGCACAAACAAGTTCTTAAAAAAAGCAGCTTTACAAATGTTCATATGCTTAAGTGTAAATGTTGGTACAACACTGCGAAAAGCTACTTATTGTATTAGCTGAGCATATCTACAGATGCACACCCCCAGCCCCAAACAGAATGAGATTGGGATGTTTTCATTACACTCCAGTAGGCTACATCTGCTGTTGCATTCTGGAATAAACCCATGGAGTGAGACATCTTGCAGCTAGTTCAGTATGGCATGTTTATGGCAAACAGCATACGTGATTAATGGCTTTATTACAGGCAGCAACAAAAAAACACATTGCTAGCTGACAACATGTAAAGTGGGAATAGGGGGAAGCCGCGAAAACACAAACAGCAAGTCAACTATCAGTGTTTGGGGCGTGACTTACTGTATGCTTGCCCTACTGGTAAGAAAACACACAGTGGGGGGCAGTGGGTTGGATCACTGGAAAGAAAAACTACCTTTTACATGAAGTAAGGACTCAGTGAGGCTGCGCAAGGAAATATTAGAGAGGCCATCTTTCATCTACATCACAGAACTGCCATACAGTGATTTTGCATAAGGTCAATTTGGAGAATGACTGCAATGGGGGCAGCAAAAATGAGAAAAGTAGAGTTGCTGTGGGGACTGAACACTGTCATAAGCAAGACCAAAGTGTAGTGATCAGGGCCAGATATGGTTTTACTGAGACACTGGTCATTTTTTCACTCACTGATGTACTTCACGTAGAATGAAAATGTGTAATAGAAAACTCATGACAAAAAATGTCAAGCTGTCAGATATAAGAAAGCAGTGTAGCAGCAATATTTGACAGAAAACAACACCAAAATGTATCATATAGGGATGCTCTGATGCTGATGCAGTGGGTATGACCCTTGATGGCTGCATTAAAACCAGTGCATATTGATTGGCAGGTAGCAGTAAACAAGATACCACAAGAAAAGAGTATAGACTAGTTACTAACAAAATCTATATTTCCTCAGAAACACATCTATGTATTTTCCCCTTTGTTGCTACATTGTAAACTAACTTTAAATTTGACATATACTTAGACCAATGTAGGATACATCTTCACATTTGATCTACTAAACATGCACAAAGACCCGCAACAGCAAACCACCTCAACTGATTCTCAGGAAGCCTTCAATGCCGTGTTAAAATGTGGAAATCTGTTGTAGTTTTGGGCCTACAACAAAAGACATAATTGCTTTATTGTAATGTTCGTTTGTGTCCTGGAAAACCTCTCTCTTTTCCATTTCTACATTTTTAATTCACTTTCCTCTCTATTGCTTATGCACAGCTAACGCACTCTCTTCCACTTTCTGTGGAGCAATCCAATCTTTTTCCATACATTAAGCAATGCTCCTCTCTGTCCATCGCTATCCCATTTCATCTCTCCAGCCCTGTATGTTTACCTGCATAATCGAACTGCCTGGAAGAGAGTAATGAAGACACAGGGCCATGCATCATTCATGGAATCACTTCTTTTATTTGTCCTGGTCCCGTACCATACATCACCACATGCTCCTTTCCCTCGATCTGCTTTACTCCCACAGTTTGTCAGCCACCTAGCTGAATAAAAATAGTCACACAACACTTGTCATTGTAGACAGAAAGGTGGTCTGACCTTTCCAAGCAGCATCTTGTCTGGTGTGATTTGAGGGCTTACAATGCACTTCAAAGGCCCCAGACTCCAGACACTAAGACCAAAGTCTTTGTTTACACAATTCAATTTGCTAAGGTGCTGCCCCAGTCTGGCCTGTGAAGAACTGTGAAGTCTAACTACTAGGCACCAACATGTGTCCTTCTATACCCAAGATAGCATTTTCTTTCTTTTCACTATATGTAAATATATATATCTTTCTGTCTGGCTATCAAATGCTACCGCTTCCGTACATCCAAGATTGACTGTCTTTCTCAATGTATGTAGCATGTTATTGTTAAAAACAGCAAACTTACTGTTCGGTTCTGTGCCAAATTTGACCCCCAAACTAAGTCCATTTGTGTATTTATAACTGTTGGCGAGTGGGTGTGAAAGTATTTGCAGATCTGTCATAAGTGTAACACTGCCAAGTCTTGGATTTAGCGCTGCCAGAAGAAGGATGGATGGACAACAGACAGAGAGTAGCCTAACCTTGAATAAGTCGAGCAAATAGACTCAAAACATCTCCCAGCAGGCCGAGCAAACAGCACAATACGGAGCCAAGAGTCGAAACCGAGACAGAGACGCCAATTGACTCTGACAGTTGCAGTGCTTGGAGACGGGCTGACTTAGCACTGTCAGTTTTAAAGCCACTCGGCCCACTCAACTGTGCACCCGGCCTTTTACAGTGTGTGAAGGCTGCTGTTTGACATCTCTGCTACATGTACTCAGGTGGTCCATGATGAGGTCTGTAGACATCCATGTTCGAATCTGAACCAGTGACTACGGCCGAGGGCTACATCTGGTCCGCACTAGCTGTTCTTTTACAGTTCAAGAACACGGCACTGTGGAGTGTCGACAAGATGGAAACACCAGAAACATCCTCTAATACCTCCTTGTCGACTTTTAATAAGGACACCACAGGCGCTCTGCAATCATTTGGACAGACAGGAAGTCACTGAACCATTCCGAAGTCTTAAAAACCAAAAGAGAGACGCTGTGGGAGGACGGCAAACATGTCCTAGAAAAGGCGCACACATTGTATACTTAATAGAGTGCCTCAATGTAAAATAAGAAAATAATGCCCTTTTTTTTAGCACTGTTAACACTATATTCATCCATACACCTTCTAGAAATGACCTTACCTGAAAGCCAAGAAGAATTTGTGCAATTTCAAATAAAACAGAGAAATCTACAGTATCGAAAAAAAGTTTTGGGTTGGTGTAGAATTATGCGTCTCACATCCTCCACTTTATTACACACTTGCTCCCTCATGCTCTTGCCGCTTTGTTGTTTTCCCAGAGGAGGTGAATTTTAGAGGCAATGCTGCTAAATGTCAGCCTGAACCAACACCGGTGATGTCTGGAACGGACGGACACTCACACCCAGCCATGCGTTACACAAGCTATTTGTGGTAACAAGGATCGCTGTTTCTGCCCCCATCCCAACCTGCCTCAATGTAATCTTAGTCTAAGCTTGGGCAGAAGTGCATCATTTATTCAAAGTAAGGACATTGTGAAACAAGTTTTCAATCATCGTGGCATTACACACAAGCAGATTTATAGCCTCCTCCTTTTATTCGGCTTTCAGTTGTTGCTTCTGCACCTAATTAAAATGTAAAGATAAAGTCCTATTTAATATGTTTTGTGTTGTGTAAATGAATTTTGTTGGTAACGACCACATCTCTCTGGAGCTTTGCCGTCTATTCACAGAGACAGACGGCGTTCTTGGGTTTTATACAAAAGTCATTCACGCGTTCAGATAATAGATCCTCAAGTTAATGGTTATTTCACTGCCTTCTGGTGAGAAAGAAAATTTGAATTAGCTTGTGATAATGGCTCAAGTTGGAAGAATATATTCTTTACAATTCGGATTTACAATATGGCATTACCATTAGTTACAAACAGTAAAAGAGTAAAAGAGTGATTTATTATAAAGTCACTACTGTCCTTTATCAGTATTTATGAGTCTATAAAAATACAAAATTGAGTAGCTCTGTGAACAGCAACATTAATATTCTGACTTTCAAAATTGAACGCACAACACACCACAGTTGGGTAAACAACTATATACAAAATGGAGCACTCGAGGACCACATGAACGCAGCATAGGTCAAAAGTCAAACGGATATTTGATATTAGCACATACACAATTAATTAGCAAGAATTAAAAAGTCCTAGTGAAGATTTGAGACAGAAAGTCAGATGTAATTTCCTCTGCAGCACAGCTCTGACCTTAGCAGCAGCCCTTGACTATATTACCCATCTGGCATCAGTATGTACAGTGTATGTTTGAATGTTTTTCCTCAAATGAGCTGCACTGGCATTAACAATGTACTAGAACTATTCTGTGACCTCCAAGACCTTTCTTATGCACTAATGGATTCAATGTTTGTACATGTACAAGTACAGTAGCCTTTAACTCTACCTAATGAGCTGACTGGAAATCGAGGCCATTTTAGAATTATGCACCAGGGAAAGTGACCATGACAGTCAGATATGCCAGATGGCAGATATGTGATGGTAAGAGAAAGACATACAAAAAGATGCTATTCAAACATTTTCCATTTCCAAGATGTCAGACAGGTATACATTTGCCCTCTTTGAAAGAAAACAAAAAACAAGTCAGTACAGTAGGTATGTCATGTCTCTACACTAGACAACATTTCTGCTTCAGTGACAGTTCTAGGATACAGTCACCCAACCCACGGTCCCACCTGCCTTTTAACATTCACTCAAGCTCCACTGCTTTGGGCCACTTGTGTCCCTGACAGTTCCTGACCACTGTCTGCTCATGGGAGATAAAGGAGACAGGAGAGGAGGCTCGTCAGCATCTGCCATGCAAGAAAACTCCTGTCCTTACAGGTGCACGAAGAAGCCAATAGCTAAAGCAAAATTCACTTCAGGTAATAGCTTTTGACTGCGCTGTGCTACAAATGTCCTAACCAAAACCATTCAGGCCTCTTTACGCAGACTTGCTGCCAGCTGGATCAGTAAATGTGTCAGATCTATTCAAGAGAAAATTACTAGAAATTCACAAACTTTCAGGGATGTCTTTGAAGTTTAGAACTTGCTACGGAAAAAAAGACATACTTACTCCTGCGATATAAAACACATTCTGGAGTAAAAGTGTAAGTTTGTCCACACCATGTTGTTTCCATTTGAACCATCTTTACAAAGCGATCCTAGTTTTACAGTACAGGATCGATACTGTAACTTATTGTAAACAATCTCTTCCAACAGCATCAATACAATAGCTGATCCATGAGATTTAGATGAGCAATACATTTCTGGCTTTTTTTCTATTGAGTTTCTTTGTCCAACTGGGAGCTGGCAGCTCACGTTGTCAGGCTGCGGGTGAGCTGGGCCTGTGAATGCTTGTTTGATAACAGAGCATCACAGCAGCACACTGACACTGAGCTGACAGCGAGCAAGAAAAGCTGCCTTCTTGAATTGTGCTTCCATCCGTAATTGTGACTGCATACAGAACATATGCTATCTATGGTGTGTTGACTTAGCTTTATTGTATTTTTTTCCTTTTTAATGACTTTCAACTTGCATTGCATTTGTACAGCACGATGCCTCACAATTTAATCTTCGATTAGAGAATCTGATGCCTGACTTTCAAAAGTGGTGACTTTTGTGTCCTCAAATAGATGATTTATTTTGTCTAAAACTACTTCACGCCCTGCACTTGCACTTGATGTCAAATTCTTTAATAATATCAGGTGGGTAACAGTTAATGAGTCATAAACATTAGCTGAGGCAAAATTTAAGTATTTGAAAAGATTATATGTAAAAAATGACTAACTTAAGTTGCAATGTTGAATATTTGCATTACATGTGTTTCGGCATAAATGATACATACAATAACCCTCTTGCCTTTTTGATTTATATTTAGGAAACCTCTAGGTGTCCCTTGAGCCTTGTATGTAATTTATTTCTGACAGAACCATATATGACCAATGGTGGCATTGTTATAAAAGCTATTAACTTTATAATTGCTTTAAAAAAAATCCAAATAAGAGTCCTTTTACAATTCATTTTTGTTCAGTTATTTCAGCTGACACAAAAGAACTGTGAAGGACTGAAAGAAAACAGCTCGTGCTCCTGGTTGTCTTCTGAATGATAGCGGCACAAAGCCTGGAGCGCTGAGCTGCAGTGACCTTGGTGCAGACGAGGAAGAGGAGAGGAGGCAATTGAAGAGGTGAAGCATCAGCGCTCCGTTCTTCTGAACACATGCTGCGAGTGCATGACAGACAGAAGCAGAGGTGATCAAATTGAACTCCTTTGCTTTCACCTTCTCCTGCTTCTTACAGCCTTTTAAACTAAACCCACCCAGTCTCTGAGAGTTTTTCTTCACATTTTATATTTATATGAAGAGTATTTCCATGAATGCACTAAAGTTACAATTCCAGCCTAAAATGATCCAGTGAGTGCTTATGAAAATATGAGACATTCCACATCTTTCTTTTTTCTTAGACCTGGTAATGGTGGACGTGAACAGTTTTTTCACTTGCATTTGAGGAAAACTGTTCAATAGCATACTGTGATAGAAATAGATAGCATTCAGTCCTTCACTAGCTTCATCTATTTAATAGCACACAAAAAAACATAAATAAAGAAAAGGAAAGTAAGGTGAAATATGGAAGAATATTGGGAATGACATTAACAAGATGTTTAAAGCAACAGCATGCAACTTTGTACGCCAAAATAATAATAAAAGCCAGAAAATCATTAAAATAATAGCCTCAAATTCACTTTTCATTTTTTGATGACTTCACATATACTCCTATGTAAGTGTAAGCTGCAGGGCATGCTGCCATCTCATGGGAACACGTGTCTAACCAGAAGGGGTAACATGAATATAAATTTACATTACAACTAGAATATTTATTAGATTTTTATAAAAGCTTAACAGTCCCATGCAAGCCTGAAAAGTTACATAGTGTTACTTTAATGAGGCAAAGACAATTGTGGATTTGCATCGGTCTAAAAACTGAACTCAGAGGTAGAAGTTTTAGCTTTAAAATTTGGTTTGATGTACTTAAATTGGAATTGTTGGGTGGTAAATTGCTCCAGCTTTACTTCTGTAATAAAAGAAAAGCAGGGAAGGTATCTACGTGGCTGTTGGGGGTGGCCTAGGAGGTTGAAAAATTATATCTGGTACTTCATGTTCAGACATAAAGCTGACATTTCATTATCAGTGTTGTGAAGAATTAATGTTCGGTTTGTTTTTCGCTTAAATGTAGTCAGCAGTTTTTACATTACACCACTGTTTCCCAAACCTTTCTCTAGAGACCCATTTTTTTTTTTTTTAGCTATGCAGCTATATTTACACTCTTATATTCAGAAACATGGACTCATTAATATTCTTGACCACTTTTTTCATTTAGACACCTATCTCATTTTCTAATACATTTAAATGCAGCATTTTTATTAAATGCAAATAAACAATCACAAAGATGCTACACTTCTATATTTTGTGGCAACCCAGATAATATTTACTGTGACCCACTGGGAAACACTGCATTTCACAATCAAATAAAACACACATACAGTATTATCATTTAATGTAGATCTCATACACTTCAGGTTATTCTTTCTTTTTATGTGACATTTATATTTTTATGTGACACATTGTTGCACAGATGCCAGCTCTATTTTTAAGATGTACTGTCTGAACCATAAATAGATAAAAAAAAAAACAGGAGTTAATGAGTGTCACTTGAACAAGGGCTGAATAAAGGGGAGTGACCGCCTTTCGCTGTAATAGACACAAGCCAAAGTTAAGCTCGGGTGTGCGTGAAGGTGATCTGGTCTGATAATAACCCATGTTGTCGATGAAAGCGCGAGGAGGTTGAGATAAGGACACAACAGCATCGGGGAGCAGAGGGCTCTCAACTGTTTAATAGGTCCCTTTGTCCAGACACATTATCAATGGGAAGCTTCCATTCTATAGAGATAAGCAGGGGAGAATCAAACATAATGACGGGGAAACAAAGTCAGTGGGGCAGGGCCAGAGGAGGTATTGTTGGCTCTGTAATCGCATTGTGTACGCCAAAGCTTTCCCAATCAAACAATGTCACCTTCACAGCAGAGATGAGTCTGTGTGTGTCAACAAACAGGGCTGAGACTTTTAACTAGACGTTTACTTTCATTTTCTTTGTTATTCTTTTATAAATGCAGCTATTGCCTGAACTTTTAATGTGTGCCTGCTACAACATGATTACGCTTTATTGAAGCAGTAAGGCAATAATCGCCCAAGGCTTGTGCAAATAACATTACGCGTTTGCTGAGCGCATTAGGGCGCATGCTGACATTTCCTAATATTATAGATCTGAACAATCGCTCCCTTTCCTCACATCACTTAACGTTGTGTGCTGCTAACATGCGAGCTACACCAGGGATGACTCTGAAGATGTAAACAATTGTGGCATATTCAAATGAGACGGCAAGGATAATTCATTTAAATTTACACAACTGGTGCGAGTAAACAACGCCAGATGACAACAAACATTAAGGATAACTTGTTGCTTGATCAGATTTACATATTGCATCAATTCTTTTTGCTTATTGGTTGATCTGGATGCACTATGCTTTGAGGAATATAGGGATGTGGCCAGAATCTGTAACTGACAGTTTAATCTTCTTTTATTTATCTTTGGAAAAGCAATTAAGAGGAAGTACAATCAGTGCAAAGTAACTAATTTTGTTTCACATTCTTCCAGCTGCTCCTGCCACATTGAGCATAAGGAAATGTCATCTTCATTTTCTGCTTGACTAATTAAGAGGAGATTGTAAAACTACATGCACAAACTGTGAATAAAAATATGGATTCACAAACAATTGTTATCAATCTGGACTTAAGGTAGCAAATGGTAACATTGGAGCTTATGCTGCTGTTTTTAGAGGAGGTTAAAGAAAGAAGTAGATAGGGGAAGTTGTCGAGACCTTTACCTTTTGCTCTGACTGTGGATAGCCAAAAGGATAAAATTGGACTTACTAATTTAGATGTACTAAATTCGTGCAGTTGGGCTGCACTAACCCTCATGACTGTGGTTTGCTACTGTTGGTTACAAATGTAGGCGAAGTTCACTTGTACAATTAAATGTGTGACATGTTGCACAGAGTGTTGAGAGTGCAGACAATAATAATAGGCAAAGCCCTGTGAAGAGTCAGCAAACATACTGTTGCGGGAGGTTGCATCATTGGCCACTGCCTGTTTCACCAGAAATAAGTACACAGTTTAGTTTATTATAGCTTAGGCAAGAATTCTACTGCATATAAACAAATAAATAAATGCATTTGAAAAAGATGCAAAGTTGAAATTAGACAGAAAGGGAAAAATAAGGAGGAACAGTGGAGCTTTGTGAAAAATCACAGTTTTTTGGAACACATTTGTAAAGAAAATAAAAGTGCTTGGGTGTACTAAAAAAACAGTGGGATAGTTATCACAAGCTGAGCAGTGGGATCTCTGGTTGTTTTTTGGATAAGTCTATGGATAAGTGAGCCATATATATATATATATGATGAAATGAAATGAAAAATGAAATATATATATATATATATATATATATATATATATATATATATATATATATATATATATATATATATATATATATATATATATATATGGGAAGATGGATATTCTCTGTAAAGTTGCTGGAGCCAAGTTGGAGAAGTCTAGCGTCACAGTGCCCTGGGCACAACCACACCTCTCCAATTAGGACACGGGGGAAAACCAGTCTACACACCTGCTCCACTGCATAATACATCAGCTAAAAATATTTTTACAGTGTAAAACTTTATTGGACAAGTTTTAACTACTTTAACGCTTGAGCTGCAAGTTGAATATGTGACATTGTTACAAGTCATTGTAAAGTATGAGCAGCCTCTCCCATTTCTAAATGATATTAAGTTGGTTTGTACTTTAATACTGAATTAAGCCTGTGACTTCTAAGTCTGTGTGTGAAAGACAGAGAGAGATTTGGTTTTAATGAGTGAGTCAGAGGGTTTGGAAAGTCTAAAGTTTGTGTATCAAATTCTCCAAACAGATTAAAGCTATAGGTTGAGATTATTTTGTTTTAACTCACTGAGGTTTTAATGATCTTAAATACACACTCATCAATGTTTATACCACCTTGGTGTTGTGTGGCAAACGACCTTTGTACAACTTAATGTATATATCACTTGCACTAAAGTCAATGATGCAACTACAGACACAGAGGGTCATTTAATAATGTTGGAGAAGCAGACAGGAGAACCAAACCAGAGAGTAAATAATGCACTGTCAAGTCTGCAATGTCTGAAACTTTCAAATACTGTGTGGTTGTCAAATAGCGGCTGTGATAGGAAACAGAAGCTCACTTATAACATAGAATATAAACCTAGTGGCTGCAAGCATATGAATATTACTGTGCTTAAAAACACAAAAAATATTATTATTAACATTTACATTGCTGTGAGTTACTACAGCAATAATCATTTCACATGAGATAATGGATTTAGAAGTTGATTTATTTGATGGTTTCATAAACATCCCCAAAGTCAATCTGTTGTACTTGATAGATAAGTATAAATCTCATGACCATCATGACATATGGTATGATGTTTTCCTGCTGTAGTACATGCAGTGACATTTATCAAGTAAACAGGTACA
The DNA here is from genome assembly GCA_036850595.1 of Rhyacichthys aspro. Taxonomy (NCBI): domain Eukaryota; kingdom Metazoa; phylum Chordata; class Actinopteri; order Gobiiformes; family Rhyacichthyidae; genus Rhyacichthys; species Rhyacichthys aspro. The sequence continues at coordinate 10,565,089 of CM072153.1, forward strand.
GAGGGCACTGACTTCATCAGCCTGATATATGGATACCTATTGACACACTGGACATACACTTAGACACGCACAAACAATCTGGTGGCCAACACTAAAACAGATGCGCAGTAAGCCCTGAGACTGCTGTTTCTCACACACATCTCCAACAGCGCGGTGGCGATAGACACAAATAACAGATGGGCGCACACACCCTGAGTGTTCGCACACAAACGCACAGCTGTCAGGGTCTGCGCTGGAGAAGGAGGCTGATGGATGCTGTCTGTTTGTCACGTCTTGTCTCTCGTGCAGGTCTAATGAGGCGACACACTATCCTGACTGACAAATCCACTGCAGCCAGGTCAAAGGCAAGTTCATCAATTACTAACCCACATCCATAAATAACCACGAGGTACCAGGGCAGGGCCGCAGAGACAACGGACAAATTTGCTCAGTATCAACATTTCATGTTGGCTGATTTCATTCAGTTTGAAATCACTTTATTTTAGCCAGATGAACGCTTTGGTATCTATATAACTTGTTCATTAGAGCTGTCCATTTAGAACTACAAATAATTGGACAGGAACATCGATAACATGAAAAGGACACTATAACAAGTTCCTTTGTTCCAAATGGTCTTGTCAGAAAATGTGTTAAAATGCTAATTCATTGGCAGAGGTAATGAAGTATGGCAAGAGGACTACAAAACTAATGAGAACATTTTTTACAGCAGATTTTGAACTTGCCAAAGTGGAAAAAGCACAGGTGTTACTAACATTAGTCTTACAACTATGGTGAGTGTGACAGAGAGTTGTCTTGTGCCAGGAATTTAAGGCAAAGCTGTTAAATGGAACCCTGCCACTGATTTGACTATTTCCAGCTGTCATTTTTTTTCATGGCTATAAACCTCTTGTTCCTGTAACAGCTTCCATGTCTTAAACTGGAATTGTCTGCATTCTCTACCTTCAATAATTGATTTCATATTTTATTAAGGCTGCGTGGTTAGCATAGGCCTTTAGGCAAAAAAGAGACTGCTCCATCTTATTATTTAATGTTTTGTAAATGTCACCACCCATTCTGCAAATGTCGAGGAGTCACCAGGCAAATCTTCTCCAGGGATAAAAAAAACCCAAAAACTCATTGTCAAAAGTAAAATACAAGTCTTTTGGTTTAGAGACTCAACTTAAAAAAAAAAAAAAAAATTTTCTAATTCCTTAAAGGCATGTCACAATCTTCCCTAATAACAATTCTGCTCAAGTGCAATATACTGAAACAGTAATATGGCACCTCTCACCTAAGTGACTTGATTTGACTTGCTAATTAAAAGATGCTGTTATCAGGGGTTTAATTAAACACACTTGACATTGAAAGTAAGCATAGCCTTTTTGTGTTGTACTGTACGATATGCAAATACACTCAGTTGTGTGTCTGTCCGTTGGCAGGGTCCGTGGATGGGTGTGTGTTCTACCTGATTTCTCAGGCTGCAGTGGAGCCTGTGTAATGCAGATAAAGATGAGTGGCAGAGTCATCATCACTGCACTGCACCATTGAGTGAATATGTCGAAACAATGTGGACGAGGTCATAGCCACCTAGGTGCAAGAAACACTAGTGCCATGGGGAATAGTGCCGAAAAAAGGTCGTTAAAGGCTGTCGAGTACATGAAAAGAATAAGTTAAAAAAACTGAGCTTCAGGGAGCATTAAAGAGCCCTGTTTTTCTTTCCTAAGTAAAAAATAAGCACAATTCATCTGCAAGATTGAATTAAGAACAAGGCACTCCTCCTTTAAGTAATTCCCATCACGCTTCTAAAGTCCACTCAGCCTCACCTCTTCTGAAGAGGTTATCTTGTACAAATTGAAATTGCTTTCAGCTCTTGAGTGGCCACGGTTTTAAGGATGACCACAGGGTCAATACCGACCATCAAGCAGCCCATCCCTTCCTTTGTTTATGGCGCCAGTATAAAATCTCTTCCAGGCTCAAACAAATAGGATGCTCAATAGAAACATGGGTTCTTTGCTTGGTGACTCAGAGAGCTGTTGTAGGTGAGAGTTGTCTGCTGAGTAAATAAGTGTAGAATATAACCTTCCACCACAAACTGCAAGAAAGAGTCAACAAGACATTCGAGCGTGTAAGGTCATGAGATGGTTAAAGTAGACAGGTGTAATTATAACCAGCCACCAATAGAGGGGGATGTTGATACACCTGTTCAAGCAAATTAAACTCAGCAGAACTCAACACGTTTAAAACAATGACTTATTTGTTTGAACTTGTATTTTGTTTGTTTTATACTACACAATATATCTTGAACAGAAAAGGAATTGTATGGACCCATGAAATCCTTCAGTATTGTCTTTAAATAAATATATTAAACAGACCTGCCCTAAATCTAAATGAACAGCAGATCAAAAATTCTATAGTCTCTGTACATTTCCATAGTCCTTGTATTCTCTATTTTTAAAGCTATTCTGCACAGTGCCTGAGGTCACATTCGTCTTTGAACAGAGTCCGTCTCCTCGGACCCTATCAGCCTCCCAATCCCTGTATCACTGGCCCAGGACTGCTAATGTGGCACCCTGGGGCCCCCACTGGAAGTCACTGCAAAGTCAGAACTCTGAGTCAGCTCTGTGTGGGTACCATTACAAAGACTCCACTGACGACAGCATGGCCTTTTTCAATGCCGCTTACCTTCGCTTTTACAAAGTCGTTGGATCTATCGAAGGATAATAACTTATAATAAAATAGAGTTTGGCATTTGCAGATAGCCTTTATAATACATACAGCGTACTCCTGCCTTAATATATCACATTATTTTCAATATTTAAATCACCTTAAACCTAGGAAATTATGTTTTAAGCGAAGTATTAAGGTGGCAATAAAGCACTAGGGAAGGAAAGTTGGAAAATGAAATTCTTATTCACCTTCTCCATCTGCAGCTCATTAATGATAATGAAGGTGACCCGGCAAGAAAATTCAATTCTGCTCTAATTATGTTGATTTTTGCTTGGCCTTAAATGAAAAGGCAGTGCTTTAGAGAAAGAAAATGAAATGTGCATTTTCAGCGGTTTAGGTAACGCTTCTGTTATTGGTTACTGCCCATAAAAAGACCTTCAGATTTTTGAAGGTCAGTAAGTTTTATGCCTTATGCAACATATTGGACAACTAGATTTCAAAGCAGTAGCCATGAAAAGTGCAAACTTCATAGGAAAAGTCAGGGAAATACTAAACGAGAACAGAACGAGATGTCTTGGAAACAACACAGAATCTCTTCATAATACCACGAGGCAAGGATTATCGGTTACGTGTGTGTTTTAAAGAAGCAGAAATGAGATCCTGTGGACAGTTGTTGGCAGCTGCTCAGAAGTGTCCTGACTGACCCTCGCTTGACACACATGGACATGGCTCTCTCTTTTGAACACTGAAAAAAGGAATGGTGAAAGTATGGGGTACAGAAGGAGAACGGCTAAATAAAAGAATGGGCATCTGAGAACAGTGGTCAATGGGGAAAACAAGAAGTTCAGAAATCAAAAGGGATGCTTGCTGGGGGAAAAAGCACTGCAGCAACGATTCTTAAAATAGTTGAATATTCAGAAATCATGCCAACATGCATCTTGGGGAGAAGATACTTAACATAGAAATGGCCCTGATTTGCTGGAAGGACTACGCAGTGGAGGGATGAGAGAAGAGACATTTGGGGGTTGGGGTTGGTTGGGGGTAAGGGTTGTTCTGATCTATTTTAGTCCTGACCCCATCAGACTCCCTCATGTACGCCCCCCTCTGAAACTGGACCTCAGGCCTGGCCTTCTGAGAAAGGGGTGTGCTGCTGGGTGTAAGCAGTGGACAAACACACAGTCATTAACATTTGATTCTAAGCTGCATCATCAAATGATCGTCCATTACTCACTGTAAGCTCCAGATGTTTTCATGGTGAGGTGACAACCAGATGCATGTTACACGAAAAATCTCACAGTGTGTCGAGCATTCCAAAAAAGAACCATTTCAATTTGAGACTTCAAAAATCATTTGGTTGAAAAAAGATTAGCTTAGTAGCTTAGCTTACTTAGCTTAGTATTTTGAATTGTGTTCAAACAGTGGAACACAACCAATATGTTTATGTTATTGCTAATTTATATAAGTGACTTCAGGTGACTTTAACTGGGCACAAGACAAAAAAGAAAATCATAAAAGGTAAGCAAAATGTAACGTGGATATATGTTGGCAATGCATTTATGCAATGTTTAGTGAGGTGGAGATATTGGGATGACTTAGAGGCAGAAGTCTGAGGCTCTAAACTTGAGTTTCATACCATGTATAACCATGTAACCTTTTAACCTAGACAGGTCACTAGGTTGTTGTTGGGGTGACTTGTGGGGGTTTGGGAGCTTTACTTACCAATTATGTTGACAAGTACGAATAACATTTATTGTGATTGCAACACCCTGCAACATATAAAGTTTACATACTGCAAAAGAATGATTAAACTACAATAGGTATTATGGTGTTCCACGAGCCAGACATCAGAATCTGATGAAGCTTTGTACTTGCCTCAGTGGCTTATCTAAAAATCACATTATCTAGGTGTTAGCTTAACTTAAAGTTAACGCTAAATGAGGTTTCAGTAATGCACCCTACGTCATCTGAGCCCCATGGACCATTTACAGAACGAAACCTATGACAATCATCTACGTTCAGAGAAAACTGACAGCCCACTACCAGCTGTCATAAATAATTTCATGTGCGGTAAAAAAGTTTGTGCGTGGGCTTCAGGGATGAGTAATATACTCGACTTTTTGCTGAGACTAGAGAAGCACTAAAAGATGGATCATTAATCTCATGTCCATTTTCGGATTTACTCAATCACCCCTATCACCCTGTCACACAAACGCTGCATAAGTAGATAAATCCACCCTGTAAAGATCAACTAAAAAGATTGTGATCCTAGTTTAAGTATTAAATACACATTCTGTATGCTCCAAACTCAAATTAAATTGGAGTTTCAAATTCACTGCCTGTCTAATAAAACTATACTCATGTTGGATTTCAGAGAGCCTATTTGCAAAAGCAATCAACTGCAGAACCTGTAAAAAACACAATCACTCATAAAACATAGTGCTCTATAAAGACTGACCCTGAAAATAATCGTAGATGGACTTCTTACAATGGCACACAGGGGATGCTAATATGGGTGGGCTTAATCTTATAGCGCTCCTTATTCACATTGAAATTTCCACTTACCTTGCACTAATATCTTTTCCCTAATATCTTCCTGCTCCATAATGGACTAATCTCTTACAAAGACAACCAATACATCCAGGACATGCACTATTCCTTGCACTTTCTTACATTTTCCAATATATATTCTACCATTGTTTTGTTATCAGTGTGCAATAATGTAACATCTAGACAGAGACACCCGACAGTCTATAAAAAAGTATTAAAGTAGGGACCTTATTTAAAGGCAACAAACACATGAATTCTTTACCAATGGCTCCCTCTTTTGGCAATAAGTGAGACTGACATTTAAGCATATACTGGATGCTCAGTATGTTGAAGTCCCATGACAGCCTGACGCTAGAGAATATCACATGCAAAGGGACAATACCTGAAAGTCTGTGTTGCTTTGTGCTCACTCGGTTGGTGTTTTGGACAGCACAGCAGAGGTGAAGCATGGCGAACATGGTGAGGATCATCACAACACTTTGAAGAAGCAGGGTCAGCTCAAACTGCTTCCCGATCCTACAAAAACACATTCCAAAAGACAAGAAACAGCACGTGAGAAGTGGTAATGCCTTGGAAGAGACAGTAGGATGTTATATAGTGAATTCTTATTGGACAGTTGCTATTTGGCACCCAGGTGTCAGTACTAAACAATGCCATTTGCATCCTGGTACAAACAGCCCATGCAGTTATTCACAGACACTGGTTAGTTGGCTGCTATATCCACTTTCCAGATAAAGAAATACAGTCAGAGTAGTACTCTGAGACAAAAATACAAATGAATGTATTATAACAACGTGAGTATTAGTTTGGTGTCTTCACAGACAGTTAATATATTGTTAGTTGGTCTAATCTAATGTAATTATATAGTGTTTCTCTCCTCCTCACCAGAAGAAAATGCGCAAAATGTTGGCAATGAGGAGCACCAGACACACTCTGGTGGAGAAGCCTTCGGTGTTGCTGGTCTTCTGGATCTCCTGGTATTGGGGAACATAAGGCAGGGATCCTCCAAACACCATGAGGCATGACGCAAGCCACGACAGCAGTGTCCACGAGGCCTCCACGTCCTCCTCCTGCAAACCCACTTCTGCATCCATTACTTAACTCACAGATGGGCTTTGACAGGTGAAGAATCAAACACAAGGTACCGCCGAGCTCTAGAATGAAAATATACAATGAATGAATATGATGTAACTGCAGAGACATAGACTAGTTTCTTTGGACAGCTGAAAATATAATACATAAATGAAAACAGAATGAAGGCCCCAGCTCTTTCTTTTTTTTTTAAAAAAAAAAAAACTCTCCCCCCCCCCCCAAAAAAAAAAAAGGAAAAAAAAAAAAAATCATAAAAAAAAAATTTTCTCCCCCCCCCTCCCCCCCCCCCCCACACACAAAAAAAGTCCAAACAAATGTCTGTTTCTCAGGCTACTACTGACCTCTGTATCTATGATAATACTCTTCAATTAAAGTCAGCAGCTAAACAACAAAAGGAAGACTTTTTGTTTATACAGAACATTACATAGAAAAAGCAGCTCAATGTGCTTCACAGAGTGTGACACAGATGTCAAAAACAAATCGTAATTAACAACTGAGAATAAATATGTTTTGAGTCTACTTTTGAATAAGGTTACTGTTGGTATATTTCTAATATTGAACAGCTTTAGCTTCACCTGCTTCAGACTCTACATGTGGTACAACAAGGAGTCCAGCCTCTGAGGAACAGATAGCTCAAGTGGTTTAAGTAGTGTGATAGGAGCCTGCTTTGTCACTTTAAAAGATTTGAAAATAAATGGAACAGAGAGTTAAGAAGGTTAATTGTACTTTCTCAATATTTATAAGCCATGGGCATCTGACAGATTTCTGAGTGAGTCCACTGAAAAAAGGTTGCAGTAATCAAGTTTGCTTAAATGTATGAAATAGTATTTTTTCAGCTTCAGTCTGAGAAACGGACAAACAAACTTCCACAACATTATTACATTACTCATGTAGTTACAATGATGTATGGTTTCACTCTTAGCAAGAAAAAAACTTGTCAAAAAAGCTCACCTTTCAGTGTAATTTTCTGCTCTGTTGCCTGTGGGCAGGTCTGCTTTACCAGCCAATGTGTTTCTATGTACACAAAGGCATGACCTACAAATTCACAAAACAATGACAAGAACAGGAAGCTGGTGAGGTGTGATTTTGGTAACATCAAGGTCGCCACATGATTCAAAAATGATATTGCTCCCATACATTAGTTTTAAGAGTCATCTGACAAGTCACTCACTGCAGCTTAAAGCCTGACAGTCAACAATAGCCCAACACACTGAGGTAGTTTGTCAAGACAGACCACACCAACTCTCCTCAAAACCTCTCCTCATCTCATAGATAAAAACCGATAATAGTCCGATGGAGCCAACCTTATTTTACAAGACTCATAAAGTCATATCTTGAGGATGCTTTGGGGCCAGTTCAATCATTTCTCTGTGATCCTCAATATACAGCTGGGACGCACTAACGAAGTCACCGAAGTCTTTAGAATTAAGTGAAAAAACATGTAGAATACACCGGGCCACTTAACCTACCAGTACAGGCAGTGTTATGTAATAAGAGCATAGCTTCGTGGGGTTGGGCTACACGGCGTGCCTAAACTTAAACACATCAGTTTTGGCTACCGGGCTACAGCGACTAGCTACAGTTACAGCACACAAAGAAAGCGCTATTACCTTGTTATAAATCAGATTTATTTGCGTGGTTCCGTTACACCAAACTGTCACGACTGGAATAAGCAATAACGCAGGGCCAAAACTTTGAACTTGGAGAAAGACTTCGCGTTGTTATGATTGCGATGAGTATTTTTAGTTCCAAATAGCCACTGTGATTCCAACTCCGTGCATTGCTTTGACAGCTTACGGATTTTAAACTTAAAAACAAACCCCGACCTCAAACACACATGATGACGTACTTTTTCTGCTTACCTGTATTTAACCCCTTTCCCCCTTCAATGCAGTAAGTCACACAGAGTCGTCTTGATTCTCCCTTTGGCAGCTCCAACTTTCAAATCCCAACTTGTTCTTAGAAGGGGAGACTGGCACGCGCATGCAGGCTCACACGCGGGCGCGCACAGATGCATCCAGGGTCGTCTGGCACACGTTCAACCCGTCTTAAAACATCAACGGCGTTAATGGTGACATAATGTGCACCAGCAGTGGATAAACGAAACGGCATAAAGAAGAAATTGCTTTTGCAGTTTCAATATTCTACCAACATCTATTAAACTTCAGTGCACGGTTAGCGCTCGCTCTCTCACAAAACTCCATAACCCACATTTCCCTGCGTCGCCGCCCATTCAACTCTCGCGATAGTTCTTTGTTGTGGAACAGCTGACCGTACAGAGGGAGGTGCAAGGACTACTTAAGGATTCATCTTTGCTCCTTAATTGTCCCGTTTGTAAAATATTCGACATATTTTACTCACTATTTTCTTGGCGCGGGTAATCGTTCAAAACCATGGCTGAGACTGACCCCAAATCTGTGCAGGATCTTACTAATGTGGTGAGTCAACATCGTGATTCAAAGCTAATGCTAGGAAGAGGAGCTACCTTAGCATTTGCTACACTGGATGCTAAGATAAGCGCAAACTAACTAGCAGCAACATTAGTTGGTGCACCTTTTACATAGAATTTATTTCTTAAAGCTTTACGCATGGCTCTGATGTCTAACACAACTAGAACGCTCATGGTTCGCGTTATCTTAACTTGTGTGATAATCAGCCTCTGAATCGCATTAACAACGAATCGGCATGAAATCAAAACAATTGAAACTAGATAGGATTCGATCATTCAGTTCGCTTAGCAATTTAGTTGTTAGTTAATTTTAATAATAATTTTGTTGCTGTTAGCAGTATGCTCCATCACTGTATTACCCTGGTGAAGTGTTTAGTGGTTGTCATGGAGACACTTGCACTCCTACGCCTTTGGTTTCTTTTATTAATTTTCTGTATTCTTTTCTATCTTTTGCAACTTGATTTTAAGGAAACTAAACCATCTCATTCATAAATGTTTTTTTTTTCTATAATAGGTTCAGACCCTGCTGCAACAAATGCAAGACAAGTTCCAGACCATGTCTGACCAGATAATCGGAAGGAATATCTTTTCTGGACAATTTTGTTAACTTATTGTTTAGATTAATTATTAAAACTAAGATTTGTTTATACTAAAATTTACATGTGCCTTAACTAATTTTCCACTTGATGAGATGAGTACTCGCATTGATGATTTAGAGAAGAACATTGCTGATTTGATGACCCAGGCAGGTGTTGAAGAGGTGGAGGGAACACCTGAAAAACCTAAGGAGGGTCAAGGTTCATCATGAAGGTGAGAGGGTTAGAAACACAATTTGAAAGAAGAGTATTATACCAAAAGGTACTGATTGTACTCAAGGCACAAAACTTTCTATGCCTTTCTTACAGGTTTCCAACTCGTGGGGTATGAAGTCAGTCCTATATTCAGATGCGGCAGACTTTTCCATTCTGAAAAGAGTTCTATTGAGTTGGTGTGTTTTCGTGTGAAATGCTTTTTTATATATTGAATATTGTGATAAACAGTAACAGTTATGTAATGACTTGAAAAGTTGAACGTTATTTGTTGGTAGAATAGTGTGATTATGCCCTTCTGTACCTAGTGCTGGTGCACGGACACAGCAAAGTTAGTTTACCACTAATGTGTGTTATCTAAATTCTGTACATGGTGGAACGGGACAGCTGTGCCCCAGCCTGTGCTGAGACATCTTGACACTTTCACTACTTGAAAGCCAACAGGCCAGTAAAGTCTTCAGTTCTACCACCTCTTGCACAGTAAAATGTCTTCGGACCACAGTGTTTTTTTTTTTTACAGCACTGTTATTGTCTATAAATAGTATTTGCCTAAGTCCTTTTTGTCACCTATTAAATAATATACCTTTTTGCCCAGGTGCTGGGTTAGAATTTCTTAAATAATCATCTCTTGGGGTGCATGATGGCAGAGTGGTTTGCATGCCTTTGGCTTCTTCCCACCATGGCCATAGGGAGCATTGAGGTCAGAGAGTCTGAACCTCAGTATTTTTGAGTCTTAACAGTAATTTCAGGATCATTTTTATTGTTCATCTGAACAGAATCTTAGTACAATATTTGAGCTTTATGTTTGGTAAATTACTCAATTGGATAACTAGTTCAGAATGTGCATTTGAGTAGACATTTAAGAGAGATTTGAATATGCATATCTGTGTGAAGCATTAGTTGTAGGCTTTAGAGAAGACTTGTGACATCATGCTTCTTCCGAAACTTATTTGGAATTTGTGAGTTTGAGGCATTTTTACAAATAACGCCTTCTCTGATTTTCACTGTATGTTTGTATGCTAACACTTTTTCTCTCGGAACATTAAAATGCATACATATTTAGGCAGAACATGTTTTTGTCATGCCCTTGCCCTCTTGGACAAGCACTTTTTTGGACCTCGGTTTTTCTAAAATGGTGTACAGCCATGTTTCTAGATCAGTTGGTCAATCTAAAATTGCATATTTATGCAGGTGAACATTACATGTAAAGTTCTCAAATACAATATCCACTTTATTTTCCTTAATTCTACAATAAACCATCTACAATAAGTTTTACACACCAAGAGTCATTTCTTAACAGTAGTAGTTTTTAATTGTTGCTATTCTGCATGTCTAAAACAGCCCAGAACAGTCAAGCCCAACTCTAGTATGCATTATAGTTTTGGAAGTGGCAGGCAAGTCTGCAGTATTAAAGTGACTGCAGTCCTCAACTAGTTGGTGATAATCTACAGAAAATGTAATCACAAATATATGGACAAGTTGTGTTAGTATTTGATTGCCAATTAGGAACCTTTATTTAAAAAAAAAAAAAAAAAAGCACAAATAAGTGCAAGTAACTAAATGAAGTGCAAAAATGCTCCAAACTAACCGAACAGATGCAAGCAAAAAACAATGTCAAAAGTGCAGAACTTGATTACATCACAATCTCATGAAGTACAACACAGCCAGCCATGAATTATAAAATTATATTAAAGTTATCTCCAGAGTTTGGTTCCTCAGTTACATTATAGTTAAACCCTGAGGGGTTGATGACTAGAACTCAAAGTCTTCTTCTGTCATATCGATGGCCCAGGCAAATTTATCACGTTGGCTTTTATTGTAGATTTTCTCAATGGGTACCTCCATTCTCTTACACCTACAAAAAACATTATTTCCAGTAATAAAATAATTATGATTACCTAACAGCTACTTCAAGAACTGCAGACAGGAAATGACTACTACTTAATTTCCAAAAACACCTGATGTTGATGCAACAATGGTAAGGTTGGTCACATTTTTTGTGTTACGTACCAAGCCACGCTTATTCGTGGATCGAGGTAGTTCAGCTTTGAGGTGCCCAGAGCAATTTGCTTGTTCTCCTCTCTGTCAGTTGCCTGAAGCTCCATCCTTAGCAGTTGGTCTTCACAGCGCTTTACTGCTGCCTTCTTGCGCTCCACCAGCCTAGCAGAAAATACACTCAGTAAAAAGGGCACCATTGATTTATAATGTCAGTTTTTCAGACAGACGAGGTCTCTTTATTTAAATGTTTTTAAAGTAAAACTTACAGAAAGCGTGTGTTGAAAACAGTACCAACCAAGTATTTACATGAATTCTTTTCAGAACACTTACCCCTGCAATTTGGGGTCTGAGTTGCCTTTGGACTTAGCCTCCTTCTTAGCTTGCTTAAGTTCAGACTTGGCAAGAGAAAGTTGTTCCTTCCTGCCATCAATCTGGAACATGGTAATGTTGAAAAAAAAAAGTTTTATATATATACACACACACACACACATATATGTTCAAGAACATTCCTGGGATACGTTTTTACCTTAGCTTGCAGATTGGCCATTGATTGTTCAAAGGTCTTTGGCGGTGCCCGCTGGTGGTTACACAGAATAGCAACTGCTCTGTTGGCTCTGTTATAGGACAGTATCTTCTCTGGCACATAGTCACTCTCTTTGGGAGAATAAAAGCAATTTTTGTGACTCAACTAACTAGCTTGCTTTATCTAATATTTTAGGAGTCCACATGAGCATGCAAGAGTTGCCCAATGTCAGCTTAAATACTGGCTCTCAGTTTCCCAGAGAGTGAAAGATGTGACATTTCTATCTGTGAATGAGAAACTGAGGCAGTGGCAGCCAATAGGTTTGAGATAAGAGTCAGGCTGAGATTCCTTCTGCTGCCACAGCTTAGAAAAATGATTGATGTCTGACACCATCATATCTTAAATCAGGCTAAAAATATAAACTGTCAAAATATCAAACGCTTTCAAATCAGAGAAAGACTTACTGTTTGTGAGCTCCTTCAGTTGCTGCTGTAGTGTGATGGAAGCGTTGTATGTCCTGAATACCTTTGCAGTGAGCCCTGGCATTAGAGAACTCAAATGTTTGTTGAGCATTTGTGTCTGGTAGAATATGAGAATAAAGAGACAGGGATTGTTAGAAAAAAACAAAGACATTAGATTCTGTAATGAACAATTATCAATAGCATTGTATGCCAAACCACTAGGTGGCACTGTGGTATTGTTCCATTTAAGTGTTTAATCCTATTTAACACCAATACAATAAAAGTATCTGTTTTCACTATCACCACCATCTATTACAGCAGGCAGATAAAAAAAAGATCACAGTTTTATTAACTATGCAACATTTGGGCATGGCCTTAGGTACAAGTAAGATCAATTAGAGCCAGTGGTTAAAGCCATTAGCTCCAGTAAAAGTGCACCAGCTTCAACAGACAGCAAAGAGATGCTAGCAGAAATAACATTGACAGGTCACACACTAAAGTGGAGTGTCAACAAAAATATACAATCAGGTTAAAAACCAATCTGCAATGCTACAATGCATGCAATACACTCAAATCTAATACTCCACATCCATGGTCTGTACAATAAAACAAAACAAATGACAAAAATAAAACTAAATAAAAGCAGAAAAAATATATGTCTGACACTAACTAGACAGAGAAAATGCAGATGATAGTGCTGTTCTAATGATACAGATTGTGAGGCTTCAAAATAAGCCAGAGAAATAAACATACAATAAGCACACTATTGTTGAGACACTTAGTATTGAGGAGCACCATCTTTTTTAAATGTCATCCAATATATTGTTTGCAGAGATGGTCAACAACTCAAACACTGTTTGCTCAAATTCTATTACTTCTGAAGGCTGCCATATTGGAAAGGTGTGATAGTGAAGTAAAATATTGTCTCATAAAACCCATGGACGAAAAAAGAAATTTAAACCATGTAATAAGACATGAGTAGACTGCAGGTAAAAGGATGATGACGCACAATAAAGACTAGCTTGAATTTAGATTGCCACTTGTGCAAAGATGCATTTACTAATAAGCTTGGCAGCCCTTTAACAGGGCTCAATCACAGGTCACCGGCCTCAAGCCTCCATGTCTTGAACTCACAAGACTAGTCCCAGATGTGACCCTGGCTGTGTCCAAATCCACTCCCTAGCCCCTAAACCCTCAATAGTGCACTCAATTTGTGAACGGTTTTGGACACTACATGTTTATTTTCTGTCGCCGATAGTCACATGACTCACGTACATGTAAAAAAAAAAGTTATCTGAACTCCGCTGATAAGGGACTTTTGTTATAAACTCTGGCAACACTTTATTGATAAAGTAATAATAACGTGTTTTATTCTACAAGCATTGTCCTGACCAAAACCGATTATTGCAACTCTTGTCTCTGAGAGAAGTTCCTATATCTGCTTCTGTATGAGCTCTGGTTCAGATAACGTTAGTAGTTTAACACCGTAGCAGTTTATTAATAACAATTTACAACAAAATACGTTTCCACCAAGTGTCAAAGTTGTGCCTCTCACTCGTTTCATTCTAACCTGTTGTGTTCACATAAACAAGTCACGGTCACGCTGCTCTCTGACGATAATTTGTAAAGCATTATGGTCTATTTTGACCATCTAGTGACTGTCACTGCTCACTACTTTTACTGATGCATTGTGGGAAACTTTGCACTACATTTCAGTCACTAGACATTCAGACATCACTACAAAATGGCGTGATTACTATATAGTGCACTATAATGTGTTGATTCAGACACAGCCCCTGACATTTGTTGGACTGCGATAATAAAGACCTGACTCAAATATTTACATTGTGAAAACGGTCTTGTGAGTCAACAGCAACATTACTATCTTAAATGTTTAACTAATGATTCCTTCAAAAACCGCTGTAATTAATGTGGGTGATAGCAGTTGTATTCATCTGTTGTGCAGGATTCTACCACATGCTCACAAATACAAGCTTCCCCAGACCTAATAACAGTGCACTCACCAAACAAATCTTGTTTTTCCATTTACCCAGTTGCAATTTTCTACTTTCATCTTCTCCACTGGATTCCATCTTGAGAGCAAGGTCCGGATACATTTACCATTTGATTATTACAGTATTCTCTTATTTCCACTACACCTTCCGGCTTCCTGCCTGGCTGTCATTCCATCTATTCAGCCTTTCTTCCCTTTCAACCTTCACCATCTCCTCTTAGCCTGCCCTCACCTGGACCAGCTGTCACTTCCCTAGCACTCTGTCGGCTCCTTCACACCCCCTCTTCTCAGTGGCCTGGCCTTTCCACGTGTCAATCAGGCCTGCCCACAGCAACCATTACCATTCCACCTCCACCACTCGCTGACATTTCTTGACACACTGGAGGGCAGAGAGCCGAGGCAGCACACTCCCTGCTTTCAGTTGCGCCGTTTCTTCATTTCACCCTCTCAATACTATTCTGTCTCTCATCTTCCTCATTTTATTTGTCAAGCTTTGTACACCAATATGTGGCCGCTTCAATATTCTGTATTCTCCAATGCGTCCATTGTATTAAATCTACGACCTATGCATCAAATGTGCCTCTTTTATTTCCACCTACAGCTCTTTCTAAATGCATTACATGGCAAGGTATTTGTCGGTTATCTAAGCACTTAACCCAAGATCAGCAGGCTGTGAACGATGGGAGGAAGCGGCAGCCTGGTTTCCACAATGAAAAAGGTATATGTTAACCAGAAGTTTAGTTCCCTGTACTTGTGTACTGCTGCAGATTGTGTTTTTAAAGACTAAGCAACGTAATCCTTGGAATGGTCTAACCAAGAACAACTGCTGTACTGTGTGGCCTCGGTTCCTGTAGCTGGAGGGAAAGGTTGAGAGGATTTTAATGTGTGGAAATTTCATCCGCGCAGCATGTTCAGTCTCAATTTTCACTTGTGCAGTTTCATATTTATCTGCCAGAGTCCATCCCCTCTCCGTTTTGAAACTCCCACACCCCTTTCTGTATCCCTGCTTCCAATATTCTTCCTTTCTCCTCACCTCAGATTCCTCCGTTTTACCCCTTTCATCTCTCCACACCAATGGCTCATGCCCATTCAATCTCATCTTATGCCTTCCAGTTTTGTCGATGCTTTTCCCTTTACTCTGGCCTTCTGCGCCCAGAAAAGACATTTTACAAAAGGTAATTCTATTTTAACATTCCCCGTATACTGTATACTAAGCAGTGTTTTTGCACACTTTTTTACTGTGTCAGGTGTAGGTCCAAAATGCACCAACTGGCACTGTTTAACAAGACTTTGTGAACTAAAATGAGTAAAAGTATTACTTTCCAGTGACATGAAAACTCTTCACAAAACAGGATGTGAAAATGCAGAAACCCACTGAAACACTCACATTAAGGCGATCAAAGAGGTCATCTCCAGGTTCCTTGTTCTCCATGAACAGGCTTAGATTCTTGAAAACCTGTGAAGATATACAAATTTGTTGAAATAAATAGCACAAGTTAATTAAATTGTCTTATGTTTATGTACTAGTAAAGATAATTACCACCAGTCATTACACAGAAATGCAAATATAGATTTACATATTATTAGAATACATGTCAAATGATGTAACAAAATACAACACAAACATACAATTACTTCCCACATTAGACAAGAATAATAAGGGGTTAGTAGAGAGTGAGTAGAAAGTCTCACACTGTATGCGAGTTTGGTAAGGCCAGTCTAGCATAACTCCACCTGTCATTTCCAGTATTTCTCACTTGCACAGATGCCTCATTCTCCAAATATGTTGGTAAAATATGCAACACACCAATTAAAGCCAGCAGGTGTGTAGCTTTATAAAATAAACCCACATAATCACTGGCAGTTAGTTGAGGCATTTTCCACCATGGCAAAAACTATTTTAGGGAGTGAAAAAGCTGCCAAACAAATGAAAATATAAATCTGTCACGGAGAAGGAAAGCTACCAAAGTGAGCTTATCCAATTGGTTTAGGGATGAATTATGGTGAATGTTTAAGAACAGAAATCTCCAATAAATACCCAACAGGACTTTTGTACACCACATAGGTTACATCTACAGATTGTGGAAGAGATGTTCATTTTTATGGATACAATTAAAAGCAGAAATTCCGCATACAACTATAAGAGAAAAGTTCGCTAGACCATTAGGTGAAGAAAAACGTGGTTACTACAAGAAAACAACATTGTGGTTTAATTTATTACCTAGTTTTAATTGTACTGTGTGTTTTTAGCATTGTGCCTACATTATAAAGTATACTGAGACTTCAAGGATTGTAATATATGAACACTATAAAGCATCGATTAGGTGAGTAATAGAATTTCCTCAGTCTTTCGTGTTCCATTTTATTCTAAGTGACATTTAGCAACAATCTCAATGATTTCCCTGGGAATTGTTGATGCTAAAATATGCAGGAGACTAATTAATTTTAGCTAATGTGTTGATTCAGAATACACTCATTTGAATAATTATATGTCCAGCCAAGAAACAAAACACTTTGGCTGTCAGGTGTTAACATTTCTTTTTCTATCTCTGGAAAAGAAGATAGCAGCAGAAGAGGGGTTACTCATTTACATAAGCATATGCACACCCACAAATGTGACAAGGCAAGGCATGTAACAATTGACTGTATGTAACTCAAACTGGACAAAAAAATCTCAACAATTTGTAATTATTTTGATTAAACTATAAGATCTAGTATAAACCCATGTTAAAAATAAGAAACATCCATAGTCAAGACCTGATGATCAGACTTTGGTGTGAGGTGTTAATGGTGTTAATACTTTAATAACTGCATTAATACAATCCTTTGGTTAACGGCTGTTTAAAGAGAGCAGCTTTTAACACTAAGCTCAGAAAGTAAATATTTACAACACAAATTGCTCCTGAAAAATTTCCTTTTTATTGAAAATAAATTCAGATTTTTTTTTACCTTCTTGATGACAGGGACCTTGTTGTAGTAGCGAATAGAGTCTTTACCCAGGAAGTCAAACTCCACCACGTACTCATTGCCTTCCAGTTGCTCGTGCAGGGTAATGTGCTCTACACGTAGCGAGCAACAGCCCACTGTGTCGGCTGTCTCCCCCTCCTCCTTTTCGTTACCTGCTCTCAGTGCCAGCTGTTGTGGGTCGGAAGTATCAGAAATTTAAACTTGCACATCATGCACTTTTTCAGATCTTTACATGTATTATTAAAATGAATCCTAGATATATCATATGACCACCCCCAAGTCAGAACTATAATGGTCTTTGGAATAAACCTAAATCCATCACAGACTGGACTAACTTGGGGCAGTCTGGGATAATTGGCTTGGCTCACAGAAAATTGTCTATATTTTGTTGTTGCAAATGTGTGAAATGGTAATAAAGGCAGACTTTGAGACTTACAGAAAGTGTAAAATGGCAGTATATCACTGTCATTTTGCCTGCCTTTTTATTTGACTCTTCCAAAGCTGAACAACAGAAACACACCTTGTCTATGAAGTAGAGGGCCACAGCTCTTTGGCGTGTGCTCATCTGTTTGGACTTAAGATCCTGATGGTACTGGTACTGTATGTCGTCCACACATGACTTCAGTTTCCGTGCAGTCTCATACTTCTCCCAGTCCTTTTCTCCCTGCATTCATAAGATCAAAGGATGTTGGAGCAGGAAGAGCACACTACACTAAAGAAAAACATTTTAGACTGTGATAAAAGCAAGACTGATTATTTCTGTAACTCAAAGAAAACAAAAAGACATTAAAAGTAAACAAAAAACAAGAAGGCAAAACAGTAGGTAGTTTCTTTGAGAAGTGACAAGTAAACAAGTAGCAAATCAAAAACATTCAACAAGTGCAGGGCACATACAAATACATGTCAGTGACAGACATAATACCATTAAACAACAAGAATGACCTAACCTTTACAAAAGAAAGACTAAAGAACAGAGACAATTTAATAAAAGCACAAATACATTAATACCAAAAGAATAAAAATCACATTAATTAGGACATTGTACCATGAAATTAAGACAAGATGAACGAGAGAAGTGACGAAAGACTCAAGCTTGGGAATCCACCTTGGCCACAATAAATTTGAGTAATTCTTTCTTGTATGCCATTATCAGTCATAGTCACATGGTTGTGGAGGAATTTAGCAAGTTCTTCTTAATATTGTTTATTTCATTTATTGTTCAGTTTATTAAAGGATTTAGGCATTCACCCAGGCACAGTTCTTCACTACATTTTAACAGGTTGGCACAGCCAGACTAATAGCAGTCACAGCAGCGAGTATGCTGCAGAACAAGTCGAGCACTAATTCAAACTAGTCTCAATGAAAATAAGCAAGGATAACCCAAAACAGACATAATTTGATTAGCTAATGATTCGGTTTAAATAAAGATGTGCTACACAAAAATTAACCTTTCAAGTCTTTCAATTTAGCATCCCCAGAAAAATATAACACAGTTGGAAAAATAAGTAAGTAGTTTACCAGGCTAAGCCGCCTGCATAAGTGATTTCTGTTAAATAAATGAGCTGTACAGTCTTCAGCTCATATAAAAACCCACTATGATCAGTTAATTTTTACTAATTGAGGCAATGGCAATGGCAGAAAAGTGGCACTCAATTGACCCACCTTTAGTTTTGAGTTGGCATTGAGCATAATGTACTTAATGGAGCCCTGAATGTTTTCTGTCCAACTGGCCAGCCATGTCACTGTGTTATCATGTCGGACCTCCTTCCAATGGTGACCGGCGGGCGGCACAGGGATAAGAGACTCTCTGTTCAAAGTACAAAAGAAAGTAGCAGAATTTAGCAAAGCAAGTTTTAAGTGGTTTAACGGGAAATATAAAGCTGGTTGTCATTATGTGTTCTTGAGAGAATTTAAACAACCAATATGTGCAATGAGTAAATAAGCAATGTGTGTGGACTTGGCAAAACATTTTGTGCTTATGTGTGTATATTTTGTAATTCAGCGAGTTAGAGGTTTAAAGTAAGTCTGATAACTGGGTTTTCTGTCACTTGGGTGATGGGGTTTTGATAAATCCCGCTTTGTGCATGGCCAGCCTTTTACTTCACCAATCTGTTTGAAGGTCAATCCCTTTCGTCCCTGCTCTTACTTGCTGCAGTTGATTATGACATCCTCAGGTTGGATCCTTTTCTTCAGCATGCCTTGTTTGGGATGCTCCCCCCTCCCCCGGAACAAGCCTGGAGGCTCAATCTTGAAATTGCCAATTCTTTCCTTGTGGTGGTCTAGTAGGCAGTAGCCAAACTCATCCACTATTTTCTGGTTGGCATCCTTTAAAGCCTGCAATACAATTTCATTTAGTCTGCTAGCACTGTGAGAGATTTTTTCACACTATAATTATGCCTTAACTTACTTGTTTCTCTTCCTTGGTCATGTTTTTCCTGGCCTCCACCTTGGCTTTGTGCATGGCATGCAACTCTCCGAAGTCACATTTGTTAAGGTCCTTAATAAGTGACCTCTCGTCAGGGGTCATTTCCTGAAATGTGTCACAAAAAATGCCATGCTTTGTTCACAGAGCAAATAATTGGTAACCAAGGTTAACAATGAAAAATTAAAAGCTATAATCTAATGGCACCACAATGATAAATTGTGAAAAATAAAGTCAAGATGTGTATAACTTCTTCAGATAAACGCTTTTTTGTGAAAGTGCTCTAGAGCAAGAAATCTATAGTGTCTTTTTACACACGTTTTAGTAAATTTACTGGTGTACAATATCTGTATAACCTTTTTCTGTTCAAATAATCAGTCAAATAAACAGTCATGCACCATAACATCCATAAAAGATGAGCATGATCAAAACACATCAGTGACCTTTCATTTAATTGCAAATTTTCAAAAGAGAGGAAAGACAATGAAGTGTGTGTAAAAGGCCACAGTAAAACCTTTATGCTGAGAACCCCTTTATTGCATGTTAGGCCAACACAGCAGTCTGTACTGTACAATGGCTGCAGAACTAGAGCTATAAATGCCACATTTTTCGAAAGGGCACACAACATCACAAAGGTCGTTGACAGGACAAACTGCAGTGGCCAAGTGAAATCTTGATTGTTTACCTGAAAAAGTATATGTTTCTAAAATGTCACAGCAACTTGGGAGGCTATAAATATGGCCTATCACTGGCTCTAGCAGAACTAGAACACAGCATTAATGATCAAGAACAGACACTTTTATAATAAAGTTATTTTAGTTCATTAATTAATTTTGTTCATATGAAGATACACAGTAAACTGACACCTCAGAGCTATTTGAGTAATAGTTTTCATTTTGAGTCAATAATCCTAATATTTATTGAACTGAAAAACCGGATCCATCAGTACAAATTTCATAAATATCATTAAAAAAATATGAACCTATTACAAGTAAGCACATACAATCATCTCATCAGAAACACCACGACAGGATGGACAAGCAGTCAGCTGCATGTGTTAAGCATGACTGACACCCGATAGTGGGTGGGCACCGAGGGCAGTGAAGCAAGGAGAGTTTTTCCGGCTATAATAAAACACTTTAATTGGATTTGTTCATATGCAGGGGAGCTACTTGTATGGATTACCATATCAATGCTTGAACACAAATCTTATTTTCGAGTGCATTGAGCATTAAGCAGTGCAAAATTAATTCTCCATGATATGCCTTAGGGCTTGGTATGGTGTTTTCTCTATCTAGAGGACACCCTGATTGACAAAAGCAGGCATGTAAAAGTCACACACAAGCTGTGCTCTAAACACAAATATTTTCCTGTTTACAATACTAACACGGAGGTAATATAATTGATAAATTGTTCAAAAAGTAACGGTGAGGTCAAACATAGAAAGTTAGCATAGTGCATAACCCTCCCTTATTAAGAGCAACAAGGGAAATAGAATTGGTAGACAGGTTGTGTATTACCTTCCTCCAATCTTTAAAGAAGTTTTCCCGAAACACTTCTTTGGTGGTGTACTCATGATCCAACATTTGGGCAAAGAACAGCGCCACCTCTTCAGCTGCCGGGCCCAGCTTTACTGGTTTACCTATACACACATCGCACAGTACATTAAGTCATGCCTTTACAGAAGGAGCTGATTATAATCAGTAATTTTAGATGATTACAAAGTGTAATGATAAAAAATACTGTTAAGTGTTTGCTTGTAACAGGATATCAAAGAATCTGTCCCTTTAAAGAACAAATTCAGCACAACATTGTTGTCCCCTAACTCCAAAAAAGTGGTGGTTCACCTTGTTATTAAGTATGTATTTTAAGCAAAAGAGGTCACATGCTTTTCACAGGATTAGTTTTGACTAATATTTTAACTAACGTTTTCCGTTATGTAACACCACATCTAATTTGATTAAGCTGAAGTCTGGCAGTAGGATTGGCACTAGGACTGAGACTTGAGGAGACTGTAAGGTACCACACAGACACACCACTTTTGGACAAACTCTCAGTGCTCTCGGTGAAAGGAAGCAAATATTGGAATATCTTATAGCTTAGATTATTTTTTGGGGGGGGGCTTTAAATTCATAGATTACAGTAGCTTGACAGGAAGCCGGGAGAGAGAAAGGGGAATAACATTGGGCAAATGACCAGACCCTGCACGTGCTAGGCATATGCTCTACCTGAGCTGCCAGGGGCACCCCCTAGACACAATAAAACTTTTAAGACACATTTGAAACGGTGGATACAATCAAAGCAAATCTGTGACCACCTTTAACCTATCTTTTATTGTTTTGTCTCTTATTATGCTTTTTGTATTTGTATTTTATTCTTTATTTATTTGGTTGTTTTTACAACCTTTACCTTCCTGGAAACTGCTGATGGAAATGAGCAATTCTGACACAATTGGGCATATTTACAGCTGTGACACTTGTTACAGATGCGCATTGTCCTTACTAAATAAAATGAAAAAATAAAAACTGACCATTGTAGTAGAATTGAACATCGTGTGGAAGAGGTTCGTACTCTGGAGGAAAGTATGGCCCTTTGTGTTCCAAGAATTTCCATTTAACACCATCTTCATACCTCTCTTCCTCCCACCTGACACAAAGCAAAATGATGAAAGAAACAGAATGTATTTGAAAAGCTGCTCTTCAGTTATCACAGTGACGTGTGTTTGTGTATGTATTGGAGCGTGTATGTATGCTGTGAAGTGGATGGGTAGGGTCAGGTCTCTGACCATCGCCAGCGGTTTTGTTCCTCCTCCTCCTTTTGTTTGATCTTTAGCAGTTTTGCCTCCTCTTTTTCTTCTTTTGTCTTCTTAAGCTTTTTTGAGACTGGAACAAGCTCTCTTTCTTCCTTCTTGATCTTCTGTGGTGACAAAAACATGCCAAAATGTTAACTCATACTTGCTGCTGAGTGAATATATAACTTCAGAGACTATACGAATTGAGAATACAGATTTTTACCTTTTCTGTTTTCCTTTTTTCTTTTTTTTTCTGAGATGCATCATTGTCTGTCTGCCTCTGTTTTTTTGGTTTCTTTGAGCTGCACATAATCAAAAACAAAAGGCAGAACTGCTTAGTTTGTACCTCTGTATGTCAAGACTTAAATAGATGCTCTCACCTCGGTGTAGCATTAGTAGTCGTAGGACACTCTGTAGGTTCTTCCTTAATTCTTTTCCTTTTTAATCCTTTCTTCTTTGAGGTAAAGTCCGCATTCTCATCCTCTTGCTCCTGCTTTACCTGTTTCCTACTCAAGATAGGAAACACCATGGTCTTTGTGGGGTTCCAGTAGTGACAATTAAAATTTTCAAACACTGTATAACTTTTGGTATCAGCACCCACTAAAGATGTCTTTCTGAAAATTTACATGGAGCTGACACGTCTCCATTAATATCTTATATTTGGTGGTTACAAATCCCAGAAGTTCCATAGCGCTGCTTAAACCAGTTACAGCACATAAAAGCTACATAAAATGTGTGTTTTAATCTATGTTTAATGGCTGTAGTTGTTTTATCATTTTAAGATAATGTACCTCCGGCTTGTGAAACCCCCTCTTCTCCAAACCATCGAATCATCAAATTAAACTTGTGAATGCCTTTTCAAGTTCTTTAGGGTAATCATAAATTATAAAGTAAAGCATTTGGTAGTCCAAATACATTATTAACTAGTGTTTCAAAAGAGCATGTGCTGAAGGGTCATGGGTCTTATTTTAAAACAGTACATCAATAGGTTCTTTGGGAGTCTTTTTTTTCAAACACTAAAGTAACAGACCATCAGAGCTATTATTATCAAGTATTACTAAACGCTCCAATAAGCATTAGCAGTGCATCCTGGCTGTGACTTACATAACTGAAGCTGAAGGACCCTCCATAGGATCATCCTCAACACTTTTCTTTTTCAACTTTTTTTTCTTCATAGCAAAATCCTTATCGTCTGGCTTTACCTGCTTACTACACAAATCATACTCATTGAAATTGATCAAAATGAAATGGGCATGGTATTGTTCATGTTGGCCACAAAAATGTTAAAACCAAATGTGTATCTCCTAAATGCCTGCAGAATTAGCACAAAAATTATCCTTCCATTTTAAACAGAAAACATAATCATTAAGGACAAAATGTTGAATCTGTGACCAGGATTAATCACACATAATTACAGTGATTAGACGACATTACAGTAACAATAATGATAATGACATAATTACAGCATTTGGAAATAAAAATCTAATTAGACAAGTGCAGGCTTGGATTTCCCTGCAGACCCAAAAAAATGGTTGTTAGGGATATGGGCCAAATTAAAAAATCAACAAATTAGGGTTTTTACTTGGCAGTAATAAATAACAGTGTTCACCATCACTTCACATTCAATTTACTTAGAGGGGAATTGGGAAATGTAAATTAGTTTTGCCTTTAATTGTCACACTGGCTAAGCCATTAAAACATAAGCACACACTGTCTAAGAGTGGACCGCCTCTGCACTTTAGTGTATTGATTTAGAGCAGTAAGGCTTCTTTTCCCTCAAGTCCTCTAGTCTTTGATCGTGCTTCCAAATCTGCACCAGTTTGCTGCTCGTGGCACACACTATCTTCAAATAGCACCTGCTTTTACATCCCTGTATTAAGTGATCCTGATTAGTAAAAACTATGTGCTGTTTGTGGCATTTACAAAAGACGAAGTGCTTCACTCAATATGGAGAGAAGAGTTAAACAGTGTGTGGAAATGGACATGTATTTTGAAACACTGCACGACTGAACAAAATCCATTAAAAAAAAGCTATACAAAGAGAGGTGGGTCATTGCCTCCACTGACATTTACGGTCAGTGGTTCTCACATTTCTTTCCCAATTCTGTAGTCAGACTTAACTTTCCTCCCTGCATGAAACCCACTCAGCTTGCACTGTTCCCACCTGAGCTGTTCTAAAAGAGAAACCCCAAAGGGAAACATTAAAAGCTAGAGTTTAGCAAAATAGTTCCTCTATTGGGCACCTCTTTAAAATGTCATTATATTAGGTTGGGCTAAGTCCACGTCTGGGAAACAATCCATTAACAGCTCTATAGAAAGACTGCTGTGAGGTAGATTCGACACAGCAGGCCTTTGGCCAAAGTGCCATCCCGGTAACCCCCTGCTGAACATCCAACTACTCAAACTATGCTTTCTAATTTAATATTTCAATGATAAGCCACAGTTATTTGTCTTAGTGTGAGAATGAATTCATTTTCTGGGAGACAGCTTAACACATTGTATAAAAAGAAATGAAGAAATAATGAAGAAAATATTTTTATTCACTGCTATCACCCTATATCAATTAATCTGTTATATAAGCATTCTTGTGATTATGTGGACTCACCTGTTGTTGTCTGACTCCACAGTGTCAGTCTTAGCCTAAATGGAAGAAATGCAAAAAAGCTTCGACAAAGAATCACACAATGACATATATGTAATCACATCTAGGCTGACACTTATGATTTTTATAAACAATCCAATTTTCTGAGCTATGTAAACTGTATTTGAAAGCAGGGAGGGGAGAAAAGAGATCAACACTTTTGACAAGAAGTAATAATAATATACGTATCCTTTTGGAATTCAAAAAATTACTGATTATCAAGCCTAATGATAAAAAAATACTGTTGTGGGGTTTTTTTTGGAGGTTACAGAAAAACTTCAAAATTAATCTGTTAAGACATTTCAGAATATTTAAAAAAGATAATTGCAAATGGCTGTTTTGAGAGAATAGGGGGCCCTATCAAGTTAACACTATATTTTCAACATAACTATAGACTGAAGCCTATCCCAGCAGCTTTGGGCCTTAGGCGAGGTACACCCTGGACAACAGCCAGTTAGTCGCTGACACTTAAGGGTCAGAAAACAGTGGCTACACAGGAGTCATGTAACGTAGCATAGCTATAAAATATTGCCATACAAAACATAAAACAACGTAATCTGTGTACTGTACCCACTGATATTTGTTTCCACCTTTAAGGTCTTCCATTTGTTTTTCTTGGAGTGTTTAATTATCTGTGACTTTCTGCATTTGGTCCTGACCAAGACCACTTTTTTGCTGGACCAAAGAGCAGCTGTTTGGTCCTAACCATGGTCAGCTGGAGGTTTCACGTCTGACAGTTTGGTTCAGATCAATCGACAGTCCAAAAGTCCGGACCAAACAGCACAGATATAAAAGCCCCCTTAGATGTGTTACAATATTTCCATAGGAAATAGAATGGAAATTTATAGTCTACAAGAAGAAGAAAAGCCCAGCAAGAGAAATGTATTTTTATATTCCTCATTTCAACTCAGCGAAGCTTTAAGCCCAGTGTAATAAAGAGGCAGGAAAAGGAATTGAGTACATTACCTTTTTCTGAGCCTTTCCATTTTCAATCTTCTCAGGAGATTTTGTTGAATTTGCACTTCAGAATGGGACATGAGGAGAACATGGCACTTAGAGTTAGTATGTTGAGCACATAACCAGATGGAAAAGTATTGTGCAGCTATATACACATGACTCAGTGGCTCTTTTATGTAGAATAAGATAAAGTTCTTCCGTGTACAACAGAAAGACTACATAAAAGTCGTTAAGATGCTTGTTTCTGTACAACATGAATGAAATACAATACTTTAACGTGCTAAAACATGATATTCTTCCTAAGATCCCCACAATATAATTATAATGGAAAACAATGGAGCAAAGCTGTTCCACACATTTCCTGTATTAAACCAGAAGTATTGGGTGCTCGGGTCTTTGCAATTTTCCTTAAATGGTTCTGTGTGTTTTGACATAGTTTTTTGCTGACTGGTGAATCTCTGGGGTGCACCAAAGGAAAACCTTTCCTTAGTTTGACCTTTCCACCCATCAGCCTCACACACAAAAATTAAGCTGCATTTATTTCAATTATTTATACACCTTTTCAAGTAACAGCAAAGTGAATGGTGGTTATTCTTTGTTTAGGAAATTCTGTTGCTAGAGTCTTGAAGTTGAGGAGTATAAGTTGATTCTTAATAACACAGTCAGTCTGCCATTACGTAACACAAGGCTAGTCATCAGAGAAAAGCTGTCTGCTCTACTGCTACTGGTGCATGCAAGTGTCTATTCATCTTGCCACTCTCATCAATTACACAAGCCAGTGACAGATCACTCTGCATTCATTTGTCTGCTCACATATGCATGGTGATAAACGCATCAAGTATCAAAGTAAATTAATTTATTCATATGAAGACCCAGTGTAGTCTGTACCACAGGTCAGCATCGCTTTCTGTTAGCTAAAGTTTGAAATTTGCACAGAGAAACAGCCCAATGGAGTTTTGAAAATTAACTAGTTTATCCAACTGTTGTTGGAAAGCAAGCTCTGGTGTAAGTTGTGCATTCATATTAAACACATGTTGGTTGTGATGCAGTTACTCAAACTATTCTCGGGAAACCACGCTGCCATGACAATTGTGACAGGCTGCTTATTTGATAAATGGCCCTTGACTTGCAATTGATGGACTAATGATTAAGTGCTAGCTAAACAGTGTCTGTCAGCAAATAATTTTCCCATCAGTCGTTCTTCAGACTTTCTCACCTGTTCTTGATCGTGTCTCCACCGGCGCCAGCTCTTTCATGACCACTCAGCCGTTTCAGTTTCGTTGCTTTGTGCTTGGCCTTGTCTTCACCTTTAGAGTCTTTCTCTCTTCCCATTTCTCAAATGTACATTCGGGAAAAAACACAAAATAAATTGTTTACTGAAACTGGACTAATAAAACTTCAATATAGTGGGACCAGTCCGCATTTAGCAATTAGTAAAAATAGCTGCTTTAGCAAATGCTAACAGAAACGTGACCTAGGAGCTAACCGTGATTGAAAATTCAAAAACGATCGTTAAGACGGACAGATACAACAATTTAGCTAGCAAAAACCACAAAAATGTGCACAACTGTGGTAGTACATGTACATGTGTCTTCTATAATGCCGAATCGCCGGGAGTTTCAACTAATTTATAGAGATCGCTCACCCACTCGTTGCTAACGCAGCGTGCACCGAGCTCTGTCTGGCGTCCTTCCAACTGAACTCTGATTGGCTGATGAAGTTGCCAGGTTTGCTAGTAATCCGATTTGTTTATTCATCCTAAGAATGTAGACAATTTCCGGGTTTTATCTATTTTCACGATATCGTAAATGTCAAATTGTGCCAAAAAACAACCAACCAACCAACCAACCAACCAACCAAATAAATAAATAAGATTATTATTATTATTATTATTATTATTATTATTATTATTATTATTTAATGCTGATTTAAATAAATCGGCATTTGGTTAAATAATCTGTGGAAACTAATAATTTATTTATCTATTATTTATTTATCTATTAATTTTCCAGGCGACATTGCACACATCAGGTGCTGTTTCCAGTTCAGATCAGACTGTATATTTATATACCTTCATTCAACCTTCATTCAAGAATAAAATAGCTCGAATAACATTTTTATTAACATAATTATAATGACACGCTGCCACCTTGCAGTAGTGGAACAGTCAAATTTTATAAACCTTATTTCACTTCTTGAAGGAAAAAAGAAAAAAAAGTACTTATATTATTATACAATATAATATTATTGGACTATAGGATATTATAACTATTGGAACTATAGGCGATAAAATGGCTCTCATTTATTATACTGTTCCAGATCATTTTTGTCTAATACATTTGACAATTAAAATGATTAAGTGGTTGTTATGAAAAGATATAGTACCTGTACCTTCAGTGGTTTTATGTTTTATTTTATGGAATTACATTTTTGTTTTTCTTTATTCTAACAAAAATCTACTCCACTTCCAGCAGAATTAAGATAGTCAGCATAGTAGTCAGTAGGGCACTGTCACTTTAAGGCACCCGGAAGTTATTTCTTTCCCTGTTTGGTGTTCAATGCTCAGGGAGCTGTGCGCTCTGTCCCCACTGGAGATGATACCCCAGCGCCTTATCTTGGCTTTTCGTAGCAGTACGAGGTGTTGGCGACATCGGGTGTTGCTCACAGCTTCTTTGGAGGCCTCGGGACTCGGTGCCTGGCGCTGCTTCTCGGCACCTGTTCGCGGCGGTGCCTTGGTCATGGAGGATATACTGGCCAGAGTCGTTGCACCTTTACCCACATACGAAACCAGAGACAAGGCTCCCCCTCCTCCTGAGTCCAATAGTCTGGAGTTTATGCATTTCTACAAAAGTCTGGAAAAAGAAGATAAGCTCAGTTTTCTGACAAAGCTGTCACAGGACTTCGGGGTGGACCACAAAAGTGTGTCAGAGCTCGCTGTAAAGCTCTTGGACGCTCAGTTTCGAGACTTGGCGACCATTTTGCAAGTTGAAGACAGACTACGATACAGTTTAACCCCTCGTTACAAACAGCTACTAAACCATATCAGCAGAGTTGAAGGGGGAGTCAAGTTTTTGGTGGACCTGCGAACGGACGTGCTAGAAATCATTTCATCCAAAGCTAGCGACAGTCCGCAAATCAGGGTAATTGCATTTGTTTACATTTTGTACGGGCACTCGTGTGTGTCAAGAAGGATCAGTTGCGTTTAGGATAACAGTAACCTACAAGTTAAACTTAAAAGTGATACTTGTGCAGTAACAGAATTTGACAGAGAACTGAATTTTACTTTCTACAACTGCCAACCCAAAACATCCTCACTGCACCCCTTGCGTTTGCCCCATCACATGGTGCTTGAATGGCATTGAACTTTTCCCCACTTTACACCCGCGTCACTGACTTACCTATATTTAGATAAGACAACCCGTTCTCATAGCTTACGGATTTTTCCATGAGGTAAAACAGACAACTTGGTGGCAAAAATCCAGGTATATTGCTCTTACAGAACCACTTGCTCATGGAGTCAAATGATCACGTAAACATTAATGTATTAAAATGATTGACTCAAAAGTCAATAAGTTCATTTTGGCAACTGAAATAAAACCCCATTTTCAGTTAAATCTGCAAGCAATTTACATTTTACCAGAGTTTAGCCATGTCAGTGCAACTTCTGAATTGATGGATCACCTTCTACTTACTCTTTACGGTTTACTTAGCTTAGCCTACTGATTATAGATGACACATTTGCATCTTCAGATTGGAGTCTTGTTTCTAATCATAAGCGTATTAAGCTTTTCAGCACTGTTTACATTTGTGACTGTCACTCTGTCCGCTTTTTTGGCTTTTGCCTTTTTATTTAAATTGAAGCCCCTTTGTTTGCTGAAGCTTGCAGTGCACAGACTTCATATGTGGCATTCATATTATTCATATTAGGCCGTTGCCCGGTATAATATTTATATGCTAATTTCATTTGGACTTGTCCGACTACGCAATCAAAGTATTATCCAAGCAATTTGACCACTAAATAGAAAAATGCAGGTTATTTTTACTTGCTATGTGGAGCTTAATTGCAGATTTGTCATTTCTATTTTATATAATAAACAGTATTGTCTAGCATTTTTATGAAGTAATCAGCTAACCTCAAGTAACAAAGAGAATCCCAGCTTACAATATTCTCTTATACTTGTCATCTTTAATATCTTTAATATATTATACACAAAATTCATGATTTTCCCCCTAGTATGTGCTGCTTAAAAGCTGACCAAACAAAACAAATACATAGCCCAGTTAAATGAGATGTATAATATATTTACTATATGCAAACTGACTGTTTATGTTGTAGAGTATATAATGGTCAAAAAGCTATGTCTCCCTCTTCCAAACTCACATAGTGTTGGTTTATGATTTTAAATCCACTTTTCTATTGCCAGAGGTGGTCCAGGCTCTGCTCTTTTGCTCAATACCCATTGTTTTCCTGCTGAGAAGTGGTACAGCTGCATTTAATCTCAATAACTCTGGCCCACTGAGACCTTTTGTAGCTTAAAAAGGTCTAAGCTACCTAGAGAGCTCTACTGAGAGCTGTCCACCTTTGTCTTGGTGGTGCATAGCAATCTTTGCTTGTTGTTATTGCTTGAATTGATTGAGCTGTAAGAAAGGTCAGGGTAAATATGAAGCTTTTTAGAACATTTATTGATAGTACCAAGGGAGGAGGAACTAGCTATAAAAAGTACTGGTAATAAAATGGCACAGATGACGAAATAATAATAAAAATTATAAAACAAATCTGATCCAATAAGCATATTTGCAGTTTTATTTGAATCAATATTCTCATAATTTCTCATTTGTTTCTGCAGGTCTTTTTGTTTTATCTACTTTTATCTACTTCCAGGGGTTAAACTAGTTGACTGTTACTAGTCCTTTAACTTGTGTTTCTAGGAAGCACTGGCAGTATATTTTCCTGGCATACTGATGTGTATATGAAGCCTAGTGGGCTAAAGGTCCTGGCACAGTCTCTGCTGCTCCAAATAGTCACAACATGTAAGACTAGTGGCATTCCCATTCCCTTCTTTTCCTCTCGGTTTGTGTAACCACCAGGGGCTCTGAATGCTAGACCCTAGCATTTCAAAAGACTTCCATCTCCTGCAAGGTCAAAGGAATGGACATGTCTGCTTGGGCTTGCTTTTGTGTAGGAGAGAATTGGCTTCCCAAGGCAGAGGCTGCACTCTCATGGTTTGTTGATTCACTGTATTTTCTACTGAAAGCACAGGCTTGGGATTATCAACCATCATAGATTATTTCACCCGGGGCTTGCGAAGCCATAAGAGTGGGAAATGCACACATTGTGAGATTAAAGAAAAATGAAAGTTAGTTGAAGTTTTCAGGGCCAGTTTAGATGTGCTACTCTAAAGTTTTGTTGTGTGAACCTTTTTAACCTCAAAGGGCCTATTGCATAACATCATGAGGATTTTGAAATTTACTTTTTTGATGGTTTCTCATCCAAACATTTAGCCAGTGGCTTTTTTCTGTGGGTACACTTGAGCTTGTTGGTATGAACTATTATTATGACTGACAAGATCATATTAAAGTAAACCTGAAGTCCTGAAGAAATTGGAGTCATTCTATGGAACTACCAATATCCGGTTGATTTCTATTTGTGTGTGTAGACTGCTTGCTTGTTTGTGTGTTTGCAAGAGATTTGCTTTAAATGAAGTCTGACCTTTACAGGAGGACAGGCCTGCTTTGAAATGGCAAGTTGTTTATTGAGGTGCCTCCTCAACTCCGTTGTAAGCTCAAACAAATCACTCCTTATATATTATAAATTATACAGACACACAGAGGACTGTGCATCCCACAGTGTGCACAGTATGCTGTGGAATTGTTCCTCGACCACCCACCAGTGTAGGCAACTTTGCTGTCAGGGAACAGCTTGTCATTGCTACGAATAAAGCGGATGGTTGGATTGTAAAGTATTACATCATGAGCAGATACCTTCAATGTGTTTTTGCTAGGTGTAAAGTCATAGTCGAAATCTTCTGTAGGTATGGATGTTTCTCTAGCCTTCAGATTCTTCTCGAATGCGTGCCCCTTTTGATTTAGTCTTTGTAGTCAGATACAAAACCTGACCTGCCAGCAATCACATTGTAGAGCAGTTCTCTTTAACTGAAAGATTGTGTTTTTTTATCATCATTTTGACGTGAATGGTAATTCTAAACTCTTCTTCATCCACAGGATTTCAATAGCACTCTGAAGGGCTTGCTGTCTGAGTGGTTCTCAGTGGGTCTGTTAAAACTGGAGAGAATCACTTGGCAGTCTCCCTGTGATATTCTGCAGAAGATCAGCCAGTAAGGCCATTAACACACATCACACATCTGCTGAGCAACTTTAACATTTGTGTTAAAAAAAAATAAAATAAAAAATAAGACACAAGATATTTGACATTCCCACAGGAGGAAAACTCAGACACAAACAACAGAAAAGTAAAAATGGCCCCAAAGTCCCAATCCAATTGAATCAAGGCCAAAAATACTACAGTGAAGCCTTGTTTATACCATATTGTTTCCCTTTTCCTTCTCATAGTATGATTGTAAACAGTCCAAGACCTCAGATATTATCTATGATACTTGTAAAAGGCAACCCATCAACCAGTCACCATGGAAACAGAATAATATCTTTTTCCAGGTATGAAGCAGTGCACCCTGTAAGGAACTGGACTGACCTGAAACGCAGAGTGGGGCCATATCGTCGTTGTTACGCCTTTACCCACGCTGCCATGCCCGGTGAACCACTGGTCGTACTTCACGTAGCCCTCACTGAAGACATTTCAGACAACATCCAGGTAAGAAGTTACAGCCACAGGGTGGTTTATTGCCCTGTCTCGCTTTACTACACCCTTGAGGAGAGGGTACTTAAACACTCCCGACTTACTGGTTTGTACCCACTCCCAGCTGACAAATGGATTATTGCGCTGTGAACAAAACAATAAGCCCCTTAAACTGCGAATTCCTCTGGGAGCAGCCTCTAGATGCATGGATTTCTTTCCTTGACATTTAAACTTTCTTTTACATCACTGAAATTTGAAAACATCAATAACTTGAACAATGCTTATGTACAGTTACCAGCAGCTCTTTTAGGCAAAGACTTGGCAGGATTCAAAATATAGATTGTCTCTCTCTTTCAGGGAATTGTCCGAGAGTTTGCCACCCTGGAGTCAGAGGAGGATGTCAATAAAATAAATGCAGCGGTCTTCTACTCCATCTCCTCCACTCAGGCCGGTCTACAAGGGGTCGAGCTGGGCAACTACCTCATCAAAAGGGTAGTACGGGAGCTACAGGTGGGTGGTCACTATGTAGAGCAAAGATTTGAGAGCTAGAATCAAAAAAGAACACAGCAAATACAGCAGTTAAATATTCATGTGACTTCTTGAAACTTTTCAATAAAACAATCAATTTTGTACATAAAATATAAATGAGATATAGTATTTATTCCATGAACATTAAACAGAAGTTCAAGTCTGGTTACCACAAGAATCTAACAATAAGTCGTGGTTGCTACAAATGGTCTCGATGAAATTCCCAACTTTTGGTCCTAAGCAGGTCCCTCCTTAGCTCCTAAGGAATTTCATGCCGTATTTGGGCACCAATTTAAGATAAATCTCCAAAGGCTCCCCAGAACATTCATTTCTGGAAGTAGTAAATTCATAAAAACAAACAGGCCTAAACTGAACAATATTCTTATTAACAGATTTACAAGTTTCACATGCTCTTGGACTGTTACAATAATACTTATATTCATCTAACGTAGCATCAACTTGGCTGCGGAAACACACTAGAAAAACTGAGAGCAGGCAGTTATTTTGGTAATCTATTAACAATATGCAGATTTAGAGACACAGCCAGTTAGTTTATTTGAGTAATGACAATCTATCACTTCACAAATTAGGACAGAACAAAAATACACAATTGGCCACCTGATGCGGGGGAAGGTAATGTAACAGCACAGGTGTAGCCTCAATATCAACCAAGTATTACAAATGTTGCTTTATTTACGTGGCTTTCTTTTAGCTCGTGGTTAAGAAAGTGGCTGACTATACATTGCATCTGAAAAAAACATTCTCTTTACTTTGCCATAACTCAATGGTATATAATATATCATTTATCATACACAAAACCCACCTATTTATAGTTTGAATGAATACCTAGCCCTAGCCTACATTACCATATTCATTTACAGTCATTTAAATGCAAGTCTAACTCCCATCTATTACAGACACAACTGAGCCTTACTTAAATGTCAAGAGTCACATCATGGATGCTTACTTGCAATAAATCAAATGTGTGTAATCTGTGTAAAATATCCACAGGGAAGAGTTGTATAGCACTGATGGGAAGCTATCCGTGACCTCAATGACCTCTGGCCTCTTCAGGGTTATTGCTCAAACGTAAATCTTTTTAAAGCTTCAATCAAGTCACATGTTTACCTGAAAGCAAATCTGAACTGGAGATTGCGTTTTGCATTGTTGTATTTTTCTAAACCGCTCTCCATTGCTTCCACAGACACTGATTGAGCTGTTTACTGTAGACCACTTCACACTGCACTTGTTAAATAATAGCATTATTGAAAGGAACATCAAAAGACACTCAAGCCAAGAGATGGGAAATAGATTTTTAAAAAATCCACAATAAAAATGCTTTGTTATTCAGGGCAGCTATGATTGCAGCAAACATTTTACTTAGTAGTGTTTTTATTGAGGGCCACTTGCAGTTTAGCTGAAGCCCATGAATTATTTTGTGTTTTCCACTGTGGCCACTTGTATTAGACGATAAAAGCTTAACAAAGAGTTTTTACAAAAGAGAAGTATTTGTATTTTTACCTTTTATCTTCCCTTGTGCAATACAATCATATAAATAACTCCTTTTATTGCAGTATTTTTAGCCTCCGTAAAACTTGCTTTGGAAATTAAAGCATCCATCTCCTCACTTTGATACCCATTTCTGAACACTTTACTCAGCCCACAGTGCATACATGTTTTATGCGCCTAATGGGATGGCACCCCTGACCCCCACCATGTAAGTGTATTCCCCTTAAGACTAGATCAAGGCAGAACACGGACTTGTATCCCGCAGAGAATCTGGCTTTGTGACAGGTTTTTATCTTATGCAAAAGGTGAAAACTGGAGCAACGGGGCCACAAAGGGAAACACTGTGATGATGGAGAGATGATCAAGTGTAAAAGAAAAGGTCACAGTGATGATTTAAGGTGAAGGGAGGTGGTCTTGCTTGTCTTTGCGGATTAGACCCCAGAGTGCTGTTCTGGCATGACGACTTTTCTTATTACCAGTTCTTAAATACTTATTTCGGAAAACCTTTGTGTCCTAGAGTGTTGAGTGTTAACACAGGTGCTGCCAGGAGTAAAAAGTAATGGTTTAAGTCAACAAAGCATGACTTGGCAGATTGATACGGTACACAAAAGGGGAGACCCAGCACGACACAGCAAGGGAAGAGGTTTGATTTCTGAAGTGAAGGTAGGGCAAAATCAAGGCAAGGGTAAAGGAAAACAATGTTGCGCCGAGAGGCATACAGAGGCATACTTGTCCCTCCAGGGGTCGTCTTGACACTTCCCACTTTCATCTGCAGCTTTTCACTCCCTCGCCTGCCACATCGCTCTGTCATTTATCAAACCAGACACCGGAAGATGGGCAGAGAGAGGAGAAACACAGACAGGGTTTTGAATGTAGTGGAGTGGAAGAGAACCACAGAGATTTGAGAAGAGAAAGATGGCTTTTTAAAGGTGAAAGTACAGTGGACTGGGGAAGGGAGAGGTCTGTCTCCATCATCCGGGAAGAATCCTGGGGTTGATTTGGAATTCACCTGTCTGAGCTGCAAAAGGCATGAGCACAAGCAACAAAAGTGTCAGTTTGGTATCATGGTTTTGAGTGGTTCAGGTTGAGGTCTCAAACTGTAACAATGCCCTGTGTATTCTAGTGGGGTTCGGCTGCTTCTGTAAGCTGTTCCTTTCCTAGTTGTATTTTCATTCGTTTCCTTCTTCACCTTTTTTCTGTGTACACTATGACATAGAATTTTTTTGGGGGGACTGAAACACTTTCTCATAAGATCTTATACTGTGTGCATCATAAGCCAAACCCACAGTAGGTTGAACATGTTTAGTAAAGATTAATTTAACTTATTTTTCAGAGTAACACAAACTACTCTATTAAGTCAATTTAATTCCATCCAGTTTTATTGTAGGGATTGTCCAGTTACAAAAAGGGAGAATGTAAGATCATAACTTATTTCTAACAGTACATTGTCATATAATAACAGTTAGTATATAATAGAAGAAGAAATAATGATGAGACTGTTAACAATAGACTAAAAGTCATTTCTCGTTATAATATTGGCTAATACTCAAAAAAAGATCTAAGAAGTCTAAAATAATTAACAGCTGCAGGCCTATTCCTCATGCCTCCAAATGACCTAAAATGGATTTTAAACTTGTTTGAACCCTTCTGATTTCAGAGTGAGTTCCCGCACATGTCCCAGTTCTCAAGCCTGTCCCCCATTCCTGGCTTCACATCGTGGCTGCAGGGCCTTCTGAGCCAGTGCCGGAAGGAGGGCCGTGGCTTAGACCTTCTCTCAGAGCATGAGTGGAGGGAGGTGGAGCAGGCCACAGACTCCCCAGCAGGAATGGCAGCCATCGACGCCCTGCGGAAACTCATCGGCACAAGTGAATGGATGCGCTCTGAAAGGCTCTGTTTAGTCCTGGAGCCTGTTCTAATGCGACTCTGTGCATGGTACCTCTATGGGGAAAAGAGGAGAGGCTACGCCCTCAATCCTGTGGCTAACTTCCACCTGCAAAACGGAGCAGCAATGTGGAGGTTGAACTGGCACGCAGACACTAGCCCCAGGGGCGTGGCAAACTCCTGCGGCATTATGGTGAACTATCGCTATTTTCTGAATGAGACGTCCCAAAACAGTGCACTTTACCTTCAGAATAAGGTCATTACAGCATCGGAGCAGGTGCTGAGCCTGGTGTCCCAGTTTCAGAAGAACAGCAAGTTGTGATAATGAAATCAGACATTTCCACTGCAAAAGTACAAAATTGCAAATTATCCATTAGAAATAACTTTTGTTGATTTTGCTTTCTGTTTTAGTTTGGCTAAATGTAGAACGTTTTACTATCCAGGATCCAGAGTTGCTTCTGTCCTGCTACCTCCATTTTGTTTATGTTCACCTAATAATACAATGGAATGATGAATGATGAAATAATGCTCCTTGTGGGAATTCTTTAATATTTTGTATAACTGATTAGTTACCTTGTGTGTCCTAGAAATTATTTTTTGCCAGATTAAATGCTTTCCGTCATCTACCTGTTCAAATGTTTATGAAGCCAACTAAAAAGTAAGTTATTATAAATAAGTAAATTATAAGAAAAGGCATGCACTGAGTGGAAATTAACATGGAAAGCTTTTTTGTTACATGCACTATTGAATCTTTTCAGCAGTTTAGCCACACAGTTTCATTACTCAAAGAATAACAAGTTTCAAGATGGTTATACTCACATCTGAAATCTGTACTTTTTGATTTCACAGTGCATTTTGTTGTGTTTACATCCAAATAATCACTGCATTTGATAAAAGTATTTAATCTGTTTTATTATTGGCACTTTTGATTTAACCAAAAACTTGAAATGGCTTCAGAGGCATGGTTTTATAGGCATCATTACTGATTCATATGGAACACATTTCCCATGTTGTTGTTGTATCACATTCTCTGTACACATTGTATAGGTTGGACGTTTTGCCTCATTGCATTTCTGGTCAGAGCTGTGTGAAATTGTGTAAGTGCCTCCAAGACTGAGACTGAAGCTAATGAAGCACAGGGCAACTATCAATGTTGCATTATGTTTCCTGATAACAGTGTGAAGCGGTGCAGCTACTGGAATAAACAATTTGGTGATCCTGTAATTTGAGTCATACACTTATTTTACTCATTGCGTTTATAACGTTGCTGTTACCTACCTTGTTTTCAGTGGGTTTTAAAAACATTAAGTACATAAAAACAGTTGCAATTGGGTAATTTAAGGTCTTAATGTACTATTCCTAAAGTTGTTTTTTAAAGGACACACATTCCTTTTTCTTCTTTGTCCTTGTCCAATAAAAAAGACCCCCTGCTGTCATGATTGAGAAAATTATATTTTTATATATATGGATCAAACTAGTTGTAGTATCATATTATCAAGTTATTAATGCACAAAACAGTTGGTATAAAATATTTTAAAATAACTTATATTACTAAAATATCTTAAAAGTTGCTATTCCTCCTACAATACTATACTATCCACTGTTCATCAGAGAACAGGCTCCAGAAGTAGAACCATAACTTTGAAACCAGATGGAAAGTTATTATTTTGTGACAACTCTAACTATACCAAACTATCGCATAGCCTACAACCCTAGTTATCTTAATGTTCACTCTGTTGTCTAGTCATAAAAGAAATAAATACATAAGTAAAAGTCATACCAAATTAAATGTTGTGTTCCCTCGTGCCATCTTCCTGTTTCTGTTACCTCCACACACACACCCACACTAGACTGAGCTCTCTAAAGAGCTGACGCTTACGCTGTAACTGTAACCAGTACAGGTGCCAAGCAGGGCTCACACCCCATTGTTGTGAAATAGCCTAATACATCACAGCAAGTTGACTGTGAAATTACATTTTATCTCTCAGAGGACTCAAACTTTCTTTTCACTTTTTATTTTTCACACCCCCTCCGCGCCGGCGCCGCCATCGTCACCACCAACCCACCCCCCTTTCCCCCTCCCCCTCTTGCGGTGTCGCTATGTGTCCTAGAAACTAATGGAGTGAGAAATAAAGTTAAAGCAAATGGCCAGATTGATGGCGTGGAGTTGTGAAGAAGAAGGAGGGGAATAAAGAAGCATAAAGAGGACAGTTGTTTAAAGGATGCCCTTGAGAGACGCTCCCTGGAGTTATTGAACACAGGACAGACCTCAGTGTGTGTGTGTGTGTGTGTGTGTGTGTGTGTCGTACATCAAGCAGCGAAGAAAGAATGCATACTGGGCTCTAGGTTGCCATAGAAACAACGTGATATATTCTACACCTACACAACTACAGGACTTTCTGTCACCTTTGCCAAATAGTACATAATAACTGACCATAGACATGACAAGTGTGTCACTTTTTTATTATGGAGTCCTCAAATTACAGTGGCCTAGATGGCTCAATAATACACACGTCATTACAAATAGAAAAGCAAATGTAACATCCAGATTTGTGTCACAAATTTGTTGGGTTTAGATGAGCCTGCTTGTCATTTGGGAAAGATAGACAACGCAACCATTACATCAGCTTTTTCTGTTATGTACTATTTCACAAATGTCAAACAGATTTTTTAAATAATATAAAATTAAATTTGGCTTTGGAAATGTTTACCTCAGTATAGCAACTGTTCAAAGAAAGTCAGATAATGCCCGTGAAGAAGGCTGTTCTGTAGTCCATATTGTTCTTAAATGGTGAGTATTATTATAGTTTTTCCACATAGTTATCCTCAATAAATGAACTCTTAAGAGTCACATTGCTGAGTCTATTTTTGATTGTTGAAAGCTGATGAAACACTGATATTGCTCAAACAGTATGAGTGCAAATTGTCTGTGGCTCACCTGGTAGAATACAAAGTATATATGGAGAGATGCAGGTTTGATTTCTGGCCCAGCTCCATCAAGTGTTTTTTCTCCCTTATTTTATTAGTATAATTTTCAGTACTACTTGCTTTACTTTATATCAATGCATGAAATCACCCTCCTTTACCTCTATGTTTGACACATCATTTATACACATGCACATAAATGAAGGCAATGGTGTTTAAAGGGCTTGTGTGGAGATTGCACAGCTGGAGCTCAAAGGAAAGCAGTGGCAAAACACATTTAGTTAAATATACTGTAAATGACTGTATTCAGGACAATAATATCCCAAGCCAACACGGAATACTGAAGTACTCTGTCCTAAAAACCTAAACAAACAGAACTGACCACTTGTTGTTTTTGGATTCATGCTGTGGCTTTTGTACATCTGTGTTTTATTAAGCCTTGTGGGCCACCATGCAAAAAACATTACAGTGTTACAGTAAAAATGAATGGCTTTTCAAAAGTGTGGTATTTTCTATATGACTACAAAGACAAATAGCACAGGGAAAAGCAGCTATATCTGTAAAATCTGATTTATGGGCACAATGGGTCTGGCTACATTAAATGCCACAACTTTCCTCAGAAGGAACTTTTCTGTTTAATCTGATGGAAAGGTTTTGAGTTGTTTAAAAGTGCTCTATGAGTCCTTGGTGCTAATCATGCTAAATGATGTTAATTAAACAGGTTGTAGAGGAAGTATCACTTAAAATATCATTATTACAAAGGCAGCGTTTGGTGATTGAAAATTTAAAGATCAAATGGTGGTAAAATTGGATTCCTACATTAGAGCTTTTTGTCGGCACCAGCTGTCATAGCACAAATTAAACACTGAGTATTCTGATCACCGCTGACTCTTCTGCAGTGGAGCGGTGTGTGGCTGGTCTTTCTTCATTTGTATCCAATCAGATGGCAGTTTTGTCACAATTTCAGCCCGGCACATGTTGTTAATGGATTCCGGGCCAAGTACGTTATCGGACACGTCTCAGAGCCAATACTTTCCAAAAAAAGCAGCGCGTGACATAATTACAATTGATTGGAAAATGTCTGCTGTGGATCTTGCGCCTCATCTAAAAATAATTCAGTAATTCTTTGGATTTTTTAAGACGGTGAGGAAAGAGAGTAAGGGGTGTATTTCACTTCTTGTGGCTTATTGCGAGGAAATTGCTTTACAAATGAAGCTAATCCATTTTTTACAGATCATAGTGGCCTCAAAAGCCAGAGAGGAGGAATGAAAGTGGCGACCATGACATTGTCTCATTTGTATCTGATTGGTGGGATAGAAAAGAATTATGTACCGTCTATAGGACATTTATGTGGAAAACAACCAAATGAAGTGTGTGCATTTATCACCATAGCCCTGTGTGGGTCTAATCTGTCATTTATTTTTTATCACATATTTGACTGTCTTCAGTAAACACATTCAACATCTCAAAAAGCCCATTGGAGAGCTATTGTCTGGGGTTTATTTGAAAAATGCACAATCTATTTGTAATGTATGGTGCGATTCGTTTTCAAAGTGCTGT
The DNA here is from genome assembly GCA_036850595.1 of Rhyacichthys aspro. NCBI lineage: Eukaryota > Metazoa > Chordata > Actinopteri > Gobiiformes > Rhyacichthyidae > Rhyacichthys > Rhyacichthys aspro. The sequence continues at coordinate 10,606,623 of CM072153.1, forward strand.
TTCAATCATTTAGCATTTACATTTCAAGTCCAATGCTTTGCTTTACTGAACCTTTTGTTTGAATTAATGACATAGAGAGCAAGCATTGCCTCATGCATTTAATCTGCCTTTGTTGGTTTTCAAAAGACAATACAGCAAAATGAATTGGACAAACACTATTGATCATGAGGCTTTTTCCAGTAAAGCTATGAGCCAGACAACAATTGTTGTGCTCAGTTTTATGGATCCTGCATACTGCTTATTAAATGATGTATACAAGATACTGGTACCGGTAGTTTGAAAAATACTACATAGTTACAGTTACAGCATCTGGCATTTGTTAGACATTTTAAAATGTCAAATGTGTCTTATTTGGTGCCTTACGTCGAGCACAAATTGTGGACTGTGTGAAATCCTTCTCAGACTACAAAGTTTGCACTTAACTCAAATCAGCAAGTTAGAAAGAAGAAAGATCGACGACTGCTCGCGAACAGAACGCTTTGATATGTGCTAATGACTTCCACATTGTTGACACACACTGCTTTGTATGCTGCTGTAACTGTGACATATTTACACCTGTAATAGGTAATCTTGCATTTTGATGAAACAGCATATTGTAGTTGTATTGTACTGAAAATCAGCTTTAGAAAAAGTTTATTTCAATGCATCATTCACATTTAAAATGTATTGCATTAAAAAGAACAACTGCACTCTTTGGCCCCTGAAGGCAACAGGAACAAACTGTCTTGGCTTGACTATATCAAATTCTACAGCACCTTTAAGTTTATAAAGTCATGTAGAAAGTGTCTGCAGGGTGTGGCATTTTATTTGAACATCTTGACATTTAAAAAAAAAAATCAATGCATTGTGCTTTTTCAACTTGAGTTGCTTTTTATGATTAGGATTGTCAAGCGCATGTTCAAAATGTCAGTGCGAGCTCTACTGAATATGCGAGAAAATGGGAATTTCCATTACCGACACTGAGAAAAATATCTTCGGAGTCTGGCTTCACCTGCGGGCCACTGATTTGTACGTGTGAGCTCCATCTGAGTGTGTTAATTCATTCTCGATGGTTGCCTTCGCCGGCCCTCCCTCATGCTTCTCACCTCACATCATCACCATTCTCCTCTGTTATTTGCCCTTCGGTGACACCACCCTGCGCCCACTGTACAACCCCGTATGGTCCGACTTCAAAGGGCTTCATGCTTTTATGGACAATCACCACACAGTCCTCAGTGCACACAGGGTTCTCTCCCAGGTACATCACCATATAGGGATGTGAAATGTGTTTTGACAACAGATACATGTCTCCAACTGTGTACAGCGAGAAGCATAGTGGAGCCAAAATCCTAAATAAAAGAAGTAGTAAGAGAGGATGTACAGAAAGGATTACACAACAGCAATGCACTAAATACAGTCATAAGCTCCTAACAGTATATTGAAATTGATCTTCCTTGGTATGCCCCATACTTATCGGTCACCATTGCCATTTTTTTCTAGTTGGAAAGAGCTTACACAGGGACACAGAGAGTATCATTCTTAATAACTATCTGAAGAAATCTCGAAAGTCTTGAAACACACTGCCTGTATTTCACTGTTTTTGTGCAGTGTTGACTAGTGCATAGACATCTCAGGTGTGGATCCCAACTTTTAGAGGAAAAAAAACCTCAAAACAAAACAGCAACTGATAAAATCCATTCAAAGCAAACATTTAGACCTGAAGTCGCTTGAAAATCCTACATAGTGTATCTAAAGATGTACAGTTTATTCAAACGGATAGAAAATGTAGCACTACAAACTTCTACCAAAATAACATAACATTTGTCACTGTCGTATTACTGATAAGATTTGATTTGTGGGAGTTTGATACTGATTTTTGGAGACACTGTATTTCATTTTTTATCTTCACTCAGAACAGTGGCAAAAATGTCTTTAAAGTCTAGTGCATATGGACAACAGAAATAACTAAAATGGGACAGGAGGTCAGCGGTGCAATCTGCAGTGTGAATGTGTCCCAAGGAAAACCGTCAGTGGAACTCTCCTTCGCGTCGCTGTCGATTCCCAAAGACACACTACTACTAAAGCCATAATGTACACACAGTAACCTTCAGGGGGCAGCAGTGCTTCATCCAGAGCCCCTCAGACTGAACAGTGCTTCTCTGATGTGCTCAAACACTCTCTTTCACTCCTGTTCACCATAATCTCTCTTTTGTTTCAAACCTCTTCAAGTTCCGTCTCCCTCTCGTCTCTTTCATAACCCCGTCTCCGTAGCAAAGTGAGTCGGAGATTGACAGATCGTCTATATCTGGTTATGGGTTGTAATTAAAACTCATTTTGGTTTGCTGATGGCATTTTCCGCGCCCTCCCCCCTTTCGTCCAGAGCAATTAGTCGGCATCAGCTGACCTGACGCCTGGAATCAGAACGGGTTATTGAATAAAAACGAGGTAAACAGGCAGAGGTAGCGGTGGAGTCGCCCCGGGGTGACAGCCACTTCGGGACTGATACAGTTACCAGACAGATGGAAATTAGATTGAGGACACTGTCTCCGAACTGTTTCCAATAACTTGCCTGTCACAAAGTTTTTAGAAGGATGAAAGATGAGGCTTTGGTGCAAACAAATATTGAAAGGTTTGAAGGGATTATGTTGTTTTCGGTGGAGTTGCGTTAAAGTTCAGGCTAGTTTCAGACAATAAGAAAAAAGATACACGAGCAAGGAGCCTTCTCCTTAGACTAAGATGAAAACCTGTCAAACCAATTGCAACTGATTTGATCCATTTATTGTGAAGGAGGAGTTTATTCTGTGTCCATTACTGTACAGTGCTCTCCTCATGAATTCCAGCTCAAATCCACAGAGACCAGACCAACAAGATAAGAAAAATAATAAGGATGGCTGGCCAGGTTAACATTTACTGGCTTTAATTCAACCGCAAAGCCAAAGAACAATCACATATGCCAGATTTCTTATATTCATTTGGAGAATCCAGAGAAAAACCAAGGCTGAATGTAGTAAATGTATTCTTGCGGTGTTGTACAGACTTCTTTCATTATGCAGATTGGGCTCAAAGGTCAGTAGCTATGTTTATAATCAATGAAAATGCTTCACAGGAAGATATCTGACAGCATGTATGGATAACTGTTAATAGATTAGTCTAGGTTTGACAAGACTTGCAGCGCACATTTTGCTATTACAAATGAACTTAAGGTCAAAACAAACACTCTATACCACTATGCCATCATTAAAATACAAGCATAATACAAATGGTGGTTTTATCTATAAACTTCCAGGGCTGGTGGGTTAGGATTAGGATAATATTACAGGCAGAATATGATGTAATTAAGTTAACATTATTCGTTGACTGTAGCATTGGCATCAAAAATGTCATCAGTCATGGAGCCAAACAGGAAACCATTCGTTTTTGGACTAAATCTTCAGCTCATATTGACAGCCTAACGTGAAGCTGACCTGAAAATGTTTGTGCACACTATAATAATGTAATTATGTATAACTATATTCCAGGATAACACAAATATTATTTTATCTGCAATATAATGCAGATTTGTATATCTTGCAGGGGTGGTTTGGGATGGGTGGGTTATTTATAATTTTGTTATTATTGTTTATATGGGGGATATGTACATTTAAATATCTCCTGTTTCTTTTTCTTTTGTTATAAAGAAAAAGAAAAATTTTATCACAAAAAAAAAAAAAAGAAGACATCAGTAGGAGCTTCACTTGATATCATGAAGTAACACTGATATCTCTCTCAGTTTCTAGTATCTTATCTGTAATGACCATTATTTTTGCCGTCTAACTTCATGGTAGCTATTAAAAGACGGTTATGAGTCATCTCTGAAGTTGTATGTGTTTGTGTAAAAGAGAAAGCGTTTATTTGGCTCCATTGTGGTTATTTTTCCGTCGTGCTGAGTAAGCCCACAAACCCAGCATCACCACCAGCTGCCACTGTGAGTAAGTGCTGAGAGGTCAGGCACAGTGGTGATACCGAGTTCCAAAATGATCACTGAAAACGTACCACAGCACCATGTTCGTCCTTTCAGCACCTTTTCCACTTGAGATGCCAAACACCTGCAAGTGGAAACACCTTCCTGTCTCATTCCCTATCTGCAAAAGTCACATCTTTTTAATCCTTTGACAACTTTAACAACAAGCCAGATGCTGCCAAAATCAGTAAAACAGATGTTCAGACAGATATAGTGCGTATGTAATTTTACCGAAGTAATCAACCAGTACCACCAGCCTTTAAACTGGAAAGAGGGAATAGAGAGCATAATGTGGAACCAAGGATTCCAAGGAAAAAGATGATAAACATCGCAGAGTAAGTTAACAAGACGAGAAGTGGCAGAACAAAAGGATTGGCTGTATTGTAAATGTGTTCTTATCTGATGATGAATATTTACAGAAAGAAGATGAAAGACGCTCATCAAAGTGAAAAAACAAATGCATTTCCAGCAACAATTCCACAAAATGACAATATTTCCACAATGTCATGCTTGATTTAGGAGAAATAAAATCAAAAGTACCGTTTCAAAAGCTGGCACGCTGAGTTAACATGGCACATTCACAAAGTATGAAATCTTAATTGATTTTCAAAGATGGCAGAGACCCCACACATTTGGCCCTATAGAAATACTACATGTACTTCAACAGATGTGTTCCTGTAGTGTGTGGTCTGCAGCAATCTGACCAAGACAAAGCACACACTTAAAGATTATGTGCATTTCCGATGAGCTGCACTTGGACTGTAGAAGAGAGCAGGCAGTGGGAGGAGAAAGAGGAGAAAGAATCCTGCTGGGAAGTCCGACAGTTGCAGATTGTCTGAGATCACACAGCATCTTGTTTGAAGTTCATTTCTCATGGGTGTAGGGATTATTTATTAAATAAAACTTCTCTGACAATTTGTGAATGGTCTTTTGTTTTAAAATTCTTTCATCAAGTCATTTATTCCATACAGCGGTTATTATACTCTTTTTATTGTAGTGCACTGTATATAAACTTTCATTATGAATTTCTCGGGTGAACGCTAAACAATATTCTAAATGAACCAAGTACATATTTGAGACCATCTTTAACAGCTCACAGCAAACAAACTGCAGAGAACAACTCTTCTGCACACCACTATGGCACCAGTCACATGATGTAAAAACACATCAACAGGAGCAAATCTGGAGGATACAGTATGTATTTGGTTCAGTTGATGAAGACGAACTGCAGTCGTCTGGCTCAAAAAGTGCATCTGTTCAAAACCAGTTCTAGGAAACATGATTGAAACTTCCTTCTTAGGTGACAGGGGACATCCTTCTTTGTTGCACCTGCTTGAGAGACCTTGATATGCCACACATTTACTCCCTTTAGCCCCAGACAACTAGACTAGGGCTTCATATGCACAGTCAAGGCTGTATTTTGGTTAGTAACAGTGGCACCCTCCAGGGCCAATGTTTCTCAAGTAGAATGTGTCAGGTTCATCTTGTCCAAATGTTCTTTCAGTGAGTATTACTCATAACTCACAGCTGAAGACACCAGAGGTCAGAACATTGGTCTGGGCACTTCAGTTTTGTATTGCTTTGTTGTTGGAAAACGTAATGATAGACACAACAATATATGGCCTCCTATACTTAAATGATGTTGTTGTTGTCACAAAAGTGGGTTGGTAGAAAGGATGTCCATGAGCTTTTGAAAGTGCTTTTCCTCTTGATTGAAAGGATTAAATTTATTATTGAAACATAATGATTTTTTACGTCGTATCACATATGGATAACAGATGGTTCAGTCCTGTTCAGTAAGGGCAACGCTACAAAGAGTGGCTGTCTCTTTGACAGCTCTCTTGAACCATATATCTTAGCTGCCACAGTTTTGCAAATGTATGTAGACTGCTGAGTGGTTGCTTTGTTTCCTCAATGCAATACGTGTATTCAATCAATAAATATGCCACACAATGCTCAAGCAGGCACTCAGATTTTTTGGATGGACCAGGCAATGAAAGCTAAAGAGATGTAAAATGTCTTTCTTATGCTTTGAGTTTCATCATTAAAACCATCCTTGTTGTCACGGTTTTACTAAATCCCCAAAGGTGTGTCATTTATTATACTTAAAAAGATGTGTTGAAGAAATTCATTTCAGTGACTATCTTCTTATGCCCAAAGATTCCTGAATCTGATGAAATACATAACACATGCAGAGAGACTTGTACTTTTCTGTCTTACCCAGACACACTGAGTAATGAGTCGATGGCTTTTCCTGTCAACACGCTTTGTCTTTTACAGTCGCTGCATGCATCCCAGCAGCCCATTAAAGCTATAGACCTCCTCCGCTCTGTGCGTTCTATCTCCACACTGCAGAGCTACTGTATTCTCCGCTTTATTCTTCAGCTCGCTCTGCACTGTGGCCCTCTGTTTTGACTGCACCTCCCTTCATCGAGACATGCACAGCGGTCGCGGCGCTGCATATTGAAAGGATACGCAGTCTCACTTCATGAAGCGGTGCGTCTCATTTAAATAGATCCAGCAGCTGGGGCCGACACACAGATGCACAAATAGGCCTCAGCTCATGAATCGTTGCCCCTCTTGCAACAGGAGAGACCGAGAGCGGAAGCCGACAATGCTGTGACAAATTGCGTTTTCTTATTTTTCATTCTGTTGATTTATTCCTTCCCTCTGCCTCACTGGCATCCGTTGCCGCCCCTGCACTCCTCAGCCACTCCCTCTTCCTGCTCCTCATATTGCCCCGAGCTTCTGTGGTGGATATTTTCCAGTCAAAAATGCAGAAGCACTCAAAAGGCTATCTTTGCAGGTTTTATTTCATTTGCAAATTGAGTCCCCAGCCTGCAAGAAACTCAGTGTTGGCTGCAAGTAAAATGGTTCACTAAACATATGGCTTTATACCTTTATTATTCTAGTCACTTTCACACCTTTGAGGAACAAACAATAGACTTGGGGCAATGAACCTTCATCCTTCCTTGTGGTATTTCCCTAGACTAACTCCAAACTATGGATTAATTAAGACAACTAACATTAAGGAGTGTGACAAGCATAAAACAGTGGGCAAGCACACAACCTAAAAATAATAAAAAATGACCACATTATGTGCATATTTGGAGTGTAAGTCCTATGGCGGCACTAACAAGGTAAGTTAATAGGCCTTCCTTTGTCTTTGGTACATTAGAGAATGACTAAAACATGTACAATTTACTCTGCATGCAGCACCTGCTAAGCTTCAGCCGTTTTAATGTAACCTCAAATCTGCCCTGCCGAGAGTGCTCTTTATTCACACAGTGAAGAAAAATTAACACTGTTTTTTTTTTAACACATGAGAAGTCAAGCCATTTAAGCTTAATTGAATTATCTGGAGGTCGTATCCTCAAACTTCTCACAGATGAGGTAATATGGAGATATTATCACTACTTCAGGTGTTATTGATAAAAGAGATAATCACTGATCACTCCCTAAGGGCCAGAACATGTTTATAAAGGTGCAACTTAAATAGAAACTCTGCAAGAAAGGAAATAATTAGAATCGAATGACACGAGACTGATCAACAATATGACACTGCTGCTCTTTAATGTGTTATGCATTTAGCGCTATCCATTAGCAGGGGTATTATCATGTGTAAATGAGCAAACTGGAGGCTCACTCAGTGTTAAGTGCTTTCCGGCAGTTTAAATTAATGGATTTAAGTGAAACTATTGAATGCTCTCTGAAACCATCTTCTTAATGCCATTGATGACATGTCCTTAGGGGATAAATACTGCTTGCGCCCCTGTTTGAGTGGGATTATTAGACAAAATTTTGATGGATTGTTAATATGATGAATTCTTTGCAGTTTAGTCTTTCAGATTTGTGCCCCAGTACATACAAATCCTTCTTCAATGACATACTGATGTATTACATGATCTATACATCACTTTTTCATAAAGGATTTAATATTTGTCTTCTTTAAAATTAAGGAAAACAAACATTAAGTGAGCCACAGAGCTGTTTATCACGTTCAAACTCTGGGTGTTCTATCTTAATTTGCAGTCTCTGCTTTTTTTTCCGTTAATGCCTTTGTTGCATTTTTTGATTTTAATCAATGTCACGTCGCCACTGATGTCGCTTTCTTTGTTCCTTTCCCTGTGGGGGGACTTATCACTTCCCTCCTTTAAGCTTTTGCATGCACATAAGGACCAAAGTCTTTGTACAGAGCCTCACCATCAATTATCGGAAAACAAATGAAACATCCATTTAAGGCTATTCAAAAGATTTAGTTTTGTGGTACTGACTGAAATGATCTGAAGTGGAACTGTGTCAACATAAAACTAAACAACAATCGTTAACCCAAAGAGGCATGGATTACAGAAATGTCATCAATGCAACGTTAATGTTACTGTAAAGACACAGAAAGAAAATCCTGTAATGACAGTAAACGCACCGCTAATCAATAATAAACAAAAACAGTAATTCAACAGGACCAAAGGTTTATGGATTTGGCCTTATCTTAGCATCTGACCACATGGCCTTGTTCACAAAGAGCAGCGTCACAGGGATATATTACATTTCATATGGTGTCTAACCCTGACCCCACACAATGTATTATGACAGCCCCAGCATATGATTCCCATTATTTTCATACACATCAAATGAATCAGTGAAGCCTTGTGCCCTATGGACGGATGCACTGTCATCCTTTCCATCCTTTACTGTAAGATAGCACTCCCATCAGCGTTCTCTTTTTCATTTGTCAACCGTCGCTTCGTCTCTGAACAGTAGGGGTTGGAAGGTCATCGCCATTTGTCTTTTTTTCCCCCTCTCTCTACTTACCCATACTTTCATCAAACGCCTTCTCCTTCTCTATTTCCACTCAATCTCAACCACTCCCTTCTTTCTCCATTCAAGCCCCATCATCCATCTTAATGCTGCGGTCAGTTAGGCCACTCCAGGTGACCGATGAGCATGGCCATTGATCACTATGAAGTCAGCTTTTTACACTTAATGAAATCCCTGTTCACTCCACACATGCAAAGTGTCCACTAACACATCCTCTCCATACACCCGCAAACACACAGCCACACAGAGAAGACGAGTGTTGGCTGGAACTTGATTAAATCAATGCAAGTAAAGAGAATGACTAATGCAGATGGATAGATCCAGCTGAATATATTCACTTGCTGTTTGCCGCTACTGCTTCAAGCATTTGCTGCCTTTTTGCTTGGCTTTTACCTCTTTTTATGCACGTTCTATGTGGCATTTATGAATGATACTAAGCAGCCTTTGAATCTGAGACAGAAATCTGTGTGCACCTTGACTAATTGGCACAGTGTCAGGACTCATTCATTATACAAACCATGATCACGCGCACCTCTCCCAGCGGTTGGCATACAAAGAGAACAAACAAATTCCCCAGTGGAAGGACAAATGCATGCACTGGAGGTCAGAGCTAACTGTTGCTAAGGAGCTCTGGCAAAAGAGCCCAGTGAGAGCATCAAAAGCCTTGGGACCCATAAAGAACTCAGAGGAAAGTGATCTCAGTGCAGGCCAAAATCTGCTACAATTGGAGTCAAATCTCTGAAAAACAACAGTGTTACGATGTAATAATCTCGATTGAACGCCCAAGATGTCAACATGTTACTGAAAATACATTAGAATGGCATGCAGGTAGCCCGAGGAGTAAGGGTTTATATATGAGGATCAATGTAGATGCATGATGCGCCCCACATGTCAGATTTGATTAAGCCACTCAGACCCCGGCCACATTAAAATGAATGTAATTTATCGTGAATATGAACCATAGCTTGTTTGTGGTCATGTGATTTTGATGACACAAAAAAAAGGAGGAAGAGCAGGAAGCAAACAGAAGCAATATGGCAGAGATGGAGGAAAGCCTGTGTTGGACTATTAGCTTAGAGGCTGCTTCAAGAGACAGATAGGAAATGTGCAAATATGTTGGACGTGACTGTCTTAATGATGTTAAATACAGCTCTCGTCGAGTCTCCTCAACAGTTGTCCTGTTTACACTGGCTTTTGTTACAGTTCGAAGTAGTATTTAATGGGGACTTGAATGGGTTTGCTGTATACACTACATTTTATTGTGTGCATCTAATCAGTAACATGTATTCAGCCTGACTATGATGTAAATGTCTTTGCACCACTAGATCAAATAGTAATCTACTGCTGCTTCCAGTCGTCTTAAATTGTAGGTTTGTTTGCCACAGAACATAATGTCTTTCAATGTCTTGTCGTTGGTGTGAAACTGTAGAACACTGTAATTTGGAGTTCTGTGGTGTGCTTTTTGATGCGTTGGGGAGATTAGATTCTCATGCTAAAGTACCATCTGGCTTTCATTAATAAAATAAATAGACTATAAATAACTAAAAATCCCTTTACAAACTGTCATTTCAAAAGCTCACACTTTAAGGAATCGGGAGTGTCACTGAGACTATTTTTGTTCTCATTCACTAATTATTACAAATATAGCCAGCGGACAGAAACAGACTGTAAGACATTTTGTAAATATCCCCTTTCATTTGGATTTGTAATGAGAGAAAATCAAGAATATTGTACGACTGGACATCTGCTTAATCTTCAGAGCTTTAATACTGTAATGACTGAACAGACGCTTTCAATTTTCTTTACTTAGACTTAAGAATCTCATTTCCACTCTGCAGCTCTGGTCATTGCCAACAGCAACAGTGATAAATTAAACTGCGGCTTGCCTATTAAAATAGCATCTTCTTCAAGTCTTTGAATTAATTGTATTAAAATAGAAGTCAGTCTCCAAATCATAGTGCTAAGCTGTAGTTTTCTTCAAACGAACAATCTGACATTTCCAATAATGTTAACACGCAAATATTTTGATTTTTCCACGAAATTCTTGGAAACCCTTTGTACCCAACATGTAAAAACTGAATTACAGTACGAATGGGACTTTTCAAATGTGACCAATGGAGAAGCAGAGGTGTATGTCCTCAAACATTGCACAGACTGCAAAGCTATTGCATCACAGAACAATAAGAAATGTCTTGTCTGACACTCTCTGCCATTGTCTGCAACGGGATGGATCTGTAGAAGAATATCAACATTGTTCTGTCAGTTAGGATTTTCAGCACCCAACATTTCTCCTTCTAGTACGCAATCATGAAACCAGTCTAGCTCCAGAGGATTTCCCATGTCCACTCTATCTGTAGATTTTAATTGGCTGTGTGGAAACAAATCTACATTTCAAATCTGAAGGCAAAAGTTGTTTCTAATTATGTAGACCTGAAGAGTTGTGGAGGCGAGAGCAGAAGGCGTTCCATACAGCAGCTGTCTCCTGCTGGGTGCTAATATGCAATTCAGATTGTGAAGCGCGACAACATGCTTCTCCAGACTCGTCAGAGCAGGGATGAGAGGCGCCGCCTGGTCTGGATACTTGATGGAACTCCACAGTGTGTTCCAACACTCATCAGCGAGTGGCAGCGTGCTATTCTGTGTTTACTCGAGTAGAGCAAAATCAAAAGTGTCCTACAGAGGTGAGGCTTTTTCAGCTTATTTCAAGCGCTTGTAATCTTTAGACAACATGCAGGTGGAAGTGTCCCATATGAGGCTTTTAGATGCGACCTAACAACTGTGTTTGGATAAAACTACTGGATACCAAAGGAATTTCACACATGAGGGATTATTGTTAAGAGTTTGTACTGCCCTACCCTACTGCCATTAAGGAGAGCAAAAACTCAGCCTCACCTTTATTTCTTTCTCCTTATGATTTTTAAATAAAACACACTGAAGCAGGTGCAAATGTGAAACTTCATAGTGGCTAGTGAAAGTGACCTCACAAGTGTGTTTGTAACGATCTTGGGGGAGTCACAGAAGAAGAATTATTGTTAAAACTTTCTCCAGAGACTCACGCTCGGTTGATTCTGACACATGCTGTCGGAGTGCTCTGAGGCTGCACACTTCTGACTCCTGTAGTGGCAGGTGGAGTCAGGTATAAAGCACGATGAGCTCCACCAGGAACGAGGAGCCGGCCTGATTTATGATCGGTACAAGAAGTGTAATAGAACAGACAGGAACTAGAGAGTGGATGAATGTAATGAGGCGGAGACTGTGAGGGTGAAAAGACTGCAGAAAGGAGAGTGGTTTGTTTTGGCACTAATGACTTTATATTGCAGCTTTGTTGATTTATTGAATAGTTCACTCATTAAAACAAAGCTTGCCCACACTCATTCCAGGAAGAAGTAAAAGACAAGCTATTAATGGATGAACTTTTCCATTAACATTTTGGAGATGTCATCGGTTTAAACAAAATGGCATTAGAATTATTGTGACCTGTGCAAAATGGAGAAGTTAAAAGGAAAGTTTACTTTTTAACAAGGAATCAGAATAAGGGCACTCAGAAACTCATGGTAAAGTAGCATAAAGGTAATGAATGTTTACCCTCTACATTTTACTGTATAAATAGCATTAACATGGTAATTAAAAGATCCTCAGCACATCTACTGACCAGTCACAGACTTCATAGGAAAATTGTGAGGAGCTGGTGTAAATCATACTCTACTGTAATTGGAATATGGTTTTATCAGCATCAAGTTTCAAAATGACAAAGTTTTGCTCTAAGTTTTAACAGACTGGGCTCGAATAGTAGAGACATATTGAAGCCGACAGGATGAGACAGAGCCCATGTTTTCTCTGTGGATGTGGGTGTCACCAGTGAATGTGACCTGACGCTGTTAAAGAGAAACAGTGTCCAGTGTGACAGATGCCGAGGTGAGGGACTGGTGCTTTTTATTACAGCAGATTAGTCATCAGACTTTACACAGATGGCTGGAGCCAAAGGGACGAGACCAGAATACTTACTGCAGCATATATTCGTGTCTTACATGCAAACTGACCGTCCATGGGTCCAGAAGTATCTGAAGTATTAAGGACCTTTAAATGCAGTTTGTCTGAAAAGCCACGGGGGCTGCTACCACTGTGAAATGTTAAGGACGCTCACTTAGGACACAGTTTAATGGGCTGCCTGTGTTGGTCCATGTATAGTTGTGCTCATAGCCCAGCGTTTTGTTGATGTTCCTGGAGGGATTTATGCAAATGATTGAAAAAGCTGCAATTAGCCTAAGCAGATAATGTGTAATACACACACACTGTACATACAGTAGAAAGTCTAATTAAGCAGCGGGGGATTTACTGTGCGCTTGGCAGGGGATGCATCTGAGATGGCTTTTGGCTGCAGTGAGAATGATGTCACCTGTCAGCGGTCAGTTTACTCAGGAGAGAGCTGGACGGTCACAGTTCAGCCAAATATAAATGGATTTATATTAGCTTTGCCATGTTTTATTGACAATTAACTGAGAATCAGAATCAGCAACATCTATAAAAAGGTTGTATTATTCAGTCTAGGTTTGTCACAGTCCTACTTCTAGTGTTAAAAGCTTTTCTAAAATGTTGTAAAGCAATTTTAAAATGTCTTTTCTTGTCTTGTTCCACTGAAAATGTACTAGTGCACACACATTATCATAATGTAACTAATGTTGCTAATGTCTTAGAGAAGAGTGTATATAACTGTGAAAGACTTCTGCAGCATATAATGTAATGGATCTACACTTTATTCAGTAAAAACTAAAATATTTATACAGTCATGATAATTGTTTGATGTTTTCTGGGAATTTTGAGAATAGTCAACAGTGTCTAAGCCCACATGCAGACACAGTGTATCATCTGGGTCAATGCATTTCCAGATGGAGAAACGCAGACACATGCATTAGTGTGTTCGCACACTCTTGAACAAAAAGATCAAACATTAGTGCATATATAAATGGATTCCCTTTAGCCTCCACAAACAACCTCTGCTCTTCTCTTCGGCCACAGGCAGCTGAAGCAGTCAGGGGCTCAGAACGGGAACAAAGGCAGCAGCATTACAAGCACAACACATGAAAGGGACTGGGAGCACAAACCTACAAACACGGATTTTGTATAAACCACAAATAAAAAGAAAAAAAAAAGTCTGCACTGCTTCCTTTGTTCAAGTGGAACAGTGCCACTTAGCTGAGCTTTTCTTAGTGAATGACAAGTACATATACAGGTGCATTAAAAGGTATTTTAGAGAATGGACAAATGCCATTTAGAATACTTGAAAAATAAAATCTTGCAATCCACAGTTCTTATTTCAGCAGGTTTAACGTCACTTTTTAAATCAATCATATACGACCATAAGTCAAGTCATAAGTCATTCTGTTCCATTTGGATGAGTCAAGCTTGATTTAAACAGTAGATGCATTTAGGGTTGCTCTAATAACTGCGTGCCCTGATGCTTTGTTCTTTTGGGAGGTAGGCACATATTTAATTGTTAGAGCCACCTTTATACATTTCTTTAATAACACTCTTTAGCTTGTGTGAGAGGGGTTAATGTTATTTGTTGCTTTTCGCTCCGTTCGGATTTCCTTCCTGTTCTCCAAACATTCGGTTCATTGACCACAATCTAACACTGATAATGACTATCCACAAGTGAAAAACCTGGTTTAAAAAAGGAAGGTGGACAGGCAGATTTTTTTGTAGTACATTTTCTGCTGCTCTAGTCTACTAGAAGTTAATTAAATGAGTGTATTGCACAGACAGACACATGCAAGAAAAACTGCAATTAAAGCCGACCTTAGTCTGAACTAATTATATCTCCATTGGATCCAAAATGGCCTAGACTGCCCATTTGTTTCTAACATGACCTCTGTCTGAAGTCGAAAACATTAAGAATACAGACTAAGTGAAGTAAGCAAAATAAGAATATAGCCAGCGGTAGAACGAAACTCAAGGACTTCAGGAGCCACGAGAAAATGCAGTTTGTGCTTCGAGTCAGCTTCTAATTGACTGTTTCGCCTGGGGTTTGCTTGGTCTGCTAGATTAAGATTGGAACACAGTAAGCTATTCCCACCACTGCGTCAATACAGACAACGACTATGGACCAGCTTATTCCGTACAAGAAATGTAGAAAGTGAATGCAGAAGTATCAGATTTCTTTCCTTCACTGTGAAAAAAAGGAGATACATATTTTTTCCCCCAGATCTGTAATAGGCGAAATTGTAATCTGTACTCTGAACTCACCTTTCAGTCCTCTCTCTGTGTGTTTCACCTGTTTTACATCACTCAAGCTTTCCTGTAACCCCTTATTGTCCTTTTGTCTGTATTCCATTTTGCCCTGTGAGCCTCTATTCTTTTGCATCTGATTGAAATCCTGCCTTAACTACATGTACGACGCCGGAGATGACGCTCCACGGGCTTTGGATAAATATTTCTTACAAACCCAAAGGGACCAGTCTGCCTTTAATTCTGATATACACAAAGCCTTGGCTTCCTACACCGCTGTTTCTCATATCAAACACGCCCATAGTTCGCTGGCAGCAGTAACACAAGACATTATTTCTACATTGTCTTTGCTTAAACGAGTGAATATATTCATTTATGCTCCATACAGTTTTCACAAGCGATCCACTTTGCTTTCATAATAAAACAATTACCTTGTCTGCCTTTTGAGCCAGCTTTCTTTACCCAGCTTTAACTGTATTAGATTAGCCATTAAACTACTGTAAAGATAGAGCCCTATTAAGTTAATGCTAAAAATTACAACAGCATAAATGTTTTCCTAAGCACCAGTTTCATGGTCCATTTGCATGCTCAGAGTGCAAGCTGCGTGTGATTGCAGCTGGAAAGAATCCGAACTGCTATTACGCTCTGGTAGGCTACTGTGTGAGAAAGACAGAGCTGAGTGGATACAAAGAAGTAAAAGGAGAAGGAAGGGCTCCATGACCAGCTAAACAGGAGGGGCTTTTAGTGTGAAATCTATCATCTATCGAATAAAGCACGCTAGTTGCCTAATTTCCTTTTAACAGAAACAGCTGTTGACGGATGTGGAATCTCAAATTTCACTGAAAGACAAACATTGTTCATCTTTCCTCTCGAAGGCCAATTCACATCAGGCGCTCCACTGCACGGCAAAAAATATGCCATTGTTATTTTCTATGTGACTGCCCACTCCGCGCCGGCGCTCGACCCAGCGTCACTCAACGTCGCTGTTCTATTTTGAGGCGCCACTGCGTCTGAAAAGTTCTTGCCCGTAGGTTCTTCTTCCACAATCCTGCCATTTATCTAACTGTTTTTTTCTCTGCTCTTTTCCACATCTTCCAAATTTTTAAATCCCTTTCAGTCGGGCTAATGTTGTTATTATTTTAGAACGTTTTTAAAAACAGCTATACTTACCCATTGTTGTCCCGCGCAGTTCGAAATGGTGCTTTTTACGCAAAACAAAACAAAAAACAAAAAACACACACACATAGACGTCCCGTGACGCTGCGCTGTCGGTGTGAAATGATGAAAGTGCGGCGTGTCAACTGAAATGCTGCACAGCGGCGCGCCCGGTGTGAATTGGTCTTAACCAGTGTTTGGTGTTTTCTGATGTATTCCTATGTTTTATACATGGTTCTTCATCTGACTTGGTCTCACATTGCCATGGAGTTGGTCTTGACTTGGTCTCACAGTGCTGTAGTCTTGGTCTTGACTTGGTCTCACAGTGCTGTAGTCTTGGTCTTGAACAGGCTGTTGTCTTGGTTTTTGTTTTGTTTGGTTGTTTTTTTGGGTTTTTTTTTTTTTTTTTTTTTTTTTGGTCTTGACTTGGTCTCACAGTGCTGTAGTCTTGGTCTTGACTTGGTCTCACAGTGCTGTAGTCTTGGTCTTGACTTGGTCTCACAGTGCTGTAGTCTTGGTCTTGACTTGGTCTCACAGTGCTGTAGTCTTGGTCTTGACTTGGTCTTACAATGCTATGGTCTCGGTCTTGACTGGGTCTTGATTCCTTTAGTGGTGATTTGTGTTGATACTCTGATCTACCAGAGCTTTGAACCAAAGGGGTGTGACATTAGTCCAGTTTTAGAACCAAAACAATAGCCATGTTTTGATCTGATTTTAGTCCTAAATGATGAACATCAGATCTCCAATCAAACAACTATCAGTTATTAAAATATGTATTTTGAACCTTTTCAGTTTGAAAAAAGTCACATACAGCTTTTTGACTCTTATGTTTGCCATTTTGGTTTTCATCCCTCATTATCATCCAGGTCACAGCTCTGAACATATGCCCAGATAATACACTCATTGTACATATTTATATATTTGTGTGTTTTTCCTGGCGATATCTATTGTCCTTCCTGGGAGTGGATCCCTCCTTCTGTGGTTCTCCCTGAGGTTTCTCCTTTTTTTTTTTTTTTCCCCATATCTGTTTTTTTTTGTTTTGTTTTGTTTAGTTTTTCCTAACACTGATGGAGAGGAAGGCAACTGCTGTTGTGAGGCCATACAAAAATGTATTTCTTGTCAAAGAATTCCTGTGACCTTGTGATAGATTAGTTATGCAGCAGTTCTTCAGTAGCAGTCTTAAATGATGTTTAATCATAGTTTACGAAGAGCTTAATTCCGTGTGACAGTGGCAAATGTGTCCTTGTGGCTTCTCCCCCACTGCAGGCTTTCTGTTAATAATTAACATGTTTGATATTTAATTTCAATTTTTTTTTTTTTTTTTTTTTTTATGAGAATGGCTTAGACGTTATATTGAGAGTAGTAAACATGCAACTTGTCGACCATGCTGCACAAGAAAACTGACAAAAAATAGAACAATTAAAAGACATATTACTCCAGGCCTGCTTGATTGAGTAACAAAACAGAAATGACTGATAAAATTTTGACTTAAAAAAAAAAAATTACTTAATAGCAACATTTAAAAATAACTAAAATAAATAAATTAATAAATTAATTAATTAATAAATGCACCATTTAGGAGTATTTTTGTTTCTGTTCATTTAATGAATGATTAAATTAAAACACTTGCTACGAGAGATTCACAAGTGCTGTACTTTCTAATGAGAACTGTGATGTAACTAATTTAGCTCATTTAACTTTAATAACTTGTTGCTTTTGTGGCCTCTCAGTGCTCCTTTGTTGGCACGCAATTCCTGCGATTTAATGGAGGAATAGAATATTTATCAAAAAATAAATAAATAATGTATCCACCAAAGGCTTTAGATTTTCTTTCTTCATTATGGAGGCAGCTGATAAGAGCACAACCAAAGGGAGAAAAAGAACTGTGCATAGAAATGGGCCAAGTTAATATAAAACTTGACACTTTTTAAATTAGAAACATATGAGATCAGCTAAAGCTTACCACATACAAATACAAAAATATCTGCCTTTTGCAAGTAAAAGGTTGCCCAGTTTTCATGGCTCTGATGCGATAAAAAGGCAAACACCATCCAGTGAGGTCAGAGCAAGTGTGGCTGATGCATGGCTGTTAACAGTCCTTTTGCTGTCTAGACTCAAAATATGGATGCAAAAATGAGTGTGTAAAAGAAGCTGCTCTGGGTGTGCTGGCTTAAGTTATATAATATTTCACCTGCAACAAAAGTAAAGTTTGTCTATAACCTTGCACAAAATAACACTCTTAAAATGCTCTTTGTGCAATTGTTTTGGAATTTAGTTCTCAGACAAAACAATCAATGAAAACAGTAATTTGGAGACTGCAGTAACACAGTAACAAGTTCGCTTTTTAGACAGACTCAAAAATGTGTGTTAATGTTAAAGACGATAAAACTTTCCTTTTGAGTATGGGCAACACCAGAAAGTGACATCCACTCAGCAGTTTTCACAAATGAGAGACTACAAGCATCCATTTTATGTCTGCATCTGTAAAAGACCTTACATTCAGATGATACTATCTATGATAAACCATGCTTGTGGTGTCTATGTGGCAGTCACTATTAGAAAAAGGACCTCTTGGGAGTCCTGCTGTCATAATGTTGCCATAATACAAGACTTCCAAATCTCAATCAGTGTTTAACGATTGAGTGAACAGTCAATGCTATGCTGAGCAAGCCAAAGCTATTATAAGTAGACACCTAAAGTGGTTCTGAGACAATATGAGAAATGGGTTGATGGATTACCTATTCATGTGGCAGCTTGATGTCTTGAGACAAAGATGGAACCATGAATGAGCTAAATGGAGATTACTAGTACATTAAACTATTTCTAGTCTGAAGTCATACCCACACATATAAAGAGAACTGAAAGTAAAACTAATATGATGATGAAAAATCAATGTGTGAGATGTAGCTTTCTATCTAGTAATCCAAGAAAAACGTCTCCTGAAACAATAATTTTTGTACTCTTAATGACTCCCTTATAAAGAGATGAATATAAAGTTAGTAATGATAATACGAATTCATATAGAATGAGTTATTGGGAGACAGGAAAAAACTTGTCCTTTGGCTGTAGCATAGTGTCAATAGAAATGGGAGAAGTCAGGCGCTAAATGACTCATTATGACGTCCACGCATGACATCCCGCATTAGCATAACGGATCATGCCTGAGCTGCCCTTGACGGCGAGAGGGAGAATGTGTATGTTTGCTTGTCAGAATTAAGAATAGGCAGCACACTTCTGACATCGAGCAAAGCCATTAGCAAACAGTTACAAACCACTATAATCATAACACCATCGAATCAATCTCTGGAAACAATGTTTGTGCTGCTAGTGATTCTTTCCATCTGTTTTCATTAAAATGAAAATGAGACAGTTCATCCATCTTTCTGCCAAAGTGATATGCTTGTGTCTAGGGAACAAGGATCATGAAGGCATTCGTTGCTTAATATCTATTTAAATGACTTTGTCCATGGCATGTATATTTAGAATTTAGAAAAATTAATATAAGTCAGGTCAGGGCACTTTACATGTCTTATGAATTTAGAAAAACATGTTGGTTCTGCTTATAATTCAGTGCCATCTGAAACATTTAAGTGTGACAAATGTGCAAAAAAAAAAAAAAAGAAATCAGGAAGGGGGCAACTACTTTTTCAAGGCACTGTATATTGCTGCTGTACCTGCAACAGTGCAATTAACCATCCACTGCTGTTTATCCTCTCTTCTGTAATACACTACAGATAGACCACTGGCCATAGTTTATCATCACCAGGAAAGGACTCTTTGATGCATCTTCTGTAGGAGAATGCTTCTTGTAGCTGTCCATATTTCCTGGTTAAATTTGCGATATGTATTTTTGTTCAGTTTAACACAAAGTTAAAGGAGAGAGTATGTACAGTAAAACTAATCAGACAGTCTCGTGTAAAAGAAAACAACAAAAACAAAAAACAAAACAGATGTGGTCTCGTGCTGTATTTGAGGATGCTGCTGAAGTATTTACTGTATGAAAAACAATATCATGAGGCTCAAACTAGTGTTGTAGTCAAGGCTACATTGACCAAGACCAAGTTATGTCTGAGACCAGATTGAAGATACAATGATGAATGATGAAGCTTTCATCCAATCATAAGAATGAATCCACTTGACAAGACTGAGTTAAAATAAAGTGAGAACAAGACAAGACCAAGATAAAATAGTATTAGACTGGTCTCAAGACCAAGATTGGACCAAACCCACTTACATAACAATCAGATCAGAACAGTGGGGACAGGGTGACTTGACTCACATAGTCTGGATATTTTGTCTGGGAAAGTCCTTGGGATTCCTAGTGGTTAGAAGACACTAGGCATCATCATACAGTGAAACACACACAAACAGCTACCTGGGATCATTTTGCTGATGCACAATGGAGATGAGAAATACTGGGGAGAAAGATTAAAGGATGCACCAGTGCATACCCTGGAGCAAGGATGTGCTGCTTTGATAGTATGAGCCAGAGCGTGTGCTCACAATAAATATTAAAGAAATTTTGAAGGCATAGCTTCATAGAAAGTCAAGCTAAGGTTCACTGACTGACATTTTACTAAGAATACCATTTGAACACATGTTTGATTTTCTCCGATGCTTCAGGCATTTTACTCATATAGTTCATGGACAACAGGGTTCATTCACATTGTGAGAGATATGAGATTGGGTTGTTGTTATTCGTGAGAAACTGGTTCCAAACATCAAAGTGAGCTCATATCACCTGAGGCGAGCTCTAAAATGTCTCTTTGTTTTAGGTACATTGAATTTATAGCACAGATGAGAGCACTGCATTTACACAGCGTTAGATCAATAGAACATTTACACTGTACCGAAAGAAGTGCAACAGCACTGATGATAAATTATTATCACATTATGTTTAATCAAAGTTTAGCTACATTGACTTAAAATACAAACATCTAATCTAAATTAATCAGATCTGTTCCATAATTGAAGACTAATCTGAGTTTAGTGAAGCGTTGGATGCAAACTGAAATTTAATGACTTTAATCAATATGGAGATACTGGCTTATCTAGGTACAAACATTAAATACATTTACACGCTCCAAAGACCAACGGAAAGATGGAAATATGACACAGAAGTCTGTTTTCCTATACATTGTTTTTTTGGTTTTTTTGCCTAGCTACTTGGCATATTTTAGCTCTAATAAAAAAATGAATATAAACTGGAGAGGGGGGATGAAGAGCAAAAGAAGAGCAGTGGAGGTACAGCATAGAAGTGGAAGAGTAGTCATAGACCAACAGAAGTTAAGGAACAACAGACGAGGGGCGGAGGAGTGTAGAAATGGAGGAGCGGTGGAAGAACAACAGTTAAGCAGCAGAGGAGCAGCAGAGAAGAGCGGCAGGGGCATGGCATAGGTGCAGCAGGGGCACGAAAGAGGAGCAGTATTGGTGCGGCAGGTGCACGGCATTTGCACCGCTAGTGGAATTTGCGCTGCAGGGGCGTGGCATATGCACGAAGGAAGAGTGGCATAGGCGTGGTATAGGCGTGGCATAAGCATGGCATGGGTGTGGCATGGGCATGGCAGAGGTGTGGCATAGGTGTGCCATAGGCGTAGCAGGCGCAGGGCCATGGCAGGGGCAGGTCAGGGGCGTGGCAGGAGCGTGACAGCCGCACAGCATAAAGGGGCAGGGGAGAAGTGGTGGAGCAGTGGAGGAGCAGCGGAGGATCGTTGGAGATCCTTTAGCTTGAAACTTTGCAGTCTGCATCAAAATTCACTGTGATCCAATGTAAACAATACAGTGTCTAAGCTAATGGGCTGAACACTAAGAGAACAAATTGTGTGCTGTGGAAGAAGACTAGTGTGTGTGCTCCTGGTTATTTAGCAAATGTATGACTTGTAAGTGACAATCAGGTATGTGGCATGAGTTAGAACATTGATGTCAGCCACTGTGGCACGTATCAGCAGGATGAAGGATAGTCATGTCTGCCAGCAGTAACGAGCATGCATGATATGCACAGGAACTATTGCAATCTAAGACAAAGAGTTACTTTGTTACTCTGCATGTCTTCCACAACCATCAGTGCAATCGCCATTCTACATGACTCTGCCACATACTATACATATCTTACACAAAAAAATGTTTATAGAAGGATAAATTATTTGAGATTATTTGCGCCCAGTTTTTTGCCATTGTACACAATACCACACTTATAATATTTATTTTGCCTTAGCCCTATTTCATAAGAAATGAATATCTAAAAACTTCATATTTAGAGCTAAAAATGTCAACAGAGCTTCAAAACACCTTTCTTTGGCATTACTTTTCTCCAACACCAAGACAAAATGAACGGACATGACTTGTGCACTGTAAAAAATGAAATGAAGGTAATAAAAACTGCACTAACAGCAGGAGCCGGCCATCAAACAATTACACACAAATTAATGGACAAATAAACAACATGATCAATCAATAAATCCATTAAGTGGTCTGGTCTCATGGGAAGCTTTTGGAGCGTGTTACATTACTGACCCAGCAACTCCTTCAAAAGACAGTTGCTAACAAAGCTAATTGGTTTTTTAGCTGACATCTCCAATTAATGCAAGGATTGAAAATCAATTTGGCAGATGGCTTCTTCACTGTTAAATTACACTTTTATATCCTCTCCACTTCTGAGGCTTAAACTGCTTGGCACACGGTGCACGTCATGATGCCCAAGCCCCAAAGCTAATTCACATTCACCTCGTCAGCTGTTTAAGTCAATCTGACAATAATGGACATAAACCATGCTCATACCAATGTCACTATCACAGCCGCACTTCGTAATAGCCTTTTCAGACGCAAACTTTTAATTTATCTGCAAAGAAGGGCCTCTTTCAGACAATGTGGTGACAGTGTTTGTTACTGATCTTCAGTCACAACGGAAAAAAAAAGAGTAGGAAGTGATCTATCACGATAATTATTCCCGCTTTACTTTCTGCTTTTAGCCCTTAATGTTTGAATAACCTTATATATCTTCTAACCCTGTGCTACAGTTAGTTTTTGGCAAGATTTGGGAGTTTCCAAACTCGTGTAAATCCATCTTGTATCGCGCCAAGCAAACTGCGTGGGCTCACCGAGCTCTTGTGACCAATGACGTTGCAGCACTAACAGGAAGAGGCAGGTTTTTAATTTGATGAAAGATACTCGCACCCTCTTCTTCTCTTTGTTATAAACATGGCTACACCAAAAGACGTTAGCGTTGATGCTGCTAACCAGTTTTATCAGAAGTAGAGAGTATTTCTTCATTGAAAGAAGAGTAAAGACTGGCAAGTCATGTGAATTGTTGCTATGATTTGCAAACGCTTTCAATGGGAGCCTTCCCAGATGGTACTGTGAAACAGACTATGGTCTGTGGAGCAGTTCAATCTGGCAGAGTCAGGCTATAAATCTTCTATTGAAGAAATTTCTATAAGCATATGTAAGTAAAAACAAACTTGTAAGAACAGACTTGGCCC
This sequence comes from Rhyacichthys aspro, assembly GCA_036850595.1. Lineage (NCBI taxonomy): Eukaryota > Metazoa > Chordata > Actinopteri > Gobiiformes > Rhyacichthyidae > Rhyacichthys > Rhyacichthys aspro. The sequence goes on from CM072153.1 coordinate 10,630,278, forward strand.
ATGAACAGAAGTGATTTGTGGAGAGCTGAGAATTCCATTAAAACTCATTTGAGAAAAAGCGCTTAAAGAAATGGCTCACATACTTCATGGTCACTGCAGTCACTCAGTCAGTCAGTCTCATCAATAAAGACTAGATGTGACTTGATTGTGGATGTCTTGGCACAAAGAAAGCTTTAAATAATAAAAGAAATGTAAAAAAATATTGAACCCTACAAAATAAAGATAATCCACATGACTACATATACCATCCACTATGTTATGTTAAAAGTAATAAAAATCTTGTAACTACTAGACTGTATTAATGTATATTCAAAGTATGTAAGGGCTTTTATGGTGCGATCCCAGACTTTATGTAATAGTATAATTTCAAGTGTATAAAAGTCTGTTTCAGAAAACTAAATATTTTAGTGATTAAAGTGCCCCTACTCTGGTAGGTCAATAAAACAACAAAACAAAAAGCAAAGTATTTCAATATAAAGGAACAAGTAAAGTCAAAGTACTTCCCTTCTCCCTTTTCCCTTCTCAAAAAGAGACATTTTGGCATGTTGAAGAGCTATTCTGTGCCGCAGGTCAGACTGCTAGAGCAGCAGCCCACTCAGAGTCAGACATGCTTCTGAAACATCAGCAGCTCTTCTGGGCTAGCCCAAGGGGCTTCCATCTTAGATGGAATGTGTAATCCCTCCAGCACGAACCAGATCCACCAAGGGATCTCCTCTCTGGTCTCTGCGGATGTGTCCGGAATAGCTCACTAAAGAAATGTCCACAAGGCAATCTTCAACTGATGGATATAAGCTCCACTGGATAAAAGCATGTCATGAAAGCACTTTCCTAGGTCTGATCTTGTAGCTAAACCTCATTTTGAGAAGCAGAACATCTGTATCCGCCTTAGGTTCTTCTTTAATATGTCATGACCAATCTGTTTGCATTTCAGGAGTAATTTTAGCAAAGACTTTCCAATTATAAAATAATATTACATTAAACAGGTGACATAAACAGCTGATTGTAATGATTTGCTACCAGTGTTCAAGCAAACATGTGTATTAGAGATCAACAAATTATTCCACATACATACCCAATATTCTGAAAGGACAAAATATCAGAACTGGGCTCTGTAAACAAATTTTGACAATTCATTCATGGTTGCAACAATTGTTGTGACCAGTGATCATTTGTTATAATAATACTTAAAGGTGCAGTACTATATAGTCCAAGTTGTTTCACCCTATTGTTTAGCTGGAGAGAAACAGAAGTTCATAAAACTTGACTTTTCTGTTTTTGCGACACCAAATGTATCACTGACATTGCAATAGTGTCTTAGGTTATAATCAGATATAAACAGATGACTGCTTAACTTTTCTGGCCCGCAAGTCAATGTCCGATAAGACTGAGCTGATTAAGCAGCAGAAACTATTAAAGATACATGCTATCAGAGTTGGTGTGAGAGGGTTTTTAGAGACAGCTGCCTGCTAATTTTGGAAATGAAGCTGATTCAGCAGTGTGGGTGTTTAAACAAGATAGTTCGACACTAGGGATTACTAAATATGCTCCAGCATGGTGCATATCTAGTATTCAAGCCCATTCACATTTGCTTGGTGTAACAAAAACAAAAAACAAAAAGTATGTGAATCAGAATGTTGTCTGCACCAAAGTCTGCATAGTGTAACACTGTACAGTTTTAACAGAGATGATGAATATTAATAGAGATTTCACAATTGCATTTTAGATTTGGAATAACAAATGGGTTTAGGTTCAGTCCACAAAGTGAAATCACCATAAAACAGTCTTGGGAAAATATCTAATTGGACAGAAAAGTCCAATTTGCCCTTAAAGTTATAATTAGCTTTTTGCACTTGCATTGCCAGTACTATGTTCGGAAAAAAAGTTGCTAGTGCTTTGTGAAACATTTGAATGACATGCAAAAATAAGTATAGAGAAAAAACTGTGGCAAACACAACAGTTAACTTCAAGAAGAAAATTGCATAATCCATTGCAATCCACCAGTTATTTAAAGATGAAAAACTTCATCTATTTAAAGTAGAGGTAAATGCCTATCATCATGTAAATTATCATCTCCTCCATTATTATTGAGTATGTCATGATGTCTGGCTGAGAAAAACGCAGGTTGCCACTAATTGCATGCTCTAACAGGAATATAATACTGTCATGTGTCAGCCAATGAGATAACGGATGCTTGAGTAAGTGTGAAGAAGATAATCGCTCCCCATCAAGTTGCTCTCCGTTCTCTCAGAGTAAACAGCACTTTGAGCCACAAGTGGGCTTGAGTTGGAACTAAATGGTGTTCCGGCTGTAAATAATCACCTTCACTGACCAACATGCAAAGTGCCAAGAGTTCGACATGTAATTACTGTATATACGTGTCATTCTGTATAACCATAGTGCAAGTGTTATAGGATCAAATACAATGTGTGACAGTCAGGCCATTCAACTAAGGTCACTTTATTAAAGCATTCAGCGGTTGTATTTTCTTTCAAATAAAAGTTTATTTTTCAAGCTCTGCAGGAACATTTGTTATGGAGAAAGGCTCGAGTATATATAAGTGTTTGCTAAAGAAAGATTTGCTTTGTGCAGAAGAAAATGAAAAAAAAAAATGAAGAAAATGTCATAATGCACAAAAGAAATGACTTATATGTTCTTGTAGCTGTGCCTTTTAAACAGTGGTTGATTCGGTGCATTTAGTTTTAGAGAATGCCTTTTATTTTAGGTAGTTCCTCAAGGCACAATATATCACAGCTTTGCCATAGTCCATTCAATTTAATCTTTATGTTCAAAGCTCTAAACTATTTTTGACAGACTGAAGGTACTTTAAGTTGATGAGACATAAAGCACATCAAAATCAGAATCCGAATCAACTTGACAGTCCTAAAGGGAAATTTGTCTTGGGCTAAATTGCAATGCAGCTGCAAAACATGACAGCAATAAATACAATAGACTTGAGAAGATCACATAAAACACAAGGCATACGGATCTGTTTGTAGTGAAACCTTCACTAGTAACATAGTAAGGAGGTCTCACTAGTAACATATTCAAGACTTCAGCACAAAAATTGGAACTGAACTAAAACTTTGTAGTAAACATCACACTGCACCAGCTCTTTCCACTTTGAAAAAACAATCTCTGACATATATATTTGTTGATCATATAACAGAAGTGTAACAGTAGACTTCCACTTAAATACTACAATGAACTGTGTGTGGCACATATCTATTTTCCTGGGGGATTTCCTCCGTGGGATTAAAATTTGGCTCCAAGTGTATCATGAAAGTGTAAGAATAAAAGCTGATAGTTGAAAGCAATCAAAAAGTTCAGAAAGTTTTAAATCTTTGCCCTGAGTGTTTTGTTTTTCCCCATCCAACAATATCTTTATTTTAACATCTATATGAATTCATTTATCATTTGCCACGGAGTAAAAACACCCCACTTGTGCCTCCCCTTTACACAATACAGCCCAAAACGACCAACAATGTGCCATAAAAGAATTCATCTTTATTATTTATCCCTGCTAACACAGACTCAATATAGTAATCTCTTAAACTATTGATGTGAAGTGCTCTTTGTGCCTCTTTGTTCTCTCTGAATCCTTTTAGTCCACTTGTGCTATGACTCACAACCTGTAATTTCCATCATTTTCCACGGCATGTCTTAGCTACTGGACAATAAAACAATGAAAAGTGTGCCCATGTCCCCCCCCTGCTAAGTCTTACGGTGACATTGAGTCGGTGGGAGCGTAATGGCCTCTGCGGTCAGTGCCATCAACCATTCATCTCCCAGCGAGAGAAAAGGAACGGTCTGCTTTTTTGTACACGATGTGAGCGATAACAACCAGAAGGAGCTGCCTCTGGACTAAATGTGTGTGTATGTGATATGGACAGCTGGTAGGACGTCAGCCTGTTGTGGTTCATTTATTAAAGCGAGGTCCGGTGCCGACTGCGTTTTCCTGCTTGGTTAGACACTTACGCAGACACTCGCATGTTGTCCCCTCAGTCCGGCTCTCCTCGGGGGCGTTGTGGTGAATGGCAGGGGCCAGATTAGCATGTTTAACTCACTTGTTGAAGAGACGCTGGGGTGAATAACACTCCAGGCATATTAACCAAGGGCATTACTCGGGACGCTTCCTAATGCCGTCTGCTTGGAAATCGTCTCATTCCGACACGCTGCTGCTATCGTTCCTGGACAGATCTGTCTTTGTAGCCCTGTGGCGCTCATTTAGTTGGTTGGTTTTAGTCGGCATACACGACACCTCCTTTCTTTTCACTCCATCCTTATCTTTTTCTTTCTCTTCATATCTATCGCTCTCTCTCAGGCAAAGCACACACGCCAAGTCAAGTTGTTCAGAGCAGCGGTGTCTCTTGATGAAAACCCAGGGGAAATGTGCTGGGAATTGCTTTCATTTTGTTAAAGACGGAGCCATTCTTTTCTTTTGTGTTCAGCACGACCAGGCACAGCTGTTTGCACAATTCAATACCAAGTCCCTTACAAATGGATTTTTCCGTCTCTGTTCCTGCGCAGGCTTTTGCCTCCTCCAGCTTTGTCGGGATTTTACCTGCAGTTACAATTTGTATTCTCTGGATTATTAGGGAATGCTAATGTTAACATGAATTGCAGATGTTGCCCCGGATGGTGCTTTAAATTAAAATATATAGTACATAATGATATGCAACGATATTTCTGAGCGATAAAGTCCCATCCTGGACTACGTGCCAAAGGCGCCCTTTAGTATTCTGGTTCGATGGACCAGGCTTGCAAAATGAGTGATATTTTAACAATGGCTGTCTTGAGTCAAAGAAATAGCATTAACAATTCAGGTCATTTCCAGCTCTAATAGTTTGGTTCACTCGGTTTAATAGAGGACTGAAGATTTATCGGGTCTGGTTCACTTTCATATCGAGCTCATTTAAAAGGACCAAACAATCGCTTCATCCCTCGCTTTTTGTTGACAGCTGATGCCCTTTTTGCGCCATGTCTGTCATTTTTCCAGATTTGTTTTGTTTTTATGTCAAGATGGACAAAGAATTGTTTTTTTAGGGGAACTTTTGGACTTTTCAGGAGGTAAAGCAGACTAAACAGGATTGGTGTGAATGCACCTTGGCTTTATGTTCCCAGAGTTTTGGTCTATTGATGTAAAAATACAAAGGAAGGACAACGTTCCTGAAATACATTCTGTTTACCGGTAAATATTATGTAAAACTGCCCAATGTAGCATACAAATGGACACATATTCATTTGTTTATGTCAAATACTTACAGACTGCAGATGTGCTGACCAGAATCTAAGACAGTTAACAGGCAATCTCCATAAGCCAATGCATATAATAGTGAAAGACAGTATGGTAAAGGGGAGCCCAGGTCACTAGAGGATAAGATGCCTGGGTATGATCAATTTATATAATATCTTATTCTCATATGGATAACATCTTTCTTTTTTTGCTATTTACACTTTTTTGGTGGGCTAACCAATTACCCATCTTGCACCCTGACTGAGGCAGTGTGTCTTCCTCCCTACCGAATGAAATACTTCAAGTTAAATTTGAATTGTCAATTATCACGTTTTATATTACATTTTTTTGTTTTTTGTGTCAACAGTACAGTTAGTTGTTTAAAACTGCACAGTCTGTTCAGTAGAAACTTTAGACGTCCAAATGAAATATTCATCAAAGTTAGCACTCTGGAAAAACATGGCAACATGGAGTCTGCTCTGTAATTGAGAGCACAGGGGATTCATGTAACTCCGACCTGACAGAAGAAAAAGGCGTCAGTGTGAATGGTACGTGAGCTAAGAATCAGATGCCTACTCCCAGGTCTTTGGAGGAAAGTGCATTAAAGGTTTCCAACTGTTGTTTGGGGTTTTGTTTTTGTGCAAATCAACTAGAATGAAAAATTTCTCATTAGCCGTCAAAGTAAAACAAAGTAAAGTTGACTAAAGCTATGTCTGGTGTGGGTTTGGTGAAGATACTGATAGTTTTGTGTAGCTTTTACACTAAATATCATTATGATAAGTGGAGCTATTTGGTGCTGGCCCGCTAAAGAGCATCTCTGCAGTGGAACAGTTGGGAGTAAATAGTGCTGAATGGTGATGTTATCCGGTGATGTTAGCATTGCAATATCAAATGCTTAAGCAGAGTGAATGCAAGGTTACACCTATTAAGAAAACCCTGGATGTATCTTTTATAACCTTCCCTTTTATTTGGAGATGTAACATGTTGGTGTGACAGAACAGATATTCTATGAGGAAAATGTAAATGCCTCAGTAAATTGTATTTCCAGAAAATGTGAGTATGGTAGGTTGACACCAAAAGGAAAATAGAATCTAGTGCTAAAAAGTGAACTCAATACAATTAAATATTACTAACTGCATTAATATGTTGTGTACAGGGCATAGTCTGAACACCAATATTTATCAGAAATAACAGCTTCCTCTTGGAGGTCCGTTGTAAAGGTCTGCTGTGTCTGACTTTCTAAGTTCTAAGTTTAGTTTTGCAATTGGCTGCTCTGCCAGTGTCAGCTCCAGTTTCCTGCTCGTTTGCACAAACAAGAAGTCACACCTTCCTCGTGTCTGGACTGACAGTCTGCCTGATTTGGCCTGATCTTCTTCTTCAGCCTGATCAGCCCCATGAGTAATCACAGGAGCAGTTAGGTTGATGCTCATCAGGTCATCCACGCAGCCAGCACCAGAGTTTTTCTTTGGCTGACTGTAGCCACATGAACACCATCTGCCTTTCGCCAATCAGCAGACTTCAAAGGCTGTTTTAAACAGCAGTTGGGAGATGAAACATCCTATTGCTATTCCCACTGACATATGTTTTTCATCCACTTATGACATCTTGCTGGGAAAGTAAAGCTGCCTGTGGTGAAAGTGCCCTGTGATGAGCATCTTTATTTAGTCTGAGATAAAAAAATATCACCAGGAGAGAGATGATGATCCCTGAGGTGACTCATTAGTGCCTATTGTAAGAGAAAAAGATAAATAGGATGCACAAGTTTTCTTGATCACAAAAATATTGTTAAGGGCTATTTTAGTGCAGCTCTTTGTTGAAAACAATTGTGCCCAGCATGAAAGATATGATCTGGATGGAGATACTCGAATGTTGTGAGTGAAAGATATTTTAAACACACCCACGTCTTAAATATAATGGACTAGAAATGTGAGTCTGGCTAAGAGGGCTGTAGTTCAATAGAAGGGGCAATGGTTAATTGTTCTGTGCACATGGACTTGAGACATCATTTTGATTTAATTGAGACCCTCTGTGATGTTATTTTTAGCAGCCTATTTTGCAGTCTGAGCCCACCGCCAAATAAACAAGCAATCCTCAGTAATCGTATTTCAAAAAATCGAAAATATCCCTTTAAATACTTGGTCCAAAAGTTAACAAAATAACAATATAACACCTCCATTAAAAAGTGTTATTTAGTCACACTCACAAACTGAACTACTAATAAAGCCTTTGTTTTCACAGTTTTATTAAATGTGTGATTGGATTGCACAGTGGTTACTGTTAGTGATATCAGCAGGCAGCGGTTGAAAGACAAAAATCCTGTTAGTTATTCATAGACCTGGTGAGATAGCACACACCCTGCAGCAAAACATCAAACACAGGCTGACAGATGTAAATCAGAAGGCTCTTTGTAACTGAGCGAAGACCAATTCACAGGTGATGTGTTTCGTTTCCATTACCACATTCTCATTTTCCTGGGAGCAGCAGGTGATTAGTAAACAATTTCATTATTGTCATGCAATGCAGCACGTGCAGAGTTAGTCTAATTTCCTGCTGCCTAAGACTTTGCTTCGCTTATTAATAAACAACCTTAAAAGAAAGCCATTACGGTTTTAAAACTGGAATCAGATTTTTTTTCCACTTAGCATTTTCACATATAACTTTCTTTGTATTGTGCACTTGATATAGCACACTCACATTAATGTAATACAGAGTCTAATGTCTAAGTCAAAGAACTTCCTGGAAAAAAATGCTATATTTGTAGAACTGCACAACACAAGTAATCTAAAATAACAAACTTTTCTTGTGTTGCAATGCACTACATACTAACATATCCACTGCTTCATTGCATTGTATAACACAAGGAGTTGTGTTTTGAATTTTACATTAATGCACAATATAAAAGTATGCAAGGGGAGACAAACTGTTAATCTTTTTTGTGAAGCTATCTTTGTGGTGGTGTCACAGCAATGGATTTTATATAAAAGACCTTATTATTACAACTCTAATGGAGATATGGACACTTTAAGATGCATTATTCAGGTGTTTTGCCGCCCCTGGGTTTGTTTAGTGTGAATGTACGAAAGCTAGAAGCAGCAACTAAATTAAAGATCACAACATGACTATTGCATCGGTTTGAAAGATGCTCCTTCCCATTTTGCTGAAGCTGTGTTTGTACAAACGACCCCTGGCAGTTCTCGGCGGTATTGGAACGTTCTCATTTCTTGTATTAATGCTTTTATCGTTTGCCGGTGAGCCATGGTAAACATCGCACACTTCCATGTATGAAACATCCAACTAAAAGAGCCCATTAGGAACACTGTAACAGTAGCTATTGTAATTGGGGAGAAAAACAAATGAGTCAGTCCAAATATGCACTTCCAGTAATGTCGGAGGTGTTTGTTAACATCACTGCGCTGTTCCATCTTTTGGTTTGCTCAGCAGTCTGGACCAAGGACAACAAGAGGTTATTAACTAAATCTACTCTCTGCAATTGTTGTCTTCCCGTCCCCGTGCCCCCCTCCCTCGGAGCCTGGCCGTGGCCCCTCTGTGTGATATGGATTGTTTTCAAGTAACAGCCAGTGAAAATGGCCATCTCATTATTTTTAATGGCTGCTTGAGATGGGCTCCGATGGCAGTGGCATGCTGTCATTTAAATGCCTGGGCCCAGTGTGCGATGAAAGGAAAATATGGATGAGGGGTCTACTTCATTGTGGTTGAGGTGGGCTCTGACTATTGTCGCAGCCACGAGGGGTGTCCTAATGCCTGTTTACTTTGATCAGAATGGAGGGAAATGAAGAGAATGACTGCTTGTATGTCCGGTGATGCAGAACTGTCTTGGCATCTGGTTTCAGCGCATGCTAATGGTTATCATTTTTCAATCTGCATTAGTCACTCCACTGGCGAGCTCATCCTTAAGCCCCCACCTTCCCGGAACTATGATTAGGTAAACATATTTTCAATGCCGGCAGCCAAACAAACTGCCATTTTTCCACCACGTTTTCCATCTAGATGAGTTTTAATTAAGTCTCCTCGCCGCGCTCCCCTGTGGCTGCTCTAATCAGACCACAGGAGTGTTGCCTTTTCATGCTTGTTTTGTGCAGGATCCCACAGCATCTGCTCACCCCCGCTGCCCCTTTCCATCCCCTCTTGTACGTTTGGATGTACCAGAACCTCTTGTCAGTCACACAGTCGCACTGGGAGGGGCCCAAGAACAAGGCCGCTGGGGCGAGTGCTTCAGTGCAACAAGAGACAGTCAGCGGGTGGTTGTCGTATCATTGATTAAGATTGGTGAGGTTATTACTCCGTGTGGCTATGCACAGATGCTTTCTGATGAAGGCCAGCCTGAGATGCTTCGAACTGCTAATTTATAAAAGTTGACATCTAGAATTAATCCTTTGAAAATTAAAGCTTTCTTTTGTTTTGTTTGACATCTACTCTATCACACATTTTTAGCAGCAACACTGAAAACTGAAATACTACAGTTTCTCTATTTATTTATGAATCTAAATGATATAAATACATTTACTATCACATGGCGCATCCGCTAAAACAAAACCCTATGAATGAATTAGTTAAACCTTAGTGGGGCCAGCCATACCCGTTCACTAATGAGTCTGGGATTCCATACTTCAGCATTAGTGACTAAGTAGAAATCTTTGGATGCAAAGAGCAGTGTCATTCTTGGTGTAGACTTGAAGAAGAATTAAGATGTCTGTTTAGAATAGTTACACCTGGTGTTAAAGCTCCATTACCTGATTTCATTTTTTTGTCCCTGTCTTAGAATCCACTCACATCCAAAAGCACCTAGGAATGTTTCTAAAAAAATCAAACCGGACCAATTTTTTTACCACAAAATACTAATACATTTCACTAATCTGAAGTGTAAAGTTTAGTGTTAGCTTAGCTGCAACTTTAGTGTCAGAACAGCAATAATCTCCACCTCGTTAAAAATTAGGTAATTGAATTGACAGTACTTTTTCTATGTTGATGCTTTTCTTTTTTTAGCTGTTTCTCTGTTAAAAGACATATTCAGTTGAAAATACGCTATGGGCAGCTATTAAACTTCCTGGAACATCATAAGACAAGCCGGTGTCGACCAATGGGAGCACTCCTTTTTCGAGCATCTGATTAGCCAGACTCCTGTATCTTTTCTGTTCCTGAATAGAGGTTCTCATCTATTACAATACCTTATAATAAACAGTAGATAGCATCATAAAGTCTGTTTTACAATATACTATTTGGGGTTTACACCATTTTCCCCAACTAGAAGAAAAAATAAAAAATCAGGTAAAGTCAATTTATCTTTTTTGTTTATATTCTATTACACAAGCAAATATACTTTCCCAACACAAAAGACTTTTTTTTTTTTTAATATACAATCTTTTATTGCACTTCATAGTTTTTACTCTGCAGACTAGAATTTTAGTTTGACACCATCTCCAAACCCACCCCCAAATAGTCTGAGCTATGTTTTTACCTCACTCCAGCCCCACACACTTGGATTAACAGTTATCATTAAAATGTCTGCTACAGAGGTAAGAGCGACCTCCAGGGATTTGTGTGTGCTTACACTGAGACAAAAACACCACGGCGAAAACAGCGTCTTATTTTGATGTGTGAGTTTTTTTCATTATTGTCTTCTCCCTGTGCGGTGTTTATCATTAGCAGCAGAGTAAGATGTGCTAACGTGTGCTCACTCTTCGATGTATGCATAAGAGGAATTCCACAGAGAGATAAGTTGTCTTAGATGTAACTTGCTAAAAAGGTAGACCCTCACTCCAAAATAATGACAACCTCTGATGAACTCAGATGTACACTGTTACTGCAGTAGCACTTGTGCTCACACTCTGAAGATGATTGGGAAGAAAAGAAAACATTGTACAGACAATACAAACAGCTATTTTTGTTTTCCCGTTTTTCTATTATTATCAGCATGTTGATGATTGCCTCCATCCTATTAAAATTCAAAACAGCAGAAAATGCCTCTCAGGGATAAACTCATTTGAGAAAGAAATGACTTTTCTTGTGGAATTACAGCATATGGCGCATGTCTTTACGGGAGGGCGCACCTGATGTATGATGACTTTTGGAAGACATTAATATTTGGCTATTAAAGTGGCACTGAAACAAGGCAGAAAGGCTGATATAGCGAGCGGAAGATGAAAGGGGAATGGCGGAGCGCGGGGGCAGCTGGGGATGAATAAGGATGATGAAGGACCACTGCTAGGGCAAACTTTATCCCCAGGGCTTGTAATGTGGCTGCGTTGGTCCAATCAGATTGGCCCTTTAGGAGGTTAGGGTCAGGCAGTGGCCCAAATCGATGGGCTGTGCAGGGACTCAGCGGCTCTATGCTAATACCTACTCCATGATAATACTGCCTTCTGGGTAATGTCATTTATCATCGTCCTGCTGCCAGCCGCTCAACACAGAAGGACGAAGACATGACGCAGAGCAGACTAACCCTAACTCCCATTACATATATGTAGTTTTTACTGGAATGGTGGAAAAGCTACACATTAGGTTCACAATGCAGATACGTGTATATTTAATGCTACATGTAATGAGGACGAAAAAATGTCATGATCGTTAAAATTATGTATTGGATGTAAGCACATTTTTTACCACAAATGATCATTAAAAGCACTCAGCACTGCTATTTTTTATCTTGGTAAGATTTGTGCAGCACTCTGAGCAGCAATTACTGTAATTATATTGATATTAACTATATAATATCATAGCATAAGTCTATATCAGTATGTCCAAATACTCTCACCAAAACTGTTCAAACTACAGGAGTGAGTAAGAGAGGCTGTGATATTAATAAAAGCTGTGTCTCTGGCTCTACACACTCTTGGGCCGATAAATGGCAGGTCTTGCAGGTCTGGTGGGACAGAAAATGTTAATCCATATATTACATTAGACAAGGACAAGCTTTAGCCTGCATCACTGATACATTACAGTGGCTATTGATTGGCCTCTGTTCTGAGACAGGCCCACTAAATGAGATTTTTCATTCTTGTAAAGTGCATCATTTTAATTTTAAAACCCGAGTCACGCTGAGGAGTTTAATTAACTTTCATAACATGTTATTTTTTATAAGGGGCAATGAAGTAATGCTTTTGGTCTACGCTCTTATCTTTCTCATCTTACAAGAAGATACAAGATCATTATTTTTTGATACGGCTTGCCCAGAACACAGGTCAGAAATCAGCCAACCAGTTTCTCTGTTTTACTACAGCAGCAACCTTTGTGATTTCAGAGTTTTAAAAAGGCCATGATGTTGTTCATTCACATTAAATCTTTATTGCAGTTTATGATGTTATGCAAGTGTCCTAGAGTCTCCGAACCTGGCTGGGCCTCATCGAGATTCTTTTTCTGTTTATCCAAAGAATTAGTCTGGTCTCTGTGATTTTGAGTTGGGCAGTTCCAACAATAATGATTTAAATGTCCCCGGAGGCAACTGGAGAGACATACAGCACAATTTGAATCAAAGAGCCGGGGGTAAAATCGGACTGACACACAATAGATAAAAGAAACTAAGCATCACATAAAGACTGAAGAAAAGCGATTCCAAACACTTGCCCAAAGTAGGGTTTGATTTGATCCACCAGTGACTGAAATTGGATACTAACTACTGTTTTAATCGGCAATGACGGTCGAGCATGCTTAGCCACTGTAAAGATAAAAAAAAAATGTCTGGATTTTTCAAAGGTCTGGGTCAAACAGTGTAAGTCAAAAAGCTTAATTCATGGGCTTCCAAGTCTCCTCTAGGTAATAGCAATAACTTATGATGTATGTTCTCATGCAATATTGGTATGTTGTTTCTTATTGGGAAATAAAATGAAGATAAGGAGGCATAAGGAAAAAATGAAATAGCACAATAGTGAGTGATTATCTTGAGCCAATCCTAGCCTTGTTTTTATTGCTGCTTGTGGGCCTCAGTTGTTCACTAAAATCAGAGTTACCTCATCAGAAAATTAGCTCTACACACCACTTCTGAAACATTAAGCTCTTTGCAAAGTGTTGCTCACAAGGTTTTTTTGTTGTTGTTTTTTTATGTTTAATCAGGCTGCTGCCTCTGATATCTGTTATTAAACTATTTATTGAATCCACCACCGGATAAACAAGTAAAATTAGCTAATTACAGGTGAGCACACAAAAGCTAAAGTTCAACATTAAAAATAGCGAATGAATTTGCCCGAGCTCATTACCACATGAGCTGGATAAACATCTATTCTGAGAGGACTTGAGTTAGAATGCCTGTGTGCCTTGTTCCTTCAGAGATAAGAGTGTGCCAGGGTGTCATTATATTTACAGGTGATATCTCTCCTTCGAAGGACACTTTAACTGTTGCCTCTCTTATCACTAAGTGTCTTCTTCTCCAAACAACACTGAGAACCATCCCAGTGCGGCAAACTAATCGCTCTCCTCATCTCGTTTCTTGCCTCTCTCTGTAGATCTTTTTGCATAAATGAAGCAGAGGAAAGGGCGCGCGAGGTGAGGCTCTTCCATGTTTGTTTCCGATGACAGACAGCCTGAGCCTGTTATAATATGTTAAAAGGTGTGAAAAGACAAATGCGGCGTGTGTGCTATCTGCGGGAGCCAGGAGGAGGAGTGAGCCTGACAGCCCATAAAGGCCAGCCTTCATTCTCATTAACTCTCAGTTGAATTACTTTGCCAGTTGACTCTCGTATCTCCCAATTGCACTGCACTTCAGCAAGCTGCCCTTCAGCCATCTTTAAGGCCACTCCTGAGCTCTCGCTTGGCTTCTTTTCTTCTATATCACTCTCGTGGCCAGACACGCACTGTACGAGTCTCAAGCATCACTTTATCAGTCTCCCTATCAGGCGCAGTTTTACCTCAGAATGTTAGAAATGCTGCAGAACTTGATGCATCCTGACTTGGAAAACTTTTTTATAATGCAGTGTGGTTGTTTTGTTTATCCAGGGAGAATTCATATTTCAGCAAAAAATATTCTTTTCTAACAAATGCATCAATATACTGAAAAGGTTTCTGAAAATTGACAAATAATACAAACTGTGGCATTCCTTGACACAATGTTTTTAGTTTATTTAATGATTCGCAAAACCTTGAAAAACTGCATGTAAGATTTCTGGGTTGCTTATGTGTTTTAAAGGCACATTTATGTTATTTGACTGTTCTTCTCATCTAGAAGCCAGAGTGTGCTTCTCCACCAGCAGTGCTCAGTTTGTCTCTGCTCTGTGCAGCTGGAGTCACAGGAACCTCCATTAAACTCCTTCACTGGGAGCTCTGAAGGTCTGTTATTCCAAGATAGACAAATGCAAACAGTGTTATATTGAAAAGTTTGACTACTGGGTTCCATTTCTTTCAAAAACTATTGTTAACACACAATGCACCTGTAAATGACATTAGGACATATTTGAGCATCAGCCTTAAGGCACTGTTCACTAACAGTGTTCTCCACTCATCAGCTCCTGTGTTTGGAACGTAATCCACAGAATTCAACACAATGCCTTCCTGGAGGGCATGCTGTGTAAATGACAATAAACAAGTAATACAGGATGAAAATACCAAGTTAAATCAGGGAGTCTTATGATGAAAAATCTCATGGTTTCTATTAACTTTGTGTCACATTGGAAACTGAAGGTCGTATAAGGTAATTGGGAGAGTAAAGGAAGCTATTTGTTGTGTTAAACCATGCTAGATGTATGCTTGACTGCTCAAGAGGAAGGACTGTAGACGTGAGACTGTGATATTTGATTTGTTTCCCATTCACACGATCAATGTACATATGTTAAACAGCACAGCGCTAGACAGTCAGACATTTGTATGCTACAGACAGCTACACAATTAGTGCAGGCTATCTGATCTCACACATTTAGGCAGACTGGAAACTTGGAGCTCATCTGAAATCCTTGTGGCTGCTTATGGAATGAATGAAAAGTGAAAGATGTTTAATTCACTCACAGTTTTAAATTAACCTGCCAGACTCTTGAAAGTGTTAACACCTTTAATGGCTTTTAATAGTCTGTGAAAGTACTGTCATTTCAAAATGTGTCTGAAACCACTGGAGACATTTTAGTTGCTGTATGACTGAAATCACAGCCAGTGTCATGATTCATGATGATTCATGGCTCATAATCATGACAGGGTAAAATATCTGTCCTTCAAACCAAGCCTGTGCCAACAATGGCAGCTTGACAACTAAAAGACCTGCTGGGTAAATATGTTCCTTCTGAGTTGAAAGGGCTTCAGTCAAAAAAATCTTCTCCGTTTCTGTTTTTCAACTATGGGTTTGGCTTTGATAAACAGTGCGCCACAGTTTTACTTAGAAGTTATCTTTGCTTTGCCACAGCCACTAAACCCTGTGCACTAGGATCAAATCAGTCAGGACACATTTTAATGCTTCAAAATAAGTGTTCATAAAGGGCTGCTCAGAGGACGGTGGAAATTTATTTAGGAATGAAGCTGATGAGAGCCATGTAGTTGAGCTAAAGCCATTATCCTTCCCGTGGTGAAAGCATACAGCCTTGGCAGCAGCTGTCTTTACTCACTAAATATTGCTAAGTTGTCTAGTGTATTGTGAGTTGACAGAACCATCATGTAGCTGGATCTGCAGTCCCACAGTGCAAATGTTTTGACAGTAGTGCTGTTAGAAAAAAGTCACAAGCTGAGCACCCTTTTAGTTACGTGTCTCTGGCCTTAGTTTCTCTTCCTGAACCACAGCAGGATGAAATATCATTAAAACTAGTAATGCTGCAGTCAACAGTCTTAAATATGTACCTATATTATCCAGTCTAATATGTGATCTATGCAGTGTATTTTTCATAACTCTGTCTTTCCTTTTTCAAGCTCAGCATCTGTTTATCAAGAAGAAGAGTGAGCTGTAAACACTTCCTGGTGTGTGCTGTTGCCCCGGTGAGTCTCTGAGCTCTCTCTGGTGATAGCCCTTCACTACATCAACAACATGTTCCAACAGCTGCTCTATCTGTTCTATCTGATCTCTCAGCAGTGGGACCAAGGAAGAGGCTGCTGACATGTTCCTACACTTATACCAAACACACATGCTTTCCTCAACATACTGTACTTACACTACAGAAACACATTTATTATTTACTACAATCAATAAATCAATGAGCTAGAACTTAGCAATTAGGTTTCTTTATGGTGTCTTTGTTTTCGGTCTTTCAATGCTTAAGCATAGCACTGCACATTTGCGCTGTGTTATGTTTTTATTTCTTATTACTTGTCTATACAAGAGTAAACTGTTGAACAGTAATGTAAGAAGAACACGAAATAAAGTGAAAGGCCATTGGAGTTGCCCTTTCTTTATGAAAACTGAAGCAGATAGTGGAAACTGAAAGGCTAAAAAAGTAGAAAAGCAGGACGTCAAACCAACTCAATGTGACCTTGATGAAGCCTGCGTGGCATTATTTTAAAGTTTCTGTCCTCAGTCTTTTAAAGAGAAAACAGTAATCTTTTCTCCAGTGTTTTCTGTTATTTGCTTTCAGGTTGTGGGTGTGGAATCAAGGAATTATCTCTCTTTGTTTTCTCCTGGTTTTTTTGTTTTGTTTTTATCTCCTTTTTTTCTTGAGGGAAGACAGCAGAGAGCTCGCAATGAAGGCTTATACGACTGAACGAAGCCAAACATGACAATAAGTTTGTATAATACGATAAGTAGCTTAGCTTACCACTTTGCTGACACACAACCTCCAAACCGGTCGACTAAATCCCTGTTTTTGACTTGGGGCCTTCTTGTGTCAAATCAAATTTAGGCATTAACAGGCCGCGGTTTGATATTAAAGTCCCCAGGTGGTGGAGGACTGGGGCTGAAAAATGCTTCCAATTACAGTGCGCCATGTATTTTGGAAGGGATTTGGAAGTTGGTGATTGTCTTGTAATGCTGTACACTGTCTAATTTAATAGTCTTAGACCGCCTTCACCTCTAAGTGCTCATTGATTGTACCTGCACTGAGGATCCATCAGGCTGCACCACGGTAAAGCCACACACTATTATCTGTGTGGGAGTGCTGCCGCAGGGGAAGTTTAAAGATTTATTCAAGCTACAGTATCCTACAGAAGGGGTTAAGAGTAATACCAATTCATGTTCAGCAACAAATAGGTTTCCATTTGATGTTTTTGTCTTTGTGGGGTCTTCCTGCCTGTGCTGAACGTCCTACCTGTGCTGCTTTGGGGTATCTTCAGGGTAGTCTTCAAAGACATGGATGCCTAGGGGAATTTGTTAACTGTAAATGTCCAATTGTGATTGAACGAGATAATCCAAAAATGTTCATTTGGTCAAAAGTTAACTTATAATTTTCTTATAATCAGACCATTGTTTTTAAGTGTTTTACCTTGACATGTTTTTTTTAAATGGTGACTCTCCAGTGTGAATATATGCATGCAATGGTGTGGAACTCAACACTGGCCTTCTGCAGCTCTCAGTGGACATGCACACTTCTTTTAAACACACTCCCATGACATCAAAACATAGCATTGAAGATCATCGATATTTAAGAAGGAAGAAATAATGAGGTCACACAATCCATGACCTGCCAAAGTCCTGTCTTGGCCTTGTTTGTGTTCTAGTGTACCAGAAAAGACATCAGTTACTGCCCTGGTATCAATCTCTCAGCTTTAGTTAAGGTGTGAAACTTTTGTCTTCCATTTGTGAACTATATTAAGTAAGAGTAATAATTTATCATCTGATTAGAAATGCACTGGTAAAAAAACCAAACAAATCTAAATCATCACTACAATAACGCTGTAGAAGATGCTGTATATTTTAATTTGCTGATTTGATTGGAGCAGCACGGCTCATTTCCCGATTACTGATACAATGTTGGCCCTCATTTCCTCCGAAGGAAGTCAACTCAGTGGTCCGTAAAATCTATGGGAAGTGATTGGCGCAGAGCAACGTGTGGGACAAAATGTGCGCGAGGCAGGGGCCCAATCACTGAAGGGTTCGGTGCTCAATTGTCTCAGTTGGACTGTGCTGAAATGATTTGGAGGAATACTACCACGAGACACGAAACATGAAACTTTCAAAAACGCCGTCATAAAACAGAAAACAAACTGAAC
Organism: Rhyacichthys aspro; assembly: GCA_036850595.1. Lineage (NCBI taxonomy): Eukaryota > Metazoa > Chordata > Actinopteri > Gobiiformes > Rhyacichthyidae > Rhyacichthys > Rhyacichthys aspro. Next base: position 10,648,573 of record CM072153.1, read on the forward strand.
TCATGTGGTCTAGTATTCAAGTTAAGACGGTGCATCAGAAGTCACATCTGTTGTTGTCCGGTAAGAGCCATAACAAAGAAGAAACCACACCAAAAAAAAAAAAAGATTAAATAAAATAAAGAATCTACAGTATGTGAGGAATATCACCCTGGAGGACGCCACATGGGAGAGAGCAGAGAGATTACCATTAGATTTATAGAGCCATAGACACAGGGCCCAGGTTCCCCTGATTACAGGACCATCCAGAAGTTAGACAGGGTCATCACACCTGTCTCCTTATTGTTCATTGACTTTAATACAATACACGTGCATTGCATGATCCCACATTATGTAGGGGAATGGACTATTGGAATTTCTGTTGTCAGTCAGTAAACACAAAATAGTGTTGGAGGGATTAACTGCAAAGAAATGTGCCTGGCTAATACATTTTGTTATGTCATACAGTATATATATAGCTTGCATAGTTGGTTAATAATGAATAATTTCCTGAAATGTTTTTAGAAGCTCTTTCCTGTGTATGCACTGATCTGGAGTACTTTTATTCTATCTTTGTCCTGTGTTTGTGATGAGCATGGACAGTTTCCAGGGGGAGGGGTTCTGGCCATGTCCCACTGAGGTGAACTCAGGCTGGAAGGAGTATGTCTCTCGTGGAACACCTCAGCCTTCCCCAGGAGCTGAAGGAGGTTTCTTTGTGCTATGGACGAGCCGTGGAAAACTAGGTGATACGAGAACTGGGCAGATTTGTGAAATAATTAATCTGCATAGTGTACATGAACATTAAAAAAAACTTTAGACTTAATTACAGCATCAGATATATCCATATTTGTGTGCAGAGACATGAACTGACTTTTGCTCAAAGGCTTAATAGGCTGTGTAATATCCGGCACGCCAAAGCGATGGACAGGAAAGGGCAGGGTTCTTTTAATTGACTGTCTCCACACTTAATAAGTTAAGAGAGTAATGGACAGACAGCACAAGCCATTAGCGCCACCGCTTCTGGCTCAATAAAGGAGTTTGCTTTGTTAGTTATCTTGTTTTACAGAATCAAAGCCTTGTTCAGGAAAAATGGTGCACAGGGAAGGGGAGGTCTTCTTAGCTCTGTGACAGCTAATAATCTGCAGGTGTAATGCAAAGTCTGTATCCAAAGTGACCACCAAAGTCACAGCTAAAAAGATTATTCTCACCCCTGGGTGTTCCTTTAATTGTCGTTCAAATCAGCCTTATTTGTTCAAGATTACTGTGATTCTTTTGGAAATGCTGCCAATTCTGTGAGATGAATATACTTAGAAGCACAAGGTGAAATGATACTTTGACTCACAATCTTCAAGTCTAAATTTGTCAAGTTCCCAGGGCGACCGCAGTGGCCATTGTGACAGCTTGATGGCCATCAGAATGCATTTTTCCTATGATTGTACTTGTAGAGAATGAAATTACAGTCTGTGCTGCGACCAGGCTGTATTTAAAAGCACTGAAATCTTAAACTTTGACAAGTACCTATTTTTCCAAATATATGGGGTCCACTGCCAAAAGGTGAACATAAAAAATGTTGCAAGGGACAAGCACCTGGAGTGAAAAGAAAGGTTATTTAGGGCTAGAAGGAATAGGAATAGACAGGCTCTTGAGTGAAAAACATCTGAAGCATGTTTTCACTATGTAGTGTAGTCACTATACAGTTCCGGTAAAAAATATACAAAATAAATTCGAACTGTCTGACCCTGAGGTGCATCATTAAAATTGTTTTTATCCACTGGAAAAATAAAAAGGTGAAGGACATTTTCAAAATGGTGAAGAAACCCATCTGTTAAATTTAAAAAAGATTACATGAAAAAAAATAATTCCTCAAACAAAACAAAAGCTTCTCTTAAAAAAACAAACAAACAAAACCATTGTCCACACATCCTTAGCATTAGCCACATTAGCTGAAGGCCAAAAATTGAATTGGGGAAGGTTTTCTTTTTTCCACATTAATAGGCAGTAGACATTCTGGGAAAACTGTGCCCCGTTTTAATTTGAGTGGGGTTTTTTTTTTCCCCCCAGACCAACTTTATGTAAATTGCAAAATGTTTTTCTTTTTTAATAATGTTTTTTATTTTATATGGAGTCATGGCTTTCATTTTTTATGGAATCTTTTTGAATTCTGAGAGATGTTTTTTTTTTTAAATGTCTGTCATTGTTATCAAAACATAATTAATATGCACATTTTCATTTAAAACTTTCCAGATTACAGATTTAGTTGATTTCTCTTTCATTAGTGCATGTGAAAACCTTAATTTCCATAAACCTACAAACACATCCATCTGTTTGTGTGTTCTCGTGACCGTCCAGACACCTTCTCAATAGTTTCATGGTGAACTCCTCCTCTGAGTAAATGTGCTGAGTCCATCCGCTGCTCCTCTTAACTACCGGGGGGAAAATCACAGGCATCCGACCGCAAAGGGACATAATGAGCCCAACAGTGGAAAACAAATTGGTTCTCTGGGGAGCTCTGATTCCTCCGTTGCTACCTGGTCCGCCGCAGAAGTCAGAATAATAAAAAGCGTTATCTATCGCAATTGGGGTTAGTCCTACTGAAGGCCGCGTGTGTTCAAAGCGTAAACAACAGGAGTGGCATCCATATGCGTGTTTACATAAAACAGCTCAGCGTGGCACCGTAAAGTCTGATAATGTGTGAATAAACACAGTGAAAGGTCAGACTGAATCATTGTGTCAGATGTGAATTCTAATGGCACAATGGATGAGAAAAAACATGTTGTTTATGTATTTACTGGCCATTTCCTACACTGCTTTATACATCTATTCATCATCTCCTGTGGGCACAAAATGGTATTATGCTCTGTATGGTGCATTCAGAAATAGTCCCATGTTGTGCTTTAATAAGTCCACCCACAGCAACCACCCATTCCACATTCTCTGTCTGTGCCAACCTTACTTAAACACATCTTATTAACTATATACTAAGCACGAGCAGTTTTTCTTTTTTAGACTGCAATAATCGCTTTTTAAAGACAAGTTTACAGCAATAGTGTTATCTATCGCACGCAAGTGGGTCTCATCTTCCGTGGTTCTCCCTGAGGTTTGGGTTTTTTGAGTTTTTCCTTACCCTGATGGAGGGTCTAGGGTTGGGGGGTGTTGTCAAGTACAGCCCGTTTGTCTATTTGCTGCCTTTTGTCTTTTAATCAACATTTTCTTAAACAATATTTGAATTTAAGTGTAAATATTTGGCAACATATATTAAGAAAATAACCAGTTTCAATGTCATCTCAAACTTGATAACCCAGAAAATGATGCATTTTCAAATTTCTCAATTGCAACTCTAATTAATAAATGAACCTATATTTAATTAACATACATTCAAACCTGTTGTTGTGTGCGTCTTTTCAATGCTGTTTCACCAGTTTCTATTTACTTTCAACATGTTCAAAAGCCCTGCTTAAAGAAACTGCATTTATTTTTTTCTAGAAATGTTTTTATATTTTACTTTACAACAGCGAAACATTCATGTATGTTCCATTTACTCACAAATTTAGAGTTGCAACACTGCCGTACCATTAGGCTATACTGTGACCTTAGTTTGTACCGTAGCTCATGCCACTGTCACTCTTGTTCAATATGTTCCACCTACATCAAAAATCAAGTGCAGTGTAAACAAATATGTTGTGGAAAAAATAGCTTTTATGTTTGCAAACCTGAAAGCCATATTCTAAAACAAACATCAACCGAGGTGTTTTGCATAGTACAAGAGATGAATACATAATCTCATCGCTCTCACTCGCTCTGACCCTGATTTGCTGTAGAAACTCTGTAAATCAGTTTAACAATATTGCTTTGAGCTTGAAGTTTACAAAAGGAGCTGATGGATGGAGTTATCATCTATTGAGGCTTTAACTTTATAATTTAAGCCATAATATACAATAGTTATCACATTTACCAGCAACAGTTTTTTTTATTTTTGGCATTGCACACCAACATCCATATCCTCCATTTATCTCTTATTGGTTTATATGCTAATAACAGTGTCTTTGTAAGCACCTGACTACACTACAGTTGTGCATTAACGTCCTTGAATCTGCCAATGACAAACAGAAACTCCAAACTTTTATTATATTCACACCTTTTTTCACCTTTGCATGTGATAAAGGAGACGAAATGTCACAATACAAAATAAAGCCCACTGTAACTGTCATTCAACACAACTACCGTTTCTATTTGTTGGTGTCAGTCATTCAAGTGTTGTTGCACTGATGGGTGTTTCTCTTTTTTTTAACAAATGAGTGCCAAAACCTAATTGTTGCCACTTTTCTGAAGGAAGCAGCCTGCCAAGTGGAACTCATCATCATTCACTTATCACAAAGAGTCACAGGGGTGATAAGACCTTTCTGCTGTTTCGTTAATTAAACACTATTCTTTCCTTCAGAGGGAAACGTAATGAATTGTTGCTTTACCTCCTTCTAAAGGGTTTGTTGAGGGAGTGAATGGGAAATCACTGACTTGAAATGATTGCTTTTCACACTTGCACTACTTAAATAGAAAAGAAACTTGAGGGGATTTCACTAAAACGTGCAAAACTGTTCATTTGAGTCTTTGTATGTGTTATTAAGTGATTTAATACAGCTTTCCATTGACTTCAGAAGAAATACACATTAAATCAAACTAAGTTATCCCAAGGCATATTAAGAAACTGACCACTGTGGTCTATAGGTTGACACTAAAAGTTTCAAAATATGTGTATACTCTGTGTTTTAAAGGTTTGTGGTGATTTACAAAAAAATTAAAAGCTAGCAGTATTAAATTACTTTCATAACCTTAACCAAATAACGTTTTAGTGGTGATGGTGCCTGCAAATGCATCACCAGATTGTTTTAAAATGTATTGCACATAATTTAAGACATAGACACCCCAGACTTGACAGTAGCCTTGTTTCCACAGTGCTAAATGTTGTACCCTTTTTTGAAAACAAGCTAGAATTCATCATCTGTTTCCAGTTAGCAGCTTTCAACTTAAGATGTGATGATAAAACGCTACACTTTCTCCCCAAAACATGATGGAATGAACCAGCTGAAAGCCTGTGTTCCCATGGAAGCAAAGACTAGAACAGAAACCATGTCTGCTTCTCATTGCAGACTGTTAATCAACAAACGTTAAAGAAAAACAAGCTGGAGGTAACTACCCTCATCTCGGTGTAAACCAAGGTCGACGTTGGCTTCCTCCCACTTTTTTCTTTCATCTGGAGTCTGTATTACAGCTTGGCTTGGGTATATGTTATCTGTGTCAAGGTTGGAATTACATTTGAAGGGCTAATCTACACAGTCGTTCTTGTACGGATGGAACGATGAGAAACAATTGTAAAACGATCACTGGATAGTAATAAAATATCAATTTATTGAGCTCAAATGAACAAATTAGAGGAATATGTGTTACACTAAATGGCACCTGCAACGTTCTGTTCTAGTACATTTTAAACAATTGATTGCTTTAATTTTAGTTCAGAGGCTCGAGAGACAGTGCCATGAAAAAGTGTTTGCCCCCTTCCTGATCGCTTATTTAAACAAAGATCACTCAAATAAACACAACATTTTTTTATTAAGGGAAAAAAGCAATCTAACCCTAACCCATGGTGGACTTGCTGCTGTGTTTTGGATCATTGTCCTGCTGCAGAACCCAAGTGTATTTCAGCTTCAGAACTGATGGATGGACATTCTCCTTCAGGATTTTTTGTTAGAGAGGAGTATTCCTGGTTCCATCAATCACAGTAAGTCATCCAGGTCCTGAAGCATGAAAGCATCCCCAGACCACTCACTACCACCACAATATTTGACTGCTGGTACGATGTCCTTTTTCTGAAATGCTGTGTTACTTTTACAGCAGATGAAACAGGACACACACCTTCAAAAAAGTTCACCTTTTGTCTCGTCAGTCCACAGGATCTTTTTCCAAAAGTCTTGGGAATCATCAGTGGGAAAACTGAGACGAGCCTTTATATTCTTTTGGTCAGTCATGTTTTTTTCCCTGGGACTCTGCCATGGATGCCATTTTTGCCCCGTCTCTTTCTTGTAGTTGAGTCATGAACACTGACCTTAACTGAGACAAGTGAGGCCTACAGTTCTTTAGATGTTGTTGTGGGTTCTTGGATGAGTCGTTGCTGTGCTCTTGGTGTCATTTTGGTCGGCTGGACACTCCTGGGAAGGGTCACCATTTTCTCCATTTTTAAATAATCACATTGGTTGGATGGAGACCCAAAGCTTTAGAATTGGCTGTGTAACCCTTTCCAGACTGATAGATGTCAATTATTGTTTCTCATCTATTAATTAATGTTAACAAGTCACCTTTTCACATAGGGCTAGGTAGGTTTGTATAGCTTTTTCCCTTAATAAATAAAAAAAATGACTTCAAAACTGCCTTTTGTGTTTACTTGAGTTATCTTTGTGTAGTATTTAAATTTGTTTGATGATCTGAAATGGTTAAGTGTGACAAATGTACAAAAAAAAAAGATATCAGGAAGGGGGCAAACACCTTTTTATGGCATATATATAAAACAAACTTTATATTTTATTATGATGATTCATTCTATCATTCATCCTCCACTGCTTCCATCTGTCAGTCAAATCTTGACAGTTCACAGATTGTACAAATCTATACCGCTTCTTTTTTCTTCAGAGAAATACTGTTTATCTTAAAGCTGAGATTAGTGCTAACAGATGTTTAAGATAACGTTTGTCTCGGAAAAGAAAACAGGAGTTATAGTTAACACTGCCATATACAGCTTCAGTCCATGAGTTACTATAACATAACATACCCAGCCATTCTGGTACTGTCTGAGTTCACACAGCAGGAAAAGAAAACTCTTCTCTCACACTTTATTTCTTATAGCAAGACCCCAAACATTTCATATCGAGATGTAAACAGTGAAATACAGTCAGTAGTGTGCAAACAGACTCCCCGCCATGTTACTTTAGATTACCATAGATGTAAAATAACAGGAGTGTCTCTGGGGCTAACATTAAAATCCAATATATTATTTCATAAAATGCACTGCTCACACAGCTCTTTCTATGCTGCCAAAACAGAAGTATGTTCCGTGAGACACAACATCACTTTGGTCATGTTTCCATCCTCTATATATTCCAGAGTTTTAGTCTTAACAATAGATCAAATAATCACTGATGGCATGAGCTTGCTGAAGGTGATGGTGCATTACAGGGGTGATCCAATGGGGGAATTAAACGTAGACAGAAAAAGGAGCGGACACAAAGACCCTTGAGGCCTTGTTGAATATATTGCCATTGTAATGGCCGGCCCTTATCTGCCAACAGCCCTTTCAACGTTCGTCACAGGTTCAGGGCGTTACTTAACCTTGCTAAGCCTAAGTAGAATGAGAGCGAAAATGATAATTGAGTGGTCATTACAGATGCGGATCCTGTGTTAATAGGCACTAAATGATCATCTAGGAGGGAATAAATGAGTCTGAATGGCTAAGTGGGAAACGGTGGACAACGGATATTACTTTCATTATTATTGGATAGTGTGATCGCTATTGGCATTTCCAGAAATAAAGTTGCATGGGGCTTGGGGAGCACTGGGCAACCCATAAAGCAGACACATCTAATTAGGGAGTGGAATTAAAGGCTCCAGCAGTGGATGGGTTTGTTTTAGAGACAGCAAGAGGCGGAGGATGAACTCAGCCTGCTTTCACCTTTCCTCTAGAACATCGTCTCCGTCATTTAAAAACTCGTAAAGATGTTGTTCAAACTTTGGAGACACATTAAGCTTCACGTTTTGTCCTTCCTTTCAGCGTTCACCTTGTCCTCTCTTGTCATCCCCTGCTCAAGCCGAGAACGGTGCTCGGAGATGGTCTTTATTCATGAGGCGGACAGAACATGCCGTACTCTACACTCATCCGAACGTAAGACGGACATATGGATTCATTTCGATGAGGTTCTTTTTAATGCATTTCTCTGCTTTCAAAATACAGCACCGAGAACTCCAAAGGAAGTTGTTTCAGTGTCTTTTTTTTACGAACGTGATTTAGTTCAAAAGACAAGCCTGAATGATGCGGTAAAGGAAGCACCGATCAGCTTTGACAGTTCCACTACAAATATCTAAACATGTCAAAGAAGAAACAATATCCCAATGTCAGATAAAAATGTGGGCTATATTTAAGCTGCCAAGTGATGCACATATCAGAGGGAGGGACAACGGGGTCGATGCTCGTTACAAAGAGCCATGAAAGTGTTGAGAGAGTTGATGAAAGCTGACTGTGTTTATTAAAGATGGCAGGTACCTTTGATAAGCGACCTTAAACTCATCCTCAGTCACTGCTCCATCCCTGAATGAAGAACACAAAAAGTACAACTCATGACTGGATTGGAAGGAAAACAATATTATTTATGACACCTTTTTTTTATTTTCATCTGTGTTATGGCCCTTAAAGCATCAAAACCAGCACATACCAAGGTCTATGTTGCATTCAGAATAAATTGTTATTCTTATATAACATTGCCACAGGAAAAGATATGTATTCTTCTAGTTGCCCTAACAGAACAAATAAAAAGCTTTATTTTATCTAACAACCTGAGACACATAATGATTATTCACAGTGCAAATCACTGTATGGACTTAAATGCATGACGTCAATATGAAAATACACTAAACTCATGCGAAGTCAGCAGCGCCATGGACTGAATAAAAGGCAAATACACACAGAGTAATGCCAAACAGCTAGACAGAAGTGTGGGGTCTACTGTTTAAATGTTAAATTAATAATAATAGTCTATTAATCAGACTATTCAGTTAATCAGTGGATCTCGATGCAGTGCAGACAGTTAAAGCCACTCGCTCCTCAGTAGAAATGTATTAACCAATCAGTTATGCCTCTATAGGATAGCACTTTACAATGTCGCTGGCCAACGGTACATTTGCTGAAGGTTTCTGCTTCAGTCACTAGTGCTGCTTTTTCACTTTTCCCATCGTTTTGCACTCTCTTCCACATCAGCAGCTCATTTCTTACAGCTGATTGGTTGTTAACCCCTACTTCAGCTTCGTAGTACCGGACCCAAGCCTCGACGTAAATATGTGCACATGCTGGCCATCAGAAAAGATGATCATTGTGCCAAGGATTGACACCCATTAAATGAATACATTAGTTCTCCTTTGTGCAGTTCAGTTAAAATTATTTACACACACTTATAACTGAAGACACTTAAAGATAAAAATGACTATTTTCTTCCGTTAATCCTGAACAACTTTACAAATCGGGTTAGGCTCAAAAGAAGCAATGCAGGTGGAATAACTGGTTTCTTATTGGTCTATGGACTAATGGGTGCCCTTAATGTCACTAATGCTGAGTTATGCACTGAGTATGAGAGAGAGGAGTCCTGTAAATAGACAAAATCTAAAACTGCCCAAGACTGAACAAAAGTAATAAAAATAGAAAATAGCCAGCTGAAGAAAAATGAAGTGTGTTCCCATGTGTTTCCAAGGCTGGAATTGTCTCAGAGACAAGAATACACAGTGACATGTTTGGAGCACACCTTACCACAGGAAGTCACATAATCCCTGGCACAGACATTATAGACTGTAGTAGCTGTCCCACATATTCCTCTGTAGGTCACTTCGACAGCTTGGCACTGCTTTCTTTGTCCTCTGTGAAGGGTTGGATTGGAAAGGGAGTTTTGAAGGCTGTGTGTGTCCTCTCCACATCTCACGTTATATCCACTTGACATCTCCAAAATGTTCCATATGAAAAAGATAAAAAAGCTGTAGTTCATTGTCATTCTAATCTTTATGTTCACCAAGGGCAAAAAGTAATGTGTAAGGCTGTCCATGAAGAAGTAAAGGGAATTTATGAGTCCAGAATATGACAACAATGACAGATGATAGCAAATGGAAAAAGTGGCATTTAAAATGACATTTTTGTTTTTTTAGTTTCTTTATACTGCATCTTTAATGTAATAATTGTGTCTTTTATACAGCAGGATGACAAATTAACTGTTCACTTATTGCTTTTCATTAAATGTCACGAAGCCTAAGGATTTTGTTAAACTTTGTGGCATTAAAACTCTCTGCCACTGCAGTTTTCTAAAAGGCTGCCAACATCCATAAGCTTCATCTTTCTGTCCACCTTTTAAAGCCTGCGCTGCTGTGTCTCACAGGCTTTAAGTGCCTTTCAGAATCAGCGTTGAGATTTTATTGATTACTTTAAAAACACACATAAACATAGTTTACGTGACCAACCTTTTAAACTGTCATGAGTTATTGCCACAGTTATGTGCTTAGCTAGAATGCTGCTGTCTGCAAAGACTTTGCTATCAGTGCTTTTAGTGCAGGAATATAAAGACTTTAATTTACTCAGACAAAAATGATTGTTTCTGAATCTTAGCTTGGGAACAAACTTTTGCACTTGATGGCACAAACTGATCTAGCTATCTGCAACAAAGAGAAAGGTTGTGTTGCATTAAAACATACACTAACGTTAACACAACTGTGACATGCAGTATATGAATAAATAATTAATAAACATGTACTTTATATGAGAATCCTATGAGAATATATAAGAAATACAGACTGCGGATCATTGGAGAAGAAAACAGTACATTGATATTGTACTTAAAGGAAAGATCATGTCAAGGCTAAAGTGCAGATTGCAGTTCTCCTTCTTTTAAGAGCATGTAGACAAACCCAGTAACACAGGGTTGGCAAAACAGGTCTGATGGTGGTTTCACAAAACAAAACCATTCAGTTAATCACCTAATAAACTCTAGCAGTGATTGTGTGTCGGCTTTATCCTTCATTCTTTTTTAAATAAACAAATTCAGGGTGTTATTTTGATGTCACTAAATCACAGTTTTGACTCATGTTCCATTTTGTTCAACTGTATACTACTGCATCACTTCACACAATGCACTATGTCTAAATTTGTCAATCCCATCACATTGCACTGTTGTCCATGTAATTTGTTTCCATCGGCTACGATTTGGACAAGAGGAGAACAGCACATTGGGATATTACGGCACAATACAAATAGTAGTAATTATTTATTGTTTTTCACAGAAAGGTACGCACTAAATTGCTCTCATCGTGTTAGCTCTGCAATAAAGAGCATTTTGCTGCCCTGAAGCTGCTCTTGAACTGGCTGTACCTAAAGTCGCCTGCCGTATGTTCCGGTGTTAAAGTTTTAGCTTTTCTGTACCTCATGTTCAATGTCACAAACACACCAGGACTCAGGGAACAATCAACAAAGCTCTCCAATTTTGTTGTCGAGCAGTGTAGCAATTTGGTGGCTACTTACCTGCCAGCTTCACTTCACACGGTGAAAAGTAGTGGGTAAAATCGAGCAGTCCCTCAGAGTATTTTCATCACTGATGCCAATAAATACCTGCCACCAGTGCATTGGCTTTTGACCTGGGAATGAATGATTGATGCTGATTGGAACCACTTACATTGAGGACAAAAGCCAGATTCTAGTGGGTTATTTTGTCAGGGTAAAAGGGGAATAAGTGGAATGAATTAATTTACATGGTGGCAGCCAGGTCAGCATCAAAGTGGGCCATGGGAACTGGGTAGGACCAGTGCTGCTGAAAGAACAGGTAAAGAGAGAGATAAAAGTCAATGGTAGCTATTGCCTGAACATCGTATGAGTGGGGCTTGTCCAAAAATAACAGTTGTCAAACAGTAATGTGGGAATTTTCAGTAACGGCTTTATTAAATTAGTGCAAAAGACAGACATAACTCATTCAAAATGTCAACTTTTTCTTAAAGGTGGTCTTCCAAACGAACCCACACACTCACTGCGTGCTTTTTCGATGAGCTTGAGAGAAAACAGAAACTCAAACTATACACCAGAACCACAGCCCGCAGTCTTCTTGTTCTTCTTCCTCTTTAGGTTTTCTTTTACGAAATTGGAAAGGGCAAAAGTGACAATAGACAAATCCAACCTAAACACATGGCAGTCATGGACTTAAGACACCTGATTCTGCAAGTCATCACAGAGTTCAAAACCATAAAAAACAATGAGATGTTACAGGAAAGTTCTCACACATCAATAGCATTAGAAATAGTGCCTAAAATCCACCAAAAGAGATTCTTTTTTCTTATTTACTGACTGTGGGTGACTGAAGAACTTGAAAAGTACATAAGTTAATCAATACTGTATATTTATACAATGGTAAAAAATAAAATATTTATATAATCATTTTTTTAAGGTTTTACTTTCACCGTTACTATAAAGATATACAGTTTTCCACTCCATGACAACTAATAAAAACAGAACAAAACTGGAGAAACTCTAGAGAGAGTTACAGACTTTAAAAGGCTTATGGCTACCATCTTGTCCTAAAAGACCACGAGCACTGCAAACAAAGACATTAGCTTTGTTCTCTCCGTCTAAAACCAGATAAAACACAGTCTGCGACGAGAAAAGAACAAAATACATCAAAATCAAAAGTCAATGCTCTTCCATTTGGCCAGAAAGCTCAGGCTTTTTGCAATTGCTGGCCTGACGAGGGAGGTCAATATGGAAATGGGGAAAGTGGAATAAAGAGGGACGGATTATGGATTGGATCTGTGGGTAAGGAAAGGAAAGGAAGGGAGCAAAACATAGGAGGTAGCCATGAAGGATACTGGGAGGTCATGTGTAGCTTTATGAGACATTACAATATCAATAATGTGATGTTTCAAGTATCTCCTGGCGATGTGCCACGGACAATGCTAAAACCCAGTGTTTGCTGCCTGTGAACAAATAAACTGAAAGAGAAAGCATGAAAAAAACAGTAGGATATAAGTGAGATTTCTTGAAAAAGTCCGAGTAGTGTTGTATAGCAGTTGCGCCAGTGGGGGTTGTTGTGTTTCCTTATTTGATTTGTCATGGTGAGAAGACTTCTTCTCTTTTCTTCTGCAATTCTTTTCTCTTTTTTTTTTTTTTTTGTCTTCGTCTCCTGCTCTCCTAAGCCTGGGTTGCGTGGGGGAGATAAGTCGCTGCTTTTCAGTGTTGCAAAAAAAGGACTACAGGAGGTTTTCAGCAGAATCTACAGGCCTGGAGAGAAAGATGAAAGAGGAGAAGACGGCGGAAGGAAGACAGAGACAGAATGGAGAGGAGAAAAAACAAAGGAGAGTCAAAGTCATTGCCGAGCCAAGATGGAGTACAATCAATTACACAAGACAGGTGATGCTATTGTGCCATTAAAGATTCAGTGAGTACAGCAGAGAAGTTATAATTGCCCACTCTAAGTCCACCTTTGGACTGGAGAAACAAAGTAATTGGCTTTAATGTGAAAGTCCTCTTGAAAGTGTGCCAGTGGACAGTTCAATCAATATGGTGCAAGCAACACTTTCTCAAGTGAAAAAGCCTGGAGGTGCACTGGTGTTTTGATTTATCATGCCACCGGAAAAAGAGAAAAAAAAAAAAGCTTTGTAGATCGGCTTAAGTGAGGATTTATAGAGTATGGACACATTTCTTGTAAGATACTTAGATTTTACTTAAGAATGAGTTGGGTTTATGGTGCAGTGGACAGCTCTAAAGCAGAATATATGGCCGTTTGTCCAAGGAATTAGCTTTGAGATTCACGGTGTTCGTGAATCTCCTGCTTCATCTCAAATCCGCTTCAATTCACATAGCTTACACTTTAAAAAGACACATCGTAATATAAAGTAATGCATGACTCTGGTTCTCTGGATTGAACAAGTCAAACAACACATCTTCGTGTAGGGTATGTTACATTCAGTAATGTGACATTTGAATTTGTCTCATCAGTCTTGTAGAATTGCTGCTTGGAAATGGGACCCAACACACACACACACACACACACCAGCACTGGTTTAAATACACACAGCAGCCACACACACAGTGCAGTATGAAATGTGAGAGTCTATTGATTGCCTCTCTGCCAGCCATCTCCACCAAGACTGCTCCCTATTTCTGACGTTTGGAGACGGCCAAGCATTCGACAGAAACTATTCTCGCTCCTGCTCACCATTTCGCTCATTCGCCGCCTTCTTTTCCAAGCGCTGTCTCATTTTAGTATCCATTTTCGGAGAGGACTGAATTGGATAGAGCACACTGGGTGTCTACTATGTCCTTAAACTCCACTTTAGGACAAAGTAGAAGCCAAGCTGTCCGACAACACTTGAGTTAAAGGTGAATGTTTGGATAATACGTCAATGCAGGTTGGACCAAAGCACCAGAGGGTTCAGGGAAAGGTCTTAGATCTACTTCGTTTCAATTGTGCTTCTCAGAAATGAAGGCTACTTTAGTGCATTAGGCACAAACTAAAACCGTGCAGATCCAATAAGACAGTAATAAAGCAGCCTATTTCGGTGAGATATGAGACCACAGTCATTCCTCATAAAAGAGTCATTCAAGAACTGTTGCAAATTTAAATTATTATAAAATAATAATTAAGAAGTTTTACATATGGTAAGCTTGGTTAAAATTAAGGAAGTTAACGACATTTATAAAAAGTGTTAAGAATACACTGGCAGGAAAAATATTATTTTGAAATACCATGCAACATAAAGTGCTCCCTATATCTGGACTGTGTATGGTGATATGTTGTCTCATACAGTAGCAGCACAATTTTGCTAAAAGTGTTACAAACCAATTCTTGTTACAGTGCACCCAGGTCTAAATACAATGTGTGTGGGACTCTACTCCTTTGAGAGAAACTCATTTAGATGTAGCTTGATGTGTGTGGAAAAAAAACAAAAACAAAACAAAAAAAAAACCACATGGTGTGAGACATAAATGGACTGCGACCTCCCACAGTGTTAGGGCTTTATGATAGCAGTGTAGAACAGTGGCAGTGTGTAACAGTGCTGTATGCTCACACAGATCCAGGTTTGAAAGATGGGGTGTATGTACTATAGACATTGCTCCCTACTTAACAGGCTTACCTTTAAGCCTTGTTTTAACAGTTAATCTGGCAAAATGCATGCTGCAGAACGTAGTGTAAAACATCCAATTTGGAGGTGTCAATTTGTCATAGCGACTGTTTGCTTCTAAAGGCTTTGCTGTTGCGTTATGTTTGTGTGACTCCTTTGTTACCGCATGAGTGGGCTGTGCAGTTGCCCACACTGTTTTGGTCAAAGCCGTGCGATGCTTTGCTGAATAAATTGTCAGTCGGTTTCAAATTGTCACGAGTTGTGACTACTAACGTGCCAATACGTCTTTGTGTTTGTTGTTTCACTCTTTATTCTTTCACATCTGCAACAGCCCTGTTTCTGTGCTCACTTTCTCCACAATAGATTACGGCACATATTGAGAAATGTGGACCACAATTTTCCAAGACATGGCAAAATGAATTGGACTGTACACTTCAAAGAATTCTAAAGCAATCAATGCATGTCTGTATGGCAGTGAATAGCTAATACGGTGTAGGGTACATATAAGTGCTGTGGATTGATTTTTCTTTCTCAGTGTTTTTTTCAGCAGAGTTAAAAAACACCTGAAAGCACCCAAGATGCACGAGTAAATATATTTGTATAAAAAGTTTTCTCTCGGGCTAAAAGTCAAGGCATTAAAATGCATTGCTAAATTGATTTATCTCAGTGTGGTACACAGGTATGAACAAAAAGGTCAATATCAAGCAACATCATGATACAGTGAATAATAAAGCACTACTCTATATGCGATCAGGAAGTGGGGCTGGATAGATAATATAAATCCTAACACCAAATGA
This sequence comes from Rhyacichthys aspro, assembly GCA_036850595.1. Lineage (NCBI taxonomy): Eukaryota > Metazoa > Chordata > Actinopteri > Gobiiformes > Rhyacichthyidae > Rhyacichthys > Rhyacichthys aspro. The sequence goes on from CM072153.1 coordinate 10,664,241, forward strand.
AGGTTATTTTAAACACTAACATCAGAGCTTCATACTACTTTTGAGGTGCAATAGCTTTAATGTTTTGTGATGGAAGTTTTATTTTGAAATGCTTAAGCCTAATGTCACCTGTGAACCTCTCCTCATGGTAATGTTTTTTTTTAAGATTACAGATGGTCCCTATAGGAACTTTTTAGGTACCACCATGGGGTTATAATGATCTATCCAGACAGATTTACAACCACCCTGGTATTTCTCACTCTGACCTCATGTCCACCAGGTTCATTTAGGTCTAAAAATAGATAGGCCAACGATGTCCAGGTTATGGATTTTTCTGGACCAGTAGGGACTGTGGTAACTTATAAAAGGCCAGGTAACTGTGCACCATCTGATCTTCTGTCCGAGCAGAGTAGACACACTCTTTTTGTTTGTATTAGAAAGAACAGACAACGACGTTTTTTCCACTACTAGTCCATTTCAGTTTATGAAGCATGAACCCCTATTTTTCTTTTTTTAATATTTTTTTGCAATGCCTGTACATGATTACATTACTTTACATAACCATAATAAAACAAAATAATAAAAAACAAACAAAAAAGCATATTATTGTATGTAGATTTTTGCCAAAGTAGCATGCATTTAGAATTACTAGGGCAAATCTTCCAGTCAGTTATAAAAAAAAATAAAAAATAAAAAAAAGGCTTTCTTTTTAATCTACATCTGTGTTCATAGCAGCAGTATATTTAACATAACATTCTGAGTAGTGTTGTCGTTTTTCAGAATGTAAACCCTTAAAATACACATATGGCGCGCTCCCCCAGCTGCCAACGCTAAAAGAAGCTCTACTGTGTAAATTCCCTTCACTTAACTCACCTCCCGCACTATAGCTACACCAGTGCAAACGAGCGTATTTACATTTCACAACGCTAGACAGAAAAAGTTACACGTGAACCTATTTGAAAATGCCGAACAATAACCCGATGGAGTATCAGAGCGGAGTCACTGACATTGACTTATCACAGTCTATCCACTTATTGGAAGTCTCTGTGGCTAAATGCCTGAGCTTAAGCAGAAAATGTAAATTTAACAAGCTTTGGGAGAATCAAACGGGGCACTGGAGGGAAAAGCGAGTGCTCGGAGCCTTTCTAATTGCAGAGAGGAGAGGAGTGTGACAGCTGATTGGTCCAGGTATGTCACGGCTGTTACACCGAGAGCACTGCCACCGCAGCATGAAGAAGAAACATTAGACAGCGAGACAGAGAATTTGCCAAGGTGTAACAATGGCTATAATCAAAGTTAATAAGCCGCACCAAGCTCCAATTTAATCATGAATGAATTAACCATCAAGAACAAATTTAAACAGGAACTTTCATGACAGAAGTTTACATAATTTCGGCTAGGATAAGGTTTAAGTTTAAAGCAGAGGTAGGTAGATGAGTAATGAAAGTGTACTTTGTGTTCCGTAAAGAGAAAAAAAAACAGATCTAATATCCTATGCCCTGACTTTTCTGACTGTAAGTAAATGGTTTAGTCTCGGAGCCAACAGCAAGTTCAACAGTTCGCTTTTTTTTCTGATAAAAATGCTTTTACTGTGGACATTTTTATATAACGTCCCGCCTGCAAAGAACTATACTTTCTGAGTCATTTTGCTTTAAAGTTAATGATTTGACATGAGCACAGATTTTAGCAATGTCTAGTTGTATGTATGATTATTTGAGACGACAAAAAAGGCCTTATCGTTTCTCTGAAGTAGTTTAAAAGTGCCTTCGATCCGACTTTAAGCGTTATGTAAATAAAAAGTTATGAATATTTCAATCATTGATGAACTCTTGCTCATTTGTAGACCATTAGCTCATTGAGAAACTTTAGTAAACAGGTTTCTGTGTAGCATAAAACGGACACTGATCAAATTTATTCAAGCAGGAGGCATAAATAAACAAGAACATTTTCTGTTTTGACCAATTTGGGTACGGTCCATTAAAACCTTTCTACAATCGCTACATGGCAAGCCACTTCTTTGTGTTGTTGCACTTTTTCACTTAGCATTTCTGCACAAAAACACAGCTTTTATCTTGGAAAGTACAGCTAAAAAAGCCCTCAGTTCAAAGTGCACATCATACATAAAACATAACTACGAGGAACGCATATATTCTTTAATGCTGCAAACAAAAAAGACTCATTATTAGAGAAATGCTTATGTGAAAAGTTCAAATTTAATTGCTTTCGCTATCGCCCTGGAAAGTGCCTGACCTATGTGAACCGCTGCTGAATTCAGAACACTAAGTCTTGATAAGTCTTTTGTCTTGAGGGATGCTACATTTCTTTAAACAGCCCAGAGAGACTGTTCATATCTCCGCTTCGAGATCAAAACCACTCCAAAGCTTAATAGAGTCGGCCCAAACATTTCTCCCTTCAAAGGCCGCTGAGTAAAAAGCCATATTTCTACTCAAGTAAATAAGCCCCAAAACATCATGTCTCTGTAGCCGGAAGGAGATTAGTGCAGAGCCGCGGAGAGGAGAGGAGAGGAGAGGAGAGGAAAATGGCTGTCAGAGCAAAACGAAGGATCACGTTGCCGAATGGGAAAAAAAATAAATAAAAAGAAGCCGCAAACAGGTATGGAGGTAAATTAGCAACATCTTGGCTGGGTTCCGTTTGTTTTATCGAAAGGTAAATGCTTTGTTTTCAACCTAACCCTATCTCCACTTGTCTTACACTATTCCCATGGGTAGAATTGCAGAGTTGCACAGAAAAGTAGCAGTGCATTACCGTCTACAGTCTAATCTGCCGTTGAAGCCGGTAATCCTGCATGGAAAAGACTTCAGCGCGTGGTATGAGCCTGCAGACCAGACTAAATTGCCTCGGAACAGGGTGAATTAGCGCCGGGCTGTGTACATCCTGCCTATATGTGAGTATCAGCGCACCTTCCCTCAAGAGATTCTCCTTTTTATCACCTTATTTCACATCTTACTTCCCTCATAATCCGGAAGAAGCGCGAATATAAGCATCAGAGGCACAAACGCAGCCGTCTCCGGAGGCCGGTCAAGTCCACCTTTAGGAGACAAATATGGGTTATTTATACGCTGGTCAGTTTCAGAAATTTATGGTTGGTCACGCTTGATGTGGGTTTTATTAAGAGCAGTGAACAGTGAGGCTGCTGCAAGGAATAATGTCAGTTCGTATGTGGACTGATGGGGGGCAGTGTTGTCATCTGTGCTGTTTGAACCACTGAGTCGAAATGGAGAACTTCAATTTGTGATTCAAAAAAATAAGAGATCATTTTCGTAATAGCAGGCATTTTTCAAACTACTGTCAAATGGGTTTCACAGCTATTTTAGGTCCTATATTTCAAAAGGTTTTCATATCCTTCCACTGTACATAACTAAAAATGCATTTTACGCTCTCCTATTCACTGCCCAAGTCTGCGTCTCAAAAAGTCTAATGTAAAAATCAAAATACAGCATGTACAAATGTATAACTCATACAGCTACAGTAAATTTGCTTACTTCTTGCTTAACATATGCAGGATTTCTGTGTGAATTTTGTAAACAAACCTGGCCCCACAGCTCTCTGTCACTGTGCTCGTCAGAGAATGAAATGACAATGACAAATCCAGGTTTATTTCGGCTTTTCAACAAACTTAAGTCACCTGTCATATGAAGTTTCGGAGCTGGGATTGAAGAGAGCTACACATTCAAAAAAAAGTCCCTCGCAATTTGTTAACAGACACCTCCACATTGCTCTACAGCAGTGGTGTCAAACTCAAAGTGTTGAGGGGCCACGATAGTTAATAAGAATCCTTTCATGGTGACATTTGAAAGCTTTTATTAAATTTTGAATGTGAGGTTTCATCTTCATTTGAGTCTTACAAAAGTTATCCTGAACATTAATTACCTCCTTTTATGGAAACTGGTTTTAGTTGGATCTGACCTGGTTTTAGATGGATTTGAACAGGTTTTACATGGATTTAAACACGTTTTACTTGGATTTGAACAGGTTTTAGATGGATTTGAACATGTTTTAACTGGATTTGAACAGGTTTGAGATGGATTTGAACATGTTTTAGATGGATTTTAACAGATTTGATTTATCTTTGTAGCATAAATCAAACCTATTCAAATCCAATTAAAACCTAATGCCAAAAATATAACCTTCTAAATGTACTGAAGGGCCACATAAAACATTGCAAAGGGCCGCATTTGGCCCCCGGGCCTTGAGTTTGACATGTGTGCTCTAGAGAGCCACTGATTACATTTATTTATTTTTCAGGGGTGCACGGTAGCGGAGTGGTTAGCGCTCCCGCTTCACAGCAAGAAGGTCGTGAGTACGAATCCCGGCCGACCCAAGAAAACATCGTTGGCCGATTGTAGCCAACTCAAACATCATTGGCTAACTCTGGTCTTTCTGTGAGGAGTCTGCATGTCCTCCCCGTGTCACCGTGGGTTCTCTCCTGGTACTCCGGCTTCCTCCCACCGTCCAAAGACATGCATGTATAGGTCAATTGGTGACTCTAAAGTGCCCCTAGTGGATGAATGTGAGAGTGAATGGTTGTCTGTCAATGTACGTCTAAGTGTCAGCCCTGTGACGAACTGGCCACTGTCCAGGGTGTACCCCGCCTAAGGCCCAGAGCTGCTGGGATGGGCTCCAGCCGCCCGCGACCCCACAAAGTGGGATGGGCGGTAGAAGATGAAATGAAAAAAAAAATAAATTATTTTTCATCTAAATTTGCACATTTTGTAATTTTAAAAACAACTGAAGCAAGGTGTTTTCTGCTAAATTCTGCCCTTTTGCAGAATCTGATTGACTCTGCCGTCTCATAAAGAGGCACCGTCACAGGGGAGCACTTGTGATCACACCACTTGATGATCTATGAGCCTTCTGAGAATTTATCACACCACAATCTTTATAGAAGTATGTTGCGCTAAACTCCTGTTGATCCCAGCATTTGGCATCCGATGGGGCAGAAGTGTTAGTATTCCCCCCTCGATCCCCTGGATTTAGCTACCATCGCCATAACTGCAAACAGAGACGTAGCCAGCTTCAGAAGATGGGGTATACATCAGATCTGTGGACTCGCTGTGCCCTTCTGTCCTGAAGGGTTACTTGCATTATTTAAGGGTCTGTACAGCAAAGCCCAGTGGAGTTTTCTATCACTCAGAGTTATAGCAACAGTAGCCCACAGAGGATAAGGCTCTACTTGAATTTATAAAGCGGACTGAAAGCTGAGTATGTGTCTTGCGGCACCAAAGATTCACATCTGATTGACAAGTGATTTCACAGTGCACAAGATTGTTTGAGTTCTTTTCATTTGTAAAAGATAAACAAGCCAGTTTCACATTCTTCTAGTCAGCACAAACAAACTTCTGTTCCAGTATAATTGCATGAAAACTCGCACGGTAAATTGATTCTTGTTCCACTTTTTGGCTGCGTAAAGCACAGAAACATGACTCTTATAAGTTTATTTAGGGATAATGGGATTTTGGAGATAGAAAAAGGAGGAGAGTTTCTTCTTTTCGGTTGTTTTCTGTCTGTCTGAGTAAACAATGCAAAAAAAATTCAAAAAGAAAATGATTGGGCATTGTTAGTTGTTGTTGGTTGGTGTGATAATACTAGTAGAGGCTGTGTCACAAAAAAAAGGTTGATTTGACCCATGGATTTTGGCACCTTCCTCATAAAAGGCAGCCTCTCTTCACCGTTGACCATTTTGTTATTTTGTTACAATAACCTTTTGTGTAATGGGGTCCTAAATTGATATTGGAGCACTGAACCTAGACATTGTAACTGTAATTCAACACTTAAAAATAGACTGTGACTATTTGCGTTGTTTTTAAACTGCGGCAAGTACACGACAAATTTACTTGCCACTTCATTAAGGCTGGGAAAATTAGCACGTTAACTTTTTCCGTTATTTTTTTCCATTCAGTGTGCAAAAAAAAAAAAAAAAACAGTTGTTAATTTGACATAATGCACCCTCCACAACACAACACCTCATTTTCATTTCCTGTGGCTAACGCGGCTGCATACTCGATGTCTTTGCACTAAAAGTTTCTCATTAAAGCTATTATTTATTTATTTCTTATATCATTTTTTATCATAAAAAATATCATGTCATTATCAGTTTTGAAGTCTGAATAATCCAATTTATACTTTTCTATGTAAAACTTATTAAAATTTACATGCTACACAAAAGTTAAAGAATGGAGAAGTTAAATGGTTCAAAAATAAAGTTGATTACCTTCTGTCAAATTGAAGATTCAGTGTGTTTATTCAGTTAACAAGTTGAGTGATTGATGGCGATTAAATACAGCCAGATTCATCTCTACTCTTTTTACTCTAGGTTGACATCAGAAACATAGCATACACTAAAGGTACAAATTTAAAGTGGTTGAATCTTATTTGGGTTAAAAGTTATTCTATTCATAAGCTTTTGGTACCCAAAGCACTGCAAGTGAAAATTACTCCCGTCTATAATGACACCTTATGCTATACTCTCTATAATCTGTGTGTGAGGCATACAGTGTGATTGATCTTGACTGACATTGTATGTGAGGCATGAGCATAGTACAGACGTATTAGGAAGCATTCATTTAAATGTTCAGGGAGCATGCCAGGGCGGTGTGAACTACTGCATTCCCCTCTTTTGTGTATTATTAATGAGGTCATCAATTAATCATAGTATCACACAAAAGTTTGACTCCAAAAACTCAGCAGTCATTCAATCCCGAGGTGTTATAATGACGTATTTTAGCACAGGTCTAATAAAAGAACAAACACAACAGAGGTATAAATGAATGAAGCAAGCAGTCATGCATACATCTGGATCCCAGTGGGTGAGAAGAATAAAAGCGAAGAGTTTAATCTCCACACCTTTCTTCTTGTCCCTCCTCACATCTACCCCTCTGGCTCCTTTCATTCTGCTCCCCCTCATCTCTCTGGTGCGGGTCAGAGTTCAGTCCCCAGATAAGGGAACTGAAACAGGATACTGTGAGGCTCTCTGTTGGACTGTGTGACTATACACTGCAGCAATCAGTCCTCTCTATCTGTCCCCCAGCACGGGTATGTGTGATGAGCTCAAACACTCATCGCCTGTATCCAACCGTACACGGTCATGGTGGGTAGTAATATCTGTCATACTCACCCTGCCTCCCGAAGAAAATGTGTCTACAGCACTTTGGATGTTGCACCATATTTCTTAGCTCATCTTAAAAGGTGCTGTTTGTTTTTACTTATTTAGTTTGTGCACAGTTACACAGCTACAGGAAACAGTAGCTTGGATTGTTGTCTTGCTTGGTCAACATAAATATTGACCATTTCAAAATACAGATGGTATAGGCCAAGCTTCTTTTGCTTCACCATCCTTGGCTGGTGAAATATGGCATCAACATCCATGTAACAGAATTGGTCCATATTTAATATCTCATAAATCTTAATAGCTCAAAACTCCCTGCAGCAGTGACTACATGTTGGCTGATAGTGTCTATTTAATGTATTGGAAACACTGCAGTTGTACATAAAGTACTTAACAATACATAATAACTCTTATAGACAGCAAAATTATTACAATATACTTAACAGTAAAATACTCCACATCTGTACATTTCATAAATAATGACTGTAATGCGGCAAATGCCCAAGACTTTGGATTAATATTTATTACTATTGTCTCCAGTGTCTCCTAGTGTTTCATGTCCAACGACTACTCCCACAACCTGCCTTGTGCATACAGAAAATGTCAGTACAATGTCAATATTCGACCTATTTTTAGGTGAAAATGCTTCATCCATGCATCAGGAGATTTGCAAAATGTGAAGTGATAAAATATGGATTTACTCTCATAAACCCTGCTTCACAGTATTCTCAAATCTCTCTGGAAACACGAGGTATGCTTGAATTCAAACGGACAAGTACAAACAGCCCACATGGCCAAGAATATGTTCTGTGCACTGCTATTTGGTTAATAAATGCCACTGTCTATCACTGCGGTGTTTACAGTGGAGTAATGAATCCTGCTGTGGCTCAGGACACCTGAGGAGTAGACTCTGCTATAATGTCATCTTGGCATGTCTTTGCAATTATCGTGCTTTCTAGTTCAGGAACCATGGCGACCGTAGATAACAAAGTATCTCCCCAAAGGACACAAGCTTAAAGCTAACTGAGTGTTCCAGCTGGGATACTCCTGCCATAAAAGTTTGACAAGAGGTGGCTTCCCGCCCGGAAACGCTGACGCAGCATGGGCTTATGATTAGTGCGCTGCAGAGAAACCACGACTAATGGTCTATCAACGCTCGAGTGGCGCCTTCTCATGCTGTTGCTTGCTACGCATTGTCAGTTTAATTTAATACTTAAGGCTTTGTGTCTTATGAGTCAGGAGTTTTACACAAGTCGCAGGTAAGTAAGAACTCTAAGTGCATCATGAGAGATGGCTCCTTTAAGACACACACATGTAAAGTAATCAACGCTTCTGGAGAGATAGTCAGCGATAGCCTGATTGATCTGGGAGAAAGATCGATGGGTCATGCAAGATGCTTAAGATAGTGGGAGAAAATAAGGCGCTAAGACTGCATCGAGGAGCAATGGATTATGGGAAAGCTCAACTGACTACCAAACGAAGTAAGGGGGGAGGAAGCTGAGCCAGACGGGACATTTATATCACAGGCACTTTGTCAGATCTGGAATGTAAAACCTGACAGTTTTTCAATACAATTAAAATTCTTCTCATGCGGTGTCCGAAACATGATTAAAAAGTTTTACAGCTGACATAGGTAAGCTAGAAAAATGCCACATTTAAATAGTAAAGAATGCTTTTCCTTCAGCTATCAGTAATTATGTGTTTAGGCTTAATTTATGCAAAGAAAAAAGAATGAGACATAGTCAGGAGACATGACAGTGATGTGGTTAAAGGAAATGTTTCACAATAAAAAACAAAACTCAGACGGAGAAAAAAAAAAAAAAATGCTTAGAGCTGCATATATTTCCTCCCCTTCTTTACCTGTCATTCACACTGTCTCTGTCTTTTCTACCCTCCTGCTGTAATGTGCTCCTGGCAAGCCTTAGTTTAAATACAGAGAATAAGCAGACATTGGGGAAGACAGACTCCATGCCTCAAAGTTACAAATGATTTTTCTTTTCACTAAACTAGCAGTTGGATGCCGTCCATTATATTTCAGCAGTGAATAGAACAGACTGAATAATTCATGTTATTGCTAATGGCTTAAATGAGATATTCACAGTAAATTCTGGTTTGACTTCACAGGGAGCGCCCTAGGCAGAAAAAGTAACAAGACATCATTTTGCTAAATTGAATGGAATAAATGCACTCTTGGATAATGGGCTAATGTAAAAGACATACGCTATACCTGAAGAATTAACATGTCGGTACTATAGTCGTTGGTCTACTATATTAATCTAAGCATAAATGTTTGTGTTGGTGGTACTCACAGAATATGGTGAGCAAGAGTGTCCCGAGCAGCACGGCCAGGCTGCTGCTGTAAGAGTGAGCCGAGCTGCACAGCATCTTGTTCTTCTTGCACTCACACACCTGAACTTTGACTTCTGTGATGTTTGACATAGAGGGCACCCCCGAGTCAGTGATGAGCAACGGTAGCTGGTAGTTGGCTTTCTTCAGACTGTGCAAGAGCATGATCTGGGAATGTGTGGCTGTGGGTGACACAGAGACAAAAGGAGTGGGATTATTGTGCTGTGATTTTCTAATGAGTCTGACTTAACATTACAAACACATTTAGCCAAGCAAAGCAGAGCCGAAAACTCTTTTAAATAATAGACCTCCATAAATGGCTGCCACCAATCTCTGAGAAATGAAGCCACGAATATTGCCATTGGCCACATTGCGTAAGGCTGTTACATGTTGTTGCATCACACTTTAAAGTTGCTTAGAAGGAGCAAGATCTAATACTGAAGCCATTTCACTTCAGTCTGAAATGTGTCACAATATGCTAAGAGCACCTTTTCACTTGTCTTCGTTGTAAACTGTAAGTTTAGAGAGTGTTTTCTGCATAAACAAAAATGTGTCACATTGAAAAGACAGAGGAAACAACAGGGAACAGCTCAGGCATTCTGTCACTTGAAAAGTGTCTCAGTGTAGTCTATGGAAAAGAGTTTGAATGCTCATTTTTTCCTGATGCAGAGGAGCTGGGTTTGTATTGTATGTATGTATAAATTAACAAGATACAAAAACAGAAATATCCTGCAACGTTAGAATAACACTTTCACCATGAAAGTATTATAAGAGCTGTTTCCTAAATCAGTCATGGCTGCCACAGATTTTCAATAAAGATTGCTCATTTGCCAAAAAATGTTTGGTTTCCATATTTAGTTTTGTTGTGCAGCCTGTAGAGTTACTGTACTGTGGACTTTACGCATGTCACGGTCTTTTTACATTAAAGAATATGGCCACTGGTGGACATGCCAGAGGGTACAATGCCATATCCAGGACTTATAATGCATCCAGCACCTCTACTAAGCAACTATAACAGTAAACTGGGAAGAAAGAGAAATATGTTCTTGCATGTGGAAAGCAGTCTCGAATAAAGTCTGCACTTTTCCTACTACTCCAGGTAAGACGACGAAGCTTGTTTCAGTAGTGTTGTAGTAATGTATTGTAGGTCCTCTTGTACATCAAATGTCATGGACTAAATGACAAAATTATCCTTTTCATCTTGACACACGATTAAAACCGACTTTTCCAATGCTTTTCCTGGTCACTGCAGACCGGGGACAACCCACCTGAGCTACATTTTATTATACGTTCTGTTTGAGACGTAGCCCTGGTGAAAGTTGCTAAAAAAACATCATCCTTCTAACAAATAACAAATAATTGGGATAAAATGTTCACTGCTGGATGCCACATGGTGACAAGACAATCAGTGTTATTAGTGATCTGTCAGTGCCCATAATGTGTCTGGTTAGTCTGACTAAAAATGTATATGCGTTTTGATTTTTCTGAGAGGGTGAGGTTAGGGTTGTGGTGTAATCATGCTGATTTGGTTCAATAGCTGTTGTGTAAATGGGTGGTTTAATGTGAGAGTATATGACAGCATTTAACAGTTAGAAAAGTAGTAATAAAACAGAACAATGTGTTATCTTGATGATGGTGGTGGTAGAAAGCGGCAAGCCAAAAGCATATGACTCATTTTTTAAACCCATTAAACCACTTAGACACTCCACTGTTATTATGCCTCTCTATTTATGGAGCTTTTAGTTTGTCCAGAATTACACAGAGAGGATAGCTGTCGAAATAAAACTTGTTTTTATAAAGAAATATACTGTCAAGGCATAACCTTGGCTTTGACACAAATACAAAGCATGGCACCGAGCGGAGCGCAGCGCCAGTCCATTTCACTGGGAGCAGGCTCTTTCAGCGCCGGTGATTGAGGAGTGTCTGTACCGTCCTCACCCACTGTCAGTCAGCACTAATACCTCTGGGCAGGTTTTAGCTCTGCTCTGTCACTCAAACGTACATAGACAGCGCTGTCGGTCATGCAACCAAGAATCAATGTCTTGCTTGTCTGTCGTTTGCTACTGTTTTACTCAGCCCTGTCCTGCGATCCATACTTGTGTCTCCTCTTACGCCTGCTCACCTTCGTCGGATGTTAACGCAGTGTGACAGAAGAGATGTAAAATTACACTCATGACAAATGCAGAGCTACAGGGGACTGAGCCCATTGACCCTTAAATATTTACACAGCGGGGGGTCTGTTTTTTTCTGCATCGCCAAGTTTCCCGTGTCTTTTGTTTTTCATTTCACAGAGTGCTTTTTGACAACTGTGTGACAACAGGCTTGGTGCTTTTCAAGGAGGGAAAATTACTCACTTACTAAAAAGTAAGCCTCCAAGTTTGTTTGTTTTTAAGCCATTCCCCTATACGTAAACTTTAATTGTGTATACTTTGGCATTAAAATATTCTGAAACATCTTAAAAATGACATTTGTGACTTGACTTGAATCCAAGACGACGTGTTGCATTACAAATTTAGATACTGAAGATACAAAAAGATCTTTCCTGGGCAGCTTTTTTTTTTTTTTTTTACCACTAAAACACTCACTGGTTCATGCTCAATCTGTTCAAATGGATACAATCAGCTGTTAAAAAGGCTGTAGTATATCTGCCAGGCCACTAGGGGCACTGTCAGTTACAGCCATTATTCACAAAAAGTAGCCGTGGCAGAGGTCTACTCCCAAAAAAGAAACGTTTTTTAGACCTGTCTTTTTCTGGAGCATCCTAAAGTTGCAAAAAAAAAACCAAAAAGAAAGAGAAATACATATATATATAGAAGGCATGGTACTCACAGTTGACCCTTGTGACCCGCCATGTGTTATCTAAACCCAGCTGTTTTCCCAGCTCTATCTTGAAGGGGGCGCCGTTGGGTGGTAAGTCTTTGTCTCGCCCTCCCACTATGGCCACGTTCACGTCGTGGGCGTCTTCACATACTCGCGCCACTGATGGTACCACATAGGGGGCATTGTCATTATAGTCTTCCAGGTAGATTATCAATGTCCCCGTGCCTGTAGCTGGAGGGTTACCTGGAAATGAAAGCAAAAGCAATGTCAAACAAAGCACGTCAGACAAAAAAAAAGATACAGTTCGAATGAGGAGAAAGGGGATTGTAAAAGTAAGTTGCCATTCAATCAATTTAGTAAACGGTCTTTTGAATATTTTGACAGTGAAGTGCTTTAAAAAACAAAACACAAAGCCAATACAGTTCAAAAGTACCACTCAAATCTTCGCTGCTCATCTCATCCTCATTTAAACCAAACAAAACAAAACTCTGAAGAACGTGAATCACCAAGGCTCATGTTTTGCAAAATAGCGTTTGAACCTGGCACCCTTCCATCTTGTGCGTTTGTATGAGATTACGCTGTAGTGAAGGATGAGGGTTAAAAAAAGCATCCAGGCTCTTCTCAATTACCCCCCTCCTCTGTTTTACCATGATTACAGGTTAATCAAAAAACCCACTCAATGTCCCCGACTGCTCTGGAGGTCAGCGGGCAATTAACACCTTAAGACAAGATCTGGAATTGGGAAATGAGTCTCTTCCACGTCTTCAGGGTAAAAATACAAACATTTTACTGCAGTGAAGGAAAAAACATGTCAAGATGTATGTGCAATAAGTGTCAAGTGGTACTAAAAATAAAAAAACAAACACATATTAAATATAAAAAAACAAATACATGTTCTTTTATTCTTCTACAGCCATCCATGTTAACACGTGTGGAAATCTCATGGACCACAGTCATCCTCATGTTGTTCGGCGGATGAATCTATTGAGGTCGTAACCTTGGAAAGCTGGAGCCTTTCTTCAAATTGAGTTTGACAGCATTAATATGGAGCTGTTTGTGCTCAAAATAATATACTGTCACATGACCACTTTTGCAGTAAAGCATTTCTAATGCTCATTATGTACTGTGTAATAGGATTGAGTAAATGAATGGTTGTCAGATTTTTGAAAGGAAACTGTTCATGTTTGTGGGTTCAAAAGCCCCTATATAACGTGACTATTATAGCATCTGACATTTACTTAAATCCAAACACTGCATTCAGGTAAACTGGTTGTGATGGTCTATTTTCAAGTATAGCTGTTATTTTTTTGCCGTATGTAATTTAAAGAAAGGTTTCCATCTGCCTCACAATGTGTTAACGTGACTCTTGAAATCAAATGCGATGTATATTGTCATCCTAAAAGCAATTTTACATTTTACACAAAAAACCCCCCAAAAAAACCCAGGACACATGCCAGATATTCATGAATTAAACTTTCATGGAATATCCTCCTTTCTGATCTGATCTCCCTGCCTCATTAAGTGCAGCAGCTTAAGGTAAAAACTGTCCAAACTATGTTATAAATATAGAAAAGTCCAAACTGCAGATCTCACATAGCAGCACTTACCCAGTGCTAAACATTTACTATCAGTGTAAATGTTGGAGCACACTGTATGTGGCCAGTTGTTGAAATGCATGTGCTGGTGCTTCTACTCTCAAAGGCTGGCAGTAATCCAAGGCTTTATGCCCATATAGACAAACACCTACATACACGGTGCACAGGAGTCTTCCTCTTTGCATTCATAGCACTCCACATGCACATGCCTAATGCTACAAGGTCAACGCACACACTGTCACTGTACTAGAACACTGGGCAGAAGTTGGCTGTGGCAAGATACGATTTTTAATCACAATAGAAGGCACAAGAGAAAGGTAAGATGGATGGCACTGTCATACTTCATCCGCAACTGAAATATTTTTATGCTCAGATTATTTTATAAGAGTCTGTAGAGAAATCTTATTTACTACAGCTGTGTGTTTAACAGATAATCATCTGAATTGGTTTGTTTACTAAGCTCAAAAATGTCATTCTTCACCGTAAAAACCATCAGTGGATTGTGATTTGGACGGGGTGCGAGAAAATCAAATGCAATGATCGCAAGCTGGGGAGATTTGGGCTCTTCAAAAATAATGTGCTTTCGCTGAATCTGCTTTTGGTATGCAGTCGAGGAATGAATCAAAACAGCCATTTGATTCTGTAGATAAGAACAGCTGTGACAATATCTGCCACACATCAGAAGCAGTGAAAGAAAAATGTGTTCAAAAGCAAATCAAAGACTGTAGCTTTTCAGGCGAGATCCGTGATAATCTATTATCACTCAAGACATGAGACTGAACATGTGATGATGGGGATTGGCTCTATAGTCAGTGGAAAGATGCAAATTTCAGCTCATTTGTAGTGGGAGAGTCAGTCTCTGTGCTTGACTGGCTTTAAATGAAGTTGTTTGTCTTCCTAAATGAATACTCCTCACACCTAATCACTCCATTTCTCTGCTCCTGTGCTTCTACTTCTCCTCCTTATCGCTGTGCATCTCACTCCTGTCATCATCAGCCATTGCTTAGGTTCAATGGAGCTTGCCTGCTGGCCTCCGACTCACACCACTTTGTCCATGAGGTCGTGCCATGATGGGAAACACTATTCCCTGCTTGACTTTTTATACTTAAACAAGGGATTGAATATGCATGTCAGAGAGGTTTATATAGGAAGAGACGAAACATATATTGATGCACAATAATGGCATTGGTCCAAGATGTGTGGATCCTGCTGTTGTTGTATGGTCCTTGGGTCTTGCGTTAAAACATAATGTCATAAAGATTACAAACTGATGAGAAAAGTATGAGTTTCCCACATGTAGACATCTTCATAAGCTTTATTGTCTTTTAGCCCAACTAAAAAAACAGCGTTACATTCTATCCTCTGCTTAGCTTAGTTTTTTTTTTTTCCCAAGCATTTCTATATAGCTTCAGATTGACTTTATATTTTACAGACACATAATTACTGAATTGCCGCATGTGTGAAAACCATAATCTGCTGACTCAGCAAACTAAGTCCTACAATCAAATGGGGGCCAGCAAGGTAATCCATAGTTAGACTGACCTAATGACCCCAATTGGTACAAGAGATGAAAAGGGAAGAACAATACTTCATAAAGCAAACTTCTGCATCAGTCTGGTGCATTAAACATTTTCAGCAATTTCTTGCCTGTATAAACGACGAAGAAAAAATGATATAGAACAGACGTGGGATGGAATGTGACACAAATCAGATGAACAGAAGGTAAAAAGTCAATCATGAGGCCAGCAGTTGCCAAAGAAACGCTAATCAGCTTGTCTCAGACTTCTATGCTGAGGGCTAACAATCAAATTTGTCAATCCAGGGGTTTCCTCGGTGGCTTACAGGGTAAAGAGCACACTACATACTCAGGAGACATGCTTTGATCCTGACTCACGACATTTTCCAACTGTCATTCCCCTCTCTCTTAACCTGTTTCTGTCTGTCTATTATCAAAATCAAGTAACTAATGATCCTGGTATTTTGGGGTATTTAGAAGCAGGAGACAGGGACTCCGTAAATACAGAATGGCCCTCAGAGTACAGAGAGCTGGCTCTTATGAACACAATGGTTTCTGGTTATTCTCATGGAATGGTTAATTATCCACCTGCCATTGTCCTTAAGATACCAATTTACCTTCATCAAAAGTGAAAATAACCAGCACATGAGCAATTGGAATACAAGTCTTGCTGCACTTGAGGGGATATTTGGCTGAAAATGCCTTCTCTTAAACATTTAGATTGGTTGGTGGGTATAATATCTGCTCTAGCTAATGTGCAGGTATCACCAATCTGATAATGCATTCTTTGGCTCAATTGTTGGTGTATTTTGGGGTGATTACAAAGAAAAAAACAAACATTTCTTTTGCATGTCTTTTATTATGTCACCCTGTAATTGACTAGCTGCAAAAGGAGTTGTTTGTCTTCCTAAATGAACACTCCTCACACCTAATCACTCCATTTCTCTGCTCCTGTGCTCCTACTTCTTCTTATTGCTGTTGCATCACACAATCATCATCAGCCTTCCCTCGGATTCAGCGGAGCTTGTCTGCTGGCCTCTACTTCACACCACTTTGTCACCCAACTTCTGCCTAAAAATTGCGGTGTTTTAAAGCAGGCAATTTATAAAATCGCAGCTACAAATTTCTACCGCTGCTGACGAAAAATATGTAGTATGCAATATTCAAGATCGACAGACATGGAGGGAATTTGCTAAGATGCAGAATGGCAAAATCGTTTCCAGGGTGATGAAATCAGTATGAGAGCATGTTTACATGAGCCTCGTTAAGAGTCAAAAATGCTTTCAGGAGCTAGAAAACTTTTTCAGTCCCTAGACCTAAGCTTCATAATTTATATTGAAAAAAACAGCTGATTTACTCAATGTCCTATGTAGTGGACATTGTTTGACTGCTTTTTAGTAAAGACAGCTGTATTACAAAGAATAGGCTACTATAGAAAAATAAATACTTATGTAGAAATGTGCATTGTGCAAGAAAACACACATTTTCAATCCATTTGACTTCTTTTTTGTTAGCGTTTTGTCATTTCCTGAGTTAATTCCTCCTTGTGATTAAGAGTGTTTACATCCTGCTGTTCCCTGCATAGGGCAAGCTGTAATTTCTTTCCTATTTTTTATTTTTTTTTGTAATATGTTTTTGGCTCCACAGCACTTTATATTTTTTTCTCTTGGGTCTCATGAGGACACTTAAGGAAATCAACTCAAACAAATACACTTTAATTAAAATTAAAACAATATGTTAGTAGTTAGTATTAACCTAGATGGCAAGTATAAAAATAATCATCAACATAATACCCTGGATGGAATTAAATCACAAAAGGCAAATTTATTTAGACACTTTCAGTTTCTTTGTACGGAAACAAGGTGCTGATATTCTACCTACCAAACACTTCTATTCTAACACTGAACTGTCTGTAAAGAGTCCACTCCTTTCTTGACCTCTGTTTTAATAGTTATTATGTTAGATTATATGTCGACCCAATAGCTGTAGAACTTCATTGTGTAAACCCAGCTGTACATTTCTATCCCTTCAATCCTTTTTCAATGTAATTCTTTGGCCCAAATTGATTTTGTGTTTGTCGGTGCAAGTTGAACAAGCTGTGATAACACTGTCTTGAAAATATTCACAACAGGGATACTCAGCTCCGGTTTAATGTGTGGATTTATTAAAAAAGAAAAACTTTCAGCACAATACCTGCCTTATCGCTGCCCAGAGGTGATTGACCCTTGGATGTGCAGTGTATTGTAAAACTTAATCCCAGTATGCCTGCAGTGAATGAAACTGAAAACAATCTATTTTCCTTCTTGGCCTGTGTGCTATAAACAAGCAAAAATGGTCGACGGTTGCTTGTTCCCTGCTCACTGACTTTCTTAAATAGGCTTTTAATTAGTTTGCTGGTAAAAGTTTTATTACTCCCCAAAATGAAGTATTTTGCTTATTTTAACTATTAATGACAATTAGATTACATTTTACTGGAAACAGGGCAAATTTAAAACGCTTTACACAAGTGTCTTTGATTCAAATTAATTGGTTCAGTGTGAGAATTACACTAATTAACAAGAGAGATTAGTTTTTATTGTCTACATTAAGGGCCCTCTTTAATATTAAAAGCAATGAACCATGTGAGCCAGTTCAGGCAGATGGCTCCTGTTGTGCTGCGTTAGGAAACAACTTTTGTTCACACACAATGTATTCTTAGTGCATTTGGATTAATGAGTGTTAAAGTACACAATTCCCAATGCCTGGAGTGGTTATGCGTGAATGTTTTTACCATTATGAATGTAACAGCAAACATTGTATATCTCCATTTAGGAAAATGACTGTGAGGTTGAAGCTAATCTAAGTCCCCAGTTGGTGCTATATTTTATTAAACTTTACATTCATCAGGAGTGTGAGGAAAACAGAGTCTTTCCATGAAGTTGTTGAGGACTGCCTTCTGTGACATATAGATATGATTTTGCATACTCAATCAATGTTACTACAATAATATAACAATGGAGGATTTTGGCCCAGTATACATTATTTTCTAACCTGACTCTGCCAGATAGAACTGCTCCACAGAACATAGTCTATTTTGCAGTACCATCTGGGAAGGCTCCCGTTGAAAGCGTTTGAAAAAGAGAGGCACCTTCTGTCAAAAACTTGGTGTTGATTGGATAAAGCCCCGACTAGTATCCGCTTAGCATGAGGTTTCTTTAACCAATCATAGCAACGATATGACGTGCCACTCTTTGCGCTTCTTTCAAAGAAGAAATACTCTCTACTTCTGATAAAAAGAGGAGAAGAGAGCACTAGTTGCTTTCTTCAAATTAAAAACCCACCTCTTCCTGTCACAAGAGTCCGGTGAGTCCACGGTTTGCGACTCAAGCGGTTTGGTTGGCGCGATACAAGATGGATTTACAAGAGTTTTGGAAACTCCCAAATCTCGCGAGAATCCAGCTGCAGCGCAAGGTTAATTTTTTTTTTTTTTTTTTTACCATCAGGAGGTTATTTTTTATTATTTACCATGGTAAATATACCACAATAAACATTGTTATGTGCACATAACAGTGTTTATTACAACTGCTGGTCTGGCAGAATCAGCTTTGTGCAAATGAAAAATGCATTAAATCTGTCCTAATAGTAGTACTGGAGGCATCTTGTGACAGCATTAGAAACAAGTCCACACCTCACAGAACTCTTTTCTTTTCAAGATTATTTTTTGAGCCCCTTTGGCCTTTATTGATAGTGAATAGTAGCTGGACAGGAAATGGGGTGAAAGAGAGTGCAGAATGACACTGGGCAATTGACCCGAACGAGACTTGAACCCGGGTCTCCTGCGTGCTAGGCATATGCTCTACCTGAGCAAAACTCTTTTCTACAGCCAGTAAGCTATGGTAGCCCTGCAGGGACATATCTAGGAAAAAAAGGTGTAAATAGATCACATAATGAGCTTTCTGTGATAATATAAAAACTACATCGATTTGATTCATCATGTTCTGTGCTTTCATTCAAGTTCATGTGTTAAAAAGGAAATCTGAAAAATCCTGCTGCGGTGCTCAGTTTGCCTGCTCGGGGCAGTTGTAGAAACAGGAATAAGAAGTAATGGACTAAAATTATTCCTTCCACTGGGTTTTATAAAGCTTTAAATGTCTATTTTTCCAAGATAGGAAAATAACTACAGTTACATGTAATGTTGAAACACTTTTTGAGTGGAGTGGCCTGAAGGGTCTTTGCTCCCCTTACTCACCAAACCTAAACTTACCAACTCTTAAATAAAGGCCTATTCATCTCTCCTCTTGACTTCTTGACAAGTAAAAAACAACTCCATAATGCAAGAATTGATGACCTAGCACCCATCACAAACAAGAAAACTCTGCGCTTCTTTCATAAAAAATGTTGCATGATCCCAGCTGAAGCTAAACCTTACCTTGTGGCTGTATTTGGACAGCCCTGTTACTCTACTGTTATTCTGCCGTCTGCACAGAGATGAGAGGAGCAACCAGACTGATGGACTCCTGGGGCTACTGCCAGGGCTAATCCACCGCTATGGGCAACAAAATGAGCTTTCTTTCTTTCTGTCTTTCTATCTCTGTATCTCTATCTAAGGCCCCCCTAACATTATTTTTTTTGCTCCCAACACCTCAGCTTTGGGCTAAAAGTCACTCCAACTGTCCCTTCATGGTGTTAGCACTTTATTTTCTGACATTCTGGCTCATTTTCCCTTGTGAAAAAGGATGAAAAAGTACCAGTTTGAGGCAGTTTGGAATGCACCTACATGTTATGACTCTGTGATCTGTTTGTGTTTGGCTTTGGGGGAGGAAATATGTTGTAGCATGTTAGATTTATGAAGTACAACAAATCTGACTGGAGAAAGTACAGCCAGTTCTATTTGGAGTTTTAGCAAAGCCCTGCGTTCGACCAGTTTTTGGCTAACAATCCAATAAAGTCCACCACAGAGGACATGCCAGCACGACAGCATTCCAAGGCAGCTAGTTAGAGGAGCCATTAAATGCTTGGACAGGCTTGGTACAAACAGCAGTGGATGATGCCCTTGGCTAAATATATTACGCATTGTTATTACAGTGATTATTTTCCGCAGTCACATGGATAGTAGACGATGAATAAAATGAAATAACGTTAACAGCCGGCGGCGGAGTGAAGAATGGCTCGTAGGAAAATGTCACAATAAATCACAGCGCAGCCAAACAGTCAAGAAGACTAATTCACAGGTGGACTACTGAGAGGTAATAAGAGGAGAATGCACTGAGATGAATGCACTGTGGGAACGCCAGGACACAAGAGCTGGCGGGAATATGATTTGAGTAATGATACGATTCTATACAGTGTCAGCCATGCAAGGAAATCCAACTTGAACCTTGTTAAAACTCTCGCAGTATATCTCTTTGTAACTAACCTTCTTTATTTCTCTCTGCACAAAGCCTGAAACACACAGCTACATTTTCTATTTTTCTTCGTCTTTCTAACAGATTCCCCAGTCCATTCTTGTTAAAAGTGTTCCACATCTCCGTTTGAACATTTCCTGTGAAATATAGTAACTAGTACCATAAGTACACATCATTTTGTGGGCTGGAAACAAGGTCAAAAAAGTGCTCTATCATTAGGGTACCATTTGTTAAGAGATGGACAGTATTGTTCTCCTCTTCAGTGTGTTTCACAGTGTGTAGAGTTTGACCAGAGACCACTGAATAAAAAAAACAACCTGACAAATGGAACTTAAACACTGTGCTTTACACTATGGGAGGAAAATCACTCTATAAAAGCTAAGACAGGCCATTTTCGAAGAATATTATAGCATTGTTGTGTCAATGTTTGGTCTGGTCCTGTAATGAGTCATCCATTAAGACTGGGTTTGATTTGTTGCTTCTTAATAAAAAGTGATGTAAAATTAGCTGCAGGGTGGTTAGGGCCTGTCTGTGTGAAGGTTGCACGTTCCCCACACAATTTGGGGTTTCAGTTGTTTCAGTTTTACTCCACCAACCAAAGAAAACAATAGAGTCCAGTACAATAGATTGAGCCTTCAGTCTCTCCCCAGTGCCAAGGTACAGGCCCAAGGTCTGGAAACAGTTCAGAGGCATTAATTCTAAGAGACTGCTCTAGAAAATGAGCAGGGCGAACTCAGAACAACACCTGGGTTCTGCACTATGAAGCCACCCTCGATTAACATTGGATAGTCTATATCAGGAGTGGCCAGAGTGGAGTTCTGTGACTGAAATTGCATTCTAATTGCTTTAATCAGCAATGACAGTCGAGCATAAATGGACATTGTAGGAATAAAACATTTTGATGGATTTTTGAAAGGTCTTGGTCAAGTTTACTGGCTTCCAATCAGGTGCTCTCTCGTCAGAACAATAGGGAGCAGCATAGGCAGTGACACATAGACAAAAGGCATTTTAAACAAACCTGGGGGTAAGAGTATTTCTTCATTACATGCAAAAGATTTTTGCTTTTGGACCATGGCCCACTAATACATTTCCATTTTGGCCCTCTGTGGGTGAAAGTTTTGGCACCCCTGATCTACATAGTTAGATAAAACATAACTTCAAGACAGGTGGTATTATGAATGAAGTCATCCATCCTGACCCTGGGTAAACAGAACCATAGACTGAAGTAAAGACAAACATCCAGAAAGTCTACTGATGATCACAGAGGCTGATCATCAGTGGATTGGAATCGTATGTGAACAAAAGCCTTTCTGCCAAATATGAGCAGTTGCTATTTTGAAAAAAGTCATGACATTATCACCTGTGACACTTGTGCTGACACTTTTTTCGCACACACACACACAGCAATTTGTTTTCCCCCCTCAGCAACACTGGCTCATTAGCGGGCTGTGTTTCAGTGCTCTATCTGGAAGTTAGCCTGCACCGGAACAGCTACAGTGTAAGTTTTCTTTGCAGAGCTCAGTATATAGAAAGTGAAGCTTGTTGTTTTTTGTTTTTTGTTTTTTTAATAGCACACAAAAATAGCATGCTAAAGTGCAGATGTGTGCACGAATTCAAAAGTTCAAAAGAAATAAGATCTATTTCGACTGAAAAAAAAATTAAAGTGAGCAATGTAAGTAAGTTAAAAAGGTTATTAATTTAAGTGAGAGAAAATAACTGTTTGTTTTGAATTCTACCTTTTTTATTATACATCACTATCAAAGATGATCTAAGGTTTGTAAAAGCTTCAAAGTCCCTAAACAGACACTGAAATAGAGTGAGAAAATTGAAATCAGACATTAATCAAAACCTAAATTACAAGAAAAACTCATTTTCTGCTCTGATATTCAGCAAAAGGAAAAGAAAGCAGTTTGAATGATCTCAATATCTGTTTTTCTGTGTTCCCCAGTCTCTTTGCCGTCTGGCCTCGGCGAGTCCCCAACCTTGTTAAAAATGCCTTCAGATAACCCGTTCCATTCTGTCCCATCACTCATCGCTCTCCTCTGGGCTTTGCCAAACACTATCACATGACACACCACTAATCTGATTGGCTGATCAGAACTGTAAATGAAACCAGCCAGAGCCAATTACAATAGGCACAAGTCATTAAGAAAGATGACTTGAGGGAGAGGATCGGAGCCGGGGACAGGTGCATTGCTGCTAGTCTGGCAAATTACTTTGAGAATGGAGTTTGGGTTATCAGTTGCTGCCTATTACAGCGAGTGATTGGAGACGCGGGGTATTGATACAGCTTAAAGTCAGCTTACACCTCAAGCTCTTTTTGAACTAATTAAACACCAAAATTACCTTCACTGGGAGATTCCTGCCCTCGGTGTGCTGTGGGAAAAAAAAAGCACTGCTACAGGATTTTACGGAGATAAGCTGCAAGATCAAAATGGAAATAGGATATAAATGTCAAAGAACTTTAATTAGACTTTTTTCTGTAGCAATTATCACACATATGTGTCTAAGATGTAAAGGTTAACTGCGGGTTTTAGAACTTGTACAAACCCCACATTTTTAAGATACAATATGGCAGTTTTCTTCTATTAAGTACTTCATTCCTTTGACTGTAAAAGCCCAAACACACTTCTGGAATTTTTAAAGGATAGAATTTTTGTAGTCCCAGATATTAATTAAAGTAATTTTGGTTATGTCCACACTACACTGTACTAATCTTGTATTTTGTAGAGTTTATTTGATATGATGCAGCGTATGGATAGCAGCAAAAGCTTGCCTTCCTCTTTTATCTTATTAGATTTTAAAGAGGTCCTTTGTATGCCTTGATTACACAAATTCATAACAAAAAAATTTGGGCAACATACTGAGTTATTTGAACTACTTTATGTCAAACCAAATCTACAGCTGCTATTACTCCCACTACAACATGTTAGTGTGTTAGTGAAACCAGGCAACAGTACAAATCACTCTCCAAAATCTCTCTGTGCAAAATGTACTGTCCTGCCAGATCCAGTCACTTTTTTAAGGAGCTCAGGTGCATCCGGAACCCATCCCAGTCAAATATGTTTACACCTACATTATTTTTTCCGGACCAATCATGACACTTTATCTAAAATGAGCAGGCTTTGTGCTCTGTTTCTCTAAATGATTGTATGCTTTTCAATTT
Organism: Rhyacichthys aspro; assembly: GCA_036850595.1. Lineage (NCBI taxonomy): Eukaryota > Metazoa > Chordata > Actinopteri > Gobiiformes > Rhyacichthyidae > Rhyacichthys > Rhyacichthys aspro. The sequence goes on from CM072153.1 coordinate 10,688,173, forward strand.
ATGTCCGTCCTGACGCAGTTCTGCATGTGCTGGCCCAGCCAACGTCCATCCAATTGGATTCAGAGTTATTTGATCTGCACCAATTTGCTGTGCCCCCTGGAAATCCAACTCAAATCAAGAGAAACATGACAACTTTTTTGTTTAGAAAAGAAAACGAATTAGGATGGCTGGCCAGGCTAAACAAAGTACTTTTTTTTTTTTTTTAATCCCAAAACTATGTGTTTCAGGAAATGGACTCCCAAGTACTGGAGTAATTCAGTAAATCTAATTACTTCTATCCCTCTCTGATCAAGCAATGTCAGAAATAAACTAAAATGAGTGAGCTAGGTACAGAAACCACCCGTAGAAAATATCTTGTTCAGAAAGATGAATAATAAAACTTGTAATACATAAATAACAAATCAAGTCCAAGCTGGATCCCAGATATTTCTAGACATTTTAATTGTACATATGTCTGTCACGAGAGTCAAAATACAAGCTCAAAATGCATCCTGTGTTGTTTGAACAGTTGTTGGTTATAGTCACCTTTCTGAAAAACTACATCCTGGTCTATGGACTGCAACAGGGACTGTCCTCGGGGACTGTTAGTGGTGCTTAACTTTAAGCACTTCAACTGGAATTACCTGGGTCTCATTCTAAGCTCTTCTACAATAGGTCCAACTAGAAAAAAAATTCTTCCCCCGCAGGGCACAATTTTCCAACGGTGCAGAGAGCAGAGAGATATCAGGACTCATCATTACTGATCGCTAAGACAAAGACTCAGCAGGTGCTACATTTTACTAGGCAGTCCTCCGTGACCATATCAATTTTAGATGAGAGGAGGGCCTGGCTCCTGTGGAAATGTAAAAACAATGTTACGCTGTTGGGATGGAGAGCGAGACAATAGGTGTTAATGAGGTGGGCACTGGGGAATATTAGCTCTAACATTAAGCATCTAAATGAGCCGAGAGAAGTGTTGATGACAAAACAGAAAGTCAAGAAAAGAAATTAAGCCAGGTTTGTTTTATGGCGATTGTTTTCTAAGGTGCAAACAAATGCTTAATATTTAAGCCTTCATTGTTCTTCTCTCTCTGTAGGTCTCATTTAAATCCAATCTGAACAATACCTTTTATTAATAACATCGGCAAACTGCAGTTTATTCTCTAAATTGGGATGGTGTGGTAAAAAAGATACAAAGGAGTAAGCAATGGTTATGAAAGATCAATACCCTTGTACACGTTTCAAACTTAAATCAAGTTGTTTTGTAACCTCTTGTGGTTTTTATTATAATATTATTCATTCATCTCCATGCGCTCCAAGACTCCACGACCACTGTGCACTGCTCTCTTTGATTAATTTTAGACAAAACTGAAGTCTTTCCTGAGCAACTAAACATTCATATAGAAGTATGCTATAGTGTTTTGTAGCAGTTCTTCTAAGAGACAGAGGAAATGAACAACCTTTTAGCTTTTTTTTGGCAACCTTTAGTGCTTTTGGCTTGCCCCCCTCCAGCGATTAGGAGATGTTTGGCATGTTTTTACACAGGATACCTTTTGTCACGGAACCCTCTCCATTTACCCCGGCTTGGGACCGGCACAGAGTGGGACTGTGGCTGGAGTTGCTCCCCATAGGATTCAAACCCCCAATCTCTGTATAATGTACTTGCAATCAGATGATCATTTGTTCTTTAATATTTTAAAAGACATTTTCCCACACACTTCTCATATCCATATGCACATTGTGTCTCAGAGCCTGGCCATTTCTCCAGACTGCATTCACACCAACACTGATCTACTACAGGCAATATAAAGACAATATAAAATGCAATTACCCCAAACCTAGTCAAAATCCCAGAAAATCACTAAAACCCACTGAGCTCGTTTTGAAGTAACCTTGCTTTGCCTCATGCCTCGTGTCCTGTATTTATTTCAGTTTGAAAGGTGCTTGCGTGAGTTGTCATGTGCTCAGGGGTAAGAGAATGTCTGATAAAACTCTGACAGGCAAGGTGTTAATTAACGTGGCCTTTAAAGCAACTAAGAAAACTGTGGAGGTGTGTAATTAAGTCAGCCCCCCACCACGGCCACCACCTCACTCACACACACACACCTCTGCACGCCACATCATCACCAGCCCCGACAAACACAGATGGTGCCTCCAACTCATCATGAGAAACTAAGCCTCCGACAGCTTTCCTGTGTTGATCTAATGGCACACTTTCAGATAAACCAAGTGCAGACACCCTTCATCAGCTGCACTCGCCTGATCCCATCATCTGACTTCATTTTTCATTAGTCGCCGTTCTTTTTACCCCTGCCGTCTCTGCTCACTCGTCTCACTCATTCGGATTCCTGTCATTAAAGACAAAACTAAAGCTTTGGTGGAAAATCTTGAAGGAGAGAACATGCGAGGAAATAAAGTCTACTAACATTTCTTTTAGATAAAAAAAAGCAAACCGTATTTTTTACTTTTGAACAAAAATGTCTTTTTTAAATTTAAAGCAAAAGCAGTTTTCATAATTTGTCCTTCTTTTCACACACATTTCTATCACTTTTTATTGACTTTTTATTTAAATTTCTGCATTTGTGTGGCAACAAAGAGGAAATGTCTAAAAAATGTGTCAATAATTTAATTTGTGAATAGGCTAGATAAAAAAAACTGTTTCAAGGTATACTTGAGATGTTACAATAACCGCAATATTAAAACCACTAATACCATGATATTCCAATCTTAAGTTATGAACCGTTAAGACAAGAGCTCATAAAGTGCTAATAATCTGATGTGGCCAAATAAAAAGACCATTAACACCAGTGAAACCAGTAGAAAAGTGAGTTTCCATGCCCTGACTCACTCAACTGACTATTGCCAATGTTCCTTTTACCTGGAAATAAGAAGCATTTACAGTTGTAAGTACAATTCAGTGATATTTTTCATGAAGGTTATCATACTGTCAGTATCGTCCCGAGCAGATTTACTTCTGTTGACCTTTAGCAGTATATTACGGCAAGACTAACAGAAATCAGTCAGTCCTTCCTCAAATCGGTCTCTTGCTCAAAGGAAGGCTACAAACACAGCTTAGAGCACCACAATCTGGGCAGCTAAATCAAGCCTGTAATTTGAACAGAATAATAAAGAAGAATCCACACTTTTTACCTTCATATCTCTCCAAAAATGCTCTCTCTGCTTTGTCTAGAAACTTCCCTCTCATCCTACTTAATCTAAATTGATATACCAAAATTGTGTGTGCAGAAATGCCCTGGACTAAAATTATTCACTCACATAATGATCAGTTAAAACTAAACAAATACCACCTCTGTTTCTCGTAGCGCGGGCTGAAGCGCATTTGTTTAACCATAGCATAATCACAGCTAACTTCTGATCTGCGGATGAATCAGCGTTTCAAGGACACAAGCGAAAGACAAGATAATAGCCAACAACACGGTGTTTCTTCCCTGGCCGAGGCGAACAAAGGCTGTCTCTAATTACCGCAACAATGTTAGCCCGTTTACAAGGTGGCCACTTCCCCCGAGAGGCTAGAAACAAGGCTAGGAACAAAAGAAAGAGGTAGTTGTGAAGGGGGAATGGGCAGACGCAGACAGGTTAGGGAGGTGGGCTGCTGTGTTAAAGTGAGATAGGCACAGTGTGGATTTGGGGTTAATGAGGCAGTGCTGCAAGACAGACCGAGGAAACATGAGGCAAGACAGCATAGAGCTACACTCCAGTGTTTTCTAGAGCATGTCCCATTACTCCACCATTATCCCAGGTCAGCATGCCTTGATTTGGTACCCACCGCCTGTGCTAACTCAGTGTGGCCAGTGCCTATATTGTGGCACACAGGGTCATCAGTGATTGGCTGGGCGTGAACACATTTGATTGATGCAGTTAACCTATGCACTTCTCTGGCTGTCTCCATAAAGGCATTGACAAATAGAGGGTGTAACAGGACAAGTAAGGATGAATAGATCGTTTTGGTGAAGTCAGTGAAGGCAGCAAACAGCACAGAGGCACATATAAAGCAAGCATTTTAAGGTTAGTAGCTAGCCACAGAGAAAGAAGGGTTTTCCGTGTTGGCAACAGCCTTGATTCCACTCGAGAGGAAATGTGAAGGTTGGGATGGAGTAGGTTTTAAAAAGGATTCAAAGTGTCCAATAAAACTGGATTGTACCGTACCACTGGCAACCCCTCGACCGTTGGTTACATTCGTGTGGTCCACTTTCCCAAGAGTGGAGTCTATGACGATTGGACAATAAAGAATCCGCATGTGAGGACATAAAACCAGGAAGAAAGAATACGAAATGATTGTTACAGCAGGACAGACTCACTTTGATGTAACTACAGGTATACCCTAAGTGTGCCGAATAACCACAACAACTACAGTGGATACAGACATGTGGATAAGCGTTTGATAGGGCTGTTTGTAGGAAATTTGAACTTGTTGGTGGTTTTATTTCTATGATTATTATGGCGGATGATCCTTGCTCTCCTCACTTCATACTGTCCATCCAACTTTGTTTGTGGAACTGGTGTATGAATGCATTAGGATTGTAGAAGTCCAACTATGGATGGAGTGACGGTTCTTAGGACAAAGAAGATGGGAGGTAAATGTGTTCTGAATTCATAGCGGTTCTCTATTAGTTGAATGCCATTTCCTGATGTATTTTCTCGAATTTCACCTAATTTCTTGATGCTGTCATTTTGTTGCCTCACCTTTTGAGCATGCCAGCTATTATTCCTTTAGTCTCCTTGACACTGCCTCCCCTTGCTGTATTTACTATTACTCACTGGCTACTCTTTGGTTCTCTGTCTCTAGGCTCAGTTATAATAGATGGCTTGCAAAGTTATACCGGGCACATTTCCTCAAAATAGGCCTCAGGCTGCCAACAGCTCAGTCCCAAACCCCCCGTTAATCAAACAGTGATGCATCAATACTGAATCAGCTTCAGTTCCGTTCATTAGACATTTAAAAGCAACTACTGACCCAAAAGACAAAGCTTCAATTTTCACGACCATAAAAGACCATTGCATTTGCATGTCTCTGAGCTTGGCCTGTGGATCAAGGTGTACTTCCCTGACACTGACTCATTCGATTTGATTATTCCTGCTGTTGTCTGACGTAGCCCTATTACAGCTGGCCAAAGACACGACATGAGTCTATCTATCTGCATTTAGCCTGCCAGCTCACCCCTCGGTGCGCCTGTGACATGACACGCATTTAGCGGTGAAGCCATTGTATCAGTGCCAGAATGAAACAGGAAAATTACTCAGCCCATTAAGGCAATAAATGGCACACTGGTTCCCAGCACGGAGTATGGCAATGAGGCTGCTCGGTGCTACATGTGACACATAAGGATGGACACGAGAAAACAAGCAATTGCGAGGACTGCCACTTGAGTTAGAACACATTTCATTGAATCTTGAAATGGTAAGGTACATTATAAGGATTGCTGTTATGGCTAATTATTACAATTGAAAATGACTTGCAAATGTTTGCTGTCTTTGACTTGGCACATTTGTCAGCATTGGCTACTATCATCATTTTTATTTCTGTATGTTAATTTCCCAATAGGTCCATAAGTAGAAGATAAATGAGCCCATTTTCTTTGCGGCTGTGAGAATAATAATCCTTAACAAAGTTAGAAAGGTGCAGTAGGCATATCACCAACAACAATTCTCAGTGGACAGACACCATTCTCATCAAACACCCAGGGAAAGACTTTTGACCAGGACTTTGTTGTACACTTTCAGATTAAAATGTGCAATAATCATTACATCGATGTTCCTCCAGCTCCAAAGCCGTCAGTTTGGTCAGATCTCACAAACACAGAAACACAAACTCACTCAGTCCACCACTGACAGTTCACTCTTGTCAATCCTTTTTTCTCTTTTCTCTCTCCGAGATGTTACACCTATTACACACAATTGTCAGTGAAGATGGACAGGAACATAAATACACACACATATTGGCAGAACGCTATTTAATTTTACATCCACAGGAACTCCAAAGGGTTTCGTTTGGTGGCCCATTAGGATTCCGCACCTTTTGCCCAGGGCTTTTGATTTAAACCAGAGAGGAGGTGATGTGACTGTGATGAATGCAGAGTCTTATCTCCATGCTTGCTCTCATGGCAAACGTGTGTGTAATACCTAACATTGCTGTAATTAATAAAGCTCACTTTGACTGCATGGTGATTGTCTCTGTGTGATACAGACACAGATGCACAAGCACATTCGCCCCCTGAGTTCAGAACAGAGGCCTCCCTTTCGACAAGCCACATGTTCAAAGCAAACGCAGTCCTGCTCTTTGGTGCATAACTTAGGAGTTTTTAATAGCAGGTTTGTTGGCAGCAGATAGTGAAGATTGCATATGTGTGATTATGTGTGCACCGTATCTGAGGCAACTGGGGCTTTGATAATGTATTCATGCCTCCCAATGACAAATGGTTCCCACCAGGAGGCGGTTTAACATTTAAATGAGGAGCAAGAGAACACAGTGAAGCACAACACGGCGATGAATGGATATGCAGGGGCAGGCCAGCCAAGCCCTGCATGCACCAGGACAAAGACATTAAAAACAAGGATGAACATGCAACTTTTATCCGCCCACACGTAAAACAAAACAAAAATAATGTAGGAAGAAGGGGTGGGGGCACAGACGTGGGAACAGCTGCCGTCCCGGCAGGGAACCATAGAGCATGGGAGACTTTGTTGGTGTGCAAAACCAGCAGCTACTGATGAGTGTTTGTATAAACAGCCCGTCAAGCCCTCTGCTCAAGTTGGAACAATATCTCTTCAAACAATATTGTGGCTCTCTGCAGGCCTGCCAGGTGTTGCTGCCAGGGCACAACTGGGTTGGTGATTTTTTATTCAGAAAACTCAAACAAAGCTGTTTGATGGGAGGAAAGGGGCAAGGTGCACAAACACAGATGCAGGAAGAAGAGCAGGGAACGGGGTATGAAAATAAACAAATGACACATGAACATGAATGCAGGCATGTGATAATCATATGCAGGCATGTGATAATCATATGCAGACATTTGACAATTGTATGACTTCACATGCTGCAGCTACAAATGACTGAGACTGTAGCTTTTGATACAATACAAGAGCTTCCAGCTTATACCTGTACAGTAATATTTTGTAACTTTTTACCCTAAAATTGACAGTCTCAAAATCAATTCACATGTAGCAGCCACTCAGAGATGAGACATGCTACCATCTCATCTGAACCCTCTACATCTTATACTATATCAGATATAAACTGAAACTTGACATTCACATGTGAGTTTGCAGAGTCCTTTACAACAGGAAAAGTTATATAGTGTTTCTTACATGCTGCTAGAACAACCTTTGACCTTTGATGCAACATCACTTTACTTCCTTGTTAAATTCTCTTCTTTATCTTTCCTCTCACCTCAATGACATATTTATTTCCACAGCCATGCCTTTCTTTCTTTCTTGACACTGACTTTGTGCCATCCCTGAAATTTTCAGTTCATTATTTATCATCTGTTACTGTCTCAAGGACTGTTCCAATATTCTTTTCCACATTCTACACCAGAAGCTACCAATGTGATGCCGACCATGCAAAATATTAATGAGCATGCACTGCCAAACCTTAACATTATGACCATCGAAAGAGCCCTGAGTGAAGCGGGCCTGGACTCCTCTAGATTCCTGGAACTGTGTTGTGGGATTTGAACTGAGAGGTTTGCAGCAGATCTTTTTAAGTCCTGGAAGTTGCAAGATATTAACAACCTGCATTTTTGGTGTTTACATACATCATCTCGAAAAAGTCCTTCCCTAAGATTTTTCATGATTGAATAATTTTGTGGTCTAATTATCATTGAACAAAACAGGGTTGAATTCACAAATCAACCAGTACCAAGCCAGAAAATCATCACTTTTTCTTCTGTACAATTTGTTTGCTAAATGTTTTTTGTCCCTAACAAAACAATACCTGCCCATTTTTACTGTACATACAAACCAATATGGACATAATATTCACTTTTATATCCCACGCACTGACAGGCAACATCAAAATATGTGATTGAAATATAAAGCGGTGGGTATACTGTCAAATTGTACAGCAACTCTACACTTCACCCCATTTCACATTTAACTTGCCCTTTACTCTTTTTTATTTGACTCAGGTTCAGTTTTTCCTCGCCACACTGTGCTCCCCATAAAGTGCTGAGTACATAGGCATGCCTCCATGTCTCCACATAAAGATAAAGATGAAGATGTGAGGGTCAATCGATAAGCTGTTGGTAGTCTACATGGGAGCCTTGTCATACAATCATTGGCCCGATCGCTACGGGGAAGCGAGTAAATTTGTCCTGTCATTGACAGAGTGTAAAGCGAAAAGAGGCGAGCCAGGGGTCGAGCTGATATCAGTATTCTCCTCACGCTCTGGCCAACTCCAGGCATGCAAGCACCCACACAACACTGAAAGACACAACTGCAGGGAGCTTTATAGCCTCCATGCCGGTTGGTAAAAAAGTGGGCCATAAATGCGTAAAAAAGTACAACTGTTCTAAATGACCTCCTACGTGTTACACTGGTTTTATTCCAACACAACACATAGCTTTGATTGCAGACACTAAAGTGACTCTGTGACACTGCACGTATCTTGTGTCCTCTATTTCTGTCTTAGATCTTACATTATGTGGTGATACCCCTCAGTTCCCCTTCTTCTATATGTTAAAGTTTTGCTTATCCTTTTGTTAACATGCTGTGTCTGGATAAATGTAGGCAATGTATATGGGGCTTATGCATTGTCATAAAGAAAGAATGCAAAATGAGTGGAGTTCAACCTGTTGCCCTCAGTTTGCCCTCTGCTAACCAACAGATAGCAGCAAGGAATAATACATAGTCATTTGTGGAGGGAGCAGAGGGGAGGGGGCTGAACACTGCTGATACCCATCTCCAGTGCAGTTGAAAAGACCATAATCCATTAGTGGTGGACTTTATTTGCCCCCTGTGGAAAAAATAAAAAATCTATTCGAGTATTGTTCACTTTTAATTGTTGTCTTGAGCATTTAATCTTGGAATGATGTTGCATTTGTCCCTCATCAGCAGAGCATACACTGACATAAGTATTTTTGACAAAACTTTTTCAATAATCAACCTCCCCCTGCCTCTTTTTGGTCCAAAGTTAATCCCTTGGCTCATCCCTTTTCCACACTTTTTCGAACCTCTGTGGCTCAATATCTTCCCCTGTTATCTGCTCCTGTGTCCTCTCCCATTCTCCTCATCCCCTGACCCTTCCACCTCCACTAGCTTCTGCTGCTGGCCCATCATTACTCCTCTTTCAACACTCATCTTTCGGAAGGCTAGAGCGAATTCCTGGCCACAACAGTGCTATTCTGCCGCCTACTAATAGAATCTCTCAGTGGCTCTAATGGATCTGTCAGAATCTCCCTGAGCACAGGAGAGTAGATAGATTGATATGGAGAGCCCAGAAAAAAGGGGACAAAGAGAGACCGGCCAATGAGAGATGAAGAGACGGCGACAGGAGCGAAAGGGAGGACTCTCGACACACTTTCATCTGGGCTTTGGAAAGTCGCAGTGCAGCAGCTCCTCTGACACCACCAACTAGCGAACATATGGTCAGGGCTTTCCAGTTGTCACCCCAGGTAAACTCACACATGCAGCATTTACAAGACAGCCATGCTTAATTAGTGCATTTCATCTAATTCACTTGTTGAAGCCACAAATACAGCATTATTGATAAAATGTTGAACAAAATGGAATCTCATCTGTAAAAAAATTGACATAAATCGCCATAGAACCCAGGTCGAGGAGCCATTTTTGTTTCATTACTTCATTACACTTCCTAAAAATGCTTAGAGCGGACAAACTGATAAAACAAAGTGACGAAACGGATTCTGTTGATGAAAAGCATTATTGGTTTTACTGCCCCAACCGTAATTGTCCGTATTTTTAAATGCAATTTTTAAAAACAGCACCGAGGAGTCTTTTTGTTCCAGAGAACCACTTTGTAAGAGAAAGAAACTAAAAGGAAGTATCTATTGTTCATTACCTGGATCAGCTCTTTGGCTTGCATCTAATTGCCTTTCTCTGTGTGCAGCTCATATTCACAGCGCGCCGTTTCAAACTTACCATTATCCGTAGCGATGAAGACCGCCGTGTATTTATTGTCGTGAACATAATGAGACTCTCGGTCCAGTGAGGCCGAAGTGTTGACAATTCCTCTGACGGGGTTCACACTCAGCCAGCCTGCAGGGTCTCGCAAAACAGCATACCTGTCATAAAGTCAAGAAAAAGAGAATTACTTTAGCAGGTATTCATTTTTTTTAGACTGTGGGAAGGACTTTAGAATTGTCAGAAGGGTTGACGGGAAATTGAAATAGTTTTGTTCTATGTACAGTATTGGTCAGGCTTGGTATATACAAGCAACCCTGCCAGAGCTAGAATCCAATGTCACAGTGTCCTTGGATAGAATGGAGCACTGAGAGGTGGCAAATGCTCCACTGATAAATCCCTATCTATAATACAGGGTCATACATTTTATTACAGACTTACAATAAACCCTTAGCTGTGTGTATTGGACTTGTTTTGGAAATGGTTTCAGTCAATAAGCTTCTATCTGCTTAATTCTTCTGCTGTGTGGAAGTAGTTCAGCACGTCCACTTGCCTCAGTGTTGACCTTTAAACCAAAGTTTAGGCTTCCTTGGTGAATATTTCTTTTATTATCTTTGCAGGTTTTGTTTTATTTTATTATTTTTTTATAAGAAGTACCAAGGGATGCTACCACCCAAGTTTATTGTCTAGTCTAGTCAAATTGTGTTAAAGAAAAATAACATTATTCACTTTCCATTGTGCTTTCACCGACTGGAGAAGCTGTCTAAGTGACCTTGGGCATAGCATACAGCAAATATTAAAAACTCAGACGTGTAGAAAATTCGAAGAGCTAGAAAAGCTAGAAAAAATAAGCTAGAAAAAATACAAAATAATACAAAAGTGCTCTATAAATTTAATTATTTGATCATTGTGTTGATTTTGAAACTTAGAAAAGGACTGAGCTAAAGGGAACTAGTTCCATTTTCAAGGTTCCTTCCAGATGTTTGTCAGAAAAAGCTCGTCTAACCCTGCTCTATTGACTTCATAATGTGAAGTGAGTATTTTGGACAAACACATACTTTTGCAGACATTGGGTTTGCATTTTCAGAGTGTACTTGAGATCATGTTTGGGACACCACTGGAGTTCTCAAGAGGTTATACACAACAGCATCCATTTTTGCATTAGAATGAATGCAGTATTGGTCAACACACAGATTATTAAAGATGATAAAAAGAAAATGAGCGTTTCTTTTTGATCTGAGTAAATAACCAAGTCATCACAGCCTTGGAAATGATTTGAATGGTATTGTGACATACTGTAGGTGCTTTTTAATGATGGCTGTGATTGAATGTGGCCTACAAATTATGTCACACATCAAATGTATAGCTTCTTAGACCCTTAGACTGATTCACATAAAAAAAATTAAAACTCAAACCATCTTACATCTACAGTGGAGTTTTTTTAAATCCCAGCTAATATATAGTATAGTTCCTTTACCACAAGGCCGGTCTTCTCCAAAGTGCTCAGCAGTAGACAAATTGTCTCTGAAATAGAGCTCTTCAGCTAACAGAGCGCGACAAAGCCTTGGGAAATGGCTTTGCAATCAACCCCTGCTCAAACCTTTCCCCTCTCGCTCTCACTCTCACAGCTTTCCCCCTGTTCTGATTGCAACTGTTAACCAACATGTTTCACTGTAACAAAAGAGCCCTGCTCCAAGGTTAAATGTACTGTTAATAATGAGACATTTATCACCATACCTGCCTTTATTTTACACATTTGTCTCTTCCGCTCACATGCACACATATACCATACAGAGATGAATAGAATATGATCTATGAATGCAGCCTTCATTGACACACAGCCAAGTTCACATATTAACCTCCATTTGTCTCACGCGCTCAGTGCACAATGCCACATAGAACGTGCTTTGTGATTTTTGTTCAACACTAGATCTTCGTATTGTGGCAGACATGCAAGAACAAAGACATATGCAGGTTTAATGTTGCTCCTTAACACCATGAACACTTTTACAGCACAGAGAGGATCCCTCAGTGTGAAGCTCTAGTTTCTATAAGGCCACTGTCATCTCTAAGGTAACAATAAGATGAGTCAAAGCCAATGTTCCTTCGCTTTGTACAAACATGGGGACAGTCCATTAGAGCCTTTAAAAGGGCAAATTAGAAAGACATTAAAAAGCCATTAGGAATATTCATATCTGGTAATATGAGTTTATCTCTGAAAGCAGACAAAGTCAAAACAAATCAGTCAACAAACGAGACAGCACAGAGCCCGTCATCAACATGTCCCCATTAGAATGCAAATACACGTCCCTCACAAACACAAAGCAAAAACACAATAAGCAAAAAAAAAAAAAAAGCCACTGCTTAAAGCAAAAGGGGACTTTAGTTCTGCTGGCAGTGAGAAAATAATGGTGGTCAGTAGGGATTTTTGCTTGTTGGCAGAAAGATTTAAGTTCCATACTGTGACCCCATTGAGAGCAGGTCAGATTTTTGCACTCTTGGCTGAACTGCCACAGCTGCACCCTCAGGGGCTACTGTGGGCATCGGGGATTGAGGGTTTTTGCTGGGACATGGTCAAAAGTGGCCAACATGTCATTGAGGCCCGTAGAATATAATTAGTCTGTACTATTAGAGTGTTGTTAGAGAGAACAAGCTATATTCAGACCGATACGTTTTCATTTTGAAAGCTGAAGGACAGCAGTATTATGAAGGAGGACGTAAGGCTGGATATCTTTCAAACTTTTCAAATCCTGTCAAATCTTTGCAATGCTTTGGAGAAAACCTAATACGCTGACACTTTATATTGATGTTTTAATGCAGAATTACAACTTAATAGATGTGTTGAGAAAGAAAGGGCTTTTTTCTTACATTTGTTTTCATTTGATTTGAAACTACTCTCAGGGATTTGGCAGAATCTGGAATAAAGAGGCTTCCGCCCACTTGTAATCCAGTTACACCAGGAGCCAAATGCTGCCGTATTTGTGTTTGTCTGAGTGTGTTTGTGTGTCAACTGCAGGTGTGGGTGGGATACACTGAATAAGAGACAATTTTCAGCAAGAGCTAATTTAGAACAAGAATAAAAGCCCAGCAGGCAGTGGCACAAAGGGAACCTCTTTGGTTAAATGCACATGTTGCCCTTGTTTGTTTGCAATCACCTTTGTTAAATAGCGCTGATAATAGTGGTGTTAAACACAAACAACTCTGGGAGATGAACTGTGCATGCTTAAAAAGGTCTAAACTCGCCCCGAGTGGACAACTGACTCCAGAATAATGTTCATTCATTATATTCACACGGAGATCCAGATTTTGGAATTGATTTGAGCTCTTTTTTTAATTGTAGTTTTGATCTGGTGAGGGATCAAACTACGCATGCTTATTAAAATATTAAGTTCAGGCCCATGTGACCCTGCACAGCCTTGTCTTCTTGTCAGTTAAAAGGGTATGATTCTGCTTTTTAATAATCCGTGAACAGGCCAGATTATTAGATTACTTTTGTGCTTTATTTTTATATATAATTATTACATGAATGATCCAGTCAGGATGTTGGATGTTGGAATGTCAGGATGTTGGAACTACACTACACAGCACTTAAAGCACAACATCACTTTTAGGGTGAGTTCACACCAAAAGTGACGCAAGCCACTAAAGCACAGATGTCAAACTCAAGGCCCGGGGCCCAAATGCGGCCATTTGCAATGTTTTATGTGGCCCTTCAATACATTTAGTAGGTTATATTTTTGGCACCACATTTTAACTTGATTTGAATCAGATTAATTTTATTTGTTCATGAAATCCAGCCAGTTTTTGGTACTATGATATATATAATTTGCTCAAATTCATTTAAAACCTGTTCAAAACCCTCTAAAATCTGTTCAAATCCAACTTAAACAAGTTAAAATCCAACTAAAACCAGTTTCCTTAAAAGGAGGAAATTAATGTTAAAGATAGCATTTGTAAAACTCAAATGAAGATAAAACCTTCCATTCAAAATTGTATAAATAGGGGCGCAGTGGCTCAGTTGGTAGAGCAGGTTGTCCAGTAACTTGAGCGCCTGGTGTATGAATGTGTATGGCAGCCCGCCGCTCCACCTGCCTGCCCCAGGTGTGAATGTGCGTGAATGGGGTGAATGGAAGCATGATGTAAAGCGCTTTGGGTGCCCGAGTAGGGCATGAAAAGCGCTATATAAATGCATGCCATTTACCATAAAAGCTTCCAAATGTCATCATCTTCGGCCCCTGAAAGTATTCTTATTAACTATCGTGGCCCCTCACCAATTTGATTTTGACACTTTGATTTGGAAAACTCAAGCAACCGGTGACCGTTCATTTCCTATACAGCGGATATTTCCCAAAAAAAAAATTAAAAAAAAAAAAAAAAAAGTTTTTTCTTTGCCTCCCTTTTCTCCTTTTCCCCCCCCCCCCCCCCCCCCCCCCCCCCCCCCCCCCCCCCCCCCCCCCCCCCCCCCCCCCCGCCCCCCCCCCCCCCCCCCCCTCCCCCCCCCCCCCCCCCCCCAAAAAATAAAAAAAAAAAATTCCCCCCCCCCCCCCCCCCCCTCCTTCCCTTTCCTCTCCTTCCTTTCCCCTCCACTCCCCCCCCCCCCCCCCCCCCCCCCCCCCCCCCCCCCCCCCCTCCCCCCCATGTTTTTTTTTTTTTTTTCTTTTTTTCCCCAAAAGACAGAAGCAGTTAGCACACGCTATGCTACGGGCTACACCATAGAAACATACACAATAAATAGTTTCTCATTTACCAAGCAGAAACGTCTTGTAGAAGCCTTCGAGGTCTTTGTGTTTGCTCATGTTCTTCGAACTCAGAGTCAGACTCTGGGTCGAAGATATACGGCTCAGTTACTCTCAAAGCCATTGCTGAAAAAGTTATTACTATGATGTACCGTGTTTACTTCAGTCTGTTTCCAGCGTAGCTCTAGCGTGACGTCAGGCAGGAAGTGGGCGGAGCCAACAAAGGAAAGCTGAGCCTTAAAGTGACAGCGCCAAATCAGACCGTTCACTTTGGGCTCATGATGAGAGCTCATCCAAACCGCTTGTGTAAGATCATTATTGTGTGTTTCATGTTGCAAAACGTGATATGGTAACCTAAATGTATCCAAAATACACTGTATAATGTTCAAAATAGTATAATATAGGACCTTTAATGTCCTTGTTGGGAAATTCATAGTCGGCAGCCACCACCAGGGGGCACCTAGCATGTTTTAATATTGGTGGAAGAAACTGGAGTACCTGAACCTAAACATATTCCAGCACTGGGAGAACATACAAACTCCACACAGAAAGGCCCAATCCAGCCTGGGAGTCGAACTTTGGACTTTTGCTGTGAGGCGACAGTGCTAACCACTGAGCCAGCATGCAGCCCAATGGATGGAGAAGATGGTGATTCTGGTGTGAACTCACCCTTACAGTCATCCTAAAGCACCCTTCCCATGGCACCTATCTGAAAAGGCAGTAACATCATGCAAGTGCCACACATTTTGTTTTTATAAGATATAAATCATTTCTGAAGTAAACTTTCCACAACGTTGAAGCTTAAAGAAGAAAACAAATCTACCACTTTGATGTTCGACGATTGAGATTTCCTTCGTTCAATTAAATCAGAGTATTTCTGTTATCCTCACGTGGCGTTGGTAACATCTTTCAAACCTGTTCAAAATTCTTCAGCACAGCCCAGGCTTAAAATTGGATCTTCAAATTACCATCCAATTGAAGCATTTGAAGATTATTATAAAGTCAAATCCACCTAAAACGCCTCAGAGTATAAAAGCAACCAAGTTAAACAGTTAAACCCTAAAACTGTCAGAGATTACTTTTATACCAAACTCCTCGGCCCATTATCTCTGACATGATTCAAATAACTGCTTTTCAAATGAAGTCCAAATTGAACACAAGCTCCAGCACTCCATCAGCTCTCCGAGTCAAAACAGCCCCAACTCTAGATCGGGTTAGAGAGCACATGAAAACTCCTAAAGCACACTCTCGACTTCATCCATCTCGCCTTAAAAGCCGCTGCGTTTTCTGCTGCGTCAGGTCTTCGCTGGTTTCCAGGGGTGTGATAGATATTCATGGCCTCACCTCCAACTCCAAATATGCATCATTAGGTTTCAGCGAGAGGCAATGTGGGCTGACTGACTGCCGGGGCCATGTATGTGCACTGGCTTTACCATCACTTAGAGTTAAATTAGATTGGAGTTATGAATGGGGAGCTCTTAACCTTCGAGTCTCTGGGGAGCTGTGGCATGGTCGGAGGGGTTATACAAGGCTTTGAAAAAAAAAATAGCTAAAATATTCCGCCGTCTATGTGTTTAACTTTTAATTGCAGGAAAAATAATTACTCTTTTGCTCGCGGGTTGACTTAATCTATTAAAACTAAACCGAAATCCACATTTTTTTGCAATGTTCATTACCCTCACACCTATTATCAGGGTGTTGCAGATAATGAATTAAAGTACAGGCAGTGTAAATGCCAGTAGCTTCCTTTTTGGCTGATTAAAATGTGCAGCAGCTAAAACAATGAAGGTGGAACATGTGTTTTCCAGCTGTTTCTACAAGAAAAGTTTGATTTTTCATTATTACACAGAAATAGGCACAGGTACATTACAAAACAACACATGAACAGAAAAATAACATAAAAACAAAACTGTCACAGACACAAAAAAACAAACAAACAAAAAAACCCATAAAAAACAACCCCATTTTATTTTTTTACCATTCAGATGTTCAGAAATAAAATCTATTTTGGCTTAAAAAAAAACAAAAAACCTTTCCCCAGTAAAATAAATAAATTTAAAAGGCATTTGTAAGTGTCATTCACATCCCCAAGTAATATTGTGACAAAATCAAATTCATAATTTTACTGACTTTTTTGTTTTTTTCTCCAAAAGAAGGACACAATAGGACAATCCTAAAATAAATGAAGCACAAAAGCATTCTTATTAAAATCAGAGCATGTGTTCTGAGCCCTGGTAAGCTACTGTATACAACTGAAGTCAAATCATAAGGACACACTGGCATATACTCCAGTGTTTGGTTCATAAATGTTGTAGGCGCCATGTTGGGGTGACATTGATCTATCGTAGCATTAGTGCCCATTACAACAATCAGTCAAAAGTCTTTCATCCATTATCCTAACTGAGTTCTTTTAATTTAATTTCACAGTGCAGCATGTTGGCCTTGTTAATGTCACAACACTGCAGACAGACCACTTTATTGTGGTGCTGTTTTAGCTTCATTATTACAAACTTAAATTTCAGTTTCAAAAGCGACTACCCATTTTTTTACGGCTGCATTTAATTTGACAGTTTAATTACCTAAAGCTTATTGTAATAGGAATCTACTAAAAAAAATAAAAATTGACTTTAAGATGTGATCTACGCTTTAGAATTATGGATTCTAATAGTCAAGAATGATCATGATGGATTTTGACCAATCACAGCTTGCTTCCAGTAAAAAAGAGCAACCAGATGTCAACAACAGAAGACCAAGGTAATAAACAAAGGAAATGGGTTACTCTGTTGCAAAATACACCTTATTTTACAGCGAAACAGCTCAAAAAAGAGAAACGGACAGTAAATTAAACATGGATAAATGTTCACAATGCTTCCACACAATGTTTAATGAGATAAATAAAGGATTGACCGATAAAGGTTACTACGCTGCTGTTGGGGAGAGTGGTGGGGCTGAGGGAGGGATGGCAAAAACTAAATCGGGTAGTGGAACTTTCAGCATCAGCACCATTTTCATCTTGCAAATGCACAGACACTTGGCAAATATAGCACACAGCCGAATCTTTTTTCCTCTCTGAGTCCATTTTTTGATCTTCACTAGCTGCTGCCTCTCACTTTATCTTACTGTCTTTATCTGTCTATCACTTTCGTCTTTCTTTCTTGTGCCAGCAAGATCTTCCGGTGATTGCAGTCTAACTTAGTGCGAGAAATGAAACGGCACAGAGCCAATGCTAATAGTCTGTTTCTATCAGAGAGTTGCTGAGTGTGTGTGAGCAATAGATATGAGGACATCAATCAAGAGATGTGCTGTAAAAGAACAGACGCTGCCCTGGCTGCTGTTTGGCCAGAATGACTGCACGATTTATCCAAACTTTTCAGAGAAAAGCAAGAGAGGGGGACCGAATTTCGAAGTGGGGCAAAGCTGGAAGAGTGAGATAAGAAGAGGGATCAAGAACAGAGATAAGACAGGGGCATGACACAGGAATTGTGACCAAGTGTGTTGTGAAAACAAGCACTTTTGGAAATGTTTTCTACAAAAAAAGTGTTGTAAGCTAAGCTGAACAGACCTGCAAAGACAAAATGTAACCAGTATGGACTAAAGTAGGGCTACTCAACAACAAAAAAAGGTGTTGCAATAGACATACATCAGATTATTTGATCTATGATTTACTATGATGAGAATTTTTCAAGTTTCTTTAATATAATTTATTACTATGTATTGTACAAAAATAAGCTTATCTTTAGCAGTAGACATTAATGGAGTAGAAAAAACAAAAGGGGCAGAGCATCACTTGAAAAGCAAACCTAAAAAGTTACATTCCTTGGATTATTATGGATGAATTGGTAAACTTTTGATGGTGTGCACACAATGTGTAATTTTAAATAAAATTATCAGTGCTTACTTTTGATTTGTCTCTTGAGGGTAAAAACTGTCAAGATGACTTCCTCTGGTTTATTTGCTTTCATTTTTATTTTTTTTATCCTTCCGTTGCAACTTTCAAATCTCTGGCAATAGCTTGTCAATAATGACTACTTCTTGTTTATTGCAATGTCTGGCCTCAGCCAAAGAAATGTTTTTATCGTAAAAGACACAGAAAAGGCTGAAAAATGTCACACAAGGGAAATATCTATGGGTACACAATTATGGAGCTTTTAGATGCAAAGTAAGAGATATGGAGTTCAAAAAAGAGAAAAAGAAAAAAAATAATTAAGACTGTGGTCATTGTGTCTGGGAAATTTGGGTTTGCAGCCAAACATATTGGTCAGCTGCCGCTGTGGGCAGGATTTTCACTTTAAACTGAGCTGAGTTTCCCAGTTTGGGCCAACCACCGCTCGAGGACATGTGGACAAATTACCGGAGTCACACCTGCTCATATAGCAGGCCTGTATCAGCACAGTGCAGTGGGTCCATTCAGTGGAAAATGGATGTGACAGCAACGAGAAGAAGGAAAAGTAAACGTAAGTTCATGTCACATCCATCACCTGTCACACACTCCAGCTCCGTGACACTCAAGTGTGTGTGTTTGAAATACACCAACGAAAGGAAGCCAATGGCATATGATAAATGTATTTGTGTGTGAAGACATCCCATTTGAGGTGTCTGTGCATGAATATGAAAGAGTAGTCATATGTCATGCACATCTTTACAATAAACAATATCATTAGCTCCCTCGTTGGACAAAAGTACAAAACTATTTTAAACTACTTTTAAAAAATGAACTGCAAACAAAAACTAATTTAAAGTAATTCTACAATTCTACAGACTTTTTAGGACATGTTCTTGAGGTGTTTATAAAAACATCTGAATTTGTCACTGATAGTGAGTTTGGGGTGGAAGTGTTTCAATGAAAGAACTGATGCCTGGTGAGAGTTCTGATTAAATAAAGTGTTTAAATTCATTGGTGAAACTTAGTTTTAGGAAGTGTTAAGAGACTGGTGTCCATGACTCAACACATGTGATAAAAAGACAAGAATTAAGGAGTAAGGACTCTGTACTGTACACTGAACAGGACCCTGTAGAAAATACTTCATGTAATAAAAGGTGGTTATATCCTTTGCCACACTGAGTCCTTGTCATCTGCACCAAAAACCACCAAAATGCCCAATGCTAAATCAAAGATGAACAAGTGAGTGAACTATATTTGAGTTACCTCTACAAAAAGTTATGCACCTTTAAAGGTCCACTTGCTGTGCTCAGCCTCTCTAATGTTGTCTATAGTGGGCAAAGCAAAAAAGAGGTTTGCTGCCAATTTCACTCAACAACACAAAGTCTACCGAGCGTGCTGAACAAAGACCTACTGTGTGGTCTTAACAGCAACAGTGGGGAGCGGAAAGAGACTGCAGGTAATCAAAGACAAAAATGGAAAAATAAGTGATTTGGATTGTCAGTCTTTGGCAGAAACAGAAGTGTGAGCAAAGACAATCCTTTGACACATGAACGCACAGTGAAGCCGTCACAGCCAAAGACAAGCTCTTTTCTGCATATTTGCCATACACACTCACTAACACAGGTCACCACTAAGTCTAATATAATTTTCATAAATTAGCAAGCTTGAGTAACACAAACACAGACAAAAAAGTTATTATCATAATAAGGGTGCAAAATAGCACCTCTTTGCATCAGTTCAAAACCATAACCCTGTAATTAACAGCAAGAAAAGCAATTTGCTTTTGCTTGGTAGCACAGCATCTCTCTCTGCCTGTTCGACTTGGCATCTTTTTGGATTGTTTTAATTATTTCCTGGCAAACTCATGCTATGACTAAAGACTCCCAGCCCCCACACAATTTCCTCTTTTTCATTTTCCTTCATCACCATTAGTTTGGCAGTATTTCCGTCAGCTGCAAGAAACAAGAAACACATCTAAACATCTGATTGGTCCCTAATCAACCCCTCACTTTGCAGACGATGAGAGAAACAGATTGAGCAGAGGATGACTCAGCTGCAGCAAAAACCTTAACTTACATCAGGCCAGTTTTGGTGAACCATTTTTTCTCATGATCTCTTAATAGACGTATATCACTCACACACCTTTTCAGGACAGGTCAAGCTTTTGTTACATTCAACCTTTGATTATTCTACTTCATTTGTCTGTAATAGAGCAGTTACTCTCACTGTAAACATTACACATAAACAAATCATGATGGTAGTGACTTTAGAAGTATAAATGTGTTTATGTGACACATTATGCTTGATATTGTTTTTGATAAACTATGCTAATTTATCTCAAAAGAGGTGTTGCTGAACACAGAGCATGTGGCAAGCAATTAAGAAATGTGATAAGAACACAAAACACAGTGCTCCAAGTGATTTTTTCTTAAGAAAACCAAAACAAATCTCTTTTTTTTCCATTTAACAACTTTCAAATGACCCTCAGAATCTACCACAGACTGATAATTATATAGTATATAAAAATATAATTTGTTTGTTCCTTTGTATACATCCTCTTAAGATGAAAACAGAACAAAGATACATTAAACTCTAAATGAAATTTGAGTTGTCAAATGTATGATGCCTGGGCAGTAAGGAGCTAGTTTTCTATGATATAAATATGTAACTTTAAGAGTCTCCACAAAATTGTGAGCAGGAGCTACAACTACAACAAAGTCCTTCTTTGGATGTTTCAACCATGAACAGTTCAGCACCACGGACAGCTACCTAGAGCTTGGTAATATAAGTCTAGTTAGATCCTCACCTGATGCTGTTTTACTGCACTAAACACACGCAGAGAGAGTTGGAATAAGTTTGTTGGATTAAAATAGAAAGCTGGGCCTTGTTTTTTTCGGACTCATCAGCGCTGTTCTTTATAACAATTGGTAAGTTTGTAGTGCTCTTAATGACTTTCACTGGTCCTTTGCAAATAAACTTACCTCCTGTGTTCATAAGGACACCGTGCTCATATTTTTTACTGTGGCATTACACTCATTTATGCATTTTAAGATTCTATTTAAGACACCTAATTTGATTGAGATTATAATCACGGAAGCTTTTCTCCTCAGATGCTCCACAACAAACATGCTGCTAAAGCATAATGTCAGATTGATTATCATGGCCTTTATGCAAAGCAAAATAATGGATGGCCCTTTAATTATTGAAGCATACATTTGCAAGATTAATGCGTTGTTTTTATAAAATGATACATATGCAGCAGGAAAAACAATGCACACCTTTAGGACAAAAGTCTCCAAACAACAGGAGAAACACTGAGCAAATGATTTCATTGATTTGTTCTTTTAAAAGTGCACCACAAATAAAGTCAAAGTTGTGGATTTATGCCATTTATGAAAAATGTGGGACAGGGGCTGGAATCAAGTGTTAATTTTTTGTTCTTTTTTTGAAACTCTTCTTTCGTATTCTTTCTCTCCTCATACCTTGCTGAGTTTGAGGTATGACCGGGTTAGTGGGTTCATTTTTAATCTGATCAGAGAGAAAAATCAAATCCATTTAACTGTGATGCACACTTCCTTGTGGCAAACTTTTGGCCAAATAAATGCGCACATCTACAAACAATAAAACTTTGGATAAACTTTCCATAAGTGAGCAAAAGTTCCTCTTCAAATCTTTTAAGACACTGCGGCATAAATTCAATCAGTCACAAAGCATGAAAGAAGAGAAAAGGTGTCGTTTTTGTGGATTTTGGTGAATTTTGTTACTTTTTGCAACTCTTGATTTGTTAAACCAAAAATCTCTGGCACTAGTCTGCTGAAAACTTTGAAAATGTATTGTTCATTTGTACAGTCAATACTTAACCTTCAGAAAGTGTTAATTAAAAGCTGATGGACAAATTTATCCCTTTATTTGTATCATTAAAGTGTATATTTGTATAGTAGTGAATTACAAAAGTCCGGCTTTAACCAACAGCACATGGTCCTTAAATGACTATCTGCCTGTTACCTTCCTCTCATGTCATACTCTCTCTTTTATTCACCCACTGTTGCTGCTGGTTACAGACAGGGGGCCAATTTCTACCAGATCTAAGGTGAGACCATTGGCCAACCTTGATCAGGTCAAACTTTGAAGCATTCCACTCCTTCTCCTTTCACCTTTACCTTTCCTCTGTCGGTTCATCTATCCGTCTCTCCGTCTCACCCACTCTCTCCTTTTACCTCGGCTTCTCAAAGCACCCACTGAGTTTTCATGCCTGACATTCCATCTCCTCATCCCTCTACTTTTAAGTCCCATCCCTTTTAACTTGAATATGACCAGAGTGAGGAGTGAGAGGAGACAGGTATCTTCTGAATAATGGATGACCAAGCTGCTTGAAATTCTCTCTATTTTCAAAGCAAGGAGTAGAAAACAACTTAAATGTGTTTGGTGAGAGAAGTCAGGGAAGTCAGCCCGTCGACCTCTCGGTTCCGGCTAAATGCACAGGTAAGTTACTGAGGTATATAAACTCCAGCCATACCTCAACTAAAACATATTTTCAACCGTTTCCAAAGTAAAAGAAAACACTGAAGGGAATACTCAGAATAAAACGTTGATTTATTTGGTTAAAGCTATACATAGAGAATACAGTTAAGGTTATAGGCTTTTGTAGGGCGAGAAAATCAAGAATAAAAAGCAGACTGTTGTGTATGATATTGTGGATGGAGTCTACCTTTACTAATACCTCCTTAACATCTGACTTTCTCTCTAGTTTCTTGAAAAAGGTTGTTTTTTGTTTTTGTTCTGTACTTTTTGCTGTCTGAACATGGTGAAATAACTTCTCAGGGACATACAGAAAGTCTAGTCTGGTTTGATAACTGACCAGAAACTAGACAGAAAAAGAGAAAGAGAAAGCATACAGCATGTTTGCCTTCTATATAGGCTGCAGTGCTCCTCCATGAGTCACTGCTTTGAACAGGACTCAGAAATGTCCCTGAGTGAAGAAGACAGCCTTACTTTTGAGTGAAAACTGTCTCTTTTCACCATTTGGCATCGAATACTTGTGTAAATAGTTACTCAGCAACTGATGAGAGTCCTGACTCTGGGAATGGGAGTTAATTCAATTAGACAAACTTTCTTAATGACACTTCAGATTATGTGCTTCCTCCCACATTGACTCAATGAGCAGCACTGAGAGGCAAGATTGGATTAAAAACACAGCAGTGGAAACTTTCTGACTAAACTTCAAACAAATTTAATGGTACAAAACGACCAGGATGGCTTTTCTGCACGTCGTGGCCCCACGCATGAAGCAAAACAGAAGTGAATTTTACAAAATAAAGTCATGTCAAAGTAATTCATTTACCTTCTTTAAAACCAAAGCTCTGTGCTCAGTTTCGTACTTTCTGGAATATGAGACAAATCTCTCAAGAGTTGAAGAGTTTGCCCTAAATACAGAACAGGATTTAAAAATGAAATTTGAAAGTGAAAATTCACCTTAATTGGCCATTAAGAGTGGAACAGTTTGAGTGAAAGTCCTGTGAGCAGTGATACATAAGACAAGCTTTGTTATTGTTGTTTTTTTCTATTACCACTCCATAAGGTAAATTAAATCAGAGCTCTTTCTGCCCCTCGGCATTGTTTTAATTAACTTAACATTTGAAAAACAGTCTATTATTAGTCCTCCCCTATGTTTGGTGCAGAGGAGAGATGTTGTTTGAAATGTGTCTTTTTTATCTTTAGGATTTAATTACATCTCTGCCACAAGATCTTTCCCTTCTCATCATGGTTGTTATGAAAGAGAATGAGAAAGGAGACTAGCAATGAGATCATTAAATACAGCTAGACTATTTCACTTCAGCCAAGTCTGACCTACTTCAAAGTGTTTGTATGTGCAGCATATTGCATTTATTTATCAGCCGAAATGTTACGCCCTGTTAAGAAAATACCTTCACAACCGTAGGCTAAAGAGGTGGAGGGAGGCTGTCTAATAGCATGGCTAATGAGATGGACCTGATTAACTCATGTTTCTGGCTCTGCCTGGCCGTGGGCTAGAAACACACAAATGGCAAACCCATCCTGTTTTACCTGTTTTATCACATGCCAGACTTCAAACAGCTGCATAATGTGAGGTTTAGGCCAACAATTAGCAATAAAATAATGTTTATGGATGTGATAAGTTGTTTGGTTTGGGTAAAAGTTGCAAAAAAGTAGCGTAAAGTTAGCAGTCCATGCATGTCTAACAGTCACTGAGTTCTTACGTAAACTTTTTGTTGTTATGGTTTAGAACTCTTCATGTCTGGCCTTCTTCCACTGTCCAAATATATGCATTGCTGGGTCAGTTGATATATCAGAGTTGGCCAATGACACTGAAAAACCACACCAACAGACTTGTCCGAGGCCCATTTTCCATGTTACATCTGTACATTTGTAAATCCCATATCCTCTCTTCCTGTATATTATTGTATTTTGTTGTTTTCACTTCTTTATTTTATTGTGTGTTTTTGAGTGTTTGTTTGTAAGTGAGCTATTTTGACCAAGCAGTTTCTCTTGTGGATTAATAAAGTCAAAACTAAGTCTTGATTGTTAATTTAATCCTGAATAATTCTTCCAGCATTAAGAAAAACAATTACAATTTTAAGACTTCTGACATTTCATGTGCCTATTGTTCATTCAAGTGATACTTTCCAAACAAAATGCAACTAGGAATGTCTCCAAGGCAAGGATATAATACAATATTGCTTTAAACAATCTGTAGTTTAATTGTTGCTGTTTGTAGTCTTATTTTAAAATGTCTTCCACTTGAATGCTCTGATTTCTAAACTCTTGCTAGAGATTGTTAATATTGCAGCATCAGTCATTATGGTCGCTAAAATTCTACAAGCCGAACCTCTTTCTTTAGTTTAACAAATGGCTGAAATACAAAGGATGAGTCCACTGTGGTAGAAAATTCCATTGCGCCTTTCATTGGAGTTTTTAATCCTGTCTGAATGAAGTCAGAGTCTCCTTGTGGGTCAAACTGTTGTCCACAAATGTCACACATGACTGATTTGTATAGGTTCAGGAAGGTAAATGGCCGCTGCAATTATTATAATAAATCACAGGAGAACTCCAGGTCACAATAGTCCTGCGCAAATAGGGCTTAGCTGCTTAATGTAATCCAAATGTTTCAGAGTTGACTTGCTCAAGCAAATCCAACAACTGGTTATTCGGACTCCCATGAGGTTTATAGAGGCTGTTTCATGACGAAGAGCGCTCACAAAAGACTGTGGTGAAGCCCATTTATGAGCATTATTCCCTGCAGTGTGTGGTTTGAGGCATTTAATTTAAGTGATTGGAACAGCTCTGCTTTAGCTACGTACACTTTTAGCAGGAACAAACCAGAGGCGATGTGAAAAGCTGATCAGAGCCAATTGTTTCTGTTTTACAGCTTTTAAAACCCATACAGAGCTACATTACACATTTATATATTCAGGCAACCTCATTCTTTCATATCACTTCACTTATATATTACTGCAGACTCCAAATAAAAAGTGGAAAAGCTGGTTTTGGGAAATGGTTGCTATATTACAGTTAAAGTTAAAAAGTGCAGAGCTCAGACTGTTTTCTTCTGAGCATGTGGCATTGTATAAGAACAAGAGGAGTTTTGGAAGAGAAAATGTGTTGGGATTTTTCCTTTCCATCTGTGTTTTTGCTTGAGTCTCCAACATGTCTCTGTGGTTCGAACAGTGAGCTGGGAGGGGCCTTTCTGTGTTGACTTCACCTGTTCTCACCATGTCTGCTTAGCTTATGTACAATAGGTCCCCCCTGGGGCCAGGACTCTCCTGGAAGGGAGATTTGTAATCTCAGTGGGACTTTCCTGGCTAAAGAAAGGTTTAAAAAAACTTTCTTTGTTCTCCTAACAGAAGGGAGATAAATGTAGCAGCAGTGCTCTTTCCAGAACCACAGATTTTTTACACTAAATTTAAAACCATGTTCCCCTTTTGTGATTTCCTGTAAAGATAGATTTTTATTCATTTAATATTTGACCATGCTTTATTATAAACTACATTCTACTTTAAAATACAAACTGATTTTACTAATACTACTACTAATTACTGACTCAGTGATTTACTTTACCTATCGCAGCTCCAGTGCCCAACGCCAGTGTTTAGGCTGTAAACTAGGCCTAGGAGCTGTATAGATAAGTGTGGATTGAGCTCCATACTGTATCATGATTTAAGGACACTGGTTTGAGATCCCAACCAGTGAATCCAATGGATTGTGTTCCACCTCAACACCATTTGACCTCACCATCCCTAGAGACACAGAAGACAGCACAATACCTATACAGACTGCCCATAAAAGCTGTTTTTATTCCATGCACACTTTATCCAACCCTGTCCTCGACCTGTCTATGGGTTACTGTCAACTGCCGACACTTCAAACTGGAAAAATGTCATCAGATGAAATGACAACAGCGGAATAAACACAAATGTACTCCACGCATGAGAGGAGCACAACAGGAGAGATAAAGTTAGAAAGATGCTGGTCGGCTGTTTCGAAAGATGAAGGAGAGATGAAAAGCATGGAGCACTTCCTGGATATGGAGCTAAAATCCTTGGAGGCTTTAAGCAAATAGATGTAAAAACAATTAATGTGAAAGAACTAGGCCTACAAACCTTAAAATACTAGGATGTATTGGGCTGTCTCCATGGTGATTGTTTGTTTGCAACTCCCCTGTGAGTGCGGTATACAACAGATAGAATAGAATAGAGTGGTTTGCAGAAGAGGGGTGAGCTGAGGGAGGAGGATGAAAAACATAAATGGATAACAATCACAATGGCCTCCATCACCTGGATGAGTCATACCGTAAGAGTTCTGATCAATGAGAGTAATGTTTAGTATGTAGATTGGGATCAGAGATGATGGGTAGACGGACTGATGGACATTCATGTGTTATGGGATATGTTGCATGCAAATAATAGTGTTTTTTGCTTCTTTATTACAGTGCTATTATAATGTATGTAGGTCAGAGCTGGCATAGATGTTCCGGACATAAAAAGACAATGAATCTGCTGTAACACTGTTGATACTGATGCATGGTTAGAACACATTTTAACCAGCTAAAAGTGGACTTAAGCTACATTCATTTAATTGGGGAATACACATTTTCAGTGATATGTTACTTAAAGAATAAGAATAGTTTTTCGGGTTGACCATCATTCATGACAATTAGCGATTAACTTGCATTTTTGTAGTTTGTCATATACATTAATAGGTTTTCTCCATTTAATTTACATTTTCATTTGCTGCAAAAGACTTATACACCATTTTCTATCAAGAATCTTCATAAGCTGATTATGATTCACTAAAAAAAAAAAGCTGTTTGGAGTGACCGAGGCGCTCATCTTCTAAACTTCTAAAGGCGTCCTGACTCCTACACAACATTTTAGAGACCCTTATTACACAACGTTTGACATTAATAATGACAGGGTTTTACAGCACATAAAGCACCATCAATAATCAGGGCAGTAAAGTGAGGGGGCTTTTATTTCCTCGGGTCATTATGTTCCCCTTGAGTTTACTTAAATGTATTGTTACATGATACCCAACTAGGAGCGTGGTAAAAAACAGTTTTAGGTGAGCATAAATTAAGTCTCAAGGCCAATAACTGCGATGATGACTTTTCCATCTCATAAAATGGAAGTTATGTGGCCTTCTCAGGCAGCGAGAGGCACAGATTTTATTGTGGCACATAGTGAAACTAATAGCCTTGCTGTTATGATGAGCTGAGAAGTTTATTCTATTTCTGTAAAAGAGTAAAAGTTAATGGCCTGGCCCTGTTGGTGACTTCTCAGTGGACTGGGGTGAATGGTTTGACTCTTGGCTGTAAATTGTTCTATTGCAGATTGTATGGGTAATAGTTCTGTTCTGTAATCTGTTTACAATGCGCTGTCAAATAAAGATGAAGTGGCTTGAGCTCTGGAGACAGAAAGAAAAGAGTTCAGAAATGTCAGAGATGTTAGAGCAGACAGATGAAGATGGTGCCAAATGTTGATGTTTTTTGGGGTAAACTTATGGTTCATTTGCATTTCTCAAATTCTCACTTTTCAAGCAACATTTAGTGAGAAGCAGCACAGAGTCTTGGAAATGGAAAAGGTGCCAAAAAAGGCAATTCATATAGCTACAATTTCTACAGAATGAAAACAATTATAATTCCCATAATGGGGGAGAACAATACTGCATATTTTAATTAACAGAATGTTGACAGATATACCATTATACTGGGTTTTTATACTGTTTTAATTGGGAACAAGTCAGCAAGTCCTAATAATTTGTAATTTTCTTGTTCTCATTTTATCTAAGTTAACTGCTAGTCAAAATAACAAATACCTGACTTACTTTCCGTTGGAAATAAAGTCAAATCTGCAATGCAGTGAAATGGAGATACATATAAGGCACTGATCTAATGTTTGTTACATACTGTATGACTCAAAGTACAACAATCACTCCTCACAGTTTCACAAAATTGTACATCTGCGGCTTATCGTTAATGGAGTGCAAACCAACCTGGACTAAAGGTCAAACAGATTCTTACCTGATGCTCTGTCCTTGTAAAATGTCTGGATCTGTAGCGTTGAGTGAAGCCACAAAGCTGCCCACAGGGATGTTCTCCATCATGGTCACTATGAGAGGGTCCGGGAAGAACACTGGACCTTCGTTGATGTCCAACACTGTGACGTGTACTGTAGCGGTGGAGCTGGGGCCATACCCTACTTCAGGCACTAGTGGGTCCTCGTTTTCTACTTTGATGAGTAGCGTGTGGAACGCCCTTCCCTCGTAGTCCAAAGGCTAATGACAGATACATATGGAAGAAGATGGAACAAAAGAGAAAGATCACAGGGTCAGAAAAAGAGAAGAGGGTAAATATACCTCACAGCTCACAATGAAATGATCATGATTCACAACATACTTAATTATATGCCTTCTGTGTTACCTAATGGAAGATATCAATGCACTGAGCCTTACCTTGACAACTGACAGCATTCCCTCGTTATCATCCGGGTTGGTTTGGATCTCAAAGCTCTGCGTTGGATCACCGTTAATTATAGAGAAGATAGCTCTCCATGCCCCCGTAGCCGGGTCATCTCTGTCATCAACTGTGAGGTTGACAACAACACCGGTCGAGCCCTCATACACGTATGCCTCGAACTGTTCAGAGAGGACAAAACATAGAGTTAAACATAGAGATCCATAGACCCACACATTATGTTCAGGGTGTGTCTTCTGCGTTACATAACATTTCATAAGACATTTCTATAAGTGGGTTGGACGTTCTCAGAATTTAAGGCTGAGTTCAGGGTCATTGTACTTGAACTGGGTCGGTTTAGATTTGTTTCAGAAAACAAGGCTGAATTTAGTTCAGTCAGACTTTGAGTCCATTCACTCTGAGTTCAGCCGAAATCAAAGACATTAGGAGCATTCACTATGGTAACAGTAATCAGATGGAGACCACCATATTATTTACCTTATCATTTATTATCCCCAAGAAGAAATTAATGTATTATTGGTTATTATTCATCTCTATTCATTTATTGTTCTAATTCTTTTTTTTTGTCTTTTTTTTTTAATTAATGTGATGGTGGACAGAGCGTGCTTAGTACTAGAACTACAAACAAACATAACTGTCACAGAAACAGAGAGCTATTTCTGATCTGTGTTTTCAATCTTGTTCACTTATATATACAGCTTATTAACTGATTCCTTCATATTGTGAGAAATAATGTGTTAATCTGGTAGTTCTGAGGATAACTCTGAGGAGAATTCCAGGTACATCATGCCAGAATGAAAAGGAGAAGGATGAGAATATTCACCTTTTCTCTCTCTTCATTTTAAGACTTTAGAAAAGTTCATATTTTAAAAAGTTTAAAAGTATGAAACCATAATCATTAAAATAAGAGGATAATTGAAAGAGATGTTAACTTTGCACATTGCTTTTAAAGTGTATAATTTGACCACTCTTTTCATCTTCCCTGTAATTTTACTTTCAGATTAAGTTAAAAATAAAGAAATTAAAATTATATGGCATCAAATATTCAGACAAGTAGTAGCTGAGAAAAAAAAAAAGTTATGTTGCGGCAGGTCTCGTAGAAAAAGACAAACATATAGTATATGTGAAATAATACTTCATTGGAAAATGATGGATTTGTTTATATAATAATTTACTAAAGATAGATGACTAGATTGTATTTTGGAAATGTTTGTGAGTGTTTTTGTCCCATCAATCATGTGTGACTCTTGTTTTAAATTGAAATATGTATAGTCTGGTCCAATACATACAGATAGTAGGATCTGTGAATTAAGATTTTGCATTAAGCTGACCAAGTGTTTTTAGACTTTTGCTCAGGAAAAACAACATTGTAAACCTGCATTTGTTACATACACCAGAACATGCTCATTATACAAAACATGAGCATGAGATATCACCTTTCTGGAAAAATATTAATGATAAAAAAAGTTCTTTATCTTTCTGTAACACTTTCTAAGAAAATTAGTATTTGAACAAAACACACAAAAGCAGCACATGACGTCCATTATTGAGCTGGGGGTGCCTCCGTCAGGTCCTGTCAAAGCACCAGTGAGCTCCTCAGTTTAACTGCAGTGAGAACCGAGCAGAAGAAACTGTGTGTCAGGATCATTACGGTGTCAGAGCTTACAGTGTAATCTTGGAGACACAGAACACGCTGTTTAAGAATAGCACTGGTCCGGCCTAGATTACTGCTCCTCCTGTCAGCCCACGGTATTGTTGTTTCAGAGATTACCCTCTTACCGCCTTACACTGCCAGCCTCTGTGCATTTATCTCAACATGGAAAAACATTGATTTCTTTTCTTCCCTTTTCTATTTTTTATATAAAAGGCTGGCTGTGTAGTCGTTTACGGCAGAGAAAGAGAAACAGAGGGTTTTTAACGGAGAGATGTGATGTCAGTAGTTTCAAAATAATTGTGATGGTTTCCATTGAGACAGAGAAATAGCCTCTTAAGGAGATGTTTCCTGTGTAATGAGGTACCTCATTAACAATGTGGCAACAATCCAGTGGAAGAATGTAAAAAGCTGCTATATACAGTATATTTCCTATATATTTATAAATGGCCACTCTAATGTTAACAGTTTACGTCACCAATGTACAGGAACTTTTTTGATAGAATACAGTTCTGACAACTTATTAATCTTTCCATTCCTATAATGATCAAATCAATTGCATATGGCACAATTGCTGATATTGTGCAGCCCAACTCTGTACCATGTATTATGTGATAAAAACAGCCTGGTGTGCTTTGCAACACTGTACAGAATCACATAACGCTGCTTTTAAAAAAGGAGCGCTATGCAAATGTGGTCATTGTTTATGCCTTTGTTCTAAAACATAAGGCACAGAAGTGTCATGTGAAAATAGGTGCTTAAAGAACAAGTGCAAGTGCTCCTTACACAAGCTGCATGTTGCCGAATTGGAAATGAAAGAGAAATTGTACTCCGCTTTAGTGAGAAAACCTTGAATCGGTGAAAAGCACCCACTGCAAAAAGAAAAAAAAAAAGACTCTGTATAAAAACAAGGGCACCTCATTGACATTCCACTGCTCATCAGCCTCCTCTGGACATCAAACTGCACATTAGACACACCTAAATGCAGCATTTACAGGCTCTCTTTAATGCGTAACTCAAATCCACACACAGCGCACCTCGGCACACACACAAGCAGGCGGCCAGATTGAGGTTTAATCATGTGGAGCAGTCATGCGCTGGCAGGAAATGTTGTATTCTGTGTGATGTGGCCACTGGGCCCCTGCCCTGCCACTGATAAGGCCCCCAATTCCACCTGGACCACAAAGCTAGCAGTCACCTGAAAGACTAGAAGTAATGACTAACTACGAGGCAGAGCTCCCAGCGCAAATGACTTAAACATATTAAAGACGGAAAAGGAAAGATTGTGGAAAGGAGTAAAAATAAAACGAGGCTTGCATTGCCTTTAAGTTCACTTTTATCCATGTTTGTGTGTGTTGTTGTGTGTGTTTTCAACCCGAGACCACCGAGGCAGACAGAGAGCACAGAGCCAATTACAGCAGTGCAGCCTGTTTGCTCATTTTTCCCAAAAAAGATGACCACATGACCAGGCAAAAAGCAAAATAATGCACACAATTTATCGTACCTTGAGGCTTAGACAACTAATATTTTAACGTATAATAACAGGCTGCTCACATATGGTCTCAATGTACACAGACAGTCCTTGCCGAGTCAGATAAATAAACAATAGAGCAGACAGACTGTGTTAGTGATGCGTGTAAATCAAAGAAACGTATACTGCAGACATTTGAGATTCCAAAGAGTAAAACCGCTGTGTTGGCATCGATTTTCTGTTTGCCTTCTCCTTTTATGCCTGACTTTTTCAATAATCTGTCCCATACATCTTCAAGGTAATGTCACGCTGCCACAAGATAATTGGTTGATAGCCATTTGGGGCAAACAGCTAAAAAAGAAAATTACAAAAACAGATAATGTCAAGTTTTCCTTAACAGTTCTGACAGGGGTATGTTTTGAGTGCTATTACATCCCTGTAGCTATGTTTTGTTTTTTGTTTGTTTTTTACTTACAATTTAAGACCAGCACGTCATACTTCAAGTGTCTTTTTTTGTACTTTAACCATTTCTCACTCATGTCTCCATATCTCATGTACAATAGAACAATAAAACAACAACATGAGAGATGACTTTCAATTTGGAGACTGCAAAGGCAACAAGTGACACTTACTAAATTCATTTTACACAATTATTACTAACCACTTAATACCAAGAACGATACAATCTCTACATAAAGTGAAGTTGTTTTTAGTTATAGGGATAATGCAGTATGTAAAAGGGGGTCTGGAGATAAGTAACTTATCTACTACCAGAAGTTATGTGATATACAATATATAAGTTGCAAGTGTGTGTTACATAGAAGGTATTTGCATTCATTGCTCATTCATTGCTTTTTTATTTCATTCCTCATTTATACAACAACTGAACTTAAAGAACTGTCAGAGTCAAGATTTGGGCCATTTGTCAGCAACATATTGCGGAAATATCATTTATTGATTACACTTTTTTAACTGGCAATGTTGTAAACCCAATGTTATAAATGTTAAGTCTTTTAAATTGAATAACCACTTGCCCTGTTCACACCAGAACATGTTTGTCTCTGTGACAATGTTCTTGTTGCATCTCCAACAACCATCCAAAAATATCTAATAACACCACATTCACAAATACATGGTCTAAGAGTTCCCAGCCATGCCTCAGCATTGGGTTTGTCAGAAAATATTTTTTCTCATAATGATTTTGTTCAATGCAATCATATGTATTTGCTTGATGAATTGGTTTTCAGACATTTTTGGTGCTGATTAGAATATGCTTTTCTCTAAGCAGCTACTACTGCTACAAATATAGAAAACACAGATTGGATTTTCATTATTTAATTGAGAAAACTAACAAATTCTAAAATGCTATTATTGTATTTTCTTTTTCTCATTTGAAGGTAAGGAAACTCAAAGAGACAGAAACAAATCGAATTTAGAGCAATTTTCAGAGCAAAAACTATTTCTTTACAACTTCTTTTCAAAGTAAACCCAAGCTACTTTAAAGATTCAAAGTAAGACTGTGTAAATAGATGAAAAACCTTCTCTTAGCTTTACCAAGAAACACTAAATGCTCCTTGGCTCATTAACACTACTATGGAAATGGCCTCCTATTTCTTATACAGGCTTTTAATTTGCCTTAGGTTGCCAGCTGGCATTGTGTGCCTTTTACAAACCACTGACCCAGACCGTATACTTCCAGAAGCACTGCTGTGAGCTGCTGCAGTTGTAATTTCAAAGGAGAAAGACTGAAGAAATAATACTTGCATTAAAGTGCGGTGTAAAAAAACATATCTTTGTAGTGTTTGCCAGAACATGCACCCTCAGATATGTAGTGCATCAGCTTATTTCCTTTGTGGACATGTGTCAGAGTGCTTTATGAATGCAGATGGCAGTGGAGAGGCACTGACAGCAGCCAGACAGACAGACAAGTGAGCAGCTGTTGCTTTGTCCAAAAAGAAAGTACTTTGTGACACATCCCTGCTGCCCCAAAGATGTTGTCTGACAAGGAACAACACAGAACAGAAGTCCGTCAAATTAATCCCCCAAAAGCAAGAGTATTTTGACTTTGATTGCGAATAATTCTCAGAGTGTCATCACAAGTTTTAAATCGATTCAGAGATTTACAACAGAGACAAGTAACACAGAAAACAAAGAAACTTGAAGCTGGTGCCAAACATCAACAAGTAGCCATTTTCACCTGCTCCCAATGCTTTCTATATTTAGTATCATATTTGGAGAAATCTATCTTGGAATTATCAAGGAGCTCTTTTTGTATAAGCCAGACCAAGAATCTTTAAAAAAAACTCCATCTTACCCATGTGCTGTTCTTTACAAATTCAGACTGGATTATGTCAACAATTCTACCCTAAAACCAAGATAATCTGAATTGTCAGCTCTTAACTTAAATCTACCTTTTCTGCAACAGTAAAATGCAGATGTAGAGAAATTAGATTCCACGTACATTCTCAATAAACCTTTTGTCTTTAACTGCTTTCCAAAGCTGCTTAATTCTGTGGCAAATGAGGGGAAGACGCGCTGAAAGTCTACACAAAAAAGGCCCCATTTTCACAATCACAACACGAGGGTGAAATAAAACCAAGTGCATATGATTACTCATCTGCCTCCGCAATCCCTTACACAGTGTCTGCGCATAGGATTGCCAACTTAGCCCTGTATGTAACCCCCACTCACATCTACTCCCCCCAGCTCTAATCCTGCATACAGTCAGTGTTCCTGGAGCTGTAATGAGCTTACCTGTGTCTTTATTAAATTTGAACAGCTTCTGCTCGGGCTTTTTCCAAAGATAGAATTGAGATGATTTTGACAGTTGGCAAAGCAGCTTTTCTCATGCTGCTTAAATTGACAAAGCTCATATTTATCAATGTGGCACAGATTTACAGCAACGCAAACTTCAACAACAAATTTAAATGATGATGACTCCATATTAGATGGCTGGCATCATCATGTAAATCTGAAAACATGGACATCTGTTGTGCATCACAGGCTGGAGTGGTGGTGAAATTCATCAGAAGAAGCCTATTTTGTTGAAGTGAAGACCTCGTCCTAAGTATCAGAAAAAGAATGTGCTGTGATGTAGATTGAATGGAAATTATTTGTTGTTTTTAAAGTGGCCACAACAACAACAACAACAACAACAACAACAACAACAACAACAACAACAACAACAACAACAACAGAAAAAGCAGGTTATGATTTTGTTTCATCAATATAACCTTGCTGACTCTTTTGTTCCAATGATCTTTGTCTTTGAACAAAAACCAAAAACATTACATTTTAAGTTCCATTCACAGCATATTGATCCAGCCCCAAATAAAATCTATGCTTCCAATGCTCTGACTTTTACACAGAGGGTAAATAATGCAGATGGGTCAGCATCAGTGGATCACTATTATGAGTTTAGGCTTGAGATTATCAGTGTTTTAAGACCGTTGCTGAGCCACCAAAAGCCATCTTAACATCCATGTTTTACTTTTAAACATACAACAAAAAAAACATCAAAACTACGTGTGTATTTGTGTGATTAGTTGAAGCAGTAAACAGCGTGAATGCTCTGAATAATTTCTATTATTGGCTCTTTCTGCAATTTGAGAGCAATACAGACCTACTGTGTAGCCGCAAACTTCCAAGGCAGAGAAAAGGGAATAATTAAACAGATGACAATTACCAATAACTGTATTTTCTTTCTTTGCAGATCACAGTGTTTGACTTGGCCAATTTATCACTGCTAACTGTCACTCTGTTCGTTTTTCCAAATGCTACAAACGGAACAAAAAAGAATGGTTTTATTATAAAATTCTTTTAGACCAAGCTGTGAGTCAAGCAGCATTCAAATATCATCTGCATCTTAGCGAAAAAACAGGACTTCATGGGTTTCCTATTTTATGTTGCACGCTTGCTTGACAAAAAGCTATAAAGTATTTCAACCGCTGAGTGCTGTGATAATATACGGTGAGACTGACTGGAGCTGTAAATGTCTGAGAATGACTCAGAATGTTTTATCCTGCGGGAATCTTCCACTGACCAACAGAATCAAACCTCACTGTTGCAAAGAAGTTTCAAGGACGCAGTGTGACTGTGACTTAATTGCGTCTCACCAGGCCTGATCTAACCTGATCTGCTCATGCATTTATGTAACACCTCCCCACTTGCATATCCACAGTGTCCTCGGTTATGTGCTTCTAACCTGACATGCCCTGTGCAAATCCTCGCCTGTTCCTTTGGTAAAAAGCCGTTCCTGGCCATCCGTGGCACCCCCATTGCAGAGTGTGCGTATCCGTGAGCTGGTGGAGCAATCATGCACGGCTAAGACTAATCCGTAACACCCTTTGGCCATCCCGTCCCCTAGACAGAGCAGCACGGACATTGCCCCGCTGCCCAACACGCTGCACCCATCACGGCTAACGTCTTTATCGGTGGGACAGATAGACTCCGGCGAGCATATTCTCACGCTCATCATTGAGGGAGAAGAAAGTAGAGTGGGGGAGGAGGGGAAAAAAAAGCTGTCAGTGTGTTTGAGTGACAGGAGTGATAAGGTCCATCACGGCGCTGTTAGGACGAGCAGAGGACCGGCACCAGTTGGACATAGTGGGGAATTAGCAGTGCCAAGAAAGGAGAGCGGATGCAGAGAGAAAGCTGGAATAGAAGCGGGATCAGTTCGGAGAATGAAAGAAACGAAAGATGTGAGGGTGCAAGGATAAGCAAGGTAGTTATCAGGCTGTGCTTTGAAATCAAGAGAAAACTCAAGACCTTGCTGTAAAATAGGCTAAAGACAGCGAAAGAAACACACAGCAAAAGTACCATAGGATGCCCAATCATTTCCAAAAAAAGACTTTACAATATTCCATCATCAAAAGAGTCAGCGCCGTATGTCAACACATGAATAATCTATTTGTAGAAACAGCCTTTTCTGAGAAGCACAAACTGTGAAGCACAAACTCTACATGCTTTGTAATACTTTGCCATGAAATAAGTCTTCAGTGCAGGCAGATGAATAGGGGAGCACAAGGAGGAGTGCTTTCCTGCTGGCTGATCTGAGGATCTAGGCAGGAGCAGGAGACGCACACTCTTTACAAACTATGAATAGCTCATAGTGTGTGCATAGAACTGCGGTAGGTAGGTCCACAAAAACACAGGCACCCTACAGGTCTGTCTGGTCAATTCAAAGGAAATGCCAACTTCAGAAAACCAGTGGATTCAGTCGATACATTACAAAGAACTTTCATTTGCTTGCCCTTGTAAACGTCTGCCTTCTCTGCATACACTTTTAACAACCCTACCTTCCAAACTTGTATTTAAAATGTTCTGCATTTATACAACTTCCAGATAAACTTTCCAGATAAAATTCAAAAGTCAAGGTTTACTAAACACTGCACACTCTGGTCATGTACTTTGTAAATTAATCACAAATCTGAACCCACTGTGTATTAGTTAGGACTGAATTAAAATTAGAAATCAAAACTGACAGATTGGTTTGAGAGATACTGTATATCTGGCCTGTAAGAGGTAATATTTTTAAAAAGAGACAACTCAAGATTCCTCTGAAGAAAGGGATTTAGGAAGGTTCTATGAAGAGGCTTGAATATTTATCTGAATTATTCATAAAGTAAAGGCTGCAGCTGCAGCTGCTGCTGGCACATACTCAGTGCAGATACTTTGAAGGTATTGTGGTAGTCACCAAAGAGGATCCACGAGCTTTAGCTTGATTGAAGAGAAGAAGAAGCTTATAACCTGTTGTATAATACTGATTATATTTGAACAAAATGTATTCTTACCTGACATCAAACTTTGTTGTATAGTGTGTATTTGGGTCAGTCCTTTAGACCCTCCATCCTGTGCTCTCTGCTCCTTCTTATCTTAAAGTACAATCCTTACCACACAATTTGAACTCTTACACAAGCCTTTGTTTCAAAATGTCATATTTCCTAGTGAGGACACACTGACTGGGATATCTACCAACAGCCCCAAGTTTTAGAAATAAATAGTTTCAATTAAAAGGGAACTCAAAATAAAGTTGTGTGATTTGGCCATTTATCCTGATTGAAACATTTTACTTTGTTACACAGAGCCTAGTCTGATTAAACAAATCCATTAAAGTTGTTTATATTACTACAAAAAGTTATTTCTGAAAAACTGCTACAAACTATTTTAACAATGAATGTTAAAATGGCACATAACTATTGTGTAAACACAATACATCATTTTGTCTCCAGAACATTTCATTTTAGTCATCCATCTATCAGAAAATATTGCATCAAATAAGTTTGTGAGGTAGAGTTTGTGTCAGTCCCATGAGAGGTCACGGAGGATCCATGAGAGATCTGGAAGTCATTAGTAGAATAAGGACAGAAGATTTATACAAAAAGCTTAGTGCTTCTAACACTTGTTTTTAAAGCTCCATTTCTCCATGCCGTTAAACGGATTCTGTCCCAGTGAGGAATGAGAACATTAAATGGGACATGGACATAGTGCACTCTGCATGGCCCCCCTGAGCCCCTTGAGCTGGAACATTTCACATCTGAGCCGCTCTTCTTACAAGCTCCCCTGACACCCCAATGCATCATGGGTGGGCTGTAGGGTGGCTTTGGCTGGCCACAATGTGTCACAAAACCTGCTAACAGCTGCAGGCTTTCCATTAAAAGGCACACAACTCAATGTTACAATTGCACCTTAAGGCTTAGGGCGACTTTTATCCCCAGAACCTCATTTTTTAGTGTTCGTCCCTCTAGAGGTGAGACGCAGAAAGCTAAACAGCCGCTAGCACAGTTTGACATCAACATATTCCACATACAATAAACTATGCAGCGTTCTATGTTTTCCTCGATGTAAATATTATTTTATAGCATGTCTTGCAGGGTCTGCGTTAACCTATAAGCTTGCCTAAGGCCTCGCTGACTAAACAATAACGATTGGTAATGGAAAACCCACCTACTCCTTGTTATAAATGCCAGAATGTATGGTTCTCTTTCACCCACATTACAAGATGTATTACATGCCGTAGACTGTATATACTCCTACAAGGACAGAAATATGTTTTTTCTATTAAAGGTTATGCAGTTGGAAGTCCTTGTGTGGGCGAAAAGGACTCATATATAAAATATGTGGCTCAGGTGGAGAGTGGATGAATGTTTTTCTGCAAGTGACTAAGCAGTATTTTCATTTTGAGGTAGAAACATTTAGCTCTACATTGTTCTAAAGCAGTGTTTAAAACTTTTTCACTTGGGAGCTATACTTCAAATGGCCATAAGAGTTGAGACCCAACATCCTTCTCTTGTTTAGCATCAGTGTCTTTTATTCAGGTTTTAATCATTTTTAGGTCGATGTCTTCTTTTTTTAATTTACATTTAATGCTATTTTGGCCATTAACATCAGGATCATTCCTTTTGCTGTTGTTTTCTGCTTCTGTAATTTCTAGCACTTTTTCAACAAACTTTTTATTCTTAATTGTTGAACTGACTGACTTTGGTGTCCCACTTTTAGGTTTGAGATAAACTGTTTTAAGGTACAATAGATGGAGTAAAGAATATTTCAATTGTGTCATTTCTCACTTTTCATCTACATCACTTAGATTTTGTCTTCTAAAATATAATTCATCCTAATCATCATTCTATAATTACTATAAAACTTTCAATTACATTGGCTCTATTGTGTCATTCAAAGGTTCTTCTTGTCAATAATGGCCCGAATCACAGTCTCTGAATAAACTCCACAAAGGTGCCACTTATAGTAGAAAATTTTGGTAAACAATGCAAGCGCAAAACAAGTGCAATATTGCATCAAAATGTATTACACAAATAAAGTTGAAAATGATTTCCGACAGTGCACTATTGACACAATTTCCATTCTTCTGATAAACAAAAAGGGACAGATCCAAACATCGACTCAAGGTAATAAAATACAATTTAGACAAACATCAATCACTACAAACAATAACAAACTGG
The DNA here is from genome assembly GCA_036850595.1 of Rhyacichthys aspro. Classification (NCBI taxonomy): domain Eukaryota; kingdom Metazoa; phylum Chordata; class Actinopteri; order Gobiiformes; family Rhyacichthyidae; genus Rhyacichthys; species Rhyacichthys aspro. The sequence continues at coordinate 10,728,960 of CM072153.1, forward strand.
TCTGTTATACATATTAATGCTTATTATTCTGGCACTTTCACGTTTTTATATTATTTCAATGTAAAAAAAAACAACAAAAAAAACCTCAGTCCACCCTGGACTTTGCTGTTTTCCTCCATTCTCTCGTCTGCTTCAAGTTTGTTACAATTGTATAAAATGCATACTTTGCTCAAGTTTTTTTTTCTCCACGGTTTAAAAGCGAGTCACTGTGGTAGTCTTTACCTTTTGCCAGAGTAGAGAGTAGCTAAGTGCAACCTCTTACAGCTTTTCCCGATGAAAGAGGAATGAGGTCTATTTTTGAACAATTGGTTCAGTCATTAAAGCATCAGCGAAATGTCAAAAGAAATCCTAATGGCCTATACATACTCCAACCACTGTATTATTTTACTGTCAGACAAACAATACACTTTCCAGTATAGGTGCATTATCAAAAGCATTTATAAGTAATTTTCCTCTCCATCTTTATGGACCCTCTTTAGAATGTGCTTTTTGAGTGATAGTTACACAGTAAAACAAGTTTTCATTCAAATAACAGTTTGAAGTTAGGTTTAATAAAACTGTATATTATTTTAGCTAAAAAATAATTTACCTTTCTCATTGCTGGGGGCTTGCAATTATGAAAAAAAACAACCCAATACCAGTCAGATTACAATATGCTAGAGGACAAAGATACAAAATCAAAGCCACCAAATGGATTCATCTTCTATGGGATTAAATCTATGGTGTAGTACATTCCAGGCTAAAGGGCAACTGGATAAAATCAGTGCAGAAGGTAGGGTCCAACAAAATATAGATCACCCATTGGAGGCATCTTCTACTATTTTGGTGTTTAGTAGCCGCTGTCATTGAATGTTTAGTTCTAAAAGCTAACTTACTAATACTATTAACCTAACATGACTTTACTCAACACTTTCAGTTGAGTTAACTCTCCGTTTAAAACTCTCTCAAGTAACTGCCCTAGTTGAAGTGTTCAAGATAAAGTGCAGTTTATCCGCTGACACTCCCCGACCCTGACCTCTGACCTCCAAAGAGAAGTAAACAAACAGATTTTTTCCCACACAGTGTCTGAAGCTGCTGCAATAAGTGACTGGGGAATGAACAGAAAATGCTTTTGAATTGGAAAAAGTTGAGAAAAAGAAAAGCTGTTTCTCACCAGTGGATGTGTGAACTCTGGGCCATGGTCGTTCTTGTCTGTGATGGTAATGGTCGCTGTGGCTGTTCCTGTCAGGCCCACCTCGCTACCTGCCATGTCCTTGGCCACAATCTCCAACTCGTATGTTGTCGTGGGCAGTGTCTGCAGAATAAACATGAGGAGAGGGGATACATTTGAGACTGGAATGTTAAAAAGTTCAACGCGTACAGACAGAATGCATTTGTAATATGATTTTAACAATACTCTTGAATTACATCTAATATCAAGATTATGAATACATGTCAATTTATCACAATTGTTTGAAGATTTGATGTTTTACTGCTTCTATTCCTGTGACTGTACTACTATAGACATAACAGTGATTATGTTGTAGAGATTATGTTCAGTCGCCTGTTTGTACACTGCACATAGTCTGTACTGCTGCTCATCTTGGCCAGAAAATCCTTGAAATAGAAATCTTAATTGATCTATTCCTGGATAAATAAATGTTAAATTAAAAAATGTATAGTAAGGGGAATCAAGAAAAACTATGTAATTATATAAATCCACTCAAAGCACACTGTAAGATTGAATGCCATGCTGAAAAGAGACTTGCAAAATAACAGTAAACAAGATAATTAGTTTAAATACATGAGTATGAATAGGTCCAACTCTGCTGGGGAAGACCTGAGGCCATGTCTGAAAGCAATGTTTAGATTTATTTTAAAGTTCTCCCTAAGGTTGAAGGCATGAGGCAATAATAGTGCTAACAAGGCTCTGGTGAGGTGTGGTTAGACAGTACATCACCATTGCAGGATCAAAACTGCATTCACAGTTTTTCTACAGACGACAAAATCCAAATCACTTGCTACATGGGTCATTATCACTTCTAAACTGAAACAATGAGAACAACACAAAGACACCAAATGGTGCTAGATCAACGTCTTTGAACAGAGAAACTGTGAGGAATGACTTCATTTCAAACCAGTATTTTTGCTTGGTATTAGTAAAAACAATCTTTAAAAAAGCCACCAGCCTTTTCAGTATAAGGAGAGACACCTCTGGAATGAAAACATCTCCTTATGTCATTACTAAATGGTCCATGTTACGGATCTATGTGAAAGGATTTATTGAAAGGATAAAAAAATAAAACATTTTTTAAAAAAGAGTTAAAAAGTTCACCCTGAAGCAGTGCAGTAAAGGATCAAAGGGTTAGCATACTATACAAACTTTATGTGAATATTCCTAAGCATGTAACAACCAGCTTTCACACACACACATCTTTTAAAATGCTCGGAGGCAGCAGAGATCAAGGTTGTCTAAAAAAGGATAATTCTCCAAGGCACTGTGTAAAATAAAAGCATTCATTCTAATTCTGTCAGAGCTCCAAATCTCTCCTTTTTGGTTATATCTCAGAGAAATACATTATATTGGAAATAATCTAGAGCATCACTAATTCAGAACAGTTGCAGTCTGCAAAAATCAATTTTGTCTATTAAGTGGTGAGTGTTGGTGTGCTAGCTTGGTCTGGTCTGTGCCACTCATGGATCTCTCTATGATTACTAAAAGCCTCGCTGCAAATTGGATGTGTAATCAATTGACTGGGCCGCCAGCATCTGGAAACTGTAGAACAATTAGAAAAATAAATCTTACACATGCAGTGAGAGGATGACATTCATAATGATCTGAGCATTAATGATTTGTAGCTATAATTCATGCCTAATAGAAATGTTGACTCTGGTGTATAAATAACTGGGAGAAGAGGCTGGTAAAGCCAACATTTATTTATCTTTTGTGATGTTTTTCTCTCTGCTGGGGGTGTAAACTGTCACAGGCTTAATAAACTTCATCCATCTGTCTGGCTCGAGATGCTGTTGCATGGAGTGCTGTGTTGCATCGTGCATGTGGTGTGCTCACCCAGTTGAACAAGGTTAGGGTGGTATTGTGTGGGCTGGCAGCAGAAAGCCACCGCTTGAACCATGGAACTAAGCAGCACATCATCAACATGCCTACAGCAAAGTCGTTTATGTGCAGGCTCACGTCAACTGGGTTTAACTCCGGCTCAGTCTGTTTACTGCCTTGTTCATTAGACAGCTGTTCATCTAGTGAAAAAAACGCTGCCCTTTTTGTAGTCAAATCACGCTGTATTTCTTTAGAGTTAGCTTTTTTATTGAACTTTCATCGGTCAGTAATGGGTGTTCATTCTAATGTAGCAGGTCATAATAGTGATTGCCATCAAGTTACACCTTAGTATGTACTGAAGCAGATGGTTCATGTGAAGAAGAGCTTTAAATTATTCCTCAAGGATCAATGACATTGTCTGGCTCTAAATTTAATTCAAAGAGCACAGAAACGGCAAGAAATAGACATCATTTTACGCTCACAGCTATCTCTAAGAGCACATTTGTTACATGTATAACCTTTGCTTAAAGCTTAGAGTGTGTAACCTTTAGCCAGTAGAGTGCGCACACCCTTCTAGAGACTGTCTGTGTTGTTACGTTTTTTAAAGGAAACTATCCAAGCTTCTGAAACTCTGCTAGGGTCCAGTGTGTTGGCCTATTTCTGCTCCTTCTATTTGAGCCGTAAAGAGCGTGTCACTCACGTAATGTCTCAGTCCTAGTGACAGGAATTATATATAATTTATATTGGAGGTTTTTGTCCAGTTGAGGGTCCACTGTCAGTGAGAAGCAGGATTCCACTAATCTCCTGTCCAAGAACCATTAAATGTGTTTAAGTAACACATCTATATTTGTTTGTGGAAAAAAAGAGAGAATAAAAAGAAAGAATACAACACTGTCAAAGAGCACAGTCAGATAACATGAGCTGACACAGTGGAGCAATATTAAGTCTTTGTATGTATGCTGTATATGCAGAAGGTTACTTTTCTGTTGGCCAAGAACGGTAGCTTTCTTTACGTGTATTACAGGTGGAGGTTAGTCGAAGGTTAGTAATGTAAGGTAATGTTATCATCTTCTAACACCAACTGAAGTGAAGAAGGACAAAAGCATTTGTCACAGTGAGATGTGTGTCTGAAAAGCTCCTCTTAACTTTCAGATACTCCGAGGCTGACCTGGAGCTGACTCAATTGGACCTTTCTCATTTCAAGGAACCATTCAAATGACTAAATCTCAAAACTACTGACAAGACACAGATACGTCTGCAAGAAGTTAATAAACCAGCGCTTTACAAACGGAATAGAAAAGCATTTGGATCTGTTTTAAACTGTTTTCTATCAATCAAACCAAACAGATTCATAGTGTAGTATACACGTGTGGTGACCCATAAGATGTAAAGCTTTATTTAAAATCACTTAGGAATCCTCAAAGTTGTACCCAAACCATTTAAATGGCTGCTTTCATTGTGTGCAAATGGCCTGTGGCTCCAGTGTCTGGCCGGGTGTGTTGGATCATTCTCTCTGCCTCATCATGCGTCTGATTTTGATCCTCTCAGACAACCAACCTGATTATTGCGGCTAATAGTGTTTGCTGCCACAAACTCTGACCCCATATCTCCACACGCTGCACACAAATCCTCTGCTCGGCTCAGTGTCAGCCTCAGCAGCGGTGGCAGTTGTCATCTGCTTTCATCATAGATAGGGCTCTGATCAATGTAATCTGAAACAGGCAGTGGGAGATTAAACGATCAATAGAGAGACACCTTGAAACTCACTTTAATTATTGCATCAACAGAAGATTCAGTTTGATGACTATACCTCGACATATAACTGACATACAACTGATCAGATAGGTCAACATGGACATTTGAGCAGTATTTCAATGGGCATCTAATTCCCTATTTATGCAGATAAATGAACACTGCATGGTTCCATTCCTTACACGACAACTGCCCCATCCCAAAGAACCTGAATACCTCATAAGCTACTGTAGACTAGCTTTACTTTTTTAAAGGTTTACAACATGACAGGGATAAAAAAAAGACAAACAGGAAGGACAGTGGTAGTATAAACCAAAATATGTGTCTTTGCTGCTCTGAAAACGACAGAGAATGGCACCTAATACAGTTCTTCATGTCTTTCTCGTCTGTGTACGTGTTACTTTGTCCAGCTCTGAAGCAGCGTTCATTTCGTTGATGAATAGTTTTCGTCATAGTTTTCGTCAACAACATATTTTTGCTTCGAAAATGAAACGAAAACTAAATAAAAAGTAACAGGGAGAAAAACTTTGACTAAATGTATCGACAATTCCGTCAACGAATAAAAACAAGACGAAACTGAACAGACGGAGATGAAATACAATCAAAAGGAGGAAGAGACGGGACGATTTGAGAAGGGATCCAATCAGAATTCATGGTTTTGAGCGTTGCAGAAGTGATGTCAGACGCAAACATTTGTAAGAGCCACGGGAAGACGACAGGAGATGAAAAGAGAGCGGCTTTTAAATATCAAACTATATTAACAATTAAAGATCTCAATGCCAACTGTAATAGGTTAGTAGTACTTTCATTGCATTCAGGTTGAAATTATTACTTCGAGGAAAAAAATTTAGTGACTTTATCTAATGTAGATATAGTCCACTAAATTCTAATGATAAACTGGACTAAAACTACTAAGGATTAGATGACTAAATTATGACTGAAACTAAATTGCATTTTAGTCAAAAAACTAAATTAAAATTTGCTGTCAAAATGAACACTGCTCTGAATCCATATACATGCAGCAATAGTCTGACAATGAACCTCATTATCCAGGTGTGTTTACATGTACAAAAACTCAGGTTATGATCGGACTAGGGCAGAAATGTTACACATTACACAGAAGGAATGGATGTGGTGGGTTGCAAAGATTTGTCTACTAACAAATCTTCAAAATTTAATCTGTAAATTGATTCCCACCATTTACAGAGAAACATGTTGATCAACATCAGACAGAATATACAGCTGACTTTTGACCTTAAGATTATGCAAATGTCAAGTCAAGTTGTTGTTTATCACATTTAAAGACTTTTGACCTTTTATTATGTTAATTTTAAATGTCTTTTTCTTCCTGATTCTACACTGGTAAACATTGCATGAACTGTTTAAAGACATGCTTTGTGAGGGCAGTAGTAGTTGACCTGAAAGCAGCAACAGTTCTTGAAGACTTTTTTTTTTACATGAAATTTGTGTAAATTTATGTTGAAAGAATGGGTTGTTCTATTTAAAATGGGAAGGAAAGAAACCTGAGCACATTCACGCCCCTTAAATGTTTATTTACTTGCACAAAGTGTTACATAAATGTCTTTAACAGCTTGTTTTAACAGCCTGATGTAAAGGTTGTCACTCTAGTGTCCAGTTACTCAGCTGCTCCAGGGCAGAAAGTGGAAAGAGTGGGACAATAAACAGATGTTTCCATCCAGAGTTGTCACACATTGGGGATGACAGGGGCATCCCTCACGCCACCTCCTACTCCATCAAACAGCGCCAGACAGATGGTGCTGTGCAGCGCTACGAGTTTATTAAACTCATGCATGATTCTCACAATCACACCTGAGTGCACACACATGCCAACTGTAAAACACACACACACCAAACACACACCTGCTCAGAGACTGCTTTCATGTGGCCTCCAGCTGGAGTGGAGCAGGGCTCTGGGATACCTGCAGTCTCTCTGCTGTCTCAACACATTGAGCGTGGTGTCCTCTAGCGACTGACAACGTCTTAATGAGTATTTCCTGAGTCTCAACTCAATTAGAAGCTCCCTGCCAGTCGCTGGTCGAAAAAAAAAATGTTCACATTCACTTTGGGCAGAAGTTAGAGCAACAGGGAATTTTCACTGCAGGTGTCACAAAACTTGTGTTGGTGATTGAGCTCCAGCTCTCAGACAGCCCTTCAGTTTCAACTCCTCTTTAATTTGTCTGGAAACACTTAACTCTTAACAGCACTAGAGTTTTACTACATCATTGGGATTATCATGCTGTGTAATTGTTATTGTTTTAGAAAATTATGGCTAATTATTTAAGCATGGTGTCATTTAAATACCATTAAAATGTTTTATTGAGCCAAGTGGAGCAATGGAGTTCTCAAGACACAGGCGCATTATTGATGACAGCCATACAGGCTCAGACAATGAAACACTCATACGTGGTCTTGTCCATCCACAGCAGAGTGTGAAAATGTTACTTAGATGTACATTTTACATTACATTCATTCACAGCAGTTATTTTTGTTATTATATTTCACTGATGTCACATTCAGCTCTACATAAGCATAACTATAAATTATGACAAGCAAACAAATCTATCAGAGACATGCCAAATGACCTTAATTCACCAGGTCTGCACTATACATTTGACATTAGTTGCAGTCTAAAATGCCAAGAACTGCAGAAGGCACTGCTTATCAAGAGAACGAGGGGGACGAAAGCCAAGCCACAAGTGATTCCATTGTGTTTGTCAAAGCTGAAGTGAAAGCTAACAAAAAGCTAATGAAGTCAAGCTTACCAAATAATATGACAGGCCTTGTTTCAGAGATTCTCTGATCTGAGAATGACATTTCACACACCACATTCCGCCTTGAAATAGGATTTCATCAAAGCCCCCGGAGTAAGGACTGATCCGGCGCACAAAGCGAGCAGACAGAAGAGGATGAGAGCTAAAGAGGGAGAGGACAGCAGAGGAATAAGTGCACAGAGGAAGAGCAGTGAAAGAGAGCTCTGTGACATCTGAGACGCCACATTAACTCTGTGAATAGGTGTGATATTATAATCAAATTGGCAGTGGGTTCTTTGTTCTGCTCTGGCCCTTTTCTAGTCAACGCTCACACAACCAAACCATAGGCTATTCTTAAAGCCCCATTCAAATGCTTCAAGAAATGATGACAGACGTAGAAACACTCGGAGGAGGAAGAAAAACATCTAGTCTAGTATTAAAACCAACTAGTGAGAGTATTTATACAAAAGCCACATGATACTGCTCACCTCTGTGCTGTCATCTGTTTTATCTATCACCTTTTCTAAAATCAGAGCTCTGAATCTGAAGGTGTTCTTTTGTCTGTAGCCTTGAAAAGAGTGCCATTGATTCAGCTTTTTCACAAGAGTTGTCTGAGAGGAAAGCGGAAAAATAAAATAAAAAAATGAGATGTTCTGAATACATATTTGTCTTTCAGAAAAGATCAGTTTGGGCCATTTTGAGCCTGTGGGACAATGGGAGAACTAGGAAAGTTTAAAAATGTGCTCTTCAAATAGTCATGTGCTACAGACATAACAGACATAACATTATCTCTTATGTTAATCGCAGTACATCAATGTTCACTGAATGATCTTTTGTAATGTGTCCCATTTTGTTTTAACTTACTCTTAGACATAAATATCTTACAAGAGTTCACATAAAACAGGCGATTGCTTATAGTCTCTTCAGTTCAGACTGCTTTAGAGTTCCAGATATTGGGATGGCCATCTTCTAATGTGAACCAACACCATGATAACTACGTTCACACCCGAACAAGCAAGTGGCAGAGTGACCAATCATCAGGTTCAACAGATGCAGGTGAGAAAGCTGTCAAGATCACAAGAGCTTCCCCCTGGGCCAGCGGGATTGAACATTTGGGGCAAAAAAAAAGCTCCTGACGGTAAAAAAACCCCATCGTGATTGATTTATCTGTAGTTCAGCAGATTGACCGAGCGGACCCAGAACTCATCTTCCCCTCGTCCCACTGGAACCGCTGCAGGACTGTCTCAGAGTGTCCCCTGAGCAGCTGTACACATCCTCCCGCCTAACGTTGAGTACTTCAGCAGGGAGCCTTAGTGTAGCTGGCTCATTAGTTAGCCGCAAGTCGTCTACAGATGGCTGCTATACCCCTCTCGATAGGGTGCTCCCCGGATCGAAAGAGACACTCCGCAGGATCCAGATCACCTATCAGCCACGTCAAACCGAACAATAAAGCTGCTTTGAACTTGAAATGAGGTGAAAGCTACTGGGGATTGCTGTTAATCCAATCATGTTTAAAGTAAAGTTATTTAGATCTTGTTCTTCTTGCCTCGTGGCTCTGCTCTGTCTTTACTGCAACACACTGGTTCAGTGCAATCTCAACCACATGCAGAGGTGGCTTCGATTAGCCTCGCTCATCATTGCATCAAAAGCTACAGAACACTAGCTTTATGCTTTTGAACTTTATGTCACAAGAGACTAAGATAGTGAAGTTAGTTAGTCGCAGAGTGACTAAAACTGTGTGCAGGTCTAAAAATGCACAAATATAGCTGTAAACACTGGTCTTTGTGTTTTTTTCTGATTTGTTTACATCACACATGTCAAACTCAAGGCCCAGGCGCCAAATGCAGCCCTTTCCAATGTTTTATGTGGCTCTTCAATGCATTTAGAAGGTGATATTTTTGGCACTTGGTTTTATTCATTGAATTTGAACAGGTTTTCCATGGATTTGATTTTTTTTCTGCAAAGATAAGTAACTAAAACCTGTCCAAATCCATCTCAAACCTGTTCAAATTCAAACAAAACCTGTTAAAATCCATCAAAAATCTGTTGAAATCCAACTAAAACCTGTTCAAATCTGACTAAAAACTGTCGAAATCCAACTAAAACTAGTTTCCATAAAAGGAGGAATGATCGTTTGTGTGACAGCTTTTGTAAGACTCAAATGAAGATGAAAACTCACATTCAAAATGTAATAAAAGCTTCCAAATGTCACCATCCTCAGCCTCTGAAAGGATTCTTATTAACATTCCCCTCACCACTTTGAGTTTGACACCACTGGTTTACATGTTACTTTGTGTCACTGTCTGGTGAGCAGCAATAGACCGACTATTGCATTATCAAGCCTAAAAGGAATTCAAATGAATCCCATTCCAGTCGAACAAAAAAATGAAATGCCAGATGATAGTTACACACCAAGGCAATCATTTAATTAATTTATCTACTTGCGTGTAACTGTACTGAAAGAAATAAACAAATGCTGTCTAAGAAAATCCAGTCAAGGCCACTTTTAAGAGTGTGATTTAAAAAAAAACATGGCGATATTTCCGTGAAGCTGTGTGCACTTCTTAACATGTTGCTTTTTGCACACGTATTGATGCACTTTTTTCAAATTTTCAGTTATAATTAAATTGTAAATGTCTCTTTAAGGTCTCAGACATTTTAGCTCCACTTCACCTCACAGGTCAGTGGCAGCCTGATGCACTCAGCCTCTATAGACATATGATTAATCACTTTGACAATAGTTAATTACAGTAGGAAAGTGGCCTTGTGAGACCGTTATCTGGGCCACTGCTACGAGCTCACAAAGGCCATCCATTTCTTTCATCAGCCTCTCAAGCGTGGTTAGCATTCACCCTGGGTTTTTATTGGCAGGGTGACACACTGATAAGAGTGTTTTGAAAGATATTCTCTCTCTTTCAATTCTCCAGTAAGGTTCAAAACTAAAATATTGATGGCTGCACTGTTTTAATCAAAACATTGCAGAGTTCGTTTAACTCCGCAGATAAAAATCAACTTTCCAATGCTCAAAGTAAGACATCATAAATCAGACAGTTTGAGGTAGCACAAAGATGTCAAAGTTAATGAAATAATCATTTTATTTTAATAAATGCAGCTCTCCGTTATGAATTTGTATCATGTGATTCAAAGGGTAGCTTTCCGTTTGAGTTAGATCTTGAATGAACGATAACTTATGAATTATGCTCAAGACTTACACATGCAGAACCTGAAAAATAACAGAGGAAACTGTCTCCAATGTTGAAACAGAAGAGGAGGAAAACCCCTGGCCTCATAAACAAAGCATGCTTGACTTGCACAAAAGAACAGCTATACAAAGCCATGGACTGTTCAAACATAAGTTACTGTAGGGATTGGTTTCAAAAGCATTGTGCTGTGAAAAAGTGAGATTTGGAAATGTGTGTTTCTTGTACCTTCATTTGTTATTTTGAAAAGATGTTATTTTTACTTATTTTTTATTTTATTATTTGGAAGTACCATCATTTACACATTATTTTATCATTTAGTTTGTTTCATTACATTATTTCTAAAAAATTACAGTATTTAAGTAGACATTAAACCACATACTTTTTTTCTTCTTTAGTAGAATTGTAGGCTCCCATCTCTGCATGACAAATATATTGATTAGTGTTACATGGCATTAACAAATAGAAAAAAATAGGCTTAAGTTTAACTTATTGTGAGTTTGTGTCTTCTTAATTGTCACCACTAACTGTTTATTTTGCTTTATGGAACGATGTGTGAGCAATCTAGTGTGTCGGATATTGCTCTTATTGATCAAGAGAGTGAATAGAATAGAGCTCTACCCTGTATCAGAGATGAATTGTCATGAATGTGGTGTGTGTGCATACTCGGTACCACCAAATGGTGCACAAATGGAAATTGAATCCTGTGTTTGCTGGAATCCCATTATTATCTCATTTACCCACAGACAGAAAAGTGCAACAATGGCTTTTGTGTTGAAGATTAATATGTAAATGTGCATGGATACAAATTACTAAAATGTAATTTCATGGATTTGAAAAAAAAAAAAAGTCTAATTTTTAATATTCTTACAGAAACAGGCCTGAGGCTCAAAAGAGACGCGCTAATCATTTTAAACGTCTCTGAATTTTAGTTGAGTGGTGCTTTAGGAATACAAAAAGCTACAAATCCCTTTTACATGACACTTCCCATTTTCCATTAGATTTATAAAAGAGAAGAGACTAGACGAGAATGATTTGTCTCCCAGAAATGTGCCTTTGACTCACATAAAAGTAGACTTAATACATGTTTAATAGAGATGCACATTCCATAAAAATATTGGTGTAGGAATTCATTGATTCATTAGAAACCTTGTTCTGTGGGCTACTTCAGTGGAAATAGAACAGACTATAATACAATACTCAATAGACCTCTCCACTTTTGAGGAGAAAAGATCAACATCAAACCTAGATGGACCTAGATGGGTGATAATTCTTTCTTTTACGCCATAAAAGATGGAATCCTGTTTTTGTACAACTCTTATTGAAGACAACACCCATAATAGGCCTTTTAAGCCAAAAAGACAAGTGGAAATGTGAGATTTGAACACCTATTTTTTGAAGCCAGGTGATTTTGTTACAGACTGACTAAACTGTATAATGTAAAAATAAGCAAAGAAACACAGCTTTTTTTAAAAGTTATAATTCTTTAAAAAATCCTTAGTGTCAGGAGTGGAGAAACATCTTTTTGGACTGATTGCTTGTTATGGTAGATAATTTAGAGTCCGTAACACAATCCAAAAAATCGAATTATTCTTACTGACAGTAGAGGAAGAAGCCTAAATGTGTCATTATCTTATAATCATACCCACCTTACTGTACGCCTAAACTGATTCATTTTAATCTTGCACATAAACTCAATTTTACAGCCAGGCCATTTATTCTACTCACGGCTCTGCTGGAGTCTGTTATTTCATGGTTATGATCAGGTGATCATGGCACTCAGAGGCTTTAAATTATCTGCCCCTTCTATGCCTTTTTTTTACTGGTGGGTGCAGCTTGATGGGATGACTTTTTCTTTATTAAATATTATACAGCTAATATTTTACATACTCTGTCCTGTTGTGGGAACAGAGCCATGACTTTAAGCCTCCTTGTGATTGGATGTTTTAAAGGTCAGAATATGTAAGATTTATTAGAGGAGGACTGACGTTGCTCTGGTGTCAGTCTTTTGTCGATAGTGGCCTCTTTTACTGGTCACTTGTAAATATAGAGCTTTTCTTTTTAAATTAAAGAAGTTAATTGAGTTTTGGTGGGTTTTTTTTTAATGCTTTCTTTTGGAAGTACTACAGTATCCTTAACAAAACGGTCTCCTTTAGTACATGAGGTGTGTGGGATGCTTTAAAATGGAAAATACTGTTTTACTACAGACATATTGATTTGTAAGAGAGCACGAGTTAACACAAGCCTCTAACATGATGCTTGCAGGAAACGGTGAGGGGGTTCTTTTGATGACTTGCGCTCTACACTGAAAGGAGTCAATTAAAGTGTTAAATTGGTGAAGTGACCCAATAATATTAAGGCCAGTAATTTAAATGGCAGCCGGAATGCAAATAAGCAGCAGAAATCATTGGATTTTCACTGCTATACTCTGCCTTGCTCCTTGTTTCAATGCTTCCTGTTGTTACACATGTCATTTTTTTTAATTAGGTATACTTTTCATCAATTTTGTGTGTGTCTACAGCTTCTTAAGCAGGATTCAAGACAATTAACAGGAGATTTCAACATTTTAAACAACAACTGCATTATTGTGGAATAAAGCAAAATACACCCTTCACAAATCAGTGTACTTTCAATCAGATGAAGCAGGACTGAGACAAAGCATGATTTGTAATGAGTAAAGGTAGAAATAGAGCTTTGTTTTTCCACATTTGTACAGCCTCATCACCATCCAGTCACACAGTGTCTGTCTGTTACTCCGGGCCTAGATCTATGCCTATTGTTAAATTGTGCTTTAGAAATATGGTCTTGACAAGCACAAGTGTCAGGCTACCGTGTTTCCACTTCTGCTCTACAGAGAACAAAATGAATAGTTCAAATGATTCAGCTGGAGAGAAACTCTACAAAACAGGGAGCAATTCAACATGCATTCAAGTGAAACAAGTCCCAATTTTCCCCCACGGCTGATGCTCAAAGGACTGTCAAGATGGCTCTGCACTTCTTTGTGTCTGTCTCACTTCCTCGCTCTGATTTGATCTTGTTGCCTGCCCGCTTCACGTTTCTTACCTGAGAGTTTGTGTAATGTTTTTGTCGGGGGGTATTTGTCAGATTCTGAAGACTTACCCCATTGTTTCTTCTTAACCTTGAGAAGAGGGTGAATCCTTTAGGAGAGAACTGGAAAGCGGTGGAGAACTTCCCTATGTGGTCATTTTGAGAACGGCTTGCAGATACTGTAATTGTGATAATATAACTCCTTGCATTGCAATTTATAACCTGTGATACCGCCATGCCTCATTTCAAATTGAATTTTATTTTTCCTTAAAAAAAATACATCTTCTTCCATTCGGGTATCAGCCTTCGTCATATTGGTCTAACAAAATATTCCCAAAGATCACTCAGGCTGATTACATTTCATTTCCGGCACAATTTGCAATTTCATACAATTTTGTCAAAACAGGACATTGCTGTGTCATGAGGATATGTTGTTTACCAAGATGGTGTACTGTGCTACAAACATCTCTCTCCTACAAAAATCCTGGCAACACTAGAAACACAGAGATGTTGGATTGAACTGCCCCAAGTACACAGACAGGTGCACTTCTCTGGGCAGAAATAAATGTGATCTCATTAGACAGCCGCAGCATACAGAAGGTAGTGGAGACTGACTGATAAAGAATGTTCCCTCAAGACAAATGTACGCCAAAATGGAATCTGCAGACAATTATAGTGACAAAATGGATTGATAAATGGGCTGCGTTTAATACCTATTCAGCATTCGCTCCAGAAAACGTCCAGAAATATTTCAAATCCAAAGAGTAGCATATCTGAGACAAGAATCGTGTGGTCTTAACGTGCCAAAAGTTAGCTTAAATACAATAAATCTTCTCTTATAATGTGTCCAGTCTAGTTCGTTTTGACAGATTTCAAAATGTCCTCGGCAGCCCATCTGCTCCAAAACCTAAAGAACACACATGAGGAATTATATCCGAGATGTTGTTTGAGACAAATGTTAGTTTTGAAGGGTCTTGCTGTTGCCACCAAGTGTTGTACTTGCTTACTTTAAGATTTCCTTTGTTTTTTATCAGCACAAGTACAAATAGAGGTGGGAAAATTGAGTTGAAACCAGTTAAGTTGCAGTTGCTCTTGTGAATTCCAGTAGACGATACCTTAAAACCTAGATGATGCTTTAAAAACAATGTAAGTGTACCAAAGATGCATTTTCATTAAAAATTTTAAGAAAAGTAAATACTGTCAGGACGACACAAACATATCCCTCTGTTTCAAATCTCAGCTGTTTAAATTTGGAGTCATGCATCATCTCATCAACAAGTAAACTGAGCCAGTGACAGAGAAGCAGAAAGCACATTTGTGTCTTTGCCAGACAATAAATGGGTTAGAATCGCTCTAAACTTGCTTTTCATTTCATTACTTGCATTGCTCTGCTCTCCTCTC
Organism: Rhyacichthys aspro; assembly: GCA_036850595.1. Lineage (NCBI taxonomy): Eukaryota > Metazoa > Chordata > Actinopteri > Gobiiformes > Rhyacichthyidae > Rhyacichthys > Rhyacichthys aspro. The sequence continues at coordinate 10,744,166 of CM072153.1, forward strand.
TGAAGCACTAACTAAGCGTATACATGCAGCAATAGTCCAGCTATGAATTACATTATCCCAGCGTGTTAGCTCACCTAAGAAATTCAAATTATAACCATTCCTGTCAGAATAAGACGTTCACAAAGGCATTTCAAAAGTCAGATAATGGATGGCAAGGCAATAATTGAATATTTCCAGAGCTACAGAACCGTTCTAAATACACTCATCAAATCTGGTTTTCTTTGCCATCATAACAACACATTTTAAGTGGTTAAATTTTCGCTCAAATAGAGAACTGTATATTGTGTATTTTTAAACTTTTTTATGTATTTTATTGGATCTCAAAGGAACATTGTCTTAACTATTTAACTCTGTGTTTCTGAGCCTGCTTTTCCAGTCTTGTGTTTTCTACCTTTTCCAGGGTAAATATTGATCTGGGGCCTAGCGGCGCAGTGTTGACCATATTTACCCCGCTTCATCAGACCAATTAGTATTGGGGTGATAAGCGGCTGCTGCACCGCTGTCCCACGGCTCTCTCTGATGAGCGCCAGGCTAATTGGGGTCAAGGTTGGGTTTAAGGCTGCGCTAAGTTGGAGCAGCAAGCACAAGCCGGGGCTAATCTAATCAGGTGCACCATCAGACCGCGGTCTAATTGTGTCATTTAGCGAGCAGTTAGATGTATATTGGGCGCTCAAACAGTCGCCCATTAGCGCATAGCGGCACACTAAGAGCACAGCCTGTTTTATGTGTGCGAGTGCTGATGTTAAGTGCAATCATTATCCTGTGCCTGTCACCATCAGAGCTATCAAAGGCCCATCTGGGAGTGTGTGACGGTGTGTGTGTGTGTGTGTGTGTGTGTGTGTGTGTGAGTGAGACGGTGTGTGTGTGTGTGTGTGGTTTGGTGAGGAGCCAAGGTGTTTCTGTTAAAGTGTTAATTAGATTAGTGCAGATCAAACGGGGCGGCGTTCACTGGGGAGACGAGGTGCTGGGGCCGTCCCACCGGGCCCACGCTTTCAAATACTTTTCGTCATCAGCAAATTAGGAGAAATTGATCTTTAGACTCATTTGATTGGCTCGTCTTTAGCTGACAGCCAATAGAGAAGAAGTTAAGAAAGATAGAGCAATGTAGAGCAGAGGTTGGACTTTAATTAATATTTACATACACCATCTTTAGAATCAAAAGTTGACGTTGCAATGAATGTTATAGTTGAAATTGAATTCTGTGTCTGAGTTTGTATTTTTATGCTTTGAGTTCAACAATGTTAATTTTCGTCATAGTGTTCGTCAACAACTTATTTTTGCATCCGAAAACGAAATAAACAGTAATTGATAAGAACGAAAACTAAATTGATCGACACTTTTGTCAACGAGTAAAAAGGAAACGAAAATGAAACAGACAGAGACAAGATCCAATCAGTAGTAGTATCATTTCATTCAGGTAGAAATGATTACTTCAGAAAAAAAAAAAAAAAAAAACATTGAAAATGTATTAACTTTTATATTTTAGTGACTAAATTGATTGTAAAATGTCAACTAAATTCTTGCATTTTAGCCAAAAGACTAACACTAAAGAGAAAATAAATTGTATTCGATTGTATTGATTGCAGCTGCAGTTTTTATAAAGCCCAATGAAACAACCAGAAGAAATACTATTTTACTTCTTAAACTAAGTCACGCTAGGTCTATGTACACCTGACAAAAGAATAGCTCTTCCAGGGAAACATGAAGACATATTTTTAATGTCTATTATCAGTGCTGTGGGTGATGCTTGCGTGCCTCTCATCTTGGACAAATCCACAGGCAGACAGACACACAGTGCTAATCTCAGCGGGGCGCCTTTTTCTTTATCCAAGTCCAGAAACATTACACAAACAAACCCAGCCAAGTGTGTCTGGGTTCCTACTGAGCCATAAGGACTGAGGACCAGGAGCGGGATGAGCCACATCACTAGCAGCGCACATCAATTCCACATCAAGCAGCACGTCGCAACGCCAGTTCTGAGCGTGTGCAGCACAACGGGGAACGACAACAGATGTTTGCTTAAATTCTCAGAGTGTATGTTCTTGTTTTTTTTAACAGCATAGACATTACAGTACAAGGGGTACCTGTCTGGTAAGAGAGCATATGCAGGCTTGGATACTGGAGCTACAACGCCTGAAACATTGTGGTTTACCCAGCAACGACTGATCAGACTTAAAAAAAAATAGAAGAAATTTTAAAGCAAGTGTTTCATGTGTGAGTTTAGAAAAAATATAACAATAAAAACCTGAATATATACTTAATTCATGTCTCATTTCTTTTAGTCCTGACAGTGACACTTTGTTGATGCCAGTTGCAGAAAGGTGGAACAAGCCCGTAACTGCAAGAACCCACCGTCACCATCTTTCACCATCTCATTTAAGACACGGAAACCTCGGTCTATGATTACAACTCATTGCCACATTTGTCACCGTGCAAGGCAAATCTGAATGGAAAGTGGCTCCCAGCTGGTGCATGAATGGCACACTCAAAATACTTTCTGTTATTTAAGCAAAGAAAAACACGATATGCCCAACATGGCACTTCATTTCAAGTCATAATATCACCTGGAACCTGCAACAACGAACACATTGAGACAACTGAGTAGATGCAGACAAAAGAAGTGCACTGATTGTGTGAACATGGAAACCTGACTGGCTAAATGAGCCTGACTCATTGCACACACGTCTTTTATGGTAATGTCATGAAATTGAAAAACGCTGATGATGGAGCAACAATTTTGAAACCCAGTTTGAATTTGGTGAATGAAAGAAGATGTTTTGTGAGTTTTTTTGGGTTTTTTTCACATTGCACATACAACATTTTATCACCTGTAATACAGCATTAATCCTTATCCCATAGAGTCATCTGGATTTGTTGTCAATCCAGAATGTCACATCCAAAAATGTCACATACTCGTTTCATGAAAAAAGGAGTGCTCCCATTGATATGCACTGCTTGTCAATAAGAAACCAATAACATAGAGAAAGTGTATGCATTTTCAAAGGAATCCGAATTCCTTTCATCCCATAGGAGAAATTCTTTTTTTTTTTTATTACTCTTGTCTGTAACAAGACTAATAAAAATGTAAAAAGATAGCAGAAATATAATAAATAAATATCAAAATACAGCACCCAAAGAATCTAAAAAAAAACACCTCAGTAAAAATAAACAAGCATTTAAAAATATAATAAAGAAATAAAGATATATCACTCTCAAATGTTGAAAAAGCACAAAGAGAAAAGGGAAGCAATGTGAAACAGGGATAAATATTGCTAATTCATTCACACAATGTTTAACAAGGCAGAGATAATTGCCAGATTGCTTTGCTCGGACACTAAATTCAGAGCTAAAAGTTTACGGTAAGCTCTAAACTACAATTTGATGGAATGTATTAGAGGAAAGAAAATGTCTGGTTTGATTTTTTTAATAAATGAATTGCTGGAGAGGCTGCTTTTGGGGGTGAGTGGAGGTCTGAGACAGAGACGGCAAAAAAAAAATGGGTTTGTGGTATTGAGTTTTGATTTTAAAGGCAACGTTAAATCTGACTTGTAAGTTGTGTTAAGAAAAGAAAAAAAGTAAATATTGTCGATACTGACGATGTTACATTCCAACTCTTCACATGGTGCATAAACACACCAAAAAAACTCCGAAGCTGTGATCTGAGAAGGACTTGAATGCTGCATCTAAATTTACATGCATCAAGGCAACCCAAAGTGTAAACGATTCTTACCGACTCTGGAATGTGTTTTATGTGAAAGAAAACGTGTTGAAAATGTGACACCTTCTGACTTCATTAAAACATAATACAGTATATTTAATAAAGTCTGAGTTTCAGTTGAAATCTTGCCTTGTGGACAGGGATTGCCGTGCAGCTTCAGAGTGGGTATACAGATGTAATTCTCCAGGCTGTCAGGTTGCATGTGAGTTTTGACAGTCAGCTGCTGGGTATTATTATTCAGCCCAGGACATAATCAGAACAATTACAATGTCGATAAATGGGAAACAGCCCATTAATTGTGGGTTATGACTGTAAGCCGGAGGGTGAGAGATTAATCCATGTTATGACCTTGAAAATTGCCGCCGTAACAGTTAATGTTATTAGTCGCCTTGTCATAAAAACTGACCTTAGATTTACAGCAATTGATCAGAATATAATCATTTGGGGCTGTTTGTTGAGCCACATTATTTAGACTGGAATAAAGAGAATATGGTTCTTAATTAACATAGATATGCTTTTTATGTTTAAAAAAAAAAGCCTGTTGTCCTTTCGTAATTGTAAAGTGACAATTTGAATTTTAGAGAATGATAGGGACAAAGATTTTACATTGAAATGTCACAAAGGCATACAGTATGTGTGAAATAGTAAATATTATACATCCATGGACTCTTGATAACTTCACCAAAACACAAACGATGACTGACTCTGTGTGGTGCAAAGTTTTAGCACTGCACTGGTCTCTCAGTATGAGCACATACAATGAGGAACCCAATTGAGTCTGACTCTGTAAATATGATAATGTGACACTTTAACCTGTGGGACAATAATCTCAGCGCAGTATTGTTCGGGACATATTGTGTAGTGCTAAATGCCTCCCATGGCGCCATCACATTAATGCACACCACAGTGGAGCCAATTATATAGCTCTTGCATCACAAAGGAGCGGAGCTTTTAATGTTGGGCTCAGCGCGTCTCGGGAGCCCACTGTTTGTTTTGAGCCTCCTCACCACTGAAGCACTTTCATTAGGGGAGAGGAAATACAGTGGAAGGGCCGCACACTGAGAGCTAAAGCCCGTCTGGCGACTGAAGTCTACTTTGGTCATATCTCAATTGAGGCTGCTTTCAAATAGAAAAAGAACAGCACCATGGGAACATTGTAAAGCACACAACATACCTGGACAGAGTCATTTCTTAAGAAGTCTAATAATTAACAGAAGATACGGCCGTTTATTATTTTTTTAACTTTGTTTTTTTGCTTGTCTCATGGGTGTTAAATCTGAGTCTCTCTAACTATAATTGCATTTTAATTTCTAATTAAATCTTTAGAAGTTACTTTATTTATGTAGTAATTGGCTGTTTTATTGACAGCTGCTACTGATTATGATCCTTGATATTTTAACAAGCAGAATGTTCACAGTTGGAAAAAATTTACAAATTAGCAAAGCTCACCCCCAAAATAAATCAGTAATGTTTGCTCTATCTATGACATAAAAGATCATAATACAATACCATTCACAATATGAATAATGGCACAATATGTCCAGTGTTTTCTGAATGGGGTTCTACAACATACTTTGGGATAGTATTCCCTACAGTTGATATTATCCAACTGCTCAGTTTAGTAGAGAGGAGCAATGTCACAGAAACTAAACCATATAAACTGGCATTGACATTGATATCATATATGTATATGTGAAGCATTTGCAGAAAATAATAATTTTCAGATTAAAAACTGTGATTAATAATTGCCACAGTTCACAAATGGAGACTGAAAGGTAAACATTTACAGTTTTAATCAGAGTCACCTCTTGAACTTCTACTAACAATTAGCTGTCCAGCTGTTTATTTTGAGGATATTATGCTTGGCGACACTTTCAATTAATTTAAAATGTGATTCTAGGGTGAATGTGCCAAACCACTCTTGCTCAGTCTCTCATGTAAAAATGTCTCCATCTCTCATGGGAGTTATATGTTGTCACTGGGGCACTTGGGCCAAATGTAGTGATCCATCACCAGATATAAAAAACAGGACAGACTGCTTATAATTGCTGGAAAATGTCACCACAGTTGATTACCAGTGATTTGTACTCGTGCACAGGGAATGTGAATAAAAAAGTGCAGTTGATGAGTGCATATTTAATGAGGCTCATGCATACTAATGCCAGTGTTTCATTCCGCTCCACTTCTTCACGTAAACACATGCAAATTCATGGTGCATGTTGTCAAAAGCAGCAGACAGTGGTACTAATGAATGAAACACAGATATAAGCTGTCATTATCTCCAGCTAAATGGTCAGCATGGAATTCTGTTGGCGTAATACTTCCAGCTGTCAAGATATATCCTCAAAATATACAGCTTAAACAAAAGCACTTTGTCAGATAAGGTATTAATCGCTTTGACACTGACAACCAGTCTGAAATCCAATCTAATTCCCAAGGCTCACTTATTTATTCTGACAGTAAAGGCACCCTTTAGCACTGTGTAACTCATTTTTCTGATTCTGATTGTACAAATAGGCAAAATATGATAATTACCTGCTGATACATCTAATGGTGAGGCAGACTACCACTGGGCTCTATGCCAAATCCAGTCCACCACTTGTACGATGCTAGAGCAACATCAGCAGCACTGTCACAAGCTAAACAGTATCTTGAACTTGAGATGACAGGAGAGTTGTGGAAAGAAGGGATGAACTAAATTCATGCAGTGCTCTTTTACTTAATTTTGATATTCAACAACAAAAATCAACAAAATTAACAAAACCAATGATTGAAAATAAAAACACTTGCTTAAGGCTGCTCAAAATGACAGGGATAATTTCATACTCTTGAGGACACTAGTCTCTTGCTGAGTAGTTATTATGCATTTTCATGATGAAACAAGTAAGTAGATTAGTAGTGCCAAATCTGTGAAGCGGGAGGAAAAATTGAGTTCAATTTGTATGCCACTTTTGCACATTGTCCAGCTGTCTGGCACCAGAAGCCCTATTGAGAGTCTAATGAAACGGGCCTCTCAGAAAGCGTCATGTTAAGGCTAGTCCTGGCTAAACAGAAGGATGTAAAGATGATCTTCTCCTGTTATGAGCCCTGTGAGCTGCTTCATCTGCTAATGACGTGTCTCATAGTGTACACGCTGCTTAGAGGCCAAACCATGTTGGACACACACATCTGCTGTAATTGTGAGATTCTGGAGCTCATGTCGGTTGTTCATTTCCTTGATAGGCATCCCTCTAAGCACAACATTGTCTACAACAAGCTGTTGACCTGCCATGCTTTATTTCACATGCACCTGTTTCGACTGGCCGATATGTAAATGTGGCCAACTCCGAGGGTCCATCAGCATCTGCTGGGTGCCAGGCGGAGAATACAGATGCAGGACGAAGGGTGTTTAGCCAGGCCACTCACGTCTGCCTTTGGAGGAACAGCACAACAACTTGGCCGCAGCCATTGCCGCTCCGACACTCCCATTCTTCAACTGGATTGATTCTCACCAACCGCTGGCAATCTGACTCATCAATATTCAGAATCACTCTGCCCTAAAATAGCTTCAGCTCTAGGATTTTAACTCTTTAAGTAGAATACCAAACTGTGAAAAGAGTGGGGTGAGGATTGAAGATGCTGCTTTTATTCAAAATAAAATCACTATTTCTAGACTCGAACATTAAACGTGAAAGAGTGAACTGGATTATGTTACAACCTAAAAAAATAAATATAAATAGGATTTTACTTTTGTAAGGAAATATTGACAGTTTGATTGTTTAGTAAGCATTAAAATATCCAACTATAACTTCTTAATCTTCCTTAACTGATATAAATATTTTAATAAATAACTCAGGGCAGAAATGTCCAATTTCTTTTGGTAAATACACTGATGTATCCTTCATGAAAAGAACTATTACAACTCTCTGTGTGCCTTGTCCTTGACCTGAAGACATTTCCTTGGAGTGACTGCTGGGTGAGTGTCACATTTCCATGTTAAATGAATGATGAGGCAGCCATACACCACTGTCCACTGCCACATTCTTTACTTAAACAGGCAGAGGTCACCTCTAACAGTGGCTTAGTTATGGTTAATTACAATCACTAGGTAAACCTCATTACCTTCCAATTAAAAACTGGCACTGCGGCAAATTAACCAGTGAATCTACATTTAATATATCTACCTTCAGATGTGTAAACCATTCTCAACAACTTTAACTTCCCAAACATAAGCAGGAGTTGATAAATGAAATTTAATTAGTTGCTTTAGTAAAAACAATAACATTTTCTTTTGCTTAATTAGTACAGCAGCGAGAAACACTGTATCCTTTCCATGCTTTATTTGACCATTATTTCTCACTAATTCAGATGTATGTGTAAGTGTTTGCAATTGTAGCAAGCATGAAAAGAAGAATCCAATACAACTGTGTAAACAATGTCCCCAGCATATTTTATTTATTCCAATTAGCCACATTAATTATCCACTTCATTTCATCTCGTTTCAGCAGAGACATTTTTGCCATTCCAGTTTTACTTAAATCTTCACTCTTTTAAACATTTAGTAGGTAATTTTCTATGCATGAATTTTGCAGTGACTTGAGAGGACTTGACTTTTTGTGGCAAACCTCGCTCACTAAAAGGTCTTTGACAGACAGCAAATAGTTATTGACAGCTATAATGGCCAATTACTCCATAATTAAGCCTCTACTGCTTCGACTCTGTAGCTCCAAGCAGAAATATCACAACAGTTTTCCCTTTATCCAGTCATGTGACATACAGCCTGCATTCCTGATGTCTTCCTGTTTAAGTTTGTTCGTTTTCACTGGTATTAGGGTTGGATGTAACATTTACAGTGTACCTGTCAGTGTATGACTACTGTGGAAGAGCTTGGTCAAACAAAGTACACAATGTACTGACAGCTCAATATCGAATGACAAGAACTCAAACCACTGCTACATGTGTTGAATTTAGATCAAACAAGAAACTGTTGCAAGTTTTCCTCTTTGAGGGATTTATATCAAAGTCAAATTGCTCAACACATCATCCACAAAGAGTATGTAAGCTTTTGAATAGGATCTGCTCAAATCTTTATAATCCTTGACACCAGAATGAAACTGAAATGTTTGATTGGTGAAGACATGGTCCCTCCTGCTTCAGAGAGGCAGACAGAAACAGACAAAATACAACTGCCACAGAAAAAGCTCTGGCACCTTTATTGTCACTGAACGCACATCTCAATGTGCCTTTTTTTTACTTTTTTTTTTAGAGAGATGATTCATCTTCAGGAGCCTTGACAAATCTGTTTTCATATAGAACATTTTGAATGTCTTCACATTTCAGTTCCAGCACCAGCTAATATAAAATTGGTTGAATTACTATACAGTAGTAACTGACTGATGAAACCAAACGTGTAATGACCTTGCCATTTAATGGTCACTTGACACACTAGCAAAATCCATTACATTTCCAACGATTCAGGAAAGTGAATGGTGTGCATAACCCCCTCATCTTTATTTGTGCATGTTCTTAATGTGCCCAGGAAACGTGGCTTGGTTCCCCTTCAGTTTACTCATAGTAGTGTTCTGTTAAATGTATATCAAACTGGCATTTACTTACATTGATTATTATCATCATTATTCTTTGAGTTAATATGACACTCTCATACAGACAATTAGCGGGAAGTGTTGGACATAATTCCAACAGGGCATTTTTAGTCTGAAATCATTCGATCCAGTGTTGCTCTCCTTTGATCTTGCAAAAGGAAATAAAAACAGGAGAGCCAGAATAGGGAATACGATGGAAGTGATTGAAAACCAGTCACAAAGGACTGCATTCATTAAATATCGGTGTGTGCAAAGTGTCTTCAAATTGTCTTTGTAAAATGGATATTAAAAGGAAGAGCTATAGAATTTCTCAATCCAAAGTATCATGAATGTTAACTGCACAGTGTAGCTTGCCCTTTAAGTATCCAACAGAAATTAATCTTGATACTCTACACTTTTCTACCAAAATATGTGGTAAAATAAGTACATTTAACATAATTCTATTTGTTCAATACATGATATGATAAATTACAATGAGGTCTGCTAGTCTCTGTTCTTTAATAGGGCAAAATTTCATTATTGTCTCCTGTGAGTATAGAGCATACACCTCACACAAAGTCAGGGTGCTGTTCTTATCTTTGAGGCCCAGGGCCACAGGATTTATCAGGCACACAGTCACTGATGCAGGTCACTGCCAAACCCAGAGCTGCTCTGTGACAGCTTGGCTATGGCTTCCATAAAAATCTAACTTACAAAGTTTTTCACTTAAAAAAAGTCAAATATTGGCAGACAAACTTCAGGGCGGGTTTCTGTGGTTACTGTCTCAAAGTGCTGCTGCAGCTCCTCAAACAGAATACTGTATCTAAGTTTAGTTTGCTCTGTGCCAGTGCCCTTCCAGCTGCTTGTTATACAGATTACATTTTCAGTATTCAACAATGGTCTTTGCTGCTCAGAATAATGCATGGGTGGAAGGTCATCTAAGTGACTCAAAAATACTATTTACATTAAACTAAATAGCAGGGGAATGTTCTCGGAGTAGCTGGAAGTCTGCATTGCACATTTCTGCTTCTATCATGGAGCAAAAAAAAAAACAAAACATAAGTGGACTCAAAACTTAATGGAGACCTAAATTCTAGATGCAAATGTTCCAAATACCATCCCCAGCCTTAGTGTATTCAAAACTTAAGCAAATGTTTCACCAGGGGAATTACTAAACGATACACACACACTAGAATTTAGGTCAAGTCTCCCTAACATCCCCATTTCCTTCATTTAAGCATTATCAAAAACATTACCACAGGTTTTTATCACAGACACTTGATATTCTGGTGGAACCACTGGTACAAATGATTGCAGGGAGGGGACCCTTGAACAAAAGATAGGTTCCATCATCTTTATCCAGGACAATGAACTGAGCCGCACTTCACCAGCACAACAGAGTGGCATCGTAAAGGGAACAATAAGAAGTACTGAACACACAACAACAAACTTTTCCAATCAATACAGCTTCTCATGGAAACAGGGCAGAATTAATTCTGACCTGAGGGCTATGTAAGTGCAGATGAAGGCTGTGGCTGAAATCACTCAATAGTTCCCATACAGTGCACGTGGGATTTAGGATTTTACATTTTAGAGTGTTGTCCAACTGTCTAGAGCACATTAGATTCTAAAAATACCAAAATGCATTGTCAAAATTAGAGTACAATGCATGGCCACACTCCTGGACACTGCATTAAAGAGAAAAATGCTATCATTAGAGCTGTTTGTAATGTTAACAAACCAGTACATGCGACACAAGACATTATGTCTATTTTAACGGGACATTGACAGAGCAATTACACTTGAAATCCATAATGCACTGAAGCATGTTTCAGTCCTTAAAGTATGGCACATTTGATCATGAGAGTGTGAGTGCTCCCGATCATGCTCAGATGTGGTTCTACCAGGTTAGTACACAACGTGCGAGATATGAGACAGTGAAAAATTTGTTTTCATAGTCAAAGTGACAGTTAAGAGTTTAAGTTGTTCATTTTAGGAGTTTCTGTGTTTAAAAATAAGCCTCATAGATTTTAGAGTGTCATTCTCAGTTGTAGACCGACCAATGTGCTGTCCATAATACACAAAACAAGAGCACTATACAATAAACATAAACATTACTGTAAACAGTGTTATATAGTTTGTCCTATTCATTACTGGCAGAAATGCATCCAGCAGCCATTGGGCAACAACAGCACTCTCGCTCAGATTTTCTCATTTATTCAGTCTCTGGATGTTTTACTGAAGTCACTGTTCTGCTAATGAGTCCATTGCATTAGGAACCACTATAGAGTAAGTAGTATGAGGATGGATAGAGTTACTTAGGACTATCCTCTCTTAGGTCAGTGATGCTGGGGAAACTTGGAGCTGAACAAAGACCAGTCAATGGCCGGAGAGTGTCTTTTAGCCTCACGGCAGAGCGCTGTCAGTGACTGTGCACGAGCCCGCACTTCCTCTCGACGTAGACATTTCCCTCCCAGCGCTGAGCGGCTGTTTCGCCCTAATTATTCTGCCCTCTCGCCCGCCTCCACCTGCATTCTCCGCTCGACTTGTCACTCTCTTTTATCCGTCCTCTTCCCGGGGCTCAACCTCCCTGTCCCTCTTCCCCCTTTCCTCCTCTCCACTGCTCTTTCAGTACCTCCGCAGGACATAACCCAAGTCACAACTCTCCACTCGCTGTAGATTGCTTGTGAATTTTAAAAAGGTCTCAGGTATTTTTTTTCTGTGTGCATTTGAATGGGCTAATATTTGAATTTATTATTTGCCATAAATACTTTAATGCTGTGTTTGATTCGAAAATAGCAGGTGTTTTATTATTTTTGCAGCAGGCTCCAAGGTGCAGTGTATAGAAGGTTAGACTTTGTTATATTGATTTTTTTTGGGGGTGTTCTTAGTAAGTGGGAGTTTTATATAAGAACACACATGGATTGTAGAGCTTTCTTTAGTTTGTTTTGCAAAAGAGACAAGAGTTTGCATATGTTTACTGAGGAAAATCTGTTGCTCTTTAACATTTTTTTTTGTTTTTGTTTTGTTTCTTCTTTTTTTACAATGAGAAAATAGAGTTTGTTAAGTTATAGTTGACATATTATATGATGATTTGTTTTGACAGTGTTTCATAGTTTACAGTACAGTTGTGGCTGTGCTTATAAAGTAATCATGCATTGCTAAAGTTTACAAAAGTGTGTTTCAGGAAAGGTCGCAGAGTGGGCAAACTCCATAGGAATAATTATTATTATTATTTTTTAGAACAATAAGCAATTTTGTTAATGTAACAAAGTGTAGCATCTTTATGGGATGAGCTTCCTTTGACAGTTCGAAGTGTTTTATCATTAATCAGGGTCTAAACTTTTTTCAGCTTTTAACAGATTGGGTTTCCACAGTGTCAATACTTCTGTGCCACATGGAGATAAATAATGTGTGTTAGGGAAGTAATCACAGCACTCAGGGAAGTCAAGCAGGTTGTGCACATCTGCAGCACAGGCAGAAACCTACTACACTTCTGTGCAACCTTGACAAGGGAGATTTAAGACTCATATTCAAAGAGATATTTAGTTCCAGGAATTAAAACTCTACAATTTCACTTGCTAGAATAATATGTAAAGGGCAGACTGAGAATTAAAAACTGATTTGTATTCTTAGCATGACATATTGATTTTTTTTTATTCTACCGACAAATACAGTGCTTTGTGATAAAGGACACTGAACTATGTCTGTTTGAAAATTTGTTAGCATTTCGATTTTTATTTTTCTATGCTTCACTCAATGCTGAAAGACTCTGGAAACAAATGGTACAATACAGTGAGTTGACTATGAATGTCTTTGGGGTTTGATATTCTCAAATTAGTGTTACTTAAGGGAAAGTTTGTTTAAAAAAAAAAGGTCAATACTCTGTATTTCTAAAGATTATTATTTATCATACATTTTATTGTATAGAAAACAAATACGCACTTGACTGCGTGCTAAAATAGTTGCAGATAAATTGAATAAACAAATGCATTTGTGATAAAAAGCCCCAAATAGATTTCTACTACTATGTTCTAACCATTTAGCCTCTGCTGTTTAACCTTCTTACTTTTATCTCGCTGAATGTCTCTCCTCCATCTTGTGCCACTTGAGACAATATTTCTCTTCCTTGTTGTCGCCTGTCTTCACTAAGACTGTCGCTGAGACTCAATTAAAGCAAAGAGACGGAAATAAATAAATAAATAACAACACACACTTTTACCCACAATGCCCAGGGGCCTCAATTTATCTAGAGGAATGCTCAGCCTAAAAAAAAACTGTGATTGACACCTCTAACCTTCATTGGGATGTAATCTTCATCTTTAGCACTCAGAGATCTAATTAATTAGGGGGAATCTCATTTCCTCACTAATGCAACTGGACACAGGCATGATAGAGAGGTGGGTGGTGGTGGTGGAGGAGGAAAGGGGGGACGAGGGGGGCTGCATTTCATCAATGCCTCGCGAACGGTGTCCACCTTGTTCGTTTCAGGGAAGAACAAGCAGGCGTGAGGTGCTCAGGTTCACAGCAACTACACTCTATTGATTAGAGCTGCCAGAGTTCTGGCAACCGGCCATGGCATAAGGACACAGCACTCTAACTCTACTTAGAAAAGGATCTCATCGTAATGTAATCAAGTGTTTTACTTTCTTTTACCAAGCTCCGTTCTGATGTGAAGCCAACTTCCCAACGGACCAGAGTATTACCTGATCGTCTTTGTACTTCAATGGAACTACAAATGAACAGTACATTCATAAATTATCCACCTGAACTTATTGAGCAAATAAGGGTAAATGTATTAGGCTCATGAAAACAGTGGCACAGTAAGGTTATGCAAAATTGGCAGGGTACAAAGTGTCAATCAATCTGTCCTCTGTCAACCACTGGAATGGCTGCTTGGATTAATAATGTGTATGATAAGTGACTGCCGGAGGGAGGAAGACTGACCCTCAGCCACTGCGCCATTATGGAAATCCCAGTTCTGTCACAGTGCAATGGGCCTGAACTTAGCCTTTTACAAGAAATAAAAAAAACCAAAAACCCAGAGATGTCAAGTCTGATTAAACTGACTGACATACTCTTGCATCGGACTAACTTTACAGTCTTATTTGTCATTTTGTAGAACAAGACCCCGCATTTCGTTCATGACACCTTAAGATTTAACTGTCAGTTTTAGGTAAAAATCTGCATCAATGATTAATGCAAAGTAAGGCAAATGTGTGACTGACTGATGGAATGAAATATAAATGTGTTTTGCCTGACACAGACCTGCAGCTATGGTGGTGAATTTATTTAAGCAAACTGTTAACTGATGTTTTGAAATACATTGGTATGAGGCCCCATTATGATGGCAGCAGACCCTTTCTCTTTTAAGTTTTGAGATTAGACATTTGTTCTGTGTGCATCAAATCCCAAATTTTGTTTGCACCACTCTTCATACATTCTGACAACTGCAGACCACAAACAGTTAGCTTGGACCAGTTCTGACATATGCCATCCAATCATCGCTATGTACTAACTGTCCATTCTTTCTTCACACATTGCAATTTCTTTGGTCTTAAACACATGCATATAGAACTTGTAGGCTGAATGTTTGAGTGTCCAGTGTTTGGTAAAACATGTAAGTCTGTTTTAGGCCAAACAGAAATGTCAAGTAAAGTAATGCTGCCAGCCATGGAGCAAACATTTTATAGCCTCCCCATTCTGAGAGATGAGATGCAACCTGGTAGAAACACCCTGCTGTATTTTTGAAGGGTAAACATAGTTATGAATATATTTCATGCCACTTGTATTCTTCACTGCCCCCCATTTCATTTTTCCATAAGTTTTCACTCAACCAGCTTCGGTAAATGTACTTCTTCGAATAACTTCCACAGAAATACCTTTCACATGCTTGCAGCTGTCGATATGGGGGGTTTTAAATACGAGTGCACTGGGTGTAGAGCCGTTGCCAGGAATAAAATGGCTGTTCTGTTGCTAAGAATTGTTGTGATTCATCCTGTTTCCATGTGCTGGGAAACCACTTCACAAGACCCTAACGCTCTTAAGATACCTTGTGGATATGGATGTTTTAGGAGATACTGAACCACTTGTGTCTCTGAAACTCAGTCACTACACACCTCTTTCTAGATGTAACCATTTTCAGTCCTAAGCTCTGCACTGCATCTCTGTCCACACTGCTCATCTGCTTGCACCTTTCCAATCTCTTGATCATAATAGGGGAATGAAAGGGAGTTTATAAAGTGAAGTGCACATCAGATCTGCTGTAATGAAATCTTATCAATGTGTTCTCCGCGCTGTATTATTTGCATATAAATGACATAATATAATAACTCTGTGCGGCCTCTACCTGGGAGGAGTAAATATTTCCCTGTCCGCTTTGTCTCTTTGTCGCGACAACAGGAAACGAGACGCTAATTGAAGAGAGGGAAGCATCTTTATGTGACGACTGACATTCAATTATGTTTGTGGGATCAGATTAGGCGGTGGCCCTAAAAAAAAAAAAAAAGGTTTGAAAACAACATTTTGCAGAGCAGAGCGGTGACTCTTGAAGGATGTAATTTGAATGGCTGTTTGAATGGCGCTGCTCTGAATAGAATTGCTACTCTATGACCTGCAAGTAATTGGATGTCCAGAGTGAAGTGTTGACAGAGAGAAAGTAGAGGCGGCGGCGCTAACAGAAACAAAAGAAAGGAGATCGACAGCAAAGCAGAAAAGACCAAAAAAAAAAAAACAGGAATACAATACAAATAGACAAAATAATAGATGAAAAATGCGGAACTGTGGAAATGTGCAATGTTTTTGTTTAGGACTCGTATAAAGTAGCACCGCGTAACTTTTAGCACAAAGTGACATATTCTCAAAATCATTTTAACGGTTCTTAGACATGAGATCAGTAGAATCATGTCTATCTCACTGACACAGTACTCTCAGCTGCACAGAAAACTCCATTATAACTTTCCAGCAGCCGGGACAGTGGGATATCACGTATAATAAAGAAAAAAGGCCAACACACCGGACCCTAGCAGAGTTACATTTGTACTAAATACACTAACCTGACCCTACTGTTTCAGAACACGTTTTTTCTTCCAAACTTTATGCATTAAACATAATAAAGATGGCTGCCGCTGCTTTCCGCTGCAAGTGCAGTTGCACAGAAAGGTCTCCCTCTGCTGGCTGAAAGTTACGCAGGGTTGCTTTAACTATAAGTTTAGCTCTTTGTCCATGTCATATATTTGCCCCATGTTTCAGTGACTATGGGAGGACATACTAAATAGGTCATACAGTGGAGTACTGGGCATCTCCGTGGATCTGTAATAAGTAAAGATAGATATAAGTAGATAAAAGTACTTCTGAATACTTTTGAACAACCAATTTATTCACTGCTAAAGATAGTCAAATGGTAAACGGATGTATTTATAAAGCGCTTTTCATTATTGACACACATAAGCATCCATTTACCCATTCACACTTACTAACAAACACATTCAAACACCAGGGTCTTTGGAGGCATGGTAGGGCTCAGCAAACATGCAACAAAGTAAACACAGGGTCAAGTCTCACTCACTGCTGACACCACACCAACAAAATGCTCGTCTGACTGAACCGCGTACCTTCATTCATCCGGCTGTCACTCTGGCACGGGTTAAGCACAGCTGAGCAGATAATGTCATGTAAACGTATTTACAATATACTAAGCAAGAAAAGAGCATCTGCTAACAGATGATATGAGGGAGTACAAGCCTTTTAGTCAACAAAGATTCTGTTCCAGAGTACTGCACGCACAGACTAAATAAATGCGTGGAGGTGAAAATGAAGAACACAGTATATTGAATTTTCAAATAAAAAATATATGATTCCTACTTAGTACCTATATATGATGCCAGTGATAGATAATTAAACAAAGAGTCACATGTCCAACAAACAATTTAAAAAAGAGTCCATTTAACAGATACGTGTAAGTAAAGCTTATTAATGGTTCTTAATGTGATACAATACAATATCCATCCATTTTCTTCTGCCTATCCCAGCAACTTTGGGCCTGACAATTACAGGCATTGACAGACAATCGTTAACTCTCACATTCATTCACACAGAAAGGCTGGAGTTGGCTGAGGTTGACTGGGTTTGAACTCACGACCTTCTTGTTGTGAGGCAGGAGCACTAGCCACTCTGCCACCGTGCACCCCGCAATACAATATGATACAATACAAACAATTATTTTTCAGTGGAGAGAAACAAATCTGGAGCTAGTGTCAAATATCAGCTAATGATATAAACATGGCTTCCAGCTTCCTGCCACTGCCCGAACGTGCATGTATTGGTGTTAACTGGTGACTCTACATTGCCCCTAGTGGATGAATGTGAGAATGAAAGGTTGTCTGTGTTTAAATGTTAGCCCCGCGACTCACTGGCCATTGTCCAGGGTATACCCCGCCTCAGGCCCTAAGCAGAATAAGATGAATGAAGCCTTACTGCAACCCTAATCTATGGCTCTAGTTTGAATATAAATATCACTCTTTCTGCACTCTCTCGCTAAAACGGGCATCCATTTTATCTCCCTGTAATTCACCTTCGTGCAACATAGAAGGGGACGGAGGGGTCCATCGATTGGCCATCCTGCGCAGTGACAGCTTCCAGATTGGCCAAAGAGCATTACGGAGTCAGAAAGTCACCCTGCCATTAGCAGTCTGTCCTCTCTGGTTACACACAGAGGCTGTATGGACTAAAATAGATCACAATGATTGGTGTGTGGCAAAGACAGATGGGGAAAATGATCACTATACACCTAAGCTTATCTGGATAGACTTCCCACCAGCAACCTTTCATTTTGCCCATGTCACGGATGTTAGAGACTGTCAGAAGATCAGCGCCATATCTCCACATGAAAGAACAGCCGTCTTTGTGCCGTCTCTCTGAACCGATACTCATCTCTGTGGACAGAATAAATCAGAATGTACAAATGAAAAACTTGATTATTTGAAGACGTATGTTCCTCTGTACAGTTACTTAATGCAAATGAATCACCCGAGCCTTGTTATGGAAGAGACTAAAGGGAATTATGCTGTGCCCCCTGCCAGCCTGCATCAGTTCATCCCACTTCGTCTGATTCAGAGCTGCACTCAAGCTCTGAAAGGGATAAAGCGCAGTGGAGCAGACAGTGGGAGACGGCGTATGAAAGCACAGCTGACTGCAGAAACTATGGATCCGCTGATAAAAAAAAAAAAAAAGCCATCAGGAATATTTAATTTTCTTCAGCAATAGGATCAGCGGGATATGTTATGGTTTGAGTTCCTGTGAAGACGAGGCTTCCTCTGTGAGACATACATCCTCATGAACCAGTTTCACACTTTGATTACACCATATGTCTGCCTTTCACATCGGCCAAAAGGGCGGAACACATTTATTCAAGCCAGTGAGCCATTTTGACCTTTTTTCCTCTGCAACATCAGGCACATTTCCTCTCCAATTAAACTTTTCATGCATAAATTATGAGAAGGTCTGTCTTAAGGCATTAAAAATATCATTTAGTAGACTCCATTTAAGTGCTTCACTGTATTTGTATTAAGTTAAATTAAATGTTTCAGTACAAAAATGCAAATAAATAAATAAATAACATGTATGGTGCGTTTTTTATGGCTAATATAACTTGTGATGTATTGTAGTAACTCCTAGTATAGATTAGCCAAAGAACTGTCAGATCAAATAAAGGCAACAGGCCAATGATCTTAAAAAAAATAAATACATACATCAATAATAAAGAAAAGGCATATTACAGATTAAAGGTTTTGCATGCATATTCATTGTCCATTATGTAAAATTATAAAAACTGCATACAGTCCCTTTCTAAATAAATCATATTTATCATATTGAAACACCTTGGCCCAAAAGCAGTGTTACCAGGCTGCTATTGATCCAACGTGTCTCGTGTCAGAGTAATGTAAAACAGCAGTGAATCTGAAAAGAAGCGACAGCGAAAAAACACAGAGGTGGAATAAATGTGCATATCAAGACAGAATTTTACGCCCCAGAGAAAGCAGTAGATGGAGAATCAAACTGATTTCTATGTGACAAAATTGATTTTCCAATTTTCTCCGGATTGCTTTGTGTTTCCCCAGGGCAGGTGAAGTGTCTATTCAAACACACTTAAGCTCCAGCTCAACTGTGTCAAAAGAGTTTACAGAGACAAACTTTTCTATTTATTTTCAGCATTTTTTTTCTTTTTTCTTTTTTTGTCTTCTGTGTAGGATACTTTAGTTGAGCTGGCCAAGCTTTGTATCATGCTTGGACCATATTTGTGAGAATGTGCTGAAGTGGCTAGGTTTAGGTCTCAGCAGGCCTAGAGCAGGACTGTTAACAAGAAGTCTCACTTTTAACAGAGACGCTGCTGGACTTCTGCAAAAACCCTTGGGAAGCTTTCGAAAAAAAAAAATCAAGCACACTAATAAATTATGAGTGCAGTATATGCCACTTGTAGATGCAGGCTACAGGGAATGGTGAGCTTTGGGCTTGTACAGAGCTCACAAATCCAGAGAAAATATTTACAATTGAATAAAACATGATGTTCTCTTTTTGAGTGTAGACAATAGAGCAGTATGTCCTTGGTCATGGGAGCTTTTAATTTATTTTTTACTTTTCTCTCATTCTGGTGGCCTTTACATAGCAGACAAATGTGCACAGTGTTTTTCTGCATTTCACAATGGCTTTGTCTGAAACCACTCACCACTGCGAAACACACCATTTTGTTTCCAAATGTTTACTCAGAATTTGTGCACTCAAAATGTTCCACAACGCATCTTGAAATTTAGTGATCAACAATGACCATTGATGGAGAATTTGAGTCTTCCTTCACTTATGGCACTCCATGTAAGTTGTCAGTCAGCTCCTTCCCTCTACATCAAGGCCAATGTCGCATGGTTAACTTGGCTCCAAGTCTAGACTATATGGGGTAAACACCATTCCTTAATTTGGCATTATGTGTGCTCTGACCTTCTATTAGTCTTTATAATCTCAGTCCACAGAAGCATAGACAGACTTGTATATTCAATACTACACTGTGTTAAGTGTCCTGTCTCAGGGTCCTGTATTGATGGTTAATAACCTTCTCCTGCCTAAGACATCCAGAAAGCCTATCTTTCTTGTGTGACTCCTCTCAGCTCCAAGGGCAGCTCAGATATTCCCTAACAATCACTAATGCTTGGTTGATTATGAGCATGTTCTTTAAAAAGATAAAGGGACGCAATAAATCATACTGAGGCAGCAACTGATTAGAATCACTCCCAGTATTTTTTTCATGTGTATATCTCCGACTTTTGCTTAAATGGTGTTTTTCTCTGTAAGTGCAATATCTTTGAACTTGGCTTTAAGATGCATCAAGGCAAAACATACATCAAAGTGATGGGCAATGAGACTTCATTTTTCATTTTGCTCTATAAAAAGGTTGCCAACATGACATTATTTTATAAACTATTTTATAAATGACAGCATATGATGCATTTGCCCACCATACTGAATTCCACTCACAAGCAAAGACTGTACAATGATTTGAGGCATATGTGATTTTTCTTTTATGGTTTAACACAAACTGTCAGAATCTCAAGGTGAAAACACACGACCTTCACCTTGCAGTGCTGTGTTATGTTGTACAAGGACTCTGCTGAATTATACACACAGTGCTGCATGTGTAAATCTGACTCTTGTGGCAACTGCAAATAATATACTGTGTCGTTAGAAAGTAAAGAGCTAAATCAAAGCCACACTGGCTCTAAAGCTGTCTACAAGGACTACTGAGTTTTACTGCCAAAAACAAAAGACAGTGAATGCCTTGTTCATAACTACTAACGTTTATCACCAATGGAGACTGGAGGTAGCACAAGGAACTGCTTTTGTTCACAGATTTATCAAGGCCACAAACAGGCTGACATTCTGCCTGCGAGTCTCGTTCAAAGCCTATCAGCTGCATATTCCGGCAGCAGTACTGTGCTATTAAATTTTAGTTCAAGACAAGTGAAGAAGTACTGCCGTTGCTTTTGGGATTTATCTTTTTCTTTCTTCTTATATTTCAAAAAAGCATCAGTCCATCTCTTTAATCATCCGCTCTCTCGTTCACCTCACTCGACAAGCTTTAACAGCACTCTCTGCATTGATGACATCTCATTTCACCGCACTTCTAATCAATTACCCCTCTGTTAAACAGTTTACTGTATCTGCTGGCCGGCTCGTCAGGCCATTTAGTTGCTATGCTCGGTTCCGGATGGGAGGTTTTTGCAGGCCGTCTTGTTGGACACCACCAGACTGAGCATGAGCATGTATCACCTCAATTAAACTATGCGCTAAGTATCTGACAACAGCTAATATTCCTCTTCCACCAGCGAGCCCAATCGATGTTCTGGCATTCGTCACCCCTCTGAAAAGCAATCATGCCGTTGTCTCGCTGCAGTTGGAAGGAAGGAAGCAGGGGGACGCTCATCTCATGCGTTTGGAAAATACACTCGCACACACTGTACGTATGCCTCATATCGGGCTATGAGTTTCCATCACAAACTGCCACAGGAGACGTACAACAAGCTGCAGCTCACAACTGTCACCGAAGCTTGTGACAGAATCCACAATCGTTTCACTCGGAGAAGGAGGACCATCGCTCAAAGCTGAGAGCGATACACATGTTTACCCACCTCTCTGTCGAGTAACTTGGACGAGATGACAGTCACGATGTCCCCACTTTCCGGATCAATGTAGAACATGTTGGGGGACGGTTTGTCTGGAGACTGTCTGATGATGTTGTAGCGCAGTGCAGCGTTATCCGTAGCTGGGTCGTCTGCATCGAACGCCGTCATTCGCATCACAGTGGTTCCTGTAGCAGACAACACACACTGTTAAATCTCAATGAAATGATCAATTCTGTGGTCACAGCTTGTTGGAAAAAGAAGAGTTAAGAGTTGCCCCTGATGGTTTTTTGTTGTGTGTCTTTCATCAGCAAGATAAACCTTTTGGAATAAATTAGAAATACTTTTGTATTGCATCATACACTGTAAAATAAGACATTACTGTATACTCTATAAACACTGCAATTCTAAATATTTATAGTGTTTTTACAGTATATTTTTGCGAAACCATTCAAAGTTAAATTAAATGAAAATACAATCAAAATTTTCACTGTTGCAATCGTAATTTCATCAGGTACTGGTATGTCTGTGATGGTACTTTTCTGTTAATTTCACTAAAATGTTGCCGTTTAATCATTAATTATTATTTTCTGTAAAAATAAAGGTATGAACTGATAAGATAATATATGTAAATGTAATGTGTATGTAAATATTGCATATAATATTGACTTTTTTAAAGTGTTTCAGAATGAATCGTGACACCAGTCTTTACAATGAATGTCTAAACTGCAGAGTTCATGTAATTTTTCTGGAGCCAAATTTAAGCACTTCTAAGTCCATATTTAAGCATTTTAATGTACTGTTGTACTTATTTGTGTCATTGCGTATACATTTTCATTCTTCATTTAATAAGAAAATAAATAAATAAAAAACGTTAGTAAAAAAATGTACAAATTTAAAACTTGGAAGAGAGGCACCTGCAATTTTTAAGCTTAGAGAATCTGTCATTTTAAAGTACAAGAGTCTAATACATACTACAGCCATGATTTATTTCACAGTGATACAGTCTATCTATGTATGCTATTTGGTTAAAGTCAAGCAAGCTTAAAGCTCCATATATTTTTATCATGCAAACACACATTCATCAAAAGAGAGCAATTTCTATTTTCTATAAAAAGCACATTTTCAGAACTGGTGTGTACCGCTTGCCCACAGACAGCTGCTTAAAAAGTTTGCCTTTGCTATTAATGTGTTTTCTCCCGCGTGTCAGCTCTAACAGCGGGGTGCATTTTATTTGGTAATGGGAACAAAAATGAAAATCCTGCCCGCTGCAGCTGAGCTGAAATAGAAAGCAATTGGCAACACACCCTCAATCTGTGTCTGCCGTTAGTGATGTGATTGGCTCACAGCGACAGAGCCGAGCCGATCTCGTACGCAATATAACGGTACACAGGTGCCACTTACTCAAATCTCTTCACGTACTTACAGCATGTAAAACTGAAGAGTGGTTTTACTCAACTGGAAAGAGGGAACTGTTTTCCTTTCCTGGGACAACATGTGGTTAAAATGCCTTAGTGTATGTGCATTGACATTTCACTAGATTTTTACTGATGCTGTATGTTTTGCCCTCGAACTGTGGTGCATTTTGAATTCGCTTCAAGCTTACCCCACTTTACCACAGTCCAAACTTCTCAATTATGATACATGCGCAGGAAATGTAAATTCTTCCTTAAACAACACTGGCTTAGCAGCGAATGTTTCTGGTGCTGTCAAGACTAATAGGGGGCAAAGAGGTGTGTTTTTTATCCCCTTGGATTTTGTACTTCAAGGTGAACTATTAATGGTTAAGTACACCAGTAATCCTCCTCAGCTGAGTAATTACACAGTCCCGTCTCCTTCATTACCCACACTCTGTTCCACTTCACACCTCAACAGAAGAATGGTGGTGTGTGTGTATGTACAACTACATACATGCACATCCTGCACTGAAAGACATCACCTCAGGCAAAGAAGTGTGAAAACTATGACAAAATGAGCTACTACATTTACATTCCCAGATTTATGAAATGTATCTTAACACAGACAACCCAAAAATACTGGAATGGAGAGTGGCATCACTTCATTACTAGATGTTGAATTACAAGGTAGTAAAGTGATAGACTGATGACAAGAAGACGACGATAAGAAGATAAAATGAAAAGAACTTCCAGCTTCTGGTTCATCAGGAACTAATTCCTATTAGAGAATGAACCAGTTTTGTCCAATCAGTCTCCAAGGTGCAACACAAGTTTATGTAATAATGGAACCATATCTATGAGCCATTTTAGTATCACATAACCAATAAGCAGACCAGATGCAGGCATCAGTCCAATGTTTTTACGGTAAACATCACAGTGCCTTTAATGGAACAGTGGGTACATTTTGGTACAGACTGATGAAATTGGCTGAGGACTTGTTGCCCTCTGTTGTCAGAATCATCCTCTGGCACCAGCCAGAGCTGAATCAATGATAAATGCATTAAAAGACTCATGTGGACATTGGGGTCTGTGGTGGGATGGCTATCACTTGAACCCATCTGTTAAATGACTGGGTGACACTAGATCACAGAACGAAGAGTAAAGTGATAGAGTCTCACTGTATCAAGAAGTCTATAAACATTGTTGACCAAATTAGACTCAGCCACAGCAGAAAACCTATTTAAAAACTTAAAGCTCTTGGGCCATATCCAGCCATTTGAATGTATTTATTTATTTATTTATTTATCTATCTATCTCACTTTGGTGCACAATTATTTGTAGGCTGTTAAAGTCATATCCTACATGTAATATGCAGGAGTTAATAGGCCTCTGTAGCCAATAAGCTTAAAAAAATAGAAAAAAATATAAATAATACTGGGGTTTCACACTCCCCCCTACTGTCCTAGACATAGATGTATGACTCTAGATTGTCCATAGTAAAAAAATGGGAGTGTGAATCAAGTTTTTTGACACAAAACACTGAATGAATAAAGGGCCAAATTAAAAGACTTTAACCCTCGATATGATTCTTAGTTACAAGTGGGACCCTTCCCTCCACTGATGTAGAAGAAGAGGATAAACCAGAGCAATTCACACACAGTAAGACACCGAGACCAAACACACACTGATAGATGCACATGTTGTGGATTGATTTCATCACGCGGGTTGGAGCGACACAGTTGTGACGCCTAAAGCTAACGCCTATATCTCTCTCAAACACCAAGGGAAATCAGAGGGGGCCCGGCAGATCTGTGTGTGCCACCAGGGAACTGAGGCAACACAGACAGTCAGTGTGATGATGTGTCGGGCGTACGGGCTTATTACAATTTGATATTCAAGACTTCCAAGTCATATTAAAAAATGGGATCGGTATTACGTTAATGAAAAGGAAAAATCCTAAGGTGTGCAAGAGATCAAAGGGGCTTCAGAATAAATCTTCTTACTCTATGGCAACAGTGTTAAAATGCACAGCAGTAGATAATAAGCAACAGTCAAGAGGTGGGCTCAGTGTTCAGTCCCATGCTGTTCAGCCATCACTGCACTCAGCCACTCACATACCACAGACTGTTATTAAGTTTATAGTGACCAGAAATACACAACAACAGTCACAACAACAACACAGTTTAAATGTGTCTAGAGTAATTTGATATGTACCAAGTAATTATGAGGGTTTTCCCTTAAGATATATTGTCAATCATAAGGAGGAAAAAAAGTGAGACCAAGCCAAGTCCAAAACCAACAAAACATAGTTTAATGTGAAACAAAAGCACCCAGTGGCGCTCAACAGGTAGTAACAACTATAACTGCAGGTGACAATGTGAGTTTTGAGTTACACACAGTCTTGCCAAAGAAGTGTTAAGCCTTGTTAAATCATGATATCTTCCAGAGTGAGTCCATTGTATTCTACACCGTGTGCACTGTTTGCTGCCTATTGTTCCCAGCAGCACTGTTCATCTGAGGAGGCTCAACACTGTCCTGTGTGTTTACACGGGAGTCTTTTGTTCAACTTTCATTTCAAAGAGACAATGATCTTAAGATCTTAAGAACTGTCATTTACTTTTGAAAAAAAACTTTTGTGACTACTGATTTGTTCAACTTTTTTCTCTAACTTTTATTTAAGCTCTGTTCTGTGTTGGATTGTACACATTGCTTTTACCATCTGCCTGCACATGGACCGCACTAATATAATTACTCTTGTCATTCATTAAACTGATAAAACAGACTATTCCATTTAATAATTAAGGACTTGCTGTTTGCGTTTGATATAGCTGCCTAGATGTCTGTGTGGCAAACAACCATTGTTTTATTCTATCTGCTCTGCTACACAAACATCTCCAGAGAGTTTAGTGTTGGAAAAGCTGGAGATGAAAAAACAGTATGCTTCACTCCAGCCAAAAATAACGCTGGAATGTATGAGAAAAAAACACCCCAAAAAGCCTGCCCTAAACGAGGATCACACTCACAACCTTCTTCACAGATGAATCATTTCATGCACACAATACGAAGTCACTGAAATCTGGTAGAGCACTTGCTATAAACATATATTTGAATCCCATCTTGGTAATAAGACAGATTCTCATGGGGGAATCTAAATATTGTTCTGCCTAAAGTTTCCCTTGCAGAAAAAGTTTTCATAAATTAATTTAGCTGCTCCAATAACAATTGAGAATGGAGCAGAAAATGAGGGAAACAGTTGTGAAGATTGTGCCGTGGAGAAACTAAATATGAAATAATGAGCCCTCGGCTGACAGTCTGGTGAATGGACTGAAATGTACTTCTGATGTCCTTTTCTGCCTCCTCCTCAATGCAGTCGCCCCTTCCAGTTTTTCTCAGCACAGACCACAGCTGGGCCATTGGCAAGGACTAGATAATGAAAATTTATACTGGCTACAACCCAGTCCAGTGCAGTGGGAGGAAAAACAAAATTGTGTTTCAGCATTTCACTGGGTAACTGGTACACGGCCTGACTTTTAACTACATTTTTCTGTATACACTCATGTACACCTCAGTGATAGAGTGACAGAAGTGGCCAAGAGGCAGAGCAGTAGAGGAAATATTACTTTCACAACAGCAAAGCAATGACACATTTACTAATGGGAATATAAACAATACTGCAGCTAATGAGTAGAGCAACCTGACAAACAATCCAGTTTAAACAGTGACAATCAAAGCTGCCTAATGAAATCATATCTTTGCTTATAATTGAAATATAAATGAATTAAATTAAGTCAGCTAAAGGAAGGGAGGGTTGAGAGTGGATTGTGTAGGGCGTGAATAATCAGACTTTTCCATTTGTTATAAATGCACCATTATACATCATGAATGATGCTGTCCCAATGTCCTTTATGCTTTATATATTTGTTACAGGAATTCAGCAAACAATTAATATTAAAAACATATAAATGAGTGATAATAAACACCATTATTAAAAACTCATTTCAATATTTTACAGTCACACTGACAAATGAGTTGCCCAAGGCCTTATGCATTTTGTATTATTTTTAAGTCTTTTTATTGCCTCAAGTAATGCCCCGAGTTATTATATTTATACCTGTTTCAGCTCAGAGGCCATTTCTTTGTATAGTTCAATTTCAATTTGAACTCTAAGATATTTAAGAAAATTTAAATATACACTCTTTTAAGGGGCAATACTTTTTTTTTTTTTTTTTTAAACATGACAAAGTGTTTTAGAAGCTGGGCCACATAGACAACCTATAAATAAAAAAAAAATATATAAAATACAAATAAAAAATAAAGCAACAAAATACATTTTAGTTATCTTTTGGACTAATTTAGGTTGTGTTGTTCATGCATTTATGTAAAAAAGACAGAGCATGATGTAGCCCTATATGCTGCATATGCTATGATTATAATGAGGGTTGATACCATTAGAATGTATTTGCATATTCCTGCTTGCCCTCTTTGTCCCATTGGCATAATGAATGCCATCGGTCCCTTGATTGTGCCAAATGTCAGGCCCTCTGTTCGGCACATGATCCACTGAGCATAACTGAACCTTCTCCTCTTTCAACCCAAAAGCAGCGCACGGCGGTTCAACGCAGTGAAAAGTCAAATAGATGGAATAGAGAGTGACAAGAAAGTGAAATAAGAGGGCGTTTGAAAGACAGAGTGAAAATGATGACTATAACAGTATATTTGCTGAAAAAGGTAAAATGTAATGTAAATGTTATGTAATAATTTGTAAAGTATTGAGGCTGTTGACTTAGCTGTGCACATACAACACAAATGTAACAGTAATCAGCCAACTCCATAACAACAAGGGAGTATTGATTAAGGGGAAACTTGAGCTGCTGCACCACATGATCTCATCATCATTAAAGAAAATCTAATTACCCTGTGGCTGTGATGCTACTGGGCATGTCCAAATGTTTCACGCTTTTAATGTTCTGCCACAGCCAGGCCCCCAGAGAATCATTTCAAAAAACAAGTCATTAATCTGTGGAGGCGGTGACAGAATATTGCTTTTTTTTTTACTTTAATTAATCATCTGGGTGCGTGCACAATTAAAAGGCACAGTGCGTCTGCTGCTGCTTCAGGTGAAGATGTTTAAGATGGATATAAATTAAGTAGATTGCTCTGGAGAATGGCAGCCACTGAAATCAGATAACGCTCTGTTTTTGAAGGTCATTTTTTAAAGGACATTCAGTGATACGCCACTTGTTATGTCACTGCTCCTCCAGGTTTGCCAGCACACATATACATTGTTCCCAGTGGGACACCTAAAGGTTGGGATAGATTGCATTTTCATACAAAATGATTGAATTAAGATATTAGGAATGGAAACAGTCACAGTATGTCCAGCCAGATCCATTTAATAATCAATATATTTACATCTGCACATTTACATTCTGTGTGTTAAAGAGAGTTGACTGAGCCAAGGTTGAATGGGAAAGGTGAGACTTCCATCTCAACCAGACCACTGATATGGACTAAAGGCTCAAGGCTACTCATTAAAATGCAAGACCCCGGAGAGCTATTTAAATAAAAGATCATAACCTCTCACACTGCATTTTATTCAGGACGAGCGCTAACTATTATGAGACAGATTACCCAAAAGAGCTTTACAATCAGCACAGCCGCGGAAAAATGAGCTATGATTCTACAGAGCTTAGCAAAATTAAAAAAGAAGTATTTCACTCATTCTCTGTACCATTCTCCAACATGCACCTTATAATTTATTAACAATTCCCCTGTCCAGGAATCTTAGCATTTGTTTGTACTTGCAAAAGTTTTCTGGAATAAAAAAAACCCCATCTGATTAGTAAAAGGAGAAAAAAAATCACTTTTTAAATGTGTTTTCAAACACATTTAAATTATGGATCAACTATAAAAACATAAAAAGCAGCATCTTTTGGAAAAATCTTAAAAACTAAACTAGAGTACGGATGATGATCTCCTCCTCTTCACTGATGGTGTTTTTGTTTTTGATTTAAATCTGATGAATCATAATTATTATTACATTTAGATCTGCTGTCGTCAAACACTTGTGAAACATGTGTATTGACTTTTCGTAGGCGAGTTAATTTGTCTCGAACAAGGATTTATCTGCAAACATCACATCACAGAGCAACCAATGTGACAATAACTTCAAATGTAGAACGGTGAGGCTATGTTAATGCTTCAACCACCAACACCTATACTGAGAAAGGATTGGAAACAGCACGTATTTATTTTTAATTGAATTTAAAAAAAAAATAAAGAAAAGTAGTCATCAGCTTTACTCTTTTGTTCATTTTAAAAGATAGATAAAGATAAATCTGAAACATACTTGACATCTTAGTGTTATGTTTTGTTAATTAGACCAAACACCTTGTCGGTTAAATGAAAATAAAATGCGTAGCTACTCAATATTTTGTGTACATGTGTTTGCTACAACAGTTGATGGAAAAGGTGTAAGGCAATGTGTATTTTAAAATCATTTATAGGATTGTGGACTGAGGTGCAGCTAATGATGAAACAAATGATGTTGTCATTTAATAATTAGAGGGGATGTTTTTCAAAAGGTCAATTTTCCAATTAATTTGGTGCATAGCCTTGAGAATGTTTGTCAGATGGCTCCTGGGATTTGAGCGTCACGTCGAAATATGTACCTACATTTTAATATTTCCTTTTTTTATATTCACATTTACGCATTTGAAACCAAACAGTTTATTGCAAAACGATGAAGTGGTAAAATATAAAGTGGAGAGATGCTGAGAGGTTATCCACATGAAAGACTTGTCCTTAGAGCGACCTGAGGAGACCCGTGCTGTTAGGATTCCCTTTGAAGAGGAAAACAAACAAATGCCATGCTTCGGAATCATTTGCTGAAATTCACCAGAACAAACAAGCTGCTATGAGCTATGGCATTCATTTACATAATGAAGAAAGGCCTCGTTTTAGGAGACAATGGACACGTTATAGACACAGTGACTCATGAACACATCTGAACACAGTCTTTCAACGTGGATTGTGGCTGTAAATGTGTGTAAATATCTAAATATGGACAGCAGCAAGGACAAACAGACATGTTTCATTTTACTAATCCTTCCTCTTATTGAGCTTTAGAGAATGATGAGTAATGATGATCCTGTCATTAATCCGACTAAGTAAGAAAAAGATGGATGAGTTCTAATCATGAACTCAGAGTTTAGAACAAGCTCTAAAGTTTGGTTTGATGTAAATTATCTGTACTCCCATACAGTCAAATCAAATAATAGCGTGGTTAAATCAGCATTTACCCACTTTCATAATAATAATCCTCTTTCCACTCATGATAACTTCAGGCGTGATCACCTCCTATGACATTCCTCAAATGGTTCCAGTAAGTCATATGGGAATATACAATTCACCGATTCCCAATCCGTCTGCTCCCTCCACCGCCGAGCTTCGGGCTAATGACTCCGCTGACTAAATCAAGACAAAAGATACTTCCCCTTTAAAAGGACACTTCAATTAATTACCCCCGAAAAATCCCTGTAATTCTGTCCTGGCGGCTCAGTGAATAAAACTGAAAAGCTATTAGTGGGCATTCATCTGATGTGAGCCACGAAGAGGAGGCAATCAGGAGCAGGGCGATGAGCAGGAGCCTGAGGAGGCACAGGTCACTGGAGTCATTGTTAAAGTTGTGTGTAGGACAGACCTGATGCTGCTCAATTTCCTTTGATGTGTGCCAAAACACTTGTGATACTGAAAACTAAATGGAAACGATTAGAGACAGAAGACACAAAGCAGGGGGGAAAAAAGCTTATTATACATGAAGGGGATAAAGCTGTCAGTGAAATTGTCAGTCGAACCACCAGGCTGTAGCATATAGAGTGAGGTAAGAGGGTTACAGCATTACAGTTGATAAGGGAATGAGGAAGAGAGACCAACTGTGGCACAAGATAATGTCAGGTCCCAAACAAGCAACAGTGAAGGCGATGGGGAATCCAGACAAGAGCATCTTTTAATCTGAAAACATATAGAGTTCAGACAAAAAAAAAACATCTATTTTGAGAATACTTGTACAAGTTTGTGGCTCTGGATTTAGGAGCATCAGATTCTACTCATTCAGTCATAACACCACAGTACAGGTGTCTCCAAAGAACACTTCAGAGACATTCATTTTTATCTGTAAAGCAATTTGTATTGTTTCACATCTGGTAGAAACTCTAATAAATAAATCAGTCAATTAAGACTTAAACCATCAAATCGACAAAGTAAATGTAAAATAATGTTCGGGGCCATGTGGTGAACTTCCAAAACGATTATGAAGCATTAAACCAAGATGTTCACTCATTTACTGCCACAGGTTTTACTGTAAACAATATGTAAGATAATGAATTAGCATTATGTGACATTAAAGCTCCACAAAGTCAAGTAAAGTTCTTATTTGCCGTGAGCTATGCAACTGATGCCTTTGGTTTTTAATTTTAGTCTTTTATGTTATTCTCCTAGTTAAAATCCCATACCCATGTCTTAAATTATACAAAAAATCTATTTGGCTTAGATACTGCATTTTATAAAATCCGTTTTTAGCTATCTCATGGAAACAACCAAATCAAAATAATCCGACTGAGCTGAGGTAAACTTGTCTATGCGGCTAACAATGCCCTGTGATGTTCTGTTCTTTGAAAATGCTTGTCTATTGCCCTCTTCTTGACTTCTCACATCCTTGATCCATTCTTTCGAGTGCAGCATTCTGCCACAGGATAAATGTAACACTCTATATATCTGTTCATTTGTCCTTGAGTGAGAGGCCTATGATCACGACCATTGGTATTGTTCAATGAGCTCTGACAGTGACTACCAGATGATGGAGCATGCCATTTGGAATAAAAGGCTCTATGTTTTATTGTGTAAAAAGTGGTAAAGTGTATATAGAGGTTTAAACAAAAGAAACCTAGTATTTTATTTGGAGTAGGATATAAAAAGGTGGCTTGCAGGGCTTTTATGTATGAAAAATGTGAGTCTTGCACCCTATTATGCATTTGACTTATATGGGTCCCGAATGACCTAACTGCTGGATAATGTAGGCAGTGGGAGGATGACAGAGCACTATCATTATCTTAATTCTCTGATAATATTACAACTGGTCATGCATACATTTACCACTGCTCTACTTTAATACCACAAATAATTAATGAAGATAGAACTTTATTTAGAAAAAAGGAGGGTTTACCATTGTAAACCACTATAAATTCAAATAGAATACATCAAGAAATCAGTACAGTTTCAACATGGAAACTTGAGATGTACTAGACAAGAGATCTTTGTTAGAAATGCTCCAGGCAGCTGAATAGTTTTTAACTTCTCTCTTCGTCTGACAGATATATGGCAAAACAATATATATTCTGTTCAAGATTATTGTGTTTATGAAAATGACATTTCCAAACACAGACTCTGTAAACCCTTTCAGAGACAACATGCCAGCACTACATTTTAAACCTGCCTGTGTCCAGCTCACTTGTAAACCACAATACGCAGCAGGAAATTTGCAATTGAGGCAAGAGAGCAGTGCAGCCTGAGTTAAAGAGCAGCTCTATGGGAAAGTGAGTGGGATGGACGGGTGCTTGGAGAGGCTCAGAATGACACTGTGACAGTGACAGCTGATGGATTTGTGCTCAGCCACTGGGTCCACAGAGATCGGGGGTATTTGTTGCAACAAATGGGATTGTACACATTTTGTACTGTAATCCATGACTGGAACCAAGGTCACTGGGAGTTACTGCTGGACATCAAAGTCTGGACATGGACAGTGTGGTCTGGGAATACTGTCATCCACACACCACACACCAAGGGATTAATGAAATACAGCAGCATTACACAGTGTAGATGCAATGAAACCATTTCACTGCAATACAGTGACACCAAATAGGTTTTTACTTTCAATTATATTTAAGTTTAAAAAAAAGTTACACAAGGAAACTTACTTGCACACAGTGGTTTGTTTGTCTTTAAATAAAGTGATCTAGGCACATTGTTTAAGCATTGGTCATTTGAGGAAGTGAAAAGCATTTATGCAGGTGGCCAAAGGGGAGTGTTTCACTGCTGTTTAAAGGGTAATGACCAAAGTGGGCTATGTTGCAGAATGAATAATTACGTGAATACCACTATCTGTACAAGAAAAGTACACCCTAATGCCCTATATGATCAAAGGTGCACTCTGTTGATCAATATATTTATGTTTTTTTGCTGGTTGTAATTATCATTTAATGACAGCTGGGTTAAATAGAGCTAACCTGCTTAGTTGCCAGATACTTAGTTCCCAGTGAGTACTTCACAGGATAAATGATTGTAGTTACATGTTGCTATTACTTGTTCTCTCTTTATTTTCTGTAAGCAGTATTTACTCCAGGTATTCCACAATCTTGATACTTTATTTTTATCCCTTAAACAGAGATGCAATCATATGTTTTTCTCATTGGTGGAGAATGTAACCAACGGTTACATGAAGCAAAGGTCAGAAGACCTTCATCTTTGAAAGTACACATCTCTCTCATATACTTCTCAGAACACCTGCTGTATAAGCACTAATGTTCCACCAAAGCCCAGCCAGCTCTAAAAGCATGATGGGATGGAGGAACTGCAGGTCCTCTCTAGCTCTCTTTTACTTGACGCAACCACAGGCAAGAGCAAAGTGCATGATTAATACAGTAAGCAGCACACTTTCCCATTAATTTGGTGTCTAGCTGTGTCTGCAACATAAAGTAGGCATTAATGTATGGTGAGTAAGAGCAGACTGCTAAAGTGGTATAAAATAGACTTGCCAATCTTAGAATGTAATAATGTCACATAGATTTTTTTAAAGGTACTAATTTTAAGGGAATAAAGAGATTGACAAGTCTAAGACCATTACAATGTCCCTGCTTCTCAGGCATACTTGAAAAAGAAACTCAGCATGAATGCAAATGTACTGTAAGCTGGAGACTCTGACACATTGTAAGAGAGGTTCAGTGACTGACTGTTTCATATAGAAGAACTTTATCTATAGTGTAAGAAGCCTTGTAAATCACAGCAACACCACAGCAACAAGGGAATGGTAACATCTGTTTACATAACTCAGTGATCAAAAGTGGTGAAATCCGATAGTTATGGCATCTATTCAGTACAAGGGGTCTGACGGGACACTCTTATTAACCTCTTAACTCTTAAAACATCCTCCCAAAAAAAAAAAAAAAAGAAAAAGAAAAAAGATAATCATGCTCTGTTTCAGTTAAAGACTTTTGCAAAGGCATATACTCGTCCCAGGTAGCCTTGCTCTTCAATCCTTGCTCTTGGTAATAAGGCAATTGAGACATCCTTCATAATGGCAGCTCAGAAAAGACTCCCGGGTCAACTGAAGAGTGAGGTGAAATAACATAATGAGAGGCACCCAATCTTGCAAGTGTCATAAGCCTCCTTAGTCCAGTCAGCAGTGCAAGGTCAGTAAGGTCCTCCTCTTCTGGGCCGTAAGCCTTCACTGTCAGAAACAAATTATTTGATAGGAGCTCTTTTTCTACTTAGTAGCTCCCACCACAGACATGCACATACGCTGATGCACTCACACACTGACAGAGGACAGAAATCTCATTAAGATCAACCAGATTCCCAAGATAAAATGTCACTCAAAAATATATTAAGCAGAGCCGAGCGAATCTCTGGCTCTATCAAAAAAAAAATAAAAAAATAGCCCAACCTTCTCAACCCATGAGCCTTCACACTTTACATCCTGTCTATGCAAAACAATTATATACAGCAGCAACACATTAAAGACTAGGGGAGGGGTCGTGGATTATTCATTACGTGGGAAAGAATACAACATTAGCGGCAATGACCTAATCTTAAAGCGCTGTTGTTAGAGTAATTTCGTTGCAAGTTTGAGGTCATTGTTCCTCTGGGTAGAGATGAAAGTAAATGAGGCAACTCAATGCAATCTACTTGTGGGGAGTGGGGGCAGCCATTGGTGGAGCAGGACGGAAAGATGCAAACACCGACAGTATACAATGCATTGCTTGAAAGTGTCATATTCTAAACAGTCATTTTTAATGTTTTTTTTACATTTTTGATGCCGATTCTCACTGTTTGCCTGCATTTTGATGTCGATACTTAAAAGTGTCAATAACACAAATGAAAGAGTATAGTCACAGAACTACAATGTACCACTTTCACACCAATTTGCTGAAAAAGAAAGTCTTGTTGAAGTCAGGAGTACTATGCATGTGTAAAGAAGGTTCTGGGGGCATGCTGTACTTACAACATGAAATCTTTCAACATTTATTATTAACACTAGCTATATTGTCTAGGGCAGGGGTGTCAAACTCATTTTAGTACAGGGGCCACATACAGAACAAATTAATCTGAAGTGGGATAGAGTAGTAAAATAATAGTATAATAACCTATAAAAAATTTGTTCAGTGCAAAGAAATACAATGACATTATAATATCAGTGTTCTCATAAATCACAACCGAAAAAGGGTAATGTTGCCAAAAGCCCTCAAAATCACCCTCACAATATAGCTTTGATGCTAATGCTATTTCACTTTTCACTGCAAAAGTGTAATAGCATTGCTGCCATCTGCTGTTCAGTTTTGGGTCTCAAAGTTGAGCTATGTCCCGTATTCTAACTAAAACAGTGAGAGCAGCAGTTATTTAAATGTAAAAAATTGCAGTTCATGACTTTTTTACAGATTGTACCCTCTAGCGAACCAGATTTGGCCCACGGGCTGCATGCTTGTCAGCTGTAGTCAAGGGTATTAAATACCTCTTGTTTGAATTATTGGTCAGTGATTAGTGTACATTATTCACAGACAAAGGAAGTTCAATCCAGGTTTACATTATTTACTGTACATCC
Source organism: Rhyacichthys aspro (assembly GCA_036850595.1). NCBI lineage: Eukaryota > Metazoa > Chordata > Actinopteri > Gobiiformes > Rhyacichthyidae > Rhyacichthys > Rhyacichthys aspro. The sequence goes on from CM072153.1 coordinate 10,780,381, forward strand.
TGTGAGTACATACACAGATAGTACCTCTATAGAAGTTACCAGCGCTTCACTTCTGCTCTGTGGCAAATGTTGCGTGAGGTCTCTTCAAGTCACTTCTGTGTCAGCATTTTACATTCTTATACACAGCGTAGGATGTTAAATGTAAAGTTGCTGACATTCTTTATTCACGGTGCTCTCCTCAGTTTCTGTCACGAGGCCTTGAGCAGAAAAGGAAAGCAGCTGGAAGTCGAGTCCCATTAAAGAGAGCGCTCACTCGGAGAAAGGCTACGAGTGAAAGAAGCCAAGGATAAAACCTGGTAGTGAGAATCTGCACAATCCCTTTTTTTCATTATTATTATTATACTACTTCAATACGCTGCAGAGTTGAATTTGAATAAAAAGATATAGCAAACATTCACATTTAAGGTGATAATAATAGTGATTTTAATGCATATATATGTGTGTGTGTGTGTGTGTGTGTGTGTGTGTGTGTGTGTGTGTGTGTGTGTGTGTGTGTGTGTGTGTGTGTGTGTGTGTGTGTGTGTAAAATATCAAAATACATCCATCACAACTAATTTAAAACTGATTTGGATGACAAACCTTTCAACTGTGGGTAGACTATGAGCACAAATGAATAAAATAAGTTACTGACTTCTGTATAAAAAGTCTATGGCAAATATTAAATAAATATGAAGGTCTTTTCTCTTTGTGCAATGCAATATTTATGCTAGATAGAGGGTTTTAATGCATGATGCTAACACCTTTGTCTAAGCTGTGATGTGAGCTGTGAATCATACCTGTCAATGATTATGAATAAAATATGCAGTGTATTCTAAAGTAGCTGTTTCAACCAATTACCGACTAAACCTTCCGGGAATCAATTCTGATGCCAAAATTACCTCCACTGCACCAAAGCATGAAAGCATTCATGAAGGCAATTAGAAGCGTCTGTGTTGTGCATCTGCAACATAAATACCGCACCAGCTTTCCCTCATGGGGCTAAACAAAACCAGTGCTTTTTGTGATAAATGAATGCAGAAAAAGCAATTCTTGTAAAGCTTCTGGGAAATATGGCTCTGACAGCATTCTATTTTTATCAAGCACTATATGTTTTATTTTGGTCGGCCCAACCATTTTTCAACCTGTCACTGAGAAAATAAAAATAAATGAAGAGAAGAAAACAAAATGCACCCAAATCCATTTGGACATCACTCTACATGGCTACACCCATGTCACTCATCAATATAGTGTCACGGTGCTAACGAGTAGCTGCCGCTGCCTCACGCACTTGTCTTTATCATCGGCCCATTCGTATTGATTCCTGTCTATGTTTTCATTACTCAGTGATAAAATGACACATGGGCCCCAATTCCTTTGCTTAAAGGTGATGTCCTGCCTGCAGTATGATACACAGGGTTTGACAATTCCATTAGCTGTGTTTACTATGTTTGAACAAGACTACCGAGCCCAGCTGACCACAGTGATGACAACCCACTGTTACTTTTGACTGATGGATATATCTCTGCTCAGCCCACACACTTGATTAGAGCAGAAAATGCACAGCGGACCCTAGCGCCGTTTTCATGTGTGAACTTTGTCATCCGTGCTTGTCCGACAATCCCAGATCAATACTCAATCAAAGAGTTTGTTGCCTTCAGCTAATCTGCTGCTCCTTGGAGCGAGAGCCCAGAGACTGTGGGTGGACCACTGACAGGCTGCTAAAAAAGAGATGAGAAAAAATATGAGACTTTAAAAGCTGTGTAGCAAAGCAAAAGAAATGGGTCATTTGAATGATGATGATCATGTTATTAAAACTGATTTTCAACAATACCTCAGTATTTGGTATGTTGGAAGCTACTCATCAATGTTATCTTTGACAATGAAATAACCCTTTAAAACTGCAATTATAAATTATTCACTCATAGTGCACGGGAGAGTGCTGTAACTATTGTTTTTTATTGTATCCTAGTTTGGGTTCAGTTGGAGGGGCCCTTAAGGACACCTAAACCTAGGATGACCATTTGGGTATCTGGTCCAAACAGTGTGGTGACCTAATTTGGCCAGTGACTGTAATTAACCTGAAAAGAGTTTGAGTGCATTCACTTTTTCAAAAGGAAGTTATCCATCACAGTGGATAATGTTTATTTACCCATGTTATAACAAACCCTAAATCGGGTTGAAGATGATGTAAAGCAAAAGTGACAGGATGGATAAATGAAGCATAAATGTCTTTTTCAATCATGTTCTCATAGGGACACGGAGGCCAGATCGATGAAACGGGCTGTACTATTTAAAACAATATTTTTGTTTTCCTTCCCTATTGCACACTAAAAAAACATTGTGACAGTCTGTCTGCAATTTAAAGTGTGCTCTAAATTTGGAGAAACTCGTTTGTTAAAAAGTACAAACAGAGTGAGCAATTCTTCTGCAATTATTTAAACACAGAGCTGAACTTTCAGCATCAGATTTGACTTAATACAATAACAGAGGGAGACAGAGGCTCCATCGGGTTGACCTTGGTCAGAGGGATTGCATTAGTGAAACTGAACACTTTCCCTGGATCGGTTTCCCTTTTTGCTGCTGCGGTAAATTCAATCATGGGCTTACTGATAAACTCTGATGACTAAACAAGTGGAGCAAACTGAAGAAAATGCTCACTATAAGGCTGCGTTGTCGGCTGAAGTTATGGGACAATAAAATATACCTGAAATTTTCTGGGAGTGCTTCAAACACACAGAAAATAGCACCAACACTGAACTCTGGAAAACATGGCTGGCAACATGAAATCTGGCAAAATTTGTTGGGAAAAAACAAAAACGTCTATGACTGAAAAGCATCACAAAGCTACAGAATAATAATCTGAGACATGCATAAGTTGATCCCAAGCCAACAAGAAACACAGAATTGCAATCCCACTTGTAAAACTGTTCGAAATGAATTTCTATTAAGAAAGGCCTTACAAAGATGACTTTTGAGGGGTATGTGATAATATGGAGTTCGTCTTGTGAAGGAATGAAGGGAGATAATCTAAATTGAAGGACGTGGAGTTTAATGGGGGCTTTGAAAGGGGGCACTGGCCGTTGTCTCATATCAGGAAGTGGCTATGGGAAAGGAAGCAATGACGACAGATAGGATGGCTGCACTGAGGATTTTGACAGTGTCTGGGTGAGAGGAGAAGGTCTGAGGTGAACCAAAGAGAAGGGCAGATAATCAAGCCCCAGTTGATGTGGGACACTGTATCGGGGCAAAGGAGAATAGAAACTCTTTAATAGATTAGCAGCACTCAAGTGGTGGAACAGTTACCTGGGGAGTCACTGTCACACCTTGGATACCCAGTACTCTACACACCAGACTACTGCACTTGTAGACTTTCTGCCAACATTTTTTTTTTTTTTTCTCTGAAAGTAAGAATAAATTTACATCTACATAACACTCGTTCACGCAAGAAGTGAGAGAGAATGGCAGTAGTTGCTGAAAAGAGATGGATGTTGGTGCCATTAAGCTTTGAAATGAACCACATAAAGCCCACGAGGGAGCAAAATAATTTACCCCAAACCACCGAAATGTATTCAAATAAAGTCCTATTCACATAAATTCAGATCAAATCACTATTGAAAATAAAGCCCATTTAGAATGCTATTTTTTGGTTCTCAGTGGTGTAATGCATATCGCTCCCTATGGTAATTCAGAAGAAGATAGCTCAGTTAAGAAGGCTCGGGAAAATCAATGATCCCTTACTGGTGAAAAGAGAACAGATGCATATAAATGAGTGGAGTTTCTGACTAGACGGGAGCGAGCGTACCTATTCTGCCTATGAAGACCATGCATCGATATGTTTTGAATGGCAATGTGGAGCTTTCACTCATTATTCACCGTGCTGTTTGTCATTTTTAAATGTCACTGCAGCAGCATCACGGATTCATTCCCGGATCAGGCGTCACAACTGGTCCAAAATATAAGTCAACAGAGTAATTAGCAAAACAAAAGTTAACCAGGTAAGCTGATCACTGCAATGCCACCAAAATAATGGAATAAACCACCTCGTTTACTCCCAACACAACAATGCCCAACAGTTAATTGGCCAGAAGCCTCCATAGACACCTTGCGCTTTAATTTGCTAGGCTTTCTCAGTCTGACAAGCTGATAATGAGGCATTGTGGGATGGCAGGTCACCTGGAGGGGTGCTGGACACACTGCTCTTCAGTGAACAAAGGAAGGCGTTGGGAGAGACAAGTATAGACAGGAGACACAATGGGACAAACGGCCATCATCATGCTACAAATTACCTGCCAGCATTGTATAATCTCTTTCTTGAATCATTACTGTTCTGAATTAAGCTCTTTGGTGTTTTCTCGGTGCCGATTGACTACTGCTGGCACGAACTAACCTTCTACTTCAATTTCATCCATAAGTCTTCATAATTACCGCAGTCTTAGCAATTAGGTATTGATTCAGAATGCTTTTTACCCCCTTGCAAAGTAGTGAGTAAGTTTGTATGCAGAGGATAGATGCAGGAAAAGTGATTATGGGTTTTGAGATGAGGAAGAAGTCCCAGTGGGATTGACAAGGACACAGAGCAGGTTGGTCACTGGTTCAAACAGCATTTCAACACTGTTCCTGGTGGACTGCATCAAGGCATTTGAGAAAACGTCGTTACATAAAACAGAACATCATTTGTATTACCAGTTTAAAGCGTTGTGTGTATTCCAAAATAATAAAATAAAAACCCTATAATGAAGAAATAGAATAAGTTAGAATACAACAGAATAAAAAATTGGACCCCATGGTTTAGATCCAGACCTATATTCTTTATTTAACCAGGAAACAGCCACTGAGATTCTTCGGAGGAGTTCTGGCTTCATACAGGACATAAGCCTCATTTCCACTGGTGGTAGGGTACAGGTCGGGTCAGAATGGTACAGTTTGGTAAAGGTAACCCCTTCAAGACGCATGTGTTTCCAGTCTGCTGGTTCCTGAAGAGCACCGCTTTTTACGCAAGGAATGATGTCATCGAAGTGCCACAAAAGAGTGTCTATTGGAGATATAAAATGTATTTGAAGCAGCCTTTTCTTTTTACTTGGATAATGAACGTTGATAATAAACAAAAAAGAGCATAGATCCTAGTGTTTTGCAGCACGAGAGGCTGGTGGTACATTCATGTGTTGCTGCACTAAACAAACTGTTTCCACAGCTTTCAGAACATTAAATTCATAGAGCTGCGGCATTTTCCTATCATTTAAGGACTTAGTATTTGAGGCACAGGTTCTGCTTGTGTTTAATGCAGTGTAGACAATGACTACAATGTTTAAATTCATGAAGCTAAAACCTTACGACTGTTTGTGGTTGGGAAACAGGTACATGTAGCAAGTTTTCTGTAAGAATATGAATATGGCTGTCATAAAAACAAGGTGTAATTTATTTGAAAAACATTGCCATTTAATGCTTTAGTGTTTTTACTTTCGCTTATCGTTTTTGCTCGAGTGAGGATTTTCTACCATCCATTCAGCTGAATGCAGTATTTACCTATGCCCCTTCCAAAGCATACCACAAAGCCAGACTTGCTTGGAACCCCTAGTTGAAGAGGGAAACTGGGGCACCTGGAGGAAACCAAACCTCACACAGAAAGGCCCTGCCTGACCAGAGATCGACTGTATGATTTATAGAGCTATTGTGAATCTTGCACCTTTTATATCTGCATTCTCTAGCCATCATTTGTGTAGTGTAATAATAGCACCATAGCCTACACATAGTTACAGTGCTCCTGTGAACAACATCACAACATGTCTTCAGAAAGGTCGAAGAAACGTAAAACAAGGAACACAGCACAAGGCGATTGACTTCAGTGAAAACAGCTATCATGATGCAGTTGTTTTTACCCACGGTCTAAACCTAATTTACGCATTATTTACAATTCACATGTGCACGTTTGTGTGTTAAAGTGGGAGCAGAGAGCAGAGCCAAACAGCAGACCACATCCATCCCCTTCTGCCTCCACAGCAGGAGCCCAGTCCTTAATTACTCTTGATATAAAAACAAATTAGTCTCAACACAAACAGAAACGGCTATGAGTAATATCTCCATTTACGCCCTAACATGTCCAATTACACTAAATATATCACCTAGATGCTACATTCATCTGCAGGCTGTTGACAGCAGAGAGATAAACATAAGTCGTAGAGAGACAGGATGTAGCGTACCATTGTCTTTTCCTAAAAATTTAGATCAAGCAGTTTACTCAGAGTGACTCCAGAGTTTTCTGAAAGAGCCACACCAGGCCCAGGCCTCATCACTTTACAGTACTGTGAAAATATATTTACTTGATTGCTTTTTTTTTTCTTTTTGGTATTTTTTGTTTTTGTCATACTTGACTGTTTCAGATCATCAAGTAAACACAAAATGCAGCTTTTAAGTGATGATTTTATTTATTAAGGGAAAAAAAGCCATCCAAATCTACCCACCGTTCTTTGCAAAAAAAAAAAAAGAAATTAGGAAGGGGGCAAATACTTTTTCACAGCACTGTTTATGTAAACTGCCACAAAAGTGATTTCTATTAACAGCTAATCAGGGCTATATCATTGGTCAGTAAGCAAGTTCGGAGCTGTTTCCAAACACATTGCATGATTTGTCATACACTACTATATAACTCTTAAAGTGTAGATGGCATGTTTAGACAGTAAACACGTGATCCTACCCATGATCGCTAACGGCAAACATGTTAGAAGACAAATGAATGAAAGTTTTACAAATTCTTTGGCAACCACATTACATGTAACATTTCTTCTTACAAAGTAGAGTGCTTCTGTTCATAATATGTTGGACAACCCTTTGAATATAATATAAATTCACATTCTTTGTGTGTATATGTTTAATATGCTAGAGTCATTTGTATTTACCAGTATATTTTTGCTGAGGTTCTCCCTATCAGCACAGTCCAGCTGGTGTTTTGTAACATGTGGCCCACAAATACATCATTAATCACAACAAATAAAAAAGAAACACAAAAGTATGTGTCCAAAACTATTTACCACCATATAGTTTACTCTTTTAGGTTACTTTATGGTACTGCGACTTGTACTACTTATAGGAGGACTGCAGTAATGGTAAATAGCAATCAATTAAAACAGATAAGAAAGAAAGCAATTAAAACACATAAAAAGAATGTCACACTCAAGGCTGTGCCCTTTTATTCAATATCAGCACAGTGGTAATTATCAAAGACTGAACCAGTTCCTTGTCAATTCTGAGTGAAAACATCCAGTGATAAGGTTTAATTGATTGAACTATTACTAAACAAAGAAGTCACTATTTCTAATTAGAAGGTGTATGAGAAAAGATGAAAGAAGCTGTGGATGTGGGCATGTTGAAGGAGTAGTCTGCGAAAAAAGCCTGAAAAAACACTTGGCATTGAGAGAATATAGGGAGAAAGATAGACAGAAGATTTGGATTAAAAAAAAAAAAAGTGTGGCGCAAAACAAAGCGACATTCTCCCTCTTCAGCCTCCCACACTACCACACACTGTATCCTATATAGGAACATGAATAACTGTGTTTGAAGGATCAATTACCTTTTTTCCTGTTAATTTAATATACCTGCGTTACACCAAAAGATCACATACCAATTACCATATTAACTTCAGCTTAGCTTGGGTAGAAGGCAGTCCCTTCACTTCAGACTTGAATAATTCATTCTGCTGGATACCTCCATTCTGACCTTTTTTAGACTTTTTAGATATTTATATGTGCTGACTGTAGCACAGACCAGGATAACTTTCCATCCAGGATTTTAATAGTGCAGCTGCTTTTCAGTTATTCTTTTTTTCTGGTGTGCATACCTTTGGGTGTTCTCATTCTCAACAGTGCTATTGTTAACATGCCCACACCCGTTTCAAAAAAGAGTTCAGCAAACATTTCTGTATTCTATTTTTGTTTTATAGCCAAGCTTTGAAAAGGGAATATATTTACATGCATTTGTCAGGTTAAAGCTTAAATAATAAAGGATTTCCTTTTGGTCGTCTTGTTTTTTAAGGCTTGCCCACACGTTGCCTCCTCAAAAAGCCTTGTGTTTGCACCAGGAAGCGTGCACATTGATGGCTTATTAAATGTAATCTGAGTGATTGATTTATTAATGGAGAGATCATTGAGACAGAGCTGACGTGCCGGCTAAGCAGATTATTGTGTACATTATTGTGATCAAGTGTATGCAATAAAACAGAGTGTTCGGAGTTGCCTCCTTCATCTAATCTTGGAGCTCAATTTGGTCTGGCATCCATAGCAACGAAAGTGCCAAGGAGCTGTCACAGCCTGCCATATTGGAAATAAAATGTAACTTCATCCATTTATTTTATTTTTTGTTTTATCAAGTACACTGGAATCCACTTAAAAGACCTCAGAAAGGCCCATATTGAATTCTATCTGGTCTACTTAGCTGCAGGTCCCAGGCAGAAGATATGGGATTTAACTGTAATGTGAAGAAAGTTTTTTCAAATGTATGGGTGCTGAGCTGGCAGAAGTCAGAGTTAACTTGGCCGGTCAGAAACTACTCTGATGATTCAGGTGTTTTGTGAGCGGTGGTTCTTCTAGGGCCAGACCAATAAGAGATTTTCCTGCCACACATTTGTTTTGGTTCCTGATTTGCTCCCAGTGGGCTCATTTTCTCAACCCACTAAACATACACACAGATACTGACTTGAAATTGCACCCATAGACACTATAGAAGGCCAACTACCAAAATGTGCTGTAACTATAACGGATTTTAAAGGTGTCAAGGCTGATATATCCGTTATATAAAACACTAACCCTATCTACAAATATAAAATATCACAACTGACATGGCTTCAGACTTGTTAGTGGCGGATTAAAACCAATAAAAGCATCTACATAATCCTAACAAGACTGAGCTGTGGAACTTTGTCAGCCTATTAGCTCACTTGGTATGCCTAATGATGACATTGCTTACATAATGCACAGTACCGCATAAGCAATGTGGGTATTAGCAATTCATAGCACAAGCTGAGTATGAATTCGACAAGAGCTCATTTTGTCTCTCTGGGAAATCTGTGTGTGTTTGTGTGTCTTCTCTCAGCCTTCTTGGTGACTTCTATCATCTGTTGGCACTATTTGCACAGTCTGTTTAATGACATGGGAACAATAATATTTAACTACACTATTAGAGAGTTCAGAATCAAATTTTGTTTGCTTAAATTGGGAGTCTGAGACTGGCAAAGAGACAGTGTCTTCTTCAGTATCCAAGGTTTACATCAGGCCAACTCCTCAGGCTCAAGGAAATCCCTAAACCCACACCTTCAAATGCATTCTCAGCATTAGCGTCTGTAGTCATCAACATAATCCTCTTGACGTGGATATGTTGTATCCTTTAACGCTTGGCTCATTGTCTTTGCAAAATGCTAGATTTTGTTTGAGATTCTATGGACACTGTGCTGTGTGACATTTAAGAATGACTCTGTTTGTTGGTGGGATATTTAAAAAAATGACAAAAGTAAGACCTGCTTTCTCGCTGATAACTGTGACCAAATGCATGTTAACAAGTTCACTAGGGCCAACCTAGAACTCAAAAGCCGTGTTTCCACCTGGACGGTACAGCACAGTTCACGACGGTTCCAGCACGTTTCTATTTCCAAAAGGGGTCCAAAGCATTAGCAGCAGCTTTTTCCAGTTTTTAAAACAGTGAGCAACATATGGCCTCAAATATCGAGTTTTATAGGAAATTAGCACAGCTCTAGGTATTTAATGTCAGAAAGCTGGGACAAAACCGTAACCAGTCTGTTTACTGTAGCAGCTGCACCACCAGCCTCTCACTGCTACACACAAGGACTTATTTACACTGCCATACACCAGGATTTATTTTTTCTTTGTATTATTTATAAACAGTGCATCAAAGTTTCAAAAAGTTTGCATCAAAATACGTTATAGCTATATGTCAAATAGAGACACGATTTTTTGGGCAGTTAAATATCATTGCTCTCCAGGACCCAGCAAAATGGGTGTGCCTCTTAAAGGGGGTTACCAGCATCAAACTGTTCCGTACTGACCCGACACATGCTGTACCCAGAGTAGAGGAGAAAGCATCACTTCACTTATTCGTAATTTTAAAAATGACCAAAAATCACTGCATGAGTTTATTAAACTTCTTTTTTCTAGCAACTCTGCACCTGATCAGCTCATTTCCAAATTTGTATATGAATGGACAGTTAGAGGACTCTTTTCAGTGAAGCGCAGTTCAAGGTGAACAGCAGGAGTGCACAGGGTGAAGCCACTGATTTCTGCTAATTTCATCATCAGAGCCACTTGGTGCCAATATGACAGGTGAAAACAGTGGTCCGTCGAGAGCAGTATGTTTGGTGCGATACAAGCAACCAGCAAATTACATTACACATCCTGTTTTTGTGTGCACTACAGTAAATCTACCACCATATCACTTCAACATTGGCAACTTTGCAGAAGTATGGGCGACACACTAGTTGGCAGTTAACAGCACAACACATTTTCAAGGAAACAACCGCCTCTGCTCTTGCAACACAACATACACTTGTTATTATATGGTCAATGACAGCCCTTCACACTACAGCTGTGTGTAATTATATCAAATATTTAGCTGTGGCAATGAAACACTATAAATAAGACCAAAAAGAAGGACTTCTCTTAAAATAGAACACTGTACATCAGCAAAGCATTTCTCTCTTTCCCAGCCGACTGACGACACAGCTATCACATAAAATACTGTCATATGAAAGTGACATAAGCTCAAAAACACTATCAATACCCTGACGGTGACAAAGTGACAAGAATGTGAAGATTTACAGCAGAAGCCAACTGATCGCAGAGGTGGAGAGTCGTTTAAAAAAAGGCCCTGCCAGCCATGCCTCAGAGCCATTTATTCTGAAACATCACAATTGATTTAGCTGCTTTTTGCCTCCCACTAACTTTGTCAAGCCTAACATGGTTTTCTGCCGAAGAATACAGAAATTTATGGAGTGATCACTTGAACTTGAGAAGTAAAGAGAATGCTCAGAGACAGAAGAAGAAAAAACAGCAGTAAAGTTGAGTGGAAATGGAGAACAGAGCCTTCACGGAGAGTTGAAGGGAAGAAATTACACTATTTCAAGTGACATCAACCAGGTTTAGTGTCTATTATTTATAAAGCCTTTCACATTAATGTAGCGAGAACAAACAATCACAGCATACAGCAACAGTGTGTTCTTCTTACTAAAGGCTGCAATAGCAACCATATTAACCATATTGGCATTTGACAATAGTGCCCAATTTTTAGCCTCATAAAAAAACAAAAAAAACCTTCCTCCCCATTTTCTAGTGATGATAAAATAATGCAACTTCCACTTCTCAAACTGGCTGTCTTCTGCACCAGCTTTTCAGTGGTACTAAGGGATCATCAGAAGTTTTCTTTTTCAGACTGAAATTAAAAATATAACCATGAGCTGCATTCTTTTTTAAATGCAGCTTCATAATCCTCCACATTTTGATCATAATCCGTTTTATTTTGTCCAAATGAGAACCAACTACTACTTCTTGAGGTAATTAAAGTCCAGCTAAAATAGGTTACAATCTGATAATGTCTCACTAAAACCATTCACAACCTGTTAAAGTTCTACCAAAAATCAATGAAAGCCGTTCAAACACCATAAAGCTTGTTAAAAATCGAACTACAACTGCCCTAGACCCATTCAAGTCCAACAAGAAGCACTTTAACTGTATTTCAATAGAACTAACTCACTTTAGACCTGTTTTCTGTCCATAATTAGTACTGCATGTAGGTGGTACTTGGTGAGTAAAGTTTGAGAATTACCAAGCACACAAACCAATTGAATGCTACCACAAATTTTACAGTATGAATAAAAAGAGTTTATTTTTGGCTTTTAATAACTGAAATGTGACCGACCTGTGGGTGATCCCTCCAGCACCTCTCCCGTGTAGCGTGTCTCTCTGAAGATAGGCCGGTTGTCATTCTGGTCGATGACAGTGATCACAAGTATGGTAGGTCCCTCAACCAGGTTTCCAGCAAAGTCTGTGGTCGACACCTCCAGCTGTAATCCGAAGAAAAACCAGACAGAAAGAACAAACATGGGATAGGTGGGCAAACAACATCATAATCACCTGTTAATGGATGAAATCTGAAAACTGAATCAGCTGTTGTCATTTTATGCTTTGTGCTTGTTGTGGGAAGAGTCGAAATTAGCTGTGCTTTAGCTTTAATTTGATTAAATTTAGATTCCTTGTGGAGCCTGCATAGCCATAAAAGCAAAGTAACTAATCAAAGCAGAACAGAGCGTCCCTACAGCCAATCCAATTTAGTATTAACCAAGTGAAAACCCTCCCCTAATAATTTCATCCACACCACCTCACAAATCGTCCAAGTGTATATGAATGCATCAGCTGTTTCTTCCACTGATACATTAGGATAAAACGTTTGGGAGCAGCCTGTTACTATTCCCCATTCCCTCCTCCTTCAGCTGTTTTGGCTCCACAGGCGTCTTCGTTGGCCCACATTATGTATTTATGCATTCTGCTTTGCCCTATTCTGCCGCATTGCTAGTCATTCCCCAGGTTTCACCTAGGGGAGCATGGCCGCTTTGCACACTGTATTTACAATATGCAAAATATCAATTAAGCAAAGCTGCAGCTATTAATCCAAGGTGGGACAAGTCATTCAGGTTTAGTCAGCTCACCGCATGGCCTGCCTTCTTGTGCCTTCAAATAGGTTGACTATCTTGCACTCCATTACTGTAAATTACTAAAGATTTATATATAATTTGAAAAGTTTTGCTGAGACTGGAAAGCAATTAAAGCTAAATGCTGTGTTGTTTGCAGTGATACAGAGGTTAATGCATCTGTTGAGTTTTGAAATGCCAGCTAAAAATGGTCCATGTAAACATAGAGAGAGAAGTGTAGGTTCAGACTATGGTAGCTAACTGTGGTTGTCTAAGTGTCAAAGGAAAGTGGTATAGGGGAACAAAGAAGTTAATGAGCAAGACTATTATTACTATTATTATATTTGGACTGCAACACTTGTAATGGTGTGTGAGTGTGCTTATATGTAGCTGTTTGTTATCATAATGACTTGATAATGTCTGTGATTCTTAACTTGTGAAAAGAAATTAATTAAATAGCATTCACCTATTATCTCCAGCTGGCACAGACATTACATGTGCAGTAATTCCACAGTAATTAATGTTTTCATAACTGTCAAACCCTTAAAGTCTAAGATGAAGAGAAGTCACAGATGAAGTGGACTCACCAAGCACTCATTTGTCAAACTTAATGGCAAAACAGAGTTATTTATAATTGTCATCACAAATAAAATAAAGGATTAAGAGGTCTTTTTTGTTGTTTACACTAATTGCAGTAATTTTACAAATTATTGCCAGAAAGTGTAATGATTAGATCTATAGTGAAAAATCAACTGACCTTATCAATAAATCTTTAACTAAATAAACTATGTAGACAAAGGCACTTGGGATTGGCTGAGTTTATAATGAGCTGTACGCAAGGAGTAGCAGGATCACTTAGTTCTTAATCTAATAATGTGACAGAAGACAATATGGCTTGTCAATGTAATGCAATAAACTATGTATCACAATAGATGAATGTGTTATCTCGTCTAGTCAATACAATTTGAACATGACATCACTTCAACTAGCACACTCCTGGACATCTCTATGAAGTCACTGATGTGTATCTAAAAAGATATCAATTGAATAGCATTAGCTTTATTTCAGTATGACACACCAGATTACTGTAAAGGATATGCCAGTCAACTTGATGGCATTTATGATTATGGTCTAAAATTCAGTTTTAAAGTCACACGTAACAAGTCCAACCATGGCTAAGCCAACATGCAGAGAAAGGTAGGGTCTCAGTGTATTAATGCCATGTGCATGCTCATTTGACAAACAATGGGCACATGTCAAGTGGCCTCCACATCACTGTTAGTGTCTCCATGTCTCTGTCAAACCACACCACTTTGATGTCTGTAAATACAAGGACAAGGTTTACATGTGCAGGAGGAGTTCAGGCAGAGATGAACATGTTTACACACACATCCATGTTGTATCTCTTTCCTTAATAGACTTGTGTTGGCTTTGCCTTGGACATCTTAATGAGGTCAGGGATAAAATACAATCTGAGACATTACTTGTATTTTTTTTCCCTTCTAATCTAATCACTTTACTTCCTTTATTGGTTATGGAGCAGAGGGGCATGCCCAAAGAGCCAGTGCAGTAGAGTCCTTTTGTTATCTATAGCATCACATTACCAGGCTCTTCTCTTCTTATCAGTGATGCATGACATCATGCAATCTCTCCATCACATGGGTCATCCCACTCTGCTGGCTATATCTCACTCCCTGTCTTTGTCCTCTCCTATCTATCGCTCCGTCGCCATGGAGCCAGCCCCGAGTGTATAGTGTAATGGCAGTAATGGCACACATGCAGCTGAACTAAGTGTTTAAGGTGTTAGCAGCCTAATGGTTTCATACATCATCTCATCCTTCTTCCTGCTATTGCTTTGCCTTGAGAATATACCACTTGGGACTTATCATGAAAGGGACCATTTACTTTGTGCTTTCATCATACAGATCTGCTGACTCTCTGCTAATGATCTCCTCAGCTCGGTGTATGTTTTCAGATCACTCACCAACATTCCCACTCCAGACTTTTCCAGGATAATGGAAGTGATTATGTACTTGCTGTGACAAAGATAATAAAAGCATCTTTCAAGTTCACTCATAGGAGGTAGTAACAGAGGTGTCACAGAGGTGAGATGAGTTAAAGCAAAATTGGGACAGCTTAGCATTACAGGAACCCGTTAAGGTATTAAGTGTGCAGTAAAAGCCCAAAAATAAAAGTAGCTTTAGTGTATACAACCGGGTACATAATGCATCACACTACAAGCAGGCTGACATCTTTATAGAACGCCAGGATACAAGGTTCAGTACCTTGTCCTTGTGTTGTGTGTGGAGAAAATCCCATCAATAATGAGGAAATGAGCATAAACACGGTTAAAAAGGATGATATGATTCACTACAGTGGACCAAAATCAATTAAAAGGAGGGATCATGATTCAGGCAGTGCACTACTGAGGAAATAACACCGGTTGCTGGTGGTAACTGCAGTGCAACGCCGGCTAACCCCACTGTATGTAATACTCATCCCAGTCACACAAACGCATGCTCACACACTGACTTTTCCATCGCAGCGTGTCTGAGCTGTAATGAGGACATAAGCTGTGAGACGCCTAGCATCAGATCATTTAAATGGAAGATCACACCAACAACCCAGCAATAACCTATGTGGCAGACGGCAGGGAGCGCATAATCAAACACATCATCTGGCAGAGCAGAGAAAATGGAGAGGTCGTTTCAAAATAGTCCGCCGCGAACTACGTTGACTTGCACGACTTCCATTGAGCAGTCAAGGGGTTACTTACTGTACGTAATGCAAATGTACAAGCAATGTGGTGATGTCACTCTGCAGAAAACATGATGCAAGTCCTGGGTTTGGACTGAAAGACATCAGTAAGTAAATCTAAAATAGTGTGGTTTGAAAAAAAAAGAGAAAAAAAGAAAGAGACCGAACAGAGCCATGTGGCAGCTGGGGTCTGTAGGGATTCAATACTAAAAATAAGCTTATTTTCATCTATTTTATTGCATTCTTTGTGGCATGTCACTATTAAAAACATATAATCCAGTAAATTAATAATGCCACAATTTAATAGAGTCTTTATTTACAGCTGGATGAAATTTAAGAAAATATAACCCATAGTTATGACTTGACTCTTCAGCACATTAAGCACATAATGGGCACTAGCTGGTCTTAATGCAACTGCGCTCTATTGCTCTTATGCATTTGTATAATGACAGCATGTGTAGAAAAAGGCGACAGGATTTGCTCTGCCAATTCAATGGGAAAATCAAAATAAAAAACTGTAGATGCTATGTGTAAAAAAAAAAAGAAAAGTAAAAAAGTATACCAGTCTGGACATAGCCTGAGTCCATGCACGAATGCAAGATGAGGTGCTCTGAATGCCGGCGAGCCTGCAGCATATAGCATGTATAAGTTATACCACACAAAATGGGAACTGGACTATCATCCGTTACAGTTCCTCTGGGGAGCAGCCTGTGTGTAGCAGCCTCACTAAACACAGGGAACACAGTGAGCTGAATATTAAAATCTTTGCAAAAATATGCTGCATCTAATTAGCCTATTGACACATTTTGTTGCAGAGTGCACGGGGTATTCCTAAAACCAGCAAATTTGTGATACAAACATTGTGCTTCAGCCCGAGGTGGCTTATTACAGACAATTAAATAACGGTTCATCATTTGTCTGTTAGCAAAACGAGGAAGCTTGCTTTTTTTTTTTTTATCAGAGGAGAACTTCTTTAAGCTAAAAATGGTACCAACATGGGCTCAAAGGCTACTGACATCTCTTGGAAATTTTGTTTTGAACCATTAAAGGAGTGCACTTGTGCCAGCGTTAAAGCAGCTTTCAACAAAGAGAATGAGATGTGCATTCTACATTTAAAAGCTATACTTCTGGACGGATTCATCTGTACGGGAAGGGAAGCACGTCCAGAACAGATAAAACTTTATTATTCCACATGTACCTGCAGAATCATCCACTACTACTTTATTTCCTAGTGTCTAACATGTTTATATCTGTTTATTATGGGAGCCATCTCCAACTTAACTGCTACTATAGACCATAACATGCCCTTGTAAATGTCCATCTCCTCCACATTTCCCATGTGTCTTTCTATACGTCTCATTCATTACTTTGTACATTCAATTCCTCCTTAATTCCTGTTTTATTACCTGCTTTTTGTTGTTGTTTGCTACATGCGTCACGAATAATGCTGCAAACCTGACGCATGAAAGCAGTTTTCACCGGGCCCAGTGGAAAAAATTGTTTTTGCTTTATACAAGGACTAGTTTTGCAGGTTAAACTAACAGATCAGGTTTAATGTTAAGTCAAGGCAAATGAATTTTAGATTGACTAAAAGTGTGGCTTCGGTTTAATCTCCAGGGAATGGATTTTGAGAGCTGAAAGGTCTTTGTATCTTTAGGAGGAGCTCGGTTGATTACAGCAGAGAATATAGGCAGAGGTGCGAGGTGAAGCATCAGTCAATTTGGCCTTGAGCTCATTGTAGCGGGTTTTATCATAGCCTTAACCACGGACAAGAATAGGAAAAGTGAAGCAGCCAGTGGTGAAAGGAGTCATGCATATGGAAGCGTCTCTGTTTCCTTCCATCGCCTCATTTCACATTCATTCAGCATTCATCTCTTCCTGAGCAATTCAAGTAGTCCTCCCTTTGCCGGCGAGCGGAATTCAAAGGGGCTCAGCCTGCCTGCCGCTTTCTTAAGATCCCAGTGAAACCGTTCTGCCGCCCAAACACTCCTGTGGCTCAGCCTTTATCAGCCGGCTGTGCTCCTCCCTGCACAAACCTGATCCGGCACCGTCTCTCCCAAACTCAGGGCTTTTCTTACTGCTCTATTGAAAGTCCGAGGAAAGGGGAATCGATTCAGGTAAATATGATGAAACTTGTTTTACTGGGTGAGAAGTAACCAAAAACTATGAGAGCTTGATTCAAACTAAAAGGGATCAACACCAGTATACTTTTTAGAGTATGTGTTATGTTAATGGTCAGATGTGGATAATTGATCTTCTATATACAGCACAAAATCCTCGCCAAACCTTAAAAATGGGAGGTTTGTACAGTCAAGGCCTTGTCGAATCTCAAAAGGAAAGTTGCAGGCAATTATACCTCTTATTTTCTAATTAACTGTGTGCCCTTGCTCATAAAATATACGTGCAATAATATCTCTGTAGTAGTATATATATCTACATTCTTTCACACTCATGCAGAAAAATGATGTTTGGGCTTTAGTTTAACAGTGTTTTCTTGTGTTTAAAGGAGGTGTTTAAAGGTGTTGTTTTATTTTTTGTCACATATAGCACTAAGCAGGTTGCCATGCCATTGTCAAATTGCTCAGCTACTTTCTCATGTCCCGCCCACAGAGTTGAAAAGTTCTTCTGTCTCTCTTCCTAAATGTCCACCTGCTTTCTTCTGCAGAGCATCAAGGTGTGATAACAGTGGGGTATGAGCTTCACTTTCACTTTCCAACACTCGGAGCTTAGGCCTCAGAGTGGTAGTCTCTAAAATAAAAACACCATCTTACTGTAGACAGAGGGATTCTAATCCGACAGCCTTGTTCACATCTGTTGCACCTTGCTCCAAATACATCCACATTTTTCTGCTACTGAACCTTGCTGTAGAGGCCTCATGTTCAAGAGAAAGACAGCTGGCCCGTGGCTTCTATAACGTTTGCTTTCACTGCAGCTGTCTCAGAGAGGAAAACCAGCAGAAAATGAACACAGTACCCTCAACCAAGAAATATATATACTTTATATACTATGTTCAGTAAGATGGCCCAACAACGCCATGCAGAGATGCCAAAGTCTGTTCAAGATCAGGGATTTATTGAATGGAAACAGCTCTTGAATTAAATAGGTTTTCTAGAACAATAAATAAAGCAATAAAGACAATATTGTTAGAATCATGAAGTAAGTATAAAATCTACATCTTAACCTGAGTTTGCTGCATGTGAGATTACTCATGTGGGTGTTAGTTTGAGACATCAAGAGAGTTTTGGTTTACATTTGAGCAAGAGAGTTGTTTACCAAGTAATCAATCAGTGCTGACTAAACTATGTATGTGTAGTTTTCCATTAAAACTTAATTATTTAGTTAAATATGCATCTAAATAACTCATTTTTTTGTAAACACTAATACACATTTCTATATTGCTGCATACATATATTTGATTTGTAAGAGTCTGTTCATCTAATTCATGCAACAAGCCTATTTGTCAATAAATATGCATGATTCTGATTTGAAAGAAGTCAGTTTAAAGAATTTAGCACTGCTGCCAAGTGCCAACATTGAGAATCTTGGAAACAATGAATTATTTACATCTAATTTGCTTTTTAGCAATTGCCACTCATGTCAGAGTAATTGACTGTGCAGTACGTAGATGTCTCCTCTTACTCTCATCCCTGAGTCGCTTATGTGAAATGTTTCTCATTACATCAAAAGAAAGGAGCTCAGAGAATGTCACTACAGATATAAATAGATGTTCTTCTGAGGGAGACAGAGATGGGAGGTGAAGAAAGAGCACACAGTTAAAAGTATAGGAAAGATGGAGAGTGATAGAAAGAATCTTTTATTCAGCTGGCCGTCTGCAGCGATAAAAAAATAAGCCTTCTTCAGAAGGCCGTTAAGAGTCACAAAGGCTCTCCCTGGTGTATCATCCTACAAAATAGAAGCCTCCACTCTTTAACTATAATTCAATGTCCTCCTGTCTGGCCCTGACGGCACTGTTCACAGGACTGGTTACAAACCAGCACTGTTCACCAGCTTTTTTTTTTTCTCCACAGTAAAATTTTCAACAAATGCACTGTAGAAACATTACAGCACACCACACTAGGCAGCCGTCAACTGACATTCATGCACATCTTAAACATGTCTTACAAAAGTGGATGGATAATTGAAAAATGGGCAATAAATACAATATTTCCTTCACTTATTATCCTCTTTGAATTAAGAGCAGTTCTATTCTAGTATTAATAGCAGTGCATTTGTCTCTTCTTACTGTAATTACTCTGCAGTTCCCTCAGGAAAGGTACAGTGACCCATTTTATGGCATTCCATGACTTCTGTGGTCAGTCCAATCCATTGTAGTGGCTTATTTCAGGCTGAATTACAGTCTCCAGTGAAAGCAGCTGAAAGTGGATCTGCCCCGTTGTGAGACACAGTGCATTATGGGTCGTGCCGTGTGTCTCAGCAGGCAGTGGACAGGCCGAATTAGCAGCCCAAATGCCTGAGGCTGAGCAACAGGCCACTGGATGTTTAATCAGGTTATCTTTTAGCGGGGCCACAGCCGCGTGACCAAAGGGGTTTAATGCAGTTTCTGAAGGTACAGCAGGTTTGCAACACAGCTCTTGAGTGAGACCCAGTGATCCTGACCTGGAGGAAGGCTTACAACTGAAAGAACCGTTGAACACTTCGGAAGAAAATGTCGAAACTTGTGTACTCAGTTTCATTTAACATGCCATACCTGCTTACTCTACAGTGGCCATATGGAGGTTTGTTAGAGAAGCAGATCATATTTGTTTTCTGGGTTTAATTTTTATGTACATTTTTGAGGTAAAGTGGCAGTTCTATTGGATCACGGCTTGCAGGAACTTAAGTTGAGTTCTACATGGGCAGTGGGTGCGACACAGGGGGCTCAGCTAATTAGACAATTGTGCATATAAAATAGTACATTAAAGACCAGCGGAATTATCACTCAAAAGCAATGGAGTGTGTCTCTAAGCCATAGAAGTATTGTGGTTCCATTTCCTAAAGGCAAGCGCTATTAAGGCACCTACTGACTTTATTTTTTTTTTATTATTGGTGGAAGTGGCAGCGGCATTGATGGTGTGTATGTGCCCTTTATCTCTTGCTCACATACAGGGGCTAAAAGAACATCAGGCCTGTTTTCCTGTGTGCAGGACAGCGTATCCTGCTCTCCAAAGCCCAGGAAATTACAGTCCACCCAAGCAGAAAACAGGAGTGGGATTTGGACAACAGGCTTCACCTGTCTCCGACCGCGGCCTCATAAAGCCACGGCTGTACTGTAAATAAGGCTTTCCACTGTGGTGAGTACAGTCAGCTGGGTCTATTGAAGGGCCCTGAACAGACTCTATATGAGGAACATATCCAGCTTATCTTCTAACTTAAGCTTTTGTGGCTATTGGAGATTTGGGATTGTCACCAAAATAATGCTCCTTATTTACATCTTTCGACACAATAAACTCTTAGTGGACACTACATTGATAACTAGAAATTATTTTGTTAGCTGTAATATAGTAGGCAACAAGTGGATGTGTTGAAAATGAGAAATCCAAGCAATTTTGACAAGGCTCATGTTGTGGTGGCTAAGGTGTCTTTGTATTTTAAAGTATTGGGTATTTGACAATGATTTCATAATGATGAATGATAACCAATGCATTCATAATTTAAAATGTAATTTAAACATTTCAAATTGTGGACCATGCACCTGTGGTCACTGTGTTGTTATATAGTAGTTATATATAGATATACAACACAAATATATAGAAACTTCTCTACACAGAGCTCTAGAGAAAAGTGAGTGGATTGGTATTTCTTAACCTTAATCAAATCCTTAAATAGCATGCATCCTTTCTTTTTGCATGACCTTCATTCTTAAAGTAACTTTTATACTACAAAATACACAGCCTCGGAATCATTAAAACATGTCATTTTAATGCTTCCCTGAGAATAATGATGATAAATCTAACTTCACAAGTGGTTTTCAGATACACCACTATGCAGCTCTGAATTAAATGGATATCCCAGTTATGACCTCTTGTTACCAGGTCAGCTCTTTTGTGTCCTTTCTGCCCCATAACTTGGCAAATTAACCATGTGATCCTTAGATAAAAAGAAAAAAAACCTAAGTTAAATAGACAGTTAGAGAAGCAGCAGCTGTAAAATTGGAATAAACAATGGTTTGGGCAAAAGTGCAACTGCTGTGAGGAATGAGAGACCCAATCCTGCAAAGCCACCAAATTAATAAATCCTGTGTTTTGTAAGTCTGCAAAAATGAGAAAAGCCTCAAGCGTTTACTGCTTACACTGTTAAGAATTTTTAATATCTGCGTGAGGCAGCGCTAAAATGCTTTAACGAGCATCTTTGTTCTATGCACTGTGTGTAAAGCAGGGATTAGTAGAAATTAGCTGCTATTTTTGTGGAAATGTATGGATCTGCAGTGAAATGGACTGGGACGTGAGTAGAAGATGAAGCTGTCAGCAGATGTTCCACCTTTACACTATACTAATGCACGTCAGCACTGTATAAACAACATAAATGGCTTGTCAGGGCTGAACACGGCAAAATGCACATTAATGGCTGTCCTGACAAGTTCCTTTATGCCATATCCCATTTCCATGCAGTCGGACTGCAGTGTATTTGAGCAAACAGCAGGAGAATTACTGGCCTGAATATGACAAGAATAGGTTTACATCACATACAGTTTTAGAGTCACAACAAAAGCAACTCATATTAGTATTTACAAACCAGCAGGAAAAAAAAAAAAAGTATATCCTATTAATCCATCTCATCTGTCAGAATAATGTACATTTGAATAAAATTTTAACTAGACCATAAAAAGTTTACGTGGAGATAAAACTTGCACATTGGGTCTTGTATGGATGACGCAGATATTCTGAATTATCAACAATTTCTATACTAAACACAGAAATCACAACTAAATTTCAGAAAATGTTGTTCTCATTTATGTCCTACGAGAATCTCCTTGGGTCATCATACGCATGATTAATTCTGACATAACTGCTTTAAAAAGTAAAAAGCTTGGCCACTGAGTCTCAAACAGAAGCACTTTTCAATCTGATATGTCACAGTTTGGCACCAGAAGAAGACTTTGGCAAAGATAGGTAGATACTGGTGAAATATTTTCATCCTGTGTGACAAGCGAACAAAACTGTTTTGAAGGGCTTTGCAAAGTGAAACTTGAGATAGTTCAAATCTAAAATTCTGAACAGCTGTCAATTCAGAGGCTCAGATAGGGCCATGTGGTCTATTCTTTTGCTTTGTGACTGTGTACTGTGGCTTGACAGTGAAAATATAGGGAGGTGAGTGTGGTGCCTTTTAGATCGGCTGTCAAATCACATCACAACAGAGGATACCACTTTCTGTGTCCCTCACTGCAACATGAAAAGGCCAAACACCACCAAGCATGACAATATTTTTATTCCACTTTCCAAATTTTCAGCAAGGTCTTTGTTCTAATCAAAACATTTAAAAACCAAGACAAAGGTCAACACACGACTCTGATTTTGGTGTCTGAGTCATCAATCATAATGTAAAGACAAACCTATATAGTGATGAACTGCAACACCTCTTTTTCATGGACCACAAATTTCTGGATTAGAGTGGTGAGCACGCGTACAGGACTCTGTACACTTGTTAGGTTGACCTGCATTACCAGAGGTCATCTTCTACCTGTGTAAACAAGACTGTTATTTATCACTCCGTGTTCCATCCTTCCTCTATTCTAAACCAATTAGACCTGTTCCTCACCAGTGTTGTCCCGACCCGAGCTTGTCATGAGTCCTGCTCTCCTCGACAAACCCATCCCCCTTCCGCTCCATTTTCCATCTCATTAACATTCATTTTCACCCTAATTGAGCTTAATAAGAAAATAATGTTTGACATTAAATCCTTGTGAACATGTGGCCCAGCTGATCATGGTGTCTGTTTGTTCATCCGCAGCAAATGTTTACTTTTAACGGGTTTGTTTGTTTGCTTCTGCGCTGGCCATAATAGCCTAGTTAGGATTCATACTTTTAATCTGTCTGGAGATGACCCCTGATGGCTGTCGCACCCAGGTGAACCTGTTCTTATCAATGTGTTTTAATGTCCTGGTTCAGAACAGTTCTGCAATTTATGACACTCTGTCCAAAGTATTAAGATGCCAAACAGTCAACCTCTATTGATCTGTTTATTTTAAAGTCAGAGCCGATCTTCTGTTTGATTTCAGGTGACCTGCTGTGGAGGAGGGGCCAATTCTTTATTATTATTTATCCATTTATTATAAGAAATGTTGTGGTTGAAAGTCTGTAATTTATTGACAACTAAAATGCATTGCATAGATGTAAACAGGAGAGCAGCTCCAATTATTGACTAGCTAGATGGTACAGTCACATCTGGAGAAATCCATCCAGATTATGAGGTGTTATTGGCATTTCATTTTCTTGTTATTCTATGTCATTTTAATGTTAATGTGGATTGAATTGTTATTTCAGAATAGTTCCATGTGTTGCTTAATGATTAGTTGACAAGACATGGAACCATCACGAAGCACAAACTGAGTCACAGCCACAATTTCACACAAAGCCCCGTAAACACAAAACAGCCCTATGTGAGTGAACCATTTGTAAGAATTGGTCAGGCTTATGCCAAATAGTTTCATATTTCATAAATTAAACCATTGATTCAGCCTGTACCCTTCTGTACCCTTGCAACTCTTCAGGGCTGCCGTTAGTGGTTTGTACCTGGTGGTGCAAGGAAGAGAAGGATCTGCAGCACAATCAACATGATTGTGCTTTATGATAGTGTTTGCAGTCTTTCAGTTTGTGTTACATTGTAAAGGAAACGCCACACCAGAATGCTATAATGAAAAATGAATGTTGTGCTAAAGATTAAATTAGATTAAACTGGATCATACAGACCATGTATACTCATTACTATAAGACATAATTTAGCATATTGTTAAAACCAAAAAAGGAAAGAAAAATATAGATAAAAATATTTTTAGCAAAACAGTTGGAGAATCTCCCGGTTTCAAGCACAGTTTAAAAAAAAAATGAAAAGAAAAATTGTAAAATGTTGAATATTTCATGTGAATTCTTCACACAGGACTTTGGTGGCAGTGGGTCAGGGACCACTCCTAAAGAATATGATAAGAACTGATGTGTGAGTATCTCTCTCTCTTAGCACACACATAAAACATAGTAATAAAAGGCTGGGACTGTGTAGTAGTAGACTACTGTCCGAGTTATATGGTCTTATCTACTTAATAGAAAAAGAATAAATGGAATTTACAACCTGTAGAGCTGTGTATGCTCTTACACAGTATGAGATTTTCACATAAGGACTTTTATGTGTCATGGTGGAAGTAATGAGGATCATTAGAGATGGCCCAGACTGACTAATAATAACAGAATAGTATGAATTATGTAAAAGGCAATAAAAACAATGGGAGCATTCAAATGAATCCTGAAGATACTGACTGAAGCCTACAATTAAATGCTTTAATGGCTAGATTATAAAGGCCTTCAGACTTTTTCTTATCTCAATCCAGAGTCAAAGGTTTGACATACAATAAATTCAATAGTTTTGTATAGGGCTTAAACTGTGCACTGATTTTAACAGTGTGCTTGGGTCTTTTGTTTTCTGACACTGAAATGTGTTTGTGCTCATGTTCAAAGGAGAAGCGTCTCAAGAGGAGTGACACGCTTTCCATCATTTTTTCTCTATTGTCAGCTTTAAAAAAGGGCTACATGTAAGCATTGGATAGGCATTTTTTAAATTGTTTTTTTTTTTCATGCAGGATAAGCTTTACCACATTTTCAAACAAAAGTAGTGATATGGTGTATAAGGCAGAGAGAAAGCCCAAATGTAAGGAGACATATCCGTGAAAGATGAGGGTTCAATAGGCTTTTACACTGTGCAAACAAGCGTTTGACGGAAGATAAGGGATTTCAAGTGGATTCAGTTTCTTTTAGAAAGGTAATGTACAAGCTAACAATGGTGTCTGCCCAGAGCTGTTCTAATAAATCATTCTTATCTCACTGTAGACCTGCAGTGGGACTACTACAGGGTCTGATATCAGCCACTGTAGACAGTCCAACAATTCTACACCTTCACAAGATATTTATTTATAATAAATATAAGCTAATCTGATACTGGCTGTCTCTAGACCCTGTTTTATCATCCTTTATTCTTTATAGTCCTTTATTCTTACTTTTTTTTTTTTTACTAGTGTCATTATGCATTTCCAAGACAACTTTTTCTAATCGTCCTTCTCTGTGCAAACTTTTGAGAGCGCACAATTATTTCAATAATTTGCCGTTGGACGATAAGATATAAGCAAAAATAATCAGATATAGTTGTTGCTGTGGAAGTTTATGTGTGCAATTTTCATTTTATTTACTAGTGCTGCTGACAGAGTAGAAAAAAATTGTTTGCGGATACATAAAATAAATTTCAATAATTTATTCACTAATAGTAGAACCCTAGTAGCACTGTCAGTAAGTGCAAAGATGCATGTAAACAACCTGACACAGATTGTCTTGGTTATGGCATGCATACATTAGAAGAAACCAAACAAAATGGATTTGGTGAGGATGTGTGCATGCACTTTCCATTCCATATCATCTAACATCTGTTGCGATTTAGTGAGTTATTTTCCAGAGTTTTCTCAAACCCACTTAGCTTATCAACAGCCTGCATCCAGCTGAATGCCCCAACTCTCGTCTGGCTTCAGAAAACAGGATAAAATCAAATCACTAGTCACTTAAAGGAATTTTTTTCAGCCCATGACTTGCTTTATTTTTGGAGGAAACATGTTTTTGTTGCTCAGAAAACCCTCTGGGCACTTACTGCAAAGAAACTGTTATTACAAATATATAAACTTTCACATGATGGTGGACTTAAATAACAGAAAGTCAACACAAATAGTTGGTATACAAATAGCAAAAAAATATGTTCCTTTGTGTCCAGAGGTTGGTATGAAATAACTTCCCGTTATGTGAAAATAAATAGAAACCACAATGGTGAGAAAAGCAATGTTGTTTCGAGACAGCGAGAGAGACACAAAGACATAATAAGAGGCAGATGTACACACACATACACAATGGTTCTGACCTGGTAGGAGTCAATGGCCTCCCGGTCGAGTGAGCGGCTGACTGACACATCTCCTGTGTGTATGTCAATAGTGAAGAGACCTTTGGGATCTCGGTCTGCGCCGGGGCCTGTCAGTTGGAAGATATGGTTGCCTGGCTTCTCGGTGGAAATGACCTGTGCACACACAGCAAACACAAATAACTTCACATGACTTCTTGAACCAATGTAAATCTCCTTTTCTGCTGCAGGGAAAAACTGCTGCTAAGAATGCTTTTATTAGAATGTGCTGGTAGAAAATTCTGGGTGACAAGACTTGTGTTGAAATTAATCAGGCAGAGTGGTCAGACAGCACAGCACAGCAAGAAGGTCGTGAGTTCAAACCCCGGCTGACTCGAACATCCTCAGCTCCGGCCCGTCTGTGAGGAGTCTACATGTCCTCCCCGTGTCACTGTGGGTACTCCGGCATCCCACCGCCCAAATACATGCATGTATAGGTCAACTGGCAACTCTAAAGTATCCCTAGTGAATGAATGTGAGAGTGAATGGTTGTCTGTCAGTCTCTGTCTCTAAAATGTCAGCCCTGTGACCAACTGGCCATTGTCCACGGTGTACCCCCCTAAGGCCCAAAGTTGCTGGAATAGGCTCCAGTCACCTCCAATGGGAATAATGATTGAATGAATGAATAAAGTTAATCAGTCAAAGTAAGTTGGCATCATCTACTCACGTGTGACTGTTGGATCAGCGGCAGGGGTCCCAGAAGCAAGAAAGGTCAGACAAAAAGAGAAAGAGAAAAAATAAAAAGCCATTAGATTCATAGTAATACAAGCTGTCAAAACTAAACTGTTGTTCTGAGTTCAAATGGTGACCTTAATACCAAACTATTCCAAAACAAGTGCATTTTCCCCACTGTCCAAACACTTTAAGAGTACTGTATATACATTCAATCCCACAGGTCTTTACCGCATCTATAGAAAAGTACACATTGTGCCGACTGTCATGCCTCTCTGAGTGCACTCCTGCTGTTGCTGTGTGTCAGAGATCTGCGTGTCGCAATCACAGGGACGCCGTGAGGTCACCTTTAATGAGAGAGCCTTTCATTGAATGGCAGCTAAAATGAAGGCCTTTCTATTGCACAGTTGAAAGAGCATTGGAGATGAAACCACGGTCCAACAGCAGGCAGAGCTCGAGCCCTTACACCCTCTCCAAAGCTCCCTGCCATTTATTTCACTGCCTTGCTTTATCTTACAGTCTATACAATCCCAGGCTTCTTGGTCCCTGCTTGTTACCCCTCGTCCTTCAGTGCTTTTGTGGCTTTTGTGCTTAGTATGTGTATCTCATTATCGGCTCATCATTTCCCACTTCCCTTGCTGTATCGTCGTTCCCTCTTTGTGGTTTGACTTGTTCTTTTAATTAAAATCAGAGACCTTTGTATTTTGCATTGGGCAGTAATGTTGAAACACTGCAGCCAGACAGTGTAAGAGACAGAACTTTATTTCCCTGTAAACTAGAAAGTAATGAACCCAAATGACTTGTAATAAGAAAATGTTTTGTATTCACGTTCAAAGCCTAGTGAATGTCAGTCTGATTCATTAGTGGAAAAATGTCGGTCTCATAAAAGCATTGCATTTTCAGAAGCCTCCATTCCAAAAGTACTACTTGTGATCATAACCATAAAATATGTTTGCATGGTTGGCCTTGGCTGTATAATTAATTTTAGTGGTGTCAAACTCAAAGTGGTGAGGGGGCGCGATAGAAAATAAGAATCATTTCAGGGGCCGAAGGTTGTGCCACTTGGAAACGCTTTTATTACATTTAGAATGTAAAGTTTTATCTTCATTTGAGTTTTGCAAAAGTGATCTTTAACATCATTTTGAACAGGTTTTTGATCGATTTGAACAGGGTTTATTTGGATTTGAACAGGGTTTAGATTAACTTGAACAGGTTTTAGCTGGATCTGAACAGGTTTAGTTGGGTTTGAACAGGGTTTAGATGTATTTGAACAGATTTTATATATCTTTGTAGTAAAAACTGGCTTAAGATTTCATGAACAAAGGAAAATCAGATTCAAATCCATCTGAAACCTGTTCAATTTCAACTTAAAATCTTATCAAATCCAAATAAAACCTTGTTAAATCCAGTAAAAAATGTAGTGCTAAAAATATCATCTACTAAATGCATTGGAGTGCCACATTATACATTGCAAAGGCTGCATTTGGCCTCTGGGCCTTGAGTTTGACATGTGTGCTTTATTTACTGATACATTACTTGTTTAATAAAACTCTAATTTCAAGGATCTAAACACCAGTTTACCCAGAAGCATGTTTGTTCTCGTGTGTAGTGGAGAGGAAAGATCCTACCAGCTAGATAATGTAGTATCATCATTCTAATGTTCTTCTACTGCAGTCTGTCTTCTCTTACTGCACGTGTATTATCAGCACAATAAACAGCACACATGCTTGTACATTGTACTGTAGAGCTAGTGGAGTAATGTCCGAACATCTCTCATACTGACATGTTCCACTGCCTGTGCAATGTTGGAATAACGTTTGAGCTACTGTATCACAGACATTCGCTTTGTGGAATAGCTGCATACATCCCAATACAAAGCCACTGTATCCACCTTTTATCCTTCTAATCTAAGCACATACAAACTGATACAAGCGACACCAAAAAGACGATATCAAGTGCCGCTGTAGTGACTACCACCGAAAGATGAACTGGGTTAGACGATGAAAAACACAGAATGAGGTACAACTTCTCACAGATGGCTCGGCATCAAACTTGCATAGACACAAGGAAGTAGTGCTGGGTGGTTAACAGCTTCAGGGGGTGTAAGAGGATGTAGAATGAGACTGAGAATAAAGAAAGAAGGGAAGCTTATGAAGACATCGCAACTTGAGCTGATGAAGTGTCGAGAGAAGTTTAGCCTGATTAGATGTCTCTGTGGGGGGAGAGGCCTTTCACTCATCCTGGCGGCGAACGGTGCACCCAGTGGCTCCATCTCTGCTGAGAGTGCCTCGCTGCATGTACGTGGGAGGATGGATGGGAGAATTTCACCTCTTTCCATCAGCTCTCATTAGCAGCCGGGCCAACATGAAAGACTGTGGGGCTCGTCATACTGCAAGAATATGACAAGGAGGTGTGGTGCTGCTGCGGAAAGCTAAACACCTCCTACAGCGCTATGGCATACAATAATCACCTTTGTGTGCACGTATAGAAAGTGGATACCGACTCTCTCGCCTGGAACTGCACGCTTTTGTCACGTGTCAAGAAGGCCACTTTTAAAACCTGTGAAAAACGCAGGTAGCACAAAGTGTTACCGAATGTGTTTGCAGAAAAGTTTTCTTTTGCAAAGTTGTTTCGAGAAACTGCTGTGCAAATCAAGTTGAAATGATGTGTTATTCATTATCATATAATCCGGTGCCCAATCACTGAAAACAAATTAACACGTCCCATGTTTCTGGTGGTTTTTGACAGAAAACTGTAGGGGGCTTGACAGTCCAGATTTTGTTTGTGTGAGTGAAAGACTGCATGCAGGAGGATCCCTCAGTGGTGCTTCTACTCATCCCCATCAAGGTCATACAGCCAGCTGCGAATGACAGTCACTGGCCATGAAAATACCTCCGGGAACAGGTCAGTGCAGTCAATGTGTGAGGAAGACCACTGATAATCACCGTGGTGTGCACCAGTATACAAAAATGTGTGTCCAGACTTGACTAGTGCTGGGCCTGATTGTGCTGCCACTCTCTGCCTGTTCATGGAAGAGAAAGGACAAGTGGAACAGGCACAGTCAGGACCCAGTGGGATGCACTGTGCCCAGGCAGAGCCCACACCACAAGCCAGCACTAAAACAATAGTGCTAATTACGTAGGTCTGATTAGTTAGGCAGTTCTCCGCTGCCAGGAGCTGGATCCTAAGCCAATCCAAATAAGCCTATCACAACTGGCCTCTGCTGAAAGAACAATCAAGATGACAGTGGTGTTATTAGTAAAAAAACAAAACAAAACAAAACAAACATATATTCTAGTAACATTTAATTGAGAAAGTTTGAAAAATATAGTGGCATTTTCTGACATTTTTACTTTTACCTGAATACCTTTTTGAATTTTACTGTCATTCAATGAGCACTTCACTACATGTAAATGGAATACTTTTATTATAATTCCTTTTTGTCACATAGTAAAACCTAAGCTTGTAAAAAGTGCTAATTATCATGTACTGCCAAGAAGATCATTTTTAATGGCAGCAATAAACGTCAGAACTAAACAATCCAACCTGTTTAATTCGAAGCTACTTAAGCTCAAGTAAGACCACATGTCCTATAATTCTTGTTAATCACTTAAATCAAAGCTCTTCTCATCCATATGCATCTCTCATCTGTTTGATTTGTCCTAGGGTCCAAGCTCGAATTGGTAACTGAAGCAGACGGTTTAAACTTACCGCCGGCTAACATCACCACAAACGGCTATGATTAACATGCTGGAAGACCGACAGGCTCAGGAAGGCAACAACTTTCTCATCTGCCTCAGACAATTAGGAAAATCAATTAGACTAAATGTCTAGGGCCCCTGGCTGTCTGCTATCGAATGTCACACTGCATGGTACAACTGGATCACTTTCTTCTTTGAAACTCACATTAACCACAAGGAAAACAGTGGCAGATGTCAAGTAGAGGAAGTCAAATGTAGATCAAATCACAGCGCACTCACTATATTAATATTCAAGCAACAACACATCAAAAAGCCAACAAGTCACTTGAGATTCAAATACAGACCTAGAAATCAGGGTAAAAAAAATGTTAACAGCAAAAGTTTACACTTCAATGTGTCTGGGACATCTGTTTATGTGAGAAAAGAACTAAAAGCTTTTCTGAGTGACTACTACACTGTCATATGCATGCTGTGTTACGTATCTTGATGCATTTGGATTCTATAACTATTATAATGTACTCCCGATGTCCCTTGTCCGTTTTATTGAAAAGCTACCAAGAACGGAAGACACAAAATATGCATGTGTCTACACTAATATAGATGGAGTACACATTTTTTCCTCCTGAAATGGATTGGATTTTCCAGACTCTGTTGTGCTATAGAGGATTTAAAGTATAGTAGTGATAGAAAGTATTTTGCCTAGTAAACCCATTATTGTTGCAATTCCACCTGTGACTCATACCCAATCTCAGAAATAAACTACAAGAAGAAAACTGAGGATAAAAAAACATAAAACTACTTGAAGTGTGATTGATTAGCTTGTGCACACCTTGAGAGCTTTGAAAAATGGTCCTATCAGTAGCACCTGAAGTGGCAGATACTAAGAAAAACATTTAAACATATCAATTTCATGGCATGCCTGGGCTGCTGAGAGCTGTTGTGAGCTGTTTATGAGGTCCCTAAGGGAGGGGAGGCTAGAGACCTCTGTATCAAAACAATTCTACAGCTAGCAGGAGCTGTGACATAAAGAACAAGGTTCTTACCCTTCCCCTGTGAGTCCTGCTGACAGCCAACCCACCCTCACACCTCAAGCAAACACATGCACTCGCTTACACTCCTCCTGTGTGTATGGACATGTAAGATGTCAAATCTTAGCCCCGCCAATCTCACCTCTGCTTATCTCCTAGGAAAAGGAGAGCACATGAAAAATGAATGGCTGCCATATGGAAGTGGTAGGTTGCATAAGAAGAGGAAAGCTATTGATGCGGAAAATCAATTTTGCCAAGTCGCCAACATATAGCTTCTATTGGGCGAAATAGCTCACATTAGTCTGTCTTCTCATGCAAAGATGGCTGTGTTATTGGAAAGATGGGATGATACCTGGATGAGAGAGGAGCAGTGTGAATGCTGCAGTGGGGAAATGAAGGGGACAGAAATATGGATGACAAAGAAGTGTGGGGGAGAGAATACTGCATTTATGTATGAACAGTGCATGTAATTTGTCCTGGGAATGTGTAAATGTAATGCAATGGTGGCACAGAGCTGACACATTCACAGCTGATCCATACAATGTGGAAATCATTCCCACTCCCCAGAGAGAAGTGATCTGCTGACTCCATCTTTTTACTTATCTCTGCGACCCAACAGGGGAGAAATTAGCACAATACCCAGAGGATAGTTGACCCACAAAAATATGGGTCATCACATGCAAGGTGATATGATCTCCTAGAGCTTGATATAATATCATTGTAAAACAGATACAATACAACAGTGCAATGTTAACGGATTGGACTAATAATATATTTCTGGTCACAAATATCGTGCAAGTGTTCTCAAGTGGGCGAATTGACCCTTTGATGGCATGTTGATCGCATCAGTCACAGTGATCACAGCAATCACTGCAGAGACTCTGAGGGTAACAACCTTTGCACCAAGTAGGCAAAGGCAGATCTGTTTTATTTTGACAAGTTTGAGGTGTCTTTAAAAGCAATTTAACACATCTGTAGGTTTATATAACTTTTTTTTTCTAAGGAAAACAGATTAATCACCCCGGAGCATATTGTTACAAGGATGATCTGTGATACCACACCTCATCATGGATTTATTTTTAAACCTCAGAGCTAGAAGTTTAAAGTAAGATCTGAACTTTGGCCTGATGTAATGTATAATTAAAACTTTGTGGTTGGTTCAGTTTAACTTTTTTTTTCTAAATGGCTCTAGAAATGTTCACTGAGAGACTATACTGAGGAATATGTTGTCATAATTTACTGCATGCACCTGAAAAGTCTACAAAGCAAAGGTGTGTCATTCTGTACTTGTGTATTTGGCTATTTGCAATATACTAAATGACTCCCAACACACTGGAGCAGTTTGGAAAGCAGCAGCTGGGTCAGTCCAGGACACAACTCCAAGGCAAGATATTTCACAGGACACTGTGAGCACAGTGCTGCTATGAGCTGGAAGACCAGGCTCAATGCTGCTGAGACCCCCAAGGCACAATTATCTGTTACATGCACTACTCAATATGGGACTTCCTTTATCTTGGTCTCAGAAGGCAAGGATAGATCTGGTAGATCTGCGGTTAGTCTTGTATTGTATAATTAAACCCAATCCATAGATCTGTCAAAAAAAAAAAAAAAAAAAAAGTCACAAATGAATTATGTTCTGTGGTGTTTAACTAGAGAAAACTAATAGAAAAATACACAGTTTTTGATAATTGAAATATGGATTAAAGAATTAAAGATTAAAAACACAGTGGCCACCATTTAATTTTGATGCTAATATAGCACAACATCATTTCTAGATTGCTGAATGTGAGCATTTTTAAAATCTCATTTCCCTGCTGTTTCCCAGAAAACTATGAATTCATAAAAGCAAATCACCTGATGCAATGCCTCAGGGACGACGTGGCTCTGCTGTTTTTCATTCAGCATTATTCCTCTTAAGCAGCTGTACTTGTTCACATTCCCTTTGACTGTAATCAAATCCATGCACAGCGGTAGATGCGCACTTACTAAGCAGAGCTACATATTGCAATAATGATTGCTCTTTGATGTAAAGAAAGTTCAAGATGAAATCCTTTTTATGTTTCAATATGCACTTTATGTTTTAAAGCAGCACACTACACAGGGTCAAACAATGTTAGCCTTAAACTTTCTTTCAATGATTCAAGATAAATGCTGCTTTAAAATTACTCATTACTACATTGGTTTTGTGGGTCACCATTAGGAAAGAAACTGGAAAACACTTTTAGAATAAATAAGCGGAGAGCTGTTTTAAATGCTTCATTTTCTAGGGAAATATTAATAGAAAAGATTTTTAATAAACCAGAATAAAGAGTTTCATGGAATCTTAGAAAAATATAAAGTGAACACAATGCATTTGACTAAAAGAATGGCTTTTCTAATCTGGGTTTAAAGCGTGCATTGTCTTTGACTGTGAATAAATGTGAGTGTCAGCCCTGAGATTAACTGGCGTTTGTCCAGGATCTACCACATTTCACGCCTTAACCAACAACCACAGTGACACCTAAATATAAATGGAAGAGATAAAACGATTCACTGACATGTAAAACTTGGTCTGACTGACTTTCATCAGCAGAGACATTTTTTCAAAAAAAACACTTGTCCAACACATTAGGTTATGTTACTACACTGGATATAACTTAAGTTAGCATCTTCATATTCCTTGTGAAGTGGAGCCTAGAGGCTTGGAAGTAAATAAAGACAACAAGGCATCAAAGAAGAAAAACAGACTAAACTCTCTGTGGCACTGTCACATTAGAGAGTGACTGATAAAAACACATGTGTTGTCACTAAATGGTACATAATGGAAGCTTTTACAATGTTTTGCCCATCACAGTTTAAGTATAGCTTAAATGAACAAACACCAGACAAAACACTTCAGAACCTGACCTGAAAAAAGGCTGATCAAAAGTGATTATATGAGCATAGACCTTTTATATTTAAGAAAAGATGAAAGCCAAGGCTGCCATTTAAAGATTGCATCTATTTACATAAAACACACACTCTGGCTGTTAGCACTCAAGGATATAAACCTTTTTAGTGAAGCTGACAATAACCTGGTGGTTAACAAAACATCAGCATACATTAAAAAAAAAAAAAAAAAGCATAGAGCGTCACTATGTTGTGGTTTCAGCATTCACTCACTGATTCTAGGTTTAATCATACTGTGGTTTGTCAGTAGTATTAAAGTTTAAGCCATTTCTTCACAAGCATGGGTATTTAAAAAAAGAAAAGTGACATTTTATCAGGCGCATTTTACATTTACAAATGTGTCTATTTACACCATACAGCTGCAAACAGTCTCGCAAGACTGCCAGATCACTAAGAGAGGATGAACGATACTCCAGTGAGGAGAAAAACATTCTGATTTGTCAAAGTGATTTATTTGTGTGGACAAAATGAGGTTTAGTTCATTTTGTCTAACAACACAAAGTGATGAAAACCTGGGTAAAAAGATGTGTGTGTGTGTGTGTGTGTGTGTTTGCTTATTAGACACCACCACGCTTCAAAAAAGATTCGTTTTCCCAAATGTAATTGATCAAAGTCTTCATCCTGGCATGAGTCTTCCAACGACTGTGTTTTCAAAGGCCAATAATCTTTGAAACGACAATAGAAAGCTTTCACCACACACTGTAAATAAACCATTATGCTAAACCGAACGGACCGAGAACTGAGTGGCTTCAAACTCGAGGGAACAAGGGAAAGAATTGGACACCCAAAAGAGATTTTCATACGACAATGAAAACAAGGAGGTCTTATTTTGGCCTGCATTCACTGCTCAATGCTAACCCCCTCCATCTTGTTTTTCTTGTCTGTTGGGGTTAGGTTTCTATCAAATAGGGCAAAACAATACAATGCTCTCCTTTCAAATAAGAGCACTGTATATTTATATGACTAGACTGGTGTCATAAAGATGCATCATAAAATAAAACCACACCAATGAGGCAATGTAAAACAGTTATATACCCAATGAAGAACACCAGAATATGGACATACTGTGGATTATTTTATTGGTACGCTGACATTTAGAATGCATTTCTATTTATGATCTATTTCCTTTATGAGACACGGCTGAGTTTTAAAAGCAGTGTGCTGTGATGAAATGAAGTCCACCTGCAGTGCGTCTTACCCTGCCAATGATCCTGGGGAAAGGAGGCCTCTGGTTCTCTGTTACAATCATGGGAGGGACCAGCAGGGATCTCTTACTTCTGTAAGGCTGTGTCTGTCCCACCCCCAGGATATCCTGCAGAAAAAGAAAAAAAAATAAAATAAAAATTGAGAAAAACATGTAGCTGACAACAAAGCAAACATATTCCTAAAATTCTGCTCGGTTGCACGGTGCTTTTTGAAGTCTAACCAGTAATGTGAAAGGAAGTGCACGCAGGAGAAAGAATCTTAAAAGTTGAAAGTAAAGAATGTAACAAACAAAACTCTTGGAGCGTCTCCTGACTCCTAGTGTTTTGGTTTCAAGAGTGTTGTATAAGCGCCTACATCTTACAAACAGTGCCATATGCTTTGTGTTCGGAGAGGAGACTGAAATAAATAATTGCTTCATTGTCTTCGCTGTGAATTAGAAATCTAAGCTTCTTCAGCCCATATGTTAAAAAGGACAGAAGTGGGAGGCAAGGAGAGTGAGTAAAATAAAAGTGAAGATAGATGAAAATAAACACTGCAAGAATTCTGTATCTGAGGAGGCATTCAATAGGGTTATTTAATTCTGTCTTGAACTATGGCGTGTGTGTTTTGACGGTATTCCTCCACAGTGATTTTCTTCAGTGAAGGAGCTGGATGTTGATGTAAATTGTGTTTGTCACTGACATTCTGGACGGAACACGGAGGCTGTGACCCACAGAGAACAACAGTCTGGTCAGTGTCTGGACACCTGGACTCAAGCGAAGGTCTGACAATGCAATAAATACACACTCTATTTTTGCTTTATTTTG
The DNA here is from genome assembly GCA_036850595.1 of Rhyacichthys aspro. NCBI lineage: Eukaryota > Metazoa > Chordata > Actinopteri > Gobiiformes > Rhyacichthyidae > Rhyacichthys > Rhyacichthys aspro. Next base: position 10,817,279 of record CM072153.1, read on the forward strand.
CTTCAGTCTCTGACAACAGCATTCAAGATTCAAATGTAAGCAGGCAAGGGCAAGCAAACTGACCCCTTGGTTATTGGAGGCAAGATATGACCTTCGGAATGATTCATTTAATCTACACATCCTAGTTTCTCTTCCTGTGTAACATGCACTGGCTTCGGTTATAGTTATTAGGATTATGTCTGACACAATCTGTTTTGCATGTGCTTGCATCATATGACATGTTTCCCAGCAGTCTTCAGAAATCAGGCCACAATGAACACTGCCCAGAACTGAGCCTCAACTCACTTCAACAAACACACAAAAGTGATATATCGAGATTTTTTTATTTTTTTTTTAGTAATCTGTATGTGTGTAGTGTATTAGCCGTAATAGATTACTTCCTGTTTGGATTGCAATATTGTTCCACAGAGATCAATAGCTACCATAGTCTCACTACAATTAATGCAAATGATATGCCCATAGCATTTCCCAGCAGTCAACACCATGCTTATGAAATTGCAGCTGTAGTTGCATAATATATGGTCTTCACAATAAATAAAGTAAATACTCTACCACTTTTGATTTACAGTGTAATGAGTATCCCATTTCTTGTCCAAAATGTCACTGTACATGACTTGTTATACTTTGGAAAGCTTTTAAAACTTCACTTCTGGTCTGGCCAAAGCTGACTTTTACACCATAATTACAAGTCCACAAAAGCTCATATTCAAAGCAAAATGTCTAAAGCATGACAACAACAAGCAGAGTAGGAAATCCGGGCTCGAATGACAACAGTTTCGACATGAAAAGGAGGAAAAAATGACCTGAGGTTTTTGCGGTTTCATTTGCAATTCAAATCCTCCCTTTTGTCCTTCATCTTGTGTAGCGCAATGCACAGCACTTTATTGACATGTGCAGTGTGTGTGTGTGTTCAGGGGGATGTTTGCTTGTTTACCGTTCGCACCGCTGTTGTTGGCTGACAGCAGTTCTGGCAGTACTCTCACCCTGTCAGGATGACGGAAAGGCAACAGGTAAGAAGGAAAATCTCAGCCATTTGTTTACAGCGCAGCGGCGACAGTCAGACAGCGAGGGCACCCTGCCGACACCAGCCGCCCGGCGCTCACACCACACACAATCTCACCTTTCGCGGCAGCAAAGGTCAACGAGAACACAATGAAACTGTAATCATAAACACAACCCGAGCAGAACAAAGCGTAGACACACTGCCTGCTCTCCCAAATGACCACTCTGATCAAAGCCATTGGGGGATGACCTTCCAAATGTCAAAGCCCACATCTGAAACGGGACCTGAAGTGGTCAGAGATTATATGGGCTATTTTATGTGTAAAAAGACACAGTCACAGGGGTGTGCACTTATACCCATGTGATCGCTTCACAAGCCTGTTGATGGACTTTTAAGCTCTACCTCTACAAACCTGGGCTGGTCTGAAGCCAGGGATGAGAACATCAATCTGTCTCATGTGCCGGTCTCAGCTGCAAGGTATTTGTGAGGCAGGGAGAAGGAGAGCAGGGAAGCAAGTCGGCACCGTGAGGTATTTTTAGTTGCAGCATTCGACAAGGGTAAGGGCTAACATAGATCATGTCGCTAAATCCAAGTCTTCTGAGCTTAGATGCAGTTTGTATAGAGGAGACTGTTGTTGTGTAAATCCTTCTATTGTTGGCAGATAATGTTTGACCAATGCTTGCTCAGAAGTGACACTGAAAAGCTATAACAATGATTTGTACAATTTCAACTGTGCCCTGTCATGCATCACTACTGTTGCTCTGTATTAACAACAGTGGCAAAGGTTTCTCTAAAACAGGCATCTATATTTTTCTTCCACAGCAGTTCTTATCACATTCTTGGCAGACACAGTGAGAACAACAGGAAGCGACAAATGAAATGAATACGGACAGAACAAAACAAGTTATTACATCAATGCAAATAAATACCTCAGTGACCTTTAACGTTGGAGGTCTTTTAAATTTCTTAAATCCATTCAAATCTTAAACTTAAAGTACAACTTAATTGTCTTTGTTATCTTAGCCTTCCCCTCGAGTTGTGCCAGGGTAGAAACATGTGCACATTTACCCAGCAGCCCACCTGCCTCTAGGGAAACTCTCACCATAGTGCCAACTGAAAACAAAATGTATTGAAATAACCACGTAAAGATGCACATTTTAGTAATGAAAACAAAAAATATTTATTAGTTCATTCAAAATTAAATGATTGATTTACTACTACCATTGTAAACAAGCAATAGACAGACAAGTGCTCTAAGGTCTGAAGGTGAGACAAGACCAATGAATTCTAAATTTGTGCTGGTAACTTTAATGTTAGTGTTCTACCAGCTCAGTCTTAGTTACAAAAATCAAATTCGGTAACTCATTTGGCAGAAAGAACCAGTAACATCCAGTAACATCTCCAGTCAGCTGCATACGACACATCAGTGAAATTATCTGCATCACATGTATTTTTGTGTTTTTGATTTACTACATTTTTGATACCAACACTGCACCAATCACTCACAAACACCTCACCACAAGTAGAAGTAATTATGAATCCATAGTTAGACTTTGGACATTATAGCCTATCACATCTCAACCCACTTTATGCATGTTGTGGATATCTGCAAGTCACTATTAATGGAATATTTAAAAGTTTACTGTTGCATTTAGTTTAACAGTTTAATCACCGTAAGACGTGATCTAGGCTTTACAATTAAGTATTTAAATAGATGAGAATGATCAGCCCACAGCGGGATATTCGGCCAATCACAGCTTGCTTCTGGTAAAAAGGAGCACTCCCATTGGTTTACACTGATGTCAACAATGAAAGACAAAGGAAACAAACCAAGAAATGTGTTATCTGTTGCAAAATACATCTCATTTTACAGTGAAACAGCTCAAAAAAGATAAAAATAGAGAAACGGGTACATTACGGACAAATTAAACACGGATCAATTATGCAGTGTTGAACGAGGCAGACATAATTACAGGATTGTTACGGTCCAAAGAAGTTTCAGGTAACCTCTAAACTTCCATTTAATGTAACATATTAGTATTTTTGGTGGAAAGTTAGTCCTATTTTACCTTTTTTCAAATAAAAGAAGCAGGAAAGGTTACTACGCTGCTGTTGGGGAAGAGTTGTCAGGCTGAGACCAGGATGGCAAAAACAGGCACTGAAGCTTTAAGGGAAAGTTATCTAGGGCCCACTCACCTCTACCACTTCATACCTGCTACTTTACAACTCTCTCTCCTTCTTTTCACGCTAATGTTGCTTCGCACTTTGTCTCTTCACACTCTTTACGTGTGATAAATAGTGTTCTTAGCTTGAGCTTGGCGACACCACAAGAGAACGAAGCCATGAATCTTTAATGTGTCCTGTTCATAAATTACTGCCGCAACATCACCCCTGATTCGTCCCTAATTTATTTGCCACTGTCTTACTTTCCACTTTGCCATGATGATTTGGGTAACGCTGCATTACAAGCTTTCCTGAGAGAGACAAGTAGGTTACAAAAATGTCCATGCGCAAATGTTTACAGGAGCTACAGCTTCATGCAGTGTGTGTGTGTGTGTTTGTGTAGACAGATTGGCGATGCTTTTGTCATTGTCATCTGAGCCAGAGTTACTGTGGCAGCAATGTCACGTCCTTGTCCATTCTGCCATTTTCACTCTCTAAGCTATATTGAGAAGTGTCATTACTCATTTCCGACAATGTGTTGGAGACCTGGTGAGAAATGGATAGTATCAAGGCCGGCGGTAGTGATGGGATGTACCGCTGTTCAAAATGGAATAAACCCGGAGATATGCGGCTCGGCCAATCAGTCACCTTTCCCTAATGAACAGTTGAACTCACTTGTAGCAATGTCAGCACAATGTCACTTAAGATACACTACAAAATGAGCACAGTGTATATCACTTACACGGCCTCAACTCAGTGCATATCATTTTATAGATACGGGCAGATTTTCTCAGTACAACAGTTCTTTAATACAACATTTTTATTTTATTTTTTTTGCTATAATAGAAGTTTAAATGAAACATTAATGAAAGTCCATATGCTGCACAGATATATTCGAACTTGGCAAATCCAAACTAACACAAGTCCAAGGTGTCACATTCAACATTTTAATTACATTTTTTTCTTTACACTGGCACTTTTTTCCCAGATATTGTATAAAGCTAATTTTTTTTGAAGACATTACATTGCTAAATTTGAGTCTGACATTTTTCTGAGCATGTTATCCATCTTATACCTTTACTGCAGTTTTTCTCAAATGTGTTTGTTATCCCGCACTGACCTGAAAAAGTCATTCATGTGATGATCCGTGTTTCTCTTGACTTCCATCACACTCCGTCGTCTCTCATGTGCAGCCGGTACACAGCCCAGGAGAGAGGCTTTTAACTACAGCTAAAAGACCCCAGCATCTTACCTATAATCTAATTTTAGGCTTCTCTACTTGGCTGTCACCTAATTTTTATTTATTTTCCGCATGAAACTTTCAACAGTTTTTTAAAGGTGAGCAGCTACAACTTTAATCAGAGTGAGCTTTGTTTGTCTCAGCTTCAAATAAACAGCATTTATTTATTCAAGTGTTCTGAGACCTTTTCAAAATGTCTCTAGACATGTGTTTACACCCAGTTGTTGTTACACCCTGTTAATTCTACTCAGAAGAGCAAGTCGAAAATTAAATCAGGCAGAAAAGTGAAAAGTCTCTCAATATTTCAGGTACTGTATACTTAATTCTTTAAGAAAGATAAGAAATTCAAGTTATATAAAGGCAGAGCAATGTTTGTTGAAAAAGAAAAGCAACTGACTTTGCCCAGGAGAAACATAGCAGCACTGTGGGCTTTGAGAGCTGATTTCAAGCCAGATGATAATGGCTTTTGTTGGAGCCAGCATTCATAATGTGGGCTCTCTAAACACTTTTAGGCTAAAGCTTTATTGATATTACAGTAAATGTGGATTGTGTTTTTTTCCAAACAGTGCATTAGTTACCAGCATTTCAATAATGTTCATTGTCAGATGTGCTGCTTTGCCAGTTCCTCTCTTTCCCTGACAGTCCTTTCCTCTCATCTCCCTTCACTACATTTGAAGGATGATTTACAAGAAGTGAAGACACACCATACCCATTCTTATGTCGCACCATACCCATACTTTTTGTGTGAAACTGCCTTTCCTGACCGACAACAGACTAATTATGTGCGCTAAAGAAACATATCAATATACATCAGCTGTGTGTGCGGTAGGGCCTTAAAAACATCAGCCAGTCACTAACACTGTCATCTCATTAACCATTGGCCCACTGGCTTGTCAGTCATTCTCACTATGAACCTTGTGAGAGACATGTGTGCTGTAGATAATTTCCACTGGTAGCGAATGCAACACAGCTCCAACAAGTAGCTGAAAAAGGAAAACAGTTTTTAAAGAAGAAGAGTTGAAGAAAGATATAACACAAAGTCATTTTTGGTGCAGCTTTTTATCAATGGCGTTTTGACTTACGCGTTGGTCGCCCAATTTCTGCTCGACAGGTGACTTAAGTTTATTGTATTGTTGTGATAGTGATTAACTCAACTGATGTTATGTCACTGTACTTGTAAAGCAACAATAAGGTTGCTAATACTATGAGTTTTACTGGAAGAAGTATTGATGTCGTTTTGGAGGCGTGTTCTCATAAGGAGCTGTAAATGACGGAGGCTGGTCTTGTCACAAAGGTTTTTTACAAAAACTCACTGACTGTGGCTGATTTCTCAGTTGTCACAAACATCTCGTATTCCACCTTTAAAAAAAACCTTTTTTGACTCACTTCAACCACAGCAGATAGTGTGTGATGACAAATTAAAGTTAAAGCATTCTAAAAAGATGAACCTATCTGTTGGTACTGTCAGTAACTGAATACAGCTTGGCTTTAGCGCCTTTATTAAATACTGGATTGGACTGGTTTCTTTAAACTGTGGACAAGTCATCACTGTTTCCAAGTTTACCACTGCACTCTTCAACTGAGACATCTGTTTTCCAACTGAGACACAAGTTTTCTGGATTTGGAGGTTATTTCTCATTTTCCTTTTCATTACCTACCTACACAGAGTAAAAGTATGAAGAGATTTTAACAAACAACAGAAAATGACATGAACTCCTGTGAAAGAGGCAGACAAGAGGCAATAAAAAAGAAAGAACTAACAGCTGCTTAAAAAGCAGCTAGAGTTAGAGGAAGCCTGAAAGGGACAGAGAGCGAGAGAGAAAGATTATATTCATTGTGCTGTATAATGTGAGCCGCTGTGCTGTGGTTGCAAGATGTCACATCTTAGTCATCCCTGCTAAGCCTTACTTAACACTGAAAGCATGATTTGAAAAAAAAATCTATTTGCTGCTGCAGGATGAGGATTCTGCTCCGGATGCAACAGTACATTTTATCCAGCCACAAAATGGATGAAACATAACAAAAGCAAAATAAATAGGCTTTTGGACTCAGATTATTTTGCCTCTTATCAGTTGTTACATTTGAATGGTGCCTGTTTATGCCCTCCAAGGCAAGAGAATGTTCTCCATAACTGTTGTTCTGCACAAAGCAAGCAAAACAACATGAATAATATGCACAAAAAGTCCATATCTCGGAGCATGCGTTTGCTAAATTGAAATGCATTCTTCCATTAATTCACATATTGATCGCTTGCAAAAAGGGGAATAAATTACACTTTGAATTCAGAGTTTTTGCTCATAATAGGAGTCATTCATCAGTTGCCTCTCTCCCTCTGGGCCTGTGTTACAGCAAACTAACAGCTCGTGCTGGGGAATTAAAAACTGATTCGCTCCACCTTCACACACAGCACTTATCAATTATCACCAGCCAATATTTTCTGCCACAATACCATTTGTTATGCCAATAGTATCACAATGGAATATTTCCACGGTGCATCATGGAAAGGAAACAAAGCACGCGCAGGAGAATGCAACATAAAGAGGTTTCACAACAAAGAACACCATTTTTGAGATAAACCTGTTGTGTGGTACAATAAATGAAAACAGGAAATAGCTTGACTGCCGTCTCATTTTGGGGATTGGAGTTTTAAACTGTCATCATTCCACAAGTCAATTTGCTGGATTAATGAAAAAAAAACATTTGAATATGCCATGAATTACTTCCAGATTCTTTAGAAACTGTGGTATCTGTGAACCGTGTGTGTGATCGGTCACTGGAGACACAGAAGCGTGAGGAGGGACTGTTGAGAGAAGAAACAATGACATTTACTGATTATATTCTCCTGAGACCCGCAGACTATTTTGTCCTCTGTAGTGGACATTATCTTTTTGCTCATATCTATCTTTCTCTGAATGTGACTCTGTGCCATCCTGTTGTATACAACTGGGACTTTACAGATGTGATTGTTTCTAATATGTTTATATCTCACCAGCATTATAGAGAATGGGATCATTTTAAAACCGTGAAGAAAAAACAAACTTAATAGACATTTTAAACATTTTTCTAAGTGAAAAAAAAAGCTTTTTCCAAGTCTAAAAGTAACAAATAATTGAGGGGGTTTTTTTCTATTGGGGAAAAGTCTGCATTTTAGTTGACTTTAGGTTAGCCAAATACATGAAACTTAGGGATGAACAGTATTCATCTAACATTAAAAAATATTACATTTTCACATCGTCTAACATCTGAGTTCCTGTAATGAATGTTTGAAGCAACTGTATGTAACCTTTTACCGTAGCATTAAAATCATTAAATATGTCACCTCAAAACATTTGATTAATTTTTGATCCAACACCCCACTTTGTAACGAAGTGAAAAAACACATAAAACATATCTCAGCAAAGAAGGAACTTTCAACACTTCTTGCATGCATATTTTAAACTGGCCAGTTGCTATGTCTCTTTTTATGTATTTAAAAAGAACGGTCCATATGGTCAAAAGAGTCAACAAACTTTCCTCACATCATTTGCCAAAAACTAATTCACTTAGACCCTCAATGACTTGCCAAGGTAACACCCATGGACAAGCTAACCAAATAAAGGATGGTGAGGCATAAACAAATGAGAGCCATATCCGACTGAACGGGACGCAGACATTCATTAAGCTCGGGGCTGGAGGAATGGGAGCAGCAGGACACTGAGTGCTGCGGCAGGAAGACAGATGATCTCCGAGAAGACGAGGGAACACCAACAGTACCTGCAGTCCCTGGAAACCTTCCCTAATCGACTTAGTGTATTTGGACTGAGCAGGGAGGGTCAGCAGGAGAATTGAGTATAGAAATCAGGGACAAAGGTGTTTATGTAGGTAAGAAGAGCTTTGGAAGGCATTCAGCAAACTGGGATGGAAACAATTTTCTGCAGATTGCACAGATGAAAGGACACCTTTACAGGGAAACAAAGCAAGGAGTTATGGTACAAGTTTAATGGCTAATGTCATTTTTCAAGAACCAGCTTCTGCCGCACAAACGCAACTGTTTTTACTTTACATTCCCCTCAAAAGTCCATATGCTGAATCTGAAAGTGAAGAAAACGTATGCACCTTTTCTGCATGTTTATACTAGTTCAAAGTCATTTTAAGAGCACATATCATAGAGGTCAGACAAATGTCAAAATAAAAACAAAATGAGCCAAAAAAAAAAAAGAATATTTGCTTTATCAAAGCATTAAAAAGTACATAGTTGTGCCATAAAAGCACATTTGGAGTCAGTTTAATCTTTTAAACATTTACTACATTTATTTGTCAAGCCCTTCAGTAGCAGAGCAGTGGTACATGACACTGTTACGATGCTCTCTGTCTTTTATCTAACATCCTGTGTACAGGCGGCTGAGCTGATGTACTGGCTGGTGATGCCACTGATATGCTCACAGCTTTGGCATCACACTGCAGCAGATGTTTCTAGCCTTGTCCAGTCTCACAATTTTTTCCTAAATCCAGACCCAGTCAGTCAGATTTCAGTGCAGTTTTAGTGGATGTTGGGTCAGTGGCTCCTTTTGTCTAATCATAAACACAACATAAATATAAAGTACAAAGATCTGAAAGGACAGTACTATATCCCCAGATGCACTGTTGGAACAGTTTTCTGTGACTCATTACCTGGACTCTTATAAACTCTAATCCCATTGAGGATTAGTGTACAAAGTTTCGATTATATTATATTATATATTTCATATACTGCATATTTCTAAGTAAACAATGGTTTGCAACACTATTGCAAAGGTATTCATTAATTTAGGAATATATTAAAACTTATTTAAATGCTTTTCAAAATACTCCTCTCTCAGATTTATTTAGATCAGATAGATCATTTTAGTATGCATTTGCCTCATGCCATTTTGCTAATTAATGATAATCAAGGTCACATGGATGTGCAACACATTAATGTGTCATTAGAAGCTGTCACTATGCACATCATTATAAGTGACAACAGATGCCTTCTAACACCTAAAACATTTTACAAAAATAACTGCAAATGTGATTTAGTTGCTTTAGATGCAGATAAGAAACCAGAAATGTTTTTTCTGTGGTCAGCTTTCATATGTTGCTGTACAAAAACTTTATTAATGTGAAATAATGTACTTACCCGAAGAGTGTGAGGCAGGTGTATGGGCAGTCCAGTAATGTTCACCTGTGCCATGTCATCTGCATGAGCACTGACGCCATGGATGAACATAACCGGCCCTGTGTAGCGGACATCCCTTTGAGGAACCACGTTCAAATCCCCGTCCACGTGGAAACTGGGATCTGATACTTGGAACGTGACATCTTCGTTCCCCTCACAGTCGTCGAACTCAACTGGAACACACAAACACAACAGCTGAAAGCTTTCACTCTGTAAAATGGAAATGTGAAGGAAAAACTGCCTATGTTTGGGAGATATTTCTTGTGTTGAGAAAACTGTTGGGGCAGAGACACATCCCAAAGCCATAAAGATAAACAGATGCTCAAGAGTAAAAGGGTAGTGTTCTGTCAACTGCCTCATAATAAAAGTGAATCATCTCTATTCACATGCTGCAATATCAGTAACCACGACATAACATACTCCTCACTGACAGTTAATGTGACAGGGTTGAAGGACTGTACTAAATGAGAAGACAAGGACTGAGGAACAGGAAGTGTTTCTTCTGAGTGCATGTGAAACACGTGCACATGCCTCACTGTGGGAGACATGAGTCAGGTTTTATCCCTTATGATGGTGCTCATCCTTTTTTATCTCCTCCACCCAGTCCCTTCGCTGTCGCAACATCATTCCCGTGTTTTTCCCTCCGCCTTGACAATCCTCTCTTCCCTTCATCCTTCACCTCCGTTTTACCCCGGCCTCCTGTGATGCTCCTTTCAGCTGTCGGGTCCCATAGGAAGTGTGCGGGTGTAGTCTTGTACACATGTTAACTCAAACAAACAGGTGCTATGGGAATCACATGGTCTCAGCATGGGACTTTACTGCAACATATGGTATCTTATATAAGTCCGCATTATATCCTGTCAAATTATGTGTGGCAAATTATTCCCAACTCAAAGCTTATATTAAATTCCATATGGCCCTGACTATTAATGCACCAGTGTAGTGTATAAGGACTTGTCTACTTCCTTGTTAGTTTAAAACACTTTAGTCTACTCCAAATGGAAAGCATATGGCTTTCAAGACAGTGTCCTAAAGTCATGTCTATTCTGCATACAATCCTTTTAGGGGATACAATCCTCTAGGGAAGAAAATGATAATAATATTTGCGGGGATTACCTTTTTTTTTTTTTTTTTTACTGTTGCATTTAGTTTGACAGTTTAATCACCTAAAGCTTATTGTAATAGGAATCATCTGAGACCTTCAAATGTGATCTATGCTTTATAATTAAGGATTTTAATAGATGAGAATGATCAGCCCACAGCATGATTTTAACCAATCACAGCTCGCTTTCGGAATAAAGGAGCACTCCCATTGGTTGACACTGATGTCAACAACAAAGGACCAAGAAACTACCAGGAAATGGATTATTCTGTTGCAAAATACATCTTATTATACATTGAAATAGCAAAAAAAAAAAATATATGCATGCATGTTGGCAATGCTTCTTAAAGTACCTTTGAGAAGTTACCGTTTTGAAATAAATGAAGCAGGAAAGGTTACTATACTAAATTGGTTAGTGGAGCTTTAATCTATGCTGTGATGTTTGAGCCAACAAAATCTGAGAATGAATGTTGCCTAAGATTAAAAAAAATAAAATCAGTACTCAACTAGAGTCACCAGGTTTTTCTTTGGGATCGAGTGTAACATGTCAATTCTGTGAAAGTATATGTTCTTCTTCCTCATACTCACAGTTCCTCAATTAGGTGCACAATGGAGAAATGAGTCCAGGTACACCGGCACAATATGATATGATGCATGTTAAAAAGAATGGCTGTTACGTTCATGTGCAATGACAATCCACTGTTACACTACTGCAAGTGCTATTCCAGTGTTTCTGTATGGGTAAAAAAGAAATCCAGTGAAGCTGTGATTTGATTAGCTACACACCCATGTGTACCATTTTTACTGGTTTCCAAACATGATGCTCAACGTTAACCTTGAAGAAGTCTATCAAAGAACTCACTTAGTACTCTTAACCTTTGTGGCTGTTTAGTCTGCCTCCCTTTTATCGCTCGCTCACGTTTTAAACGTTCCCTCCGGATAAAATCATTTCCCACCTTCTGCAAAAGTGAATGAAGCGGGAAAATGGAAGACTCAAGCGCCAGGAGTGGAAAGGGAAAAGAGTAAAATGACGAGAGGTGATGCTACAATGGACAACGAGAGGGAGAGCTACAAAGTCAACAAGCTTCTCTCTGGGGGAAACAAAGCTCCATCTCAATATTCAACTCTCACTTCTAAGCCCAAGCATGAAAGATGTGTTCATTTCCATTCCCATTACAAGCCTCAGATTTATTTCAATAACATGGGCACACTCTTTAGAGCTTGCAAATTGCAGCGCCAAACAGTGTCAGTGGCATTTCAAAGGCAGCCAGAGAGTGTCTGATGGTATTCTAATGTTGTCAGGTTTGGGGAAGGGGGTTGTTCAGAAGAGAGCATGGTGAGCTGGCAGCTTTGAAGTCAGACAACAATGACAGAGCGCCACTCGCCCCGCTCCGGCGTCAACGCACGCACACATCCTTTCTTCAGAGTGCTGGCTTATAGGGTTGAATTAGCTGCATGTGACATGGATTAGGGTAACCAAAATCCCTCACTCATGATGTAGGAGTCGAGTTAGAAAAGGGCTGCAACTGTCTTAGGTTTCACGTTTATGTTCATTCCAGGAAAAAAAAAAACAAAACTCCTGGGAAGTTTCTGAAAAGTTTGGTAATGCTTTAGCCAGCATCTCTTGTAATATTTAAAAAGATGTATAATCTCCATGGAACTCTTTGACGGTGCACCATGTTTATGACAGTTTGTTAAAAGTCCCTTCCCCAAATTTGTTTTTGCTGCCCCTCCCTCAGCCCCGCCACTCTCCCCCAACAGCAGCGTAGTAACCTTTCCTGTTTCTTTTATTTAAAAAAGAAAAAGAAAAAAGAGGTAAAACTGGGCAAATTTTTGCAGAGTGATTAACGCTACTGCTTTACAGCAATGGGACAAAGCGGTAGAAAATGAAAGAATGAATGAAATGAATTAATTAATCTAATTATTGAAGCATTGCAAATATTTTTCCATGTTTAATTTGCTGCCGTTTCTCTATTTTTCTCTTTTTTGAGCTGTTTTGCTGTAAAATAAGCCGTATTTTGCAACAAAAAACCCATGTCCTTTGTGTGTTTCCTTGGTCCTTCCTAGTTGACATCAGTGTCAGCCAATAGGAGCGCTCCTTTTTACTGGAAGCAAGCTGTGATTGGCCAAAATCAGCTGTGGGCTGATCATTCTCATCTATTAAAATCATTCATTTTAAAGCCTTAATCAAGTCTTAAGGTCTCATGTTTTCACAGATGATTCCTGTTACAATAAGCTTTAGGGGATTAAACTGTCAAACTAAATGCAACAGTAAATAAATAAGATAATGGACTTTTAATCGATCCTATCTACTGTTGAAAGCCTTTGACCGATCCTTTTAATGATTTTATGAAGACATGCTGGGACTGCATGCAATAAACTGTTGAACATCAATATGCACCATCATTTGCATCAACATGGAGTGCTCCCGATGTATTAGAATGAGGGCCACTGACCAAATATATATTACACCAAGGGAATGAAAGGCAAAACACACAAACATGCATGAATGAATGAGTGAATGTATACTTTTTCATCCACTTTCACTTTATATTTAGGCACTAGTCCCTGTTTAAATGTGAAATGTATGAATGATTTGTTGGATACTGTGGTATATGTTGTTGTGTTTTATGTCAAGGGACTATGAATGTAAATTAGCTGTATGCTCACTTCGGCACATTTACACATGTATTGTACTGGTGTTCATTAATGTGCATTGTCCCTTTCAAATAAAATAAATAAATAAAATAAAATATAATAAATAAAACATATTAACTCATCCAGTATTTTTCACTTTATGTTACTCCAGTGTAAATTTGACAAGCTTTCAGCAAGGTAATGTCACTTATCTAATCTGTAATGCAACAACACCATTAACATAACTAACATCACAACCCTTTACACAAAAACCTAATTTTCTTTACTCAACTCCCACTAATGAAATATCAATAATGTTCTGTCAGCAACACATATTGGATTTCTTCTCTCTTTCCCTGTCAGGTACTAAAGTTTTCCTTTGAGGTCTTTTCAAGACAATTTTCTGTCTTGTAACTAAATGTCAAGTCTGTATGATGGGAGAGATGGGAATCAGAGAAGTAATCTCAAAGGTGGCAGCATGGGTGTGTTTGAGCTGATAGCTGCCGTGTCTAACCAGACGGAGTGTGCCGGCTTTATTGAAAAGGCTCAAGAGCACATGCTTCTCAAATAATCACCTGGCATTAGAGAGGGGCTGCTTTTGAAAATATATTTATGTCCTCAATAGCTATTCGCCCTGGTGTTTCCTATCTCACAATGTTGTGGAAGTGCCATTATTGGGATTCAGTGGCAACAGGCCTCGGGCTTTTCATCTTGCAAGATAACAGTATGAAGGGGGTTGCCAACGTGGGGGTCCGACAAACAAATCTTTCATCTAGGGTTTAACGGATGATTAGGACCCCCCACCTTCTGCTTTTCTGTCACTCCATTCAATCCAATCATGCCACATGTTGGATTTCAAAGCTTCAGGTGAGGTGCACAAAATAAGACTTGTTAGCAAACCATGGGGTATTTTTTTATGTCTTTCACAGTTGGACAAATGGATGCCTAATATGTTCATGAATGTGTGTTGATCTTTGTCAGTATCATGTGTTAATGGATGACGAATTTCACAGCAATACTAGTCCACAGAACCAATCTGTGTAACAGAGTTAGATTTTTGCAAATTCCTTCCAGAAGCAAAAACAATTCTTTTGTGATGTTATTAGATTAGGCCTGAAAGACATTGCTTTTTAACAATTTACAAGTGTTTCTGCAAAATAACAGCACATTTTGTTATAGGAAAGAGGTGTGAAAATACAAGACCTTAAGTTGTCATCTAGGTTTTACTATCAACTTTATTAATAGATGAGGATGTTAAGCACATACCTGAAGCGTTGACAACAGTCATATGCTTACTTGTGAAAAATAATGCATTCACAAGATGTTTAAGAAGGCGAAGACATGGATCTAACACTAAACAGAAGTTTATGGTAAGCTTGAAAGTTTGGTTTGATGTAATGTATTTTGCTTTGGTAAACTGCTCCAGTTTTACTCTTTACAACAGAAAAGCAGGAATCTGTTTTTTGGGTTAGGTGGTGAGGTTGGGACCGGGATGGAAAATGTAATACTGGGTTGTGACGCTTTAATAGTCAATCCAGTAAATGGTGTATAAAATAAAGTGTGTCTTTATCTCTTCCTGGGAGCAGGTGGATGTTTTTATCCATATAGCTGTCTGTTGGGTGCTGCGTTAATTACTGTGTCCACAAAGAAGCCAATGTTTACTGAAGCGTATAACAGCTTTTTTATTCATCTTTGATGATGGCAACAGTTCAGCAAAGCCTCAACATCAAAACACATGAAAAGAAATGGTATTTAAATATGGTATGAAAGAAGCCGTTCCCCCATTCTTATTTGTTTCTGAAAATCACTCTGTAGAAGGGAACAGACAGCTAATTATTAAGATGTAGTTCACAAGGCGATGAAATGCCACTGTCAACTCAGCCTAGATCCATTGTTTGCATTTTACATTTTATAATTCTAAAAAATTATTTACTCGTGTTATAGATTGTATGGGATCCCAAGCTCAGAAATGTGCACAAGCTGCTTATGATAAGCTGGCACTTACAAAAAGATCAGTGGCTGGCGGCTTAGCAGCTCAGTTGAAGTCATTCTACAAACTGTGTGCTGTTGTAGAGACAACACAGCTGCCATCCTTCACTGCACACATGAAGACACTGTGTTTGGTGGTGTGCTCTCATACACCACGGCTGCACTGAGGCATGTGATCACTTGGTGTGTGTCACCTCTGAAGCTCTTTGTTGTCACAGTCAACATGTACATCACTGTTTATTATTATAGTCAACTCAACAGCCAGCACATACATTTTGGTTATTATTTGATTATAGTGGAAAAAGTGCAGGGCTGTGCTTGTTATTGACTGAGTTACAGCTCATCCACCTGACCTGTTTGAGAATGCCAGGACACCAACACTGATCATCACAAAGCCACATAGAGTATGTGCATCGTAACAGCACATAACACAGGTTTCAGAGGTCTTAGAGGACTCTCATTAGCTGCAAACAGCAGAGGTTTACAGACAAACAAAACATGCTCAATCACACACCAGGTGAACTGTCTCCTGGTCAAATAAACAGGCTGTTAGGCATGGTCTCACTTGTGTTTATATATATTTTAGCTTGTGTGAGTGTGTGTGTTAAACAGTGGCATTGTCATATGAATCAGATTTCAAGTGTTTTTGCTGTAGAAATGTATGTATAAAGACATTCCTTATCAATTTATGTAAAATATGAACACAGAACAACAACTCCTTCTAGAGGTGTTTTAGTTGACTTTTCATTTCTCATTTCACACGGCCATTTCTCTTCATGTTGATTGTCCAAAAAGTTAGAGCATGTTTATTTCTCAGTAAAATGCCTCAGTGCAAGTTTGAGAAGTTGCTCAGGGAACACTAAGACACTTCTCACCTCAGTGATGCCTGCAGTGTGCTTGAGTTCAGCTTTTAGTTATTAGATGTTATTATTCATGTGAAGCATGGCTGTAGTGTTTGCAGTTTCATCACAACTGCAAGCACTGTGTATCAGCATTGTTCCAGATGATGATCTTTTAGTCCCTTTAGCCAGGCAACGCTAAATTGGTTGTTGTCTAACTAAACATTTAGTTAATCATTTTTAACTAAACCCACAGCAAATGCCATCTATCTGTGTGCTTTTTGTGGTGTTACTAATTTAGATACTTACACCACACCAAAAGCCTTGACAAAAACAAGCAAGCAAGCACAAAAAGAACCTTGGGCTTATTAGATTTTAACAAGGTTTGCTGAGCATCTTTTCTCCACTGTAATTGCAACATGCATTTCCCCTGACGGGCTTCAGCACTTTTGTCTACAATCACGCAGATTCATCAGGATGCAAACAAAGTCACAGACAGACTCTTAACGCATTTGTCGCTCATCTACGGTGAAGAAACAGGAAACAAAATGCACAGATTCACAAGCTCATTACTGCCAGCAGCGATGTACTATACAAAAAGGCTGATGATGACAGATGATGACAGGAAATAGCACTGCACACATCCTGACAGACAAAATATGTACTTGTGCTCTAACATGTAAGCATTCTAAGCATTGTTCTAAAGCTAAGGAATATAATCAAAAAATGTTCCATTAAAACTGATTAATTAAAGCATTGAGCTACTGAGCCCATTACTTTGAAGGGGTTTCAAAGGAAAGAACTGGAATGTAGCACAGACAGTAAACATTGTGCAGTAAATGTTTAGGCCTACAGGCTTGTGCTTTGAAGTTGCACATTCCAAGGTTACACCTGCTTTAATATGAATTCATTTAAATTTCTATTTCAAAACCCATCATGCCTCTGCTCACCATCTTTTTATGTGTGAATGTAAATGTAAATGCATCAGCGTGTCTACACTGTAGAGATCCCCCTCAAGCCTGGTTTGACAAGGTTAACCACAGCACAGTTAGCACACAGCACAAATAAATCAGTGTTTGTCAGGGAGCCACGGTTATACTTCTGCAGTGGTCAGATATTGTGTTGCCCCTTCATATAACTGAGCTCATACCCATTCTTAAGTATGGAGCTTTCATTATTTTGTGTGGAAAAAGTTGTATTTCCACCACAGTCTAAGTTGCCTGCCTTATTCTACTTCTGTTGTTACTTTGAAGAAACAAACAAAGTAACAGCAAGTAACCAAACTATTCTACGATATTAAGTTCTATAATTGGAGGAGTAGATTTGATGGAGCAAGTGATCAAGTGAGGAATCTAAACCCACTCTTAGACAAGCCAACAAGCACAGCTTACATCTAGGCCTTAGCAACTTTAGTTTCCAAATGAAAGACTGAGTCGAGTTTTATTGGAGCCAGAAGTCTCACTATACAGTACCCAATGGATGACTCAGTGAGTGTGCATCTGTTAAGGCTGAATGCACAGTATTAGAAGAGATGCCAGATGGCACATTAGACACCATGTATATATTTGTGGGTGCTTCCTGCCTCCAATATTACATTTTTCTAAAGTGGCTTGAAGTGCCAGTGCACCTGTAGCATGTGAAAATAAGATCAGGTGTGTTTTAAAGGTGTGTTTTGAACTGAGCAGAGGAGGGAATATTTGCCAAGCCATTTAACAGACAAGCAGGAAGAAGCAGAACGATGGCTGCCAACTGGAGTAACAGCCAAACATGTCCATCAAACAAGTGAGGAAATGCGCCAAAAGACACACAACTACGTTCACACAGAAAATCCATAAACAATCATCATTTCTGCACCAGCTGACACCCAACTTCACACATGCACCCAGTGACGCACTGAGGCAGATCAATAGGCTTTCAAAAAGCCAGCAACACCCAGGTTCAGCCCTGAGGCTCAGGTCAAGTTTCTCAGCACTTTCTCTGGCCACTCATGAGGAGCCATGCTGGGCTCTGGGCCAACAGCCAAAGACAAAAAAGTAACAAGAGAAGAAAACTTTTGACACAAAGTAATTCTGTCACAAGTGTGACAGCCCCCATCATTATCTGCTTAGAGAGTGCACAGTTCACTTGGAATGTCTAGCACGAGGCCTTGTTGAAGTATGGCTTTGTTGGTGCACTCACAAGTGCAATGTCAAGGATTTTGAGCTTCAACTCTTTTTATCATTTAGCAAGGTTGCTGTAGTCAGGATGGCACCTTTAGTCACTACAAGTCAAGCTAAAAAGGAATTTTCTATATTTTTTAAACCCTTTATTTCATATTTTCTGCTTCAGCATTCAGAGAGCATCAATAAAAAGTATATGAAAATGAAAACTCAATAGACTTGCTAAATTTGTCAATCTGTCAACACATAATAAAAGAAAAATTGGTTTTACATAAACATTATTGGATTCTGTGTTCAAGTTCCTTGATTGTTTCACAGGGAGAAATTATAAAGTTATTTTGCAATAAATGTTGCATATGGCACATTTACATGAAAAAAAATAAGGAAATGAAGATGAACAAGTAAAATAAATACATACACTCTGCGCAAAATTACTGCAAGTGTTAAGCACAGCAGCCTGAAATCTGAAAGTTTACTGAGCACAAGACTAGAATTATACTGGACTTAATGAGGAAAAAGTCACTTGATACTGATACGAAACATATGAGCAGAAAAGAATACATAATGGCTCATGTTACTTTTATTTTAATTTTGTCACATTTAAACCAAAGAAAGTTCTGAGTGTCATCAGTTTCTATTTCAGTTCTTTCTGCAAATATTCAGGTCGTTGTTACGAGCAAACAGGTATTCTAAAAGAACAGTAAACAAAAGCCTGCCACTTTGCCGTCACTGTTTTCCTGCATATTTTAAAATTGTTTTAACTGCATATTGCACAGAAAGGAGGACAGCAGAGTGAAAAGGGCCATGAAATAATGAGGTGCACATGCTTGGTTTCTTTTTGGCACATTTTAGAAGTGTAACATTTTATAGGGTATGTTGTCCTCTACAGCGGCTTCCATCAGAAAATAAATATGCCATAACAAATTACTCAAGCCCTAATAATAAATAAAAATAAAAGCCATAACAGCCATATCATCAGTTTGTTATTATTATTTATGTATTAATCCCAAAAATGTGTTTGAGTCCTAAAACACATCTAAATAGATTTGTGTTGGATCATTCAATTTTAATACAAGAGATTTGTGAAGCTGAGACATGTCCTTTTTTATTGCAGAAAAATATAGTACTAGCAGACCTTGAACCATTCTTTTTACATTTTTTTATATTTTAAACTCCAATCAAGTCGCTGTGTGGCGGTTTCCCAGCTGAAGCAAACGTCTCTGACTGCTGAGTCTGATCATTTTAGCCCATCACTTTCTTTCAAAATCAAGATGTACCAGTGTCTGGTTATAATAACATAATATTAATCTTGACAGTTTATATCTGCTTGCCAAAACTACCTCTTTTAGTTCATTCAAAGCTGCAATTAAAAACATGATGTTACTAATTGATGAACACTCTTAGTCAACAGCCCGCTCTGAATTAAACATGTGGAGTTTATTTTTTATTCCAGGAGTGCCATCAGTTATGTTTGTTAGACTTTCAAGCAGATGTAGTGCAATTTGCATCAGAAATGTAAATGACTTCCCTGTTAAGTAGGTTAGGCACAGCTGACACATGAATATAGGAAGGAAGCGAGTTTGATCTTCTCCGGAGTATGACAGCCAGTTTAAGAAATGGGAGACCAAAGAAACTCTAGGGACTGAGTACATCAAACGAGTGCCAATAGCAGTGGGACTACAGATGGAGACTTGGCTCGGCGGCCCCCGTGCCCTGATGCCCTGTGATTGCAGCCTCTGTAGACACCCTCTCAGGCCCGGTCCAGTTGCCAGTGGCAGACGCCAGTTCAACGCCAGATGTTTTAACAAAAAGGTGATATCAAAGGAGCATATCTGCCATCTCTGTCTGAGTGCAAAATCACAGAAAAAGATTGTTGGAAGTGTGATCAAATCAAAAGCTTTTAAGCACAAGCTGGTCACCTAATTTAATAAAAAAAAGAAAAAAAAAGCCAAACATGCTTACCAATATGATTTTATAAATGTATTATCTATATATCTAAATATCTTTCTGTATTGAATATTGATGCATAAGTCTAACACATCTTAAATTTGACCCATGGTATAACAAACTATGCATGTCTTCTGCCCCACAAATGTTAGCATTAGCAGTTCTATTCTGGCCGGTTTGAGGTTACACTAATGCTATGCCCCTTTGCTAAAAAAAAAAAAAAAAACAACCTACAGGATTAAATAAATGACTGCAGATATAACTAAAACCCAAGCAAGTCATTTCCGTCTAATACATTTATCAAAAAAGCACATGGCAGGCAACATGAAGTATTTATGAACTTACTGACGATTTTGCAGCCAACAGCTTTTTCCTATAGCTTTACCAACTACTCATCTGAAGTAATCCCACCCACTTCCATCGCAGCCTCCCTGACCAGCATCTTCTAGCAGCCTCCAGTCACAAGTTGACCTACATAAAGGTAAATGTAGCCGTAGGTGATGTGCATCCACCAGGGACCGCCTAGACTCTTTATCATCTCACTGTTTGTACACACGCTCACCTCTTAGACAAACACTAGACCCATGGCCCACATATACATTACATGTAAGCTTTAATATTGTATACAGAAACCCCCTCCCATACAGTGCACACACACGGCTGTACACATACTAGTAATGGCCGCTCCTGTAATTACACTCATTTGTCAAAAGCTGCCCTTGATTTATGGTCAAATTAAAAATACACCGGAAAGGAAGCTTCAGGTCCGGGTGACTCAGGCAGCAGAGGGTGATTAATGCTACGCCATTACAACCGTGAGAGTGGCATGATCCGAATATGCGCCCTGCCACGCGGAGAGAGAAGCCGCTGAGAACACCTATCCACTCATCCAATATGGCAGGTGACAGCGGAGGTGTGGGCAGGAGCTCGGGTGGCGCTGAGTGGGGGTGGGGGGTGTTCAGGGGAAGTGGGAGGTTGGAACGGCCAAATTTAGAAAGTGGAGCAACAGTGATTGGGGCTCTGCTGCTCTTAAAAATGAAGCTACATATAGTGTAAAAAAAAAAAAAGCCTCAATCCATCTCCATGCAAATGTAGGAATAAATATGCAATTAAAAAGGTAATTATACTTTCATAAATAATCATTTTCCGGAGGGCTTGAATTGTTTAGAGTATGGCTGTTCAATGAAATACGACTGCTTACTGTCAAAAAGTTCTGCCTTAGAGATATGGTTAAGAAATGTGTTCAAAGCAGTGCAGGGCATAGTTCAAGAAAGCAAAGCTTGGTGGTATCTTTGATTGACAGAACTGATTGATTTATCTTTAAGTTTCAAATATAACTGCTGTAAATTAAAGCTCCACTACCTGATTTTCTTCGTCCCGCCCCCATCTCAGATTCAACCCACCCCCAAAAGCGGCCTGCTATTAAAAAAATAAAACTGGACCAATTTTTCCTCCG
Organism: Rhyacichthys aspro; assembly: GCA_036850595.1. Classification (NCBI taxonomy): domain Eukaryota; kingdom Metazoa; phylum Chordata; class Actinopteri; order Gobiiformes; family Rhyacichthyidae; genus Rhyacichthys; species Rhyacichthys aspro. The sequence continues at coordinate 10,838,990 of CM072153.1, forward strand.
CAAAATAATAATACATTTCACCAAACTGAAGTTTAGAGTTTAGCATTAGCTTAGCTGCAACTTAAGTGTCAGCACACGTTAAACATTGTGAGTTTTTTGGTTTTTGTTATAATAAACTGATTGCCTTTATATTATACTATTTGGGGTTTAAACTATTTTTCCAACTAGAAAAAAAAATATCTGGTATCTAGCCAACTTACTTTAAATTGCTATTAGTGGTGGCTGTAAATAATGCTGCATATACAACTGCAGTGGTTTCATTCACACAGCAAGTGCTGCAGACTTTGATCCAAGAGCTTACCAGAAAATGAATGAGACAATATTACCTTTTTTGGCACAAGACCAAAATGTGCTACTCTATTTCCATTTTTGACAATTCAGTCAAACATTGAACAGCTTAGCTCCACTAAAGGAAAAAAAGAACAAAATGGTGACACAAAAAGAGTAGTATTTGAGTTATTTGAATGCACCATTAAAGAAATAATCATGGCTCACGGGTGGGTTATGGATGAAACATGCCCCAAAGCAAAATACTTGGAGTTGGAAAGTCAGCAAAGTTCATCACCGAAACCTGGAAAGCATCAACCTAGTATTAACGAAGCAAAACATAAAACAGACAAGAGCCTTATCCCATTTGTCCAATTTATCTAAAACCACTAGGCTATACAAGAACTCAAGCAGTATTAAATTGCCTTTGTGATAAAGTCAGAGGAAACACAGGCGAGAGATGAGAATGGTGCCAGTGATCAGGTCTTAATATGCTTCAGGCCCGGTGCCAGACATCCACACACTGCTGCTACACACAAAAACGTTAAGTCTGACTGAGAACAAGTCAAGAGGGCCATTTTCATTTTTTAAGTGTGAAGCAATGCTTAATCAAGGACTAGAGGGCTTCTGTGTTTTGGCAGTAATGATGTCACAGAGGTAAAATGTTGCACTGTAGGAGATAGATAAGGTCCTTCTCTTCTTGACATTTTATCAGCTGTCAATGCGATATTCCCCGTAGCTTGACATGAGCACCATAAAAACAGACTTCCACCTAAGGTTTGCATAAATTATTGATCCAGTGTCTATTTTATAATGACCACCGCGAAAAGGCTAAGTTCAGTCGCAGGGCATTACGAAGTTCTGAAGTGCCATTATTTCTGACAAGCTGCCAGGTTAGCGACAGCCAAGTGCATCAGCTTTACTGCCACCTCCGAGAAGGCCACAGCCAGCCAGAAGACAAACAGCTCACAAAAGTAAGGTAAGATATAACACCTTCTCAAAAATCAATGCGCCTCATTGCTGTTAATCTCCGCTTTGTGGCAGACCCTGCACAGAGTCGGAAAAGTTTCAAAGTTTAAATAATTAAAGATTGAAGTTGGCAGAACTTGGCACCCAATGTATGCCTCACTAAAAGTCATTAATTTTCTGACTGGTTTCATCATAGAGCTTGATCCTTTAATGAATTATTTTTAGCAGCTAAGATTTAAGAGCTTCCATTCTTTACGTGGTCAATTCAAATCCATTAAAATTCAATCAATTGGAACGACTTTGGTTACCTCTGAGATGATGTAAGACCTTAGCAGGGTTCTTACTTTCAGTGGCTGAAAGATGACATAATTACATTTTATTAGCATCCATGAAGATACTGTGTAGAATCTTACATTTTACATTTGATGAAAGTGATTCTAGATTTAAGCCAGGGTACAGTTCTGTCATTTCTTTATTTGTCTGATGTACAGACAACTTCACACCGTCTGGAGGCTGGTTCCATTCTTTGATTGATTAGAATAAAAGGTATTTTAGGTATTATGCTGTTTTTTAGGCAGCTGACCTAAGCAGTTGAAGTGTGGGTCATCTGCTGCACACAAAGCTGAACTAATTTTGAGCAGTCTTGTTAACCATTTCAAATACAAGTCAAATATTTGAGACCTTTATTTAATTATCAAAACTCAGCATGTATTTGCTAAGAATATGACAGTGATGATACTGAGGTTTTTTTGGTCAAGGACCTTTAGAGCTTCATTATACAGGCATCTTAAGAGTTTTAGAGAGGTTTCATTGGCATGAGACCAGCAGCAGATGCAGTAAGTAGCAATACATTATTGATGCTTCATCTGTGAGACAGTTTCTAATGTGTCAAAAAGTAGAAATATTGTATTTTACTGAGCTACATATTTTCTTGATATGCCTTCAGACATGATTTTTGCGTAGGGCCTGATTTTGTTTTCCTCACATCTTCTAGTTTTTGTCATCCACAAAGAATAAAGAAATGCAGACTTGGGCTCTTTTGAACTCCTTGCACCTTAATGATTTTTAACTGAGTTTGGAAGAAAACCACTCTTATAACTCCTATTGGTGATATCCCCATATACCCACACAAACAAAGACTAAGAAGGATCTCAGCTGGAGTGATTTTTGATTGACAGCTAACTGGTTGGGTCATGTGGCTTTGTTTGGTTGCAATTATAACAAGAGGGCTAAAGCAGCAGAGATAGAGTGACAGTATCATGTCGACTACAAACCATGATTATCTGCACATTTGCTGCCTCAGTTTGTCAGGTCTGGCCCTTAGCCAAGATGGATGTCCTTGAACCTCCGGTCTGCGCCAACAGGTATCTCCCTGGCAGACCCCTCCCTCGGCTGGTAATTACACAGGAGGTCTACAGCAGGTGGCACAGGGCTCAGCACATTTCCATAAATCTGCATGTGACACTGGGGCTGGCTGCAGCCTCTGGCAGCCACATGAATCACATTCACACTCAGCACACTATTTGTTCAAATTGAACAAAATGGATGGCAGTGAGAGAAGATGGTAACAATGTGCTCTCTGTGAATATGTGAACACTGGAGTATTATGTGTGCCAAGAATAGTCCGTTTTTGACGAGAACATGTTCACACAGTACTACATGTGCTATAAGACAGGCTTTGAGTTCTTGCTGATCTTTTTAATTCTGAGTGTAAGATCAGAACTTTGTTAGAGCATGTTGGATCCTTTGTGTTGGAGTGATAATAGCAAACTTGAGGATGGCAACGTTCTAGAATATCAGGCATTTGCTCCAGTCATGATCTTTCCTCTCTTGGAGAAGATGGGGTTTAAAAAAGTAAAGCAGAAACACTGTGTCCAGCATCTAACTACAACAAATATAAAAATAAAGAGTATAATTACCCAGTATAAACATGTTTACATAAATCCGCAGATGCAGTAGTATGTGGTGCATGTGGATGTGATTGTGTTCAGGACCATAACAGTTGGGTCCCCCACGGTGCAAGATGTTTGTGCTGACAGGAGCATATTGAAGGTAATGAAAGCGTTCTGTCGGCCTGGAGCGAGCACTAAAGCAGAACTGAGTTCTGTCTTCAACTACATGCACCGCTGAACCTCCAGATGACAAAATGCTTCACTGGCTGACCGAATCAAACACAATAACGCTGAAAAAGGACCACACCAAGATTGAAAGAAAAATGTTCAGATTTGTCATATGTTGCTATCAAGGTAAAAAAGTAATTCAGAATGGGAAAATCCTTCTGTGGAGTGCACTGAGCCTAAAATTACATTTCAAATCCCACACTTTAAAGAAATAAACACCTTATTATTGTATGCAAATGTTACGTTTTATCAGTGAGCTAGGTAATAACTACTGTATGTCATGAACACTGGTGAAATGATGAAACAAATAGACTATAATAAGCAAGAGCCTAATGGTTATAAATTCAACATTAAACGACAGACTGCAACAGAAATTATACCTCTAGTGGATTATACACATTTCTTTGTGTTGCATCACGGTGTTCAAACACAACAGCAATTGTACATTTAGTTAATTCTTGTTTGTAAAAATGGAGAACCAGTAGGCCAATGAACCAGGATGGTGAAGCATGAGACAGGCCCAGAGGAAGACTGCCAGCCAGCACATATTACTGCTGATTCCTGTGGAGACTAGAGCTGTGCTGCTCGCCTCTGTCCCAGAAGAACACAGCACACCAACGAGTTGTGGCAGCACTGAGGGAAGAGACTGGAAACTGATACTGCTGTGTGTGTGTGAATACCACTGCAGGAGCCTGTGGGGAATGGGACATGCGATTTTAGTGGCAAAAGAGTGCAGACTACTTTCAGACAAGCCAACAGAAGACCAGGAGCCAGATTTACTCAGCTGCTATGTTTCATGTGAGGAGCTTTTGCAATTTTGTGGCAAGGAGTAGTCTATTTAGCTGCAGATTTACTAAAACTACAGAGGGATCTGAGCACAGACAGCAGTATGCTTATTTCTTCCACTCAGTAACGCAGCATAAAACAGCACTGTTGCTTTAAGAACACATAATCATCTTCAAAAACTCAAATAGTATGTGCAGATTTAAAAATCACACAGGTGATCATTGCTCATGCTTGTATTTTGTGTGTGGTTCACTACACTGAAACCTACAGGCTTTGATAGAATTAATAAACATTGTGGAGTACTCTCAGCTGATCTGGCTGTATTCCAGTGCAAAGCAAGGCTAGAATGCAATCAGCAACCATCATTCATCTAAAGATGATAAAGTGCCCTTGTTCATGTTACCAATATCAGATAAGTCATTTATCGCAGCTAATAAATCAGCCTCAGAAACAACTTGGTAAGCCAGAGTCATTTTCATGTTGAGTCACTTTCCTAGACTCAGAGCAATGGAGATGAATTTTTTATATCTAATGAGTATCTAGCTGTGTCAGGACCACTGTTGTTGCTTAAGGAGAGTTTCATAATAGTGACAAGGCCACAACTCAGGCAAATGAACACACAGTGCATGTGAAGTAAACTGAGCAGTCTAAAGCTGCCTTTGGGGACAGAACAGAAAAGATAAAAAAAAAAAAAACCCTGGTTATTACCATTCAATCAAAGGAGAATTCATCCACAGACACAAATTGTGTTGTCGCTATTTTGGTACAAAATATCTCTTATTTAGAAAAAAGATTCTAATGAATTTTAACACCTAAGCCAAACCTTGCATAGTGGCAGAAACACTGGCTTTTGTTAAACGCTGCCCTTCAAATTCTCTGAAAAAGAGCTAAATGGTAGAGGAAGTCTGTGACATCTAAATACTGCAGAGTTCAGTTTATTGTCAACAAAATATACAAAGGAATGCTCATTTTAACAGAGTTATAAAACACATGTAAGAAAAAATAAATCACCTACATAATAAACTGTGCAGCCTTCTCATCCTTTTAAACTTTTCTATTGAATTAGCTTGAGGCAATGTGTCTTAAATGTATGAAGAAATGCCTGACAGACTTCTGGGAGTTCAAAAGTACAAAACATTTAGTGGTGATGTTGAGTTGTATTTTTGACTGACCTTGTAGGAGGGACTGGCCTTTAAGGAATGGTCCAGTGTAAGCCACCTGGTAGTGTTTGATCTGAAAACCAGGTACACAGCCCTCATGGCCTCCATCCTCTTGGCCACCCACACATGTGACCTGGCACAGAAAGAACAATGGAATATTAGAAGGCTTTCCAAGTCAACATTTCAATACAGAATAATAATGAAGACATATTTCGTACAACCAAGTTCTGATGAATCAGTTTTATTTGAAAGGTTCTTTAACCAAAAAAGGCAGACAACTTACCACATATAATTATAGATATACATATGTAACATTAACAGTCCCATAATAGGATGCAGTCAGACACTTAATGTAATAATGTAATGTATGATATATAATGTATCATAAAAAATGTGAAATACACTGTCTATTCTGTGCTACACTGGCCCCTCCTGCACCAGTCACTACAGCTCCTACACCTCCTCCCTGGGCCTGGGCCTTACTGAAAATATGCAACCATCAATATTTTTCACACGCGTTCAGTCAATCAAGTCTTTTCCTCGCATGCTCGACACACCACAGCATAAATGAGAAAAGTGAACAAAGCAAACTCCAACACATCTGTGGCCTGGGCTTTGTAAATATTTATTGTAGATGTGTTGTTAACTCCCCGCCATGTCCCAGTGGAGGACAGCGATGCTCTAAGCTCAAGCTGACCCCATGGCCTGGGTGTAGCCATGGCATGCCGGTGCCTCTTGTGTCTTCAGTTTGTGTTCCTGACGTGGTCAGTAGGAGTTCTGCAGCCGCCCAAAACACTGGTTACAACTGAAGCCCAAATAAAAAAAGTCTGCACTTTATAAAGGATAAAGGTAAAAGCTCTTGGAACAGCCTGTGTTATTCTTGGGGATAAGTGAAAAGTAAGCTCTGTCAATGACACAAAGTATAGTTGTAAATATCAACACTGTTTTAATTGACAGTTTCCAGAATGAAGCATGTGCAGGTAGGTTTAGATGAAAAGCTCTTTACATTGATATTATTAAGTGAACTACAGTATTTCACATGTGACAATCAAGGGAGTTCATGTGTTTGTCCCTGTGTGAATGATGAATTAGTGTTGGCAGACTTTCAACCAGTGAAGTCATTACACTGTATGCTGTGTCCCTACAGAGTAATCACTGCACCCAGGGGTCTTTTCGCCCGTTTGTGTCAAGATGTTAATTCAGTTCTCTCAGTGGGCTGTCTGACATGGCGGGACGTGATGCTTGTTGGTGTTTGGAGTCAATCAGTTTGAGTAAAGGGACGAAACACTAAAGAGTACACAGAGGCACAGACAATGTGCTTTGGAGCAAATGCACTCACATGGTAAATTAACATACACATGCACAGCCTGCAGGACTAAACAATGCAAAAAAAAAAAAAAACTATGTTAATGCCATTTAAAGAGGTGACTCACAGTAGGGCAATGAAAGCAGTAAGGCAATGCAAAGGACAGTGTTGTTAGTAAATGGCTTCATTAAGTGAGTTCTATTCTTCTATTCTCAACAGCAACCAGTTGGTTGACAGTAAACTAAATGTAAAGTGCACCTTCTTAACCAGGAACAAGTGAAGAATTTATTTTAATACAAGATGGCCATCAGTTCTTCATTTCCAGTGTATTTGTGTGTGCATGAAATTCAAGTGGATTGCTTTCACTTCATATTTGAATACCAATATGCATTTCAGATAATTACATTTAGACTCTCTTATTACACATCCTTACATATCCTCTTATATATAAATGTAAAGCATTCCAATTTAAGCGAAACACAACACATTTTTTGCTTGTCGGTCAGTTTCCTTTTCTTCAATTAAAATCCACTGCACAGAAACAAAAAGACAAGTTCTTTACTATTCTGCCCTATGTTTATATCTTTAAACAACACAAATAAACATCTGTCTTAAATATTGTGCATCCATACTATAATAAATCAAGTCCATACTATAATAAATCAAGTCCATACTATAATAAATCAAGTGGGAAATCCAAGGCTGAGTCTTGTAGAAAAGAGCTTGACAGAACAGGAAAAAAGAGCAAGCTTTGACATCTCTTCCAAAAGCAAACCCTTGTCTTCAAGATATGTTTACTTCCCCAGGGAGTCTAATGACAGCCATTAATTGATTTCTGCAGTTGCTTGTCTGCCTGATGTCTTTGTGAATACATTGTTGTACTGCTGTGATTGGCTGGGTCTAACTTTGCCACAATGGAACACAGGGATTACCACCACAGAGCCGTGAGAGGGAAACAAAAGCCCTGGGTGCACGGCAACAATATCTTTCCAGCAGACACAATTACCATGCTCACGCTACAGCGTACCCACACTAAATTGGGTATTGTGTGGCGTCTTAATGAGATGATCGACACGGAGCCAGGGAGATAAATAAATCTGTAAGCATTTAGTGGCATTTGTGGACAAATAGAGACAGAGCAGTGCAAAATAAAATCAACAAGATAAAGGGCAAGAGAAGAGCACTAGGGAAACTTGTCTTGGTGGCTCACCTGGTAGAGTGTGTACCACTGGACAGACCCATACCTGTCACTTTGAAAATGAAAAATAATTCATATAATTTTTATCTAAACACTTAACAGACTGAACTTTAGAGTGTCATAAATCCTAGACGTGTGGGCTGTGATATATCTTTATATTTGTCCAGGTCTCCAAGCAAACACAAATTATACAACTTTTACATTACAGACAATATCAGTAAAATGCGAATAGATCATCTTCAGACCAAGAATTACCTGGAGTATATTTATAACTAAGACAAAAAGGCAGACAAATGGAAAAACAGTCCCAAAGAGAGAAAGATCCAGAGGTTGGATTGGCTTCAGATAGATTGGTTTGCTTGGGGGAGAAATAAATAAAGCTACCTATCGACAAGCACTTTGAGAACAGGTCTTTAAGTTTATGTTGGCTCTCCAAATGCAGCCTGCAATACTCAATAAGGAGAACAGATCCATACACATTAGCTCCAGCATTTAGGGCGCGCCATCCCCCTGCGAGCTACACTCATTGGACAAGGAAGCAAGAATTATGACCTTTCCCGTATATGAATTAAAACCACCTTCACAGGTTCAGTGCTAGAATGTGTAGGCAGCGTGTATCGATTTAAACCCGAAAGCATGTGTGGAAGTTACAAGAGTGGCTGTGATGTTGCTCAATGTACACTGGGAGGAGCAGCTCGGGGTCAGTTCATAGCTGGAGAGTTTGACATCTGAATGAGTTCAAGTGTGAAGGAGCAGTCAGGTGATTAAGGCAATGACTTGGCAGAGCACACAGTAAATGTCACCTCTGCTCGAAATCAATAGCGCCTCAAGAATCCGCCGAGCATCAGATAGACGGAGATGGAGAGAGCCACTCGGCTGGTGTTTGCTGAGAGGCTGAAAAGAGCCAGGGATAGCTGTTGGAAGTGATGTGTGGCTGTAGAGCATGTGTGAATAAACTCGATCAGACGGCGCAGAGGAGGAATCCAGGTAGAAGGGCGCTGAGCTGCTATACAGACATTTGTTCAATTATATCTTCTTTTATAGACTCACAAGCTACACACTGTGTAGTGATTGGACATGCTTGACTTATCTTATCCCAATAAACACAACTTAAAAACCTTTAACTTTACATCGATGTAAATTCAAGATGAAGAAAACAACAACTTGAAAGTCCCTTGGGTGATTTTGGGAACAAAGTTTCATAGCGTCACTTTAAAAGTCAGTTATTTATTTTTTTTACTTTTGCATTTAGTTTGACGGTTTAATCACCTAAAACAGGAATCATCGGTAAAAAAAGACCTTAAAACATGATCTAGGCTTTATAATTAAGGATTTTAATAGATGAAAATGATCAGGCTTCAGTGGGATTTTGGCCAATCACAGCTTGCTTCTGGTAAAAAGGAGTGCTCCCATTGGTTATCACTGACGTCAACAACAATGAGCCAAGGTCCATATACGCCTTATTAGAGAGAAAAGAGAAACGGGCAGCAAATTAAACATGGATACATGTTGGCAATGCTTCCACAGGATTGCTACACTCTAAAACGGTAAACTCTAAAGCTAAAGTTTTCAAGTAAGCTCTAAACTTCGATTAAATGTAACGTGTTAGCATTTTGCGGTGAAAAATTGGTCCACTTTACCTTGTTTTAAATAAGATTAAAAATTCAACAGTTTATTTGTGACATACCAGTCGTATAACATACAAAAAGTAGTTAAATGTACATCTGATACGGTCCGTTCGGCTGTGCAAAACTGTAATACATTCTAAAATGCAAGAAGTATAAAATTACACATAAAAAATAAGAAAGTATGGCAACCAACAGATAATAAATCCTAAAATACAAGAAATGAAAAAATATACTTGCTGGTGAAAGAAGCAGGAAAGGTTATTACTCTGCTGTTGGGGATGAGGAAAAACATTGGTTAGTGGAGCTTTAAGTGATTACATTGTAAAAGTCATGTTTCAGGAGGATAGCAGGGTCATCTATTTCATGACCAAACAGTAAAGTTGAGAGAGTTGAAAGAGTTGTGGACCAGATGAACACAAGTTGCAAAATGAGTCTTATTTACACTACGTCATCAACACAATGTCCCATACAAAATTTCAGATTCGACGTAAAAATCCCTCCATTCATAACATTTCATTCTTGTGACATAAGTATGCTGAGAGAGGCTCGTCATTTTAATATTACTTTGGAATTGCATAATAAGAGGATACACAGAGAAAATGAATAATAGTATGTAATTACAAAGTGGTCGGTTTGCATAAATAGCGAGTATAAACAATGTCAGGCTTATACATATGCATTAGCGGATTGTTGCCGGTGATGGAGGCAGTCAGCCACACAGCCCGCCAACAACCTGACATTTTCTCCGGCCGCTGTCTTTCCTTCACCCTCTACCTCCCCCCTCTTCCACCTCAATCTTGCGCGGTGTGTGTTTCCATCACGGTAAATGTCAGTGCGCACACCTCGGGTAGAAGTCTGGCTAGTCCAGCAGACCTGGCTACACACCGCACAGTCGTCCACGAGGCCAGAGAGCCATGGGGGGACAGAGGTAGAATCAATCAGGCCCAGGCCTCACACTCCTGCAGCTGGCAGCTTAGCCAGGCGTGGAGCACCTGAGTCATGAAACCATCTGCTTTCTGGCCCGACTCGCACAACCCTGGACACACCTGCTGCGCCCGGAGAACAACGCAGGAGCAGTAAACACACAAATACAGCACAGACAAGAGGCACAGGGGTACAGAGGGGAGGGGAAAGGACCTGTGCTGCCTGTGGGTGGTTGTTCTGGTTTTATACTCCTTTCTATGATGGTGGTTGGTGGGAATCTCTCTCAACAATATCTCTTGTCAGAATTTACACATGCTAAATGAGCGGCAGAGCAAAAAGGTAAGCCACTGAGCCCTTTCATGGTGATTTATGTTATGTAAAAAACAAAAAAAACAAAAACAAAAAAAAAAACTCTGTCAGCTCATTTCATCTATAGATTCACACTCAGGCTCCATTAGATGCACACAATGGGGAAAAAAAAAAAAAAAAAAGAGAAATGTGCTAAGTGAAACTGCTAATTTGCGCAATTTGCACAAATGTGGAAAAAAAAACCCCACAATGTTCTTTTTGCACATACTCGCAGACCTTACACTTTAAGCTGTATTTAAGCTGAAGTCATCTCGCTTCCATCACCAGCTCCTGTTGTGGGTAAAAAAAAATGACCCCTGCTAAAGTCCCCTTTTTAATTCAAAATGTCGTAATTTGTTGCCAAAAAATAAATAAATACAGACTATTCTGCATTTGTGAGTAGCTAAATATGGTTTGTTCCTGTCCTAAGCAATCCTTTTTCTGAGCCACCTTGTTCCTGTTTTGGCACCCCAGTCCAGTGAACGGCTGATTTATTGTGTAACAATACTGGAGGCATTAACTGACTTTTACAGAGGGTAAAACATAATGAAGTGATCAGGAGCCAAGGCAGTGAAATCTGATCAAAGCCTTGTGATTCACCATCAAATTATCAAAAAGGTTGTAGTGACAAAGAAGTAGGCTTTGAAAATCAAAAGTTGCATCCACTTAATCTGCCTGAATGTACACTGTGCTGCTGCAAGAGTTACAGCAAGATACAATTAGCAACTTGTTAATATATGCCCTTAATTATTGTTATTTATTATTGCAAAAGTACAAGGGGAAATTTATGATGTATGTGAAGGCGCCACATATGTTAACAAAATCCACTTCTAGTTTTCAGACTTGGTATTCAGAAACCCCCTGCCACTATGCAAACATGGCAGTGTTGAACTGGCCAGGTGACTCATTCAAAGCCTCTGAAGAGCTCCCTGACACAGTGCAGAAAATAATGAGCACTTCTACCCAACCTTTATATAAAACAGTGGACTTTCAAACCTTTAAAGCTGCATTTTCTTCAAGCCTCCTGTCTCTATTGCAATGCAAATTCAACACCCTTTGAGGAATGTAGGGTTGCGTTGTAAGTGAGCTGGCATAACCCTGACAGTATCATTTCCTCAACGCCAGTCAGCTCAAATCCTCTCTCATTGGCAAGCTTGTCAATACTTCACCTCACACACCTCTCAGATGAGCACGCAGGATCGAGTGAGGTGTGAAGTGAGAGACTGAAAAACAACAAGAGTGTCAGCTGCAAGCACCAGCTGCTTCACAGCAGAATTCATTTGAATGCACTTTATTTCTCCCTGTGGGGATTTGGCATGTCATTCTGACTACTTCCAACTTTATTTAGATGGCATGTTTGTTCACCTTGAAAGGGTCTAACAGCACCTGTAGGTGAACTTGAAAAAGTGGGTTTGTGATGTCCAGACAATAATCGAAGCAAGTTTGACTGATGGACTTTCTTGTTGTGACAGTGAATGATTAAAACTCAGTGATGAATGATTAAAACTCAGCAAAATAAGCGGCTGCTTTTCCGTTATTAATAATGTCTGCAGGATGTGCAGCTTGTTGGTGGACTGTTGTTTTCACACTAGCCCTAACCACTTTTTTGTTTTGTGTTTTGTTTGCCAGACAACATTGTGACAGCTTAAAAACCATGCATTTGTTAAATTAAATGGTGTCGTACAGTGCTCCAGGACCGGTGTATGCGCTGGGCAAGTTGACGTGACAGATTCTCACAATCTGTAACACAAGTTTGAGCAGAATTCTGACCATAAGAGAAAGAATCACTCTCTGTTTTGTTTTAGAAAACAACCATTGTTACTTGTATTGCTTGAACTTTGAAACTATGTGTAAGAACTGACTCCCTGTCAGTAAGTGGCTTTGTTATGTCCACACAATTCACAGAGTAACCTTTAGTTGTGAACCACTGAATCATGACAGTGACAGAACTGAACCCAATAAACTGAGCATCCTCCTGAAGGTGAAATAGTGGCACACTGACAGGAAGGTTACACCTTTTCAGCCAGTGTCACCTCGAGCCAACTGGTGATACTATCGCACATTGCTCTCAAAGGCTGCAAATTGCAAAACAATTCAAGTTGGAATGTCTCTAATCAGGAGCATGCTCCAAAGAATAAGCATATCTCAGCCAGGCATCAATTGCTGCTGCACTGGGGCGGACAAGAGCGCATAAAGAATGGGAAAGAGTGTTTGTGCCCAGTCACAAAGCCGCCGTTATCGCTGAGCTTGTGTCTAAAGCCATTGTTGGGCAGCGAGGGGGCCGCACACCGGTATTGGCCGGGGTGGTCGTTACAAGTAAAGGATTGAGCTCCTTGTTTGTTTCTGTCTGTGGTTTATCTGTCGTTATCGGACTAGCCTTCTCCTCTTTAGCTGACCTCCATTCATCAAAAGTAACGGGCTGCTGCTGATACCCACTCCTCTTTCCTCCTTGAATTGACCTGCAACAAAACCTTTTCTTTCTCTTGTTGCCTTGTTAAGCCAGAGAAATACTTTGTTATACGTCTTCTTTCAAAGACACAACTTTAAGTGTGGTCCTTTCACTTGTCCCCACACTTTCTTCTGTAGCATTGTCTTTTCTATTCTCTGAGGTCACCTACTGCTATTTGACACACACCATAATCATATACGTTATAGTGTTACAGGTACCATCATGATTTTAGACAATATGCCATGTCCACAAGCTAGAGACTGACCTACTTAAATTGTGATTGTCAATGTTAAATAACCTAAAACCAATCTTGTTTATGAGTTCTGTGAAATTCTTGAAAAAGCTTGAATCCTTGGTTTTATTAAATAACACTCACAAAAGTGCTTAGTTTCTCATAATAAACTGAAGGACTGAGGCAAAAGTTTCAGTTTTGAAACTAAGAAGTGGAGCTCCTTGAAACCAGCAAGATGCAGCTCCTCCATCCAGTTCTCCTTGACAACTACATTTTATAACAAACACTGAAGTCTGAAGTGTTGTTTGTTTCACAGAGTTACTTCATGAAGAATCTAAAAGAAGCAAGCTCTAAATGTTTACTCCTTTAAGAGAATGGGATTCAGTTTACGATTTATTTATTTGTTGTCTTACCAATTAAAAAGTAATTGAAACACTATCTTATTAAATACACCAAACAAGGGATCTCTATTCAATTTCAAGAGGATTTGGCTATTTCCCATTTTAGGCTCAAAAGCAACAGAATTTTCCCAATACGCTACACCTTACTGATGAATTCAAAGCTCCCAGGCCTCTCACATCTACCAGAATGGACATTGTGCTTTTGCAAAGTCAATTTGGCAACATTTCTCAGACATAGATGTGAAATTTGATTCCTCTGATTGAATGCCAGGGGAGTGCCTAACCTGATTTCTCCAACTCCGAGAAAGAACCTTTTCAAATTCAGCCGTTCATCCAATCCTGTTTAAACCTGACAGAACTATAGTTAAGAATCATGGCCTGCTGCTTCACAGTTGTGGGCTCACGCCTAGCTCTAATGTGTTTAAGGGTAAGTGGATAAGTTATTGTCTGGTTCCACCGTCTTTGATAAATGGCATGCGGAGTCTCACTTCATTGACAACACAGAGAAACTTGAATGCAGAGACACTACAATAAGATTTATCTAGTGTATCATTTTAGCGAGCGTCTTCTCCCTGACCAAAACTCAGGGTCAGGCAGAACAAAATGTGTTGTGGTAATCAATACTGAGCTTGATTTGCCATTTTAAGTTCTCAATGTTGTATTTGAATCAATTCAGTTCTCAAGGTGTTTTAGGAGAGTGTTTTCATTGAGACAATTTTGATTTTTGTTATTGATGCATTATGTTGAATGAAAAGCCTGAGGGGTAGTTGTTCCTATGCACTTTGATTTTATTTTGTCGGTTATTTGCTGTTGAAAGTGCAGATGGTCATCCCTATACTTTGTTGCTTTAATGTATAACTTGCAAGGTTGGATAATCTGCCTGTCTTACGTGTGAGTCGATTAGTTTGGACCTACAGCTTCGATTTCAAGCACATCTTTCCATAAACACACATTTTTTATCTGTACATGTTATCCTCTGGCCTCTCTCTTAAGAACACAAACAGTCTTGTGTTATGGACATGCTTTCACAACCTGCAGCAATTATCCTCACCACAGACACATGTAGACATCTGTTAACCTCTCAAAGTCTATTTTCTGCTTTTTATGTGGGAGGTTGTACATGATTAAAAACATTACTCTCACAAGACAAACAGCATGTGTAAGTGGATGTGAATGTGGCAGGGTGGTGGATTGACATATGTACACCATTATGTCACATGTGTGAACAGAATCTCATCTGTAATAGACACAAGCAATACTGCAGTAGTCCTTATTCAACAAGAAATGCCAAAATGCTTGGTTGTATATTTTTTCCTACCCATCCAAAGCACTAAACCGTTTTATTCTCCACTATTCACAAGCCTGAAGTTTTTGTCTAAACATTTAAAGAATTATGACCACCATGTCCTATTGTACAGCAGATATTTTGAAACCAGATTCACTGTTTGTGACTTCAGCAAAGGCACCTACATCTCCGTTGTTTGCTGCCTTTTAATGAATAATCCATAACTGTTTAATGTAATGATAACTCATGAGCTTTTTAGATGGCAGAGCTCTGCCAATAAATATGAAGGAGCATTAATGAATGCGACTGCTCTCCATATCAGGCTCTGACAAGAGAAGAGGAAGGGAGTTTTAACAGTCTCCAACTCATCTTCCAGTTCACCACTGAATAAGTTGTTGTATTTACAAAATATGAAAAATGGCCAGCTGTTAATATAATCATGTAGCTAGGTGCAGCTATTGTTTTTCTTGGAATGGGCAGAGAGAGTATTATGGCGTAAAAATTAAACAACTAAAATATATTTAAAATCTACTCCCTTAAATAGCTGATCATGCATTTGAATGAAGCAAATTCTATCTGAGCTGTTAAAAATGTCAAACTTTTTTTTAAATACCATTATTATGTTTGAGAAATGATCATCACTTCTCTATTGTTTTATCCCACTCCATGTATTACAGCAGACAGATATACAGTAACTGTAAAGAAAAAGCAGGGCAGATTTATACGTCTTTGGGAGAAATGTGGCCAAAAGCACTCTTATTGGTCTCCTTTAGTGAAGGCAGGCAGTAAACATTAAGTGTGCTTGATACTGCAGATCAGCTGTATGGACATAATTGTAAGAGAGTAGTAAATGTTTCCTCAGCCACCTCCTGTCCTGCTGACCTTCCTGCTGTCTCTGGCCTCGAGATGGGATGTTAATGTCCACGTCTGGATGGCTGCCACGCTGCAGCCTGTGCACTAATGGATTGATAAAAAAGCTCAGAGCACAGAATCAATCATGATATAAACCTGAAGTGAAGCTTGTTAAACTCTGAGGAAAGTTCCTCTAGCCTAATGCCCCTAATCTTCAGCCATTTGCTGTTGGACTGAGGGATGGCGGTCGCTAGTCCTCCTCACGCTTTGCATTAAGAGCTGAGGAGCAGCCCAGGAGATGGAGCTGAGGAAGGCTCTCAGCTGATTGGAGTGCTTCCCTCAGGGTTAGGTGGTAATCCTCTCTCCCAGATGAAATTTATCTATGCCAACATTTCCAGAAAGAGTGATTTGTACCAAAAAATGTTGCAGAAATGGAAAAATAGGACCATATTTACACAAATTCCCAAGATTGTGTAAGATATGTGTTTAAGAGTTTGTTGCATATATAAAAAGAAAAGCAGGTAATCCAAATGTAAATGGATTACCTGCAACAATATATTAATATATTACTATTTTGTTGAAAACTTTCTTTCCAGTTTCCAAAATAGACATAAAAATGGCTAAACTTAAGGTTCTACAACGGGATGTAAAATCCACTTGTACTTTGAATGTGGTTGGTATTTGTCTCCATGTCCCTCTGTAGGAGCCATCACAGTCTACATATAGAGTGCAGTCAGTGTGGCTGACAGGTAGCAGGCCCCAGCAGTGACATGAATACCAATCACCAAAGCAAAGGCAAAGAAACAATAAAAGAGCAGTGTGGATGTTTTGCACTTTGAAATGTGCCATACAGGGAGCAGAACTCTCATTAGACCCAATCTTTGAAGCAGAAGGATGACAAGATATCGGCAACACACAACAGACACACGGGAGCTGTATTAACTGTAAAATGGACAAAGTCTGCCTCTGTTTTTACTTAGCCATTCTTTACAGGTGCTGAGCAGAAGCTGTCCAGTAGTTATAACACTGGCTATATGCCTGACTTAAAGCGACACCCACAAACCATAATTCCCATTCCACTTAGTGTCACCGTAAATGTAACCAATTCCAGAAAGAAAATTGAGGGGCTATCATTTTTAGCAATAGTGTTTTGTCACTGAGGGAACGTCAGAGCAGAGATGGAGTAAGGGAAGGTGGAAGAGATTGGGAAAGGGGGGGCTCCAAGGGGGTTAGTTTGGAAACATTTCCATGGGTCAGACACTATCCTATTGCTTGACAATAAATGTGATTTAATATCTGTTGTACTGTGGGTCCTGCTAGTGTGCAAGAGGGAAGGAAATAAGGAAAGGAAGGAGAAGGAGAGGGAGAGAAGCGGACTGCTATAAATAAAAAGTGAAGGGAGAGGAAGGAAAATGGGATATTGAGGGCATTGTTGTATTAAATCAGAATAATAAAGCTGTGCATGCTCAAATTCTATCTAATAGAGACGTCTGGGAGCAAGGAGAGTGGCCGCCCCCCCACCCCCCAACCCCCCAAATGGTATCGGCGGTCCACAGCGCTCCTGACACAAGGATGCAGCTGCAACAGCCAGTTTTAATCAACAAACAGCAAACACAAGTCCCACTCATGCAGCAAAGTGGCTTATACCATAAAAGCCACCCTGTTAGCTGTCATTCTCATGTGACACAGATTTTTGTCAAAACAATTCGTTACAGTAAAAGCAAATGACTCAATGTCCTCTGTATTTTGAACACAAATAGAGCAGCACCAAGTCTTTAATGCTCCAGGTCGAGTAAAAGAATGAGCAAAAAGCACACTCCTGGTGGGTGTCAAAATGAGCACATGAACATGTTTGCTTGGAGCTGGGTGCCAGGGTAAACAATACAGATCCTATTTGTGCTTCAGTGTTAAGGAGCTGCTGCGTGAGGAAACTGTGCTGCAAGAAGTGTTCAAGTGAACTAAGAATACTTCCACTGAGCACCACAAACTAATTCTGGAAAATGTTGTCCTACCACACATGGTTGTCTGTCCTTAACTCTATGTAGGTGCTAATGCCTTTTTGGTTTATGTTTAGCTTTTGTTTTGTTGAGCACTCCCATTGTCTTTCTATACTCATTAAGGGTTCTAAGATGGCTACCACAGTTATGCCTTTATGAACAGAACAGAAAAGTGTGGCTTACACAGAAATATCCAGTGCTTTATTATGAGTATGTCTCCATCAAAGCCTCAAAAAAAACCCATCAGATTAACTTTTGCCTAGATTATTATTAGATTATCCTGTTTATTCAAATACAAGGTGGTGTATTTTTTAATTTGATAAAAAGACACATTCCAGATGTGAAGTCAGCACATGGTAGCATGGCTGCAAACATATACATATACTTTTGTATACATGGCAGCACGCACACGTTAATTGTTAGAAAGGGCACCCTACCATCATTGTTATGATAAAGTATCACAGTGCTTATTCTGACAGGTACACACAAAACTAATAACACCTCTATGCAAATATATTAAACAGTCATCCTACCTTTACTTTCTCATAAATAATAAATACCTGTGGCGCAATATTTGTTGCATGAATGTCAGACATCTCCTGCAGGCAGAATCCTGCAAATGGTTTTGTTTGAACATGACGAAAAATGTGATTAAAAAGGCTAACAAGTTTATATTTATTATTTTGCTGGATGGATTTTCAGAGTATCTCTTCCTTGTAAAATATGAAATGTACACCATGTGGCTTTTTGTGGTTTGCATTTTACACGTTTCAGGAAGTGTGGAGTGAATCATCACACATTCAGTGGAGGAGCTTGTACAATCCTCATCTTCATGAACCATATTCCACTCTGCACCTTCAAAGCTTTCAGAAATAGTAAAGAGTGTTTACTCTGTCTCCTACTGCTGTAGCTCCTCCTGCGAGAGGAGCCTTCAGCTCTCAGGATTAAATCACTGACTTCATTCACTGCAATAATTAGAGTCAATATGTCAAATTGATTCTGGTCAGTCATGTAGCCCACTTTACTATTCTGCTGAAGAGATGAACAGCTCTTGGCTATAATAATGAGCAATACTTATCTGTTTGTCCCCCCAAAAAGTGCCACATGCTTCACTAAGGGTACTGTGATGTCGTTTGATTTCAAAATCACCACTCCCTAAACAAACAAGGCATGGTTTTGCACTGCTTGGCTGGAGATAAATGAGTAGTGTGCAGGACAGCAGCACAGGCTGAACTGGGGTCAAGCACCATTCAGCCAGACAGCCCAAGAGACCACACCAACTGTCACAACACAGAACCCTTGAGAGAGCCCAAGCAGACGAAGTGGGGAGGGAGGCGGGAATAAAAAAAGTGAAGTTAGAGCATGACTTACGACTGTACTGATGAGGCAGAGGGAGCAGATTTATCTCAGAGTTCCCGGTAAATGCTCCTCGCAGCAGCGCACTCTCCCATTTAGCCAATGGGGGTTAGAGCAACCACTAATCTGTCACATTAGAGCTGTGGCAGAAGGACAGCAACAGAGTGTGGAAATTTTGGGTCAATGGCGGAATCATTTGAGTGTTACTTCTGACCGGTGTCCTTCGTCCACTGCCAAGGCCACACTTATGGAGAGGGCTGGCCATTAGATGCCACATGAGGGTTTCAGAGGAGGTCCAATGCCTCTTCTGACAAGCGTGTTATTAAAGGGTGGGTACGTAATTAGACGGAGCACCAGCAAGTACAGAATCTGGAACATCATTAACACGCTCACATTGTTGAAGTGGGAGCTGTAATTAAAGGGTTCCCTCCGCAGTGGGAGGGGGCTTTGATTGGAGGTGCAGAGGGACAAAATGATTTCACTCAGCTTCCACTAGTGGCTGTTGTGACCTTCACACCAGTTGGCAATACACAGTCTATGTCTACATCCAAACTGATTAGGCTTCTATCTCCATGTCTACTATATAGACTTATCTGTGCGCACATTTGAGGATACAAAGTCATTTAGACATTAACATCTGACAGAGAGGGGGCAGAATCAGTAATGGAACTTCTCAATCAGAGTAAAGGTCCATTACAAGGACAGGGGAAAACTATCCTTTTAAACGACCTATGGATCAAGAAACTGAGCAATAGATAATCTGTAAAACTTTGCTTGTCTCCATCATTTAGAGAATTTTGTGCGATTTGTTGCACAGATATTTATGGACTTCCTGACTTTGCCATGTATTTTCATGTGCAGTGATGCTGTGGGCTTTTGAGGGTTGAATGCAAACCAAAAAGGGCATTGTCTGTATCCAACGCATGACCCAATGCTCCAAAGACCCTGCAAAATGACTCATCCGACAGATATCCAGGGTCAAAGTCAGCAGGCTAGAGCACAGCATTGTCTGGGATGGTTTCCCCCAAAGGACAGAGAACTAGTCAAAAAACATCAGTATAAGAAGTGCATGAGCAATCGAGAAATAGCAAGACCTTGTAAAGTATATTTTTGCCTTAACCCAGAGAAGATTGTGTTTATGCACTGGAATTGAAAGTGCAGTATGGTAAGTAAGTAATGAGCTGTAGTTTTAGACTGTAGATCATCAACAAATGCAAAATAGTCAAAGGACAATATGAAGGTGAACAAACAGTAAAATGATGCCTGATAAACACAATTAAACACATTACACGTTAAAATTATTTCTGTCTGTCATTCAAGAGTGCAATTTAACGAATGAATGAATGAATACATGAAGCCTTTACTCCCCCAAGGGGAATTTATCTTGCACCAAGAGCTTAAAAACACAGATACATTCGACACTGCAGACAGGACAACACAGTGGAAATAACAAAATTATTAAAAAGCACAGCAAGACAATAAATAATATAATAACATTTTTTCCCGGCTGCTTTTCCTGTCTGTGCTGAACACGTATTGACCACATAATGTCGATTCACTGACATGAAACCAGCGGTCATCTCAATTATTCAGCCAACCCTTGTGGCACCTGAATTAGCTTCAAGCCCGCTCTGCGTAACACATTCAGTAACATCACATTATATTGGTCCACTCTCTTTATCATCAATGAGTTACCCTTTGAAACAAAATGATTCAATATCAGACATTTCACTGACAGCAGGAGTATGTAACCTGACTACAATCTGTTAGTACTAATGGCTGGCACATACATTAGTATACCCTTATGTCTGTTCCATCTTCTGTTATACCAAAAAGTAGCTCACATCAGCAGTATATAGCTCAACAGCTGATATACTGACTCCTCAGTCGCTCTTTAAGTTATTGTTTCTCTGTCTATTTCCATTTACTTCTCTTTCTCTCCTCCTTCTCTTGTCGACATTATACTGACATTAAAAAAAATTTTTGTACTGCCCAATATCTTGCTTATAACTCCTAGCCCCCATCTCAAATGATACAGTATTGCTGTAGCTGATTTGTATAAAGATAACTTCATGAATGCACGGATGCCTCACTCAGTCAAATCAGCAAGACTGTGAACAAAGAAAACACATTCTGAATTCTTATCTTAGACATGACCAACCACGTCAGTGCTTCAGAACACTGCATGAATGTAAAGCTGATATATACACATTATGGCATCTATTTTGTCTATGTCTTAATCTTGCAATATTATACAGACTGAAATGTGGCCACAACTTGCCTCACGACAGATTCAAGAGAACTTATAGCATAGCCCATTCTTTTTCACTTATTCCTATTTGTTGCATGCACAGTCCTTGAATTACATTGTAAATTCTAATATGTCTAAGTGAGGTGTATAAGCCTAATGTCGTGTGAATGTCTTTGAGCCAATGAAGGAACATATGCCAAGGGGAGAAATGTGGTGTCCTGCTCATCTTGGCTCAGGTTTTGTTTTCCATTAGTCAGAGTTATAGCCCAGAGGCACTCTGTGAGAGCACTTAAGGCTGGTGATAAATACACAGCACACTAAAACAAAGTTGAGTGACAATTCAGGGACAACACACACCTACGTCCTGCTACAGTCATCCATTCTGAACTGCCACATTCTGCAGTGGCGTCATAAGGACAAAATGAACTGCATTCTGTTGTATAAGCCATACCTTTGGGGTCCACAATGATTTGGACATGCTAATATGAACTGACTTGTGCTGTGTGAAACTTGAAGACGTCTTCAGTGACATTTATATGATTCATTCCGCTTGCCTGGCATGTGTGTGTAGACCTCATTAATCTGACTCTGTAGGCAGCCTCAATCAAACACTCTACTGGGCAACATAGCGGATAGTTTGAGTCAATGCCAGCAGCAATCTTGGACATCGTTATAGCAAAGTGTTTGAAGCCTATGTTGCAGCAAAGTAATGAGTTTTCTGTCAACTATAACAGATGCATTTTCACCCTTAAAAAGGTGAGCTTACATTTATTTTTTACATATTTAGTAATAGGTATAGCAGGATGATGTTGGGTAAATAAAGTAGACTTCAGTGGCTGTTTATATCTGGTTAGCTTTTTAAAAAAGAGCCATCAAAAATTTTACTAAGTGTTGAGCTTTGTTATATTACAGTGCCACTTCTTGCACAGTACCAAGACACAATGCAAACAGATTCAAGAGAGTGCAGAAATACCTTTGACAGTACAATAAATTCCAAATAGTCGAAATTGGTTGAGGAGCGCTGCGATATCTTTGAAGCATTAGTAAAACCTGCCGCTGTTAATGAAGGACTGAAAAAGCTGTGGAAAATAAAGAAACAGAATGGGAGTGAGGCCTAAAATTTATTAGTCTGGCAAGAGACCATTTAGGTACCAGCACTTCACTAAACAAGCAATCAAATGGTGAAAACATCAACTCATTGTTAACATAAATCACAATTATGCCACAGCTGTACACTGCAATGGCTAATATCAGGGCAATTGCATTCGAAAAAAAAGCGTGCTGTCATGGAGTGTAGTGTAATCATAGGTTTAACTGATGTTGAAGTGGCTCATATTAAGCATGTGTGACTCAGCTGTGACTGTGTGCTTCATTGCAGCATGCAGTGCAATGAATGGACTTGGATTAAGCTTACTAAGGAGATTAAAAAATACATAATTAAATTTTATTCCACTTAACCATTGATTTACAGACATGCACCACCTAAAGTCTCACTGTTACATAGTGAAGCATCTGAATGTATATCAAAGATTTACAACATGATTAGGTGACTGTCAGGTAACGAAAGCATATTTTATCCAGATCAAAACCTTCCCTGAAATAATATTATTCTGATTATATCGCAATAATATTACTCAGATGTACATTACACTTTTTGTTTGTGGACTGGGAGCAATACAGTTCATACAGAAAAACTAAACTTTATTCAATATTTACTATTCTAAATGTGGCATATTTCTGTTTGAAGCATTGCTTTGCAGCCTTATAGATTACAATAGTAAATTCCTAACTTGAAAATGTGGCTGACATTTGACTTTTTTAATTTAAGTGAATTTCAGTCAAGTAGTAGTGATTTCTAAACTTCTAAAAGTGTATTTGTGCCCAAGCCTGAAGACATCTATATGACTTCTGACTTCTGACAAGAACATTCCATCCCTATATTTTGCAATTTCATCATACGTAACAGCATTTGAGATTTATAAAGTCAGGGGGAACATGTCCTTTGACCTTCAATATCCCAATGATTTTGATAAATATGATCAAGCAGTTACTTTTATATTAAAAGAACTGACACTAAAAGTTACAGTCACTTAAAAAAAATGGAATCACGAGAAACTCCCTTTGAACCAAAGTCCAAATTTCAACAGAGCCCCCAGTAGATCAAATAAAACAGAGCTGCCAAAAGCTGGCATCAAGCATTGAGTAAACTTTAGCTGAATGTTCATGAGTCACCACAGGGCACTGGAAACACCAGGTTCCAACTGCTGCTTGGCAGAGAAAGGGCTTTACAGGACGTCTGATGAGAAATTCATGGCAGCGCTCCTGTTTTATAATCAGATCAGGGTCAGCTTCTCGACATGAAGAGATCTCCTTTGAAGGACTGCATCTCCAAAAAATGTAGCATTCAAAGTGGGGAAAAAAAGAGCCTGAGTAGATACAAGTGCTGTCACCTCGTCACCTGGGGACCATTCATAATCAGACGGGAGAAGAGACACTGAGGAGAGGGAGAAAGAGGGCAGGGGGCATACCGGCCAGGGCTGTGG
The DNA here is from genome assembly GCA_036850595.1 of Rhyacichthys aspro. Lineage (NCBI taxonomy): Eukaryota > Metazoa > Chordata > Actinopteri > Gobiiformes > Rhyacichthyidae > Rhyacichthys > Rhyacichthys aspro. Next base: position 10,863,062 of record CM072153.1, read on the forward strand.
CCCCCTGGGCCCCCCTGGGGTCTATCAGCCCAAAAAGCAGAAGACAACATCACAGGGTCACTAATAGTCATAGGCTGCACCCAAAACACACAGCAGCACGATGGTGTGGTGTAAAGCTGTGTCCAGAAAGCATGTTAGCATATCCACAAGCATACACACCGGGGAATAGTTTTTAGGCTCTAGTCTTGAAATTACAGCTTGTACAAATGGCTGGAAGACTTTTTATAGTGTCTTGATAAAAAAAAATAAAAAAATGGAAAGGGGCTACAGCCTTTAGTCATGCATCATGTGTTTTGTATGTTTACTGACTCATCCATCACTTTGAATAACACAGAGGAAAGATGGCTTAAAATTGAATGCAAAAAAAAGAGCAGAGCTAGTACATTGGGGAAAATATACCAGGGCATTTTTGGCATCACTTTCAGTTGAGAGGCAGTGCCATCATTCAGCAGTAAAAAAAAAAAATCCAACTTTTAATTTTATTGTTACCTACATTGACCAGTTTTTGCCTTCACACACAACACTGTGACAGTCTTGGTCCAACAGTGCAACTCATGAGATTTTTTTCCTTGTAACCAAAAGAGCAAAGCAGCTCCAGTATCATTAGCATAAAAGTTAGAATATGAAGTGGTGTTTCTGTTAAAACCTGACAAAAAGCTTAAGAATAAGCAGCACATGGAGTGTGTTGCTGCTACTGTACTGACACAGCACCTCATAAGAGCCATTGGCAGAAACACAAACTTTGTTGTTGTCTGCTGTAGTGAATCGGATCTGTCGGCTCATCAGAGGAGAAGGATTGGAAATGCAAAATCCTTGTAATTACACACATGGGCATTACAGCATGTGAGCTGGAAGACAACCCCAGATTTAAATGTAGAGCATTTGGTATGAAATCATTGAGCATAAAAAATGAATCAGTGATGAATTCCAGATATTGCAGTACTTCAAGTCAGCCAAAAGAATACATTTTCAAACATATGCTGCATAATAGTGTTTATTTTGACACTGAATTGACATTAATGTCAGTTGACAAATTATATTATATAAAAGGTGTTAATGTCCTGCCTTAATCTAAGGTTCTAAAATGACCCTGTACTTTTGGAATCATCACCTCAAGGTTAAAAAAATAAATATATATGGTGCATCCATTATTTGTCTCTCTTTATTTTGACATCTTTCCCACAAGTGGATTATGAAACAATAGGGTGAAAATCCCCTATTTGCCAACAAGAGGACACTGCTGTTACTGTTAATAACACTGTGTGTGTGTTAAACATTAGACAATTACAAAAAAATGGCTGACGCAGATAGTGATGGTTGACCAATTTCTAATTATCTAATTTTCAGCCTAAATCACTTTATGTCTCAGTTGCAGGATAAATACTGTTGTGTTTGACGATTGTTAACTCAGAGTTATGGTGCCATATAATATAATATAGTAAGTTCATATATACACTGATGGTGAAGAAGGAAATAAGTCATGACTTTAGTTTAGTCCACAGCCAGCTGGACTAAAGCCTTTCTTTCCATAAAGCTTTGGTCATAGATGCCCAGTGCATTTCATGAATATTAATGATCCTGGAGTGTTGCCCCAGTGTTCGTTAGCACTTTCCTGAAAAGTGTCCATTTCTGAATAAAGGCAATCTCAGTGATCAGAAATATGTGTTCCCCTGCAGATAAGAAAAGAAAATGTTCCACCGTCCTCATGTCTTTGTAGGACACTATAAGTGACAGGAACATGTCTAATCAGGTCTAGATAGACACTGATATTTAGGCTGTACGAGTTCTGTTTCCTGTGTCGAGGTCCAGAGCAGATGGCCACAGATCCAATGAGCCAAGGCCTTAATAGAGCCACAGCTGCTGGCAGACAAAGTGAATCTCCCTCCATATGCACTTCTTTGGAAAAAACAGCGCCGTTCTGTTTGTTCTGCCGCGCGAGAGCAAAGAGACACACTCCACGAGCTACGAGTCAGTCTGCAGATACTTTGCCATTTGTACCACTTCACACTGAGCAATTTGTTCAACTTTAACAAATGCTGACAGTGGACATTCACCCTCAGATCATGCTTGTGTTGTGGTGTAAAAACTGCTATTAACAAGGGGCTGGGTTAGAATCCGTTCCTCCAAACAAGAAGCGATCAAGCGCAGGCTAGAAATGTAGCTGTGACTGAGGAACAGCACGTGACCTTATTGAACTCAAGTAACTCAAGAGTCAATAGTGCTTTCCCAAACAGAACACTCTATAAGACTCCCTCACAGATTTACCCTCAACTGCAAAATAGTTGATGCCAATGAACAGATTTTTGTGTAATTCTAGGTGTCATGTGCTAATGCTCCACAATGCTCCTCATTTAAGCTCATTATGTTTTAGATTAATCTTGAAACACAATTATGATGAACAAGAGCATCTTACTTTACTGATGGTGGGGGTCAGTTTGGCAGTTTTAAAAGTATAAGGTTTCAAACTTGTGCAAACCTTCTTTCTGCTCGCGCTGTAAAACAGATGTTTAATCTTTGGCATTTCCTGTGCACGTTCCTGAATTTTAAAAACTCTCCCCATTTGCTCCCTTTGATTTAGAAAAATAGGTCAATTCCTTATCAAAGCCATCAGAGGTGAATTGAATCAGCGTAACTGTTCAAACATTAAAGTACTTTCAGATAAGGTGTGTTAATTCTGAATATGCTATGACCCCAGAGTGTTGGTATAGGCTGGCGGTCGTTCCCTGGTGACCCTGTCCATCGTAAGCCGTGTGAATAAAATAGTTGTGTGAGCCCAAGCTGGCTGATTATCTCAATTCTGTGTTAGGAATATCAAGTGTGACCACTGTTATCTCCATCCGTGCAGAAGGGAGTGTTGATGGTACAGTGTAGGTGTCAAGAAGGTGAAATCCTTTTGGTCAGGGGAAATGTGAAGATTAAAAGATACAATGTGGAAAACAGATGTGAAAAATTCAAGTGATGGACAACGAGCACCAAGTAACACGAGCAAAGGGCTTGGCATTTCTAATTAATTTTAATTGAATCTTAAGTGTCGTTTACTGACACAAGCACCCTGGCAGCACATGCACCAAGGATTACAAATACAAAGAAATGTTCAAGTGTGCACAGGGATGTTTTAGGATATGTGGACCTGTACGGAGGGTTTAGCTACAGAACAGTGCTCATTAAGTCTGTAATGTTTGTTTGAAGGGAAAGACGAGTCTACATCTAAGGCCAATATAAAAACCAAGGATTTTTACAGTCCTAGAGCAAACTGTCCAATTAACTGATAAGCATGTAAACTATGTTCCAGTGCCTTTTTCTAAAAACATTTTGGTACACTATGGCCTTTATTCCACTTTATTACAAACATACTTCCACATATTCACTCATATTTAAATGGAACCTCTTTTTTTTTACTTTGCAGATGTTCTATGTGCATACCAGGTTTAATTAGCACCGCTTTTTTGTGCTAGGGCATTCTGTGTATCAGATCATCGTATTCATTTCAACTTTGGTCTCGTCCAAGATAATTTTGAAGAGTGAAAATGCATTGGCCTGCTAAAGCTAAAACTGCAGTATTCTTCCACTTCGTACATTTTTTTCTGTCCCAAGTTATAAAGAAAAAGTCTTGAGACTTGAGTGAAGTGAGCTAAAAGGCAGATGAAAAGTGATAAGTGCTCAAAGGAAGGAGATGAAATGAAAAAAGTGTCGGTGTGGAGATATGAGAAGATGGCGGTGCAGTGATGACTGAGGGCCCATCGAGAGGATGGTCTGACATTTGCCGAGCTGTAAGAGGTTGTCTGTAGTGATATTGGTCAGGTGAGGACGACCTCTGCAAAAAGATGGAGAAGATGCCGGACTGAAAAGCGGAGGATCCTTGAAATCTGAAGTGGATTTGTGGAGTGGGGAACAACCAGGGGAGCAAAATGGGGACAGATGGTGTTTAAACACCCTCGATGCTGAGAGCAAGAGCTGGTGTCCAACTGGAGTATAGCATCGCCCCCCGGCACCAGTTTGGACCGGACACAGCATCCGCACAGTATGAGCCATCTGACTATTCATTCAGTATCACTACAGTAAACACACCAGCACTCTGAACCATGAAATATGACCCACAAGCTCAACTTTCCTTTAAAAAACACAACAATCAAGAAAAAAAAAATGTCCGGATGTGCAAATGCCTTAGTGAATACAGGAACATGACACACATAAAGCAGGATGAAAAGCCAAAGAACTAGGACATTCAAGCTCCTGTCGATCTTTCATACAGACACACCTTCAAGTCATCCCCCCAACATCAGCCACACAGCGGGGCTCTGTGCTGCTTCACACTGCTGTGACAATAATGATTACCCACCACTCTGACAGAAAAACATGCATCAACAGAACACAGCTACATAACTCAAAGCAGAAATCCACCATCCCCCAGAACAGACACCCTCCCTTAATAACTACTGCATGTTATGAGAGTCATTCCAGATATCTATTTTTCCAGATCTAATCTTCATTGTTGGTCATAAAGCAGCATTTCTACATGCATCTACAAACATCAGCATGGTTCATTTCACATGAAAAGAATTCATTTTGTTTGATGTAACGCCCTTTGGCCCAGACATCTATTACACTCAATCAAACACTTCTGTGCATCATCTCTGCAATTTAAATAACAGAACTTAGCATCAATTACATGGACTTGGTTTAACTATTATACACACTATTATATGTTCTACCTATTTGCAAATATTCTACAGTTTTCAAGGTGGACCAGTCCAGAGAAGTATAGGAGGTAGGCATTAAATGAAATGAAGTCTGCAGGGAGCTGTTCATGAGCCATGGATCTACACATGAGCAGCAGTTTACCCTTTGATCAAGGTCTCCTGCCTGGGAAGCCTCACAGTACATCAGCTCCACAGTACTGAATGTAGATATGGGTAAATGGATTATAAATTATGAATAGTCAACAGTCCAAAATGTGAAAATGCAATAGCTTCAGAAATTAAAGCAGATTTTCTTGCATTGGAAAAAGTGATAGCCCTTGAAAAGTCTTTCACAAGGAGACTCATGTAGATTAAATAATGAACAATATATATTTCTAAGTTTGTGCAGATGGAGAAATCCACTCAGCACGCACCCTTTCTCACTTGCCTATGGGTACAAGAGATGGGAAGTAACAAAGTAAATGTACAGTAATACTTTGTTACTGTATTTAAGTAGATTTTTCATTTATCTGCACTTGAGTATTTATTTATCTGGCGACTTTTTACTTTTACTCACTAGTTTTGAACAAAAATATGTGTACTTTCTACTCTTACATTGTCAGAAGAGCCTTGTTACTTTTACAACCTCCGCGGGGGACGACATGACGTAAAAGACGTGACTAACGAGAGGGAAAGTCAAGTGTGAAAATAAGGCGATTGTTGCATGTTGCAAAATATGTTATTCATATAAACTCATACACCATCTAACAGTGTTGATTGTGTGATTGTGGTGAATGGTGCAGAATGAAAATAATTGCAAAACAAATCGCATTTGCAATACTGGTTCAGCCCTGATTACTTGAAACCTAAACTGAAACAGCAAACTGACACCAACTTGCAGATTGTTAATAAAAGAGTTATTGCAGAGTTATAACAAATGTATAGTGTATGATTGACAGCAACATTAATTTTTACTTTTTCCTTAAGTGCATTTCAGAGAATGTACTTTTTTAAAGTAAAGAAGTTGAACCAATACTTTTACCAGAGTTGTTTTTAACACAGCTATGTGTATTTCTAAGTAAGTAGAGAACGTGAATACTTTTGCCACCTCTGGTACGAACCTGTGAGACAAGGTGATGGGCATTCCACACTCAGACATACACTTCCATCCGGCATTTGTGCTATCTGTCAGTGCTATTCCCATGCAGGGACAGCTAAAGTTGATCTCATTAACTTGCCCTTCATTCAAACAGCTAATTACACACCAACACACAATCCCAACCTTCACAGCACAATCGAGTCCCAGAGACAGACAGAACGAGAGGGGGGAGGCTCTTCAACAAAAACAAAGAGCAGAGTGAAGGACAAGCTGAAAACAAAGTGAAGGGAGACAGCAGAGGCTTCATTACTTTAAAGCCTCTGACAAGTGTTTTACGTGAGCATAAGCTGATTTTCTCCTCTCACGCTGCAGCGGATTGGCTCACAGTCAGAATCTTTATGAAAAGCTATTTGTTTCCAGTGTCCCTAATAAAGGAATTAATGTTATGTTAATGACTTTTCAGCCTATTACTGCACTGCTGATGGATCCATCTGTACTTGAAAATGTCTTTTCCACCAAAACCCTGCCGCATGGTTATTTGTGTCACAGTCTTTGTCAGGTAATTTATGAGAGGACATTAAGCCGTTAATACATTGTGTTACAAAAAAGACGACAGTTTAATGGCATTGCATAGATGAGCAAACTTGCCATCAATAACACAGTATAATGAAGCCTGTTGAAGGCCCAGTGGGAAATGGGAAAACATGGCTGCTGACAAAGATTGAAAAGAATTGTGTTTCGAAGTGTACTCTGGCCCATGTGCGGACAATACCGAAAATGTATAGCAAGTTGATCTTGAAGTACAAGAAAAGTTGTTGGGTGATAAATATGAATGAAAGCAATTCATTTAAATTTCTTCTTCTGCAAAAGTAAACTGCAAAGATGCTACTTTCCATAAAAAATGCATATTCAAGACTACTCAACACACTCACGCAGTTAAGATACTCAGTCTTTACCTGGAGATTTGAACATGCCACGGCTAATTCTACATGCCCACAAGCATAAACACAGCCAGTCTGAGAACACTTGACTATTTATAAGTAGGGAGACAAATGGATTTGACAGCAGTGATCCTTCTGTTTTGGATGAACGACAAGACACCACTGATACACAGCCTACATCATGTAAAATGTTTGTGTTTATGTTGGATACGGCACTGTTTAAGTCTGCGAGGATCTTGTGCCCTGTTCACAATCAAGGCTGTGTTCATTTTAAAGTTGAATAAAGTGCAACTACTCATTTGTCTCTACGTGTGACAAAGGTTATATGTGGAGGTTAAGTTTTAGAGTAGTTACTTAAAGAAAATTGTGGGGTGTTTTGATGACCTTATGTTTTGTATTCAAAAAAACAACTTGCCATCTTTTATTGTATGTTCAGTGGAAATTGCTTGTGAGAGGGGGAGCAGGTAATAAGAGCAATAATGCATTGTGGGGGTTGTCTGTTAGGATTTAAAAAAGGCAAAATACACAAAGTGATCAGAGCACAGAGAATAAATGTTAGCTAAAAATGATTGTGAAGGAGGTCACAGCAGTCACAAAGTATTTATTATCATGGTCACATGGCTTATCCTCTTCAGCTTCCTCTCACTGCTCCCCACTGTTTCATCCTTTAGTGTGTGTCATCTCCCACTCAGACATGTACCCACTGCTGCACTAATAAATGTACCCATTTACTTTAAACCAGAGAAATCTGCTGTTGTCTGATTAGGTCCTCTCATCCCAGCCTCTTTATCCCTGTTTCTCTCATGTTACCTTGATCTCAGTGTCTTTCTATTTGTTCCAGTCAGTCTACTGCAAATGCAAATGACACTTGGCTCTTTGGACTCTTAAACTCAGGTCAGTGGTGGCTCTCACAAATGCACCAAGCCGCCACACAGTATCTACTTGTGAGAGTGTACGACAAACTTGAGTCCAGAGACAGCTTGTCTTCTTTGTTCAGGACATATATGTACTAATCACAATCACTTTGGGATGTCATGCTAAGAGGATAACTTTCCAGAAAACAATTACCTTCTACGGATTATGCAAACTACACAAACTGCAGTACAGAATACATCAAAAATAAGCATTACAGTTTCATCATGTTACCTCATGTAAATAGGCCCATAGAGAAATGTAATCCCCTGTGAATGTCACAGTATGGAACAGTGCTTTGTGTGTTTTGTCTCTTGTAGTTCTCTGATCATTCACATTACTTGATCATGAGAGCTGGGAAGCAGCAGATTACTATGTATTCCATATGTGTAACTGCGTTACAGGGGATTACATCTTCTGACTAAATGTAAACATCAGATATACTATTTATTACTTTATACGTAAATCCATACACTACGGTTAGGGTTAATAAAATGAATTAATTCATAAAATTAAATGTAATCTTGTGTTTACATTTAATGATCTGCTTCTATTACAGAAATGATTTTAGATTAGCTCTTCATTTTGTGGTTCTCTTTGAATCTTCCTTAGGATTACTTTAGGTTTTGTTTGTCATCCTTCCACTTGAAAAAAAAACCAAAAAAACACTAAAATGCATTACTTCTTGTTTTCTCTGTTTCTGTCCCTCACCTTTTCCTTTATCAAATCCACTGACTGACAAGGATGCTGAATGTTGGTACTTAATAAATAGCCTCTTGCTCTTCTATCGACAGCCACTGCTCGATTAAATTTACTGATGCGCTCCCTTGTGTTTTTTGCTTCAAGCCGTTCAGACAAACTCGTTTATTCTGGTTTCCTGATGGCTCCATTTGCATATGACTCCGCCCCCAAGAGCGGCTCTGCTTGACTGGGGGTGGCATCCATTCATTAACCACTTAATTACAACCAATTATTAACATAATTTTGTGCCTTGATTAACTAAACAGCTATAGGCATTTCAGAACAAGGTATCCAATATCTAACACAAATAGGTTGGCCAGTGGCAGGTAATTATACCCTGGCATGTGAATATTGACAGATAACCAATCAGCAATGTGCTTATGTCAAGCTACAATTAAAAGCAGACATTTATTTTGTCAGAGCAACTGCGAGCAGCGACTTAGTGCGGAATGTTATGTAAGTATATAACATATAGTATAAGTGTTTTAGCCTTAATTTATCAAAGCAAGTGTTGAATTACATGCTGATAGAAAGATTGAATATATAGTCATAATAAGAGGCTTTATTATAAAATATTTGAATAGATGATAAATCTGTAGGTCATTACAGCAAGAGCATGAAAGGAGGATGTCAACACTGTCTCCATTTTGATTTTGTATCCTCCCAGTGAGTCAGTCTGGCCAGAAGAGAGTGAACTGTAGATCACACATGTCAAACTCAAGGTCCATGGGCCAAATGCCTTTGCAGTGTTTATGTGACCCTACAAAACATTTAGAATGTGATATTTTTGGTACTAAGTTTTAATGGATTTGATTTTTGAAACAAAAATAAATTAATGTTTAAAGACAACTTATGTAAGTCTAAAATAAAGATGAAATCTCACATCCAAAATTTAATAAAAGCTTCCAAATGTCATCATCTTGGGCCCCTGAAAGAATTTATTAACTCTTGTGGCCCCTCACCACTATCAGTCACGTTTTTATACATAAAAACAAATGTGTAGTGCCAATAATGCCATACCATAAGACAGATTACTAACAAGCAACAAAGAAGGTCACGGTCAAGTTCAAAGTTTATTTAAATACCACATTTAAAAACCTGCCTCAGCTGCCCAAACTGCTGCACAGGCTCAGTAATGTAATAGAGTAAGTGTAAAACACACAAATCTAAAAAACTATATAATAAGACGATCAGTTAAAAACTTGAAACAATAAGAAAAAAGCTTACTGTGCTGCTGCAAGTTTCCCTTCTGCATCACTAAATCTGAGCATCTGTCTGGAACACCGGGCTGCAGAGGAGCACACGCTGCCAGTCACTCAGCACTAAGCTCAAACACTCACAACAAGCAGTCACTCAGGCAAACTTATCGTCGCCACCCCCTGTGTCAATGCTTCATGGTTGAGTTTAAAAACGACCTCAGAACATATTAGTTATTGATCAGATCAATCAGGGCAGTGTTCTAGAAACAAACAACTCCTCTTTGTCTCGTATGAGTGAGCAGGGAACTGAAAGTGATTCTGCTAGAGCTGAAAAAACGAAGCTCCCATCTTTAGCTGACTTTCCAATGACAGGCCTTACAAGGATTGCTGAAATTTGAAGTACAATTATCTGAATACTTGAAGTCTGCATATTTATCAAAGTAATTCCAAGTCACTCCACCATGTAATTATGCCATCTGAAAAACTTGCAAATGTAATCATGAACTGTGGTTTTTGATAAGCTCAAAACACAGCAATAACAAGTTGTAGAAATCCAAAAAGTTGATGCTATGAGTGGATGATTGTTATCAAGTTGCACCGCAATAGTAAAGAAGAATCATTTCAAGGGGCCGGGAACTGTGACAAATTCAACTAAAAGATGATCATGTCCAACTAAAATCTGTTCAAATTCCACTGAAACCTGTTCAAATCCAACTAAAAATGTTCAGATTTAACCAAAAGATATTCAAAACCAAATTAAACATGTTCAAATCCAAATAAACATGTTCAAATCCAACTAAAACATGTTCAGATCTAACTAAAACATGTTCAAATCCAACAAAAACCTGTTTAAGGCCATATAATGCGTGTTCAAAGCTACTAAAACCTTTTCAAGTCCATTTAAAACATGTTCAAATCAAACTAAAACCTGTCTAAATCCAACTAAAACATGTTCAAATCAAACTAAAACCTGTCTAAATCCAACTGAAACATGTTCAAATCCAACTAAAACCTGTCTAAATCCAACTGAAACATGTTCAAATCAAACTAAAACCTGTCTAAATCCAACTGAAACATGTTCAAATCCAACAAAAACCGTTTTCAAGTTCATATAAAACCTGTTCAAATCCAACTAAAACCTATTCCTCCCTATTACATATCTTTAGAATAGTTTAGTTGCCTTTTGTAAAGTCCCAAAAAATATTACCCACCAAATGTATTGAAGGGCCATTTAAACATTGCACAATTGCCCCCCGGGTCTTTCTTTGGTTTAAACAAAAAACATCCTTGAAATATTTACCAATAAAAAAATTGCTAAAATTAGAAAAGATTCTTGTGTGTTTGGACTAAAAACACATGTCCAGAGGGGAATACACATAACATAAAAACCCAGCTTTAGTACAATGCACTCTACCAACTCCATGGATAAAACATGAGCATCAGAAACTGCCACCGTTAAAATACAAACTGAATATCAATGCAACCTAAACATGCACACTAAAGATCACATCTGTCACTGTGGACACTGATGCAGAGACAATGTGACAAGTGTTGGCTGAACTAGTGCTCAACTTGAGTTATGTTTATGCTGGAGAAAAGAACTTCATCAATAACTCATACAGCTCGGTTCACCTTGCTCGAAGTAACGTCCACGCCTCACAGCCACATCCTGCAAAGTGTGAAACAATACAGTGGTGGGAAGCCTTGTTAAAAATACATAACCCCCAGAGACAGTGCACTCTCGCATAAGAATACAGAAGCAGGTGCGTTTGTCATTGCCATCTGTTTATTAATGCATGTATGTGTCGAGGAATGTGTGCATTTCTAATGTGTGTTTATAGAAGAGTGGATTGTGTGCTTTGTAGGAATTGCTGCTCTACTACCCTGCAGCGTTACAACACACAATACAGCCTGTGACATCAACAGTACATCATATCAGCAAAAGGGCCAGATAACGGCGCGGGCCCTGCCATGTTTCATGCATTGTGATGAGGTGGCCGATGTTGCTAGAGAAGGTAAAGAAGGTGAGTGGCCCACAGGGATGAGAGGCTTAAAGTGGTGCCTACCATTGTTGAACCAGGTTGGAACATCCAGGCCCACTCATTCCATGTACCACAGTGTTAGTGTACATTTTACTCAAGGATGACATACACCATACTCCTTCTTTTGTACACTGATTTAAGGATTTTTGCCTCTCCTGAGTCAAAGAGCCTAAAACTTTTCTGAGAGTGTTTTGTATGTCTACTGTGTGAAATGCACCACCAATTTCATTTTATCTGCCTTAATTTCAATGATAAATACAGGTTTGGAGGAGAAGTAGCAGCAAAAATAGAGAGGATATGCAGTGTAAATTATGGAACAGAACCTCTGTTCTGACAGATAGCATTAGTCAGTGATGCAGACCACTGAACCATCAATTTGTCCATCTGTTTCTTGCTCTGTACCATCTTTCTCGTTCACACCGTCTTTCTGAAATCCCACTCTCTCCTCCTTCTCCACACTTCTCATTTCATCTGATTTGACTCTCCTCTCTTCCAATCCTTTAGTCTTCCTGTAACCCATTTCTGTATCTCAATCACTGAGGGCAAAGTAAGAAATCATGTGGAATATCACACTGCTGTGCACTTGACTAATGAAAAGGGGCTTGTGTAGAAACAATGGCTGCTATTGGTCTATGAAGGAGCTCTTTTTTTCTTGTTTCTCTTCCATGCTTCCTTCAGGCAGTTAATATTTTTTTTCTTTCTTCATTCAGTAACTCAGCTTGTCATGAGCACCTGCTGCTCCAAACAACATGTTTATAATTCACTAAGCTGCGTTGAGAGGAAGTGTCTGTATCTGTGGCTGCATGCTTAAGATGCTGTAGGACTCTTGTGTGAACTGAGGAGCTGTTTCTTTATGTACTGTCAGATGAGCACAGACTTTGAAGTCAACAGCCACACACTGGAGCACCATGCCCAGCCAACCCCATTGTTCCCACTGACAGGCCTCTGCCGGAGTTGGGTACTGGAGGTATCAAAGTAAGACCAATTGGATTAGTGCAAAGGACAGAGCTTTTCAAATAAAGACACCTACAGTTGACATTAAAAGTGCATGTTGTGGCCTGAGCAGTGAACAAACTAATCACTCTGTTCTCTTCTTTTCTGAAGCTGTGCAGCTGTATACAGCAAGTACTATTTCTCTTTAGTATATGTGTGGCTTGAGCTTGAATAAAGGCAAAAAGAAATTACCTGAAATAACTGATATGGGCACTAAACACATTGCAGAGTTATGCAGAGTGATAGGTAAGTGTTCTGCATCCTGTGGTATAAAAACAAACTTAACAAGAAGAAAAAGGTTACTTGTCTTATTATAGTTGAGTGTGAAAATGCATTGAATTTCAGTGTCTTGTAATTCTTTATGATCTGTATACTTATCCGTTCAGTGCTGCATGTTGCTTGGTGACAGTGGGTGATAGTATGGTGCGCTCTCTTTCATGTGTGGACCCCTGCCTCTGAGCCCACAGAGGCCCAGCGTGTTGGCCCCAGTGTGCTCGTTAATCACATGGTGTCAGGCCTTTAATAAGTCCTTGACGGGGTTTCGCTGTGAACGACACTCTTTATCAAAGCTTTACATTGCCAGTGTGTCCTGACGAATGATTGATCCCCGCACTCTGCGGTGTGCCCTTCATGCTGACTGACAGAGCGGCACCCCCACAACCAAAGGCGGCAGAGGTGCACCAAGCATGGACGTGTGTGATGCACAACAGGCTGTGGACTGCTGTGACTGGGTGGTGACACCAGGGGGCTTCAGCAGGATGATGGATTCATGAGTCTGTTTCATTTCTCTTGCTACTAACAAACCCTTGTGTCTCCAAATGCAAAGCACTCCCTTAATAATGCTCTTACAAAATTATGTTTCAACCTTGTGTGCTTGTGCTGCAAACAAACAGCCAAGCCACTTAAAAAAGGTAATAGCATACACCATAGCCTTGCCACAATACAATAAATAAGTATTACAAATCAAACTCTTTATGCTGTACCATTCCCTCACAACAACTTACAACTAGGATTACAAGTAAGTACCATCTATCAAACTTCAAAGAAAGAAGCAGAAATAAAACATTTCTGCAAAACTAAAATAATATTCCAATTATATCTGAAATGACAGACACCTAAATAGCCCTTAAATAGAAACTACAAAGTATAAAGTGAGAGACTATTGTCAAGGTAGCCATAACTTGTTTAAGTGCCTAAGGCTGAAGCTATCATTGGTGCAATAAAAACAAATTAGGTACCTCTATCCTTGGTGTAAAATAATGTGTACACATAATGAATTTGTTATTGGGTTATACATCAGTAATTAACTTGCTTAGGTTTCCTTGGGACATGTAAAATAAAACAGAACCCTTTGGAAGATGAGCCATCTGTACTGAGCATCTCGAGGACGATGCTACATAAGTAGAACTCAAGTCTCAAACCATTTTGATGTAATTCAACATGAGAACAAACCAAAACTCAAAATAAGCGATATGTGTGGCAGTGAAATAGGAAATTTGAGCAGAATATTACATCCAGCAGCACTAGCAGACCTGTTTAAATATACATTTTTCCTGGAACAATTTTCAGGTAACAGCAATTTTGAAGATGTGTTTTGGAGCAATTTACCTTTACTCTGCGATGAATCAGAGTCTCTTTATTTGACAAGCCTATGGTTACACCCAGAAAAAGTAGAGATGCAAACTAACTGGACTACAGCTGGGAAATGTATACACTAACTCTGGAAGGTTGTACAATATCGAGCTGAACAAGAAGGTGATATTCATGTACAGTTGCTCTCGATAGCCACTTGGCTGCAGCTGCTAGAGTGCCTGTTCAGACAATTCCAATAACTGTTTCTCATCCCAAAAGACACATTCTCACTGTTTACAGCTCAAGCAGGGCACAAACAGTAAATAATGATGTATAGCAACAAAATAGTTTGTTTGAAGCCTTTATTTAAATCTTAGAGGTGAAATTAGGTCTTCCCATGCATAATGATGCAGACTATCCTTCTAGTCAAAGCTTTAACAACAGAGAAACATTGGAGGAAGTACATACACGCCCATTTATTTACTCCCAACAGTTACTCCACTACAGCTTTGTGCACACAAGCCTTTGGTTGTGATGTTTGTATATTCATGCTTTGAAGCTGCAGTCAAAAAATTTCTCTTCAACAAAAAAAGGCATAGATCTGTGTCAGTATCCAAGATGGTTTCCAACCTTTTGCACAAACTGAAGGCTACTCAACTACACAGAAATCCAGGACAACACAGTGAAACATCCTTTCAGAATTTGTGACTTCTTAAAGTTTGCCTTAAGCGATACTGGAAACACAATGACAAACATTCAAGTGTGAGGTTATACAGAATGGACCATTCAAAGAATCCCCAAGTTCTTTATGGATATGTGCCAATGCACCAGACACTGGCTCTCTTTTTATAGTCGGGATGAATGGTACCACATTTGTGCCTCAAGGCTATTTCCTAATACAATTTCAGCTATTTTAATTTTTTCTCTTTTCTGTTCTTCCCTTCCTTCTTATACAGAAAAATCCTCCCACTATACTCTTTATTATATGTTATTGCCCTATATTATTGCCCTACTCACTTTTTAATTTAAGGTAAATGAAAGCTTAGTAGTAATTTTTTTTTTTTTTTTATTTGTCAAAATTTCCTCTGTAAAAAATGGTGAAAAAAGTTTAAGATGTTAATCCTGGGTACAATCAGATAAGATTTACAGATACAATTAAATAAAATGACAAGGTGTACCTGCTAGTTTTTACACCCTTCATCTGTCCAGTAGCATTTTTACAATGTGCATCAATGTGGCCCTTTGGTTCATTGTATTTATTTCTTAGCGGAGCTTCTCCTTAACTATAAGGAAGAATAAAAACGTTTCCCAGTTAAACTTGGTTATACACAAAGAAGCATTCTTTCCTTGATTGAAAACTCACTTTAGCTGAAAATGATTTAAATCCAATACCCTTTACCACCTTCATCAGCAGCAGGTCTGAGTCACTCACTGCGAGATGTGACCCACTGTTCACATTTCCGTCTCTGCTGAACAAACATCAATATAACATAAATATAGAATACTCATGATCAATGAAAAAATGCAGGTAGTACTCAGGATGCTAAATGTCCTCTGCCCCCATTAACACTTCGTCTTGTCAACACATCACCCATCTTGACTTGAAACCATTTTTGACAGCCTCCATGCCAGCAGATAGTAAAAACTAATTCAAGGCTTAAGGTTCTTGTCAGGCTCTAAGGATCGATAGCTAGCCGTCAGAGCTTCAGAAAAATAATGGCTGAGGGAGATGGTTGATTGCTAATGATCAAACATGCAGTTAGCCACCACCGCGTTCCCTTTCATGCTGTTAATCTAAGGCTTGACCCAGTCGTCACTTAGCTCATGTATGTACCACCCTTTAATATATGTTCCTAAGATGGTAGCATGTCAAACGGACGCCGTCTCCAGAGCCGCAGGCTGCCACACTGCCACGTGTCAAACCCTTGATATACGAGCCACTTCTGTCTGCTTTAATGCATTTAAATGGAGCTGTGAGTCCAGCAGGACCAGCCCAATTTCAGAACCAGCGGTAAAGGCTCAATCTCATCTACTGCCTTGGTGGACGGAGCGTGTACATAGGAAATGAAATTGAAAATCCATCAGGCGGACTTACGTGTACACACACATTTGCACTCAAATACACATACTGGAGGCTTTCTGCTGCAACTTCTATCCACACACAAGGGTCATATCTCACATTTTCAAAGTGTTATTGTAATAAAGGATGTGTGATGAGCTGCTACCTCATGCAGAGAGCTAATCCAAAGCAAAAATAGATTTACTGCAGTAATTGAACTACAGGCAAGTAATGAGAGTGAAAGGGGCTTTTGACTGCAACCAGTGCAAAGGTATTCTAACCTTGAATTTAATTAAAAATCCTTTTGTCTTTAGGCCACAAATACCATGTGCTTTAAATCAGGAGGTGCGCTGTAGAGCAAAGCAATCATCTGTCCCTTTGTCAAATGGAATGGGAACCCCACTGCATGTGCATAAAGATATGCATTAATATGTGCATGCTATGGATATTGAGTAAGGGGCTATTTTACATGTAAGTGGAGACTCGTGGAAGCATGTTCTTAATCATTAAAAGGGCTAGCATGTTTTTTTCGAATGTCTGTTCAGAACCAGTAGTTGTGATACCGTAGCTGTGTAACTAGCACATTACTCTCTTGTTACTACAGAAAGGTAAAATTACAATAAACAGCCTCATAAAATACAGACAAAACGAGAATCGTATTTTTGATAAACATCCTATTTGATTACATCCACAGTATATTGTGTCATTGTGAAAACATGAACTTTAGAAGCTGCTCCAGACTAAATATCCCAACATCCCTGCACTGAGCTGATAACCGCCAACAGACAACAGACCTGTGGGCACTGTCCCCAGATGAAGAACTGCCAGTGCATGTGAGAACGAGCTCCCTCTGAAAGAGCACAGCCATGTGAGGAGCTGCCCTCTTCCAACACCTGCCCTTCTAAATGAAGCAGGAGACACATGCACAATGGAAGTGCCGTGCAAGAGGGAGACATCAAGTGCAATTGACATGTTGCTCTGGCCCACTGTCGAGGAGAAAATGTCAGCAGAGCACAGGAGCGCTCCACATTAGGCAGCCACATTCTGTGATTGTTTCAATGGTTGGTTGACCCTGCCTCAGTGTGCCAGGCCTGGAAATGTAATTTGTGTTGTAGTGCACTGCACAGAGGCCAAGGTTAGAGTCGAGGTGGTCCAAAGATGCAAAACTAAGTGCCTTTCTCAACAAAGATCATGTTTATGCTACACAGGGCTTTCCTGAGGTACTGCTTTTAGGCACAGCACTGCACCACTCAGAAACACAGTATGTGAGCTTTACCAAAGAAACTGTCACATGATAAGACTTCTGTTCTACTCTTTTTCTTGTACATTCTACAGCAAACATGACAATATTCTGCCTATTCTCTCACTTTCTCTATTAAACAGGGTTTCAACTTTCAACTTTGTTTTCAAAGAAAGATGGTTGGTACAGGTGGGTAAAAACTACCAAAAATGCAATTGTACAAGAAATAAAACTCGGGAAAAGCTTTATTTCTATGTAACTCTGCTGTTGTGTTTGAATTAACAGATGGCAGGATCCAAGTGTTGCCTCTAGTTTGGCTTCATTCAAACTTTTTCTTATTTTTTTTCTCCATAATTAGTGTAAACACTCTTTCTCAGAAATACTGCAACTTTCTATGCACCCGGTTCAAATCACAGCTGCTGCTAATTTACAGTAAATGAAGCCAACAGGACAAGTTATATTCTATTTAAATGATACACTCAGCTGTTCCAACTTCCTGTTTACTCACTTTATATTCTCTCTCAGCGCATTGACAACTTAATCAATTTTGATCAAAACTGTCATAACATGACAATAGATGTTTTATTGAAGTCGCAGTTTAAGTATATATATGCCATGAAAATGTGAAATAAAAAAAATAAAAAACAATAACCCTCATCAGTATAAAGGTGTCAGGGTAGTTTATAGATATGGGGTCATGGCAAAGGCACACATACAGCAAGCTTCAAGGGTTATTGAAAGGTTAAGGTGGCAGTTCTGTCATAAAACTATATCCAAGTGCTCCCATTAGTCATCTGAATGGCAGCCAGGGTGCATCCCGGCTCACAGAATTTGTACATTACGCCCAATGTAATTATAAAAGCAGTAAAAAAAATAAAAATAATGCCCCGTCTCCTGGCAAGGTTATGTCTGCCAACTGGAGGTAAACAGTGTGTACTAAGAAAACTCATCACTGCATCAGCAAGGAATAGATTCTCACTTATTAAATGTGAATGTAGAGTGCTAGGAAAACAAGCACTTCCAACCAAGGCCAGCTCATATTTTGGTTGTTTATCCATTATTATTATCCATTTTCCAAGATTTTCAGTTTGTAAATATTAAGTTATGTATGAGTCTTGTTACCTTGAGCAAGGTTTGACAGGCTGCTGTAAGTTTTAAGGCATGGACTGTATAATTCTAAATTTCTTCAATAATAGTAACTTTTTAGTTGCTACAGCATAAAAGGTAATGTATGTTTACTAACAGCATAAATTGGGGATTTGGTAGGTCATAAAATACCTATCTGAAAATCATTAGTCATGCCACCTATACTATATTATTTCAGCATAGTGATCTGTTGAAAAAGCCTCAGACAACACATATCTTTATGATTTATTCTCATATTTCATGTGTAAACTAAAGCTGACACTGAGAGGTTGTGTTGCTACTGACTTTTGAGACACTGACAGCTTTTTGGAACAGATTTGCCAGGTTGTAACTAACTATATGTCACAGAACTAAGCTGTGATAAGCGCAGATCTGCTGCAGAGCCATTCATTTGTTCTGATTCTGTCATAATCCTCCATATCGATCGATGTGTAACTGCTGTGAATGCAATCATGGCACAAGAGTGTCCATCTGAGCGCACTACCTCGGGGCTGAGAGGAGCAGCTCAGTGAGGCGAGCGGTGGTACACTGGGCCACTGACCAGAGCTGACGACACAGCCTTGTGTGCTCTAAACTCCCCTCTGAGAGCAAGCCTCTGCTTCCTTAAACAGACCAAATTGAATTAGGACGTTCTAGCAGCTGGCAAGTGTGAAATTGAGTTGAAGAGTACCCCGAGGTTAGGAGTGAGATGCAGGACTTAAACACCCCAATAGGTCGGAGCGGGATCAAGCTTTGTCTGCAAGTAGAATTCTAAATAAGCAACACAGAGGCTGATAAGGGACAGCTGGAGCACACTGGGTACAGGGCAGTGACTAGGTTTGTGTTTGTGTGTGGGTGCAGAGTATGCACTGGGATTATATCACCGCAGGGACAATAAAGTCACTTGAGTGATATGCAAGCTATCTGGAGAGCATTTCCCAGCAAAAGCCGTAATCTCGTTCCTTTTGCAGCTCAGAGTGCCTTAAAACACAGAATCAGTCTTAGCTGTTGAGAAAAACATGGAGAGAAACGATAACACACTCCTTCAGTCGAGTTTTTTTTTTTTTTTTCTTCCTCTATGGCAAACAAGCAGGCTATTCATCTGTCAGTCACAGCTAATGCACCCCGTTTGTTCAATTCAGCTTGTCTGTTTCACTCAAACTAAACTAGAGCTGCACACGAATATAC
This sequence comes from Rhyacichthys aspro, assembly GCA_036850595.1. Lineage (NCBI taxonomy): Eukaryota > Metazoa > Chordata > Actinopteri > Gobiiformes > Rhyacichthyidae > Rhyacichthys > Rhyacichthys aspro. The sequence goes on from CM072153.1 coordinate 10,882,852, forward strand.
AAGCCTTAAGGTTTAAGCGTGAAAATATCCAATAAAGCTGCAGCAATTCTATATGAATTCCACAAACAATACCTCACTGCAGGAAGTGACATGAATGGTTGATGACTCTTGCAAATTACCCAGAAAATTACAGTCCTCAGATATTGTACTGTACATTTTCTTCAAACCAATTATGGTTTAATGCCAAGATTCATATCACAACCAGCTTTCAGCCATGAATGCAAAAGTTGCTTGTTTAAGTAAAAAGGACTCATTAAATTCAACTACTATCTTTCCATTGTGTTATTACATATACCTGCAAAAGCTGGCTTCTTTCACCGTGGAGCACCTTGTAACTAGACATTTCTCTTGGCTGTCATTGTTGTTTGATGCATTAACTTCCATCCATTTAAATGAACAGCAGAATCTTGTATCCATCTATCCAGTGCACAGTCTAAATCATGTCTATGAGCATGCCCTGGCCTTACACAATGCCGCAATCCATCACAGCGCTGCTATGGCCTTCCACTGCAAATCAAAAGTCCACATACAAACAGTACGTCCTTTAAAAGCTCTAGCATCTTCCATTTATGGCTTAGATGGCAGCGCTTTCCCTCTTAAACATCAATGTTCCCTTGCCTGTTCTTTCACCTCATACAACCTGTTCAATCTTCGTTTTTTTTTTTACTTTTTTTTTTTTTGATTGCTATACCTTATTTTTCCATTTCTTTTATCACAAAACCATGCTGTTCTGCTTTTTCCCTTTGACCCCACAAGCCAGCACTTCATCTCATCCATGCGTCCCTACCGCCATCCCTCTCACGGCCATTATTTCCAACCTTGATGCCAAGTGTTTGCCTTATCAATCACATTTTCCCATCCATTCTTCGCCTCCAGCCTGTAGAACTGCGCTATCAGTCACCGCTCCGCGCCTACGTTTCAAGCCCTCTCTAACCCTATCACCGCAATGGTTAATTCCATCAGTCACACGCCTCTCACACACTCGCACCAAGCCCAGCCACTTCCATCAGCGTTAATCCATTTAGCAGTAAGAGCGGTTTCCGGGTATGTTGGTGTGACCAGAGCAGGACATGGAAGGGGGGAAAGTAGAGAATGTAATTAGTATTGAGGCAGGGTGGTAACAAGGCTAAAACATGTTGAACTGAGGCTGGGAGCACAGAGATGAAGCTGGAGGCAGAGCGTTTATGAGGAGCCCAAGGCCTAGGGCGAAGTTCCAAAGCTTTGGCCGAGGATCACAGTTCAGCTTCAACAGCACTTTGGTTACAAATCCATAGCTTTAGGTAATGCACAGAAATAAATGAGGTTCTTATCTTGCATCTCTCATACATTACAACGCATTAATACATGATAGCGATGCACTGACGGCTTTAAAACAAGGAATGGTAGTGTGGATGCATCATCACCAGTGTTGATTTTGTTGAATTTTTGTCCTAATTTTCGTCAACAACATAGTTTGGCAGCCTAAAACGAAACAAAAATGGAATAAAAAGTCATTAATGAAAATGAAATCTCTCACGAAATGTTTCGATATCTTTGCCAAAAGATAAAAAAAATGAAAATGATCAGACAGACGAAATCCAATCAAAAGGAGAAGAGATGAGAAGAGATCCAATCAGAAGTGACGTTTTTAAGCGTCGCGGAAGTGATGACAAAAACATTTGTTAGAAGGAAGATGTGGTGATGAAAAGAGAACTGGACACAGAATTCAGATTGTCAGGTCTTTTTAAAATGTTTATTATTGCCATGCTGTAACAGGTTAGTAGTTTCATTTCATTCAGGTAAAAAATATTACTTAAAAACAAAAACAAAAAACACTGAAATGCATTAACCTTTACATTTTAACTGACTAAATCTATTGCAGATGTACTCGACTAATTCAGGATAACATGAACATAAATTATGACTAAAACTAAATGAAAATTTGCTGTGAAAATTAACACTGCTCATCACAAAGTAACATTAGAACTGCACAGATGCCAATTTCAGGTAATGGTGGTATCGGACCATGTACTGGAATCAGAACAAGAAGCGCAGATGTAATTAAATTTGGTCAGGGTAAATAAAATAAGTCCAATTCGAAATATTTCTGTCCGCTGCACATCCTGTTTTTGGATCTGGGCCAACACTTGACGTATTAAAGTGCCTGAAGAAATAAGTGCCAATAAAACAGTAGCACACGTATTATTAAAGTGCCATTGCTCTCACTTGCACATCCCCATTTTTCATTCAGTAATCACCTCTTCTCTCTTTTCACTCTGTCTTTTTTCTTTCATCGCATATTCCAATCTCACTCATAAAACATACACTGGAATGAAAGCTTTTACATACATCACAGTGTGCTGATGGCCACTGAGTGTGTAAAGGCGCTGTGAACCTCAGGGCGCCAGTTGGGGTCTGATTCGTTGTTAAAAAGGGCAATGAATGTTGGAGCCAAAGGGTGATGATGTTAAGAGGTCTGATTTTGTAGATGTCTGGTCTTCACTGAAGGAGGAAGAAAGCGCTCAGCAGACAACGAGGCTAAGGAGCAGCACGAGAAAATAATATTTACAGTAGCGGGCTGCTGATGAAATGATGGTGCGGAGAACAGAAACAGAAGGAGAGGGATAATGAACAGGGGAAGAGCAGAGGGGGATTTTTTTTTTTTTTTTTTTTTTTTTTTAAAGGAAAGTAAGAGTTATTTGTCATTGCAACAGTGTGAGCCATCATTACGTGCAAAACGATGTAGTTGTTTTGGGTTTAATCTGAACAGCAGCTGCTCATCTCTCGTTCCATATTTCCTTCATTACAGGCTTTCCATCATCACAGAGCTCCTCTACGCTCTTGTTAAGAGGAGTCACTCTTACTGGATCTTAATTCAAAAGGAGGCTTTGCACTTCAGTTCATGTGTATTTTGAATTTAATATTGAGTGCATTTTTATACATCTTAATATCCTGGATTTTATCAGGTTTTTTAGCATCCCTTAGTCCAGTGGTGTCAAACTGATGAGGGGTGATGAGGGGCCAAAATAGTTCATAAGAATCCTTTCAGGGGCCAAAGATGGTGACATTTGGAAGATTTTATTGAATTTTGAATGTGAGGTTTCATTTGAGTCTTACAAAAGTTATCTTTAACATTAATTTCCTCTTTTTATGGAAACTGTTTTTAGCTGGATTTTAGCAGGTTTTAGATGAACTTGAACAGATGTTATTTATTTTTGTAGCAAAAAACAAATCAATCTAAAACCTGTTCAAATCTAATTAAAACCTAGTGCAAAAATATCACCTACTAAATGTACTGGAGGGCCACATAAAACATTGCAAAGTGCCGCATTTAGCCCCCGGGCCTTGAGTTTGACATGTGTGATTTAGTCCATGTAGATCATATCCAGTTTAAGGAATCCTGGTTTGGTCAGATTGATGTATGAGATAAAATATATGCTGTGGAATATATAAGGCTTGTCCAAGATTATAACAATCCCTCAGTTGAATGTGTTGATGCAACAAGCCTGATATTATGGAAAAAATGGGCGAAAACACCTAATGGGTTTTAAAGGGACGCCTCAAACCTGAGGACATGTCTACGGTGTTTGAAGGACCACCCACATAATGTCAATATGGACATCTATAAGTGCATATTTTCCTCAGATATTAAATTGTGATACTTCTTATCTGTTTGCATGGACACAATATCACAAATATGATCCAAATGAGATCAAGGAGATGTTTTAGCCGTCTCATCTCTTCATTGTGATTCACAGACAGGATCCATCTCCATCTTCATCTTCCCTTTGCCGTCTCTCACTCTCTCGGCAGCTGCCCTAAGTTTCACACATTATTTAACGTCCGATTAGCCTGCCTTTCTTTCCTTGTCGAGCCGTTTTATGAGGTTTTTAATCATCTCGTCTCGGCGCCCTCTCGCCCGCTTCCTGCTCTTCCTCCTTATTTCTCCGTCAAACACACGCCGCCGCCTCCACTCACCTCACTTGTCCTTTTCACACCGCGGAAAAGGAACCTCTAGAGATGCACAGAAAGGGCCCGTTCCTCAACATTCGGCTCATGAACCACAAGCGGTGCTGTCCGGCGCGTGAGGACGTGTGTTTGTGTCATTTCCATAAGTTCAGAGGGAGTCTCAAGTTACTGGCCTGGAGGCTGACTATCAGTAGCGCTCCCATCCTTCCCGTGTTTCCCGCCTCAAGGGGACCCCACACATACAGATATATACGAGGAGACAAAGCCAAACACACAAGCTCCAGCACAGCGGCCCTCCTGGGACCGCCAGCGCCCCAGGCTCGTCTCCGCCGCTCTGTCTCTCTCCGTGTTAGTCGCTCTTGAGTCTTCATGAGCTAGATTTCTCTCCCTGCCAGTGCACACTTCACCCTGACAGCATTGTGAGGAAAGCCACCGCACAAAGTCTGTACACAGGCCCCAGCACAAGGTTTGACAAACGTAGCTGGTGACAAAACGATTCCTCACTCATTTAGATCTATCTGCTGCGTCACACAAACAAGGATCTGAGCAACAAATCAAAGCTTTTGCTTCATCCAAACTATGATGTTTTATTTCCTCTGACTTCTCCTCCTCTCTGCCCATGTCTGCGCTGTAAAACAAGTATGATGTGTCGTTCCCAGTGGTGCAACCGTCTATGAGGATTCCCATGTGATAAACCTCAGAGCGGGGAATATATCGATATTGAGAGCGTGTGCCGAAAGAGGATATCAACAAAGCCAGTAACTTTCATCTATGGTGCAGCTTTTCGACAGAGCCATAATAAATAAAAAGCTTCCTTCACCTCCCCACTTTCAGTCAAATCCCATTACTCATTCACAAAAGGATTTTACAGGTCATATGTGCAGCATCTGGATCATTTCAAGGGCATCATGGTAAGAGAGGGACTCTACATATGTCTTAGACACATAAAAGTGCCAGACTGTAATCCAGATAGCTGCATGGAATAATCTATCCAAACTACAGATACACCTTTCTTCTTGTTATTGATTAATACAGCTCATTTTTGGTATTAAATAATTTTATGAAATATGCCTAAATCTACATTATATATTGTTTTCTTTGTCCAACAATACAAAGAGCTTTTTCTGTGTTGTTTTTGTTGAAGTAATAACTCCAACAGTAATCAGTCCAAGTTGAGATTGCAACTATTAACGCAAAATCAACCAAACTCTGCAAAATCAGTGTGACTTTGCAACTTTGTCCAAACGCTGCAACTTTCTCGCAACCAAAAGCCATGATTGAACATTTCTGGTGAGTTTCATCACCGAAATCATTACAGAACTGACTGTCTCCCAAAAACCCACAAAGAAAAATGAGCCCCCGTCATTTCCTGCTGCTTCTGTGAATGTCGGCGGGAGAAGAATGCGGACATGTGTGACAGAAATTCTTTGCCTTTTCCAACAAAAATTACAGCTAAAGACCGTGCAAAGCAGCACCCAAAACTTAAAGAGCGCTGGGGAAAACTTTTTTGCTCCAAGTGTAATATTATTATTGAACACAAGCGAAAGTCATCTATTGACAAACATTTTTCAAGAGCAAAACATGTTAAGAGAGCCGCAAACAATGAACCCACTTGACAAATTACAGCACGTTTAAGGCATATTTTGCTTACTTTCTTTGTATTCCTGAGCATTTGAGGTGAAACTACATCTAAAGGGGTTGAACATTGTGGTTTCAATGTAAACAGATAGTATAAATAGATGTTATAATGAGAAAATACTTGCAACTTTTGAAAAAATGGCCTGCAAAATCAGGTTTTTAACACATGAAATGGCCACGAAATCCTGGAGGGACTGATTAACCCTTTTAGTTCAAGCAGTCAAAGACCAGCACAGAGCTCAAATGAAGCTTCTCTTGTTCTTGTCATAAATGGCAAGACAGAATGTTAAACGTCAATTTGAAAAGACAAGTTTGTTTCAAAATTTCTCATTTAGAATAACAACTTGAGTGGCACTTGTATGACATCGCTGTTAAGAGCATCAGGGCAATGAACATGAACCTAGGCTGAAGAACAGTGTTGAATAGCCATAAGACAGTATTAAATTCTCCAACTGAAGCTACAGTCAAGTTCCCATTAGACACTGACAAGGTGCATGACTTTGATACAGCAGGATTATACCAGAAATATAATTTTTTGAAATGATTTGTTCCACCCACACCAACTAAATGGACAAGAGAGCACTTCCTGACAAGTCTTTTCACAGAGCTTTACAAGAAAAATTAATCAAAATCCTCCATATCACTCCACTGCAGTGTTCTCTATTAATGACTGATTAGCTACGGTAACACTTAGCTCATACACTACAGGACTGTTACGAGCACTGTACCACAAACACGCATTTATACTGACAGAACAAAAGCGAACGTGGGCTGTTTTCCTGTTGGAGCAAGATTTGTTGTAAGTGACTTGGCAAATTTTCCTACAACCAAAACAGCACCAAGATGTCGGAGAGTAATACTGCACAAGCTCAAGTGTGAAATTGGAGAGAATTTTTCGATGGAGGGTGGAATAGGGAGGTTACTAAAAATTACTGAAGCCCATAAAGCAGTTAGAAAGGCTGGTTGCAGCTGAGTGGATTGAGGACAGGAGGGGAAAGGGTTAGTGAAGGGTCTCACCAGGTCAGGAGAGGGCTGAAGTCTGGGCAGCAGGGCAGCAGGGTGGAATCAGCATGTGAGGCTTAGCAATTTGGAACAAGTAAAATATTAGAAAAGCTGGTTCGTAGCCAGGAATCATAAACAAATGTAGAGAAAAGTGGTGTTTGTAAACGTAGCTGTCCATTAGATCACTCTTTGTAAAATGAAACACCTTTTTTTCCCACTTTTGAACCCTTAGGATACAGTAGAGATGTGTGGAGAGACAAGATGATATCAATATTCTCACACGATCACTGTTTTGTTCACAGGAACTTACACATATTCAGGCTAACAACATAAAACAATAATATCAGCTGCAGTATTCATTCATTCATTCATCATTCACACATACACATTTAAAAACTCCATTGACAGTACACTGGTATTAATATAGTGTCAAAAACAAATCAAAGCTTTCCAGAATAATAAAAATAAGTAACACACTAACTCGATGTAAACAAACCTGTTCTGTTCCTATTTTTTTGTTTTAAACAGGGAGGAGAAAATCTACGTTTATAAAGAACTATCTTCCAGGGTTGTGGATGTCTGTATTGTACGTGACATTTCACCGAGCTTTTGTTATTTGGGTTTTATTAACCTCTGCATCTGAGGTAAAGTCTTTGTGATCTTTCAAAGTCAAAGATCGTGATAGAAAATGAGACATACAACCAAACTGAAAACACGTGTAAGCTCCCGCCAAAGTACTATTTTCTGCTGATGTTAGGCAAGGTTTATGGTTACTCCTAATATCTATAATATCCTCCGTTACCTGCAGTATTACACCTTGACTCACATGGTTTTATAACTTGACAAATCTTGTTTTATAGTGGAAAGAAACGTGTTGCATAGTCTGCTGTTTATCTGTTCACCCCAAAGAGCAGCAAGACTTCTTTCAATGCATTATATGAACACTTAAGAGTATAGAAAATGTGCCCTACGGCTCTTGAGCATCTAAGTGAACTGCACGACACCTTTGAATGTGGTTACTTATCGGTCTGCACATTGGAGCCAGGTGAGCAGAAAAGGGCAGCCTGGGGGAGCTGCTGAATGGTGGGTGGTGGAGTGAGTTAATCTGCCTCCTTTTTTTTTTTTGTCACCCCACATACACACAATGGCACGCACCAGCCACAAGCTCAACTTCGCTTCCAAGTTGTCTGCTATTGCCAGCTACCAAAGGCAAACCTTAATTCCCTCCAAATCACAACTACAAAGCCCAATCTCTCCACCTAGAGAGAGATCCAGCAGGATAAAAAAGATTGCCTCAGACCATTCTTTCTCCACTCTCACCACTCTCAAATCACCAGCCGGCCAGAAAAAAAAGAAAAAAGAAAAAAGAAAAGGGAATTAGGAAGCCCACACTTGCAAACACGTACTCATGCCAGGTTATTGTTTGAAAGTTTTCATCTCCTCCTTTATTTTCTGTGCCTGTAAAAGAAGTCAGTGATATTAAATAATGAAAAACAAGGCTGATTTTTTACTTTCTTCCATTACTAGGTTGACCATGTTTTCAAACCAAAAAATGCTGACACTTTAATTTTAACACAAATCCAAAAATAGTCCATTGACAAATGAAAAATAATTGCCAACAGAATTCAATACAACACCACTGAACTATTTTTAAAAAGGTGAACTGATTGCATTGAATTATTTCACTTTAACCTTCGCTTTTACCCTAGTTTTTCTCTTTTCTTAGACAGTTGTGATGTTCCTGGAGCTCATTTGTAAATCACAACTTTCTTTTCTGTGAACGCTATAGAAGGACTGCTTAGCTATAGCCTCACTTTCACATGATATCCATACCCCAGAACATGGATCTGCAACAATCCAAACCATGATCATATCCGCCTTGTAACATTTTTTGATCATATAAATATAAAAGCAGGTTGTATGAAAATAGAAATAAACAACACCGCGTTTAAAAATGAGACAAAGCTGACTCATTTCCTCAAACTAGAGATATAATGCTATAACAGTCATAGCTTCAAGCAAAGAAACCGTTAAAGTAGGAGAATGTTGATGCCAAAAACTTTCTGCAGGGAAACAAACTAATTCTATATCAAGAGGTCAGCCAAACGGAAATGAAATCCCCTATCACTGTGCTACTTTTCAACCTTGAGCATATGGGGGTCCATGTTGGTCTGGCTTGTGTTGAGAATAACATTCCAGATACTCTGTCGCGCCCTTGAAGCAACCCTAAATGCCACATAGGCCTGCATACTAAAAATGTACACGGTAGTTGTTTGTGAGTACATTTGTACAATTTCCTTCTGCACCTAACCAAAACATATGTGCTTTGTTGGGCGTAAAAGCAGCAGCAAAGTGCCTTAAGAGCAGCGTTGCAAAACACAGCTCAGTGCTTTCATTTTCTATAAAGTACTGCTGAGTAACATCTCGGTGCGTAACAGGGAAGGAGAACACAAAGGAAGAGGTGACATGAACACTGATTTTCCTGGAAGCAATACTGTGGTTTCGGAAATCAGAGAGAGGGCAGGCAGTGGAGCATTATCTCTGGGTGTTTGGAGTTTTCATGCGGAAGCTACAAAACATACTTTAATAATACTTTGAGAACCTTTACTGACTCTTTGCTATTGTGCCCAGGCGAACTGACATATGTATTGTGTGAATAATTAATGCTTTCCTTTGGCAACCGTTTCCCAGATAGTGAATAATTCTAGTCGGAACAGTTGTACGTGTTGGATGACTCATTACACACTGAGTTATTAAACAGGGAATCTGTATTTCTCAGTAAAGTTCTTATACACTGCACACTAATTAGCATGTAAGAGCCAAATCATATACTTCTTAAAATCTTTAAAGTTCAAAAGTCTGGAATCTGATATTTTCTTTCTATCACTTTCCTTTTTTCTGTAAAATGCAAAAAAAAATTCATGATTCACTTGCCATGGGTTCAAAAGCTAATGAAACAGCATGACTTAATGAATCTAAATCACACAGAACATGTACATTTTGACATCCATCGCCATGTTTAGTTGAAAGTGCATTTTTACTTGTGACTGTCACATTTTTACATCGACAGTCACGGCGGTGTGTCAAATGCAGTGGGCATATTAAACAGCAGGAGCACGGATTGGATGACAGAGAGTCACGGGTTGAAAGAGGTGAAGGAATAGATGGGAATAAAATACAGGTAGTTGCGACGGAGACTGTGATTTGTCATTCTACGTGGTGGGCCTTGCGAGCGCTCTCCCCAGATAAATATTCATGACAAGTGGAAAGACTTGTTCGCTTTTGTCCTCCCACCGCTAGAAAAAAGCTCCAGCTAAAGCTCCACGTGAGAAATGACTCTGTCAGGACCCATTTTAGAGGCACTACTCAGCGACCCTGTCCCTGTCCGGCAGTGGGCCACACATCAGCGCTCCCACCCAGACTCCATCTTCCTTCCTAGTTCCTCCTTCTTCCCCCTCACACTCTCAGTATCACCTTTTGCGTGGGTCTACCTTAACCGCTAGACCACATGCGTCAAACTCAAGGCCCGGGGACCAATTGCAGCCCTTTGCAATGTTTTATGTGGCCCTCTAATGCATTTAGTAGTGATATTTTTGGCATAAGGTTTTAATTGTATTTAAACCCATTCAAATCCATCTTCAAACCAGTTCAAATCATATAAAACCTGTTCAAATTCAGCTCAAACCTGCTCAAATCCATCTAAAACCAGTTCAAATTCAACTTAAACCTGCTCAAATCCATCTAAAACCAGTTAAAATTCAACTTAAACCTGTTCAAATCCAACTAAAATCAGTTCCCATAAACCGAGGAAAATAAGAGTTAAAGATATTTTTTGTAAAACTCAAATGAAAATGAAACCTCACATTCAAAATTTAATAAAAGCTTCCCAAGTGCCACCATCTTCTGAAAGGATTCTTATTAACTATCGCGGCCCCTCACCACTTTGAGTTCACACCACTGCTCTACACTGCCTTTCTCTCTTTCTCTTCTTCATTCATCATTTGTTTCACCCACTCTGCATCGTTAACCACGTGAGGCAGAGGTGTAATGCAGCAGTCCATTCTTCTGTATTATGACACATAGTTAAGGTCTTGACCTTTATGCACATGACAGCATTAGATGGATGTTCTGCAATAAGACAAATAAGGAGAACGGGACTTGCAACTCAGAATGGGGTTAGTCGTGGGCAGTGAAAAGATCTAAACTCAAATAGGGAGTGAGATTCCAGAAGGATTTGGGGATTTTGAGGGGGTATCACAAATTAAGTCCATCAGAGCCAAACTGAATTACGTAACAGGAGTTCACTTCACACCATCTGTGAAATCAGGAGGCCTTCCAAAAAATGGAACTCTGTCTAATCCAGTGAAAAATACAGTACATGCACTAAATCAATTAAATAACAAGCAAAAACACATTTCATGACATTGAAACTCACCTCGACAATGTCCATAAATCAAATTTTTGACTTTTTTCTCTTCTCTCTTTCTCTATGCAAGGACTATAAGCGGAAGGTGAAGTGTAAGAAAGTGGAAATATCCCGCTAGAAAAAGGCTTTAAACAAGGCTTGAGAGATATTTCACCTTTTACTGTAATACTAACATTCTCACACAGCAGAGTGAACAGAATCAATAAACACTACGCAATTTAACATCAGAAGAATCATTGATTTGTATCTGTGCAGACCAATCTCTGGTTACCACTCTTTAATGGGCTATTATGTTTACACTTGAACCAAAAATCTACGTTGCCACAGCCTCACCTTTAGAGCTGAAGAAGTTTGCTTTGAGGGAATAAGGAAAAATGGATAAGAAATCTCAGCTTTTCTTTATGTACAGTTTTATCAGGATTTCGTTTGTTAAGTGGAGCTGGAACTGCAAAGAAATCCATTTCTAAACTCTCATTTGCACCACTTCCTTCAGGAACATGTCCATGCATTTGAAAAGCCTTGACGTGTGGCTGCACATGTCAAAACACACGGCTGTATGTTTCAGCAAGAGAAGGATGAACAAATATGAAATGTACATATGGCACCTTGCTATATGGAGGTCATATATAATTGTCGCTGACAGAGACGGGCATTTCTTGTAAACCAAACGTAGTGATTCATCCGTTGGCTTCTCTAAGGCCTCTGTGGGGGCAATTAAACTGATGCTGGATACAGATGAACACTCACACACATGCAATGCCTAACAAAGACCAGAAATAGCATTTCAATTTGCTCACTGCTAGCAAGTCACAGTGCAATGCAAGTCAAATCTAGTCTTTTAACAACAAGAGTAAACCCCTGAGTCTGAGAGAGATGAGAATGTGACACATCTGACTTCCTTAACACAGACTCGTATAGCACCAGGCCGTTCTCATTCTCAAGGTGTGATAGAATAACTTTGGTCACTTGTCCTCTTGAAATGCTGAAGCCCTGTAGTGTGATGCAACAGGGGTGCATCCTATTAACTAATTAATTTATACTGTAAATGTGTTATATAGTGAATAAAACAATTCTGTATAAAATCAGCCCATGAAATACTGTAGAACGTTTCATAAAAAAAACACTGAAAAAATTAATTCTGGAGTATTCCATCATAAATTCAGAGCCACCCATTTCATTTGCAGACCCTATCAGATCTTGACACTCAAGAGATAAAATAATTATCCCAATAACAATGCATAACACTATACTTTTGCAGCTTGGGTATACTTTCTTTGGCAATATCATTTGAATATTTGCACACCCACAAAGTCATAATCATGTTTCAGCAAAGTCAAGATACTTTCTAACTCAAGCGAAGAACAGCCGAAACAGATTCCACCCACAAACTGCAAAAAAACAAAAAAAAACAAACAAATGAAGTATTTGAGCCTCTTCACATGCAAACTGGCGGAAAAAAACAGATTCCCCGGGCTTTTGAAGTAGAGGGCTATCAAGAGGTACCTGTGGCGAAGTCAAACACTTGACATGTGCATTATCTTTTTCAAGTGCATTTTACTTTGTGAATGTTGCAAATAAATGGCTGTTTGTGGTAAAAGCGGCACCCTTAATATTCAGAACATAATGGAGCGCTCCCATCTCCGACTCCGGGTTCAAGGACGATTATTATTCCTTTGTATTGTGTCATGGTCTTTGATAAGAAAGTGTTTAGATGAGAAGCTGAATAAACCAACAAATGTGCTTTAACAGAAAAATCAACAACCACTCAGAACAACACACCTCCTACCTGTAACCAGTCTAAATGTTAATATCTCTTTACCTTCCATCCCAGCCCTTTGACAGTTGCTGAACAGCTGGAAAGACCTTGTGCAATACCGGATCACCTGCTACACTGCATAACTTTTAATTCAAAATGAAAAAAACAGCCAGGGTTGAAGAACCATTCATTTTGTCTCAAGGTACAAACATAAGGCAGTCTGGGCCAGACATAAATGCAGCAATTTGCAGCCATGGACAACTCATTATCCTGATCTAAAAGAATTATGATTAAACATTATATGGTGGTTTACACTTAGGAGGTTAGGATGAAGTGAACAGATACAAAAGCTTGTGTTATGCTTTTATCTACAGAGAGTATTCGCCTTACTTTCCGATTTAACTGATTTAGACCCAACCTGCCCCATAGCAGTCCATTTTAAACCATCTCATGCATTCTGACTCAGATACCTTACAAAGATGACTGGTGCTAATGCTCAATATGCTTTTAAACACTTTTAAATACACCATTTCTTCAAAGAGCTACATCTAAAGTGATGGACCAAAATGATGAATCAGAGTGACAAAAATATTTGCTTGCCATTCTTAAACTAATCCCATTAGCTTATGGTTCTCAAGGAGCAAGAAATCATTAAAGCAATCATTCTTTTTGATGATCTTTTACAAGTCCTCATCTGCACTTATCTTTATTGTGAAGACAGAAAGGTGAACAGGACTGGTCTTTTTTTAGCATGATTTTCTATTTCTATTTGCTAAATTACTTCTCCATGTTACAAACAAGTGAAATAACTGAATATAAATGTGTCTCCTGGTTTAAATTGTGTGTGTTTGCTCCCTGTGTGAAAATGGGGACACACTACAGGTGTCTTTGTGTGCACTTGAGATGTGGCGCACTGTAACAAATCCAGAATAGGCCCAGACAGAAAGTCATAAATCATAGCAAGGAGCTGTGTTAATTTAAGTCTGTGTCAGCTGTTAGTATAACTGTGTGCAGCTGGAATAAATGAGCACGTCCTTAATTCCCAAACACAACATTTAGCGCTTTTATGGAAACAAAGGGCTTGAATATGAGCTGAAGTTTGGCTGATTAATAACATCTCTGTATCTATATTACAGCTGTCTCAAAAAGGTCCGGATTGTCACAGTCATAATGTTTTTGAATAGAAACTCATGGAAGTTTTAGGAAATCAAGAAAATAATTATAGTAACACTGAAATTCTCAAAAATTGGCAAAAAATGACACTTTTTGTCCCCTGCTTTGTGGATCAAGATCACTGGAATTGTTTGTGTCATGGAAAAATAGCCTTAAACTCATGAAAGTCTCTTGAAGGAAAATATATACAAATATTTAGTATCATAGTGTCTGAGTTTACTATTCCAGGAAATTTAACTACAAACAATTAACATTTGTCTTTTGTAGTGAATGATATGGAAACCCATCTACTTGTGTGGTCAGTTTGTTAATTTGTGGTTTATTACACTTTAAAAACACTGAATTTAAGGCACCTTGCACAGCATTCAAAGAGCTGAAAAGAACACTTTCTTTTCTGGCACCATTAAAAATAATTATCTCCATCGATCTTTGGCAGCCTCGGTGGAGCAGTAACATGAGCTTATACTGTGTGTGCCTTCAGCTGTCTCTCCACAGCGTGAGTGGTTGAATGTATGTGACCTGCACATCCCAGGTCTGCTGAGAACAATGTTTGGCTTGAGCTAGGGTTCCTATAATTCTATAGAGGGCTGGTCCCATCACAGCAGCAGAGCGTGTCTCCTGGCGAGACTCTGGGAAAGAGGCAGAAAAGCCCTGTTTGGAGCAGGTCAGCCACAGGAGGGGCCTGTAATGCTGAGTGCACTGATAACCGGCCACCCGGTGTGACTCTACTGCCACGTAAAAAAACCAAGCTGTCACTACGGGGTCCACCGCAGCGGAAAATTGTCTCCAGTAAAGCGTGCAAGGTAGGCAGAGGATGTGACAGTGAAGACATGCAATCCTAATGAAAATCAAATCCAGTCAGCTCTGTCCTCCAGAGGATCTCTGCAGCAGGCAGCCTATAGAGAACATACCTATAGCTGATAAGAGGGGTGAGGTCAGGTGTGGTAGGATATTTTATACCTTTATGGAGATAAAACTTTGCATCTCCAGATTTGGCCTGATTCAGTAGTATTCAAGTACATGCCGATTTTGTAACGTTAGAGCAAAAACTTTGCATCCGCATCCCGGTGTAAGAACATTTCATCACTGGTAATGACAGCGATAAATTTCTAAAAGTCGTTTGAATTAGTCACAGCATGTGCATGAGGGGGCGGATGCAGCATCTCTATGGAAATCAGGAAACCTTACAAGACCTTTGCCAAAGCCATAGACTCATCTTTACCTTCATTACTGCTGCCTCAGCCTTCCCATGAGGCTCCCAGCACAACCAACGTACCAGAGGCTCTTAAGAGTGCTTGCAAATGGCTAGTCAAGCACTTACCCTAATGGGCTGTGAGCACTGTGGCCCTAAACTCCATGTTTTAATTACTTCAGATTTGCAGGACAAATTCATGCCCAAAGCAGGGTAGAGAAAAAAAATCATAAGCCCCTGTGTGTAATATCTTGAGATGAAAGTCTTTGCCAAGTTAGTTTTTGTAGAAAAGCACAAGAATATCACTTACAGTTGGACAAATTGATATCCAAAACCCCAACAATATTCGCTTGGGTACTCAAAGGGACAGAGCTGTCAGAATGAACTGGATTTTTAAAGAACACACAACATAGTATGATCAAAGAGATTTGTGTTTCCGCTCTAAAAAGCTTCACAAGTGTCTTTCAACTCCCAACAATGATTCATTTCCCCCACATATACCCCATGGTCCCTTAATGACTAACACTCTTCTCTAGCAGGCCTTTGTTTGCCGTATCCCGACAATAGGAAGAGGCTGCTCTGTAGACGACAATACTTCCACTGAATGAAAGCTCTACTCAGTGTGTTCATGTTATGTTTGAAATATGAAAAATAGCAAAAACAAAAATAGCTGATCTACTGTATTCCTTGGCCTAAATACCGAGCATGGAAAAGGAGTTTAGAATACAATAAATCAACCCTGGTCTAGAGATCTTTTTATGTTTCAGTTTTAATATGATATAGAATAGGTCATATTTTTTTCGTTTTGTCAGATCTGTTGATTTCTGTGCCTTTTATTTTTTGCAGTTTGGTGAGATTACTGTGGGACTTTAATGGGCTACGACCGGTGTTTTGATGCATGTCACTCTGTGCAACCAGAGATGCCATACAGTTTCAACTATATCAGCAACAGGCAGCGTGGATTTGAACAGCAATCGTGACTAGAAAAGAGAGAAACTTAAAAAGGAATGGTCAGGTTTGTGCTGCAAAGGTACGCATTAACTTGTTTTGTAGCATATTATACTATGGTTATTTAAAATATGTAGGTCATAGCAGGATTCTCCATTCTCCATCATATTTGTCACAAGTAATCTTTTATTTTATGACCTATTGTCTTTGAGCTACGACCACTGATTTAAAGCAATAATACTTGATTTTGACACAACTATTTAGTTGTAGACAGAAAAATCACAGAATGTGACAGCAGCTTAAAACAAAGTTGGACCCAAAGGTGGTTGCATGTTTTGGTTTCAAAAATAATGACATAAGTGAGCCATTTATTAGATTGTGTTCACTATAAGTAATGTTTTATTTACTAAACCTTAAACTGGTGAGGTATTTTAAATTGTTACAACTTTACTTTCTGCGTTGTTTTAACTTGAAATGGTTTGGCATTTAGAAATGTGTTCCAGTAACACTAACATGCTCCACAATTCCTTCTGTAAAAACATTACTTAACAAAGGAGTGATGAGACGAGACACTAGACAGGGTTTACGAGAATGCACCCAGATGAGATTTTTACACTTTTGCCAGGTGTGGCTGGTTGAAAGCTGTGGTATGTGTCTTTACATAGAGCTCTTGTTAGCCACAGCGTACATTCATCTTTTACCACTTATTCCAGGTCGTGGGTGGATGGAGCGGGTGGCAGCTTTAGGCCCGAGGCGGGGTACACCCTGGACAATGGCCAGTTAGACGCAGGTCTGTTATTTAGACACTAACAGACAATCATTCATCCACTTTAGATTGTTTAATTCATCTATAGATGCAGACAAGCAGACCCCTCACAGAAATACCAGGAGTCGTCCGGCCCAGGGATCAAACCCACACCCTTCTTGCTGTGAGGCATCGTCACCATTCCTTATTTCATCCAGGAAACCAAAATGTTGCCACACAGACGATTTAAGTGGCTGGGGGCATCTTGAATACTAATTTCACCCTCACACTTCATCATACTGATATTGTGAGACAGCTTTTCACCTTGACGACAAATCTTGTCACATTTTGATCTTGTGGCATGAGATCTTGACACATCCTTATTATTTGACAGAGTTTTTTTTCTTTTTGCCTGTTTCTGAAAACGCCGTACATTTTCGGATCTAGGGTTCTTGTAAGGAAGTGCAAGGACAAGGTCATTACCAATCAGCAGCATCTTGTCTTGCCTCATTACTCATTTAAATACCTTAAGCCTTGGACCTGTGTGCATTAATTCAACACAAACCCTTGAATAAAGGGCAGAGTAAAAGAGATTCAGGTGAAGAGGCAGCTCTGCCAGTAGCAGGCAAAAGTTGTCTCTCTTGCTCTCCACACGCTGACATCAAAAGCAATAAGTGGGATGAACTATTGTAATTGCCTCGGAGCGACCTGCCTTGCGTAGGCATCAGTGTACGCTCGCTTCAAATGACTCCTCCAACTCCTGTCTGCTTCCTGACAGCCGGGTTCAGAGGTCCACTACTCTCAAGAGCGACAACACCTTGGAAAACACATTTAAGGGAAAAGTGTCAGCATAGATAGACACTAAAACACTGCAACAGAGACATATACACACCTACAAATGAAACTGAGTTGCAATTATCACTGACAGCCCTGCAAATAAAATCTGGCACTTTGTCTCCATCTAGGCAGCAGGTGCAGAATAGCAGTCCAAACAATAGAGGCACTCTGTGTTAACTATTTTTCTCACTGAAGGGGAGAGAATGTGAGAATCAAACACAAAAAACAAGTAGTTCAGGAGAGAATAGCGGTACATAGTAAAAAGGAACAAAGCTTTCGAGAAGAACAGTGGATAAAAGTAGGACAGTGGAGCAGTACACGTAAAGATAAGGTGAGTAAGCCGCAGTGATTTCTTCCAAAAGTCAGCAAGACCTTCTCAGCTATCAGCTCCATTTAACAGTGGAGTGGGATTTGATTACTTCAAAGCCGCTCGTTGAACATGGAGTGAAGTGGGAAAACCCCAGAGTCATGTTTGGGGAGAATGAAAAAGCAGGGATGATGCCTTTAAACAATTCCATCAGATGCTCTGTGAATAAAGTGCCTCACTAGAGAATGGCTTTCAACCGGTGCTTTAAAAACAATGTTAAAGTCAAGGCAGCAATATTTCACGTCTGATTGCCGTACTATGTAAAACTCTCTGCTGCCTTGATGTTCACAACAAGGTCACGGACAGGTATTCTTCTAGAGCAACACAGGCACTGATGTGTTTTTTCTGCTGCTAACCTTGGGCTCAGTACTAAACAAGCTGTAAAATGACACATTCAAAACAAGTGTCAACCCACTGCGGAGGGCTGTTATCGAAAAGAATGCAGCAATCACGGCAGATGAAAAAGAGGAAAATGAGAAGTGTTGGAGTCAGCAGAAACGCCAGTATGTGTTCATGAATCACTGCCCAAACAATATTCATAATTAAGCAATGTCATGCAGGTCCTTGCCTCTAACTTATTGTCTATTCTGTTAGCCACCTTAGCCAAATGAATATGGACACGAACATCTGCATACAAATGTTCTGCATACGTACAAATCAAAGACACAGGCACTTCAATTAGTGCTGTGGTAAACACGCTATGAAAGATTATCACAGTCAGTCATACCTTCAAGAATTACATTTTATTGATTGCCCGTGACACACATAACCAAATTAGCTTAACATGGCCTTTATCCTGGTCTAATAAACATGTCTTGTAATTGGTGACATGTTGCTGTTAGATTGAACAGTTGCTTAATCATTATCACAGACTAATCATTGTACTTCACTACAACTAAAGAGTAAAGTTGTGCAATTATTTGAGACGCGCAACGCACAAAAGCAACTGAAAAGTACTGTCGGCGGCTTTGGTCTTTGTGCCTTGGCAGACTTCAAATGTGGCCAAAAAGCAATGTAACCTATTTAAAGCAGAGGAGGCCATAATAGGGGCTTATTAAATGCAATTTTTGAAAACACATCTCACAGGATAAGAAAAAGAATATAATAAGAAGAATTGTAAAGCCGAGCCCAACTCAAATTGGATTTTGCTTCACAGTGACATAGCTACATCTGCCCCTTCAGCGACTTTGATTATCCAGAAAATCTGTGACAGTAATTTGTAGCGATTTTGGGTGTCATTTTACAACTCATTAGGCCAGGTTGAAAGAGTGTGGGGGGTTTTTTGTCTACACGGTGCATGTTTAAAATTTCCCTCCCGTTTGTTTTATTTAATTGATCGCTCCACAGAATCCAGTTTCACAAACACACAATGCCAAGTCAGTTCGTCTTTGATTTATATCTAGTCCAGTATATCTCCTCACCTACCAATTTAGCTACCTAGCATCCAGGGACTTGCCGCTTTTGTAGGACCCATTTATCTGAAGGTGTGCCACGAGGGAACAACTCACCTCAACCAATACACTCATAAAAATAGATCAAATGCAGCTGGCAGAAATCTCTATCAGACAGCTTTAGCCCTGTGGCTACAATTAACAGCGCAGCTAGTGATAACGAGCTAAGTATAGAGCAACCTATGGTAAGAATGCCAAAGAACACATGGAAAGAAAAGCTATCTTCCAGTGTCATTGCCTGTTAAGCTATTTATTATCTTTAATTATCCCTGAGGAAAAAATAAGACCCCTTGACACATTCTCCAACTGTGCTGTTAACATCTTTCACACAAGACATGGCAACAGAAAAAAAAAGAAAGCAGAAAAATGAAGGAGACATTTTATTACAGCACATAGCACAGAAAATATGAGAAATTTTTAACTTGACCGGCCAGATGGTTCTGCGTTATAGAGCAGCAAACCTTCCACAGAAAGCTTTTGCAAAGTGCAGGTACTTTCAGAAGAAAACCTGCAAGGTGATTGGGTGTCCTGCCAGAAACCACCAATCACAAGGTAATTTTATTTAATCACAGCAAATGCCATGTTGTGTAGATAGTAACGGGCAACGGTTGTTTTGTTGTCAATCCCAAAAGACGGCAATAACGGAGAGTTTGTGAACTTACAAATCACACGAGAATCCAGGTACAGCTCAAGGTCACATCTGAGTCATCAAGGTTTCTCTGATTGACTGATTTCAAATTATTTCATTTTTTCTACAGAAAAAAAGGGTTAGGGGAAAAGATGGGATGGAAATTGAGTTTTGCACCATATATAGGCTATGTTTGGAGTTTAAAAGCTACAGCTAAATTGATTAAGTTAACAGATTTAGGAAATAATATAATTGTTATTGTTATAGCATAGGCATTATTCTCTTACATTTCTTTCAAGCATTTCAACACTCAGATTTGAATACCAAAAAAAAAAAAGTCCATAAAAAATCCTGCCTATATTCCTCTTATTGCTCATTACCATGCAAATCATTTGATATTGTTACAGCAACAGTCAATAAATATGATTTATGTATTGTTTCCGCCGTGTTTTCAGTTGTTTCTGCAGTTGTTACACAGATACATTTGATGAGGGAGACTGGGTTGGTGTGTGCGTGACAGAAAAATGCCCAGACATACAGTATCTGGAAGTGGCGAGTGTAGAGAGAGACAAACAGAGGGGGTGAGTACTCATGAATATCTTTAATGTGCTAGAGAGAATGTTTGTCAGAGGCTCGGTGGAGGAGGCATGCATAAGCAGACGAGACGGCGGGAAAGAGGGTGTGAACCGAGCATCTCTTTCAGCGCACAAACACTCACTTATATCTGGGTGTCATTGGGGGATTGCCTTTTTTTTAGCAGCCGTTCTTATCTCAAACTAGGTATCTGTTGGGCTCTCTGTCTGTCTGTCACCCATTTTATCTTTGTGCTTGTTCTTGCGCTTGTCCGACCACAAAATTGACAAGGCATGGAGACAGAGTGTGTCCTTCACACATGGGTTCTAAGGCCTTTTGTATGTCTCTTTGACTCTCTGCTTAAAAAAGTCTGCACAAATAAACCATTAATCCACTCTCGTAGGATTCACGTTTTTGTTTTTTTTCTTCAGTTGGCACTCTTTTACGATTATCCAGTGGTGTTTTGCATAATTAGGCCACTTATATATCAAATGCAGGCGGATTCTAATGGAGCGCTAAGGGGACATATTTACTTTAATTACTACTCTGAGTATCTCTATCTGTTATCCTCCTCTCATTCAGTCTCTTCCCAGGAGACCGTAGTAGCTACATCAAGGGATAGAAGACTGAAGAAAACAGGGTTTCTTTCAAAGGTCACAGCCTCCCACTGAGGAGTTAAGATAGCGTTTGACCTTAGAGCCCATTACAGCGCAGTACTGCTCAACCACAGTCACAGGGGAACACACAGATAAATACAAACTCTAGCTCTCTGTTTCTGACTCTTCCATTAAACGGGAAAAATAAGTGCACAGGAACTCAGGGGGCACACATGTACACGCACTTTTGTACCGTCACCTTTTGTCTCCCTTCCATGAGTGTGTGTTGCGTCAGGTGTGCGTGCATGTGTTGTTATTTACAGGAAGCTTTTAGAAATTCTTTCAAAAAATATTTTACAAGCGCCGTCTGTGGTCGGCAGTGTGCTTTTACTCCACGTGAGCTTGGAAGAGATGGAGAGTGAAACCTTAGAGCCCCACATGAGCCGGCTGACTGAAGCACTATGGCACCAGGGTACGCTCAGACAGCAGCAAAGTCTAGAACTGTAATGTGCTGCTTTCACTCTCATTTAAACCAGTGTTTACTGTTTATAGGTGCTGAAGTCCAAACTTCTCTGCAGTTTCCCACAAATGCAACCATTCATTGCAGCAAACCAAGCTAAACAAGAGAGGGGAATTGCAAGCGAGCACAGCAGAACTTCAGAAAACAACGAAATAATCCTGCCATCATGACTGGCATCCCTCATTAATGTCATCATTAGTCTTAGTAGCTTGTCATACGCTGTTGCTCCTTAACCAGACTCCATTTGTAAAAGCCTATCATGGCGCGTGTAGCTGAATGACAGGTCTAAAAGGGACTCTTCACACTTGGGAGGCTTTTCATGAGAAACAAGAGGTTAGCTGGAGGTCTTCCCCGGATGATTCACTGCAAGCACCAATCACCATGACATGTGTCCATCGATACATTTCACACAAAGTGTTGCAAGGAAATTCTCATGAAGAGAAGAAATACTCCAGAACAGACATCATTATCCATTGCAGAGGTGAGGATTCAGGAAAACTACTACTCGATGCTTACCAGTGGTACGGTATAATGGTGCTGCGGGATCTGTGATTTATGGTAAACAGGACACTGAGAAGATAAAGTGACCCAGCCGCCTTTGGAAGAGAGTGTTTACAAGAAAACGATCAAAAATCTCGCAGTATGTTTGGAACTAGTCTTTGTAAGTTTATGGCACACCTGTTGATGTGGTCTTGAATAATTTATGACACTAACATACCAGACCTGGCTGTGTCCTTTCGGTTTAAATTTACCACATCAAGCAAAGGTGAGTGCACAACAGAGCAGAAAGAGAAGAAGGATAAAAGGATAAAATGTGAAAGCATGTGTGTGTGTTACTGCAAGGTCACTCTGGTCTATGAAGAACGGCACACCACAGAAACTCAAAATGTTTCTCTTCACTTTTTCTCAGTTTTGGCTAAAATATCCTTCCAATAATAAGTCACTTTAACAATTTTTGTGATTGGTTCCAGATGCTTCCTCTCACTTTTTATATTAATTGTTGACTGATGTTCAAAAAATGTGTTGAAGACAATAGTAAAAATGATTAATTTATCTTATCCAAGAGTTGAGCCCATGACTATGGCCTTGATGGAAGCCATTACCTGTCTCAGTCATTTCATTCGTCCTAAACTCATGAACAGTCATATGAGCAAATCTTTCTGTAAAGACAAATTGATCTGCCCAGAATTTAAACTGGCTTTATGCAAAACCAAGAGGGAGAAGCCATGGTAAAATCATTTCAGAACAGAAAATCAATAAAGACTAAGGTGCAAAAATGTCATTAATGAAACTATAAAAGGTTATAGTTTCATAAACACTATACCTCAATGACAATCAGGGATGACAAAGCAAAGGGAATCAAAGTGGTTGATGGAAAAAAGAGAAAAAAAACCTTGCACCTGCAGCTCCCAGCTGTGCAGTGCTTATTCTGAATCATTGCTTCACCCGGAGAGACTGCTTAGCGTTTCATTTGGAAAACAGGGATTTATTGCAGCTTGTGCAGTGTGTGTGATGAAGGGGTGCTAGGTGTATGTGGCAGTTGGGGGAGAGGAACTTGGCTCCCTACCTGAACATCTATAAATAAGAGGACCTCATTCAATTCTGAGCAGACCACACCGTAACATGGCCAGATTAAAGGGTTTGGAGCAGAGAAAGCTGGTTCCATGTGGCTCAGGAGTCAGGTGAGATGAGGTGTGTGCATTCACATGATTGGATCGTAAAGTTGTATTTGTGCACTTTCCAGAACTGGTCAGAATAAATGCACTACCATGCAGCACTGTTTGTCAGGATTTTAGGACTATATCAACAGATCCCTTAAAAGTGTTGCAGCAAAATCAGGATGGCTTCCATTTGAAAATCTAAACTGGTACTGAAATGAATGCTCACACGGCACACAATGGCCTTTGATTGGTTTCTATTCCTGTGTTAGAAAATGTATAGGCCAGAGAAGGTTAACTCAGCTGTCAATTACATCAAATTCAAATAATGTGACGCTTGAGGAACAATGACAGTCTTGGACATAAATCACACAGGTGAGACTGACATGTCACGAAATTTAAGAAGAATTATTGGTGATGTGGCTTTGTTTGTAACGTATGATGTGCATTAAAGCCATGTACATTCAACCAACATGTAATTACTTATATTTAGTCATGTCACTTGGTTTAGAACTGCTTACACTTCAACCTGCATGTTCTTTGTACAAGTGCCTCGATGGCGGGTGAAGTTGTAAACTGCAGGTCAGGAGTTAGATAACATGTTCCTTTACAAAAAGTCCAAATGCAAACGTGTGAGTGAACCGATAGCTTATACTATTAAGGATGAATAATGCACATTAGAAAATATGCAGTAAACCTACGCAGGCCAAACAAGAAATGCCAAATGAGCTGTGCTGTGGGCTTGCCTCTCGGAACATACAGCTGCGATGGAGAGAGACACGTCCACAGACAGACAGACAGACAGACAGACAGACAGACAGACAGACAGAGAGTGAGTGAAGAAAGAGGGAAAAAAGAACAGCAGCACAACACCACACTCGACTTTCCCAAATGAGCTGTTTGCCTGCCACGCTCCAGGGCTCTTCCATTGTTGCCGTGTTTAGAAATAGTCTCGGCAATAGGTTATTTTAAAATTAGCTCTCACTTAAACCGTTACAGCGTGACACTGGGAGAACCAGCCATTAGAGCTGCCATACAGTGGGAAATGGAAGTATACTCATTTACATCCATTTAAATATGCACATGCATCACCACTATAAGTCAGGTGGCGATCTCCCAAGTCTCTTACAGATGAATTACTGCCCGTGTCACGACCATGCTGTACATTAGCGTCCATTATGATTTTCTGCTTTCATCTATCCCATTTGTTGGAAAGTTATCTGTAGTTTCCATCTTAATCTGGCAAAAAGAAAGATCTAAAAAGCCAGTCTTAGATCATGAAATTTAATCAGAAAAGCATTATTTGTTTATTATTCATTTGTGTTTCTATGAGACATTTGAATTGGTGGAAAATGGCATTATATTTTGTTTTTTTTGTTTTGGTAGCCCTTTCTCTGACCTGTTAAAGCTGCACTTGTTAAAGCCTTGAGGTGTTTGTGTGGACTAGTTGGATGTCAGACAGTTCACTACCCTTAAAGCCCTTTTAAAACAAAAAAAAAAAAAATAATTAAAAAAAAAAAGCAAACAGTAGCTTTACATTTCGCAACATTTTCATGATTGACCACTATCCCTTCCTCAGAGCGCGAAAAGTATAATTACACGCTCAAAATCCCGAGAAGCAATCACTTTCCCATCGCATTCCGTGGAGTGACTGGCGCAGACAGCTGCTCTGAGTTACCTCTCCCTCCTCACTTCCCCTATTAAAGTCAGATCAAGCGTGCGCACGGCTCTATCACGTTGGGAATTAAGGCTTTATTAAATATCCCTCGAGAGTCCACATCCACTGAGACTAAGACACCCCCAGAGAGTCTGACACCACAAATAACAGGCAGCCAGCATCCAGTTGAGTGGCCAAGTACCCCGCGCTCACTCTCCTCCAGCCAGCCTGTGTGTGTGTGTGCTTCTCACTCCGCTTCCCACACACACACGCACGCACACACACACACGCACGCACGCAGAGTGAGCCGAAGAAACGCTCAAGTTGGTGACTGAGCGGAATATAGATGCGAGTGAAGACAAGAGGCGCTGGAGCCGTGATTTGCACATTGACCAAACTGTTTTATTCTCCCATTAACACCCCCAGCGCTCTTTAACTAGTCAAGTCTAATTCGAAAATGCACAAATGGCACCGGTTGTTGTCAAAACTGGATGGCATGAAGGACGGCACTTCATGGGGAAATTGATAAACTTGGCTCGAGTCGATTCGACAGCGCAGGTGCGTAAAAAGCGGCGTGTTCGCTGCAAAGGAGCTGCCAGTACGCGAAGAAATCCGAACGAGTACTTCGACATGTCACACTCACACAAGCACATCCACACGCGTAACTCCTGTCCTACCTGGTGCACGAGGAAAGCCACGAGGATGCGGACTCCAATCTCCATGGCGGCGCGTTAAGGAAATGTCTCTCGATTTAGGGAAACCAAAAAAAAAAAAAAAAAAAAGATTCAAGACTGGGTGATAGAGACTGAGTCAGCTCTGTACATAATTCCAGTGTCTGAAGCGAGTGAAGAGAGGAATGCCTTTGTGCCGTTCAGCCAGCAGCTGCCAACTTCTCTCGAATACAACTGCAGTCTGATCAGCAAAGCGCTGGATAGTGAAAGCGAGACCACGACCAATGGATTTATGAGAACGACAGGAGGGGGGGAGAGAGAGCAAAAGAGGAGGGGAGAGGAGAGGAGAGGTGCTTATTGAGTCTCTATCAAAGTCTGTAACGTTGATGTGGTCATTGGAGAATTTTGGCCATGCAAATTATAATTTATATCGCAGGTGCTGAGGATTTACGAACCTCCAGGCGTTATCATGTGTCTCTTTTTTTATATACGAGGCAGCTTTATGATCGCAGCAGCATTGCCTCTAATCCTTGCCATTTGGAGGTGATTTATCGTTTCTGTCAGCTTATGTTCAATGTAGTGCCGTGCGAGCCTCTATTAAATCCATCCGGCGCGCGTCAGGAGTGAACGAACACAACGGCAGCCAGCGACGCCTGAGGGGCGCCCTAAGAGAGGGAAACTTCACTAATGAGGCTTCCAGCGGGCTATTGTGTGTTACACTAATGAACCAATGCACCGCCTGTAATAATATGTGCAGGAGTCACCGTTCACAGCAAGAGAGGTTGTTAGAACGGGACGAACACTGGTTAGGAGGGTCACAAGGCAGTGCAATCGGGACAATGAAAGTTCAGGAAAGTCAGTGGTAATCTTGTCCTTGAATGAAGAATAAAGAGTATTGTATTGTATTTATAGGTTAAGAGTTGAATATGCCATATAAAACCGTGTTCGTTTGAAGTTACAGATGTGCTTTTGTCTCTGAAAGCATTTATGAGGTGCATTTGGACATGTACGGAAGCTCTCTAGAAATAAAATCATAGTAGAAGTATAAAAGTTGATTAACTATGGATGACATTTGGATAACACAACAAATTCAGATTAAAAACATATAAAACAACGCCAAAGTCTTCATATTTGTGCATCCACGCATTTGTGTGTAACCTTCACTGAGAGTGTTCTGTGTTGTGTAAGCGGTCTTTTTTAGTGTGAGCTTTGAGGGGGCTATAAATGGACCAGAGAAAGTAAGAGACAAGAAAAACAACTCAGAACAATCACAAGTAGTCTGTTACAAACAAAGCAAGTCCAAAAGTGCTTAGAGCAGGTGCAAAACTATACAGAGGCAGACAGGCATCGGTCGAAATCTGGCAAAACTATGAGAAAGTATCACCTGTGTGTGACACTTAATGGACGCCAGTGAAGAGACAGCAGTGCCATAGATAAAATAACGTTACACTAAATATGCATTTGTACATTTTTGTACAGTCTTGTTGTGATTTATAGACAAGGGTTGTATTATTACTTACTTATAAATCACAGTGATTGTTCAGAAAAGATCATCATATCAAGTTTGACAATGGATTCTTGATTTGTTTGAGTCATTTGTGCGTATTTACTGGTTACAACTTGTCATTTGTTGAAAAAATGTGCATGTTTATATTTTATCTTCATGAAATGGCCATTCAGTAAGTGGTAAATCCTAAGAAATCAACAGATAAGAGTGGAAAAAGGGTAAGACACAGAGAAAATTATTCATATATCTGGATTTAAATCAAAAACAGATTAAAGACCAATGCCCAAAAAAGGGCCTAATGAGTGTTATTAAGATATTCCAGCTAAAAATCCTACAACTAAAGCACTATACACGAGGACTGTATATTAGCTGGAGACGGTCCCAAATATTCTGTGTCATAATCCCACTAAAGTCTAAAAGCCACAGTGAATCCTTATTCATAGGATTTGTGAAGAGAAAGTCTTCTATTTTTAATTGGCTGTTCAAAGTTTTCCAAGTCTTTTGAATAAAACTTTAAGCTTTATATATTTGCTAAAGATCCAGAAACAATTCCAAACTTGAGGATGAAAGCTAGAAATCATCTTGAGACAGTGCATCCAAAAATCAACCAGTACTGTGCAGTGTGTATTTTTTAGATGTTGAAAAAGAATAAGCTTAGTTTTGAAATAGAAGATGTTGCATGCTTCCTCTAAAGTAACTAAAGTGAACTGGTCTGTGAGATGAGTTTTTATTCTCTCAGAAGAAGTGGTTTAACCAGAGGTATATTACCCAACAAGAGGCTAGGACCTACAATCACTCAGGGCTGTTAGCAGGTTATGAAGAGTCAAAAGTACGTGAAGATCAAACATGTTAGTGACCAACAATTCCAGGATCCAAACATGCAAGAAACTACATGAAACGATCAATATTTAAGCAACAAGCATTATGGCACACAGGCACATGCCCCAGTGTCTTTACCGTGCAATAAACAGGTCATTCTAATGTGATCCATGCATGCGATGCCACAAACACGTGTGAAACAACTACTGTGGATCTCCTTTTATACATTCAGCTCAACGAAGAGGTGGGTACATCATTTAAATGCTCAAGGTTGTGACTTTGAGCGCTGTGTCTTTAAGTTTTTCTGGTGGAAAATTCTGAAGGAATTCAAGTATAAATCCTTTCAAAGGAGGACATTTTAAATGTTCCAGCTGAGTCTATATCCTGGGGGAGTCAATAAATGAAGTCAACACCCATATATACATTGTGAGTAAACCCTGGAGGCTGGATTAATGACTGATGTGCAGATCAAAGGCATTGGCTTGGGACTGCTTGGGAAATGAAAAAGAATCTGAACTTTTCGATAAGTTATTTCATTTTACATAGATAAAAAATAGCATGTAGAAAAATGGTGAAGGTTTAGATACTCAGCAACACAGTTTATTCAATGAGAAGCAAACATTTTATCATTCTGGGCCCAAAGGTCAGATGTCTATTAACTGAGCCCATCTGTCTTTCTTTGAGGAAAGAGCTGCCAAAGAGAAACCTCCGAGACAAACTGAAGATCCTCTCCTCTTCTAACATGTACAATATAAGTGTGTACTGAGATGACAGATTTCTGCATATATACATTTTGACTACACAGAAAAAGAGGGAAAAGATTAGCATCACATTTTAAGTCTCAGAGTGGAGGAGAACCAGTCAAATTCCTCTTTTTCCTTTCCTCAACGGATGTGAAAAATGAGGGAAGGAATTGTTGTGACGCCTGTAGAATTGCTTTTCCAAGACAATTTTTCTGCCATATTCATTTATCAGTTTGGTAAAAGTACTCAAAATATCCCCAGTGACTCCAGACTTTATAGACACCAAGTTCCACCATGGAGAGGAAAGAGTGCAGACAACCACTAAAATGTGAATTAATCATTAGAATGATGGATGGACAGGAAAAATGACAAACAAACATAAATCCCTCAATATTGTAAACCTTTAAAAGAATATACACAATGAATTAACATCAAGTGAAAATGAATCAAGTCAAGTGACTGCAGATATAAGACGAAAATATCCTCTGATGTTTACCCACAAGCGGTCTGATGACTTCTGACTGATTCATTCTGATTGGTTAATATTGCTGCCAGTTTGACTAATTAAAAATGAAATTTTTAAAGCACTATTCCAGGCCAAATAGCAACATGGACATAAACCAGTAAGATTAAAAATGAGCTCTGAGAATTGATTTGGTCAGAATCTATTGGTTTTCACCATTTCTCCAAAACTTAGCCAAGTTTAATCAGTTCTGTCTCATAATTGAATAAAAGTCAAAGAGTCAAAGCAGAAGGACTGGATGTAGGTTCAAATATATCATTATTTATCCAATAATTGCTCTCGACGTCTTTAAAATTTCTCTGCTTAGTCTTCAGTGATTTTGATTTCTTGAAGCTACAAAAGCCATGAAAATTTTGGAAGAAAAATATTAGCAGTTCATTTTTTGCATATCTTTCTTTTCTAAGCACATTGACTACAATACGGTTTAAGGGTGGCACAGAAAGACACACAGTGTCTTTGTCAGTCCAATTTTAAAACAATTGAGGTTTATACACACAGAGATGAAAAAAAAGTTGTTTTAGCAGAAGCTCGTCTGAGATCTGTCAAATGCTCTTTGCTCTAGTGAGTGATTTTTAAATTCCATTTTGTCAGTGCTTATCTATCTCGTTTCTTGGAAATGGGGTTCAATCAGTATTAAAAGAAAATATTAACACTACCTTATGACATAAATCGCCATCAGTGCCTCTTTTTATGTTTACTGAAGCAAGAAATACGCACTGGAAGAGAAATTGAACGTTTGAACAAAAGTCTTCAAAGCGTTTTGTCCTGCCTCATAATGTTCTGGTATTTCTTCCACTTTTTGAGCTTAGATTATGAAGTCAGAATAGAACAAACTGTAATATAAATGGATTTTTGTTTGATTTATTACTAGTAAACAATGTGTCAAAAGATCAGACTGGCCTTTTATTATAACAACAGTGCCTCTGAATCCTCTATGGCCCTGAAACCTTGAACTGTACCACAATATAAGCATGTATACATGTTTCCAATTATTCAGATTCATTAGGCTAATCATCCGTAACAACAACATGAATACACAGGGGACAGTGGGAAAGCAATTAGCGCCATTTATCTGATTTAAGCCACAAAACCTGCTCTCCCTCGGTTGTAATTACATCAGTAGCACATAAAGGTGAATGGTTTCATACCTAACAATTTGTAAAGCAGCAAAACCCAAATCTTGAAGGTTGTGTATCTTTTCATTTCACATCCTTCCGTGTCCACTGTACTGGGAACAGCCTATTGGAAAAATCTCACCACTAGATGGGGTTAAAGTGGCTCATTTATCTCACTGACTTTTCATTTCTGCAGCTTTTAATCAAACAGCAAAAAGGTCAAGTCGTTTAAGTGCAAATCTTAGAGCAATTGTGCAGCTTTTTTATTGTATTTTTCATTTTAATTATGGTTGAGTGTCTACTATGGCAGTGAAAATAACTTTAGGAACTTAAGTTCTCCACGCTCCATATTTACTACTGTCCCAAATGTTTTAAATGCAGCTCTGAGGAGTGAGGAGAAAGGATGGAGGAGAAATGAAAAAGAGACAGAAGTCAAACTCACAGCTGAGGTGTAAAACCTTGTGCTCTATTTGAATAAGAAATGTAACAAGCATCTCTCATGTTCATTGTATGAACATCAACAGACTGGAGAAGTTTTATGTACACTAATGAAAGTTTATGGAGCATTTCCTAATTCAAGTTGTGTATTTTGTGCCTATTTTAACAATTCACCAAATGCTCTATTATAACAAACTCTTAAATTGTAAAATACTACTAAACCTCAAACCATCATCTAACAAATGCCTGTTCTGTGATTTAAATGCTTTTATTAATTGCCCAAAAAAGCAATAATTTTAATAAATTAAGTCCATTTAAGTCACAAACCTATAAGCCAAAACCTTATCCACACTCTTATCCAAATTTTAACATGCACAGTGATCAGATTCTATTAGCTTTAACTGTGATGTTAATTAGAGATCATGCAGCTGATCCAGCTGTGAATATGTCATTATAAATAGAAGGCACTACAAATGATGCTTCTGAGGAAAGGACTTCCTGTTTCTCTTATCTCATCTCTCTTCATTCCTCTGTGTTTTCTCCTCTTTGTGTATCCTCAATTGAGGAGAAGACGCAAGTGAGAGAAACAAGAAGACAAATAAGATGCACCCCTCTTTCCCTCTCACTTATGTTTCATGTCTGTCTCCACCTACCTGGGCGTAGGAGCAGTACATGCTGCACTCTATCACACCTGCTTCATTCTCCATCTACTGCAGCATATAAAGACCTGCTCTTCACTTCACACAAGTGCACTACGTCTTCTAGAACAGTTAATACTAGCTAATGTGGCAACACCTTGAACTCCACCCAATGAAAGATGGCTGCCCTGCAGTACAGTTCCACAGCATGAATTTTATCACAACACTTCTGTGACCTTTTCATTTTAATTTTCTACATTTTCTTTTCTTTGTGGACCTCCACTCAGTCGGTGAAGTGTGAGCCCTGACCGCTTCTTTTCTCTTTTACATTTTTTGCAAATGCACCTAAAATGAGGATTAAGCAGGTTTTCAGCTGTGAAAAAGGCTTTTATTTCTATCCTGCACTTTTTAACTAAAACAAACATCAGCACTGTTTATTTCTATGAATCAGAGTGAGCTGCACCGCGCCACAGAGCCCTGGCCTTAAGGTCTTTCAACACATTTTATCACCTAATATCAAGGGGAAAACAGCCTTGTATTTGGAATGAGTTAAACAAAAACATGGATTTAAAAAAAATTGTCTTAGTTTTATTTATCTTACCAAGCATCTAACAAAATAGAACATCTGATATTTCACTTACTCTCAAAGTACTCAGTAATTAACACATTAACCACAGTTTCATGACAATCCCATACTGTATCTGTAACGAGACTGAAAGTTTTTGTAAACAGTGCCTCATTTTAGGACACTAAACTCTTACCCATCTGCTGCCTGTTGAGTTGTTCTTCTAATTAGCAAAATGTCTTTACTCTAATGACTATTTAATTTTATCAACATAAACAAACATTTGAATCCCATGAGACGTGATACAGGTAGACAGTAACAGAGGAAAATGGTTGTGAGGGGCCGTGATAGTAAATAAGAACCCTTTCAGGGGCCAAAGATTGATACACTTGGGACACTTTTATTACATTTTGAACGTGAGGTTTTATCTTGATTTGAGTTTTACAAAAGTTATCTTTAACATAATTTTTCCTTTCATGGAAACTGGTTTTAGTGGGATCTGAACAGTTTTGATGGATTTGAACACGTTAAAATTGGACTTAAAAAAGGTTTTAGTTGGATTTGAACTGGTTTTATTTGGATATGAACAAGTTTTAGATGGATTTGAACAGGTTTTATTTGGATCTGAGCAGATTTTATTTGGATGTGAACAGGTTTTAGTTGTGTTTGAACAGATTTTATTTATCTTTGTAGTAAAAAATGGCTTAACATTTCATGAACAAATGAAATAAATGTGATTAAAATCCTTTTAAAACCTGTTCAAATCCAACTAAAACCTGTTCAAAATCATCTAAAACCTGTTCAAATCCAACTAAAACCTGTTCAAAATCATCTAAAACCTGTGCAAATCCAACCAAAACCTGCTGAAATCCAACTAACACTTGTTCAAAATCAGTTAAAATGTAGTGCCAAAAATATCACCAACTAAATGAATTGGAGGGCCACATAAAACACTGCAAAGGGCCGCAATTTGGCCCCTGGGCTTTGAGTTTGCCTTGTGTTCTATACCAATCACTGTATCCATTAAACTCCGCAGAATTGTACAAACTGAGAGTTTATTCGATGTCTGAAGCATTTTTTTATCCAGTTTTTTTTTTTTGTCACGATGTTGCATGTCAGTGACATAAGTCAAAGTCTGGTGAAATTCTATTCTGCTTCCCCACTCCACCGCCACCCTAGCTCCTTGAAAATATAGGATGTGCTGCTCAAAGCTAATTTCTGGCCAGATCCAAAGCAGGTGTGCTTGTTGAAAGGAAAAAGCCGCCTGCAAACAGTTCATTAATTTGTTTAAGTCTTTCAAACTTACACCCAATATACTGTAATATCTGTAAAACTGCACATTTGAGGTAGAATAACACTGAAACCCACCTATAACTGTATCACAGTGTTAAAATGACAACTAATAGGCTTGTGTTTTTATGCATAGAATTGAGTGCTGAAGTAATAAATCTAGAGTGTTTCTCACATCATATATAAAAGTGGTCTGCACATTTTAGTGAAGATATTTACAGGCATTGATTGCAGGCCGGCCCGGGAAGTTGCAGCAGATGGTAAGTAGCCAACGACTGAGTAAGCATGGCCTCGCTGCGATAAAGTACTGTTATGGTCCGAAATAAATTAGCTTTATCACTGTAAAGCATTCTCAATGGTACAGATAAATCATGGCATCTTGGCTTGATTAGACATCCATTCATAAAGTTCAGCCCGGTGCGGATTTGCATGCACAGCCACACTGTCTTGTTTACTCCACTTTCACATTACCATTCACCTCACAGCCCTAAACATCACACACTGCACAGCCACACACTCCAATCAGATGATATTTTTATTCATTTTCAAGTGTCTAAATAACCACTCTGTGCTTTATTCAGAAAGACACTTAAATAACCACTCGGCGCTTTCTCAGAGACAAGCATGTGTTTGCTTCCTCATTCTTCTGTTTAAGTATTGTGCAGTGTCATATAGACATTTTCATTGATTTTCATTTGAAGCCGTCATGGTCCGGTCTCAGTCTCCCACACGTATAAGCACATCAGAGAGCCTTACGCGGCGGGGTCTCTGAAGCACTCCTCTCCACAGGCTAAGTGATTGGCTTAAGGGCACTTCAGGATTTAGGAAGGACGGGTGCATTCGGTTCTGCTGTAATTATTCACATTCAAACTTTTGAAATGCTAAAAATATTGACACTATGCTTTTACCCTTTGAAGCTATCTGTGTCTAATGACTACTGAGTCATCTGACAAAGTATGCTCTGCAAAATTCAACTGGTTTACTGTATGTTGGAGTCCACATGTTGGTGTGCTGTTTGAAAGCTGAAATTTACTGTAGATGTATAGACTTTCTGGATTATATGTGGTATTTAGTATACTTTAATATTAGTTATAATATTAGTTTACCAACTAGCTTTAGACACATAATGTTTCATTTACAATATGATATGTTAACCTAAACACAGGAAATGTTGCATGAACACACAAAACAGCTAGCATTAAACAGAATGTACCTGATATTTTTTACTTCAAGTTGTGGAAAATTATTTAAAGCCAAAATAGTATATTGTAAAATCAATTATTTGTGGAAAAAAATGGATTCATGATGCCATTTACTGTTTATTATAAGGGATTGTAAGAGATGAAAACCTCTTTTCAGGAACGGAAAACCTTGGCCAATCAAATGCTCGAAAAAGGAGCGCACCCATTGGTCGACACTGGCTTCTCATATGATGTTCCAGGAAGTTTAATAGCTGCCAATAAAGTGTATTTTCAACTGAATATGTCTTTTAACAGAGAAACAGCTCAAAAAGAAAAGCATCAACAGAAAAAAGGGAAGCAATGTAAAACGCTGATAAATATTGTCAATTCAATCACGTAATGGAGGAGATAACTGTTGTTCTGCCTCTGAAGGTACAGCTAAGCTAACACTAAAATTCAGTGTGGTGAAATGTTAATATTTTATCTATTTTGTATTTTGCAGAGGAAAAATTTGTCAGTTTTATTTTTTTATTTTTTATGAAAGAGAAGCAGGAGAGGTCCCTAGGCTGCTTTTAAGGGTGAGTGGAATCTGAGACACGGACTGCATACAAGAAATTAGAAAATAAGAATAAT
The DNA here is from genome assembly GCA_036850595.1 of Rhyacichthys aspro. Taxonomy (NCBI): domain Eukaryota; kingdom Metazoa; phylum Chordata; class Actinopteri; order Gobiiformes; family Rhyacichthyidae; genus Rhyacichthys; species Rhyacichthys aspro. The sequence goes on from CM072153.1 coordinate 10,918,090, forward strand.
ATGTGTTAGGTTTGCAGGTACAGAACGCTATTCTGTATACTGTTTTATGAAAATGAAGCTAGTTCACAGCTCTGCATGTGCACCATATCAGTGCAAGTTACAGGAGCACTGTGGAACTGGGTTTATGTCTGGTTCAGTTGTGGAGCACAGAGCATGAGTGTGAATGCGACTTTTGATGTTAAGAAAGATTTGTGTGCCAATGTCAGATAAAAAAAAAAACACTAAATAAAGGCTTTTATAATTACAGAAGCGTTAAGAGACAGACAGTTTCTCTCTTTTAAGAGTCAAGTGTTGAAAGTGCTAAAGTCTTCTACCATACAGCATAAAATCCCGGCACGGCAACCTTGATGTGTTTGAAAGTCATTTGAGGTGTGCGTGACATGCAGAGCCCGAGGCGGTGCAGCTGAGGACTGATTGACACCTTTTCCCCTCAGGGTTTATTAAACTGCCGTCATTTTATTACCATCTGGAGAACTCATCCCACTGTGGAGTGACAGTTCTCATAACACTTTAAAGGTATTTTATTTAAACGCGTCCCCTGGATTCTATTTTTTATGAGATTTGTTTAAAGAAATTGATTGACCAAAGACAAAGGCTTAGTTGTAAGACTCAGTCAACACTCCATTTTAAAGTTTTAACAGAAAAAGGAGAGAACGAGCATATTTGAGAAGTGAGACCAATTTCCCTCTGCATATTTGTTATAATATTGCAGCTACCATTTAGTAACCTGACTCTGCCAGATTGAACTGCTCCACAGAACATAGTCTATTTTGCAGTACCATCTGGGAAGGCTCCCGTTGAAAGCGTTTGCAAAAGGGAGGCACCTTCTGTCAAAAACTTGGTGTTGATTGGATGAAGCACCGACTAGTATCCGCTTAGCATGAGGTTTCTTTAACCAACCATAGCAATGACATGACGTGCCACTCTTTGCGCTTCTTTCAAAGAAGAAATACTCTCTACTTCTGATAAAACTGTTTCGATAGCAGCGTCAACGCTAACGTCTTTCGGCGTAGCCATGTTGAAAACAAAGAGGAGAAGAGAGCGCTTGTTGCTTTCTTCAAATTAAAAACCCGCCTCTTCCTGTTAGTGCTGCAACATCATTGGTCAAAAGAGTCCGGTGAGTCAACGGTTCGCGACTCAAGCGGTTTGGTTGGCGCGATACAAGATGGGTTTACAAGAGTTTGGGAAACTCCCAAATCTCGCGAATCCTGAAGTTTTTGTCCATTGATGAACTACTCATTTACTGCCAATGCAATGGTTTTTCTTATGTTTTGTCCAAATCTTTTTTTTCCCTCCATCTTTATTGATTGTGCTGTACAGTCGCCATGTCTGTGTACAGTGTTCTGCTTGTGGACCTTGATGGACCTTGATGTGAGGCAATAACAAGACCAATGTTTATCTGTGATGATAGTAATGCAACAAGAGAATGGGAATGTTAATGTGGGGGAAAGGACACATCATTTTTAAGGAAACTATCAAAGTCAATGACATTGTCTCACCAGCTCCATACAACTGTGATATAATGTCTTCAAAAAGCAGCATTACTCCTTTCTTATTTCCTCTTTGTCCTCTGCCTATTTCTCTCTTGGGCATGGGATCTTGATGCTTGTCGCAGGTGTCAGCGTCTCTAGTACAGCCTTTCCTCACTTTGGCAGAAAAATAGTGGCGGAAAAAGCAACAATAAAATTATAAGTGTAACGTAATGGCCCATTAAAGTCTCAGTTTGCTTTCTGGCTAGTGGCAGTATTGGCTGTGAGGCTCTATCTCAAAGTCAATTTTGTTAGAATCTAGAATAACCCAACTTGCCATAAACAACTATAATGACAGCTTGAAAAGTATGGTATTTTATCCCAGCTGGAGACAGAGAAATGAGAGTGTAAACGTCAGCACCATTAAAATGACAATAGAGAACATATGTAAATGGGAGGTTACAGTTAAATATGCATCAAAGAAACCCCAAAGAGACGGCAACCAGGTAGAGACCTTTCTTGTGCTTTTAGGACACATAACCAGGGTTTAAAGACTGATGCCTTTGTGGTAGTGTATCTACTACTCTCCTGTTGTTTAATGTCAGAACAGCATATATCCCTCCTAATGAGCTGTATTTTTACAGAGTTCTGCCAAATGCATACGTTATAGCATGCACAACAGCTATAATTGAAGATGATTATGAGTTTCGAAGTCTGTGTTCCGTTCACACCCTAGAAAACAATGTACTGCCTTTTTCTCCTTAGTCCTTGAGATAATTGCGACAGAATGAAGTTATACATAAGATGACAGAAATGATGATGAATGGGTGGCTGCGCTAATAGAAATGACTTCTCCCAGGGTTATAGAAATGATTGACAATGTGAAATAATAGCTTGGACAATCAATGGCTATTGATTGATTTTACGGTGCCAGAGTTCACAGAGAGATGGAAGGGGAGCTTATGAAATATGAGCAGTTATGCTGTCTTTAGAAGTTATACATGGGGTTATGAATCATTCCTGATGGCCCATTAGTATTCAAGTACATAATAGTGGATGCGAAGGGAAAACAAAAAGTGGTATTTCAGGAGGAAATGGGCCTCCTGCAGGGAATACAGGCTTGGACTGTAGTTGGTCGTGTTCATATACATGCATAATCAGGACTGGATGGATGCATAGATTGGAATGTGCATTATAATATCAATAAAAAAGCATACGCACTATCAAAATAAGTAGGAGTGCCTTTCTTCAAGGGGAATTATTTTTGTTTGTTTGTTTTGTTGTGCATTCAGGGTGGCCGTCACTTGGGCAGTGTGTTGCCTGCTGAGCTTCTGTTCCATGCGGCGTTCATCAGTTACAATGTTCTGGTCTGGAAACACATAGCAGGATAAAAAGGTGCACTGCACATTACCAGTTCTCTCAGCAATGTACTGGTGAATCAGAGATACACATATACAGTACTCTGACGGCATTCATTAATAGCAGTGTTTACAGAGCAGCATGAGTACAGTGTTATTCAGTCACATGGACAAGCGTGAATCGAAAAAATAACACTCACAAAACACCTAACATCCCCATTTTGTCACAGTGTGGAGCCTGCTTCTTTCCCCACACATTTCTATATTTCCAGCTCCTGAATGCTTCGGGTTCTGTTTCACTGCCTTGCCTTTCACATTAATCCAGTCTAAATAGTATTTATGGTCATATTTGTCACGTAGCATCATGAGGTTAACTTAAACCAGCACTACGGCAAGTCTTGCCATTACAACCTTCCCTAAATTGTATAATTAACCTGATAATAGTCTACTGTGAATGAATTCAGGGCCGAGCAGCTTGAGGAAGAGACGATAAGAAGAGTATCCTTATCTTAAAGGCTTTGGCTGACTGGATAAACACAAAGCACCCACAAGCAGAGTTCAATAATTAGATCAATTAAGCCAGTGGGTAATCAGATGCAGAAAGCCGACTCTCAAAGCTTCTATTCAGGATGTGAAATGACGACGCCGAGTGAACCTGCAGCTTGTATTGTACACAAAGAAGTCTTTAAATGTACTGATTTGCAATTCACAACTTTCCATTTCATGGCAGCACTTTCTGTATACTGATAATTGTACTCTGCAAAACTCCATCAACACTTTCACACTTATGAGGCAGCAATTTAACCAATATCATCCCAGCTTCTTCCTTGTTTCATTTTACACTTCCACCTTTATCATTACAGACACAGAATGTTTCTTAAGCTAAGCATGCCAAACCTAATTCTCATCTTGCCTTTTCAATAACACTGAGAGAGCAGCAGAAGTGTGACTTCTATATTATGATGTGTTTTCTGTAGTTGTTTCGCATTTCTTACCATCTTCCACTTAAAGGCATTCTCTAGCCTTTTGATCTTTCTAAAGATGGGGAGAATGAGCCGAGTAGGAGCTCTCCATGGTGCTGAACTATTTCCAGCTGAACATCTACCCTCAGGCCACAACAACCAGAAATAAGCACTAACAGTATGAGGCAGAGTGACACTTTAAATGATACTAAAATGGCTCCATTTACTCAATTACACAGTGATATCACACTTTAAGCATATCCAGCACATACGTAAATGCACTAAATAATAAAAGAAAAAACCCTTTATTTCTTTATACAGTTGCCTACAGTTAATCACTCCATGCCTTGAGGTTTTGTTGGCTTTCATAGAAAGCCTTTTTAGTAATTCATCTTTCTCCTGTGGAGTACCACTTGAGTCTATATTTGGTCCTAATATTATTTTATTCTGCATTTCTTGAGGGTTTATTTTAGGAATACATCATAAGCACTATCTTTAGTAAATATGAAGTCCTAGAAACTCTTATTCAAATTAAATTAAAAATTAAAAAATAGGAAATCAATCAATGCCTGCAAAGTAATAGTTCATGAATCATGTAGAATTTTATATTTTTAGATGTCTTGTATAAAAAGTACATGGGACAAAAGTGCTTTGAAAAAAGAAAATTGCTGCAGCAGAGACCAAGGTGATTCTGTCCTCAAAGCTGCACAGTCCCAAACACGAAAGATGTTATATATACAAATATATGCAAACATTAATGTTTCCACTAACTACGTGCAATGAATGCATAATGTAAAGTCACATGGTCCAAAGTGACTATACACCCACTAAAAGTCCATGTTCAATACAGTCGCTGAAGTGCAAACACATTCACAGTAGGGGGTAAGTTACATTTCACACACAATTAGGAGGAGTCCAGGGCAGTGTCCACAGAAGGACTTGTGTGTGCGTATCATCCGTCCTGTCAGCCATCCTTCTGCTCTCTTTCATTATAATCAGAGACTTCTTACAGCAACTAATGCTTCATTTCAAAATTAGACCTTTTCACATAATAACCCCAGTCTCTCTCATCATCAGTATCATCTAGCTTTCATCCCTGTTTCCTCAATTATACCACTCACAAGCACATTAACAACTCAAATTACCACTGAAAGAATTCCCTTTGAAAGCATTCTACACAAAGGAATTACAGACATAATGTGTCATCATACCATTAAACCATTTTATGTGGATATTTAATATTATATATTAAAAGGCAACTCCTTAACAATTAAGCATGCTACACCACATTACAGAAAATAAAGTGAAATTAGAACAGTATATTCAGAACCAGAGGTGTTAATGTTTTCTTATTGTTATATGTTTGTGGACAACAAAAAGGCAAGAAGTGAAAAACAAAGAGCACGTGGGCTGACACAGCCACAGTTTAGTGCAGATATGTCTCTGTTAGAGTCCAGCCTTTTAGTCAGTTGTTTGGAAACTTTGTATGTGTAGTATGTGTAGCTATAGACAATTATGAAAACTCTTGAGATTTGGACTAAAGGCATCACACTATACTTACAGTTACCGTGGCAACAAAAGCCTATATGGTTTTGACCCTCGTGATATGAATGCAATGAAACGTTAAAAAAAATTGTCCCCCATACACCCACCGATTACAATTACCTTAAAATTGTCCAGTGACAGCATTACTTTCTTACTAAAACCTGTCCAATATGATTTCCTCTTGTGGAATACAGAAACACTACAGATAAATTCCAATACAATAAGGCTGTTAAAACATTATTAAATTACTGCAAATGGCACCATGACATTCATTGTATTTACTTTCTCCTTCCACACAGCACACACTCAGAGATCCACCAAATTGTGGATTGTTCCTTCAGCTTTGTTTACAACTCTGTGACTGTGGTTGTTTTCATCTCCATCAGGGCCTGTTAAGAAAAAAAAACACTTCAGATTGTCTGTGGTGTCTTCCCAGCAGAACCAAGGCTGTTGTTGGAAGCAGCTCAGCACTTTGTCTGCTTTGAAATCCAAGCAGCCTGATTGGATAAGTATTCTATGCATATCCTCTTCCTTGAATGGCTGAGTGTAACTTCACTTTGAATGCTTGCTCACTGATATCAGCATGCACTTACAGCTCATCTAAAGGCTGCAATGAAGGAACGGAAAGAAGGGAGACACAAAGATTGGTGGCTCACGGGTTTGGATTCTATATCGGTAAAATCACTGTCCAGTGTTTAATGCCAGTATTGCTCAGCTACACCATGACACAAAGTTTGGTCCTCCATTTTCTGCCAAAACAGACAGACTTCGCTTCGAACTAGATAAGGAAACAGCAGGAAAAATATTGGAGGCACATGAGGATGGAAATGTACAAGGAGTAATAAGTTAGAGCAAGTGTGGAGCTGGTGGATGAGTGTTTGTTTGTGGCAGCTCGTCACAGTGAGTCAGAGACCATGTAGGGGGCCATATGGACTGTGACTTCCTCGCAGCTGAGCGGGAGGTGTCCACGGGGCTGTCTAGCAGTGCATTAATCTGGCAGGTTTTAATGGCAAAAGCAGGCAACAGCCAACAGCTCTGCACTCCCATAGCAATTGTACAAGTGCAGGCCGCTCCAGCAGCCAAATGGCCCATGGTGTGGCCCTGGAAGAGCCACTTTTTTTCCATATTAGTACATACTTTACTTACTATGTAAAAAGTGGAAGAAGTTCATCTGCAAATCCAGTATTTGTCTTGATGTGAAATGTTACATGTCTAAATAGATAAGCTGGGGTTAATTATAGGTTAAAAAAAAACAACTGTATATAGCACATTAGGTGTTTTAATAACACTGGTGACCATTGAACAGTGGCAATGCATAGTGAGTCTTAAGCATGATCCAAAATAAGTATTCACATTAAAACTGCGTGGACAGATGCCTATTTTTTTTATGTTGTTTTTTTTTTTTGCTGCACATCATACTTTTAAAATGGCTTCTATTTAATTGTGTTTTTATATACTTAAAATGAAAGAAAACTAGGGGGGTAAGATTATAAATAAACACATTGAATAGATTATGAGACCACTCGACAAGCTGTGAGTCTTTGTGTATGTCTGCATATATTTTCCTGAGTGTTTGTGAGAGGAAATAAATCAAAAGCCACTTAAAGAGACTGAGCTATGGACAATGACGTATTAACACACTCTATAATAGATTTAAAATGACTACATCAAGACAATACACGCAGGCCCTTAAGTGCTCTGTGTATTTCCTCATTGTGTTGTAAAGTAACCTGCTGATGTATTCTCAACTATAATGAAAAAGTTTTAAAAATGCACAACAATATACAAAGAAAAAACATTTTTTCAATTACCAATCCCATGACCCTCTGTGATGCTGAACCTATGCAGAGAAAAGACAATGAACACACAATGGATTTCCATTTACAAGAGCCTCCTCAGAGCATACCTTCCCTGAACAAGAGGGAAGCTGTTCTTGTTTTCTTTGATTGTCTATTGTATTATACACAAAGGGAGAAATTATGAATTTGGGGCCATAGTTAATATTAAATAGCTTTCATTATATTGTGTGTCAGTCCAGTCTTAATTAAGAATGCACTTGACCAACATAAAGATAAACAAGGGACAAATGGACAACAAATGTACAAATAAATGTGTGGTTGCCCCATATTTTTTTTAATTTGCTTCCTGTTTTTGACACGGCACATCTAACTGGTTTGTGGCGCAGGTTTGGTTTTTTTTTCTGGCATTTATCCAAATCAAATTCAAAATCAAAACAAACCAAATGGCTACTGTGGCACTATCAAAGACTATTTTTACTCATGGAGGTCAATATGTCCAGGCAGACTTTATTTGCCATTTGTTTTTTCTGAGCAAAGTCTGCAGAACGCTTATTTCTAAATAAAAAGCAGTTGTTAGAATATAAATTTTCTTCTGCTTATCTAGGGCCCAGTCTTGGGTGCAGCAGTCTAAGCAGAGCTGCCCAGACTTTCCTCTCCCTGGACACTTCCTCCAGCTCCATTGGAATACTGAAGTGTTCCCAGGCCAGCCAAGAGACATTGTCCAGCATGTGCCTTCTCCCGGTGAGACATTTCTGTAATACCTTATCCAAAGGCATCCAAAACATATGCCTAAGCCACCTCTCAATGTGGAGGAGCAGCAGCTCTATTTTCATTTTCAATTTTAATCACTGAAACCTGAAAACTACATACAATCCCTGTTGAAGAGACTCTTCTTAAAGACAGAGAGGTGCCATTATGTATCAGTGCATTCAGATTTCCTCTGCTCCCAAAAAAACAAAACATAAATTAATGAATATTTGTTTCTGGGAATTTAAACTGTTTAAATGTTTTGATTTTCTAACATAAAAGCATTTGGGCAAGTTGTTAAACTGAAGGGTGTTGAACAGAACCTTTCCAGAAACACAATAGTTCAAAGAATGTTTCATCGTTTTTAATCATCTTTTTATTTTTTATTTTTTCCTCCGGTAAACCTTGCTTGTACTTAATATTTCAGAAATGAAGGACTTCAGAGGGTCAGAGAAATGGTACAGCATTCCTCTGATCTAGTCTAACTGGCTAATGGTCTCATGGTAATGGAATCTGTGTCTCACAAAAGGGAAAGATGAAAAACACAGGAAAGTGAAAGTGATTGAAAGAACAAAGGCCTGACAGAAAGTGCTCCATACAAGGGAAATGTGTCGAAGGCTTTAACATACACCAAGGAACAGGAGCTATGAGAATAGAACATTGATAATCCACTGAACTTGTCTCTATAAACAAAAACAAGAAGAAAAAAAAAACAATTATTGTTATTTGCTTATTGTATTTTTAGTTTTGGTTGCCAAAAAAATAAATAAATAAATTAAAAAAAATAAATAAGTGATGCTGTATGTACCCATATAAATAAATGCAGGCCTGGCTGTGCGCAGTATTCTTTGTATCTTTCCATGTGTTTTTGTTCAGGATAAAACATACATTTTAGGTCCACATGTATCTGAATACTGCTCATAGAATCCCACTGAAGACAATACCATCCAGTGGTCTAAAGGGGCTCAGTTGGTAGAGCAGGGCATCCAATAACCAGAAGGTTGGCAGTTCGATTCCCCCTTCCTCCTGTTTATACTGCCCTTGTGTCCTTGGGCAAGACACTTCACCTCCTTGCCTCCAGTGCCATAGCACTGGTGTATGAATGTGTGTGATTGTAGAGGTGAGTTTGGTGGTGGTTGGAGAAGGCCGGTCCACCTGCCCCAGGTGTGAATGTGTGTGAACGGGGTGAATGGAAGCATGATGTAAAGCGCTTTGGGTGCCTGATAAGGGCATGAAAAGCGTTATATAAATGCATGCCATTTATTCACAAGTGTAGTATTTTTTTCTTTTTAGTGAAAAGGTCTTTAGTGCCATTTTTTTCCTCTTTCCCTTTTAGATTTGTCATGATTTTACTTATCCAACCATTCTTTTCCTTTTAAGTATTGTCCCCACCTTTTTTCTTTTCTCCTGCTCTTTGCTCAGAGCTTGTCTTCATAACATTTTGTGTTAAAAATCAAAGGCAGAACAAAGACACCAAGTTCTATTGGAATATCCTCTCATCAGTTGGCAAGTGATCTAATGATTTCTGCAAATTGTATACTCCTGAATATTGGCAAGGCATTCACAAGATATTTAACAAGGCAAAGATAATTGCAGGTTTGCATTGATCTGATGCTGAACTTAGAGCTTGAAGTTAAAAGGTAAGCTATTAATTCAGTCTGGTGTAGTGTATTTATATTTTGCAGTGGCAATTTGGTCTAGTGTTACTTTTTTAATGAAATAAAAGCTGGTTGCTATGCTGTCGTTGGTGGATGAGGAGTGCTTAGAACCAGGGCGCAAGGAAATTTTGGCTAACAACACTTTGTACCTTATGAACCTGTGAGCATTGGCACTAAGATTGTTTTATATTCTGGTACTTGTTACAAGAGGCCACATTTCCTGTTTGAGAGGTACACTTGAGACATGACTCAAGCTTTGTTCCTGCAGTGTATCACCAGACGTTCTGCCATTAAAGTTATTTTTGGGATTCTCAAAAAGACAGCAAAGTACTGTATGTATGTGACAGTCCAGACAACTTATATTTTTCAGTATATTTTGGGGTCCTAATGAGAGTGACATCTGACAACTGATAAGGTAATACTAGGCCTTGTCATGAACAGCTGCATTTTATTTTACACCTTAGCATCCATACAAAAAATTGATTCTTTTTATTCTGGCATTAAAGAAAATATACTACAAGGCCACTTCCAGTACAGTTGTTGTTTTACCAGCGTTTAACTGCTGAATGTCCAAAGTGCCTCAAACCTAAAGCAGCTGGGATAGGCTCCTGCTCCCTGTGACCCACCGTGGATAAGTGGCCAATTAATTATTATTGTTTCACTTTGACAACTATGTGCCTTTTGAATTGACTGCGAATTATATTTAACAATCTGACCTAACATATTATAAAAAACAAAGATGATGTTGTCCTTAAGACATTTTAACCCAAATTGCTGTTCTCCTGTTTTTGCCATGTTCTGTTCAGCTTCCACCTTGGCTCAACTGCTTTGCTTCATCCTGCTGCCCTTCCTGCCTCATGCTGTGCTGTAATTCAGGACTAGTTATGTCACCGTGGTGCACACACACCAAGGTAGGAAGAGGTTATTAACAAGATTCAGAACTCTACTCTACTAATGGACCATTCATTCATTTCCAGTTGATTTCTGTGAGCTTGGACTTTGACGGGGGACAGAACTGGGAATGACAATAGGGGAGAGTCGCACTTAAGGTTTCAAAAAAAAAAAAAAAAAATGCATCAAAGGGCACAGGCCTTTTTGTTTTGTGTTTTTTTTTTCTTTTTTTCCAAGCATATTAACACAGTGGGAGGGAGCTAAGCGACGATTTGGAAAGGGAAACAATTTGAAATAACTGCCTTGAATAACTGCCAATCAGAAAGCCATTTGAAAGCGCCCGAGCGCAGAGTTTGGTCTATAATTCTCAGAAGATTTAAATATTAGCACTTGAGTACTGATTTCACCAATGGCGGTTTATTAATAAACTTTTATACGCTTAAATACGACATGCAAGGTCTTATTCTCACACATTGCCCATTATTTTCATTTAATCAAGAACCGAATGAAAATCTCATAAACCCACATCAAATGAAGAAAAACTGATGTGAGAGAGTAAATGTATTAGATTTCCCCAGTGGTGCTGTGAGACTGTAGGTGGGAGGAATGTAATTACCAAAACGAAAAAAAGAAAAACTGGTACAAGTCACACAGATTCAAACAGTCAAAGTCTATTTGAAGTCCAACAATGGGGTTATTCAATGAGCCGATATTGACAAAATTACAGATAGAAAATATCAGTACAAGTCAACAAAGAAAAGCAGCTAATTGCTTTCAGTCTTAGAACAATATGTCAGGTAAGAGCAAAATTAGGAATCGCTCAGGCTGTATCTTCAAACTGTGTTTCAACAGTTTTCAACAACTTGAGAAAACTATTTTCAAATATCAAAGGAGCTGGTTTCTTTGGTGACAGCAGGATGTTGTGGTAGAAATAGTAGCTCTCAGTTGGAAAGCTATATTCATGTCTTAGTTCTCAATAAGATGGAGGCCGTCCTACTGTGAAAGGGGATTTTTTAAGTAGCATGAGCATGTTTCTTTTTTATACTATTGGGGAGCACTTTATTATTAATGAATATAAAGTAGATTATTTTAGTGCCCCTCTTTACATTGTCTTGAAACTAACCCAGAAATCTACCCCAAAGAAGACTTGTTTTGACCGCAGTCTCAAAAAGTCTTGTCTTGGTCTTACTTCTCACATGCCAACTCTGTTTTTACTCCAACATTGGGATGGTCGTTATAATTAACTAGTAAGAAAATAACAAAGTGTATTTCTAAATCAAACATAATAAAATAGACATACCGACCTGGGTTAACATGGTTCAAATAATGATGGACAAGGTAACTCACAAAATAAGAACATGGAAGATGTGATTAAAAAAGGGAGATTTTGGAATATGTGATGACCACATCTTTTGATATGAGTGGAAATGAAATGGATTATTCAGTTTTGGACACTATTATTATGCATATGTGTGTATACAGTAGTCCCTCACTATAACGTAACGTATATATTTCGCGGCCTCGCTGTTTCGCGGATTTTTTAGTGCAATTTTGCATGCTTTGTTTTTTATAGCATATGAACACGCATTGTGTTCTGCGTCCTGATTGGCTAAGGGAGTACTTGCGCATTGTGTTCTGCGTCCTGATTGGCTAAGGGAGTACTTGCGCATTGTGTTCTGCGTCCTGATTGGCTAAGGGACTGTAGCCCACTGTCAATCAATCTCCTCCGTGCCGTGTCTCCTGTACAGTACAGAATGCGTTCGGCTTGCCAAATTTACATAAATGTTCGATCGCTAGCAGTGTGACTCTGAAGTGCTGTATGTTTACCCGACAAAACCCACAATGTCGATGAAACGTTCTGCACCGACAAAGAGAAAATGTTAATGCCTGTCTGAGAAAAGTGTAAAGTGTGTGATGAGGGGTTTTACAGCCTTTAAACATATATAATAATTGTAAAAAATAAAGCTGACTACTTCGCACATTTCGCCTATTGCAGGTTATTTTTAGAACGTAAACCCTGCGATAAACGAGGGACCACTGTATATATATAGCCTACTTTAATAATCTACCCATATGATATCACAGCCAGTTAAATGAACTGAAATGTACATGCGCATGCACAGGGTGTACATTAACACATGTATAATATTATGAATTCTTATCTTGGTTTGGTATCTTGCTGTATAAACAGAAATAAACAGAACTTTGTGTCCATGTGTTGTATCTCTAGCCTATGTTCCCATCTATAGATTAAATGAATACAATCAATGTAAGGGTATGTCCTTCAGAGAGAAGCCTTAACCTCACTTAACTCTTCCTCTACAGGCTCCATCTAAAAGGGATGGCTACATGATTCTCCTCATGGCTGCCATCGTTATACTGTGTGCTTTAAGTCAACAGGCAGCAGAGGAATCACTCATGCACAAACTATTACCAGCTGCAGCCTTGCTCCTCAGAGGGAAATGTATCAGGAGAGGAGTGATGTTCAGCATTGATCCTTTGCTGTGCCTCTAGTCTGGCCACACTTTGTGACAGGGTATGACAACATAATGTCCATGACAGAACTTAGAGCTTATATCATCCATCAAATTCAAGTCTGGAGGAGCAGGGCTTTGGTGAAAGTCATGGAAGTTGATTTTAAGGGAGCGATAAGACCAGCAGTGCGTTTCTTTATTCATTCATTTTGCTTCTTGCACTTATTCAGGGTCAGTGAGGACTGGAGTCTATCCATTGTGAACACCATGGACAACTGCAGTGCATTACAGCTGACACTTGACCTCTAATGGCATTTCAACAAAAAGCAGATCTACAGAAATATAGTACCATGGGTCTCTGATTAGGTAAACCTATTCATGACCTTTGTGGATTACAAAACAGACTTTCTAAAAGAATTTTATCTTGTCAATATTTCATTTCTTGGTACAGGACCTTCAAGAATCACATCACACATTACACTGACTGGGGGTTGCTTTGCTTTCACATAAGACTGCATTTTGATTTGGTTAACACCAAACTATTGTCTACATTCAATAAAAAGATGCTCTTAGTGCTATGAATATGATATTAAAGGTCACCTGTAAGGCACACACAAATGCAACGTAAGTTCATTGAAATACTCTCCATACAAAACTAAACGTTCTGCAAACTATTTTTATTTTTCCTTTTCACTTTCCTTCCCAGATAACATCATCTTGCCAGCTGGTCGCACTCATTTATCAACACGATTTCTCTCACCACTACCATCCACACATGGTCCTCCAGTCACAGTGTGTGAAAAGTGGCTATTGCTCTTCTTTAAAAAGATTTCTTTAATAAAGTTCTAATAGCTGTATATGTTAAATAACTTGCCCTATTTTTACTTTGGACTGTTTCTGACATACTTTTTTTTTTAATCGAATTTAAGGATAAACCAGGCTAGTTCACCTTATAACAGTTAAATATCACACATCACCACATTCTCTGAAGTTCATCAGTAACAGCAGAAGTCCTATGGAGCCTGACAGTTTGACACTTTACACCCAAGTAGAAACTTTCCCACTTGTCAGCTGTAGATGCCAGTAGGGTGACAGAGGATAGTATTATATCATCATCAGTCCTTCACTGTGAGAAATACTATAAACATTTGTTGACTTTGTGAGTATGCATATACAGTATCTATGTGGAGCAGCCCTTATTGTTTATGGTTTTTAGTAAGTGTGAAGGAAGAGATATAACAGCGCTGCCTCCACATCAGACACCAAATGACTTTGGCCTTTTCAAGCTTTGCACAACATTTACTACATTGCTGGCTCCTCATTGCTGGCTCCTTTGGTTGACATGTAATTACCATAGCACTGAGAAACGATCAATTATACCATCATGCTTTTCTTCTGTTGGCTCCTCGCCACACTGAGACCAGGAATATGTCATGACTGATCATCCGGCAGAATTTCAAAAGCTAATCTGAGAGCTGACCTTTACTGTAGAGCAGCTGCGATGATGGCCTTAAAATATTTTAGGCAGTCATGCTTTTGGGGGGAAAAGTATGAGTTTGAAAAATGCTATTATAAAACGAGGACAAAGCAAATCATGCAAGAGATACGCCGGTGGCACTTGCTGCAAACTGATGGAAATCGTGTGCCTTCTAAGCCTCAGACAAACCCTGACTGTGAGTATTAGGAAAATGGGAGTAGAATGAATGATGGCAAGGGGGAGGAAGCCTCTGCAGGCCTTGTATTAGGTTAGGGCTTTAACATCAATATGGTGCAATACACTAAGCACAAGGCTTTCCTAAAGACATTCCTCTCTGTCTTTCCTTGTGTCTCATTCTGTCATTCATACTGTATCTTATAACACTACTGATGTTCCCTCGTGCCATTCATTACTTAACCATTTTCATAATTACAGGCTCTCTCTGTGTGTAGCTGGCATCTAATGGGGAGATGAGTTAATGTGCATGACGTTAAGTGCTTTTCTTTTTCTCTAGCATGCAAATTCAAGTGAATTTGGCCTCCCACTAGTGTCTGCAGTCAAGACTGATAGTGATCATTTGCCCACCACACACACACACACACACACACACACACACACACACAGCCCTTCACATACAAACACATGTTTAAATTATACAAGCAAGTCCATCTAATCTGGTAGTAGCGAGTGGTTTATGTGCAGTTTTTGTCTCTAACATAAAAGCATTATAAAAGTCTTTTTTCATTTGGATGTAATGTCAGAATTAATTACTTTTTTCTTACAGGGAAATTATATTATGTGGGTGGTCTCCTGTTACTATCACTCATACACATTAATAAAAACATTTGTTTTCCCATTTGGTTTAGGAGTTCGGTAACAAGGGCATGAGTAGCTTCAGTTGCAAGTAACAACTAGCTGAAAAATACAGCAGCAGCACTCGATTTAGGTACTTCCCTCAAGCTTGTTGTTGTGCTCAATTTTCTTTTACAAATACCCATAATAGACAAAACTAGTAGCTGTCAACAATGAAATTTAATTTTATACTCTGTTGGTGTTAAAGAGTAATGTACACATGGCTAGTTTTCATAAATACATCTATACTACATTATGGACGTGTGCATAATTCCTTGCATTCATTGACCTAGAGTGCGAAAAGGCAGAAACAAAACACATTAAACACAATATAAACGTATGGAACGGTCTTTAACCTGAGTAGTCCTTTCCAGATTTTATGATGACAGCCATTTCCACAGCTGCCATCTC
The DNA here is from genome assembly GCA_036850595.1 of Rhyacichthys aspro. Taxonomy (NCBI): domain Eukaryota; kingdom Metazoa; phylum Chordata; class Actinopteri; order Gobiiformes; family Rhyacichthyidae; genus Rhyacichthys; species Rhyacichthys aspro. The sequence continues at coordinate 10,933,733 of CM072153.1, forward strand.
AGTTTGAGAGAAGAACACAGTTTTCCAAGAAGAATAAATCCGGCTTGGCTATTTGGCGAAAATGCTGCAGGGTGTGATGCCAACAGTTAGACTTTACTAATGTGCAAAATTTAAAAGCAATTTTGATTTAATATATTTGCATTTTCTCCACTTTGTACCACGCATACTCTCACAACACGAATAACAACGAATAACAATGAATGCATTAATTAATCACAACAAACTTCTAGTAAATTAGGCCCTAAAACTTATTTCATCATCAGTTTTCCCTCGCCAAAACTGAACAGTGATAACTAGTCGCATAAGGTAAGAGTGATATCTATGTCGTTCCTTGTGTTCAGTCCATTGGGTTTGATTACAACAGAAACAAACACAATGCCAAGGACAAGCCACTTGGTCTCGTCAGTTGATTTAGTCAGACTTTAGAATCTCCTTTCTCAGCTGGTGGTTCCATGTCCTTGATAAACGATTGTCTGTCCTCCTGTGCCCCGTTCACCAGCTGCTCCCTTCTGTTTTATACTCTCCAAATACTTCTGTCAGACAAACAGTCTCCAGAAATATCACCTTCTGTCAGTTCTATAAGTCAGCCTAGAGAGGAGAAATATAAAACACAGCCCACTGAATCCAGGCGGAACTACAACGTAACAGATGTACTGCCAAAGTAAACAACTAATTGGTAATATGCTGTATTTTCAGAACTCACGTCCATTTCTAAGCCATAACAAAAAACACTGATAATGTCAAAATCAATCTAGTTCGTAAAAGTCCTAAACCTTTTTATGTGCGCTCAAAAAGAAACTTCTTCTCCAGCCGCTCACTTTGTCTTCTCGTTACTGTAAGTGGCCACGAATTTGGAAAGTGAGAAAATGACATAGAATTAAAGTAATTGCAATATCTAATTTGTCCAGTGGGGGTTGCACTGTTTTAGTAAGAGTAGAAAATAAGTCAACACTGAGACCAAGAAATAAACTGCAGATGCAATTACTCCTTTGCACCTCTGCTCTCAATATAACCCCCTGTGGCCCCCTCATTACACAAAACAGCATAAGTCTCAAAGCCATATTGTGAGGGTGAGTTTGTAGAAAATATACATGCATACATACATTTGCCTTTTTTTAGTTGTGAAAAAAATGAGATGAGAACACCAACATTATAATTGTAATTCTTTGCGCTTATAAAAAAAGAAGGTGGTGAAAAATGGAGTTATACTTGGTTATTATGCTATTATTTTACTAGCCTGCCCACTTCAGATCAAATGGGACTGTGTGTGGTCTCTGAACTAAAATGAGTTTAGCACCCTTGCAATGCTTCCACGCCAAAAGCACATTTATGCATATGTATTTTTAAATAACTTTACGCTACTGAAAAACGTGTATACAGATGTGTTCTACTTTGTTGAACTAAATACTACAAGGCATTATTTAAGTCGTGGTGTTACTTTAAATCCCTCCTCGAATCCTGTGGTTGGGATCCGACTAAGGAAAGCAATCACTGGCACAAAGACATCAAAACAATTATTTCAAATTAATGTGTTCCAAATTTGTTTAAAAAGAAAAATTGTGTTTAATGATCAGCTCCCACAGCGGTGTATTGAGAGAGAACATGCAGATCTTGCAGGTTTGTTATGTGCTTGATCTGAGTGCTCTTATACAGCATGCCCAAATGAATCACCACTTTGGCATATTGCGCATTGGCTTTTTGTTCCCTGGCCCATCAAACTGTGCATGTACAAAGGCACCCGCAGCTAAATTAATGTGGATTTGATTAGCAATTATTTGAAGTTGAGACATTGTTTTGCTATCCTCAAACACTCCCCAGCACACTTGTGGTAAAATTTAAAGGAAGCGCTCTACAGTCTTTTCTGCTGCCTGCCAGAGACTTCATCCGATATTCTGTGTAGCCTGTTTGTTCCTCTCAGTTCAATTTCATCCACTGATCTCTGACACCGCTGTACCGCATTGTATCATTTATTTTCTGTTTTCTTACATTACACACTCTTCACCTGTCGTCTTGGAAAGGGTCGACCTGTTTGCGGTCCCTCTGATGTTTTAAAATGATACCCTGACCTTCAGCCTGTCCTTTTTTCCTGCACACATTTGAAAAGGAATCTAAGAGGGAAGACATCGCATTACATAACTTTTTTTTTTTTTTTACCAATTCACACAGACCATAACTTCTATCACAGTGATGCTGTAAAGTTAACACATAATTTCCTCACATGCCCTCTTCAGCATTTTAATTTCATGGAGCTGATAGATTGTGGTCTTTCCACTGAAAAATATGTAAAATAACACAGTATTAAAATAGACTGAGATAGGGTGAAAGGGAAAAGAAAAACCATTAAATAAAAAGGCTACTGGTGCTCTTTGTGGTTCAGATACTGTGGCCGTAGCTCTATTCACTCACACAAAATCAGATGAGTTTTTGTGAAAAGAAAAAGAATGGCCCAGAAAAGATTTGTAAGGCTCATTTGTCATCTTTTTCAGGACGACTGATGATTCCAGCCATAATTTATCACTCCCATTGAAGCCGACTTAAATAGAGCTTAGACTGGCCAACTCTAACAATGTCAAACTCTTGATATGGTGCTTTGTGAATAAAGTTAACATCATGTTTGAGGAAGCAGTCAGAATGAGACGTGGAAGGATGGAAGATGAGAGAAAAATCGAAGGTGATTAAAGAGTCCGAGAGTCGTGCCATTCCTGTTTTCTGGCAAAGCAGTGCTTTAACAACATAAACATTGCCAAGAGCTAATGACTTCTTTAGTGTTGCAGCTGCTGCCAGGAGACTCACACAAAGATGTTTATTTATATGACAGCTCACACTATATACAATGGCGAATGTTGTGTCACTCCATAAATATAAGCCAAAAAATATGAGTGCCTCTGCTGGTTGGCTGCAGTGTGAGTCATAAACAACATTATAAAAAGAAAGCTTTAAACAAGTAATCAACATGGATTTTTACATGGATGAGCCTACCTTCGATATCAAATAATGCTTTGGATTGCTTACCTGCCATTCACATGTCATTTAAATTCACTTCATAGTGAAAGCATCGTCTATTTGTGTACCTCCTTTGGGACTTGGCTAACTAATCAACTTCTCCAAAATTTCCATCTTTCAACTTTAAATAAGCCTGTTATACAAATGACGTCCATTGGTAATAGGTAATGTTGGAAATGTTCAAAAACTAGCATTAGTAGCTAGGATTTTGAAAGTGGCATGCAGCCAAACACCCCTCCCCTCGCCAAGGACCCCACTCCAAAGCCACATTCCCTGGTTTTCAAGACTCTGGCAGAAGCAGACAGCTCTTGGCTGAATATCATGTAAGCAAACAACTCCTAATAATTATTATCGTCAGTTTATCTGCTGGTATTACTCACCTTGCTGTTATATTGAGCAGTTTTGTCTAAAATCTACCTTTAGGCATTACTTTATGCAGCATCTGTTCAGCTAAGTAGTGATAGCTGGCTGCTGTACAAACAAACAAGCTCATAGCAAATCACTGAATAAGGCCTGCAGTGTTACTTCTCTGAAGATGATTTGAAACTATATTATATATTTAGCACTTTGAGCGGCAATTTTTACTTTGGGGATGAAATCACCAATATTATTAGTTAGGTAAATATAGTCTGTAGCTTGTAGCCTGTGATAGCCATGATTTATCAGACACTGTGATACATAATATAATAAATGGCGTTGTATAATAGTTTTCTGTGAGACAGAGTGATGAATAGATCACACAGTCACTATTGATTGAAATGGTTCAAACTAATTATTTGTCATTTAGGTCAAATGAAACCACAACAATAAAGCTCTAAATAAAACCTTTGTATAATTCTTCTCTTTCGTTTGCAGGACATATTTCAAGGGCTTTCAAGAGCTTGTGACCCTAAACCCATTCATGATGGAATACAATAACTTCTACACTCCATGTGTTTAGACCTAATACAGATAGAGGCTGATATAGTCTTTATCTATTATGTATTGTCTTTTAAATTATTTGTAAATCATTAACCTTTCAATAAATTATTATATTATCGACATGACTATGATATTTACTTGTACCTGTAAACTGGCTTTAAGGAAAGATCGCTGGAAAAGGTGGCACGTTGAATCCAGGCTGTAGTTCACTGGTGAGTGTGTCCTCCTGGTTGACACTGGTAGACATTTCTCTAGTGATGCAGACTGCAACAATACAAGAAAATATATATGTTTGTGTCAGGGTTTTCTGATACAAAAATTACATTTCACAGTTAAAACCCACAGAAACGTTTGTTGACTTTTGTTGCTGGACAAAAATAGTGTCAAAAAGTTGCAGTAGTAACATGGAAGTAGTTGTCTAATGTTTCTACTAAGATATGTTCTCAATTTACTGTACAGTAACATGTATTAATTACAATTACAGTGAATTATTGTTTTTTGTAAATCTCTTTTTAAATTGAATGTAAAAAATGCAGTAAGATCAATGGAACAATTGTCACTGTTTTGTTTTTTTATTATTATTTATATTTTAAGTTTTGGGTTTTTGTTTTTTTTAAGTTATGTTATACTGCTTAGGCTTTTTTTTTTTTTTTTTTTTACAGAATGTTGTGGCCATTTTTATTGTTACTGTGATTATTAAACTTTTGCAATGGAAAAAAACCCCACAGCTAACATAGACAGCACATAGCTGACACTGTCCTTAGCTCTAAATGTGAGAAAAAATAAGTATTTGCAATCATCTAAGACAGTGGTTCTTCACACCAGTACCACTCTTGAAAATATTTGTCTTTCCAAGTACAACCTTTATGCTGATACCGATCTATGCCATTTTAAGTTTTATATGAACACACACCTATCTTCCTACAGTATACGAATGGTATTAAATGAATTTTGTTTGCTGGGCTGCTTCTTTGAAATCACATTTTGAATTATTCAGCTTTTTAAGAGTCCAAACATTTAGTGGTATAGCGTATTATAGAAAAGTTGTAGAAGGAATACGATGACCCTATTTCCAGACCTCCAAACTGGGACACTTCTTTATATATAATTTCAACAGAACTAGAGCTGCAATGGTGCATTTGAACATAAGACACTAAAAAAAAAAAAAAAAAAAAACACAATATAGATGCTGTTTATGGGTAAAAAAAAACATGGCGGGGCAAATGAATTAAGCAACAAAAATCTATGGCAAACTGTTGTAAAGTTTGCAGCAGTGATTACTGTTTGTTAAAATGGGGAAAACAGGGACATGCTGTTTAAAACTGGGATATATTTGTTACTTTACAGATATTTAATGGTACATGGGACAGAGTGTGTGAAAGCGGGACAGTCCCCATTAAATAGGGACACGTGGTACATTTTGTAGTCATCAGAGATTCTCAAGTAGGTTCCACCACAGTGAGCCAGGGTTCCCATCCCACAGTTTGAGAACCACTGATCTAAGACAACTGTAAAAATGAGACGCGATGTTGTTTGTGGAGTATTGACGCTACATGCAGCTAACGGCTAATGTAGTGTTAGCTTTATTAGCGTTAAATATGGGCATAACATATAGACAAAATAAAACGTAACGTAAAAAGTAACAACACGTCACTCAAAATAAAGTAAGGATAACGTTAAGGAGCGGCGTTACTTACCTTTGCAACAGAGGGATACTAAAGTTAGAGTCCAGGAGTTTACAGGTGAGAGCCATGCGTCTTCAAAGTTGTAGCTGTTCCTGTCAGTATTTAGCTCCTGTCTTGAATGAGCAGCAGTCTAACTGTTTGCAGTCATGCATCTGAAGGTTTGGCTGTGCACGCCTCGTTTTCGGGCAAGGCCACATCTGACCGGAAGTATCGAGCTAAGGGGAATGTAGTTCGGCTAATGTGACGATTTTTGTGTGTGTGTTTTTTCTTTTTTTTCTTTAGACACCCAAGCTTTAAAAATGCATTTAAAAAACATTACCAATATTGCCTATATGCAGAAACACCAGGTGTGTGAGGGACCCCAGTGTTGTGTCAGAATCTCTTTGTTGGGTCTTATTTGGTCTTTGTGGCTGACTTATAGCTGAAGTTAATTGCAATTAAATTAAATTAAAATGAAAAGGGGCTATATCTTTATCCTAAACGTCTTTTGATCTTTATTGTGCCACCACATGCTGAGGTTTTAAGTAATGCCGCACATTGACACCTGTCCTCATTAGATCTTTTTCTTCCAATAACACTTGTCTGTATGTGTGTTCACAGTGTTTTACATCAGCCTTAGTCACTGAGTGCTGCTTTGAGAAAGAATACATTCAAGCATTTCAGTTAGGGCTGTGCTGACATGCTTTTGACTGATACTTAATGTTTTTTTTTTTATTATTGTTTTTTACTCATCATCTTTATTTATGTATACCTTCTGATATACTTGCATGCTGCTTTGCAATAATATATTTATGGAAGGTGAATCCTTAGGCTTAGTCTTGCTAAAACACATTTGGTCTTAACTACCTCATTTATCGATTTAGGCCAAAAGAGCCAATGTATTTTATCCCTTCACTTGTGTATCTTTAAATGCAAGCCTCACGTTTCTGCTCACTCAGCAGCTCTGGCTCCTAGTCCCTTAGCAACTTTTCTCCCAGAATTATCATCCTAAACTCAGCCAGAGCTGGGCCAAGTGAGTGGTCCTGGCGCGTGCCCATGCTTGATGACATTGATTGGTTGAGTAAGTGAGACGTCTGCACGGTCGCTCTGTGGCCTTGCTGACCAAGGATCATAGACATGTCTCTGCCAGACCATCAGACTTCATTATCCAGCAGCAGGAGAGACATGAGGGCCCTAACTGGGTCCCAGAGGACACACAAGCCAGCAAATCACCTCCATTTCAGTGTTTGAGAGTCGTTTTCCTCTTGCTCTCTGTTCTTTACGGCGAGCTGTGTGGAGAGAGGCAACTCTGTAAGGAAGTAGAAACTTGTCGTAATAACCTTTTCAATGACATCAATAGAGCAGACTCCCAACTTGAAAAGGGTACATTCTGCACTCTGCCCCACCAAGCTGTACAGTGCAGTTGAGTTTGGTATGTCAAACTTTTATTCGCATTTCAATTATCAAAACTTTGGTGACGATACCAAAATAAACGTAAGGTACCACATATCATCACTAAAGTGGTACCACATCAAGGACCAGACAATCTGCAGTGAATCTATTAGTCAACAGAAAGTCAGGCAGAGTACAACATCAATGGTAAACTCCAACATAACATCTTTCATGTCAGCTTTTGCTACATGAAGTAATCCATTGCATGTAAATTAAACAGTGCTTTTCCTGTTGCTGTGCATCTCATTTCTGACATTCCCTTTTTTCCAGGCACCCATTACCTCGGTGGCTTTTATCAGCAGTGCATATGAGTTTTCTTTCCAGTTCTTTCTTGCCTGTAACTCTCCCTGTGAGCACGACAAAGAAGGATATCAAAGACGTCCAGCTGATCTGTAATTCAAGCCTGCTGCCTTCTGATCACAAGGGATGAGCAGCAATCGCATTAGAGACAGAGCCTTCATACAGCATACATTTTTGAGCCGTGTATAGTGGACAAAGACATACAGCATAAAAATGGACAACAGTGAAATGAATGGAAGTAACTGTTTAATTAACTAAAAATCCCAAATATGTGTTTGACTGGGCTGAACAGACCATTTTCTAACTGTGGAAAAGTGCTGTAAAACCTATTACTGTTATATTTCTCTATTAAGAAGTCTTTGTTGCTTCTGCTTCTAGAAACAGAGCCTGGAGCTGTTTTGGGGAAATTGTACTCTTGTAGAAAGACATTAGCCGTTAAATTGTCAATTTTTACCACAACTGGGGAATAAAGTGAGCTCCAAGACATATTTCAAGCCGATTGGCATTAATTAGGCATGTGATGCTGTAGATGTGTTACTGAGTGAGATTGAGAAAAAAAATAAAAGTGTTAATTTTTTCCTAACCCTACACTAGCTCTGGGCCAAATTATAGATGGTGTTACTGCAGTGTGGGAAAATCATAATTTCTACACACAACTACAGGAATTACTGTGTTTCATTTACACAATTATTAAAGCAACGTATGAGTCAGCTTTCTCTATTTTATCGTCTTGCAAACTGAAAAATAATTGCTATTACACCAAAACAGGATTCTGCAGTTGCTTGTAATGAATGCTTCTTCAAATCTTTTTACACCCCAGGGCTCATTGCAGACCATCTTATGGGGCAGATAAAATGTATTGGGCAAGTTGTAAAACTGTCTTTGCCAAACCAACAGGAAATTACTAGGCGTCTAGAGCACCTCAGGACTTCCCTTCAGTCTATTGTTTGAATGTGTGTCCATACTATTTCCTCAGCATGTAGGCTGTTCAGAACAGTCTGTCTTCATTTCACTGAGAGCCTTCTGATAGCTTTGCTGTAGTCATAGCAGTGGGGAAGTGTGTAAGCAGAGGAGCAGATTTTGATATTACAACAGCAGTTTAAGCTGCTGTAGACATTGGTTTTTGCTCTTTTCTTTTGGTTAAGCAGGATTTTCTACTGTTCAGAGCTCTGTGCACTGCACTTGACAGCAGTATGGCGTAACTTGTCATTTCCACATTTATGCTTAATAAATGTGTCTATTTTACTCAACCTTTCAATCCATGCCACTTTGCTGAAGTGATACCATGTAAGTGATAGGCCTGCACAGTGTTATTTATTTTCATTTCCAACAGCAGCATTAAGTAAAAGCAATGCCATTTTAGTTATATACTGTAATTTAAATAGACATTTAGCAATATGTTATTTAAATTAAAACAATAAAGGAAAAAACAGAAAAAAAGGATTTCAAATAAATGCAATTTAGAGTAATATGTTGTGAAGCTGTCCTTATAAAACATATTTCAGTACTAATTCATTTACAGCAATGCTTTCTTTACCCTTGTGTGACTATTTTACTACAAGAAAAGGTACATGTTTTCTAATAGTAAATACTGTCTCCTCCACAAGAGAAAGTGATTATTTCCTTCCAGATGGACAAATCCACGTGCTTTCCCAAAAACAAATAACTGGATGGATGCTCCTGGCAGCACAACTTGCTTTGTGAAAGCATTTTCCAATTCCTCCTGCATGAGGTCAAATTACAAGATGTTCAACTAGGCTTGAAATGGACAGTATCGCAGCGTAGTGAGAAATGGCTTACAACAATGTACCTTATTGTTTCACCTGCCAACATCGCTCCTCACTGAACGCATTGATGTGTTTAGGGTTTACTTTATTTACATAAAAATGGAAAACAGTGTCTGGCTTCATAAAAAGAAAACACATTGGGAAAGTTCAAATTTCTCAAATTGCCTACATTTTTCTGACAAGGGCTGCTCGCAAATAAGATGTACTATGGGTCTTATTGGAGCTAATAAGGCCATAATGCCGTTTTATAAGGCTATTCAGGATAAGGTCAGGCACAAAATATTGTTGACTGAGTGTATGTATGTACACTGTTCCCTTCCCCTTTTCTAGCAAGTTTTAAAATAATGCTTCAGTTTTTTAAAGTGAACAAAAGAATAAGAAGTTATCATCTACAGAAAATGGTACACTTAACTCAATTAAAAGATCAAATAAAAACGACAAATTGTGGCATTTCCGATCATCATCTAATTCATTTTTGAAATTGTTTGGATTGACTTGACAGACCAACAAGGAAAGGGTGAGTCCTGCTCAGTCATATCAACTATTTACATCCTTGTGCAGCCAATCCTGTTGAATTCTACATACAATCCTTCATGTTACCTGCTTATTTTTGTCACAAACATGCAATTTTAATGAAACAAAAACAGCTATTTTTGTGTCTACCTCACTTTGGTATTAATAGTTGTTTGACATCTCAGGATTTTAGAGAATTGGTGGTCTTCTATACTTAAATTCTAACTCAGCTTTCCTCTTACGAGAAGGTCATAGCCTACAGTGTCAATGGCAGTGCTTGATGGTTCACAGATAACTCACCTCTATCGGGTAAACATCTTTACTTGTTATGGCTCGGTACTGATGCATTACAAAACTTTATAACCTCTCTACAGGATGTGGAGGTGGAATAGAAGATGTTTTTGTAAACATTTTTTGTTATATTTTATAAATTTGTTTTTACTTGCATATAAGACATCGGAAAATAAGAGGTCTTGAAAAATAAAATGTATAACTTGTCAATTGTGGAAGTGGTGGCGCCTTAAAAACATTAACCAATCAAAAACGCTCTCATCGCGTGTTCTATTGGTCAATCAGCCTGTCAATCAATCGGAAGCGTGCGCGTTCACGTATTCTGTTGACAGCTGCTTTTGCGTTGCTACCCTTACGCCTCATTTACACTGACTGCGAAACGGATTCCGTACGGAATCCGTAAGGACTGCCATTTACACCGGGAGCGGTGTGTGTGCTGTACGTATCCGCAATCTGATCCCAGACCACACACAGGGACACCAAGAGTTGAGTTCACGTGAACCATGTAAAGAGAGAGGTGCTGATAAAAACTCACCAGTATATCCCAGAGCTCCAGCTATTTCACTCCATGCCTTCTCTTTTCTGGTGTTCTCCTTATAAAAAGTATGTGAAATATCATATGTGGTTTGGATTCCTATGAATTCTCGTCGTCCGTGGTTAAAAACCCCGGGACCCCGATGATTGTAATGTCTTCAATTCATGAAAATCCACATGGGCGTCAAAAAAACTCTTAAACTCAGCTCATCTAGACGTAACACACCGCAGCTGGTGTAAATGCTCGCACTGACTACAACGGTTTCTATTCCTAGCGGCGTCCTTACGGACGCCGTTCCGTATCTGTTCAGCAGTCAGTGTAAATTAGGCGTTAAACAGCCTCACTGTGCAGCTTCACTGTCCGTTAGCCTTAGTTTGTTCATCTAGCTACTCCTCGTTAGCTTCAGGCTACATTTATATCTAGTTAATATTTTTTGTCGTTAGCAAGGTTTTACACAATGGCTGTGAAGAACACTGATGAAGGTAACTGTAAAAGAAAGACTATGTTTGAGGTGGCTGCGAAAAGGAAAAAGATGAAAGGCAGATGAAAGAAACAAAACCAGAGTTGTTCTTGGTGCATCGTTTGAGCGATAGCGAGCACTGAAGGCACAGTGAGGAATACGCTGCTCGACAGGTAAGTTTTAGGCTCAATGTTTTGTTGTCATAATAAAAACTGCTAGTTGGGAGTATTAGCTGGTGTTTGGTCACTGTATTTTGTTAGACACTGTTTGATCGCTATTCTTTTTGGTGGGCAGAAGTTAGAAGTTATTTCTTATTATTGTAAAACGTTACCGGCAGGGCTACTCTATTTCAATTTTCTAACAATCAATGGACGCGTGCATGTTGTTTTGGAGGCGGGACCTCGGAAAGAACTGTGAAACAAGTCGACTAGTCTTAAATGTTCAACTGTCACCAGATCCTAAACCTCTCCTGCCTATCTTTTAGTGTAACTCCTCTTAGCTCAAAGGACAGAACAAAATTCCAACAAAGAGTAAAGTGTGTCCTTGTTGTAGTTAAATATAACATGGGCTTATAGTGTAGAAACACAGAAAGAAGGCAATTGTTGAGGCAATACTTAACTAGACTCACCATAAAACCCATTGCTACTTTATCTTCTTCACACATATGCTAAAGGGGCCCACAGTAGTAGAAGTGATCAGAAAACCGTGGCTCTGTGGTCTATTATGGGCTTTTTGAATATATTTTACAACGCTCATATCCCTTCCACCACAGCGCCTTTATTACAACTCAGATCCACCAATAACAGTCGAGACATCAAAATGTCATCCCATGCGTTATCATAATCCCTCCACACCTCACTATAAAGCTTTACAACACACCAAACACAGGTCAGGTTTAACAGCAACATTGCAGAACAGGAGTCATTGCTGGAGCTTGACTATGCTTTGAGCACAGTGTGTTGGATCCAAAGCTACAGCCTGACAGCAGCAGGCGTGGATCAAGTCACATGGATACAGCTCCACTGCCAAACTGGGTCTCTCACAAGGCTGCATGTTGCCAAGTAGTAAATGGGTGAAAGCAGTCCACTAAAGATCAGCTTAGAGACTATTTCCACAGTATCCATAGCACTGCTGGTGAACGTTTCCAAAAACAACAACATTTTGCACAAGTTAGTGGAGAATGGCGATGATAAGACATATAAAGTCACCCTCAGTCAAACTGTCAATAATGATGATGTGAAAAGGGCTTAAAACACAGCTAACCAAACGTCCCTTTTAGTTTGCACTTTCTGTTTTTTTGAATTTTATTAAAAAGTAAAATAAAAATGAGCTATTATGTGGACAGTCTAATTGGTGGCTAGGATTAAAAGAAGGCTCACCCTACACACACTCTCACACACACCAGCACATACTTTTTCATTAACCCAATGGTCAAAGAAGCAGTGGGGCCTGACCTCCAGTGGCCAGGCCTCTAACCCAAAGGCTAATTATAAAGCTCATTATGTTCTCTCAGTCCCACTTCCTCATCACATTAATTCTGTGGAGTGTCAGACAGACTCAAGACTGATGTGAGTCGTGCAGGTGAACAATCCCTTTCTACACAGCACACCATAGACTTCTTAGTTATAACATCTATATTTTAATCTTCATGATATAGGTCTGTGACAGGCCGCATGTTTTGTTTTGTATATTGGAAATTCTTTGAACCAGAACATTATGACAGGGAAAGTGAAATATCTTGAGTATGCCATTACCATAGCTCCTGTCAGTTCCATATATTATTCTCCGGAACATTTGGTCCTTGTGCATTTCATCTTCATCTGTTTCTGGACTGCTTAAAACATCTTAAATCTGTACTTTTCATTTTATGTTAAACTAAAAGTTCATAGGGTTTAGTGATGCAGCCCATTGTGGACTAAAGGACAGTCTATGATCCTTAAAGGTTTCATAAACTGAGGAAAAATGATGACTTCTTGCTAAAAACAGATAATAAAGAAGGACAAGAAAAACGTGAACCTTCAGCAAGAAGTTTGCTAAATGTCGTTGGCTTTTCAGTTGCACCTCAATATTTACAAAACAAAAATGGCACCAAGCATTAATGGCCTGGTCAGAGTTCTTTGAAATCATGTCTAGTGTGCATGGTCTTTTGCTATAGCTCAGTGAAATGCCTGGTTTTGCACAAGGGTGATCTCTGCAAAAAAAAAAAAAAAAAATACTGAAATAACCGGCACCTGTAATTACTGCAACTCAGAGTCACACACTCATTTTTCAGACAAAATGTGAAAACTTGATTAAGCTTGGTTTACTTAAGGTTAAGGTTGGGTTTTTTTATGTGTCTCCCGTGGGAGAAATTTGTATTGGAACAGGGAAGCTTCTCAAAAGCTGAGGATGCTCTTTTGTGCTTCCATTTCCACTGAACATAATGTCTCATTTCTGCACTGCTCGCTGGAGTCTGTCAGGATGTTTAGTTACACCTTGCATTACTTGGAGTTCATTCAACAAATGGCGCACTTTCTCAGTGGTTCAATCAAATAATCAATTTGTTTTCACACTATGAACTGATGAAAATGGGACTGTGTATTGTTAATTTAAATCTAAATTAATACATGACACTTCAGCTCTATTTTGTGCTTTAATTGTTTTTTTGTTCTGGCACAACTGCAAGTAAAGTCTAATCTTGTTGCCGTCATACTGGGCTGGTGTATGTATTGAGCCATTAGCTTCTCTTTTATTCTATGTACCTGATGGATGTTAGGGCTAGTGTGAACTATGCACTGCCTAAAATTCATCAAATGGATCATGAAGTGGATGATGATTATTATGTCTCTGATAGCGTTACCTAGCTCAAGAGATGTATTATAGCAGATGTAAGATGTCTGGCCAGACGGTCGGTTGACTGAACCATCCACAGAGAGCCTTTCCAAAGGGCAAATACTGCCACCTGCCAGTAACCACCCATCACAAGCTAATTTTATCCAATCAGAGCAACACCACAGTGTTTACAAAGTATTCATCAGCAAACACACACCCATAACTGCCAAACCAGTCATGCTTTCAGGGGGACAAAGATGGATGTGAGTTTGTTGGTTAGTTTCAGTCTGTTTATGTTGGGAAAAGAGGATTAAGGATTTTAAATTAAAACTGGCACAGCCACAACTAAGATTTAAAACTTATTTAAAGACAACACAGAACATCACAGATTTCTATTCCCATCTTTACCAATCACTACTTCTGTCTTACTTGGCTATGACTTGATATCAATTGCCATAATCTTTCCCCCATGTCTTTGCAGGAAAAGGTTTGTTTTAACAAAGCCAAAGGAAAAAAATAATGCTTTCCTATTTCCTACTGCATATATTCTTTTAGAGAAAGGTTGGAAAGAGTTAACACATATAACACAGACTGATGCAGACTGCATCATCTTTAATAATTCATAAAAGTACTTCAGTGCAGAGAATAGTCTTTGTAGTTATCAAGGTTAATATTTGTTTACATTCTGGCAGATGAATCTTTTATGATATTTTTTCTTGCTGGCATTTAGTTGTCTTTCTAAACATAGGTTGGTCTGAGTATTACTAAATTTGTAGAGCATTATAATGATGCATCATGAGTGCACATGCCAAAATTGTTATGAAAACACATCTTAGTATGTTTTTTTTTTTTATCATTTATTAATGAAAATTAATAATGATACCTATTTCCTTTTGGCATAGTTTATTTTTTTATTTCTTTTTCTGTGCCTCACTACTGCCTTTTTTTAGAATGTCAGTACATTCACAAAAGGTCACACTGTATTGCCATTTTCTTGTCTTCCTGCCTTCTGCATTAAAGGGATGGCCGAGATGGGACATTGGCGGATCAATTCATGTCAAGAAATGAAAAAAGTGGCTTTGTGTGACACCCAGTGTGGACAAATTGTGTTGCTAAGTAATAATGGCATATAGGAATTAATTTACCCCATTTTGTAAATACATTATCACCTGTTCAAGCCTCTATCCACAAACTGAACCCATGGGAGTTTAATAAACTCCCATTGCTTATTCTCATGCTTATTGTGTTTGCAATAAGCATGAGAAGTTTGGGGGATTGGATTAAACTCATGTAACAAACTAGGCTAGTAGCCTTTTTAGCTTTTGCAGTAGGGGCCTATATTTATAAAATTCTCCTTTTTATGTCCTCCTTATGTTCCTCTTAAGCATAATGACTCAAATAACAGTAAATTTCCTTCTTACTACAAAAAAAGATGTAACTGTCCCCAAACAAGCTCTGAAGACCAAAGATTATCCCACTAATCACAAATTATCTCGAGCAATTAAAGCCATGGGAGGACCAAAAAATGGCACACACTCTCTACTGCTAAGCAGGCAATTACAATTACTATTCGTTCCACAGTTGTCTGATGAGAACTGTGATAATAGTGACAATCATGAAGACTAACAAAGCATGGAGTAATCAGACCCAGGGGGATTGGACCTCATAGCCACAAGAATAGTAGTAACAAGGGACCCTGCTGAGAGACCCACACAGTCCAGGTAAATGGGACGGGAAGTACAATCAGTCCTGCGATGTTCACAGACCTTCTCGGAGAAATATTTTAAGAATATTCTAATACCTTCCCAAAACTTTTTAATGGATGAAACACATGACATGAACTGAACCATATGCTTAGTGAAAACAGAGTTATTATTTAGTCATTAATTGCTACATATAGTGTTAAATACAACAGCAAACCAAGCGGTACAATGACTACCAAGCCATTTTGTAGTTACAGCTCTTCTCATACTGGTAGCTATGATAGCATGAGAATTGCAAATACAATGCAAAGAATGAACGATTCGTTCTTTTGTTGACCTTTTTGAATCTTTCATTTAGCAGAGAGCAGAGGGAAAAGATGGAGAGAGAAAACAAGGTTCAGATGTAGCAAAGGTCACCGTTGCAAGACATTATTATAGTTCTTTGCTTATTCAAACTCCAGGAAGTGGAGTAAAGCCCAATTTGTTGGAGGTCAGTAATATCCATTGTTAAGTTTAAAGGTAGGACTTGTGTAAAGGTGGTTTTATAAATATGTTTTTTGCAATAATAGCTATGGCTTAAGACATTTTCCTGAATAAAGATAAGAGATAGGCCAAAATTCGCAAAAGAAACAGATCTGTTTAAGCACATTCTATTCAAGTAAAAAAAATGACTTAAGAATGGATTTATGAATCAATATTGCCTCAGAATTCTGTTCTGGGCTGATAATGCACAATGCTGGATGTGAAAAAGACAACCAGATGAAAATGTGTGTATTATTGTATTTTGACCCAGACTGAGAAAATCATCATTGACCACGATAATCCACTTCAGCAACAATTCAGTGTTAGAGCCAGCTTTAAGTGCAGCCATGACTGTTAAATGGCTTACAAATCATGCCATAGCTAGTGTACACAAAATAGGAATAGAACATACTCACGTTTTGTCACAATGATGCACTTTTAGGGCAAAGTGTACCATCCTATCAAGGGATGTCTTCCACCAAACTCTGTGTGTTCATCCAAAGACTCTGTTCCCTACTGCCTCCATTCTCTTACTTTTCTTCTTGGTATAGTGTTTGTGGATGATATTTGAGCGTCAACATCTGGGCCCTGTTCGGAGCCACTGACAAAATCAACAAGGAAACAACGGTATGCCAGTTTTTTGTCATGGATGAGTTTCTTTTTGACATAACAAAATTGGTCACAAGCAATCTGGAAACAGAATTTGTCTGTGTTTGAAGACTGCTCCATTTTCCCAAAATCTGGCCTGTTCATGTATGCAAGATCTCAATTAATTTTTAGAAATTACATCAAAATAAAAAGTCTCCCGTCCAGTCATTCCATTGTCTTAAAATTGTTTTAATTTTCTAACAGTTTGGATGAATGATGATCAAGTAATTTTGCCTCTGGTTCATCGCTCTATGTGTAATCACCACTCCATCAATAATAATGTAACTTAATGAAAAATTGACCTTTACTTTTACTGGTAAATAACCACAACCATGTGTGGAGATAATATATTTTTAAAAAAATCAATAACTCATTGATAGTGAAAGATGAAAAAGAAAAACAACCTTTTGCTTCTTTCTGTGGTATATGAACCATTGATTGAATAGGTTACCAGCATTAAAATCCACTTGTATAATCACACTGTCAGCCTTTCTTATGCATTTAAATGTATGAATGGCTGCTGCTATTCATCGAGGTAGTCTATGTCACACTGTTCAGTTAAAAATCAATTAACAAACCTCCATTGCCAATCACAACAAATCATCTTCTTAATACTTAATATTGTCCTACTGAGTTGAGTGATGGAGCAGAGTGACACTGAAGAAAATCTCTGTCTTGTGCTCTGACACCTCTGCTTCTTTGTTGCTCAAGGCTTCAAGGATGTTCCATGTGGATGCGTTCCAGGCCAGACGGATCAGTGGGTGGTCTGAATAAACTTGAGCTTTGCTGCTGTCCCCCAGGAAGATGAAGGACTCTGTTTACAGGAAAAAGACATTTAAAAGCTGGTTGACATTGTACAGAAAACAGCACAACAATCAGCGGCTTTCCAATCTGTACAAATAGAAGCAGATACATTTTTATTTTTGCTGTATTGGTGGGATTACTGACTGTACTAATTTGCAGAATAATCATCTAATTTGCTTTTTTCATATGTATTTAGGAAAAGGCTGCCTCTTGTACCCTGTGCTTTCAGTGATTAAAACACACAGTGGCATCTTTATTCAAATTTGATGTGCTCTATCTCCTCCTAGTGGTGCTTTTCCTCAACTACAATCTCATAAACCAGAATTGCATGGCATGACCCCTTCACAGTGCCTTTTACTATGATAAACAAAAAGGAAAACCTCAATTTCAGACCAACAAACCTATGTTTTCTGATATTTGCTTTTTTATACAAAACCTAAACAGCAAAGGCAGTCAAGGAGGTTAAGGTGCCAGAATGTTATTCATTATTCATATGTCTCCAAATTTTGTGTTTGTTTCAGTAAATGTTAGACATAACTTATGCAATAATACAAAAATGATCAATGAACCTGAATTTCTGTATGCCATAGTCTTAAGATTGCTATGGACTTTTGTAGACTATTACTATACATATTTGGAATTGTTCATGTGCATTTAATAAAAAAAAAAAAAAAAAAAATCAGGGTTACCAAACTTCAAAACAGTAGCAACCAACAAATGCTTATAATTAAGTTATCATTTTTAATGTGTTGATGAGATTTTTAAGCTGCACAGTGGCATAGAATACGATTTCTGCCACAAATGAGCCAGATAAAACATTCCCTTTAAGGTAGCCCATTATTTGCCATGAGTTACTGCAAAGGCAATCAAATAGCTATGCTTTATATGCTTTAGGTATACACACTGCTTTCATAAAACAACTCTATCACCTCATTTTTTAATTCTTTATCTATATATATATATATATTATACATATGAATGTTGGTGACAGCTTTGGAGCAGGACTTGTTTTGAGAGGCATTGTTCTTAGAAGTCTCAGTCTGTGTGTCAGGGATTACTCTTAATTACCTCCAATCTGAGCCCCGCTGTTGTTTCAAACACTAATGACTTATATGGGGATTAAGCACTTAGCACGGTGCTAATTGGCATGCTAGCAGTCCCTTGGCATCCCATGGTGAGCACCAGACAAAAAACTATTTCCTACACATTTACTTAATGTAAAACTGTCTATATTCAAAATTTTAACTGATTGTGTTGATATAAGTCTCACTCAAAATCGTTTATGTTTAAGATATCATCATATGATTGTATTTGGGAAAACATCAGATGAATCAATATATCCCAGGCGCTTACGTCACATATTTGTTTCTACCTGTTGTATATTATACTGTGTTAATGTGAAAATGAAGATAATATAACCCATAATCAGGGCTGACCCACTGCATCAAAAAGAACAAACACAGTCAGTAGAGTCAGGCATCTGCTGAAATTGTTCATAGTTAGTTAACAAATGACAGCACAGTTCGTCACACCTTTAGTCCAACACAGTTGTATATAATAAACCTAATAATAAAAGTAATTAACATTGACTCAAACCTTATACAACATCATTAAAATATAAAAATATTAACCAATTGTTTTCCTTAGAATGATCTGCTAAAAAAGAAAACATTTCTCTTATTTTTATCCACTTCTTTCAGTGAATTATGTGTATGCCATGGTCCAACCCTCAGGAGTGACTGTGGATTACACAAAATCATAATTAGGCACACAAAAGCATTGCAGCATCCAACCACTTAGTTAAAGCCAAAGATAAAAACGATGAGGCTTAATTAAGCAATCAATTCACTTTGCTATTCAGCCCTGGTGTTCTGGGAAAACAATTTTTATTCTCAAATCTTCTAATTTGATTAAAATAGTTGGCTGAATGAGTGGTTTTCAACAGTTCTTACTGTGATGCACTTGTGTGTGAAAGTAACGGCAAAGACTGATACAAGTTTGGACTTTCTCTTTACATTAGCCTTAAGCTTAACTGTGAGGCACTTCAGTAGTGTACATTTTAAATCTATGTTCCACTATATTATAACACACAGTATGCCAGAATAGATAACTGGAACTGTGAGTGCATCTGGGTCAATACCACCAGTGAACAAGGCAACCCAATTCATGTGCCCTGCTGAATTTTAAATCTCCCAGAATACTTATGTATGCTGAACTCAGGTTAATTGAAGGACACAGCTATTCAACCACTGGATGATTGCTATTAGGGTTGCAGGTCCCATAGAGCTCGTTTTGTTCTAATGTTGTGTTAAATTGTCACAGTCAGGGTTGTGCATCAAAAAAGTGCACCAATAAGAATACAAAAAGAAACCGAATACTGCTGAGAGCATTTCAGTAACCATGTACTAAGCACATCTATCACGGGCCGTATAGCAAAAGTACCCTGCACTATGTTTAGGCTGAAGTTATGTTTTATACAGAGCACACTAAATTACTGAGATGTCTTGGCCAAGCAAATAGCCTACCCACTGCTGGGTTATTGTGTTCAAGAGAAGAAGAACATATTTTCCCATTTAGCCAACCTGCTGACATACAGTATAACAAAAGATTCATACAAAGTTTGGAGCTAGGCTTGAATAGAAATCCTACTGTGCAGAGTGACTAGTAGAAAAAGACACAGTTCTAAGTAAGGCTATTTTACATTCAGAAAAACCAAACTATCTGTCAATTAAACGTAATCCAGGACTGCTATCACCTGCTTCATTTGGAGTTCCACCCAGAGGGACTGAATGGCCGTGAAGGCACAGCTATGTAGCTCCCTTTCTGGGTGGAAGTAGGCCCTGCAGTGCTGCTTTATGATGAAATTGTCCACAACCATTATGCTGCAAAAATAAGACTGATTCAAATGTGGAACAAGCCCATTGTATTTTTCTAAGAGCTGACAAGTGCATTCACATTTCTTCATACAAGAACTGTGCAAAAGTAGGAAAAAAGTGAAGAATTTCGAACACAATACACTCAGATAGAATGACTTTTCTGGTACCACTCTCCATTAAAGCTATATGTAATATTGTAATACAAATATTGGTGAACATTTATAAATCTGATTAGCACAGTTATATAAAGTGATGGTAAAAATACTGGTCATATATATATTGTTATATAACATGTAATGTCATTAATCCTCAAAATACACTACAGTATGTGTTTATTGACCTTTAATTTAATGTTCTAGTGCTTTTCTCATTGCTTCCTTTAAGCAGCCAATGCAACAGACTTCTTTCTGGGGATTATTTTATATCATTACAGGTAGCCTTTCAGTTAAATCTGCTGCAGTAATATAGCTATTATGTGAATGCAGTAAGGTGGGAAAATCTATTTCTGGCTTTTTGTGTGAAACAATCTTTAATCTCAACCGTCTTGGAGCCTTTACACTTAGCTGTATATTTTACTGGAGCAGCCAGCCCTAAAGATGTGTGTGTGGAGATCAGTCTAATGTATTCACATACATTTAACATCATAAGTGTCATAAGAAGGCCTGCATAAAGTGAGAAAAAAAATCAATGCTATTGTCGTATGAACATTTGTATTCTGCACAAAGCTGACTGTTTTAGCAGATAAGAGGCCATTAGATCTTCGGAAAGCAGCTTCAATCAATTTAGGCTAGAATTACCTGTTAACAAATGAGATTTTAGTTAATGCCCATGTTGCCAGTTATTTGTGGCAAGTTGAGCAGGTTTCAATACAAATACTGTATAATGGTGTGCAGAAGGAATAGTGAGTATAGGTTGTTGAAAGACATTTTTGTGGATAATTTTATTGAAGTTGCAGTTGGTAGCACCAAATATATGCTAAAAAGCAAGGAAAGTGTGATAAAGATAGCTTTGTGTCAGTCCTTTCATAAAAGGGAAATGATACAGTTAAAATGAGGTGGGTTTTTTGTTGCAAAAGTTCAATAATGACAGCAACAATCAATAAATAGTATTAAATTAAATAAATATATAACATATAAAAAATAAAATAAAAACATATAGTGACAAGTGTTCCATTAATCTTAAGGCATTTTACATTAATTTTTAAAGACAGTTACAAAAATCACTCAACTAATTTTGAAATGCAGTAAAAATGAGGTGTTTCCAGAAGGCTGCATTTAAATGTGTTTAGAAGATGTTTCATATGGGGTCACTTCTTCTGAATGTAGTGGACATGATGAATAACTAATAACCTCGGCTATTAATAGACTGCGCTACTGTTAGTGAGGCTTACACACTTCAGTTTTTGTGGAGGACTCTGCTCCACAAAGAGTCGTGTGTTTGACATCCAAGAGCATGTTTGTCCAACGCACGAATAAGAATACGAAACTCTCATTCTTTTCGCGGAGGGATCGTAATAATGTCATGAGAAATATGAAAAAAGACGTTGGCTCGAAAACACGGCTCATAACAATGTCGGCAGCTTCACTCTTGTTAAGGTCGTGAGTCCAGGAACTGCGTGGAGTCTCCGCCCAGTGACCGAGGTTTGGGGCGTCGACGAAAAAACACTCAGACCAATCGGAGTTTACTATGAAACTTTGTAAACAACTCTTACACGTTGTTTTACGCTTTGGCAGTTGTCTCCACGACGAAAATGATCGTCTGTCCTGCTGCCCCGTCTCTGAAAACAGGTGAGTCATGACACTATTTGTTGTGTGCAGATGTAAAGTCTGTGTTGAGTGTGAATGGTGTGCGCGCCCTGCGCCTGTGGACGTCAGTGTGTACGCTCTCGTGACTTGGAGCGCCAGCCTTGCTTGTGTAAAACAGCTGTCCTGGAGCACAACAAGTCGAGCATAACGAGGCTATCATCCTCGAAGACTGAGTAGTAACTGGCTCTACCCAGCGTTCCTTACAAAAATACCGTCCTAACTTAGAGAGTACACTGCTGACTGAAAAAAAAAAAGACGACTGCAAAATGTCTACTTTTCACCTTAAACGTTCTCGGACTACGTAGTAGGCTTCAGTCACGCCTAAATTGCAGATACTTTTGTTGATGGTCTTTTTTGTGAATAAGTTGATTTGTTAAGGAAATTGACTGGGATGAGGTGATGTTCCTACTTCATTGACAAGTTAGTTCAATTTTGTGAGGCAGGATTAACTGTATTTATTGCTTTTTTATTTCTGTGGATATTATTGGAAAATATTTATTGATGGTGATGGTGGAAAATTACACCTGTTACCACATGTCTTTCTGCTTCAGAATAACATTGTTAAAAGAGTAATAAGTATTTTTTGAGTATTTCAAATCACTTCACTTGAAGCAAAAAAATGAGCTCGGCGGGTAGAGATAAGAGTAGAAAACAGTAAAAAGCCTCTTATATTATTAAACTTACAAAGTCCATTTAATAACAGACTTTATTTGAGATTAATAAGTGGTGTACTTGCTGCAATTAATTTTATCTTGTTCTTTTGCCCACACTAAAACTCTCACTGGCTCAGGCTTTTTTTGTCCCTTTGCCAAAGCCACTCCAAAGTGAATATTGCACTTAATGTTTCAGCGCCGGCTGCTGCGCAGTTTAACAGGCTCTTATAGGCTAGAGAAACGTCTTGACTTGGAGCGGATGTGGGCACCAGTTTCGTTGTGGAACATCAACATCTGCATGTTCCCTCGGTGCGCCCACCCTGCTGAAGGAGGGGCTGAGGAAGAAGGCGGAGGGAACAGCTTCCTGCCAGAGAACTGCATTAGCTGAACTTTTGGCAGCGCCTCGACTTCAGAGAGGGGAGGGGGGGTGACTTTGTACATCTTGTACACTGTAAAACATAACAAAGGGGATGCATTTCTTTTGAGTTTAACCGCGGTTCGAGGAGCTTGACTGAGCTATCTTTTCTGTGAGTGGATTGTAGTTTTTAAGAAATAGATGTCTGGCCCTGCCTTGACTGATTTGTCAATACATGACAAATAGCTGCTGGGAAAGGTTTCCCTGGCTGCTTTAAATTGTGTCCAAATGAGGCTCTAAAACACTTTTTGGCTTTGTTTTTCCCCTTGTTGTTGGTTTCTTGATATTGTTTTGAATTTAAATTGACACTTGACTCAAAAAGCTATTCATATTTGAGCCATCTTGCACAAATGGTTGCAGAGAAAAACATGTCAGGATGAGTAATAGTTGGGTTGATTGAGTCAACATCCATTATTTCTCCTTTAATCAGATGAGTTAGACCTGATGTAGCTTGGTCCAGGTTTCATGGTTTAATCAAAGTTTACTCTTTGATTGAGGACTCAGTTTAGCAACTGATTATTCCTGATTTAATTCAAGTTCAGTGCTAGTTTTGTCTGGTTTGGTTCCTGTTTTGTCTTGGTTAAGTGTTGTTAGTGTTTCTTTGTGGTGAAGTTAAAAATCATTATAAATTAAGCCATAATTAAAAGGCATTGCGCTCCAGATGAAAACCTCAAGTGGCCCAGATTTACTCATTAAAATGTGGCCCATGTCATACTTATACTCTCCCCAGAATGTCAAACCCAACGTGCTTCTCACTCTGTTAACTCAAGTGTGTGCCACATGAGATAGTCTTTGTTTGTTTTCACGCTGAGCTGCTCGAGATGAGCTACTTCAGTGACGTCATTATTTCCTGCCTAAACAGAAACGAGACGTGTGACAACAGCGAGAGGCAGACCGCAGTGTGTTAGTTGTGGCTGCTTTAAATGTACAGGTTGTCTCATGTAGAACTGCTCTTTACAGATATGTAAGAACGTACATTTGACCTAATGATCTGATCTAAAGCACGTGTCATGCTGCTACCAAAAAGCTTGAGCTAAATGTATTTAATCTCTTTAAATTATTGTTTATACCCTTCCACAAGTGACATTATCAAAAAGTTATGTGACGTCTGTGGTAAATTTGTGTTACTTTACCTAACATGAATTTGTAAAATAAAGGCAGCATGCATTTTACCTTAATGTAGATTTTTGTGTCTTTAGCAATGTGTCTGCTATTGTCAGGCAGGTCTCCACAGGTCCTAAAACAACCTGTGTATGAGTCTGGGTCCTCCTTGTGCTGTTATTTGGCGTTCTGTGCAAGTCCAGAACAACGTAGTCAAGCATCTAGTGACTTAGCTTGTCACCTTGGTTTAGCATAAATCCTCATGGACATAGCACAGCTGAATATTGAGACCCTCGTAATGTTCTGTGTAGTCAGTCAGTCACCATATGCACAAAATCATGTTATTTATGGAGCCTTTGCCGTTTTTGGTGGCTTATATCTATTCATCTCTTGAAAATGTATTAGGTTTTTTTCCTATTAGAACCATCTTGGAGAGCTTTTACAGAAAGCCTTTGCAAGTGCAGTTACTTTAGATCACATTTGTCAAACTCAAGGCCCTTTGCAGTGTTTTATGTGGCCCTCAAATGCATTAACTAGGTGATATTTTTGGCACCAGGTTTTTACTGGAATCCAAATAAAGCTGTTCAAATCCATCTAAAACCTGTTCAAATCCAAATTAAACCTGTTCAAATCCAAATAAAACCTGTTCAAATCCATCTAAAACCTGTTCAAATCCAAATTAAACCTGTTCAAATCCAAATAAAACCTGTTCAGATTCATCTAAAACATATTTAAATCCAAATAAAACCAGTTCAAATCCATATAAAACCAGTTCAAATGCATATAAAACCTGTTAAAAACCAATTAAAACTAGTTTCCATAAAAGGAGGAAATTAATGTGAAAGATAACTTTTGTAATACTTAATTGAATATGAAACCTTGCTTGTCCAGTGTCTCCATCTTTTATGTCAAACTTATTAATACTCATTACTTTATGTTTTATATGGCCCTTCAATACATTTAGTAGGTAATATTTTTGGGGTTTAGTTAGATTTGAACAGGTTTTATATGGACTTGAACAGGTTTCAGTTGTATTTGAGCAGGTTATGGTTGGATTTGAACAGTTTTTATATGGTCTTGAACAGGTTTCAGTTGGATTTGAGCAGTTTTTAGTTGGATTTGAATAGGTTTTAGTTGGATTTGTCACCGTCTTAGGCCCCTCAGATGCCTCTTTTTGACACCACTGCTTTAGATGAATACCTGGTTGGTGACTGGATGAATCACCTGCGAGTAACCACCTATTATAAGGTAATGAGAAACAGCATGTTGCTTACATTAGTCACAGTGAAATGGTTGTGTTGCCATCAAACCTGAAACAACCCCACCACTGCCATAATTCCATACCATTTTGATCAAATTGCACATTGCACCTTCAGCAGGACATGATGGATTTCAGAGAGTCTGTGAACTACGAACAATACGTTTGGTAACTGCTGACCTTCCATTACAATGCACATGGAGCTCATGTTTACGAATAGTATATGAGTCTATAAGCAGACACAAATAGCCTTGTGTCTCCCTATGGTTAAGTCGGTGAGACAGGAAAAAAGCAACAATGACCTTTTATATGTCTGTCATGGCATTCAGTGAAAGGGGCAAAGTAAATGATTGCATGAACACAGCATTTTAACAATTCTGTCTTTAAAGCTGTGTATACATCTAATAAGGTGATTTTCCACAATGCTGAGCTATCCCTTTATAAATTCTTAAAGCAGTGGTGTCAAACTCAAAGTGGTGAGGGGTCGCGATAGTTAATAAGAATCCTTTCAGGGGCCAAAGATGGTGACACTGGACAAGCTTTTATTAAATTTTGAATGGAAGGTTTCATCTTCATTTAAATCTTACAAAAGTTATCTTTAAAATTAATTTCCTCCTTTTATGGAAACTAGTTTTAGTTGGTTGTGAACAGGTTTTATATGCATTTGACCTGGTTTTCTATGGATTTGAACTGTTTTGTTTGGTTTGGTTTTTTTATTTTATTTAAATATGTTTTAGATAAATCTGATTTGAACAGGTTTAATTTGGATTTGAACACGTTTTATTTCGATTTGAATAGGTTTTAGATAGATTTAAACATGTTTCATTTTGATTTGAACAGGTTTTAGATGTATTTGAACAGGTTTTATTTGGATTTGAACAAGGTTTATTTTGATTTGAATCGGTTTTAGATAGATTTAAACATGTTTCATTTTGATTTGAACAGGTTTTAGATGTATTTGACCAGGTTTTATTTGGATTTGAACAGGTTAAGATGGATTTGAACAGGTTTTAGATGGATTTGAACTGAACTTTGAGTTGGAGGGCCACAAAAAACATTGCAAAGGGCTGCATTTGGCCCCTGGGCCTTGAGTTTGACATGTTTTTTTTAGTGTTTCTGTAGAAATTGTCTCAGTTCTCTCATTGCCTCTGTTACCTCCTGTTGTTGGGATGAAGACAGGTCATCTTCACAGCGTTGATGCCAGCATGTTGGACAAAGTGTAAGAAAGAGCTCTCGACCTCATCAACAACGTAGGAACATGCTCTTGCTGGACAATTAATAATAAATACAATGAACATTCAGAACCTCTAATCAATATTAAATTGCCCCTGAACATTCTTCCACTTCCTCTTTTTGAGATGGAACAAAGGATGTAGGTCATTTGAGATCAAATTGCGCAGCACCAATTGTACTTTTAGCTCAAATTTTACGCCTTAGGTGCTCAGTGATCCAAGACTTCACTTTCGCTCACTTTCTCTTTCACCTAAAACCACAACTTTGCAGCCGGTCCAAACTTAAGCTGTGGTATCTTTCCGGCGCTGCTAAGCCTGCCTGAATGTGGGATGTGGTGATGTGCTCAGAGCCTGCCTTTGAGCTA
Organism: Rhyacichthys aspro; assembly: GCA_036850595.1. Taxonomy (NCBI): domain Eukaryota; kingdom Metazoa; phylum Chordata; class Actinopteri; order Gobiiformes; family Rhyacichthyidae; genus Rhyacichthys; species Rhyacichthys aspro. Next base: position 10,960,852 of record CM072153.1, read on the forward strand.
CAGACGAGAGCAGGAACACTCGAGAACATGCGTGAGGAGATAAGGAGATAGGCCAGGTTCAAAAATGAAACTGATTGCTGCAAGAGGAAGAAGAGGCAGAGTGATGACAGTTACTATAGAAATGGATCTAGACCATGACAGGATTCTAGTAACGCTGTCCTGATGTTATATTGTTCACCCATGATTTCATTCTGGTGCAAGCCCTTATTTATGGGGCATTATTTGAGATCACTTTAAAAATTGTGATTGATTATAGGTTCTTTAATCAAAGCACATTATTTCCCCTCTTTCTCTGAGATAGATAAGATGCTCTTGCTTTAGGCTCTGGTCTTGGTTTGTGTGTCAAGACCTCGATCCATATTGCATGATGGGAAATACTGGGTTGATGGCTGAAAAAATGCTTTTAGATTAAGTTTTTTCCTGGGAGAGCCATGCCAAATTGTTAATTAGGCAATGTTGTTAAATTATTTAACTTCATTTTTACTGGGAAGAGAAAATAAATACAAAATTGCTGTTATTGGTGGTGTCTAATTAGAATAGTTTAGCATTTCCCATGGATGCATAGAGGATTTGTGGGTAGTGGTGACATTATCTTTTATAAAACGCACAATAACATGATTTATTGGAGTAATATCATCAGTTCAGTTCTGTATATATTGAGTCAGACTTCAGACCTCAAAAAGAAGCACAGAACATCACAAAAGCTTAATGAGTCTCCAGAGATTTGTAAACTAATGGAAAACAATGCAAATGAATCATCTCAGTCCTGCATATGTTCAAAATGGCTTATTTTTTATTCTGAAATACATACACATTGTTAATAAACGTCATATCATGAATTATTTTCTTGGAATGTAAGCTTCGCGTCTTGAACATTTAAGTGACGCGCTTGAGTTGGCTGCTTGATGAGTTCAGTGAAGTGGAACTGCTTTTAGAACATCTTTTTATGGCAGTGCGTACAGTAAGTCATGCATCACAGCAGCTGTTTCTTCTTCTTTGATAGGTATATCAGCTGCTGACACCGCACTGTTGTGGTGCTCGAAATTCCCCTGAGTGTTACGTGTTACGCCAAGCCAATGCATTTCCCAAAAGAGTTGTTATATCGTCACTGCTGCATCTATTACACTCTTCTTTAAGTGGTAGAGCGTGCCACTTCTCTTGAAATGAAACAGAAATGAAGACTTGAAAAACAGTGACACCGGTTTTCAAGCACATCACAATGCGCTGGAAATCTTCTACTTTTTTAACATCACAGAAACATCAAAACACTTAATTGCTCCTCAAATAGGAGAGGATTTGAAGTCTTTTCAAAACCGATTTGTGTCGCAGGGTTGAAGGCTTCAGATGTGTGAATTAGGTTGCAATGGCTTTTACTCTGGATTGAATCGGTACATAGAAAAACACTGACCTCTAGTGGTCTTGCAGGGCTATGACAAACGTAGTAACACATTTTTCAGTGGATTAGTGTGTTTCTTTGTGTTTTGGGCTCTTTGCACTGAATGTGATGTGAAACTGATTTTGCAGTATATCATTATGAAGTTGCAATACTCTAAGTTTGCATTAGCATAGTAATACAGTAAATACAATAAATATAATAGTAAGAATTGCATCATACATATACATCATATGCAAAAAATATCCACTACCACTACATAACTAAAACTTTTAAATCTTAAAAAATGCCACACAAATGCTACACTTTTTTTTTATCCAGTTACTCTCCAGATATAAATACCTAAGCTCTATAGTTTAGACTGTGTTTGATGTAAGCAGCAAAGTAACAAATGAATTTAATGGGAAAAATGTAGAATGAAGAGGTTAAAATCTGTCAGTGTCAGGTAAATCTGGACTGAACTTAGGTTGTTGTGAGAAAAACTGTCATGCCATTTCTGTGTCTATTTGCAGTTGTTTCATGAAGTTATTGTTCTCAGCGGCTGTGCACTTCCTGTGACCAACCTTTCTGGGTGCAGCACATCGAAATGGCCACTAGAGAGCAGTAAAGTCATGCAGACAAACCTAATTCAAACCTGGTTTCACATAAGTCTTGTCCTAAAGCTCTGTGCTTTTTATAACTCTTTACATCTAACAGTGTGATAAATAATGAGAAAATGGATGCTTCTGATTTGCATTTGGAAAAGGGCTCAATGTCAGCCATGGATTGAACCTCGGAGAGCACAGTGCATGTTCAGGATGTACTGTGGGCTGTAATGCATCATATTTGAACAGATGATGTGAATCCTCCAGAGCTTATTGAGCAAAGCGAGCTCCTGATGTGAACGGCTTACATCAGGAATGCGAGAGGTGTATCTCGGAGCAGGAAGAGCCTTAACACGCTAGAGTCCTGTTCTGCTTTGAAATCAAGCTCCGTGGCTTTCTGTGTAGGCCTCTGTGACCTCAGAGCCTGACCTCCACTTGGAAGTTTACACTAGAAGCATAAGCAATCCGGAGCGTGTTCCACAGACAGGATGGATGTGGATTAGATGGGAATGTGTGTCCTTTTCTATGCATTCACGCACAGAAACAAACATTGATCAGAGGCAAAGGAGCCCAATTAGAGACAGAGAAGCCTATTCAGAATGGTCCACGCTCGAGGAAGGATGTAGTATTCTGACACTCCAAAGCTAAACCCTGTGGAGAAAAGAACTGAGCCATATTGTCGCCTGATGTTATTCCTTCATTTTGTGTTCTAAATCTCTCTCTGTAATGTGGTGGAGGCTGGGGACGCCTGGGAGTCACTTGAAGGTTACTGGCGCTGTGTGTGCGAGCGACTGTCTGGGTGAAGGTTTTTGTGGTGTATTTAATTTAAAGTAAACTTCCCTCCATGAAGGGCTTCCAGTGAAAGGTGAGCAGTGTGGAGCCAGTGATGAGGACGAACTGGAGGCCATCACACGTGCGCTGATGTTCGGCTGTGGAAGCTTTCAGTAGCGAAAATGAGAGAAATAAATGGTAGAAGCACGTTAAGAAGAATTTCAACAGCTCCCTGGATAATGGAAGAGTTTGGATACAACCTTTGAGATGCTGTCCTGAAGACCTTCCAGATCAGGCACGTCATTAAACAAAAATAAGCTCAAGTTAAACAATAGCAAATATGGGACAGGTTGACGAATGGTGGCTAAACAGTTTGTACAACAAATTGTACCTTTTCTTCTCAAAACAGTCCTATACATCTGTCGTTAATTGAAAGCCTATTGACCCATGTGTAGGTGTATGTGGTAATAAACACCTTTGTTTCCTTGCTGTCCTGCAGGAATTGCTCCTCTGTGAGGCTAATTGGCTTTTCCTCTTGTGACCAAATGAATGACTTTATTTTTGGGAGGCCCTAACCTGCTTAATTAGAGCAAAAAGCATTAAATCATAAAAACGGTCCCTCTCACAAACTTCGTCGACCTACTGTGCCACTGTCTTTCACCGTTCACTTTCCTTCCTTCTAGACATTGACTGGCTTCCATATCAGAGTCATGCTAGAGCTTAAATTTAGTATTTTTTATTAATTCAGCTGCATTAACGTAAATCTAGGACAAACTTGCTTTGCTAAAATCATCCTTAATTTATAAAAAGTACTGATTTCCTTGTATAGGCCTGCTGGCAATAAGAAAGGCCACTTGAGATATGATCACTCAGGACAAATGTTAGCCACAAAGAAATGGGCTCGTGCAAATTTAATGATTTGTGATAATGTTGCGTGAAAATGCATTTTATTTGGTTCCCTTTTTGCTTCAGATGAATCACACTTCCACACTTTCATTCTTAATTGAGCCTCCAGATGGTTCCGGCTCATTATGTAACAGACCTCTCCATCAGAACTGTGGCAGGACATCAAACCTTCCATTTACCCCAGTCTAAACACAGAGACCCCACACAAGCCCCCATTTTTATACCTGTCATAATGTTGCCGAGAAAAAAAAAGCCTGAAATGCACCGTGTGGCCTCCTGTAGTCCTTGAACGCTCCAGTTTACTGTAAGTCACAATCGAGGCACTATTTTCTTCAAAGTAGGGCAAAGGTCAGCCATGCTTTTTCTGACCTTAGTGTGCATGGCTGTGCGTTTATTTGCATTTGTACATACGTGTGTGAGGTCTTTAAAAAGGGGGTGTGAGGTGGGGGATGCAGCAGACGTGGTCCTGAGCAGAGGGGTACCCCGAGGCCCCAGAATTCCCCCAAGCAGCACCCAGCGTAGAGGAACAACTATGGCCTTTGTTGGTCACCCCATGGATCTCACACACAGTTAATATAGACTTTTCCCACTGACTCTGCCAAGAGTCTGAAGTCATTTAATGAAGTGGCGGCTGAGTTTAGAAGGAGCCAGTGTGCTCGCCGCTCACACTGACAGAATGGAAAATGTCTGTGTTATGCAGCGAGCGAACGACGAGTGACAAGAGGATTGTGTTCTGATACTCACTTCTCAAGTGCAATAGAGAAACACATATAGGCTGTGCAACAAAGCATCTTCAGGAGACACATTCACATATGTTATCATGGACTGAGATTGGAAGAATGGTAGATAATAGATTAAAGTAGTCATTAGGCAACAGAATTACATGATTACTTTAGTAAGTATTTAGTGAAAGGAATACAATTGAATGAAAAAATGCAATTAAATCCAGGTTAAAATATGAAAATATTTCAAACTATATTCAACAAACGTCTGTGTTGCTCGTGGACAGTTTTAATGTTTTACAGTTTTAAATTGGTAAATAGATGTACAAATACTATTTGTATGTATTCCGAAATGTTTCTCGACAAATAAACGTGTGAAATAAGTATGTTTTATTAAAAAAAAAAGAAAAAAGAAAAAAGTGACTTACGTAAATGTAAGTGTGACTACTATCACTTCAGGCCATAGCAGATCATCCATGGATGCTGGAGAGAATCTGGCCGGCCTGTAAACTGCTGTTCTTCCTACTCCTAAGCTATTTTTAGTGTGAAAGTTTGCTGTGTGAATCTTATCAACTATTATTTATGCATAATATCATTTGGCACCACTTTAAATAAAACTATCAGACCTAATCTCCTCAGACTTGCTGTCCTCTAATTGTGTAATTGTTTTGCATGCTCTTTGTTGTTATGGCTTTGTTGGTTTGCTTCATTTATCAGAGTAAAACTTCACCTTTCATGTCCATTTTCACGGCTGTCTATTTATCCACTTGTGCTGTGAATGGACAGTATCTCTGAATGTATTTGGTCCTATTCAAGTGGCTGGCTTTTCATCTATCTATGGGCAGATTGCAGTCTGTTTTGGTGTCCTATTGTGCAGCTGTCAGTTATTTTGAAAACTCTCGAGTGTCATTTGCCTCAAATTCCATCCCTTTCAATTCCCGCGTCTTTTCTATGGCTCCACTAGCGTACATCTCATTGAGTGTGCATCAGCGGGCAGATTCATTCTTCTCTTTTTCCCAAAGCACTTTTTTTTTCATAGGAGCCATAAGCCTCCTTTTTAAATCCACAGACAATGTGTTTTTGTCCATCGTCGTCCTCCTTTCAGGGAAAAATGCCGGGATTCTCTGTCCTCTCCTGCTCCGTACCCTCCCTCTCTCATTTGGGGAGTTCATCTGGGGGGACCTCAGAGCGTGGTGTTCTTCCTCGAACCCGATTGTCTCTCTGTAATGAAGCATGATGAAAGATAACAGAATGAAATGTAATAATTCATGCGGGCCGCGGCGAGGAGCACGTGGCTAGCGGTTGACCCGGACTGTGATAGCCTCCTGCTCGGCTCTGACAACAATGAGCCCGGCCAGCCAGCACCACTTGCCCTGCTCTGGTCCAGCGGTCCCCTTGTTCTGTTCCCTCACTGTCCTCCAGCAGCCATTCAGAGTCACTTAACGCTAGAAGGCTGACTGTGATCACTAGCATGCCAGAACATCTCTTTGGGAAACAAGACAAACTGTCTCCTTGGGCCCACTGTCTGTGTGAGATTCCTTCATCCTAAACCGACTGGCTCTTGCCTTTTATATTCGAGCCAATTGTTTGCCAGGTAAAAGTGAAGAAGAAGAAGAAGAAATGCCTTTTGTCTGCCCCCATCATTAAGGGCGTCTTCAGTGTGTTCGTCTTTCTTTGGCACGTTTTACAATGGCTCCAGGAGCTGAGTGTAAAAATCCTAGTATTTGTATTCACACTTATTAACTGTATTAAACTGAAAATGACCTCTGTCTAAGGGAGGTGATGTCAGAACATTCAAGGATAAAACCCATATCACAGGATTTAAAACAGACTGGTTGTCAAGAATAGAATGAATAACAACAACAACCGCACAGAATATTAACACAATACACACATTTTTATACTAAACTGTGGTCTGGAGTATTTTACATGGAAACATAGGTATGCATTTTAAGAGGAAAACAATTCTCTGTCTGTTCTAGTGTTTTAGGGACCGTTTACACAACACATACTGCAAACATTGCACTGTATATTCATAAAAATCATTTGGATAAGCTGTAGTATGTCTGCAAATCCACTGTGAACCTCTAGCACTACATCCATAACATACAAGAAGAAGAAATCATGAAGGTGTTGATCTACTCGCTGTGGATTGCCAGCGGCCAATAGCTTTCTGAGATGCCATCATTATCAATGAGAACACTTTACACAACAAATGTTCAAAAGTTGTGTCCTCTTTGTAACAAACAAATGGTCCAAATGCCACATCTCTTTTTTTTTTTAGTCAAAATCATAGTATTTTAAATGGCCTTTTATGTACATTCTCAAAACCTGTATTACATTTGCCGTGGTCTAGTCTTCGTGTCCACCACATTCCCCTGATAACGTCTTTGTTTATTAATCTGGGCAGTACAGCTAACTTGATCTCACAGTTACATTTTAGAGCAGTTCAACCTAAATACTTGCTGATTCAATGCCTTGCCTAAGAGCACATCAACAGAAACGGTATACATGCCACATTTTGTGTGAGTTTTTCCGACTTCGTTTCTCAGCTTTTCCATGGACTCGATCCAGTTTGGACCCGCTCCTTTGGCACTATAGCCCAAATTAAGCACCTCAACTACTGTATTTGAAGCTTCTGTTTGCAAAATAAGCAATCTGGTAGTGTAAACTCATGGGAAATGTTGAGAAATTACTCTGTGGCTGTAGCTTGTGACCGTCATTGACCTTTCCACTTTTTACCTTATTCCGAGTCTTTCCAAAGCAACAAGATAAAAATGGAACTCAGACAGACCCCTTCCAGAGTATTGTCCTTGAAATCCAAGCATGTACCTGATTCAGATCGCAGCTTCATGTTGTCTTTTGATGGCTGCTTGTCTGGCCGGGCTGTCCCATGACTAATTATGTGGTGTGGATGTCGGAGGTGGAAGATGGCAGCGGAGACTGGGAGGCTGAGGAGAAGGAACAGAGACTCGATTGATGCTCCAGACCAGCAGCTCCAGGTTTTGACGTCGAGGGCTGGTGTGTGTCTGGGTTTATGTACATTGCAGTCTATAAGCTTCTGTGTGTGTCCGGGACTCCACAAATATTGCTGTATTTGTTTATAAAGAGAAAAGACAATCATATAATAGAAATGCACCATTACTCCTAAATACACACGTCCTGCTTTTTTGACTTTTTGCCAAACATAATGTCTAGTGCTGTCAGTTATTCCAGCCATGTCCAGGAACATTTTTCATGGTCATCCTAATGTTGGTGGCTTCTGTTAAGTGATTATTTTGAATTTCCATGAGAAAATTTTAAACATAACAGAATGTATTTGGTCAGTGTGACTAGAGTTCATGTCGGGCTTTTGATTGAAGGTCGGCGTATTATGACTAGGTGAGCTGTCAATCACTGAAATAGAAAGACCCATTGAGCAGTTTTAATCATTGACTACCTTGCATTATGAATATTAGCATTTAGGGCCCATTTACACTGAAAATCCAAAGATTATCATAATTTTTGCAGACAATAATTCAATTCTGTCTAGCAATCTTTAACACAAAAGAAAATATTGCAATGCACGTCCCTCTTTTATTAATTTAAATAACATTCTGGGGTAAAGAAGTCTGTTGAGTTATACTTAATATATGCTTTACCTAAGGCTTTACATAATTAGGCCCCGAAACTTCAGTTTTTCTGCGTAAATGTACACGTGTCAGCGCTCGACAAACCCTCAGTGAGCAGGACAGTGAATGACGATGGATAGAAAACACAGTGAAAGAGAGTCTTACTGTAAGTGTGCTTCAAGTGTGCCAGTTCGCCAGTTTGGTGGTCTTCTTCTGAAGGTTGTTAATTAGTGCAGAATGTAGTCTACAGTCCCACTGCCAGCACTGATGAAAAGAGGAAAGGGAGATCGAGGGGGAAAACTGTCGTGCTGCCAAGAAAGAGGAATTTGTGATAGGTGGAGAGTGCTTCCAAATGCTGGAGTCCCTGCCTCCTGACCCGTGTGTTTGCAGCGGGTCTCTGGAGACTCAGACACATCCATACAGTGAGTAAATGGAGGCAGAAGCCACGGCTGATAGGGTTTGATGCTCTTGATCATCTCTTCTCGCTGTACAGTTTTAACGTGGTGTTACAATGTAGACGTGGAGATGGAGTTAGCCACAAGTGGATTTTAAACACGTAACGTCAAAAATACTAAGCTACTTCAGTGTCCCTGTCGATGTGTGGTCCTTAGAGGGTATTACTACACTATATAATGGAGAAAAAAGGCCCATATGGGTTCGTGGAAATGAGGAAACGAACAAAAAGTCATATGATTACTCACTTAATCACTCACTTAACTCTTTTACTTGTGTGTTCTTCTGAAAATGTGACCATAACCTCCACTTTCTGATATCACAAGTTTATTGATTTATCTGCGCACATCACAACCATAATTACAGAACTGTTTTTTCAAATAATAACGGTCTCCAGTTATACAATGAAAGTTAATGAATGGCAATGTTTGGTACTGGCTTTTGTTAAAGAATAAGGCTTAGTACTTTTTATTTGTAAAATGAATTAGTCACGTCAGGTGTCCCATTGAAGCCTTTATCCTTTAACACAACAGCAACACAAAAGAAACCAACATTGCAGTACTTTATATTAAACACAACACTAAACCTTCAAGTTCAAAAGCGCCAGTACGATTTATACAAGCTCTGCAAGTTGTCACAAAGGTTCTGTTTGGGATCAAGGGCCACACATGTGAAGACCGGCTGAGGTGTGCTTACTTTAGCAAATAAGGTCATAATCCCCATGCTACAGCAGCAGGAAAGGTGCGCTACTGCCATTCTTCACTCTGCCACACTCCCCACCACACCTTGTTCTGCACAGGCCAGTCCTGGGAGTGTAGCGCTTGGATGGAAAACAGCATTATGTCATCTTAGTTGCACCCTCCCGAACTGGCCACACTGTGGTGCTTTGTGTGCATCAGACAGAAGGAGTGGGAGAGCACAGGAACTGTATGTCATCTAGACATGTTGTGTAAAAGAGGTGTGCGGGCAACTTCGAATTGTTGTCATTGTGTTCACAGAGTTATTAAAATCGACTGCTGAATCATTTATAACGTGTAAAACAGGTGAAAAAGTCAACTATTATCCAATGTTTCAAGCACGATGACTTATTTTGGCAAAGTGAAATAGAGTCCTAAACCCCTGGTGCTCACTTTAAACTTTATAAAACTACAAATCCTATGTTACACCTGGAACTGACCCCTGCTTTAAATTTGTTGCAAAATTTTTCAATATCACAGGATTTTTTGTGTTTATAGCGCTGAAGCTTGTAGTCATTTCTCATTTCCTTTTTTAGTCCAAGTCGCCCGGCTCACCCCCAACATCTGCTCCCAGCCAGCCACCTGTCCGCTGTCAAATGCAATATTAATGCTTGAGCCGTACACTTGATAATTATTTCCCCTGAATGTAGCCATGTCAAGCTGAATATGCATAACAGGATTGTAAAGAAGCATTTTATTAGCGGCGATCACTCTCTTTCTCTATAAGGTCTTTCTGTGTGTTGAAGTGCTGCGGTCAATGCGTGTCTGGGCCCAGCGTGCCTCCATACAGCGCTCGAGCCCGTTTCCCAGGAGACACACAACTGCGTGTGCGAGGAGGGTGGCAGAGGGACGGTCGGGGGAGGCGGCCGGAGCGATGGGGTGACGGAGGGGTGGCGCGTCCGTCCCCTAAGATGGGAAGGGGCTGGGGTAATGAGAGGTGCTGTCGAGGAGAGGAGCTCATGCCTGGAAAAAAACAAACAAAAAAAAACGAGGCCAGGCGGGTGGCACGGCGGTGGGGCCTTTCCTTGTGTCCCGCTTCCCCCTTGTCCCTCACGGTCCCTTTTTCAGCGGACAGCATCTGCAGCCTGCTTTACATGCAAAACACACCCTGCCGAGAGGGCGTCTACACATGGGGCTAAGGGGGACAGAAGAAAAGCATTCCTAAGGCAGCGCTGGGAGAAGAGGGAGGTGGGTCTCTTCAACAGACCCCCCCTCCATCCCTTATCAAGCTATGGGGGGATGCAGTAATGAGGAGTGAAGGAATAGACTCACTTAAGCTTATTTCTGTACAATTTACAACTAGACTTGGCAAGGCAACCCAGCATTCCCGCCGTCCCATCAGCTCTGTCGAGGAATCTGGTTTTAAAGCTAAAACAACAGCCAATGACTCAATAACAGCTGAAGTATTCATCTGGTTTTCATCGGGTTTTTAGGAATTCTGTTTTTGTGTTTGTACATTTCAAAATCAAAGAAACACAATGCCTGCCCTGTTCAATTTTTATACACCTCATCTCTTACAGATGACGTAAACATGGCTGCTGGACGGAGGAGTTAGAAATCGTCTTACTGCTGAAGCAAAAACAAAATGAAATTTAGTTTTTTGGCAGTGGCGGAAAAAGTACTCAAAAACTCAAGTAAAAGTACAGATAAAGAAATGTACTCAAAAAAGAATCACATTACATGTCTACTTAAGTGAAAGTATTAAAGTACTTGCTTTTAAATGTACCTAAAAGTATGAAAGTATTATATAAATTTATTAATAAAAAAAGGATAGATGTGTTTCGTAAAACTCAGCGCTAAAGGTTCATCTATGTACAACTTTAACATTTCATTTAAAGTGTTGCACATTTACGACAATTTTAAAAACGTAAATTTACTTGTACTTGTAAAGCGAATATAAAAGTGTAATGAAGTAGAAAGTATAGATATTTGCTCAAAAATGTAGTGGAGTAAAAGTCAAAGTACCTCCTTTTAAATTTACTTAAGTACATTCCACCATTGTTTTTGGTAACATAAAAAAAATCTTTTTTTTTTTTTTTTTTTTTAACTGATCAACTATCAACTGATTCAGTACGTACTTTTTTCTTTATGCCTTTACATGAAAAACCCTATTGAGCAGACAAAAATACATGGCTGTCACTTCCTTTTTCTGTGTAAATGACATTGTATATTGCGAATATGATTAGCTCACAAACATGTCCCCACCAAATGCCCATTTTTATACTGTCAACTTTTCTCTGAACTCTGCAATCAGCTTTGTTTACAAGGGGTTGCCCTGTATGATGTCAGTGGTCCACTGGAGTTGAGTTGGCACTGCGGGATCGTATTGTTACCAGAGGAAAAACATGACTGTACGGGCCTTATGGTATAATAATGTGTTTTATTCTGTGGCTTTCTCTTTTTCCCTTTTCCTTCCATTATACTCAGTGTTAAATCACGGCAGTGCCCGGACAATGTCTCCAACACTAACCAGATGTCACGACATGTGAGTCATTCTCAGAGGACACTGTGTGTATGTGTACGTATGTCCTCCAGGGAATGCCACCTGCCAAAGAAAGCAGCAAATTTTATTACACCCACCTGATCTTTTCTGATATTTGCCTATAATAGCTGTGCAGTGTCGGTCTTAGTGCCAGTCACATGTCATTTCTTTCAAGTAGGATTACAGTGTGCGTCCCTCAGAAGTATTAGAGCAAATATCAAAGTGAACGTTTGAGGCTAAACTCTGGCAGGCGTTGCAGTCTGTGCTAGACTGTCATTTAGTCCCTGCTCACTGTGGAGTCACTCAGAGGTCACCAAAATGTCTTTATTGCATGATGTGTTTTGCCAGTGACTTATAATTGACTCGTTGTAGGGATTTGGGACTTGGAGTGACATTTGGTGGTGTTTCATCTGACTGTCTCAAATAGGCTCTGACAGGAAAGTGCAAAGAAAATTCAGCTGGCATTGTGAGTAGAGCAGTGTGAATATGGTGAGAAATGGACTGAGAAGTTGGCACATACTGTTTATGGGGCAAAAAGTAATTTCCAGATTGCCAATAAGGAGAAAAATTTGGGAAATGTAAAACATGCTAGCTGCAGCCACTGTCTATGTGTGAAGCAAAATTTTTAAAACAAAAGATTTGGTTTCAGAGCTTTCAGCAGGATTATAGCCAAGTGTGTCCTAAGTCACATCATTCAATGTTAGACACTTTGGGATTCGTAGAGTCACCTCCAATCGACTGATAGATTATTTTTGTCTCTCTAACTCTTAGGTACACCATCTAATTTATATTTGTAATTATTTAAAAGAGCTTACCTTAATATTCTTAATATGCTCCAAGTTGAGTGTTATATCTGTCTGTATAAACATTGTGTAAATGCACTGCATATTTATATTTATCCGTATTTCCCTTTGTCTCCCCTTATATCTATTTATTTTTAACTTTTTTGTGCTGTTTGTCTGTGTAATCAGACATATCTAGTTGTAGAATAAACACTTTCTTTGTATTATTGGTAGCTATCACTTCTTTGTTGACAAGGCATGTAGACCACTGGGAGCATCTCCGATTTTGATCATGTGATTTCATCCAGAATGTGTTGAACATTCTTATCTCGTCTTATGGTCTAATTTTTTTCATGGATGATTCCTGTTGCACTCCGCTATTAGATGAAAAAGTGTTTTTTCTCAAATACAACAAACAAATCAAGTATTTTATTAACATTTATTCTAATAATTTGTAGCTTGCTGTAGAAGTACCACTTCACAATAAAGAACCCAGGTAAATGTCTGGATTCACTATTTGTCAAGCAACTGGGCATCATTGTTCTTTTTTGAATGTGTTATAAGAAATTATAAACTTGTAAATCAATTATGAACAATTATCAGCAGTTTATAACCTATTTAAATGCATTTATGAACCCTTTAGACTGAGGCTTTTTGTGAAGCAGTACTGCAACTTTTCACAGCAATGATTTATTAGATTCATAAATCACAGGGAAAAGTTAACCTTGTAATAACTTCCAAAACCTTTTGAGCTCGCTCCCAATGTAGTTCTTTTTCCGTACTTTCCCTCAAAGCCCCATTGTGAAGAGCAGCTGATCCAGTTCTAATTCCAAATCAAACTTTGATTAACTGCTAGAGCAGACCCTCTGCTCCCTCTGCACTCCTGTGACTTCTGGTGTTTGTCCTTTCCATTCCCACAGAAGGAAGCTTCCTCTTTCTTTTTTTCTTTTCCGCTGCACTTGTGAATTGTGTAAGATTACTTTCTTTGTGTAACCAGCGTGTGCAATAATAAACTGAGGAAATGAGGGCTATTGCCTCACTTAATGTTAACATTAGACGTATCGGGAGGTAGATTGCTGCCGGATCAGGTTTCAAAGCCCAGACTGTTACTGGCAACAGTTTACAGAAGAGATGAATGGACTGTTTCCATGTCATTATGTCAATCAAATCACCATTTGACCCCAACCCAAATGAATGTGTATTTTCATTTGCTGCAGTAGAAATTGTCTGGTAATTATTTTGTCCGATGACATACATGGCACTATATATAAATACCTGTAACTGTAAGTCAGTCAGAAGTTTATTAGTGGCCATATTCAACTCTATGTTTATGGCCTGAATAATGATCCTGGGTTTTATTATTCTAGACCCAATTCTAATTTAATACAGGACTTAGTGGTGCCTAATTCCGGTGTTGACTGAGGTGTACGATATACCAAACCTTTAATACAAATCATATTTTTCTCTTAAAGTCACATTTTGAAGCACTGCTTAATTGTTGTCATCATCTTATATCCACAATGTATAGCGCTATAGGTTGTTGCATTAGAAATAGCCAACCTTACTATTTCCCCTCGTCATTCATTTTCTAATTTAAGGTTTCACATTTGGAAACTCTCAAACCATTTTTTCTTGGTATTACTATGTTGCACTGAAGAAGCTCCAGTTAAAAGAAATAATTCACTCATTTTATACCATAAGATCCCTCCAGAGACACATACTTTCCTTCCCATCGTTCCAGTTGTTTTCATGTATCTCCTCCAGTCTGAGGAACTGTCAGATTCACTATCCTTACTCAACAAAATTTTCCCAAGTTTGTAAATTCAAAGGGAAAGTTTATCACTCTGTTTCACTGCCTTCTTTGACTTCTCTTCTTGTTTCTTTCGATCACACTCTCAGTGCTGGGTTGTATGTCTTGCTCAGTTCCACATGTCCATGGCTCACTAAAAGGAAAAGGCAAACGATTGTCTAATTATAAATACACAATTAAAACAGGCTTTCCAGAGCAGCTCCCATCATGGTGGTTGTGGACTGGCCCTGTAAAAGGGGATGTTTTGCTTTGCTGTTTGGAGCGATGCATTTCACTATCTTTGAAGTCTCTCTTGCTCAGCCCATATCCTATGATTTGTGTGCATAACTGCAGCACACAAATATGCTGATATATGTTTCTGTGTGTGTGGTGGGACTCATCCTTTTTTATCTGTAAGTTTCACAAAATCCTTTCAAATAATCATATGCATTTCATTATTGCAGACGACAACACCCCCAAAGCGTGGAAACACCAATAAAAATCTGCAACAATACAATCGCAGTGAGATTGTTGAATGCTGCCATGTTTTAAATGAACAACAGAGCCCATTCATGGAAGTCCACGTCATTTGGTTACATTTACCATATGGTGGTTTACATTCAATGTTTTGCCTTGAGTTTGTTCTTTGAAAGTTGTATTTCCACTGCAGCTAGTAATTGTGGCTCTTCTATATCTGTGTGCGTGTGCAGATGTAGCCGCTTCCATTCCATATGCACTGGCTGCATTGTGCCCGTGCACCGCAAAAGCTGAAGCGTCCCATTCAGCATCATGTGTGGCGTCCCACAACAAACTCACAAGGACACCCATGCCACTGTCTATCTTTACGTTGCGGGAGATTTTGGCTCGTTCTGCCGCAAAATGAAGCCTTATTTTAACTCGATACCTTCGCTGAACTCTGCTGAAACCTGATAGATCTTGTATTTTCTTTTACGCTTCAACAGCTCAGAGGTTTCTCCTGTTTACAGTTGTCAAAAATAGTTTGTCTCCTTTTATCCTCCTCCCTTTTAAGTCACACTTCTCTGACACCAAAGACGAGATGGAAGCCACAAGTCTTCTCTCCCTGTAATTTTCCATGTCTCCCCGAGCAGTGAGGACCAGCAGATGGAGATTCTCCGTCCATATGTGCACGTGCGCTTGCTCTTTATGCCCTGTGTTATGAAATCGACTCAAGATTACTCTCCATTTTGCTTCTCTAAGACAGTTCCCCTTGAAGGTGACATGTCATTACACAATGTTGGAAAGTTTCTCTTTTAACCCTGTCTGAACTTGAACATTACAGCCAATCCTCAAGCACTTCCTAGTTTGATTCTGGTCAGTGGGACCTGGCTGCTGAAACAATTCTTGCTTCAATCACACCTCCCTTTTCCTCACACACACACACACACTACACCCTGACGGCACCCCTCAGCCAGACGTCCCTGTCCTGTCCCGGCTACAGCTAGCGGCTGCAGAACGAGGGAACAAGAGGCCCCACCGCTGGGCCAGCTGTTCCAGACTCCCTCGCCGCCCTGGGCCCCACATTCCCTCATTCAAGGGAGCTTTGTAGTTCTGACATCTTGGAACAGTTGAGCAGCTCAGCTTCTAATGCTGCTGTAATGGTGAGCGAGGGAGGGGGAGAAAGAATGAGACAGGCTTTATGTGTGCTTACTTGTTACGCTCAATCTATCCAGTCCTCCCACCCTCGACCCTCCAGCCCCCTCATCTTGAATCTCTTTGCTGTACGCTTCTTCACAGGGACCTATGCTTGGGTTTTGTCATGATTTCCCAACAAGAATGTTCTCGACTGTATCTCAAACCCAATCTGCTAAAATGTATTGCTGAACAAGTTTGATTGTCTCAGGCTAACTACCTTTACTGTCGCTATAACCATTCATTGCTCATCCATTAAAAAATAACATTTAAAAAATAGACATGGCTGCCATTAAACAGCATTAAAAGGTGTTTTGACTGATTAGACCAGCATTTACACCGAAATCAGAAATAACTAATTATGATGTCTAATTTGAGCTAAGTTAAGTTAAGCCAGTCATATTTTAACTTCTGTCGTTTATTTAAACAGTTTTTTTTGTCTTTTATTTTTGTCAGGACATACTGTATAATATAGATGAGTGGCATTAGGCTTTAACCCGCTGAACTCCAGGACTATTGCCAGCCTCGCACTTAACGCAGCCCCATTTCTCGCTAGCATTCAGGAAAGGCCAGTTTTATGGGGTAATCAAGAAGGTTTATCTGAGCTTATGTAATAGTAGATCTGTAGAACTAATTGCTCCCACCACTCCCTTGTCACCGTCGAAGGCTATTTGCTCAGGCCATTTATCCACTGCAATCAGCCCAAGTCCCTTTTGCACCACTGAAAACTTCATGGGAAAGTCGCTCTGCTCAGGTGCTTCGAGAGGTTACAAAATCCTACCCACCGCAGAGTAGCACCAGTACTTCTCTGCCATTTCTCTGCCCTTTTCGAGCATGTGGCCAAAAAAAATGGAGCCGCACATCATTTTAAACATTTGCAACAAACAAACTGGGCTTACTGCTCGAAGGAACTCTCCGGTCAATGACATGCAGACCTTTGAAATTCCTCAGAGTACAACATCCTCAATGGTGCCACTGATGCCGCGTTCCGGGCATGATAACGCATATTTTCAGCCCTGCAGACGTATAGCACACATAGAGTCAATGTGCTTTTGTTAGATTTCCGTCAGCGGGAGAAAAAAAGAGTCTGTGCCGTCATATACATTCACAGTCGAGCCAAAGAGGTTCCCGCTGCAGTACCTACTCACGACCTTAAGATGGAACTGCTGCATTCATTTTACTGTAATACTTTCCATAGTCACACTGAAGGCTGGTTCTATTGTGGCGCTCATGTGCCATCATGAGCAAAAAAAAAAAAAAAATGAAGCCTTTATGGTATGACAAGTGGGAATTGGGAAACCCCTCCATTCTAAGAGAACTTTAAATTCAGATTTAATTGAGTGAAAACACAGTCAAACGTGATGGACAGGATAATAATGGAATCAAACGTTTACAAAAACCTTTACATTTTTGAGTGAATAATTGTTCCACAAATATAAATAGCTTTTAATAGGAAATAACTAACAGTAGAGCATGGTCTGCATTTGAAAACTACTCTTACTTGATCTCAATAAAGTTTATTTGGATGAATCTACACTTAAATGTTCACAACCAACAATTAAAGCTCGTTCTGAAACAATCTGAATATTAAAAACTGTTTTGCCATGCACCAAATGGCTGTGGAGCGTTGAATTTTTAAAATGTTAATACTATTCTAGTAGTATTAGTTGTAAATGAAGAAATACTTGCCACAATGGACCCGCAGCCTGTACTGGAAACTTTTAAGTGCCTTTAGCAGTACTTTCTGTTGAGACATCTGTCTACTGTCATCATTTTTTTCACTCCCCCCTCAAAGATTTGACACATATGCTCAGAAATAGTGTCATAATAGTGAAAAAGGGCGAGAGTGTTCATATTAGTCAGATTATTACAGGGGGAAAACACACTGGATCTGGATGTTTACATGAGTCATTTTTGATCAGATTTGTTATTATTTTTCACATTTCAATATAGCGTAAGACATATTTGACAGTGTGGCATAATTTTTTTGTTCATATATAACAAAGACTAAAAAACACAGTTCAGCAAGGGTGTTAAAAGCATTAGGGCAGTTAAGCCGTTCAGACGTAATTAATGCTCATGTGCCATTTTAAATGATGGACATACGCCAAAAACATATACAAAAAAAACTAAACCAAACAAATTCTACAAACTACACCATATGGCACTTTATGTCCACCACCTGTGCTGCTTTTTATTTTAAAATAATGCGTAAAAAAGTGTTTTTACATTTGACACAGGTTGAATGTAAGCTTTTAAAAGTTGATGAGTTATCAGATGGTGACTTGCTGACGGAGAAAGAAAAAAAAAGAGTTGTTCTGGGTATTTTATGTGGAGATTAGATTGTTGGAAGTTAACGTTTGGTCATGTATGAGATCTGCTCCTGGAGGTGCTGTCAAAGCTTGGTGTGTTTGTTTGAGGCCCACAGGTGTGCTGCCATCTGGGGCTCAACGGTTGAACCAGTCTTCCTTGAAAAATAGAACCCTCACTGCCAGATAAACCAGTCACTGACATTGATCTGCACAGTTATTATTACTTCTCAAATGAACTCTCCCATCAACTGGTATTGTGTTATTGAGTGTGTGTAGTAATAGATAAAGATACGCATGAGTCACAGGTTTTATGGGGATTTGCATGCAAACTCATTGTGTACATGTTTGTTTCATCAGCCGTCAGTATGCAGAGATGTAGCTACAGTTTTCCCCAACATTAACCACACATTTAACAAGAGCACACCATGGTCAGCAGCTAACCTCATTGCAAGCATCAAAGTTTTTTGTAGGTCACAGTTTTTTAAACTTTAGTCAAACCATGATTATCTCAATTATCTTCATTTTACAAACACATCACTGATACATTTACTGTAATTCAAGCCCCATGTGGTTTTTTTAAACACACAATATTACTAACAGGTTTAGATATGTTAGCATCAATGCCATCATGGATCAACGTAAAAGTTTGAGAGTGATATGTGTAAGAAGCAACAAAGCAGTCGTTGACAAGCAGCCTAACAGCACAATGGAAACGCAGTGACGCAGCCTGCATGCACATCCTGTTCTTGGTATTCATTTTTTGGTGGATTTCTAGGAATGTGAAGCTACTGGTTTGTTGGGCTGTTTTTTGGTTTCCTGTCTAGATTTTATTTTCTTTTTGAATTTGACATTTTAAACATCTATTTCTGTGATGGTCACGCAATATAGAATAGTTATCATGTTATCAGTAGAGATAAATGTATTTTTAGCCTTCAGATCATGTGATGTCTCAAAGGGCTTACCTTGGTCAGTTTAATATTTTATAATAGTATTAAGATGCAGCCAAATTGCATATTTGATTTGAATATTGATGGCATGCACATAAATAATGGAATTAATATGTATTCCTTTAACTATAGCTCCCAGCTTTCAGAAAAAGAAAAAAAATACAATTTATTTGTACTGTTTAAATACTGTATTTATATAGCTAATATAGCTGAAATGTAAAGCATAAAATCCTAACTGAAGAACACATTTTACTTTGTTTTGCAGTGCAGCAGTGTGTAACAGTGCTAATAATATTCAACAATAACTTTTTTTTTTTAATCTGGAGCTATTGTATAATGTAGACATGAACATCTGTTGGATGTTATTGACTATGTCACTACTTGGTCAGGGATTTCTCATCATCTAATAGTATTGTTTGACGTCACCACATTCACAATAGTCATTGTGTTGCTAAAATATCCACCGTCCACCGTCGCTTGATTTTCTTTCACTTCAACACGTGATCCAAAAATTTTTGTGTTTGAAAGAATTACATTTTTATTGGATACTTACATTTAACTGATTTGAAACAGTTATAAAACAGGCATTTAATTAGTGCATTATGTTGAAAAATTATGATAAAAATTATTTTTTTCAAAAAGGGGGAAAAAAGAATGTGAAGTTAGGATATCTCCATCTGCAGCTTATGCTCATGATCACAGTTTACTTATAGTATCTGTGTTAGAAACTATCCATGTTTCAAATGGAGAAAGATACTGTTAAGTCAAATGTAATCTGTTTAAATAAAGTCATTCCAATAAAACACAATGCACAGATGTAACTGTCTCTTCTGCGGTAAATTTAGAACAGATTTAGTAGTTCTCCCTTGACAAAGAGTGGATTTAGGAGTCATGTTTCAGAATGTTTGTACTGGGTCCTGACATCCATCACAACAGCTCAATGCCAACAAGCTGCAGAGCCTTTAGAAAAGTCAAAGAGGTAGTTGTCTGCAGATGCAACACATATCGGCAATAGCATCCAAAAGCGCTTACATTTGGCAGTTAAAGCCAGTGCCAGGAAGGCTATCTGCAAAAACATTATTTCATAAGACCCAGTTTCATGAGACGTTGCTACATATCGAAAAACACTCAAAACAAGCCGAAAGAGGGGAAATGGTTTAGAAATAGTGCGTTTGGGGTTCCTGTTGGACAAAACATTTAGGATGTTGAATTTGTGGTCACGTCACTGGGCATGGGAGAGCCTTTTTTTGGCTGACTCAACTATATCAGCGTTAGGATTTGAAACTTTGCCTCACAATAAGCAGGATTGTGTAGCCGATTTGGAGTTTATGCATTCTAGCTCTGCGCATTCCTCTATAAAACGTGTCTGAGATGTTTTATAGCTTACACCTAAGAATGTGACAGAGAAACAAGACACCCTGACGAACCAGTGTCTGTTGTGTTGTGACTGTAAGTGGGAGGCCTGAGGTCGGGCTGGTGATTGAAGGTTGAAAGTGTGTCGACAGGAGAGCTGGTGGGATAAGACAGGGATTAGAGAAAAGGAAAAGGGGTTTCTTCCTTGACAGTATCATTGCTTCGAATAAAAACACAGAATTTTATCCAGATGGGTATTTGGAGCTTGCATATATCACAAAGCAAGGAAATACAGTGGCAAAAGACTAGCTTTGTAGTGTACTGTGCATTTAAGTTAGTTCTTCATTGGTTTTTACGCTAAAGCCTTAGTATAGAACATTCATCAAGTGTCAGTCACTTACTGTTGTGCATTAGTCAAGACTTTGCAGTAAGATTCACAAAGAGATTATCTGATGTAAGCAGTGAGCGTCATCTGTTTTTGCTGCTGTTGTTTCCATGTTGTCACAAGAGAAAGTGGAGATGCGTCACTATGAAAAACAAAACCCGTTTTACACTAGCTCTCAGGTTAGATTTATAGTACTTCTGAAGTTAGTGTGGATGGACAAGCGGAGGGAAATGAGTGTAGAAGTGGTGTGTGGTCAGGATGTGACAGTTGCCGTGTTACTTATGTATCAGTGTGCTGGCCGTGCTGCGGGGGCTGACACAGGACGTGGGTCTTCAGAGACTTCCATCATCCGTCGACTCAGATTTTCGAGCCATCTGCCGTCCGAGAGCGGTGGCAGCGCGCTTACCTTGTCGCTGTGTGTCCGCCGTGGCCAGCATCATTTGACTTGTGCTCTCAAGGTCATGACCCCCGACTCATTTCCTTCCAGGCGGCCGAACTGACAGCAGGGTTAAGTTTATATGATACCCCTGGATAAGTGCTACTTGAAAGTGCCAAGTTTCTGGAATCAGGCCCCTTGTCTTTGATACTTGGGTTTCTGTTATGACCCCACTCCGTCCATATTGGCCCTTCGTCCATCTGGACAGCCACCACACACAGACTCTCCTTTATTAACAACCAGCTTCCGTCCCAAGTATGAAGTTTGGGAAGTTCCACGTTGTTTTTTCCTTCCGCCTTATCTATTTCAAAGCACACTTTTTGTTTCATATTGTGTACTTTGTTTCGTCACTTCCAAGAAGAGTGTGAATTATAGCCTTTCAGAACTCTCGTGTACATTATTTACCTTCATTTGTAGCTGCGTCTCATGAAAAGGACCTGAAGTACAACTGATGAGTTAGGTAAGTCTATAATTACCATTGTCAAATATTTGGAGGATTCTGTGTGGCCTTTCAAGAAAGTAACTCTCCCCCGAGAGCTGCCCTGGAATTTGTTGAATCTTTGAACCCAGTGCACAGCCGGCTGGTTTCACAGGCCTGTGGAATCTTTCAGTGGCCCTTGGTGCCAGGAGGAGGGCATCAGGTGTCGGTCTGCAGTCTCAGGACCCTCTTATCTGGCGGCCCTCAGGGTTATCGAGGAATGTAAAAAGTGAGAAACTTTGCTGGAATAATTTAAGGTTTAAGGCAAAAGTAATGTATTGAATTGAAACATTTATTGTGCTGGATGTGGACATGACTTTTCGTAGCAGACTGGTGTCCACAACTGAAAGGAGCACAAGGCCAAACGCAGCATCCCCCTCTCAGGTGCCTCCCCTCCCTCATGAAGGACAGTGGTGTCAGAGCCCTTCAGAATCACTGCTTTTTGAACAGATTGCCATGTTTGTGCAAATCTAATGCAACTCACTGTAGAGGTTTATAGAGGTTCCTGTTTACAGTTTTATGTTGTCGACAAAGATACATAAATGTGCTCTGCCAAAACCAAGACACACCTTGTTTTGTAAGCCTCTTTACTGGCTTTTATACTCATTTGTCTTATGTGGTATCATTTGAACAAGCAGTGACTAAAAATGGAACAGCCCTGTTTGGTTGTTTCTTGTTTTTGGCAACAGTTTCTTAGAATATAAAGCTTAGCTTTCATATACAGGCTACACCTATCTGCTTCAAATGGCAGTTTAAAAGTTTAGTATCTGTTTTACTCTGCATTGTCAGTTGCGTGTATCACAAATATCTGTTAATCCACACTGACGCTTTATTTTACAAAATGTTGGTTGGATCATGGCACATGAATGAAATAGCATGTTTACACAGAGAGAACAATTAGACCCAATCAACTGAATTAAGAATGTTTTGTTTTCAGTCATTTGTGTTATTACTTTGTGTATGAAAAGTGTTACAGAAGTGCATGCTGTGCCTTGTCTTAAACTGAAGACAGCAGGATATAATTGGACACTTGGCCAAACTTGGACTTTTTTCATATATATTTTATCTTTTATTGTGTAACCTAATTTGTTTTTGTATGTAAATTTTAGTGTGTGCTTTTTATTCCTGTTTTTAAATTTGCCAGTCTGTGTGCCATTTAATGTTTTGTTCAAGACATGTGCTCACTCTCTGGAGCCTGTTGAGGTGATAGAGAGGCATGTGCGGCGATGCTATTCATGAATGGGCTTGAGTGTGAGAAAGTTGCTGCGGGCTAACTGGGAGTGGTAGTCACCTTGAGCAAGTGTCATGACGAAGGAATGCTATCGATGATAGCTATTTTTACATGATAGCCCAGAAGCCAATGGGAGGAGCTGGGCTGCTCAGTGTCTTTGATGTTCATAGAAGCTATTCTGCCTGAAATGTCTGCATTATAATTATTTTTCACTACTGTTTCATGATTGAAATGTATAAAAATGAACGATGGCTTTTTGGCAAGTGTCTGTAGAGGTGTTTAACTTAATTGTAGAGGAGTTTAACACTTCTCAACTGTGAATTGTTTGATCTCCATTCTGAATAGATGTACACCTTTACACTAGGTAACAGGTAATTGTTGTGATTAACTCTAAGTGGTACTGAATCAGTTCATCTTTTTGTTATGGCATTTTATGTCTAGAGAAAGACAACAGAGTTTGAGGCATCACCCTGGAACAGAGGCTTTGAATGTCAAGCTTGTCTGACTTGGTCAGAAGTTCAGCCATTCCGCATTCTTGACTAAAGGATAAAGCAGGCCTAATCCCCTTTACCAGGTAGCTAGAGTTGGCAGTGGAGCCAGGCATTCCTGCGGCATACCGATTTGGGGAAGTTGCTAGGGTTTGGATGGACAATTCGAACAACAATAGAGTACTCTCATTGAAAGAAAAATAGGGTTTAAGTTCTGTGAGAAAGTCCTGCCACCACAGAGATAGGTGCCATGTGGAATGTATTTAGAGAGCTTTTGATTTAGAGGCACAGGCCACTATTAAAAAAGTTGGGTGATTTAGGGCAGCAGAAGTTGGGTGGAGAGCTGGGAACACTGAACATGAGCGAGGGGAGGTGTTTATAAGGTAGAACGGATGTGTGCTGTTGAGCCCATGACAGCCAGGCCATAGTCTGCAGCTGAGGCGGACTTTAGGAACAGCAGGCTTTACAGCAGCTTACCTGGCCATCAATGACCCGCCAGACATCCCTCCAACGGTCTTGTGTCAGGGAGTGGGATCAGCCCGACATGAGTGACTTCAGAGACACACAAGGCAGCGTCTAGCTCCTTTATCTGCCTCTATAATGCTGCCAAAGACTCGGGCCTCCGCAGAGGTGGAGCAGCATTACTGACCTGTCCCGCTGCTCCTCTTAGGCCCAGTGGATTAGCTGTGAAAAGGCCCCTAGAGAAAGACTGTGGCTGAAATACACTGGCCCGTCTTTGTCCTGTCTGTCTGCTGGGCTGGGGTGCACTGACTTTAGCCCTCTGTCAACCCGGCCCGGTGAAACCCCTCAACAAAAGCCATTCATCTGTTGTACTGTACATGCCAAATGGCTGGCATTCCTCTTCACGAGTTGTTTTGTAAGCCGCATCTGTCTGTCTGTCTGTGCAATTACAAGTCTGTTAAGAGAAGAATGGTTTGTGTGCAGCTGGGGTTTTCTGCGTTTGTCGAGGAGATCTGATTAACCTTCTGTCAGCACATTTGAACCATTGGCCAGACAGGGGTTTTTTTTTTAACTTTAAACAATAGTTGTATGTGAGGATAACACTCTTAGGAAAGAAGCTCTGTCCAAACTGTAATTAGGTCTGGACAATAAACCAAAGTAAGTCAGTTCATTCGAGTTTTTAATTTTGGTCAATGTAATAAATAGACATATAACTAAATTGAATTTCCTGTTTCTTGTACTCTTGCACAGTCCACTGTGTTGTAGCACCGTAGCTGCTCAAATAATGTTCATAAACACTCAAAAGACACTGAAGACACTAATTATCACCAGAGAAAGCAGTCATGTTACCTCTGAAATGCATAGGTTTAGTGAAAAATTGATAAAAAAAAATAAAAAAAAGAGAGAGAGAAGCTAGCCTCTGTCCAGCACTGCATACTTTGTTGATTTATGCAAATTAGCCATGTGGTCGGAGCACTTTTACTGTGGTGTGGAAATTATGTTGGACCTGGTCTATGGAGACAGAGAGGGCCAAAACTAAAAAGTATCCAACCCAAACTGCTTTAAACTGCTGCTGCTACTGCTGTTTTGTGTTGGAGCAGAAAAAAGTATCAAATGAAATACATTTGAATTATCTTTTTAGGTCAGTAGCAAGACAAAAAAAAATCAATTAAAATCATAAATTGTACGAATTTTTGGCCAGCCCTAACTTTTATTGTATGAATCTGGAATCTTAATGTGTTATTTCAAAATATATGAAAGAATCTCAACTTATGCATTGTTTATGGATAAATATGTATTTTCTTTATCTCTGTGTTGGAAAGTGTAGTTTGTATTTTGTACATTTCGTTCTGTTAGATACAATTTGACAGCTAATTTATTTGTATAGTTGTCAACACTCCCAGTTTGAAGAAGTGACAGGAGCAATGCCACAGAATCTAAAGTAAAAACACTGATTTCCTTCAGTGCTCATTTAAATGTGTGACCCATATAGGGCATTTAAATAATATATGCTGTTGAAAGATTGCTTTTTCATTCAGACAGCCACATTCAGGTGCCTTAACATGTCAAATTTACAGAAAGAATGGAAACTATTTACTGTCATTTTATAAATTAATTTTCTTTCATTGGTGTCTTTTTTCTCTCCCACAATCATTACAGTCAAAAAGACAACAAAATCTCAAAAATTGTCTCCCTTAACTGAAAAATGGCCACATTCATACCCCAGTCTGCTATACTGCAGAAAGGATTAGAGGCTACATGTTGCTTGAGATTCAGCTTATCTTCATTCTTTCTAATCTCAAAAAATACTGACTGAAAACTATGATTGTAGACATATGTGTAACAGGTGTACAGATTATATATTTACACAAAATATAGTTCATTTGGGTTCATGTCTACTGGTTTCTGGTTGTGTTTGTTCTGCAGCATCATCTTTGTGGAAACCGCTAACATTGCGGCTATAGATAAATGTTAGTTTCATCTCATAAAATCATGCAATGAAAACTGCTCCTCTTGCTGTCACATCAACTTCAAGTATGAACTAAAATAAGTCTATATGTTATGTATGGGTATTATATTGAAAGGATAATAACTGTGTGACTAAAGCAGTGCCCGGTCGGCTGGTGGTCACTTCATCTTCACACTCTATGAACCTGTGCCCCCAAAAGTACTTGTGCATTTGTCACCATGTCATCCTGTCCCACACGGAGCGCTCTGTTCCCACACGGTTAAAGAAATGCTGCCCAGAGGTCGGTTGCCCATTCCCAACAGCTCACCGTTTCAGAGGCTGGAAATCCCCCTGCGCACAAAGAGGCCAGATATGATAGCACAGCACTGCAGGCGAGGGAGGGAACTAGGGACAGTATTGATACGGACAGCACTTTTGTCTGGGAAAATCCTTAAGGGAATGCTAGCAATTGTTGTTAATTGTATGGCTCTCCATTCTATCCCGAGTGCAGCCGGTATGTGTTACTTAGTTTGAATTGGAGAGACAAGTATACTTTCTGATGATCGGTACTTGTGTTTTTTGTGGGTTATATCACTTTGACCAATTTCACATGGCGCTCATTTGAATTGTACAGATATGGCCTGTTCTCATGTTTGAATTTAACCTGCAGCATTTCTACATTTACTCACAACATATTGATACTTTTTGTCACTTCCTCACAAAATTCCCCTTGGTATTGTCCAGAGGTTTAGCTCTCTTATTATAACCCTTTGTATCTCAAAAGAGCATCCTGCCTTTATTGTCCAACACTGATGGATAGTAGAATATTTCCTTTTGTGAACAACAGTTAATACAGCTTTTTATTGTTAGTAAATAGAAATATTATTTTTGGTGGGTGGGTTAGCTGGAGGCTGTAGTTTGGTGTTACTGACATTATTGGAGCAGTTTGGTGCTGTGTCAGTGAGGACAACATACTTTACTAGAGGTATTTTGATTGTCTAAATGGTTTCAAGGGTCCCAAATAATCTAACTTTACTTTTACTCATTTGTTATCTCTCTGCTGAGGCACCAGGAAAGTTGATGGTCAAAAGAGAATCGGGAAAAATAGAAGAGAAAGCACAACTCCAAAAAGAAGTGTGTGCTTTGAGTTTAAGAAAGAGTCTCTCAGCTCTTGCTCTTGTTTATTTTAGCTTCCCACAGCTATTCTTTCTGCTTCTTGCATACTTAGGTACTTGTTTGTTTTTTAATGGCAAGGCTTGTACATTTTGAATTTTGATTTTTAATTACTAATCAAATGTTAACCCCACATCGTCAAAAACTCGTCACCAATTAGTTTGAACTCTTTTAAAGGAGCTACCCAGTATAGATAATAAAAAAAACAACCATGCTACTTATAATGGGAGTGTGCATAAATCCATAATGTCTTAACCGATGTTATGACGTTATGGTGGTATCAGTAGAATGGACTCTTCACAATATTAAACAAATTTATTCAGTATCAACAATTGCAATTTACTGAAAAGAACTGCCTAAAACTCGTTAAATAGCATTCTGTGTTTCAGTCTGTGAACCTTTGCATGGCTGAAAAAAGCTTCAGATTGAACAGTTGTGTGACCAAATGTATGTTAGTGGAACCAAAAAAAATAAAAATTATCTTCAAAACTGTAACTTTATACTTGATTTGACCTCTTATTTTGTATTTATTCATGACCATCATTGGTGCCTCATTGACATTGGCCATAAAGCAGTCTTGATCATGATGCAGAGTTATATTCATTTCAGTCATAAACTCCCAAAGCCTGTGTATATTTGTAACAGACACATGCTGTCCCGCTGCTGCCTTTCCAGTTTAAGTAATAAAACCCAGAGGTTCACCCAAACCTACGATGTGGTCACAGAGGTGATGCTTTCTCCTGAAGCTCTCAAAAGGACGACGTGATTTGAATGCACTTCAGACAGAAAAACGGGGGGAGAGATGTACAGGCCCATGTGCATCTACTCACCACATCATATTTCCACAACCATGAATGAAGCCCTCACACAGACAGCCCCCACTGACAGGACAACCAGAGCCAAAACCTTTCACAACATGTCTTCTACACAATGCAGAGAAAAACTCTTTCTTGGGTTTTGCACTGAGCAGAATCCTCAGGGAGAACAGAGTCTGTCTTCAGGCACAGACAACTTCAGAGAGAAAGATGGGTTGCTTTTCTCCGAAATCTAGAGAGAGCACTGTCATATTACCCCCAGACATTTATGCAGTCTACTATCTTAGCACAGTTGTCTGCTACAAAAGTTGTTTTGTTTTTTTGCTTGGTTGTGACATGCATTCACAATCAGTTAAAGGGCATCAAAGCTTTTATCCATTTGGCCAAAATAATCTTGTATGAACAGCTCCAATTATGTAAGCAGTATGTGAACATGGCAGCCACAAACATAAAAAAAGAAACAAAAAAAAGCGAAAGAGTGAATGGTTTGCTTTGAACAGGCAGCCAAACAGATAAAATATGCTGTTTCACTGATTGTAATTAAGCTATAGCTGTGGCTCGATGCCAAAGCCCTCAGAACAGAAAGGAGAACATTGTTTCTTCAGACCAGGGCGAGCGCAGACTGTAATTGTGGTTTGAATTGAAACAATATTAAAGATCTCGATAAGATCATCAGGTTGTTTACCACTAATGATCAAATTTGAATACCAGTTAAAATGGCTTGTTCACCTTGGAGAACCTTTTTCTCATGTCCATTAATGTAAATAATAATGCAGTGAACCTAAAAAGTGATCACAAATTGATCTCATCTACTAGGTCCATAAATCGTGCAGCTATTTATTTACGTGCAATAGAATCAGTTCAAGCTGCTATGTAATAAATAATTGTGAAGATAAGACACATATTTTTTGAATATTTATTTGAATGTTTATGAGTCTTTGTTTACAGTCCCCAGGCAAAGATTTTCAGGGGATATCTCTGCCCAAGCCTGTTTAGAGCTGTCACTGGTGAGCTGGTACAGTCTACTTTCAGGCAGCGTGTGTGTCCGTTGTTGCATTGAGGCAGTGTTGTCTCATTTGGTCAAAGTCGACTAATCACAGGAGGGTTACGGTATGTGCCAGCTGCTTATGTTACACGAGGTCCGTCAGTCTGATCATGTGGAGCACAACCACCAGAGAGCTATGAAAGGACTGGTGACTAGTACTGTAGTAAACATGTTACATTATGGACTAAACATGGTAACAGAACAGAATGGTTTGATTTGTTATATACTTACTCATTGTAGTTGACAAATTATGAAGAATGCCTGAAAAAGTGCTGAACTGTTTTACAAAGAAAAAAATTGGAAATACTTAAATTTTTAATATTGCAGCAGTTTAATTTACATCATTTGTTTGCGCGTGGAGATGATGTTTAGTTGTCTGCGTTCCATTCAAGAGAGTGAGTGGTGAAAAAATAATCATTTAATTAAAAAATAAAGCGCTTATTTTTTGTCTTTTGTCAGCATGTCTGATGTTATCTTTTCCATTATTTTCATCTGTTCCAAAAACAGTGTCTGTTTCTTTCTTGTGACATTATTATTATTATTAATAGTAATTAAACAATTATTAGTTAATTTAAGACGCTACAGCAAATAAGCACCAAGTCTGACCACCTTACAAGCATGTATTTCACTGCATGTATTGTCCATGTTAAGTTGTGCCAGATCAAAAACGTTATAATTGTTTTAGTGCCATTTGAGTCCAATTTAACCCTAATCTATTTGACAGCCAGTTGTCTGGTCTGACGTCTGTTTTGTATTCCTTCCTGATAAGTGAGCAAAGACACTGCGAGGTCGACCACACCACAGGACGGAAGCGTGGCTTGGAGAAGGTACTATTTTGGTTGAACAGTTCTATTGTCTGCTGCGTTGGGATGGGGGCTGAAGGGGCCGCAGGAATGATGTGCTGTGAGGACGTCTCACTCGTACGCACACTCCCGCTCTCTGGACCCTCCTCCGGCTCTGATCATTCAGAGGGTCCTCTGTCCCCCTTTTCAGCGCTGCACTCATGGCAGTCACACTCTGCAACATGTGCGAAGGAAGGGGCTGGGGGGGGGCTCTGTTATGTAACAGAGGCTGCTCTCTTTTAAAGATGCAGTATGGCAAAGGTACAAGTGCAAATGGTATTTAAGGGTCTATTAAAAGCAGGATGATGTCAGACCGACAAGCCCTTTTGTTGTTTGGCCGTATTGATGCCACGTGCTAACAATAACTGCTCTTAGGAAAGGGTGGGATGACACGATGAGAGAAAGAGAATGTCGGCCTTGGACTTTTATAAATCGACATGTAAATATGGAAAGATTTATGTGGAAAGAGACGAGTCTGCTTGGAAAGAGAGAGCGCTCGGAAAATGATGTGTTGTCATATCTTTACAGGCCCCAAACTGTAAACAGACTTTTAAATATTTGCACTCATAAGATTCAAAGTAGCTTTCTGTTTCATCTGTTTGAAAGTTTACACAATATGTTACAGAAATCTCTCAGGCAGGCTTCACTGTTGAGTGTGTGAACTCGGTAACACCACAAGGCCACACAAAAGCAAGACACCACAGATAGACACACACCAAGTTAAAAATGGGAGGGGAATAGATGTATGTTACGGGAAACGTGTTCTTGTTTTAGTCTTTAGTGGTGCACAAGGTCTCATCACTGCATCCTCCCAACTGCCAGAGGCCCTTGTTCTTTAGGTCTAACTCCCTCAGAGACCATAGCATTGATATAAAGCATTCAAACTGACTCCACAAGTCCAACCCTGCTGTCTGAAATGTATTTATTTATTGTCAGTCACAGAAAAAGGCTTAAATTATGACAGACTGCCATAAACTTAAACCCTTCAAATGATAGTTTCTGGCAGTGTCAGCGTATCCTTATTGCTTGCAAATTGCTGTACAGTTTAGACATTAAGTGCGGGTGTAATCAAGACTAAAACAACACGGCAGCAAGTGTATGCTTCTCAGCGTCCGCTCAGAAGGCTGCACAAATAAACAAGATGAAGGTCAAATTAAATGCGTTGGGTTACAAGTGCGTCATGTGTGGGCCACAGTGTCGAGGAACTTTAAAGGCCACACTTTCTTCCACACCCGCGCAGATGTGGACACACTCCCAAGACGCATGCACAGAAGGCAACCGGGTTTATTTGGCTTTGCCACTAGTTCCCAGCACTTACAAATGATAAAGAATATGTACGGAGAAAAAGATGTGACATGCCATATTTTTGTCCAGATGAATTAGCGTTTTTTGATTGACCAGAGGTTGACGAAATTATTTTGATCTGCAAAAGCCGCTAATAAAGCAAGAATATGCGTCATTTCACCTCAAAATATGGAGTCTGAAAGTCATACAAATTTCAGTTTCAAATTTGCTTATTTGACTAAAAATAGGGAACCTCTTTCTGTAAAGACAAAAAAACACCTGGTTGAGAGATAGCTACTTAACCAAGCACACTACCCTTTCGTCAGAACACATCTCATGCTATAAGCTGCACCTAAATATGAATTCATATATATGTCATTAACATTTTGTTTTAGCTGCACAGTATTGGTAGTACTGATCATAACTGTAATAATATTTTTGCTTTAATGATAATGGTTTTTTTTAATATATTGTGCACTGTCCTACTGGAAAAGTTATATTAAATACATGCATTAAACAGGGAGAAAGTGAACACACAGACAAAAGGGGCCTGTCCATGAGCTACTCTCATTCGTTCTTGTGGCTGCGTATGTGTCTTGCTGAGCCAACCGCTGGGCCAGCTGGTGATAACAGCACTTCTTCCTGGCGCTTCACTCATGTGCTCTCACCATCTGTGCCAAGTGGCCTGGGCCGCAGCATCATGTTACCCACACAACTGGAGACCCGAGGGCCATCTACAGTAGATGCAGAGGTGAGGAGAGCAAAAAGAAGCCCAGCCTCTCTAGTGCAGACAAGGTGTGACCAAATGGCAGAATGTTCCTGGAAAGAAAACCCTCTGCGGGACGTGTAACATTTAGAAAACAAAAGCTGAGAGTGTTTTCGAATGTGTGAATGAGCCAAGAGGTGTTCAGTCAGGGACAAGATCCTGAGAGAGAAGGAGGAGACCACATGGTAATGCCAAGTTAAGCCATTTTTAGCTTTTTAGAGGCTGTATAGGGTCAGGACTGAACCAGCGTTTAAAATGCAAACTCAGTGACTGGTGAATGCTGACACAAAACAAATGAACATTGGACAATACAGACAAATTATCAATAACCTTTAAAAAGTTTTTGAAACCCTACATGTGCAGGAGAGCTTTGTATTTACATGCAAATTAAAACATTTAATCAATTACAATAATACAACTGCGATTTATATTAAAAGTGCTTTTGTCTTCTATCCGAGTACATTTTTTCCGTCACATTCTGTGCACCTGCTGTGTCCGTACATGAGGACAGGCCACTGACAGTTTAACAGTATGTCATAGAAATCAGGACGAGCTGTATTGTTACAAATCGCTGGTGTAGATGTCCTTCCATGACACCTGCACCAGCCAACTACTGCATGTAACATATGTCTTCTCCATGCACTAACCTGGTTGACATCAAAAGCCAGTTGACTGATGTAGGGAAAGTATCTGAGAGTGAGAGTGGCATGTGGCTGGATGGTATCCTTGGGAAAGTTTGCAGCTCCTCTCCCACTTTCTGGATCTTAGTTGGGGACAAATACCACATGGAGCTGAGAGGAAGCCCGCCGGAGTGTGCAGCGCCACGAGCACACAGGAATGTTTCACTTCAAATGGAAAATGTTCACAGCTGTTGGTTGGGCTATTTCTCTTGCTGTTTCTCTATGTAACCGCTGCTCCTTCAGCGTGTAAGGAGCTTGTTGCCATGTCGCTGCACTGCTTTACGTATCATGTAGACCAGTATCTCTTCTCTTACGTATTAGGTCTCTTATAATGTGTACTCACCGGCACATGTGCTGCTTAAAGGTCCATTTAGAACCCAAACACATAGTTGGGGAAGTTTAAGTACATGCTTGTGTGGCATCTAAGTACCGGAAGCCATCGCCGACCCGCAAACAAAAATGACAACAACAACCACATCAAGCTGTCTGGCATCTGAGGGTCTAGTTTGGCTTCAGTTGAGATGGATTGGAGGCTGTTGTGGCTGTAAATGAGCCTTGGCTCAACAGTTCTGTTTGTTAGCGGTTCAGCTTCCTTGCCACATTCACAATAGCTGTTTTATGCTGTGTGTTGTTCTTGATCGTATTGGCTTGCAGATTGTAGGGAAAAGAAGTAACCCATTTGCACTCAGGTGTAAAGCAAACAAACAGTTGCACACTTCCCAGCAGCAGCCTCATTCCCCGAGGGATGAAACAGGAGCAGGCGTCTGGTCAAGTCAGACTGCACGTGCACATCCTGGACCTACTGTAGACCCTAAAGCTTTAAACTTCTCTTTTAAAACTCCAAAGAAACTTTAGCTTGAAAAGATAGATTTACTACAATGTCGCTTAATTAAAAGAAACTCTTTTCAGATTTACTCAAGGGCGGCAGCACTGTTTAGCACAGGAAAGGCATCGACTCGGGTCATTTTGCAGTTTGCCTTATTGCCTGTGTGTTTGTGGGAGTTCCCTTTTCACAGCGCAAAACCTGAGGAGGAGAGTATTTCAATAAGATGCTCAACCTGAACAGTTTGAATTAAAGAGACATTTTTAAAGAGAAAGATAAAAGTCACACATCTGCCACACAAGGGGGGGTCTATCAAATCTTGTTCTTGGAATGGCTGTCCTTTCGGTGATGTGACTCCTCATTTGCATGAAGTTGAGTTCTGCTCAACTCAAATCTATGCTTGAATTGCTAAATGTGTGCATAGGATAGCAATGTCACTTTAGTCGCTCATGACGCACTCAGTTTCTCTCACAATAACCAACAGAACCAAACCAAACAGAACAAGAGATATAACTTTTCTTTATTAGATGGCTACACCCAAATATTGCTTCAACTCAGTCAGCCCTCAGCTTTACTTTTATGGACTTTTCATTAAGCCTGAAACAAACACCAGGCACTGACAAAAATATATATATCATAGACCCATTAAGTTAATTAAGCAGGAATGCCAGGTTTTTCTTTTAAAATATGCATATTTACATTTTTGGGGGATAGTTTGTTCCGCTCTTCATATATAATCTTGCCTGCTGTGCTAAAAAGCTGCTCACTATCAGCATTTGTTGTTTCTTACAGTCCTTGCCGTACAGGATCTGTGACACAGAGAGCTGAAGGAGTGATGTTTGAGCTGCTGAGCCCTAGCTCCTCATATTCATTGATGTGACTTGTCTTCAAATGTCTGATGAGGCTCGTGGTGTTGCGTGCTTTTGGTTGTTTTCTTTCTCGTGGGATTTACTTGTGACAAATGTTGCAAGGCCATTTTTTGTGGGAAACAAAGAGTGAAAGCCTTATGTGTTTTGTGTCATTTCATTTCGGCCCATCTGATTGGCAGTTTGGCAGTTCTGGCTGTGTGCCGGATGTGTGTCATGTGTAAACATCCTTGCGCTCCTGTTCTGTGTCAGAAACAAAGCATGCCCTGCCACACTTCCACTTCTCTGTTGCGTGCCTCTGTGCTTAAAGCGACATTGCTGTTTTGCGTTGGGTGACTTCTTGGTTGTTACTGTTACATCAAAGTCTTTTTTAGTGATGATGCAGGGCCATCATGACTGTTTTTATGACATATAAAAGGGAAAATGTAAAGCCATCATTTAATAGTAGGTTTTTTCAGCTCAAACAAGATATATTCTAATTATCAAGTCAATTGCACATTAGTAGAGTCAGCTAAAGTGGAATATTAAATTGCACATAAAAAATAGAGTCCATACCCCTGCATAGTTCTTATCCTCCCCTTGGTTTTACTTTATTCTGATTGATGGAGGCTTTTACCAAGCACATGCAACCAATTAGGAACAAGTATTTCACAGTCAATAAAACACCAATCACAATCAAATCACATTTTCACAGAGCTGGGAGAACTTTAATTCTTAAGTCAGCGTCTAAGAATTTTTGTGACATTTTTACAAATTATCAGAAATACTAACAAAACTTTTCGACTCTTGTTTTGTCTGATCTGATGATTTATATTCATCTCTCCAATCTAAAAAGTGTAGTTCTTGTTGCTGGTGTCATTCAAAGTGCTCAGTTGGGTACGCTGTTATGTTTACATACATTTTTTGGCTTGTTTTGTCTTGTTCTTGCGATAAAAGACCACACTGAGTAGAAAAGACTTTGAACGCTCGACATCCTGCAGTGTTTCCCTTCCTTTCAACTGTCAGTGTATTAATTAGCGGGGCTTTACGATAGTATGATGTCACGCTATTACTCAGAAACCGTCACCTGCGAGGC
This sequence comes from Rhyacichthys aspro, assembly GCA_036850595.1. Lineage (NCBI taxonomy): Eukaryota > Metazoa > Chordata > Actinopteri > Gobiiformes > Rhyacichthyidae > Rhyacichthys > Rhyacichthys aspro. Next base: position 10,996,141 of record CM072153.1, read on the forward strand.
CAGTGGAATCATTTTGTACCAGACTGCTTTACTTGGTGGTGGCTTATACAGTATGAGAATGCACCATTTCATGTGATCGACTCCAAAAGCTACCCACTAGCACACACATGGTGCATATACAGTATGTAGACCCACCCACCAAACCACCCACAAACTCACCCAGAGGCTTAAAGCGAGCCTTCTTTTTTCTTTTAAAACCACTTCCCTGCCTTCCCAGTGCTCCTAGTGACGACACTCTCTTGGAATTCACTCGTTGTGCTGTTGCTGGTGTTCTCAGACAGGGAGAGACTGCTGTCTAGTGCAGATCTGTGTTCTGCAGCCACTAACCAGGACCATTTGGTGTCTCTTTTCTCCACACTATTCACCCTACTCCTTCTATTCCCCACATATTTTTACCTTGAGCGTACTCTCTGATCCGTCTGCCATTTAGCATTAGTATGTATATGATATATTGTGTTTCTAAATGTGTGCAGACGTCCCGCGTGTCTGGAATAGTGTCAAAAATTATCTCCAGAAAAGAACTCTGTGTGTGGTTTGACAGCATGGCTAATGGTCATTGCACATCCATGTATATATGAAGTGTGCATTAACAGACAATAACATGCATGACCACTATGTAATGTGGGAGAAAGACATGAGAGGGGGCATACTGCAGGGTCCTATGGAGGCCCGTGAAAGGAAGGGGCCCCCCTCCTCCTTAAAACTGCAGATTGATGGGGGAGGTGTTGCCTCAGCTCACTCATCCATCACACACTTTATTTGGGTTTTAGAGGAAAGGAAAAGGGAAAACAGAATAAAAGGGGTAAAGACTTCCAAAAATATCAGAGTTTGGGGGGCTGGAGTGTGGATGCTGAGGCCCTTTCTCTTTTGCCCCCCGCTCTTGCTTTAAGCAGATGCTGGTAAAGAAGTCTCACCCTTGTGACCCACTGCCATTCTGCAGTCCCAGCACTGATAACAAAAGACAGATAAAGCCCCATGTGAGAGTGGGGGGCAGATTTAGTCAAGATTAGGCAACAGGTTTCAGAATTGTGTTCCCCTGTGCACGTGTTTTATATGTGGCCTGTAAACATGGAGGGACAGATTGTGGTAGGAGTAGTTGGTGGTCTCTGTGCATGGTCTAGGCTGAAGACAAGACAGTAACACCTAATAAGTTCTGGATACAGACTGAGGAAGCCAGGTTTGTCATGCTAAATGATTTTTAGCATTTAGATTTGCTCTCTATAATCTTTTGAAACTTAAAAAAAAACATGGTTGACCATTTGTTCACTGACTTCTGTAGTTTTTGGCATTTCACAGCACATTCCAACCCCCCACCTAGACTACTTATTATTTAAGATAGATCTTTAAGATTACTTAAGATTTTAGGGCCATATTGATTTTGCAGATGTTTTGTTGAGTTCATTGTTTGGAATGAGACAGTTTTTGAGCCTCTGTCATGTTTGGGGAAACAAAACCAAACAAAAGTTTTAACTAACTAACTAACCAACTAAATAACTCACTAACTAACTAAATAAATAAATAGTTTATATAGCACTTTTGTAAACAAAGTTACCAAGTGCTTTCCAGTGAAAGAAAATCCGCATCAAGACCCAATTAAACCAAAAAAACAAATGCACAAATTAAAATATTAAAATCATGCAAAGAAAACAATTTAAACAAACACTAAAAACAAGAAATGACAGACTAAACTTAGGCAATATCAAATGCTTCTCTAAAAATTAAATATTTATATAGTAGTATAGTAGTAAGACTTATGGCCTTGCTTTCAACTTCTACTGTATCCACATCTATACTGCATTAGTCTGAAATTTACTCGGGCAAATACTTAAATCTTTACCCCTTCTCCCACTGAAGGCTATGTTTTCTATTGCTAGCATATATGTATGGCAGGGCAGAATTTGCCTTGTTTACATCATAGCAGTACAGAGCACAGTTCAATACAAGGAAACAGTCTTGGCTTTGAAGTGCCTATAGGAAAAGTGCACTACTCCACCAGGCCTATTTCACAGGAAAATCTGTGTTTCCTATTCTGTCTCAAGCTGTTGTCCAGAGAGGTGGCTTAGCTTACAGCTAATGTATACAAGGTAGATTACAAACATTATGCCGAGGAATACTTAAGTCCATTGGAAACTATGGACTACTATGTTCTATATGGTAAACACATTTATTCAACTGGATCATACTGAGTGAAATGAAATAGCAATAGAAAAACGTATTTCTTTCCCACAGTGTTTTAACTCACTAACTTCCTTTGGTTTATGCACTACATTTACTCAGCCATATGGACCAATGTGTAAAATATATAAAGGTCCTTTTGAAGTTGAGGCTTTTGTGACCAGCTTAATGTAAAGTGCACTGTTTTGTCATGTAAAAATATGAAAATAGGAAATAGCCACACAACAGGCAGGCAGTTTGGCTTATCCTCACCACTATGAGAGACTGTTTGTTTGGGAGGCTTTTCCAAGTGCGGACCTTGTGATGGAGTCCCCAGAGGCACGATTTGAATCACAAATGTCTCTCGCTTCTCAATTGCTCTCAGGTTTGGGTCAGTTGAGGAATTTGGGGAACCAATAAACCAAAGTGACAATGACTTTCACCCCTGAGGCCACCACAGGGCTCTGCCCCCTACTGACCTCCCCATAGCTGCTAGGTTTAGGACCTAGGCTCTGATTGGTTCAATATTGCACCCAAAAAGGCTCTGCAGTTAACATCTCTTCACTGTGTTCTTGGTGCTCTGCACTGGCTGAAGCTTATCAAAGATAATTGCAAATCCAAGTTCTGTCATGTGGCCAAATCATCTTGACACCCATTTAGCATGCTCATCAGAGGACAGTTATGAATATTCAAGATGGTGCCAGGGGCCAGTGAGAGGCAGGGCACAGGAGATGGGAGTGACAGATAATGGAGAGAGGAAGAAAAAGACACAAACTCTTCTCAACATTGGCTCTGCTGTTATGACCTTAAACTTTGTGCATCAAACACAGAAATACATAAATATACTTTAAAGCTCACTAAACATTGTTGTGATGGAGATCAAGAATTTACTAAAAGGCTATTTAACATTGCCATGGTGCACTCTGGTCATGGGCAAGTTGCAATCATACGGAAAGCAAAGAATACTTTACTGGAATGTTATATACAACATATTTATTGCATGGGGTCCATTAAAGTATTTGGCTGGAGTATACACAGCGGGAAAGCAGGTTTAATTAACATCCATAAGCTTTGTGTTGTAGAAAGAAAAGGGTGAGTTTGCTTGTGTCATTTCACTTTGTATATTGTAGTTTCCATTTGCTAGGATCACCCTGTTGACTTCCATAGCTCACTCTCTTCTCTTCTTCTTTTTTGAATTAAATTGTTCTGTGTTTTGTGTTTATCTCCAAATCTTTTTCAGGAGTGATCTCAGGGGGCTGCAATAAAAACATGTTTCCTAACAATAATACAACCTTTCCCATTCTTGGACACACCAGTGAAGTCACAAAATTGAACTACACATAAATGTCAGGTTATTGGCTTGATGAGGGCTTGTTTGAGAGCAGCAGTTTCCTAAAGATGTGAGTTAAATTTCCCAGCTCCACACAGCACTGAGTATTATGGAATAGAATTGGAGGCTTTTTTTGCTCCTGGTCCTCTCGCACTGTTGACTACTGTTTGGTTATGAATGCATTTGAACTTGTGAGAACAAGAGTTTTGAGCCAGGAAAGAGTGAGTTTGTGTGAATGAGCCTATCTGTCTCATTGACATCGATGTCAAAAACTTCTAGGATCACATCCAAGCTAAGACAAGTGGTCATTTGGACTTGGAGGACACGGCACTGGTCCAAGCTTTGATGTTGTGGCCTGTAAAGATTGGAGATGAAGACATGAAGGGTTATCAGTGGAGATGCATTCTGATGAATTGTATTGTATTTGTGAACCCACATGTTTCTACTGTCAACATATTTTTTGCAAGAATTGCTTGGTTACGAGAAAGCCACAAGAGTTTCCTTTAACACTTTTTTATCTGTTGCTTTGCACTTTTAAAGACTTCTAGTAGAGATAAAATTCATTTTCTAATTCAGAACTGTAAAATCAACATGTTCTTATTTGGTGTTATGTTATAATGAATGTTAATAGCACACCAGAGCATCCAGTGTCATCACTAGTCTTAAGCCCCATGTGTCAGTATTTGTAACCACATATAACTCAGATCATGAATCACTGAGCATGTTCTTGTGCATTACCACACCAAATCACCAGTTTGTACCATTGTCAGCTGTAATGCAAGTCTTTTCTCTTAAATCCTTCAATCCAGCATGTTTTGCTCAAGAGAGAGCTCTTCTACTCTGCAGTTTTACACCAGCAAAGGTTGTCTAGCTCAAGCACAAGAGCCATTATCTAGGTTTTAATGTTCTTGATTGATTTGAGCTGTCTAGAGCTTATTTCCCTGCACCTTTTTCTCTCTGACAAGTCAAAAAAGGTCTTCAGAAAGCGGAGGGCTTGACTTTGGTGACACTGATCTGTAAATTCAGAGTTGAGTCACTGTAAAGGAAGAGCTTCAGCAAGATCTAGATTGGTGTGTCATTTGGAATTGAGTCATAAAATGTATTTTTTGTTGCTGTTTCAGAAATGAGGCTGGTCTTCAGAATGTTAACTCCTTTGTTACTCAAAGCACAGCACACAGCCACACAGTTAGAGGGAGTGCACCCTCACATCACTGTCCCACGGACTGCACCTGTTCAATGCTGGGACTAAAGTCAAAGAGCTCTAAAGATGATATTGAGTGAATGGGGAAAAAAAATCCAGGTCTGTTGCTGGTAAAGGAACAGACTTCCCTTAAATGTAGCCTTTGCTGAATATTTTATGGATGTAAAGTATACACAGATCAACATGTCAAAAACATAGAGAGACAAAAGTTTTGAGTTAACACAAAAGATCTCTTTCTGATAGATGGCTACACTAAGGAATAAAAACTGTGGAAAAGCTCTGCACAGAAAAGTATATTCCATAAAGCCAAGCAGGACCGTTTACATTAACATGAAAATGCTGAAATGAGAAGTCTGAGTAAAGGGGACTTAAAGCTTGAGTGGGTAGGGGTCGAGGATGCACTCACTGACCCTGCTTAGGCAGACAGATACTGAAGACTCCAGCCAGACAGGGTGCCCATCCCGTCAGCTTGCCACCAAGAGCAGTGAGATAGATAGTAATTGTCAGCTTTTCTGTAGTAGTGCCAGTGCCAGGGTGGCCTAGGCCTGGTGGGTCTGGCGAAGAGGGACTCCTTCACAGTGGGCATCAGGAGGCATTTGGAAACAAAGACAAAGTCCCTCAAGAAAGTCAGGTTCTTACGACTTGGTTTTTAGAGATGCATTTCACAGTCCTGGATTTCTGCCCATGTTATAAATGTTTTCATTAATTTTTATTTTTTTTTATTGCAGATGTGACAGCCATCCAGATGTGTATTGAGAATTTACTTTACTGTTGGAGGCCCATGAAAAGGCCCTCTAGACAGAGACAGAGGAATCAACACATGACCTCAAACTCAGGGTCAGGCTTGACTTTATACATATTGGCCACTTGCCAAGACGAACGTATTTTTAAGGTAAGTTAAGGCTGAGGTAGCCATTTTTTAACATTTTGTTGTAGTTTACCTGAAATCATAAATACCTTTAAATTGTTAATTGGTCTTACACAATATCTCTGCTGTGTGCTTTATCAATTTTATGCAAAAGGGAAGAAGATACAAAAAGATGACCTGAAATGACCTTTTAAAGGTCACCGTGTGTTGTGTTGTGTTGTGTTGTGTTGTACAGTATATGTGTCACACAAGGCTTTTATCATTTGATGAAACAAAGCAGAATAATTACAACTGAACATATGTCATTCATTTCATGAACAATATGGCATATAAAAAGGTTTTATGTCTGTTGCTATAATATACTGCTTTGTCAAGCCAAGCAGACCCATTTATAGATATATATCTCTCACTGTCTCAGTTCTGCTCCCTACTGTTGCTCAGGAAGACTTGATTTGAGCTGTCTAGGGCTTACTTCTCTTTCTACTATTTTTCTACGTGGCACTATTGAGTGACTGCTTAGATAATATAGATTTAACAGGATATATATTCTGACAGGCAGTACTGAGGGAAGGTGTGGAAGGTGAAAAACTCTGACAAAAAAAATATAATACACTATTTCTTCTGGCTGTTATAAAGTTAGACAGATGGATGGATTTGTCCAGAACAAAGTTTTAAGGACATTTTATTCTTCTTAACATTTTATTGGATTCCAAATAAAACAAAAAAATAATAACTAAATGGATGACAGCATTGCATTTTTTTCTCAATATAGCTACTGTACTGGGATATTGGTGTTAGTAAGAACAGGCGTGCAGCAGTGCCAGAGAGTTGGATCCAAATGGCCCTCTAGACATTTGCAAGCTGACAAATAAAGTCCAGGTGTCCAAAGGAAAGCAGGCCCAGCCATGGAAAACCTGGTGTGCATACGTCAGGACTGACAGCAGACCTGGGGTCAGAGGTACATGGCAGGAAACATCAGGTATCGAGACCCCAGACTCTCATCTGTAGCTAATGGAGAATTAAGGCATCAGGACATGTTTTTATATTTTTTATATTTATATTTTATATATTTTCTAAATTTTTAATCTACCTTAGATACAATATAATTGATTCCACTATCAGGCCACTTCTGAAGTTTTCTTACAAGCCATATATAGTGTTGCTGAGTAAACAGCTTGTAGATGTAAATGGGTTTCTCCCTTGTCATAGTGGAGTTTACTTCCTGTCACTGGCCCCAGGGTGGGAACACACAATGATGAACACCACCCACATGAGCTCCCTAACAGGCAGTCAGGCCAACGAGCAGGGTGACACAGGGGTCATTTGTTTCTGTCACAAGCACAGAAATAGTCTCCCAACTCCTTGTGGAGTGGACAAAGCAGGCATGCAGTCAGTGGTCCGCCGCCGGGGCGGGATGTGCTCTTGTTGTGATTACCTGCCTCTGCAGAGGAAAGGCCTTCTCTGAGGACCTGTGGAAAAATGCTGCTGTCTGCCAAGTGCCATGATTAGCACCCCGGCCTGTTCCTGGGTCAGCTCAGAGGGCAAAAGTGTCTACACAGCCAGGGGATTTCCACAGGCTCTGTCAGAGCTGTAATTATTATTGCTTACAGTAGAGCCCCACTCTCAGAGCCACATTCCTCTTTGCGTTGTAGAGCACCATTATTCCATTTACTGTGTGCAGGGAGACAGATGACACACTGCCTTTACACATGGTTTAAATATTGTGGAGTTAATGGCCCCAATTTTTCATTGAATTTTTATGTAAGTAGATTGAGAGATTAAAGGGTGGGAACTCATGTTAAAAGTAACAACCAGAATTGTCTCAAAGGACCAACACATTTATAACTGATTGATTGGCATAGTGTAGTAAAAGGACTCCTACTGCCCACCGTCGGGACGTAGCTGCTGCCAGGCCTTCTCTGTTTTACAAACTCTCTTCCAGCATTTGCCAGAAAAAGCACGACCAGTTAATGGTTCGTAACTCTGGCTTATCTTGGCCATCAAAGCAACAAAAGACATAATTATCTGCAAAATAAACTGGCTTTCCTGATTGTTAGAAAAATAATGCATTAACCAGTTCCAGATAAACTTTTTTTTTCCACTGAGCTGCCAGCATCTCAGTAGGAGTACACGGCCCACCAGTTCGGAGTGCCTCTTTCATTGGTCTCCCCAGGAAGTTCTTACATTCATGCTCCAACTCTGTAAACATGAATGTCTTATATAACCAATGATGACCTTAAAACTTTTACCTCTTTGGTGATTCTCTTCTACCACTAGTCTACGTAAAGCCATTTCTCTGTGTGTTTTTTCAATGCACAGAGCCTGTATTCTAAAGTGTACCTCCCACTCTTCCCTCTCTGGCCCACCTCCACGAGACCGAGGAAGCCTGGCACTCGCCTGACACTCACAGCCAGTCCTGGGCAGCTGGGATCTGGGGGTGCTCCCTGCAGTTCTACAGTGTGCCCCCACCTCTCTTAATTCTGCCTTTTTACTTCCAGCCAGAGCTTTAGAATACAATACAGAGGAGCCCTGTGCTCTGCCGTGGGCGTACTCACATCCACACTTTTAGAAGCCATTGAAGAAACAAGACCAAAGGCAGAAAGAGGAGCAGACGCCTCTCAGATGCTGGTCTTGGCTTCATGTGCCACTTGACACAGACGGCCGCACACAAGATAACTGTTGTTTATTGTTTATGGAAGGACCCTCTGCCACACTCCATGCTCTCTTCATCTGGAGGCTCCTGAAGGCCACAGCCAAGAGCCACAGCGGAAAAGACACATGGAACACACTGTATCTACTGTATGAGAGTATACGCATTGTATGTTTGTTCATTAGAAAGATGTGACTAGGCTTGTATCAGGTCTGATTTATGCAAATGAGAAGTTTTCCCCTTTGGAGGACTTCATGACAATTAAAATATACTGTACATGGTCTGTCTCTGTGTTTCTAAGTTTCAAAACACCTTGTTCCGAATGGTCCTCAATGCAAATGATAGTGATGTAGCAGAGTTTACGCAAAAGATTATGGTTTGAATTGTAGGTTTTATTGACAGTCTGTCTATGATGAGCTTGTCCTTCATCTGAGTGGTCGGCCTTAGACTACAGCTGGACAGTGACTAGCCTGATGGGATGAGAGACTGAATAGATGAGCAGCCCTGGGCGATGTGAGCAGCCCTGCTGACGACTGTACCAACAGGGTCACAGCCCCTCCACACATCCCCAGAATGAGAGCGCGAGTAAACAGACGTAATAGTGAGAGACTCAAAGAGACTTGGACTGTGTTCTTGTAAATAATTGCATTCATTGTTCTTTGCCTCTGTTGGTTATGGTCACAAGCTGTTTGGTAGGCCCCTGTCTGTCTGGTGCTCCCCATGAGCCCGGTGTCAGCCCCTACGCCCCCGAGGGGAGCGACTTGTGCCAGGGGTGAGGATGCCAGCTCCCTGACCCGGTGGCCCTTCGTCTGAAGTGCCCACGCCAGGAGCAAACGGTCCCCGGGCCAGTTTCGAGACTCGGGCGTGCTGTGCGCATGCTGCTCCGCTGTTAAATAAAGCTGGTTCAAAGAGCACATTCCTGCCCCTAGCCCAACAGCGCAATAGCAAGCTCTCTCACTTGTAGTGTCAAAGCAGCAGATTGTTTCATTTTATTGCTTTGCCTTTATCTTGACTGACTGAGCTACAATCTGATTGGATGCAGCGTGTTATTAGCCTCCGTTGTTGGCTGTGGGAACAGCAGATGCCCTATTTGGACCTGATTACCTGTAGTCCTTATCTTAAGTGAAGAATTCATTCCAAGTGCTTAGATGTTTGAAGAAAGTTGCCTGTCTACATTGTGACTACAGTGGGGCTTATCTGAATGGTAACAACCACTCGCTGTGTAAAGTGTTATACCAAACTGGAGTCAAAAACTATGCTTACAATGCACATTTTATACATAGTGACAAGGTATACTAGTGGTCACTCAGATGAAATTACATTAGTTAAATTTAAAGCTAAACTATGTAACTCTCTGTAATTACACTGCTGCAAACTCACTTGAGACTTTCAGCTCAGATGGGACTCGGAGTTATGTTGTTGTAAATCAGGTTTGCTGAGCGCACTGTCTATTAGCGAGAGCTTATTCATTCTTTGCATGTCAGCAAACCATCACAATGACTTTGGGGCTACATATTTGATTGAGTTTGAGGACATGTATTTTATGGTAAAAGAAAAAAACACAGTGATGCTTTAAGTTATCATACAGATGCAACATTTCACTACAATTCAGCATGGCAAGTGACAAAGTTTTTACCTCAAAAATGACATGTAAAAGCCTTTAATTGTTTACACCTTGCAAATAATGTGAGCCTTCACTTATTGGATGACTTTTGATAACAGGTCTAAGCACCAACTCATAGGTGGCATATGTTTTTTGTAGTGAATGTTTTAGTTATCATTCGATAAGCATGAGATACAATTTTTGCCTTCTTCTTCTTGTACATAGATGCAAGTAAACAGAACAGACAAAAACCTGGAGTTTACTTTCCCAACAATATAACCTCTATTCTCCTAAAAGTGTTATCAAAGTATCAAAGTTTACAAAAGCAAGTGTGGGAACTAGCCCAGCATCAGAAGAACCTCAATGACATCATGTGTAGGAGTGAGTGAGGCTTTAGTAACATTACAGTGTACTGCAGTGGCTAAATGGAACACACAGGCTGAGCTCAGCAATGGAAGTCAGATGGCCGTTCCTTTCTACATCTGCTTATGGGTCTAGGAAACACAGACTGAGGGGCCTCCACGGGGCCCATACGTCTGACTTTATTGTATGGTAAATGTCAGAAAATAAATGCAGGCCTCAGTAACAAAGTGGAATTGGATCTAATCTGCCCCAGGCCGCTGTGTTTGATCTGCTTCCCCTTCAGTACAACTACCCTCGTCTCGACATAAAAACTCTACCGCTCATTCAGGATGTTATGGTATTTTTCTGTATAATAATGTGACGTCACATCGGCGCATAACTGTTTTCTTATGTTGCCTGACATTATGAAAACCTTAGGTCATGTGCCAATGCACCACTTACAGTTATATACATCTCATCTTTGTTTGTCTTGGTCATTTTGGTTGTGAAATGGATGTTTTAGGTTTAAATGTGGGGTTTTCCATCAGCCCCATGTAAATTGTGATTTCAAATCTAGCCTATATCTTACACAATGCCTGGATTATGTAGAGCCTTTATATGACTCTCGAGGTGATCATGTTCATGTGAGTAACATGGAACATTGAATGCAAAATGGTTGTAGGTGGGGAATGTTTTATCAGCTTTGATTGAGACCAATCATTATGCTACAATAGAGCAGAGATCAAAGACATAAGGAACAAAAACTCCTATGCCTACAGGTATAGCAGTTGAACTGGAAGCATTAAACAGCCGCCCACGCACACTCACTTTCCCAGCTCGAGTGGGTCTATCCTGAAAGATGTGAAACCCACACCATTATGTGGAAGTTTTGATCATGTGTTAGACAAACAGGTGAGTGAGTCAAAAAGAATGCACTAACAACAAAACAGGTGAGCCGTAGTGTCTTTTAATTTGTTTCTTTACAAAAGTGTTGCTGTCATTTGCTCGACATCTGCCTAAAATGTGTCTTAACAAAGGCATTGCTAAATGTATCAGCAGTTAGCAGCTAATAAATGTTAAAGGCATTTTTATTATTGCTATAAGCTATTAATGCAGTGATTACACTAGACATTTCAGAGCCTGAGCTGAAAGTTAAGTAAGTGAATTACTTATTCAAGGCACAGGAATGAACTATGTTGAATAAGATAACTCCTCCTCGTCAGTGTCACATTTCCACCAGTGGACAAAAAGCATTCTATGCAGTCCTAAAATAATTTTACCCACATTGCTCAATTAAAATCAGCTGACTGGTCATCTTCATAGTCCTTCAGTTTGTTTTCTGGTTTTATGACTTCAAATCCAGGCACAGGATTGTAATGAGCATGTTCTATGGGTTCAGAAAGCAGTAGATTTTTGGCTCATGTGCCAATGAGCAACTTTCTGTTGAAAATGCACAGCAGCCATCTTTCACCAATTGTACAACAGCGTAGCCTGCTATCAAAAATCTTGTCAGCATGTCCTCAGTGCACACATAGAACATTCAGTGAAGCCCCTTGCCACCCCTCAGTCACATCTGTTTTCTAACATTGTTATTACAAAGTGAAATTTCTTTGTTTGTCAAGTGAAGGGATAGTCTCATTGATTTCCCAGTGCACCATTAGCTTTCAGAAGGAGATGATGATGTTCAGATGAACTGTAAATAATCATCAAAATATGCTGGAATCACTCTGCATAGTATTTGTAGTACAAGGTCATTGTCAAAAACAGCAGAACCATCCCCAGTGCATAAAAAAGCACATGGTCCAAATGCTATGCTTTTCTAGACTTCCTTCCTGATAATGCAAAGTTATACATATATATTTCTCCTTTATCTGTTTGCCCCCTTCCACTTGAACCAGAAAATCAATGAGCAGCATGCACATTGTCAAACAGTGATGTAGAACCTGGTCTTCACTACGCATGGGGCCAGACGTGATTGAGTCAAGATCTGGTTTGCACTGTTTGAAAATACGGTCTCAATTACTTTGTGTAGGTTTCCCACAAACCCCTAGCTTTATATTCTGTAGAAGGACACATGTGTATACTCACATCCTGACTTCACTGGTTAAATTAAAGTCAGATTGCTATCGTTCTCAAATGCTCTTTCAATAAACCCTGCTCAGTTTCCTCCCGTCTCGTATCAGGAGGCCCCTTCAGAAGCCGCCTTATTGAACTAATTGTCCTGATGCGTCGGGTGGATGCTGAGGTGGATAAAGATGGCCGTGCATGGCAGTCGTATGTGACACGAGGTGGATGAGAAAAAATGCACGGTGCCAACAAAAGTGAATAATGCGTGGCTCTGTGTGTGTTGTAATGACAGTCTTATTAACAGTTTGGAGTGTGGTTTGTTGGTGATGATATCAATCAATAACAAAAAAAGCACCATTGGATTCCTCTTCAGGGATGGAAACTGCAGCTTTGAACTTTAACAGCTACATTTATCCCTCATGGATGTAGAGAATAAGTTCAGCTCTGCAAAAATGTTAAATATTGTGAAAATGCCAGCAAAACGGAGCACGGCAAAGTAAAACCATTTTAAAAGCAACAACTTTCTGGCTTTCAGTTCAAAGTTACCCATCACAACCTTAAATAACTGCTGACCAGATGGTTTTGACTCTACAGGAAACAACTTTATGTCAATGTAAGCCATTTCTTTTTTCTGTTGTTTTTTTTTTCATTTATTCACTTCTGGCCCCATGAACTGACTTAATGCCTTTATGTTTAACTTTTGCGTTAAATACTCTCATTACGCTTTACATTTACCATTCTATAAGCAAATATATTTCATTGTTGTGTCCCATAAGCTGCAGAGTCATTCTTCAGTCTTTCTTTTGCCTCTGTTCTCTTTTTAGTCATGCACTTGTGAGTACTGTACAGTTGAGTCAGTGAATGCAGACCACTGGTACAGTGAGCTGCCATGATCCGCTCCAGTGTTCAAAGGCGTCTGAGTGCCCTCTCCTGCTTTGTCAGGCCCACACAAGAGTTTATGAAGTGTACGGTGGGAAGGGATGACGCTGGGGGGACTTTGGAAGTGAGCGCTTGTGTGTATGCGGCTTCACTCCCATCCCGGGTATTTACATATGATTACATGTGCGCGCTTGTGTTCGACTATGTGTGTGCGCGTGTTCTGTTTTCACACTCTGGGACTTTGTCCTCTGAAAGGTGTGCCAGGCAGTCAGCTGAGAAAGGAGGAAAACAAGATCAGAGGCTGGTTGCTGTGTCCGAATTGGGACAAAGACAAAGAGAGAAAGAAAACACGCAGCTTTAGGGAATGGAAGACACACAGAGAGAAAGTGATTGCAAAAAAGTGGCGCCGGCATGTTGTGCGGCTTTGTTTGAAGCTTGTGCCAGATGTTTGTGCATCGCAAATATCCCAAACATGACAAGCAAAAGCAGGATTGGGCCAGGTTAAGGATGCCCAGGTAGCTTTCAGTCAGGTTTACTCATGTTAATAAATTAACTCAGTTACATATAAATACAAGCGGAGAGGGCGTGTTCTCTTTTTTAGGTCTTACTGTCATTTCAAATGTTAGGACAGTGTTTGGGAGCTCACATTCATGTTGATGTATACGTGGTCCCAAACAAACTCGATCATGTTTTATCTTTTTTATAGACTCGGTGCTGACTGTCGTTTCTTCTTCTATGACAGTGGGCTTAAGACACAAGTCAGTTTGGACATACGCTCCTTGGGCCATGTCACACTGTGGTATCCTAAAAAGGTGAATATACACATGTAAACAGGCCTGGCTTAGGAAAAACTGAGAATATTGTAGCCCCAGAGTTGATCTCTGTACACGTTTGGTGGACAGACCAGGTCTAATGAGTTACCACCATCAGATCTCTGTGCTTTGTCATAAGTTATTTAATATTAATTTAGTGTAAATGTACAGACAATATCATTTTTTCATATATATAATTTTTTGGCTTATTTGTATATTTATATCTGCATACTGTACCGTAAAGGTAGTATGCAGCTTAAATACAGAAGAGTTTTAATGCTGGATTAACTGATTGCAAATATTGGATGTCCCATTTTGCCTTTACTTTCACATTCCTTCACTTTCCTCAGAATTTTACGGGATTGTCAGAACACTCAGTAAATAAATGCCACCCTTTATCATGAGCGTGCTACTATTAAGGCTGCCAGCTTTGATAACATTGAGTCAACTTTATTATATTTATCACAAGATGTTATGTGAAACATCATAAAGCAGGATTAACCTGACTTCTAGCCTTACCGCATTGATTAGGTAAATGTGATAGCAGATATAGAAGAGACTGACAGACGGACTAACTGCCCTGCCACCCACACTGTTGACAAGGCTGGGCAAATGATGACGCTGTTTGTGAAAGTACAAACAGTTACCGCAACAGCCGACCCGAGCACTCTTTGAACTGCAGATGAATTGCAGGTCTATAAACAGCTGTTCAGAATGACCTTACCCCACAAAAATCAATGGGCACAAACATACCTGGAAGGCACGGCTGGTAACTGTAAAATAAAGGTTGGAGTATATGTTTTCTTTGTGTGTCTTCTGGAGTACACTGATCGTTCCAAAAAGTCAACTTTTTACATTGTCATAGTTTGCAATAGTGCTTCTGACCCAAGTTCATCACATTGGACTAGTGGACTCAACCCAGTGGAAAACTCTGTGGAGCTAGCTAAACACACACACAAGTGTCAAGGTGTTCTTTTCAATGATTAAAAGTGCCATTGGACTTGCTAACCTCTTATTCCTATCTACAGTGAATGTAGAATGAATTACAGTGGCATGGTTCAATAGCTGCGTACGATGTGCCGGGTTTCCACACCCATCTGGGCACACTGCACCAGTCACTGTCTGGCTGGCATTTGACCTCATCTCTAGGTATCACACTGCTCTCTAGGCTCCACTGTCATACTGTGTGACAGGGCCTGCCTGGTGCCTTGGAGTTATGCATTGGTTATCTCCCTCTGGAAAAGCAGTGCCCTTGTTGCTTCATATAGCCTGGCTCTAGTGACCGGCCATTGATAAGGCTAATGTCTCCCGATAGCTACCAAGCTTTCAAGTCCCGTCACAAAACAGCCGGCTCCCTTTTATGTTGTTTTCCCAAGCCAAGGACAGACAGGGCTCCCTACAGGACCAAGCTGGCTAATCAGTAATCACTAACTTGCTGAGGCCAGCAGGCCCCTTCAGATGGACTGCTTTCCAACACTTCTTCAGCTCATTCTTTACTGTTATTTCTTCTCCTAACTTTTTGCTTTTCTGTGTCCAGTTTCATATTTGCTGCTCCACTGATTGTCTACACTCTGCCCCGGCAAAAGTAGGATTATAGACCACTGGGCTGCGGTGCCACTGTGTCAGTAAAATGTGTAAAAATACTGTCAATTTAATTAAAATGCATCAATTCTATGTGTTCACTGTCTTCCTGTCTTTGCTGTTGTTCTGCATACATCATCTTTGATCCCTACTTGCTTGTCTGACAAATGTTGCTCTGTTCACGTGTTAATGAATCGAGATACACAAGGGGGGGATCTGGGGGCCTGAGCCACGCACACATGGTGTTATATTAAAACATTAGTACCACTATATGGCTTCATTTAGGACTTGCCAACTAAAATTGATTAGGTGACAGAGAAGGAACAAAAGAGGACTCATCCCTGGCCACTATCCTTCTTTCAGAGCCAAGGGCCGCAGCGCTGCTCCAAAGTTTTATTGAGAAACAATCTGCTCATGTTTGGCATCTTTGTTAAAGACACAAGCCATTCCTAAACCGCTCTGTTTTAGGAAATTAAAACTGTGTTTGCATTTAAAGCAGTTAACTTCTGATTTGTTTTGTGGCTTTTTTACATTTTTTTTTAATTATTTTTATTTTAGTACATCAAGCTTTTTCTTTATTAAATTAGATAAAACTAAGAACTCAAGAAGAGTGGCAGGTGTTTTTTTAAAGGGATGTTTTAATGCCATTAGAAAAAGAAAAACAACATACAGTATAGTCTTAGTTTTTGAGGGGAACACATTCCAAACTGCCATGTTGCTCTGAAGCCTGACCTGGGTAACCAGAGCCAGATGGTACCTGGTACAGACTACAGGTCCACAGAGGCTTATTTCTGCCTTTAGTGAGCTAGACAAGGAAATAGTACCCATGAGTAAGGTGTGGGCTTTAATGGGACCATGATGGGGTTAGAAGAAGGACAAGAATAGACAAGAAGTGGCTAAACCTTTTATTTGAAATAACCCGCACCCATCAGTTGATTAAACCTGTTTGTTCTGAAAGGCAAGCGTACACCATGAGAACACATAATATCACCTTCTGACTAGCATGTCTAACAGAGCTAATATCTCTAACTAGTCATACTGAGGAGACACTGTACTTTAGCCATGAGAGAAATCAGTATTATTCAAATTATATTGTTTTGCCAATTTATATTTACCTATGCTTATTACACATCATCTCTCTGCTGTTTAACATTTACTACTTTATTATTTTAATCATTTCATGCCAGTATAGTGTATAGGGTTGTGAAGATTACCTCAGATAGCTCTTTTATTTACATAAAACTGGAAGTGATGGTAAAAGGTCAAATGGTAAGGCCTGTTGGTATAGACTGAATATTCCCATTTGGCCTTTTATTCATGAGTGTTTCCCATCTTTTTATGCCACACTGATAGTGGAGTGATCATGCCACTGCAAACACCAGTGTCAAAGGGTGCCAGCGGAAATAACACCCGCTGGTCCACCACGCTGATAAGATTAGAGCCTTTCATCCTGATTGCAAAACTAAAGCTGCATGCTTTTCTGTTTCATAAAGCACAACTAATTAGACAACCAATCCTTTACTGATAATAACCAGGCATTTAGTATATAACAGATCCACTTGATGTTTTTTGTAATTTTCATAATATACGAGAATTTGGTCATGTTTTATTTCTGTTAAACTGAGGGATCTCACTTGCGCAACAGTTTGAACATGAATGGTGTTTTTTCACGTATACCAATTATACACCATGGTCTGTCTGTTATGCCTCTATATTTTTTAAATGAGTTGTGGTTTCATTTTAAGTAATAATATTCAGAATCAGTCTTGTGGTAAAATTCCCCACCTACCTGTTTTTATGCAAGAAGACACATATTTTGTCCATAAAGTTTCCTCTTGTGAAAAGCCTGTTTTTGAGTCAAGCACGTAAACAGAGGCTGATGTCCCCTTAAAGCCGTAAAGGAGGATAAGGTTATGCTCTTAAATGTGTCAGAATGTATTGTACTACTCATCCAGGCGACAGACACTGTTGGTGTCAAGAGTCCATTTAATACCTTTAATATTTAAAGCCCTGTATTTTTAAAAAGTTGTGTATTATTTTATTATGGTCTATATATTTTCTCTTTTTTCTGTTTTGAATTCGTTTTTCTGACTGTGGTCTTACTGATCTCATGCTGGACCTCAAACAAGTTGGGTATGGCTTATGTTTGCCTTTCAGTTATTCCATTTGAATTCTTTTTTTCTACAGTAATGAGCCTATTTTAGAGTAAAGCCAGAAACTTAACCTAGCCCTGGTGTGTGGTTGGTGTACAGTGTAGCTGATAGCAAAGCAGCTGTTTCCTGGGGGCTGTACCACTGTCCCTGCCATGAGGGACTTAGCCTCTCGTGCTCTGCTCAAGTTGAGTGTGCCCGAGACGTTGAGTGCACATCCTCATAGAGGGCGCTAGACTGGAGAGCTTGCTGCTGCTGCTGCTGCTGCTGCTGATAGAGGCACAAAGTGAGAGACTTGCTGCTATGGAAGCAAACACAACAGTAAAACCAACAAACGGACTAACTCATGAAGTATGAATAGTCTTGCACTGCACAAATGATCACACTGTGGTTATCATTTAATCAAAGCAGGAAGTTTATTTTATCACAAACTGTGCAGCTGATTGATCTCGCATATGACAGTTTTAGAGCGATAACACGAAGCACAATCTACGTGCACATCACAAAATCAGACCTAATAAATGTTCTAACAAACCTCTCTCTTGAATGAAATATATCAATGAAAATGTACAAAATGTATAATATAAATGATCTTTGTATAATGTTGAATGTTGTGTTTGTGTGCTTTTACCTGGTTATAAAGCACTGCAAGTAAAAACAAGCAAAAGGTCTATCTCCATTTTTAAATATCTATATTAAAGACTATACTAATCACAAAAAAGAGCACTTTCCAAACACTGCAGTTTGTTGATTGCAGATTTGGTACAGAATCCTCACTCAGATGGAAACAGACATCAAAAGACAAATCTGAAATGAAGCATGTCTTCATTCTTGCTATAACTATTTCAAGAAGAAGCTGTAGTTTCAGATATTTAATTTTTAGATATTAAATGTACAGGTATAGAGACAATGTTGTAGAGTTTTTATTTTTGTGAATGAACAGTGTAGTAAACATGAGCTGTGACATTAAATAGTGGATTCGTAAAAGTTAGGAAAATGGGGCAGCTTTCTAAATGTGAAGTTCAAGGAGTTGTGATTAAGCCACCTAGAGTCTTCTTCTACAGTTTATTGCAGCAGAATAAGGATATACTAACAGCCTTTCGCAACACAATACATATTTATAATATTTTCTCTCTTTATTCTAGTAAATGTCAGTGTATCTAAGGTTTGAAATTTCTTTTCACTCCATGTAGCAGATACCTACCCTCCTACAGACATCATAAATGGGATTACTCATGCCAAACCCCTACATAGAAATATGGCGTAAATGTCCTGGGGTTTCTGTCCTATCCACTGAAATCAAAACCTCATAACTCACTATGTTAAACATCAAAAATATACTATACCATTTAATTTAATGCTGGAAAGGGTTTTTTTTTTGTAAATCCTGGGGAATACCCTTGATGGAAAAAATGTAACAAACAATGGGTTAAACAGCAATCAGTAACTAAGCCTAGCTGCTGAAGTACTGACACCAACTCTCTCAGTAAAAATGAAAACTGTCAGATGTTGCTGCGACACACCACTCCCAGCACCACACCTTCGTTTCACATCCAGTTCGCTGCCAAACCGAGCCTATCAATGAAGCCTCTATTACATTTCACCTTTTCATCAACTGCTCTGTGTCCAACTCACCACACTGTGAGTCAGCAGTTATCAGTCAAAGTGTGACTCTGTATCAGAAACTTATCATCAGTATGTGCGTGTTAATGTGTGCATACTTTCACTTCACTCGCACAATTATTATCTTTTCCCAGTAATGTGTTCTATTTGCATGTGTTAATCAGTGATACCGTGTTTCCCTTTCATGTACAGTAATTTACCCATGAACACTACTGACACACATCTCAAAAATTCTTTCCGTCATTCCAGACATGGCAATTATCAACCAATCACATGGGATTTGAGTCCGCAGCCCGTCATGTGGACTTATTTTGTCCCACGACGGTTAAACTTTAGTCAGATTCCTTTCAGAGTCAAGGAGAGTTCCCCCACAAGGACTCAAATCACAGGACCTGTTTCAAGTGGCTAGATGAAGAGAACATGGGGAAAATACCAGCATCTGAAATAGAAAACAGCGATGGAATGTTTTGAAGCATGTGGAGGTGACATAGGAATTAGTTGTAATCAGACAAACACGTGGAGAATGTGGCTGCTGTGTGCCAGTCACTTGAACGCCACGAGGAACAGGGATGTCATTTCACTGATCTGTTTCTTCTGTTCAGTAACAACACTAGACAGGACGAGGGCATCAAGATATCATACACTATCCATCTGCTGACATGCTCCTTTGGCTGTTTGTTATTGTTGACTGGTTAGCGTGAATGAGGTGGGTGTGGACGGTGATAAACCAATTTGACAACATGCAGTTTTACAGTCACGCACAAGCAATGTACGCATTCTTTTCACTGTCTCCATCAGATTGTCCATCATTGTGCTTCTGAACCTTTTTCTAACCGAGATAGCATTAGATTTGTAACAACTTGATTAATCCTTAATTTATTATTTACACAGTATTAATCCAGAATTAATAAACACCATTACGTTATAAATATTGTTATAAATGTTTTAGTCTTAACAATAAACCCATGTATATTTATAGTATAATATTTCACTGTTTATTAATTAATTCATTGTTAATTACACATCTGTTATTGCTTGACTACTGTGTTTTTGCGTGAGTTATTATAAAGTGTTACCATATATACTAATTTCAATAATAATGCTACTTGTTGCTTTTAAATGACATCATGAAAAATATTATCCGTAATTTAAAGAACACAATATAGAATATATATAATGAACAAAATAAAATGTGGGCAACAAAAGAATTAAAGAGGCACCAAACATACATTTTCTCTGAATCATTTATTGGTTCGTAGACATGAGATCAGGAGAGGCATGCACATCTCACTGACACAGTAACCTCAGCTGGACAGAAATCTTTCATACCGACAAAATATGCTAAAATGATGATTGTTTCAGAAGACATGTTTTTTTCTTGCTTGGCTTGCTGCGCTCGGATAGTCTCCACTTCTGAACAGTTAACATACGTGAATATAGCACCACTATAGACGGATCTGTGTCCTTTACCTGCTAAAAGTTACACTGTGCTGCTTGCAAATAGCAAAACAGAATGAATTTGACTTGACTTTATAAGCAGAAGGAGGGATACAGAACAACGGACAAATGGTGCAGGAAGCAAACAAAGCATTTGTTGCAACTTTACACATTTTTGAATGCGGTGGGGTGCTTTGGTTCAAAATGATTACAGTAGCAATGACTTTTGCGACTCAGTAAAGGAGAACAGTAGCTCATTTGCCTCAGACAAGTACAAAAATATCAGCCATGTTTAACCTACAGCTCACTGACTGAAGGATGTATGTTTGAAAATACAGCGAAACCTTTATTTGATCAAAATATACCACTTCTCTTTTAAATGAAATAAATATGTCAATTGAAATAATTGTAAGTAACTCCTTTCACGGTGGAAAAAGTCGAGTCAAATTCATGCACTCGCCGTATTGTGGCTCTCTCAGAGTAGTGTGAATGTTTACATCCTCATTTACATGCAGCATCAGCTGATTGTGGCCAGCTTAGTTAGTGTTTCTACACTTCCTCTTTTCTGGTCTCCTCTTCCCCTCGTGATCATGAATGAGTGGACTCTGAGAGTACAGCTACATTATGAACAAACATACCATCCATTCATCATTCATGATATTTAGCCTCAAGCCAATACACTTATTGATGCTAAAACAACCAATTATCATACAGTATTATTTATTCTTCTGGTGGTCTTCTGAGTATGAATTTATATCGAATATGTCACTTTATCTTTACCATTGTGTAGTCAGATAGCAAACAGGAGGAGATACTTTGCATCTTGATTTGTGGTTTCGTTGTAATATTAGTGCATTGTTTCTGTTTTCTGATGTCAATTATTGGCTGCTATATTGCATTATCGACAGAATTGTGAATAGATGCATACATCAGTAACTTTTCCTCTGTGGCTAAGGCAAAGCTGTGGATTGTGTTCCCCAAAGACCCAGTCCCCAGGTGTTTCAGACTCTCTTATTTGCGTACACAGATGTTTAAGCTTCCACCTTTTGGTATAAACACCCAGATCGGCAAAATCCCCTAAACTTCATTCTTAAACATGAAAGCACCAGGGGTCGTTGTTTGTCTCGATACAGGAACATTTACTATCCGGCAGAGTAGAGCCGTACAGCATTGTGTGTGAGTGCTGCTGGCCAGTCGGTTATGAATGAGCTACAGCTGCATGGCCCAGTGGTCAGTATGGACAGCTGATGAATGAAGTAGAGATTATTAAAATAAACTGCTGGGTGATGCTGCAACATTTGTCGAGCAGGCGTCCATTTCCCTTTTTTCTTTGTATCGTCTTTAGACATCTGGCACTGCGACCATACACACCCTATTAGTGCATAAATATTTAAAACATCCAAAGGTCATGGAGTTTGTCCGTCGAGTTCTCCCACTAGATTAGCAATTGATACAAATTTCTTGCAACTTTAAAGAAGATTTTTGATTTTGTTTTTAGCTTGATATGAAAGAGAACAAGCCGATTCCGGAGCGATAAGCCGTGCAGTGACGGTGACAGATGGACACAGAGGATGAGACGGGCCGCTGATGGATAGACAGACAGAGAGGGAGAGGAAAAAGAAATGCAGTGATAAAGGACAAAGGCATTAGTCACGTTTAGGGGCTTCCCTCCCCCTCCTTCTCCCTCCTTTAGCGGAGTGGACCTTGAGCCAAGCCACACAGACTCTACTGTGTCATGGTGTGTGTGGCCCTGTGTCCATGAGGGCCTGCGAGCAGTGACTGGGCAAACCGTGACTCAGCAAAAAGTCTCAAAAGACACACAGGCGCAGAAAAAGAGCACTGCTTCATTGTTGGAGAAGGGGTCGCTTTGGATTCACATTAGATGCTTTTTAGGACACAATACAGCTGTTTTCATTCACTGACAAAGACTCTACCTTTAAAGGGGCTTTAGTATCAGCCCACCAAACACTTATGGACATTGACTTAAAAAAAAAAAAAAAAAATCACAGTCAGACATGCTTTGTCCAGTTTGGCTGTGATTGGAGGAACAGCTTTCCTGAGTTCAGCATTTACCTTCTCAGTTAGCATCTAGTGTTGCTGCTCCAGTAGGGCCATAATGAGTTTTAGGCTAGTGGTAGCATCTTTTTTTCTCTGCAGTTTTATTACCCTTGGACGGCATATTTGGGAGACTTAGTTGAGCTTAGTAGGAGAGAAAACCGCACAAGACAGAAAGTGAGCACGCCAGCTGAGAGTTTGAGGGATGAATGGTAGAAAAGTTGAGATCCCAACTGCAAATGAAGTGCTCGTGCTTTGCCGGAAATGGACACCATGGATGTAGACTTTTTATTTACCATGTTTTTATTTTAACATTTTAACCAGCAATCTTTAACATATGGTGTGGGGAAAAAAAGTCTACGTCTTCAGTTCACTTGCACTCGTCGTATGATTGTGCCATTGAACTGACTGTTCTTGGGGCGTTTACCTGCACAGGACGGAATTCATCTGTTGAGTCCCCTGTGCTCTGCTCATAGGCTAAACCATGAAACAGGGAACATTGTTAAGTTAACAAATTGCTTCTTAAAAATGAACACCACCATTAATAACTGTAACTGTATATCGCCTGGATTACTCAAATGCTTATCGTCAATTCATTATGGAACATATTGTCATTCTGTTCTGATGAGTATGTGAGTACTATGCCTTATGCTTACATTACATTTACATTTTCTTGTAAATTCTTGTATCATTCACTTAAAGTGCTTATATAGTCTTTTATTATATTTTATTATTTTTGTTTGTTCATCCCTTATAAGATATTTAAGACTAGTGTATTTTATATTTATTTATTCTATTACATCAGTGATTTCTTCCCATTGTGTATTTCATGATGTTTGCTACTGTGCCCATTTGTCGTTTGTTGTCATGTCTGTTTGTTGACTTATTTGCTGCTCAATTAATTGCCCCTGGTGGGATTAATAAAGTCATCTGAATTTGAGTTTACACATCACATCGAAAAGGACAGTGTCTAAGGAAATGAAATTCTCATTGTCACTCAGTGGTCAATAGTGACAGATTTAACTGTCTGATTTTACTTTCTAAATAGAACATCCAGTCTTGTATGAAAAAGAAAACCTGTTTGGATAGTTGAACCTACACTCAGGTGGTCAAATGAAGTAAGACAAATGTGGGCCAAGTGCACAGTCCACTCACAGCAAGGGTTCCCTCCCCTCTGACCCCCTTTGGCCGTCTTCTCTGCTCATAAACATAAAAATGCGGGTGTGTGCATCCCAGTGTGTGGATGTGGATGTGTGTCAAACACTTGCACTTGCAGTTCCTGTTTGGGGAGGTCTGCTGGTCCTGGCAAACAGTGTCTGGTCTTATCTCTTGTGTTTTATGTTCCTAGCGAGCCGGGGGCACAAGAAGCCCTTTGTGGCCAAGAGTTGGCTGGTCTCGTTCCAGAACGGCCCATGCAGCTGTTCACCACTGTTGCACATATCAGTGTGTATGCATGGCTGTGTGCGGATACATGGGGATATATGTGTTCTGATATGCATGTACAGTATATGGGGGTGTAATAATGTGTGTATCGTGTTTCAGTGTTTATGAGGGAAAATGCTTTTATGTATAGACAATATGTGTGTGATGCATTTTATGATTATGGAATGTGGAACCGTTTTGTCACGTCCATACAATTATACTTTTATGCTTAAACACATTTGTTGTATAAAAACAATCTGACTAGGGTGACTTGTCTACACAATAGCACAAAAGTGTTGGTCCAAGCAGCAGTTAATTATTCTGGTTAGGCTGTTTCTTCCTTTAGAGGAAGAGAATACTGTTGGTGTGTGTTTGTAGGTTTCACTTTACCTGAAGTTTGATGACACCAGTGCTTCCTTCAGTGCAGGACTGCTGCTCACTTATACGTAGGATATTGTGTGTCACACAGTAAGAGATCATAGATACACACATCAGCAAACTAATAACAAAAACTTGTGCTGTTGGTGGTGCAGTGAGTGTCCCTCAAACTGTCTGTTTTGTCAATCTCTAACTGTAAAGAACAATATGGAACTTATGAATTATCAGTCTGCTGCCATGTTTCTTTCACTTCCAGCCACAGCACAGAATGAAACACCAGTCTGACACATGGTCTATAGAAACATCTAATCATAGTCTTTATCAATGTTTGCACTGATACAATTTTATACCGTCTGGATTATTAAATTACTTTGGTTTGAGCCAGGCTCCGACCCAGCTAAACACCCACTGTGCTCCCCTTCACTTCTCTTTTGGTGGTTGTAATAACAATCCATCTCAGACACACCTCACACACCTGCAGCCTGATTGGAGAATGGCTAAAAAGATGAATGAAATAACGCTCTTTACTTCCATTCTGCATAATGCCAAACTCATGACAGCTGGCGGCAGATTGGAAAAACGAGCCAAAAAGTTTCACTTTAGACTACTGGAAAGACACTACTTTGACACCAGCCCAAATGTTTAGTCACTGAAACAAATGGGTCCTGTTAACATATATGCACTTTTGTTTTCTTATCTATCTTAATTATGACCACTTACTATATGAGTTCAATCACCACTGGATGTTTGTTTCCTCCATTGAATATGCATATTCTTATTGTCACTGCATCTAATATAACATGTCAGGTCCTTTGTCAGCATATGTTGTTGTCAGTATGATTCAGTGCCAACAAGACATTTGTTGCACTTGTTGACAAGAGCAACGTGACATTCTTTGACTTGTAAAAACACGCTGCCTCCACTGTGGCTGACCTCATCCATCTTGTTCCACACATTTGAAATGCACAGTCTGAGACGACCTTTCGTGGCCGTGTCACTTCCTCTCTCTGCTGGTGTCCCACACTGCAGGGGGAAGGGGTAGCAGAGGGTCATAAAGGTTAGCAGGTTGAGCTGTTAGCACAGGTTTCGTGTCTGTGAGGGGATAAGTGTGCTTCTGAGGGACTGGGTGGGACACACAACCTGCAAGACACAGTGCAGGGTCAAAGCACATTGGATTTATTGCTGTCTGCTCCAGGGCTTTTGGTCCTGTCGATCATCCTGACTTAATATTGCATTTTAATGGTTTAATTATTTTGGGGGCCTTTCATAATCACATCATCACATTGCAGTTGAAAAAAACAGAAAATTTTACAGATTTGAGGCGGACATTTTAACTTGTGATGTACAAAACCAGGACTCTGAATGCCTTTGCCCAACTAAATGCCTGCAGGTTTCTATGGCTGTATCACTCATCTCTTTTTATCTTTGTTATCTTTTATGCTTCTTGTATCTTTGAAGATATAATTTATCTTTGTCAACATTGTTGTAACTGCATTTTATTTTAAGCATTGATCATTTGTCCCTGAAGCATCTGTCTGGTCATGCCAAGCAAGGGGACAAACACTGAAGGGGAATTTTTGACAAACCTCAAATAAACTCCTAAACAAAAGGGAACGGGGAGGACACAGATGTCTGCCAATCAAGTGTAGTTTTTCCATGTAATTCCGGCTTGAAAAGGACGGTAAAGCTTTTTGAACAAATGCTGTCGAGACCAAAGACTGAAAGTTAGTCGCCGTCTTTACCTGGGTGGCAAATGGGACGGGCTGTTTACACAGGCTTTGAACTGGCTCACAAATCAAAGTGTGTGTCAGAATGCAGAGATTAGGAAGTCAGAATAGGTCTGGGACTCTACCTGCAGCCCTGGGCCTTTGTTGTCACCCACCTGGGTGAACTGTTACTATTGCATAACACGCAAACAGATGCTCACACAATGGCTTTGAGTTTGATGAAATGCAGTTTATTATTAAAGAGGACCAGTGTTTGTATTGTTCATAGTGGGACATTCCCTTCTGCTCTTTCCCTGCAGCTACAGTTATCTCAGGACACGGACTCTAAAACAGAACTCTGTAGTCTAATAAATAAATACAACTTAAATAAAACAAATTTGACATATGTAGACTTTAATATTGCATCTATAAAATAAAGTTTATGTATTATTAATTGAGGATTATATATTGATTAATTTGTGATATATAATGGCACTTGGGCTAGAAATTCCCTTAAGAGTTAAATGGCTGTAGTGCATTTAAATTTTTTTTTGTTAGGAAGTGGGTAATTGAACGTTTGTGCCAGCAGCTCAGGTTTCAAAGACATGGCTGGATAAGTAAAGATGTTTAAAAAGCTATCTCACACAATGCAGGATCTTAAGTCTTGCTTGTCATTCACAAGATCCCATTTCCTGACAGACTTGAGGGGGATCTGATTCAGCCTTCGCTTGTTTTGTATTCTCACTGTATCGGAAAACCTTAGAAATATGTGTTGTGACAACTTCACATTCGAGTGGCTTTTCTAGGTGCTGCTTCCAAACCTTGTACTCGCTCCATCACTCCTTGACTTTACTTGTTAAATGAACTCTGTCCCGGTGAAGGAAATCGGGACGGATGCAGGGCTACGGGGAGGGGTGGGGCATTAGCTGTCGGAAGTGAAGCTAGCTCCCTGACCTGGCGTGGTGAAAGGCCCGCCGGCTCGGCTGCGTCGCCTCACATAAGATGATCTGGAGGGGGAGCAGGAGATTACACCTGATAGGAAGGAGACTTAGCGCAAAGTCAATTGGATCCTTTGTGGAATAATCCGCTGTTTTCATCCAAGTCATTGTGATGAGTGATAAAGCCTGGAGTGTGTATGAAACGAGAGCAAACAGAGTAATGTATTAACCCAGCTGCTGTTCTACTGTTGCATGAAACCTATATTATAGTATATGGTTTCATGAGATGAGGCATAAGATGTATTTGAGAAAACTTTTGAGGAGAGTTAAGGGTTTGCCAATGGCACTTTTAGCTGCAATGTAGTAGCGGGATGTAAAAATGGGAATGTTTCATGCAACTAATTGATCCAGCAAGAAACACCATTGCACCTATAACACTGTTATACCCCTTTGTTGTGTGACTTAATGTGCAGAGGTTGGTTTATAATTTTTATACTGCACTGTGACGGTCACTATTGCTTTTGTACATGCAAAAATATGCAAAGAAATGAAGTTAGACATTACAGAATACAATAATAAATCCAGTATATTAATCATAGGACCCAGAGTGTGATTATCCCTTAAATGACAGTCCCTTTACTTTATAAAAATCAGGGTATTTCTTATAACTTCTGTTTCTTTGCAAAGAGAATGTGTTACAAACACTAAGACTGATAGGAATTTCCACTTGATCACCATTATGTGTCACAGTATAGAATCATTTTTCTAATTCGCTGAACTGATTCATGGTTATTCTTTGTGTTGCCTTCCAGGAGTGGGATCTTATTAACAGGCGGTGCGTCTCCGAGCTCATCCCAGGTAAGATCGTTTACCTTTTTTTGTGACGGTCATGTGATCTGCCGATTCACACGAGCCACCGCTTGCTTATATTCTTTTGCTTTATTGGAGATTATGTACACTGCCACTGATCATATTTTTTGAGTCGCTCAGGTTTATGAAAAGACACAAGATAGGACAAAGCTGTTGGCCTAATTTTGCACATCTTAAGAAAACGTATATGGTACATCCGGAAAGACTAAACCATGCTGTAATAGAGATACAGACGATTTATTTCAGTCTGACTTCCTGAGCGGCCTTTTGGACCGACACAGGAGCTCTACTGCTTTCTTGACACTTATCTTTGGAAATGCTATTTCAATGGCACCATTACAGCAGTGGATTTTGTTTGTGTTGTTTGTGTTTTTGGTTGAAAGTTTCCCTTGTTTTTGACATTTTCAGATAGATGCAAATCAAAAAGTTGATGCTTAATGGAAAAAGAGCAGCCGTTAATGAGCTGTGATCCTACTACACTCTACTGTATATGTGTTATTGGGGAGGGGGCTATTTAGCTTCCAGATAAAGGCCAGAGAGTCTATTATTGACCTTGTTACTGTCATTTTCAGTCTCACAATGATATGATACCAATTCTCTGCCAACGAAACCTCACCAGGACAGATTCCTGTAAAAGCCAGCCTTGGGTGCTTTTTTTGCAGCTATCATTCAGCTCACTATGACTGAATGGGTTTTTATATTGCTAATCACTACCTTGGTCATGTGACAAACATTCACATCACAAAATTTGAGGCACATGTCATACTGTACACTTACTGTAAGTAGGTATGAAAATGGCAAAATGACTAATAAACATCAACACTAAATCTTAAAATGAAAATGGGTATTACTCTGGACATAATTGTTTAATATAAAACAAAGAGTCAGCTGTGAAAAGTCTAGTGGAACCCCAAACAAGATCTTAGATATATTTTTATTTATATTATAGGATGTGGTTGTCACAGAGCTGTCTGGGTGGTTGCAAAGGCTAATGTGTGAGGTAAACATGTTGAATCATTGCTAAAATAATGAGCTGTTGTGAAATTTCGAGTAATGTCACATTTATTGGAACTGTCAAAAAAAGAAAAGCAAATGAAAAGAAAGAATGAAAGTGCCAGAACCTATGAGCTGGGAATGAAAACACAATGATCAGAATGAAACAGTGATCACAATGAGAGACAGTCTGCAGTCAAAGAGAGACTGTGATATTGTTATGTGTATGTATGTGTATCTTTTTTAAAAGCGGTAATATGTAGTAATTTTATGAGTTGTCTCAGTAATTTCCTGCAGTCTTATATCTTTTCATAAGTGCTGATAAATGTTAACTCTTAGGTGCAAGATGTTTAAATGCTAGATAATATTTTGTAATTTTTTTGGAACGGAATCCCGCCTAAATATACAGACCACCATATTCATGTCAGTGATAAAGAAGCTGCTTGTCTGTTTTTTCATGTGTTCTTGCGTCTAACCAAGGAAACATCTGCTTTTACTGCTAATCGAACTGCTCCAGATCTAGGCAAACATAGGCTGCGTTAGTGGTTGGGTCTGCCAGCGGAAGAGTGTTACTACACACTGCACACATCACGCATCACTTGTGCACACGCTCACAGATGCTTGCTCGTCTTTCCCTCATCCTCATCCTGTCACAACCACTGTACAGTTCATCCTCTAAACTGTCTGCCCGCCGTACAGTAACCACTACTCCATGAGCAAAACTTCCACATCCATTCCTTAAACAGTATCTCGCGTTATATTTGTGTGAGAAATGAGTGCAGCAACTCTTTGATGGGGCTGTAGTGGATCAGACGTCTCTCAAACACAGAAATAGCCCTTGTGTGCAAAATTCTACAATAATAATCCTCGTCACCCAAACGGGAAAAGGCTAGGTCTGTTCTTCCCAGAGATTATGGTGGGAAGAATCGATGACTTCCTCTGTGTTCCTGCCTCAGGGGACAGAGGGACAAAGTCTCAGTGGTATTAATAGTTCTCCCATGATAAGGCCACCCGAACTCAACTTGCACTGACTTTTCGTCTCGGTATTGTGAGATTGTCCTGTTTTAGTATCAAAGACGTCTTATGGAATATACATTTCCTTGTCTTCCTGCTTTTGTTCTCTGGCTGCGTTTTACTGTACCTTACAAGGCTTTTTACCTCACAATGGAGGACACTTGAGTGGCCCCTCAGCCGACACTTGACACTGTGTCTTTGACGGTTTTCTCTAGGTGTGGATGCGATGCTTCCTAAAGCCCCAGAGCCATGTTACTACAGCCGTGTGTCGCAAAACACTGCAAATGTGATACACCGCGTTCAATGGCACGAATGGTTTCCTAAATGGCAGCTTGTATGATTGCCTCGGGGCCAGAAGTCTATTCATCTCGACACACTGGAGTCACAAATACATTTACTGCTTTACTCTAGAGCCTTGTAAAATCACAGTGTCACATTTAATGTTCTCTGAGGAATATTCAGAAAAAAACACATTTATCATTAATGGAGTATGATTTTACCAGCACCATTAATGCACTGTGTATGTGCGTCAGTAAACTAAAATTACCTTGCTCACTGTTGCTGCTTTATTGTCTTTTATGGGCACTTTGAGCATAAAAAATCTAAGTGTCAAAACCCCGAGACCAAATATATCAATAAAACATCTCATTAAGATCCACTCACACAAAATATTCTATTTTGCTGGTGTCAGGGAAAAACCTTTCACATGCTCTTTTATAAATAAAATATGGAAAATAATGTTTTATTACATTTTTGTCAGGATTACTCACTAGATTTCATTTCAGTTGATTTTTGCCTATGTTACAGAAGTCAACAACTACATTGTACCGCTACGAGTAAAGCAATTATAGCCAGACACTAAAAAAAAACAATTTTACAAAAATACATATTATGATTCAGGTCAGTTAGAAACACTGGACTTGCTTTATATTCAAAAAAGATTGCCATATGATTCAAGAGCCCAAATGCTCCAAATAAGTTTTCTGAGAGGAGAGCCTGGGAAAAATAGTTGGCATCGTGGAAACTGCTGGGAAAAGCTTGTGTTCTCATTGGGAGCAGAGCAGTACAGAGCGCTGGGAGACTGTTGTGCCCCCTGTGAGAAGGAGGAAACATGGAAACATGGGCACAAAAAGCAGTCAGATTAGACCAGACCAAGCAGAACCGACTGGCTGGACTTTCTGCTCCGTTGGCTTCTCTCGGGTCAAAGATGGGACGACGGAGGAAGTGGAGGGTCAGTGACAGTGGTGTTAGCAGTGAGGTGGGCCACTTGTAGACACTTGTTTCCCTGTCGGCCCCAGTCCATTTAAAGTCCCCAGACATGGGCATGAGCGGCCGAGCGCATACCGACATACCAGGCTGATGGTTGGCGCCCATTAGCAGGACCCTAGTGGTGGAGCCCACCCAGGTCTGCCAGCTCTCCGATGCCCACCTT
The DNA here is from genome assembly GCA_036850595.1 of Rhyacichthys aspro. Classification (NCBI taxonomy): domain Eukaryota; kingdom Metazoa; phylum Chordata; class Actinopteri; order Gobiiformes; family Rhyacichthyidae; genus Rhyacichthys; species Rhyacichthys aspro. Next base: position 11,027,646 of record CM072153.1, read on the forward strand.
CTGCCTTCCTGCCCAGCCTTGGCTCTGGATCAGAGACAGGCCGCACGTCAGGGGACAGGCCTAATGATGGCCACAGCCAGGCCATCCCTTTCAAGCCCTAACCCAAGAGTACAATTTGGACTAATGCTATTTCCTGCAGATAAGATGCCTTTTACTTATTTTTCCTCGTCAAGGGTTTGGGAGGTTGTGGCAAAAACAGTACGTGATTCAGTCAGTGTTTCATCATCACTTTCTGCAGGTTAAAAAGTGTTGATACGTTTGCTGGATTTAACTGAAACAAAAGTTAGGCCTGATTGAAAATAGCAAAACTGCTTTTAATTCTCTTAATCTAGTTATCACCCTATCACACCATTTTGACCTCCATCAGGTCTTAAGTGGACTAATAGTGGCTGTGTTATGTGGTTACTCTACTCACACAAAATGTTCTTAATTGCTTCCAGCTTAAAAAAGATTGTTGCAGATATTCAGGGTTTGTGGATATGTTGTGGGCATGTTTTTGTGATATTTTGCTTGTGTATTATCTTGCTTTTAACATTAGTTTGTCTCACAACCTCAATATTCAAGTTATTAATCTAACACAAACTGTACTGAATACAGCCTGCCTGCAGAGATCGATTGTTAACACCAGCTGGTGATAGGCATAAATAGGACATCCTTAGTTTTGTCAATGACAGCTCTATATGAGGAGTTATGGCATAAAAATAGCAATGATATGTAATAATCAAAATGATTCATAGCAGACATTCACGGGACTAGTAAGGCCTTGTATTAATAGCCATTCTGCTTTATGTTCCTGTGATGTTTTCACCTAACTGTGCCTCAAGTAAGAACTGAAATAGGTAAAAGAGCATTCAGTTTTGCCAGCCCTTTTGGAATACTCTACAGTCTAAACTGAAACTGTCAGACCTCATCTCATTTGGAAACTTTAGTTCTATCTTAAAAACAGAGAACTGTGACTATTGGGCAGTGCTTTGTTTTTGAATTGCTATTGTGTCCTCAGTTCTCTATTATTGCACTTTTATCTTCTTGTTGTACCAACTTACTCTTTGTAACAGGTATTTTTTATATTGACGTGTGCTGCGGACCTCTTTGCCAGGTCGCCCTTGAAAAAGAGATCTTGAATTTTAATAATATATTAAATTAAATAATATTAATATGTTTAGATTTACAAAGGTATTAAACAGTTAAATTTTGGGCTTGGCATCTTAGCAAAGCTGTTTTATTGGGAAAGTCAATGATGCTGAGAATGCACATTATCTAATTTTTGCATGAAATATCCTCTGTTAAATGTTAAAAGTTTTATAACTTTAAACAACTATGACTGAGATGCAGCTCTGTAACCAAGTGCCAACCAAGTGCATTCTGACAAACACATTGACAAACTCGTGCTCAGTGTGCCACAAAATATTCACAAAAATTAATTCACCAATTTTCTGTATTAGAAGCAGTTTACAACAAAAGCTCCTTTGTTTTATAGAATCAAACCATAGAAGCTGCATAGATTTAGAGCCTATACTTTCAACTCATCACTGGGAAAAGTCCCCCTAAAAACTATTGTTAAATTGGCAATAATATAGAATTCTTCTTTTTTATGTATCACTATGCTTTCTCAGCAGTTACCAAGCCTTGTGTACAAAAGTCATTCAAACGTATATCTATGATGTAATGCACCAAAGACACAAGCTGCCCCAGAGCCCGACTTTGCACATATAGTGTTTGCAGAATCACAGAATTAAAGCTCATTTGTGTTTACTATTAAAATGCAACAAATGTACTTCCTCTCTCAAGAATGTGTGCGTCATAAAAGTGGCAGCTGGCCTCAGTGAGGGTGCGCTTTGTACATGTGAATCCTCTTGGCATTTGTGATCATGTCTATGGCCCACTCTGTTTTAAGGGCAGCGGTTTCGTCAGAGGGGGACGCTGCGTGATGGCCGGCAGGGTCTGAGCGGAGCGCACACATCCGTCCACGTGCCCCTCTGATCCCAATCATTCATAAAGTCAGCCGGCGAGATTGGTATCCGCCACCCGCCCGCCCTGCAGTGTCTGTTATCTGTGTCCCAGGCTTCTCTGTAGCCATTAGAAAGGAATGGGAAGTCCCGGCTCATTCAAACACAGTCAGAGCGTTTACATACAAAGGCTAGTCGGACTGTGTATGTATCTCCGTTAAGATGTTGAATGTCATTGCTGAGTTTACATGGAAGAGAGTCAACAGTTCTTCAGTTATATTACTGATGTAGTCATGTGGTCTCGGTATTTGATAGCATTCAGCCATAGTTAAAACGAGAACAGGAGCTAACATTTAACCTGACCGCTTTGTAGAATTTTTATTATGCATATGTAACTACAGAATATATACTATGCCATAAACAAGCCTACAGAATCATTTACATTTTCTCATGCAACAAAGTCTGACAATGCATTTCGAGTTTCTCACATGAACACATTATGTACTTTCTTTTTATGTCTATCTGTCACACATGTTACGCTATGTCGGTGTCCAGATCTGTGGAGCATGCTCAGAGCGCTTCACTTGTGGTCCGCTTCATTAATTCGCACCAAAACAAGAAATTATCCATTTAGTTCGGTCCGCTTGTAAAAATCTCTGGTCCAACTTGCCAAAAAAAATAAGACAGACGCTAGATGGTGCTGTGAGCAGAGGGGGGGTGTATCTTATATTTTTTCCTGCGACGGAACTCTACGGTTTGGTAAGGTACGCCAATTTATGATGCTCCTCCTGTTCGGGCTCTTCTGTGATCCGCTTGGCATTCACAATGAAATCAAAACGCCCCAGAGTCTGCTTGGAAGAGCTCCGAGACCTCAGATTTGAAGGGGTCTCGTCGCACACTGGGGTCTATATGTTCGCATTTATCCAAGTGAACCGCGCAAACAAAGCAACCGCACTAGAGTCTGTTTGAACCGCACCGAACACGGCAGGTGTGAATGCACCTTTAATCCAGCTAAGAGACATTTAAATAACCTTATATCCATTTGAAATAAGACACTTACTGTACATGCATATTTACAGTCCGTCTAAGGCAGTTATTCAAATTTCTCTATTTGCATGTAACCACAATAATGAATGCTACAATCAAGGCATAATGTACTCATTTCAGGGCCAGAGTTGGTTTTAGTGCTGTTATTTTTGGACCTAAATCCCATAATCATTCATATTGAATTTTCTCAGTGCCCATTCTTTACGGTCTCTCTACTTTCCAATAATGTCTTCCTGCCAAATTTCTCCTCCAGACCAGCCTAGATCCAGTGCTGCAGGGAAGCAATGAAAGCCGTGTAGACAGCACCTCTGCAGCTGTAGCAGAATGTAAATAGAGCAGTGTTTTTCACATTACTTCACCGCTTATTTTTAGTCGCCCAACAAGAGCAGGCAAAGGGTGTGCCTTTTCAAACTCACACTGTAAGGCTTATCAGCTGCAAACAGAGTGAAAAAAGACCAAAGAGCAGAGAAATTATAAATCAAACAATAACAATATTGAGTCAGAGTAGGAAGTGATGTGTGGATTTATGGATTAACTTGTAACTGTAGCTGGCAAACAAAGGAATGTCGTTCCACAAAAACATAAGTGTAATGAATTTAATTACAGTGTATATGCTTTGTCACAGGATTAACGGTCACCTTTGAAGTAAGTGTTTTGGCAATTAGATTTTTTTTCTTCACTCCACACATTTTTTCCTGCCAGCACAAGGAGTTTGGTATTTTTCCCACTGGCTACACATCAGGTTTCTCCAAGCGTAACTGCCATCCATTCCTCGACTACCGCTCCACAGCCAACGCGGAGCTGCTGCTCATTTCAAGCGCTGCGACCAGAAACACCAGTCTGCATGCATGTCACACCAGCTGAGTCGATAGCATCATTTTGTTACTCAAGCGGCGCAGGGTGATGCTCTCGGCCGCTCTTATTTTGCATAAATAAGAAATATCACGCCACTTTTCTTAGCGCTTGCCTCTGTCGATTCGGCTGCACTAATACGTGTGAATGAGAAGGTGCTAAAGCATTTGTGTTCGAGGCCCTCTTCTGAACATGAGTCAACTGAATTTCCACTGAGGTAAGCTGTCACTCTCGGCCGAAGACTGCAGCGCTGAGTCACACCCTATCGACTCTCACTTACATCTCTTGTCACCAATAACCTTCCTGCTGCAGGCTTGCACGCCCAATATGGGGGTATTTGAGAAAATGAGTTCAAGGATGAGATAGCACAAGTTTTTGTTCTAAATATCCATTCATTCAGGAAATAGCTTTACCTAATCACCTTGAATTATATTTAGCAGTCTAGAAAATTGAGTGTTGTTTAACAGGAAGTCACATTCAGGAATTAACAAAAGGATGGTGTCATGAGTCATTAATTGTTGCTGTTTGAATTAAAAAGCGAACAACTGTGTTTCTGTTGATGATGTTGGTGTGCACCTTGGACACACACGTCCAAACAGCCTCTCTATAGTGAGCAGCTTCAGTGGAGTGGATGAGCTCCAGCTAACACAGCCCTTCACACTTCCTCCCTACTGTCTGAGCACTGAGGCTTCCTTCCTCCTGACACAGGGGTCTGGGGGAGTCACAGGGGAATCGGGACGGCCGGACGTTCTTCAAATCCCACAGACAAACACACTGACAAGAAACAGGCATACTGCTGCTACTGTCCACTGTCATCCGGAGCCACGAGCACAATGACATCATTCCTGTTTGGACAGCAGGACAACAGGAAGAGCATGAAGCATAGGTGTTGGTCAGTGAACATGCACTGCTGTAGCCATGCCAGCACACACACATTTATACACAACAAGCCCACAGGAAGATTCCCTCTCTTCATCAACCCAATAAGGAAATAAAATCAGCAGTAAATGAAGACTGAAGCTGGATTTCCTTTCTGATCTGTAACGTCACTCTGAGCATTAGAGCAGCCTGCATCTTAAACAGGAAGTGCTTTACATAGCAACCTCATGTTATAGTTAATGTTTTTACTTCCATACACAGCAAGTCTCACTGATGATTTTAGGAGACTTCATGCTATTTTTCTCCTCAACTGTTCTCAAATGAAATGTAAAGTGGCATGGATGCAAACTTTGGTCTGAATGGGAAAGTGCATATCTTTTATAATTTTGTTCAGGAAACAATGTTATTCTACATTCCTGTGGAATATTGGAAACATAAATTATAAGTAAAGTAAATTCTCTGGGACGGGTTTGCCATAATAGCGATAGCCTCCCCTCCTCTTGTACTTTTTATTTCTTGGAAAAGGATAGAGTGAGTGCCAGCTGTGCTGCTGTACAGTGCTGTACACTTCTTCAGAGAAGTCAGCCTGGTTGTATGCTGCTGCTCTGCGTTGAGCTGCCAGCTCTGCTAATCAATTGTGAGCCTTGTGCTGTCACTGTGGCCTCTGGACGCAGCAGCTGGCTGCAGGAAGACAAGCACTGCTCCTCAGCCTGTGTCCACTGATCAGCTGCACGCAGCTGTCTAGCAGCAGTGCCTCCTTTCAGAGCTGCCACCGCCTTCACCATACTTTCTTTTTTACTTCTTCCTTCCTAAAAGTTCAACTGTACAGACACATCCGCCTCTAGAACTGCACAGCAGGCCTCATATGTCTGTCTAGGCCTGCTTTTTGCCTTTCTCTCTTATTCTTTCCAAGTCAAATTGTCCATCTGTCTCGACTTTTACTTCACTATTCCCATCTTGCTTTCTCTCACCCACCTATTCTGCTGCTGTCTCCCAATGCCACGTCTCAAGATGGACTTTCCTGCTTCTTTTGGGGGCTGTTGTCGCCTTTCTTTCTATTGCCTTTTGCTTCCCTTCTGTCTCTGTGTTTTGTGGAGCCCATTTCTCTTTTCCGTCTTTGTTGGCTGCCATGTCTCTGTTTCTCCGCTCCGTCCCCATTTTTGCCATTTGCTCTTATTTCCGCACAATTTCCATCTCGTTCTTTGTCACTCTGCAGCAATCTAAACTATGCCCCCTTTTTGCCCCAATACTGTATCTTTTCTTCCCTTTTTCTTTAGACTAACTTCTTTTTCTGTCCCCCTTTCTGCAGTATTTTTTTCACAGGTGTCTGTAAGGCGGGGATTTACATTTTCTCAGGACAGGCAGCCCGTGGAGAGAGGCCTGCTGGCAGATCAAAGGCTGCGGCTGTAAAACGATCTGAAAGAGTCCGGCATTAGCATCCATCAGGGTACCTTGAAAGCTCCCTGGTCAGCCGAGAGGGAGGCTGAGGGCCCCCCAAAGTGAAAGCACAGTCTGGAGCGGGGTAATCGGCAGAGGGAGGGAGAATGGCTGTATAGAGAGACAGAGAAGGGATGAATAACAGGCTACTTGGTTAAAGACATGAAGGAACTATTTCCAGGAGGGAGGAAAATTCCCATAACAAGCTGCAAATGTTTGTATTTCTCTCCTGGATCCAGCCCCCTCTCGTCTCCCCCATGAGTTCTTCCTCTCGGTGTCTTCCGCTATCCGTCCAATTTCTTCTTTACTGCTCTGTGGCTGTAAGAGGAGAACATCTCCATCTGTGCACCATCTCAACTGAGCACACCAGGCCCAGACTTTTACTGCTCCACCCTGCAGGCTGTACACAGGGTCACGTCTGGTCGGCATGGGAACCAGGGAGAAGTGAAGCAGTGTGGGAAACCGGCAAAAAGTCCACATTACAAATGAAACCGAGACTAGGATTGCTGTAGGTTTATATGTGTGCAGGCTCCACCTTTTTTTTTTTTTTTACTAAACAGGATTCCCAATCTGGAGTAGCACAACAAACAGTTCATCATTTTGTTTAATTTCACACTGCATCACACTGGATCTTAATGCATCCAAATGTTGCAGCAAATCACATTTAACCATACTGTTTAGAGCCTCTAATGCCTATGAGATGGTGTTTTGGATTAGCATTTGTTGAATGAATGAATCAATGAATGAATGAAGGATCTGGAGCAGTTTAACTGTTTAACATAAGTTTCTGTGGACATCTCCCTTAATTGAAAGTGAAACTGCTTCAACATGCTGAAAACGTAAGGTTAAACCCTGGCTAACCCCCTAATCCAGGTTTTTAGTGCTCCCTTTGTCTCTGTCTTGTGCGTATTGGTGCACAGACAGGTTGAGGAAGTTTCTATGTGAAATACTGAGTGATGAATATATCCAAATTCTCAGTAGGCCATGGTACAGGTGGTGCTTTCCACACCTCTGCAAGCTGCAGCCATCATTCATTGTGGTAAATTAGGAATTATGGGTATGACGGTATTTTAGAATTTTTGTGTTATTATTCAGCAACAGGGAAACCACAGCCCTTTATAATAACAACAAACAGCTATTAACAAATATATTATGGCCAGTGTGATTGAATTTTCTTTGTCTTGTTGTATCTATATTTGACCTTTTCAAACTTTGAATCATGAAAAGTGAAAAACTGTGTTATAATACGAAGAACCTCATCCTGTAGTGTGGTTAGCTTGCTTGAACACCCATTTATAGTCCATAGATGTTGCACATGTCCCAAGTCTGGCTTTGCGTCCCTAAACAGGCAGCTTGCTGACGTGTGCGAAGCCTCTCGTTTGCAGAGGGACGGCCGCATGCTACTGTCTCAGCCTCGTAATGGATGTCACACTCAAAGACACAGACAGACAGAGAGTGGTGGGGCTCAACCCGGTCGTCCTGTACAGCGAGGATGAGTTCCTTCTCTGTTTAGGAAAAAGGATGTGATCTCACTAGTTAAAAATCCAACGTATGTCGCTTGCCACTCATGACTTAATCCAGGCTTCTCTTTTGTGCACAGCGCCCTCCCCTTCTCCACTTACTTTTGCTTGAAATCTCCCCCCTTCTCCTCCTCATGTGTAGGATGACTTTCACTTGTGTTACCAACAGTGATAACAGTGGATTAGCATGACATCATAATCACAATAAAAATATGTAACTGCTGATTTCAGCTTGTCAAGAAAGCGTCAAAAAGACTGTGAGAGTATTACTTTAATCATTTCAAGCTCCATGTTTTGATGTAAAAAGTTACGTAGTGTTGACCAACTTGCTTTATGTGCTTTTATATGCTTCTTATTCATAGAGAGGTTCATAACTAGTTAGACTATAATGTAGATGTGCATCATTATGTATTACCTGCAACTTAAATGTGTGTAGTAACAAATAAGTAAAAGGAAACGAAAAAGCGAAGTCAGTCATCTACTTGTAGCTTTCCCACAGCTGGCCTATTGTTGCATCAAAAACAACCAACATCAACCGCTTCACTCACTTTAACAGATTGTGCATCTGTTATTATTTTGAAGTGACTCGATCTGTTGTTTTCCAGTAAGTCAGCCTTCTCTATTCATAGACATAAACATAATATTGAGGTTCTCTGCTGCACGCTATGTATCTATAAGGGGCCCTTCAGAATATCAGTGAGAATGGGCATATGGTTTAAAAAAAAAAGGCAAAACAACTACAATAGACTGTTGACAGGCACAATGACAGCGTTCACTAATCTGAGTCCCTCATGGCTCCAGCAGCTTGTTGATGTTTTTTGCGTCTTATTTTTGTCTCCACCAGCTGTGTGGCCAAGCTTGTTTGTGGACACGTTTAAAGTAAGGGGTTAACATATTGACAGCATTTTAAAGCGGCGTCCCCTGTCGTCATCCACGTCGCTTTCTTTCCTTCGTTCACTCTCCATTTTGGTAGCAGTTTGGGCAGTTTTATGCACTATACCTCTCTGTGGCACTTCATCAGTCAGATACAGCTGGAGAAAGTAGGAAGTAGAGCTATGTAGAATGTATGCCAGGAAACCTCCATGTCAGTTTAGCATAAACAGGTTGTTTTCTCCAAATAACACACTGCAGGTGGATACGAGCATCGTTAATCTGGTTTGCATTTCCATCATAGATCAGTTATTATTTTAAATTGATCTGTTATTTCTTCTACATCATCTCCAGGACTGAGATCGCCCACTTTGTTGCAGAAATCACTCAGTTAAAAGTGACTTTGTTAATTATAAACATCAATTGTTTTCTTATCATTTTGTTTCGGCATTTGCTTTTAAATATATAGGAACTGTTTTGCATTCAGTTGATGGACTGCTTCAAGGTAAAAGTTCATTCATTCAAGTATTCCGAGTTGCATACAGGATTTAAATATCTTCAAACCAAGGGCAACCATCATCAATATCTGAACTTTCAATAAATGCAAACACTTTTTGTCGTTATTATTATAGTGAGGTGAGTGAGGTGTGAGGCGTTCAGGTGAGACTCCAGAAAAGATCATTTGAGAAACATTGCACAAAAAAGTACGATTTATGGAAACAAATAAGGCTTATCGTCTCCTTATGTATTTGAATTTACTGTTCACATGCTAAATTCCAGAGATATTTTGACTTCACAAAGTAACCAGAGAAAGTGGAGTGTCCCTGATATGTTATTGATTTCAGTGACGTATATACAGCTAGGGGCAGATATATATATTTTCATATCGCTTTTGGCTTTTTCGTAGGTGTGTGGCTTTCTGTGGAATGAGATATGTGAACGGTGTTGACCACACAACGTGCCCTCATCCACATGCACATTACGCTGAGGAATGTCTCTCACAATCAGCCTTATCAGGTGCTGGGTCTGTTTTGTCTGAGGCGTATCCGAAGAGGGCTCGGTGTAACCACTAACAAGCATTTTGGAATACACACCTTTGTCATGTCCCCTCTTATCCTGAATAGAGCTGGTGAAAGTGGTTTCAGAAAAAGCCTTCAGATTAGACAAATCCAGAGAAGGCAGTTCAGTGAGTTTTGTATTTTGGTGCAAGTACAGTTCTTCTATAGATTTTTTCTGTCTGCTTTTTCAAACCAGCCACATGGTGATGGCAGTCTGTTGTAAGTCACTGACTGGCTGTGAATTACCCCTGTCCACTTAAAACATCAAAACTATCACTTGACACCAGCCCTTGCCCTGTCCTGCAGTTAGTCAGAGGCACAGCTCCCTACCTGATTTGAATAGGAATTACCATCAGGGGCCTCTTTTCTTTTGGAAACTCTCTGTAGCCGCTACCCTCCTCCATGCAGGAAGTCTGTTGTTACCTTGTTCCCAGGCCTACCTCCTGCAGCACCCGTAGCCTTGACCCGTAACATCCAATTGATTTATCCCTGATTGTTAGGAGGCCTCTGGAGCTGGGCCTCGATTGGCTCCATATGAGAACAGTGCCGAGAGGTCATCTATAACAATCATTTTCAGTGGCTCATTATTCCCAGGCCAAACAACTCAAAGACCCAATTTCCTACCTCGTTGTTCATAAAAGTGACATATGGCCGAAACCTGGAAAAGCTTTGCCATAATGGCTAGCCTGTTTAACTGCTACATACAATGCTCTTTAGTGTGGCGAAGCTTGGACTCGTTTACCTGTTACCATCACTCTCACCCACTCCTTCCACCTTCTCTATCCTGTTCATTTTTTCCAAGATGAAGAATGCGAAGGAGGAGAGCCCTGTGTGTTTAATAGCTTTAGGCCTTATTCCACCCAGTTCAGCTTACCTCCTCCTCGTACGGGCCACAATGCCGATCCAGCGCACAAATATTTGCCAGGTAGTTTGTCTCTCTCTAAAGGCTCAGTCTACCTTAACGTGGGACAGCACTTAAAGTGACATCGACAGACAGAGGCCAGCACAAGGTCTCCTTTCATCCCACAAACCTGCCACTCTCTGGTATTCGGGGTCATCTAGTCACTTGAGCAAGCCTGCACCCCTCCAGTCCTGTCTGTGAGTGTCTTTTCTTGCTAGGGAAGTGCCTGTGTGATAAATGTGAGGCTTGGAACAACAGCTGAGACTAAGACTTGGCTCGGGCTCCCCACTGCCTGTTTCAGACACAAATGTGGTTTCCTCATATCTTGGCTCTTTGTCATGAATGACCTCTTTCATTTTTCCCCACATCCAATAATAACCAAACTTTTCTACTCAGCATTTGAGGAAAAAATCCTTCCATTTTTCTCAAAGGGCTTCTCTCATATTTGTTTCCACTCCTGTAGTGTTGGCAGAGTGAAATGCTAGGTCATTGCAGTAGCTGTGTGCTTTGCATGGTTTTTTGCAGGATTTTTCGGGGTGGTGGGTGGACAGATGAGTGCTTTTAAAGATGTTTCAAACATGCATTATCTTGCCAGTATGTTTTTTTATTCACTAAAACAACAGACTTTTCCCACTCTTTTCTGGATTGTGCATTTGTTGATGTCGATGTGGGTATGTTTCCTCACACATCTTTTATTTCTCAAGAAGCCACATAGCTGTTAAGCTAAAAATGTGATACAGTGTACAATGGTGTAAAACTTGAGTTGGAATTGTTGTTTTATAAGCAAATTCTAGGCAGTTTGCACACTGTTGCTGCTGTTGTAGGGCTAAAGCATGCATAAAAATGATCAATTATCAATATTGTGTAAAAGTTATTGAAGAAATCTTGTCCACTGCTTATTCTGTTTTATGTGGAAGTGGCTGACAGTGTTGTGCTCTGTTTCTGATTGGTCAACCCTCAGAGTGGGTGGACCCACAGCAGTGAGATGCCCAAAGATGCTGACTAAAACATTGTTTGTCATGTTCAGGGAATGTTTACACAACACTAAAGTAAAATACTGGCTGGTGGCATAATCAAAACAGTCACAGCATTCACACAGATTCGTTCAGTTGTTGAGAATGCTGTAGTATGTCTGCCAAGGCAGTAGGGGCGCTGTGACTATGGTGATTAGAAACAGAAAGAAGTAACCTGGTATTTTCACTCAGTATTTCCTTGCCATGTGTAGCCAACCGCCTTTGGCTGTTTGGGACCAGCTGGGATGTCTTTGTTTTCACTGAGGATGATGCATTTGCAGTTTACACAACAATGCAGTGGGAGGTGAAAATAAATAAAAACCTCCTTGCCCATATTCAAAAGAATGTGGTTCCTAGGATTATGAACATCATCCTGTTTTTTATAAATGGCTAAAAAATATATGATGTATTAACCAGTAACTAAAAACTATGTTAATGTCTTTCATTCCAAATTTCCCACCACTAACTAATACTCTCTATGGAAGTCCAGTCTGTTCACCTAGGTCTCTGGTGGCTTTCACCTCTGTCAGCTCATTCATTGCACTGTCACTTCGACCACCAATTTATCTTATAAAAATAGGGGGCCTAACCCCCATCTCCCTCAGCCATCTTTCATCCTGGTTTTGTGGCCCTCCCAGATGTGCCTCTAATCTCTCCCTTGTGTCTCTGAAATGTCAGCGCAGAGCAGCGAGCATGTACTTGCTCGCTATGGATTTCCCATGGAATGTGCCATTTTCGGTTCACCCTGCGTACGTTGCCTGTTTTGATAGGCGGTGATTATGGAGTATTTATTTTCCTACTGGGTGTGGGAACCCAACCTGTTAGTACACTACCATTGTGAAGAGGGTTGCTGTTTCTTTTAAAGATTTGACTCACATGTTGACACACACAAACATCCGCCCACACATACACAAGTACTCTAATAGATAAGATATTGGATTAGATGTGTAATTATGCCAGCCATTGAGGTGCCAACGTCAATAAACAACCTGAAAGAGTCTCAAAGGTTGTGTGTGGAAGATTGTTCCTGTAAATGAGGATCAAGATGGTCTTGAATTATTGCATTTTTATTACTTATTTATTTATTTACTTATTTATTGATAGATGTATTGATTTATTTCATGCCATTTCATAATTTTTGCCACAAAACACAATAATAAACAAAAACAAGGAAAAAATAAATAAAACAGGCATCATCCCAATCATAATGAATGAAAAAAGGAACAGGAAGAAGATCAGTCTTATATAATCTGTTCCTCTTTTAGCCACATCATCTAAAAATAATAATAATCAATAATCAACCAATCATGAGCCTATACCCCTCCCCTTTCACCAAATTTTGCACAACCTCATATATTCTCTCCTCTTACATATATATAAACCTAATTCTTTTATTCATTTTTTGCATAACATAACATACATCATTTTGTAATAATGAATAGAAAAAAGGTTGGAAAAAAGTGCTCAGAATTCATTCATTCCCATCTGATGTATGAAGTGTGATTGTTGCTTGATTTTACAATATGTACTTGGATTTTGCTTGTTAGACTTTCTGCCTTTTACCTCTAATGTCATTCGGGCTTTGATGCATCCACATGAGCAGTGAGCGGTATGTGTGCTTGATGCAGAGCGCATACCTTTTCCTGTTTGTTTGTGTTTGAGAGAGGAGAGCCTTAACAAGTCGAAGAGGTTAAGCCCCGAACTATCTGACTTATTGGTGAATGGCGGAGGTCTGGGTTCGTGGGCTTTTAGTGGAGGAGGGGTCAAACGCTACGGAGAGAGTGAATGATAGCGGGAGGAAAAGAGGGAGGCCCCCTTTTTTCGAGACAATTCCCCTGACGTTATTGAGAGACACAGGAAATGCTTGACCTCACACCCTGAGAAATGTCCACAGCAGCCTGCTTTTAAAGGTGTAATTGGGTATAATTGGAAGCTGGCAAAGAGACAGAATTCAACTTTGTGTGCCCTCAAAGTGCTTTCCTTCCCCGTGCCTGCCTCGGTCTGGCAGCCTGCGACACATCGGAGCCAAGCACTCTGCGTAGATTTACAGCAAATAGCATCTCTAAACAAGCTCCAGAGAACAGGGATCCTTTCAGCTTATAGCAGCAAAGTTGTACTCACTCACGGCCTTTTTTTTTTTTTTCTAAAGTCTTTGCTCTCTGTCTGTTGTGTAATTAACAGGGTTAACTGCTCTGTTTTAATTTGTTTTCCATGCTCTAAATAAGAGGTAAAAGCATGCATGAGATGGCTTTGGACATGGACATGTGAAACGTGTTTGAGATAAGGAGGTCATAAGAGCCAGCGTAGTGTTGCTTAGCTTTGAGTTCGGAGCCCTCACCTTGACATCAACTTCAATCCCCCCTTTGTCTAGCGCATAAGGAGAGACCTCAGGTGATATCAGCATGTCCGCCGCAAATGTCACGCATGTTGACATCCTCTTATCTCAGATGAATCATATACGGACTGGTGTTGATGCTCTTTTAAGGCCAAAGCAAACGGAGGGATACTTCCCCTGAAAGAACGACAAGGGAATGCACTTTCATTTGGGTCCTCATTCATAAGAAATAAAGCATCAACCCGCATGCAGGGGTCTTAGTGAGAGTAAGGGCTGTCAGCTATTGAGGTGAAGGGGGTTGGTGTCGGGAAATGTTGGTGGTGGATGAAAGAAAAAAAAAAAAAAAGCTTTGGAAAGAGAGTACAATATGCAGTGTTTGGGATTTGGCCAAAAAGTTGCATTATGTAACATATCTGCAGATCAGCGGGAACGTGGAATAGTGAAGTATAGGTTAAGTTTCTGCATTTTGGTTCCATTAAGAGCAGTCAAATACAGTTATGTTCATAATAACAGCAACATGTTTAAAAGTGAGTGAGTAAAGCTCAAAATCCTTATAACAGCTTTTATTTTCATACACGCAACAGCATTGGGAACACTGCACATTCTATTCCAAATAAAAACATAAACAAAAGACACGCAATTATTTGGAACACAACTGTAAGTCCTGTTCTCTTCCTTTGCAATCTATTACTTTGTCTGCAAAATACATGTTATTGTTATTATTATAGCCTTTCTATGGATGAGCATTAGGTGAAATACAAAATAGCATGAAAATTTTCACTAGGGACAATTTATATTCCCCCGCCCCCCCTTTTTTTTTTAATATACCCATCCCCTCCCCTTCTTAATAAAAAAAAAAAAACATATATACATGCATGTTTTTGGAGAAAACCCAAAGTAACACAAGGAGGACATGCAGAATCTTTTATTAAATTTTGAATGTGAGATTTAATCTTCATTTGAGTCTCACAGAAGTTATCACACGAACAACAATTTCCTCCCTTTATGGAAACTGGTATTAGTTAAATTTGAACAGGTTTTAGTTAGATTTGAACAGATTTTATTTTTGTAACAAAAATCAAATCCATCTAAAACATTTTCAAACCCAATCAAAACCTAGTGCCAAAAATATCACCTACTAAATGTATTGAAGGGCCACATAAAACATTTCAAAGGGCCGCATTTGGCCCCTGGGCCTTGAGTTTGACATGTGTGTCTTATAACATACTTTCAGCTGTTTAATTGTGATTTGTTTAAAATGACTACTGGAAATGTTGCATGCATACATGCTTAAGTAGACCATCTTGTAAAAGTGATGGGGAATTCTTGGTCCTGGGTGGACTCAGGCGGAGTGTGCGGGTGTTAGGGATCATCACTGTCCTCTACTTTTCATAATACATTGAGGGGAACTTTGAGCCCTCTGCATTTGAGTCCACTGGACATTAGGACACCCTATAGGCCCGTTAGAGTGAGTGGGAGTGGTGTCGGACAAACCTCTATTACCAGAAGAAGAAGAAAAATATTGAACAGTGTCATTTTACAGATATTAGTTTGAACCCAAGTCCTTTCTATCTGCGTAGCATAGGTCGGACCATAACATATCCTTTCTCTCTGCCGACAGTTTCAACTCTGTAACATTGTTCTAAACATCGCTTTTTAGTTGCACTCATTTCACACACTGCAACAAAAAATCCTGAAAGTTACACAGTGTTGCTTAAAATACTTCCAATAATTTAAAATGACTTGTAGAAATGACTTAGACTCTGGGTCCGGGAGCAGGCACGGGTGGACTCGGGCGGGGTGTGGGGGTGTTAGCGCAGAAGTCAGAGAAGTCAGTGATCACTCAGGAGGTCTGGAACTCTGACCCCTGACCCCAAAGCGGAGCGGATGCCACCATGGTGAAAATGTGAGAGGTGAGGTATGCGAGCCCCCGGAGCCCTGGCGGAAACCATTCCCCCCTATGATGAATGGGATGTTAGCATTGACACAAATTGGCCCATAATAATGACACAAGGCCGCTAAGCACACAGACACTGAGAGACGGAGTGAAAGACAGACGCGAAAAGAAAGAGGGGAAAGAGAGAGGGGAGAGATAAAACATGTCTCGCAGGAAAGAATTACCTTATCCGACGGGACAGACGGAGAGGAGAGACTGCTAGATTTATAGCTTAGGGTATCTCTGTTGTTTTCGCTCCACTCTCCTGAACGGTGGGGTAGCAGAGAGGCTTGCACATCAGAGGACCCCTGACAAAAGCACTTTTACACTCAGATTTCTTCTTCTGTGCAGTAATTTAGCCCAACAAGAGTACATTGCATTCACTATGTCCTGTTTTAAACGCAGAGTGACAAAAGCAATGCAATTAAAGTTCTCACGCAACGGACTGGCATTCTGAAACACAAGAAGGCTGTAGTTTATTTAATATATGCATCTACAGAAGAACAATATGTGATCAGTTACAGTCAGGTGTAAATAATAAGTGCCCCCAGTTTTGAATTTTATCATTTTGTGTACAAGATATGATTCAGTCACAGTATAGTAGGTGCTAAATACAACATTGGATCAACAAAATCAAACATTTCATAACCTCATTCATTTTACACTGATGCATTTGACATCTTCAATAGATTGGAATCAACTGGTTTTCGTGGATACTATGTTGTTTTTCTCTGACGACTGTCCATTAAAGCACACATGTCAAACTCAAGGCCCGGGGGCCAAATGCGGCCCTTTGCAATGCTTTATGTGGCCCTCCAAAACATTTAGTTGGTGATATTTTTGGCATTAGGTTTTAATTGGATTTGAGCAGGTTTTAGATGGATGTTCGTAAAATCTTAAGACAGTTTTTGCGTCAAAGATATATATAAACTGCTTAAATCCAAATAAAACAAGTTCAAATCCAAATAAAACCTGTTCAAATCCACCTTAAACTGTTCAAATCCAACTAAAACTGTTTAAATCCACCTTAAACCTCCACGAATCCTAATAAAACCTGTTCAAATCCTTATAAAACCTGTTCAAAAACCAGTTTCCCAAAACTCAAATGAAGAAGAAACCTTTTATTCAAAATGAAATAAAAGCTTCCCAAATATGACCATCTTCGGCCTTTCAAAGGATTTTTATTTACTGTCGTGGCCCCTCATAACTTTGAGTTCGACACCCCTGCTTTAAAAGAAAACACTGAGCATCACTGTCTGTATAATCATTTTCAAATGC
This sequence comes from Rhyacichthys aspro, assembly GCA_036850595.1. Classification (NCBI taxonomy): domain Eukaryota; kingdom Metazoa; phylum Chordata; class Actinopteri; order Gobiiformes; family Rhyacichthyidae; genus Rhyacichthys; species Rhyacichthys aspro. The sequence continues at coordinate 11,044,718 of CM072153.1, forward strand.
AGCGCTGACATGTTCCAAATGAGCCGATACTATTTGAAAGAGAATGTTTTACTCTGAGCTGTAAAAGTTCAAGCGTTATTACAGACACACAGGGAAAATACCCACTTGGAGTTTGCACATTTTCCATCAGCCCTCTCTGCTTCCAAAATGCACACATCTCATCCAACATCATATGCATCTGTCTAAAAATAGCATTGACTTCCGTAGCTGAATCAGTAGAATGTATCCCTTTTTATAGCTTCGGCATGACACAGCATGTTGATCTCTCTGTTTTCACCCCCTCCTTTCATCGTCTTCTTCCCAAAACAAGGCATCCCAGTGTCTGTTAGGAAACACATGTATTAGATTAGATATGTTGAGAAGCGAGGGTCACACTCCTGTCAGTAATTGAAATGTGATTATGTATGAGCTAACATGATTACAGGGGCGAGGCGGGGAGGGGCTGATTGAAAGGTGAATGTCAGTCTGTGATGTACGCCTGCTCCCTTCTTCCACAGAAGACATTCCAAAAGTAATAGGACATGAATGGATCTGCTGCCTTCATGTCGACAGGCGGGATGACCAAGAGTTGAGTCAATGTGCTTGCCTCGCACAACATCACAGTTCCTGAGCTAGAAAATGTGCAATCAATCATACACTGTCCAAGCTTTATGTCAAGAGATTGGTCCACTGCATATCTGATCTGAATCTCTGATTATGATCTGTTCTTAGTTTCACAGTGCATTGAGGAAAACTTTGAGCACACTGCATTTGAGTCCACTGGACATTTGGATTATTTCACATTAGTTTAGTTCCCATTTGATTAGTGGCTACTCAAGGTATTGCAACGAAAACATCCTCTTTGGCCCAAAAAGGATTTTACCCACTGACCACAATTTGAAAATAAATGCCTAGTATTTGGCCAAAATGGTCAGATTTTCTAGTGTTTATTGTGTATTTTCATATTCTGGATTTTTTTCTGTTAAAAATCCTTAAATTCGCAAAAAAATTATTAAATTTATTAAATAATATTTTTTATTTATACATGACATCACCACTCTATCCCACCTTCGTGCTCATTGGTCAGAATGGATCATGTGACGGTAATGGGCGACACAACGTGGAAATAAAATGTAGCTGTGTAAATACTTATACTGTACTGGATACTGTATATTACTTTAGATAATATAATTGTAGATAATAACATAATGTGCATAGGCTTCTGTGTAGGTTCCCGGTCATCCAGGTCGTCATAGTGTCTGAACTACGTCCAGTGGCCTTCTTCTCAACCTTTTTACATAATGTGCATAAGCAATAACCTATTATACAAGGTTTTATTTATAGGCTCTCCAACCTTAAATTTTGTTAAGATTCCAGTTTAAAGGTAAACAACTTTTCTGCATCAGTTAATCAGGGATGTTGTTAAAGCTCTGTTAAGCTGAAATATGGGGCTTAAAATCATAAAGGACTGATCCCGTATTAAAGGTATATCCATGTTTTTCTAGTTGAATAAGAGTATGCTTGATATCTCTTAGTGCACAATAGAAACAAATCAAAAACAAGCAGGACAGTAGCTGTGTCTTTTTTCCGAAAGACAATTGGAAATTGAATTTAAATAATCTAATTCAAATACTTTACATCACTTTCCATTTGATAATATCTAGCAATGCCTTATCATGTTACCCATTTTTGAGTTATTATATGCTGAGACTGAAGATGACTGCTCGAATCTAATTATGTTACGTTATGTTGAATAATATCTAAACTACTGACAAGAATTCTGTGCATTGACGTCCTTTTTGTGTCACAAATAATGTTGGCAAAGTAAAAGGGTTTCTGTCTGAATAGCACTGTACCAGCGGAGTTGTGCACCTGATGAGCGTTCTGACACTCTACGCTCAGCGACCAGGTTTGCTGCTCTAGATGTGGCACATAGTGCACATTTGCTCATATCCGGAGCTGCCAAAATCAATGTGGCTGGTAACAGCGGTGCCTAATGAGTGTTAACAAGTGTGTGTGAGCATAGCATTGTGCATAAGGCAGTGCAGATATTTTGATAAGAGTAAAGGCATTACACCCGGGGGTATAAAACCAGGTGCCACCCACAAACACTGTCAGTGGTCGTTTCTAAATAAAGACAACTCCACCAGCTGTTTTAATAGACAATACTTAAATGTCGATTTTTAGTAATGGTTCATTGAGGCCATGAGAAAAATAAATGAAGAAGAAGAAATGTGTCTGGAACTAGTTTTCTTGTTTGTCATTTGTCAAATTAAAATGATGCTAATAAGCACAGCAAACATAACATGTGAAGTCTTTGAAGGAACATCTTGAAAATAAAAATAAGAAAATTCAACAATAAAACACAAGACTCAAACACAAAATAGATCTAGGTCTTCATAGGTTTTTCTTTTAAAATCTTCTGACATAAGTACTATAACTGATTGTACTGTCTTACAGCAGGTGATTCAGGAACCTTTTCTTCAGAGATCACAAGCATTACTCTGTGATATGTCAATAATTATATTTATTTTTTATCATGTCAACCTTTAAATGCTCCAGCAGCTTCTTCCGCTCTTCTGACAGTTTTTGTGTGGGACTCAAACGGCCAAATTAATATAAATGAATATAGAATATAAAAATGATCAAATGTGGCTTGTTTATGGAAGGCAAGTCGATTTTAAACATGGTCATCTTATTTTTCCTCGATATTATGTCAACATGGCTCAGCTCTCCAGCTGCTCATCCCCAGACAGGCCTCTGACTGTGAAATGGGACTTGACTGAGCCGGTGGTAGCCGCCTACCAGTTGTCCAGCATTACCATAAGATGTACATTAGATATAGATACACTCACTGTACACTGAAGATTAGTGGAGGTGGGCCTCTTTCCTGCTTCCATTTATCTTTCTTTTACCCCCCCCCTGCCCCCTCCCTCTGTGCCTCTGTAATGTCTCAGCTGTTCCCTGCAGCCAGCGCTCCCTGACTGACTGCCTGCTCTGTTATGGGTTCATTGGGCTGGTATGCGGCAGGAATCTTTGGATCAAGGTAATTTCACACTGTTCAACTTTTTCCCAGGCTGTTAAGCCTCCCTTTACCTTTGTGCCACTCACAGAGTGAGATAGGGAGCGACACATGTAGCTGTTAAACACACAGAGTGGCTGTGGGCTGACGCCACCAGCGGAGCCCAGGGAAACACTTGAAAGATACGGCCTATAAATTACAGTCCAACACCTCAGTTTCCCAAAAGGATCAGATTATTGCAGGCTGATCTGTGCTGGTGGAGGACGGTGCACATTCATGTGTACTGCTGTAATCAAGTGCACTCTGCCAGGGACCACTGTGGTGGGCCCCTCATTCATCTGCATCACACTGCAGTAAAGATCATCTGCCGGCTGTGTGCCACTGGCAGCGCCTGTATTTTGTTTTGGGGGTTTTTTTTCAGCTTTTGCGGGTGCTTGTTATATTTTAGTTTTTTTTATTGCTGATCAGGTGTTGGAGAGAAAATCAGCACATCCTCCCTCAGACACGTGTCATTTCTTTATTAAGCTCATCCTCAGTGTTATTATTAGCAGCGGCAAATTCAGTAACACCTGATGCTGCTGCGGCATCAGGGAACCCTCTGTAATTGTCACAGTAATCTTGTTCCCATCTCTGCTGTGCATGTTTGAACATCCCATGTACCACCTGTTACCATGTGTGAGGGAGAGAAACAGGAGCAACAGTAGCACCGCTCACTCAGGGCATGCATGCACTGTACGCTCAGGTGTCATTTAACTTTAATATTCTAGTGTAAACCACATATACTCTTTCACTTACTATGGGGACTGGTGTGTGAATCAGGTACTCTGGATAATTATCATTATAGAAATGGTTTTAGAAACATAATAGATAATAACCTTGTTTATATAGCAGTCTAGTTTAGATAGCATCAAAGTTATCATTTTAATAAAATACTAGTAATGTAATGTAGCGTTCATTTGGGTGAGTGGAAAAGTATATGAAGAACATTCATGATGTTCTGTGTATTTTGGTGAGTGTGATGCTTTAAGTTTTGTTCCCGGGCCAGCTGTGGTTCTCTCTGACCTCAAGTCCAGTGTGTTTTAGTCTGAGTTTGTTTTGATCGCAGGTGGAAGTCCTCAGGATGTTGATCCTCCCACAGGACCAACAGACACAATTTTCGAACAATCTGGAGAGTTTTCTTGTGCAAAAATGTAGTTATTGTCTTGACGTAGACAACCACTCCCCAGAGTCCTTGCATTCTGCACCAAGGACTTCTTCTGCTGATTGAACAATTCAACAATTGTTCTGGGTGCGTGTGGTGGAAGACGGGAGAGGAACGGGCTAGAGCTGTGGTGTCATATCAGCCAGCAGCTGTTGCACGAGTGACAAAGTCAAGGGCTAGTGATATGAACATGGGAAAAAGTGGAGGAGCCGGAGGGCAAGAGGCAGTGGCAGCGGCAGCAGCTGAGCCGCTCCAGCAGCCTACATTGTTGCTGTTGTGTTGAAAAAGTGTGAGAAACAGATAATGTTTATCCTCCGACAGGGCGAGGAAGTCCTGACGTATCCACAAAGCAGAGCCCTCTCTCTGTGTGGCTCATTTGCTTCAGCGTTGATGACCACATGAAAGCCAGTTGGGAAGGTTCAGAAGATAGGGTCAAGCATGTGGCCGAGGAGTGAAGGGGCAGGGGGGGCTACACCAAAGGTAAATGAACACCAGACGGGTTGTTCCTGGTGTTAACTGAAGGTTCAGACTGCATTGTTCTCATGATGCACCATCCACAAGACACACACATCTGTCTATCAGTGCACTGTCACTAACATCTGTGATGGATTGAGATGTGGCTTTCAGTTATTAATGGTGCTTTTCCTTTGCTTGTGCTGTCTCCTAAAGGGCTCATTGTGTGAAAAGGGGAACATTGTCTGCCCTTCTGTCCTCACAACTAAGTTCATATTAACCCTGTGCATCAAAGAAAGTACAATAATGTAACAGCAGTGACATGTACAATCAGATATAATTAGCTGTTAGGTAGTTTGAGCTCTTTAGAAGAGAAGCAGAGGTTTGGGGCAATGCAGGTTTCTACATGTCAGATCACTTTAAAATACAATTCTCAAACCCTTCAGGATAAAACACACATTACAGCAGCAACTGTCTTTGAAGGCCTTTACACAATTTACATTCTTTATTAGAGCAGGTGACTATACAGTGTTCCTCTCTAAATGTCAGAGTGGAATAATACAGTTTTATCTTTAGAGTGGATCTTGTTATGGATCTATAAATCAGATGAACTGTTTTGTTTAGTTTTTTTGGCACATCTTCTTTTGTCTTCAGTTTGATCGTGGATGTTGCTAGTGCCCACTATCCTGCTTTGCATGCAATCATACACTGGCTCCTTTTATAAATCAGTCTGTTGTAAATGTGAGAGTCATCATGGTGCACAACACACTCTGGATTTTCGTCAGTCCATTTAGTTGCCTGAAGTTCTTTTTGTTGCTGCCCTTTAAACTATGAAGGAGCTCAAACAGTCAGAGCTGGCAACAGAAGGATCTGAGTCTGTTGAAAAGAAAGAAGCAATTTGTGACTGCACTATAAGCAGAACTGGATAAGATGACCTCAAATCAGTATCATTATATGAATAGTATACTTCATGGACATAAATGAATGGAGGAATCCCTTATCAGGATGTGGAATGAATAAGTTTGTTTTTGTATTTAGTCTGCTTCAGTGCTGCAGGTGGGACTCTGGGAGTTTTTGTTTTGTGCATTAAAACAAAACAAAACTGTTCATTGTTATTTGTTGAATATTTTAATTGACTGACATCAAGCAATAATCCTTCCTTCGACAATTTACTTTCAAATAACATTTATATTACTAGCATATGGGATTTCTGTCTGTCTACACCACACATGTCAAACTCAAGGCCCAGGGGCCAAATGCGGCCCTTTGCAATGTTTTGTGTGGCCCTTCAATGTATTTAGTAGTGAAATTTTTGTCTCGAGGTTTTAATTGAATTTGAACAGGTTTTAGATGGATTTGATTTTTGCTGCAAAGATAAATAAAAACTTAAATCATCCAAAACTTGTTCAAATCTAATTAAAACCCGTTGAAATCTGTCTAAAATCTGTTGAAATCCATCTAAAACTTGTTAGAATCTGACTACAATCTCTTCAAATCCATCTAAACCTGTTCACATCCATCTAAAATCAATAAACTAAGAACAGTTTCCACAAAAGAAGAAAATGAATGAGATTCAAATGAAGATGAAATTTCACATTTAATATTGAATAAAAAGCTTGTCCAGTATCTCCATCTTCGACCCCTGAAAGGATTCTTATTAACTATTGCGGTCCTTCACCACTTTGAGTTTGACACCACTGATCTACATTGTCTCAAATAAGGCTAAAAACTCTAAACTGTAAACTCTAAAAATAAAATAAAATTATTGGCATAGGCAGAGAAAGTGAATTTAAAAAGAAATTGCTCACTGGCTCTCATAAGGCTTTATTTATGTTTGATTTATACAAACTGCATTAATGTTTCATGGTTTTCATCTTTTTTTCTGGCCTTGTTTCTTTTGACAAAACATTTTAAATATCATTGTTTATTTAGAAATGCAAAAAGGCCATGTTTTGCATCAGAGACTGTTGGCTCAGAGTTAATAACTGAGTTTGTTTTTTGTTATGATTTTATTAGTTATTGTGAATGCTCATAAAATATGAATAAATGAACATCTAAAAGCTCTTTAAAAGCTTTTAGAAGATGAGAGTGCTTTGTTTAAGGTAAATATTTGTTGAAATATTATAAAATGAAAAATACAATAAATTATGAACTGTGGAATCTACAATTTAGTTTGAGTATTTCATATTAATTACAGCTATATCAGAAATGGAAAATCATGAAAAATTGAATACAAAAGGATGGCATATTTTACAATTTAATCTTCACTGCCACTGAGGGATATTTAATACCGTCATGGTGCCACCGAATACTTCTGCAGTCCCAAAGATGTCAAAGGACAACAATTAAAACTTTGTTCTTGATGTTTCTGCTTTACCCTGCTTTCTTTTCCCGTTAATGAGATAAGGCTGCACGTCTCAAAGAATTCAGGGAGGACGTGTTTGCATAAAGAATTTCTGAGGGAGTTTGAGAGAAGTCTGCGAGTGGAGCGCTCAATGCCAAAGCTGCATTGTTGTAGCATCAGTCATGGCGCGCAATCAGAGAAATCCCACAGGTGCTTCATGGACATGTCAGGGACGAGGAGCAAGCCCCCTTCATCCAAATACAACACAATAAAAAAAAAAAAATCAAACCAAAAAACAGCCCTCAGAGTCAACATCTGAAGAATTCTTGAATGCTGCTCTGGTTTCCCATGATAACAAGTGATACAAGTTAAATGTCCGCCTTTGAAAGTGTAACGCTTTGTGGGTTTGGACTGGAAGCACTCATAGTATTTTTCATGGACTTACAGCAGCACATCCCGTCAGCCATTCTCCTGCAAAAGTAAAGGGCTGCTTCCAATGGCGTCTGGCGTTTTCTTCGCCGTGGATGAGTGACTTTTTTCCGTGTTGTTTGTGATGTTTGCCGCGCACATCTGCAATTTATTCAAGCGTGGACTGAAAACAGAGAGAAAAAGAGGGGATAATGTGGACGTGACAAATACACAGTAAAAGGAATTGAGCTGTAAACAGGGGAAAATGGTTTCTGAGGTGTTGATCAGCATCAGTTTGGTTTTATTCCCTTGTGACTCTACTGCTACATGTGTTTCAGTTTCCAAATGGTGGAGCAAACCTGTTCCCATTTAAAGACAAATGCTGTTGATTGCCTTTTACACTTTATTGATACTTCATAAATAATCTGCTATATTTCCAGCCTGCATCTCTGTTTTGTCACTACATGAGAGGACAGTTTTTACAAGCCTTTAACATCCACATTTTTTACACCAGACGTGTTTCATTCTCTCTCACTGATCTTCATCTGTTTTTTGTTTTGTTTTTTGTTTTGTTTTTTAATACACATTATAATCACACAGCTCATAAAAAGTGAATGGAAAATGAACACTTTTATGATGCAAAAAATTAGAATCCTACCACATGTGCATTTTAAAGTGTTATATGTGCATTTCATTTGAATTGGTTACTTTAAAATAATTAAGTAAGTGAATTAATTGCACTGAAGAATTCAGATCTGATTCAGAACTGATCGATACCTTGAGTTATGGCTTTAAAAAATCTCATCAAAATTATTGTGATATCAGTTCTGACAGCAGGCAAAAATAAAGAACTAATTAAAATAGTTTAAAGATAAATAATTAAATGGTTGTTACACTATTTTAATGTAAAGCTGATCTAAAAGAAAGAGGAAATGTGTTTAAGCTTTCTGTTTCACTAAAGGCATGAGACATGATGAATGATAATCATGTCACATAATAAGAGTTCACATGAATTAATAGCATTTAAATGTGGGCATTTAATATTGCATAGGAGCAGGTGTTTATTCTGAATATTAAGGGATGTTGGCCTGCTCATGTTTCATTTAAATTTACACATTTCTTCACAAAAAATGCAGGGAAATTAAACAGTCAGAATTATAGGTAAAGTTCATTTAAAACTAAATAATTTGTGACAAAGTGGATAAGAATGTCTGTTCCTACTGATGCTAAACAGTGTGTTTGATTTAAAGGTCAAAGATGTGTATTAGTCACAGAGTTCTTTCACCTGATGAGATGTCATTTCTGAAATCACTCGAGCTGATAAATCCCCTGCTCTCCTCTGCGGTGCTTTCTCCTTCTGTCTCATGTGGGCTTTTGAGTCGGCTGACATTCCCTGGTGATGTAGTTAAGCACCTGTCTGTCTCCTTTTTAAAGGACCTTTAACTGGAAAAGCTAATTGACGCGAGTGACGTCAGACGCACGCACGTTTCACCGGGTTATTTTTTATTTCTGAGCGGTAGGAAATGGTTTCTCCATTTTTCATTTTCATTTTTGAAGATTTACATTAATTTATTATTGCATTATTTTTTTTATGAATTTTGAGACGCTTAAATCCGTAGTTATAGATTTATACCTTTCTTAAAGACGTGGTCATCGACATTTTATAAAAGTTCTGTTACTTCCCGATGTTTATATTTTCACTTTGGTAAAGTGACACGGTTTTTAAACTTTTAAAGCGCATTTATCAGTACTGTTGAGAGTAGACTGAGCGCCGACAGGTAGGCTGAGCTTAAAGTCCGTGCAGGCTCTGGTTCATTGTGTTGTGCTCTAATTGAACGCTTCCGGGACAGAGGACAGCGCGCGGCTCCTGATGCTCTGAGGCTGCTCTGCTGCAGCTGCGCAGCATCAAATACTTCTGTTACAGACTCCTTATTTACGACATGACCCAAAATGATAGAGCAGACTAACCTACGAGCCCGAGGCTATTCAGAATTTATGACCCGACTTTTTGGTTCATCTCCATTTGAATGAAATTAAGCAGAATTCTCTCATGAGGCACGTGTTCATTTTTCGGTTGAGTATAGACTCCTTCTCTCTTCGTGCAGTGCACTTCTTTGAAGATGTTGCTAAACAGACCTGCGATATTCCCGACAGTTTTTATAATTATATAATAATAATCATTATTAGTTGGTGAGTACTGTGTGCGTTATGACGCAGCCATGAGTCCTGCAGCAGTTGAATCTGTAAAGCACCTGCTCATCTCCAACATCTGTTTAAAAATAGTGCTTTTTGGAGCAGGTATCGATACTTGAAGTGTGCTTATTGTGATATTTTACCCACAAACTTATTTTATCCATCAAAAATAGCCCAATAAATAGATGGTCACCTCGACTTTCCAGTTATATTTTACAGTATAAAATATATAAAAAATAATGTGTAAAACATTGAAACTTTTCGTTCATTTTATTTATTTATTTTTAATAAATTTGCACTAAATTTAAAGTGTTCTTTAAGCAATGGTTTGATCACATTTGGGTGTTTTTTAAACATTTGTAATGAACTATCGGATGATACAAACTGAACAATCGCATGAGACATTTAAAGTTATGAACATCTGGTCAAAAGGGCGCACAGCGCGCGCGGCAGCCGCATGTTGTTGCGCGCGGCTGATGAATGTCCGGAGTGACAGAAGGAGGAAGGTATAGAAGAAGTCTGCCCAGTAACAATCGCTGAGGAACTATTGGCTATGCAAATAGACGGCAGCAGGGCGGAGGAAACAACTTACACTGGCAGCAAGAAAAAAACTTTAAAGAGATATTTCCCCGACTTTTCTCCCAAGAAGAGCTACAAAGCCAAGAGTTTGGGATGGAAATGAACAGCACTTTACAGAACTCATGCGCCCGAGTCCCGTCCATTCAGGACGCCTCTTTGAAGTGGCGAAGAATAGCTCTGGATTAACATATTTACACATGCAGATTGTGTCCGGGGGGAAATCATTTGGCTCTCACTTTTTAATGATGTCCTCAATGACCCGCCCGTTTCCACCTGCTTCTTCTTTACCAACTTTATTTCATATTCCTCTCATCTCTCTGTTATCTTTAACAAACTCACAGGCTGCTTCACATTTCCTAGAAAGCTATCTCATAAACCACAAGTAGTGTGTGGCTGTTGTAAGAAAAAAAAAAAAGAAAACTCATATGCCCATGTGTGTCCGCTCTGTGTGAGAGAGAGCGTGCGTGGGAGGGCGGCTGGTTCTGGGGCGTGCACGTGCGCGCCCACGTGCCTGTGGAAGTGAACATGCGACATGTGTGTCTCCAAATAAATGGATACTGATACGCGTGATGCGCAGCCTCAGAAAACAGTTTGTTTAAAAAAATGTGGAGCAGTTAGACAATTTGGTCAGAGTTACCGTGACAAAACACAAGAAAGAACCGTGGCTTGTTGTAGGATATAAAAAATAAAGCCTTGTCTAGCGATGAGATACAGCAGATGGGATTTGGGTTTTGGTTTTGTGCAATCTCTCCAGGACCAAAAGTGTTCAAAGTTGAAAGTGTTTTTCTTAATAAAACACGCGTGAAAGTGGACCTGAGTTTTTTATCGCGCTCTAAAGTGTCTAAATGTATGTGGATGTTGCTCATTGTTAGGTCCGTGCATTGGTAATGAAGCAGTGAAGCGGTGCTGCATGCCAGTGGTGCAGACGGAGCGAGGGGGGGGACCTGTGGTCCATACAGAGCGAGCGAAGCGATTGCGTCAGTGGCGCACGCGGGGCAGGCGGATGAAAGCGGAGGCGCACTGTGGGGAGAGAGGAAAAAGTTCTCAACGCGGCAGAGCACAGAGACACAGAGAGGCAGGACTAGACTCGAACACGGAGCCCCTGCAGTCTTTATGCCTCCGACACTTTCCCTTCCATCCGCGTAACGCCGCCGCTTCCGGACACATAGCCCACCGTCATTTTTGGACAAACAGTGAAAGCGAGCGGCACCATGGAGCTGCTGTGCCTCGAAATGGAGACGAACATACGCGCTCGACCCGACCCGAACCTCCTGTGCGATGACAGAGTGCTGGACAGCTTGTTGACCATAGAAGAGAGGTTCCTACCGCAGAATTCCTATTTCAAAGTCCTCCAGAAAGACATTCAGCCTTTTATGAGGAGGATGGTCGCCACTTGGATGTTGGAGGTATAAACACCGAAGGCTCACCAGTCTCTGTTCTTTAAACTTTGGTTTCTTTGCTGCTTTGCTGAGAGTCTGCGTGCAATTTACTTAAGCACTTAACACTCCCAGCTCTCATCGGCGTGCGATTATTCCTCATTGTCAGCGTCTTTCTGTGTCACATTGTCGAAGTCCACTCACTGTGAGTCAAACAGACAGAAGTCTCAAAGCCTTTCTGTCGCGTGTAGGCAAAACCCAGTGTTAATGCTACGAGCAGTTGTTTATTTTCTGTTATTATTTTAGATAGGCTGAATATTTCCATGCACACGTATGCACTCCACAACGCAACGCAGCCCTGTGCTCTCACATCGCCATGTTGGTTTTACAGGAGCGCTTGCTCTTTTAACAGCTCTTTATAGTGCTATAAACGCAATAACAGCACTTCAGACATACAGCTATGGACAGAGGAGGCTCTCTAGTGTCATGTCCGTGCAGAAATAGTGACAAAAAGCGTTGGATATATTTTACAGATATATTTGAAATGTCGGAAGGGCGAGGGCCTTATCTGACTCTGAGCTTTCCCCCTCGTCGCGAAGCTTCTTCTGTGGAATTATGTTCAAAATACACATCTGCGCTTCGTATTTCTGTCTAATAACTATCTTTGAACGCACTACGGACCTTAAGCTTTATTTTCATATCAAAAACATACGCCAGTGACGTTCTATGTAATTTTAATTAATTTTTGAAATCATAAATACATCAGCTCCGCTGTGACGCACACTCGATCTGGCTTCGCACTCGTCTCGCATTTGGGCATTTTATTCCTAATTATTGCGTTTGCATTTGGGCCAGAACTGTCGGGTTTAATAAAGAAGAGTCTCCTGGACATTATGGTGTGAAAAAAGTCAGACTGGCTAATTTATTTGTATTTTTAAATATTTTCTGAAAATATGACGAATGAAAAAAAGCGTGTTTCCGCGTGCTGCTGTGCTGCTGCTTTGGGGTTGTTTCTTTCTCCGTTTCTTTTTAGCTCGGCGCTTTGTGACTTGAATTGATTTCTTAAAGTGAATGGACCTGTGGAATGCCACTCTATTGACAGTCTGTGACATGAAACTTATTGGATGCTGGAAAAAAAAATCATGTCTGCTGAATTAATGCGCTGTCGCAACTGGTTCCAGGGTTGGGCGCAAAATGTTGGCTGTGCACCAACTATGTGTGTCACTGAATTTATATGCACTCTTTTATGTGAAGAGTCTCCTAATACAAGTGCTTTTTTAACGCTGTACATGTTTGTCTGCGCAGGTTTGTGAGGAGCAGAAGTGCGAGGAGGAAGTTTTTCCCTTGGCCATGAACTACTTAGACAGATTTTTAACCGTGGTACCCACCAAAAAGTGTAACCTGCAGCTGCTGGGAGCCGTGTGTATGTTCCTCGCATCCAAATTAAAAGACACGCGTCCATTAACTGCAGAGAAGCTTTGCATCTACACAGATAACTCCATCAGACCGCAAGAACTGCTGGTAAAGACCCTCTCTTCACTATTCACCACGCGTCACACTCTTTTATGATCATGTCTGCTTCAGAAACATTTTTATAACTTAGCATTGCATTTAAAACCTTCATTTAAATCCACCAACTGGGTCTGATTGACCACGTGGTGCTTGTGTCCACTCTCTTAAGTCCTTTAAGATGCATGAAATGAGGCAGAGTCCTCCACAAGGACTCACTTCTTCTTACTGTACTGCACAAGAGCCTGTGGGCTTTACAGTAACCAGTCCCGTGTGGTGGTCTCCATTGCCATCTAGTGGTAGATATTTGCACAGAGCAATGAGTTCAGCTTGAATAGCAGCCAAAAAAGTTCTGACTCTGTTGCTGTCAGCCAGAGAGGGGGAGACACACACAGAGTTTGACTTCAACACTTTTAACATAAGAATCAATGTGCATGCTTTAAATGTTAGAAAAGACCGCTCTCCATGTGATCCGAGCATAAAGTCACTCCAGCGCATGCTTATCTGTCACAAGGCCTTGTAATATCAGCTGAATTTGTCCAGTTAATTATCAAGATAAGTTTTTCCCCATCACTGTGGTGTCACACAAACATTCCTCAGAAAACAATCCCACCCATGTTGTGAAAGAGACCACAGTATGATCCAGACATGGCTGACGGACGGCTTCTCCCCGCTGAGATCTGGCACTTCTCAACTATCTGGTCCAGATCATGATTATTCTGGAAGTTTCCTGATTGTATGTGGGTGATTCCAACATTTAAGGGTCAGGAAATAGACTCTGCATTTCAGTTTAAAGACAGAGCTGTCAGGCCTTGAACTGCTTCACCAAGGCCTCTTCACTGTCTTTCTGTATAAGGCAGTATTTTGGCTGACACGCAGACACAGGAAACTAAGATCAGCTGCTCGGGGCATGTGATCACTGTTTTTTCTTTTTTTTTTTTTTTTTCATCTTTGGTAACAATTTCTTGTAAAGAGAACCGCAGTGTTACAAAGAAGGTGTGACCAGAGGAAGGCAGTAGCAGAAGGAAGTGGTGCTTGACACTCTGTCAGCACATAGACTATGTTGCAAGGTGTGCCGCTGTACATTTTAAATCCTGCTCATTTGGACAGATGGAGTTTAAACATATTCAAGGCAGACGCAGACCACCGACGACTCTGTTAATACCGTTTATCAAACCTGAGACTCTGGAATGCACTAGATATAAAAGGCAAAGTGTTGGGTCAGTGGCAGCCATATTGAATTGTCCCATGACTTTATGCCCATGCAGCCTCTCTATGAAAGGGAAAAGTGAACAGCATCAGTGGTCCCAGTCACAAGGCTGCAGTCCGGAGCCAAACTACCAAATATTTTCCCAAATTAGTCACCAGCTACCCTCCTCCTGCTCTCCTCTCATCTAGGAAGTGAAAGTAACATCAGATTTAAACAGAGCACCACACCTAAGACCGTCATGTGTCATCACTGCGCCCCACACAGAAACCATCAGCGAAAGTTGGTGAATTTGGTCTCTTGTGAAAGGTTGAAGCCTCTAACAGAAATATGTGGAAAAACATTTGAGAAGGTCTTCAATTTAACAATGTGTCGCTGCCACCTTTTTTTTTTTTCTAAACTTAAAACAATGAAAAGGGTTTCTGCCCAGCACAAACTTACCCCACTCTTCTTCGTCTAAACTGTACCGTCACAAGTTAGCGTGCATTTCATACAGAGCTTTTTAAAGATCTATCAAAAGGTGAGAACGGGTCAGTTTTGACGGTCAGGTCCTCACTTGAGTGTTTAAAAGCCTGTTCTCACTAAGATAGTTATGTAAGCGCACACAGCACACACTCAGCAGAGCCTCTGGTGGGCCTCTTTAGGAAAGTCCCCAGATGCCAGACACATAGACTACATAGAGGGAGACAGTGGAGTGAGGTCACCTGGCTTGCTGCTATTTCTCCGTCCCAGGCTCAGCCAAGCACAGTCTAATACAGTAACAATAATACACTTAAATACTACATACAGTGCAATACAGACTTACGTGGTGCCATCCATTTTGACATAATTGTCACCTCGCACTTCTCTCTCTTGGTAGGAATGGGAACTGGTGGTGTTGGGGAAGTTGAAGTGGAACCTCGCAGCAGTGACTCCCAACGACTTCATTGAGTACATTTTGAGGAGGCTGCCCCTGCCCGAGGATAAGCTGGCACTTATACGCAAACATGTCCAAACGTTTATCGCCCTATGCGCTACAGGTGAGACAACCACTGCTAATGACTTAACATTTTTTATTTTATACAGGCATCATAAAAGAAATGAGAGGTATTAATGGCATCAGGGTGATTGAAGCTCTGTGTTAGACCGTCATTTAGGTGAGGTACATGATACCTGCAGCAGGCAAACAGGCAAGTGTCACGGAAGACATTTCAGCATTTGACACTGCAGCTCGGCCTCGATCATTTGTCTTCTCCCAGGGACAGTCAGCGCTCGTGTTTTGGAGGCAGTTGACTTGGTTTTCAGGGCATCCTATAACACTTCAAAGGAGCTGAAGCTTGTGGTTGAGGGGCATTCCCATGTCGCACACAGGGTCGACTGGAGGAACGAACCCGGGGTGGAGGCGAGCATTGCCTATTGTCTTTCTGCTCTTGAGGTGAATTGTTCCCTCAAGATCAAACATCCAGGCGAGTCGTGGGAGAGACAGTGGGCCTTTAACATGATCTGAAGAGACAGCCAGAATGAGGGGGCGAATGAGGGAGTCGGGAAAAAAGCCGGAGGAGCGTATTGTTTTTGCGTCGCCAATTCTAAGGCACGTCGTGTTTTCATATCTCTTCCCCTGCTGCCTTACTTTCCTCTTTTTCTCTCACCCACTTCACTTCTCACGCCTCCCCGCCCTACAGCTGTGGGACATGATAACTTTCCCATGTCGAGATTCTCTATAGGACAGGTTCCCCCTGTTTCCGTCAAGTCCAACCTCAGCTTGTGAGCTACAAAGAAGTCTAGACTGACTATTGCTTCAGGAGAGTCAGTTAGCCAACACTCTACCAGCGGTGTCTTTTGCTCTATGCCTCAAACTGGAATGCCCACTGCACCTCTTCATGGGAAACTGCTGCTTGTCTTGACATCATTAATGGGCGTGTGTATAGTTAGATGAACACAAAATAGACACAAATATGCAGAATTGTGCAATCTCCATAGAGTCTGCTGTCTTCCCTCATATCTCTTGCTCTTACCACAAATATCTAATTGATGTGTTCAATGACTGTGTGTCAGACTACATGCATTTAATTTAATACATGCTAATGATTTGTTGAAGTTGTCCTCCGTCTTGTCAGTGTGCTTTAGAACACATACGGGACTTAGTAGATAGCTGTGGATTAGCAACAGGCCATTTTTCTGTAGGTTAGTCTCCAGGCAAACACAGACTGAGGGCATGACAGAGAAAGAGTGAGCTTTAGTGAAAGTGAGTCAACAATTTGGTGCATCTGAAGATCTCTGGGAATTCGAAACCCCCGTTTGTGGAAGGTTCCCAGCCGTAAATCTAGTGGTTATCTGGTGAGAATCCTCCTTGAGACGTCCTCTGAGAAGGTACAGACTCTCGCCGTCTCACTGGTGGATTTACATTTGCAAGACAGTTGACAACAGGTCACCTGTGGCCTTCCCATTCCATACAGTGTTTTTCAAGTCCTATCCTCCACTACTCCCACCTCTGCTGTTTCTATACGGAAAAGAAAAACATGCATAAAACCATTTGCAAAGGAACAAGAGGGAGACGAGGACAAGTGGAGAATAAGGCCTCTCATTCCTAATGGCTCCTCTCTTTTGATGAAACAGTTCCGTTCGGGCCACTCGGTGGGATTTTGTCAGGTGGCGCAGGCTGGCTCTGTATTAATTAATAACACTGGCTGGTCCATTCAGGACTATGCAAATGGCTGGGGGGCTCAGCTAGAGGCTGGGAGAATGGAGACAAAAGACTTGGTCCTTACATTTCATATGCAGAGCCATATGAGGGTCAGCGCTGCAGGGCCACTTGATAGGAAACACCAGCGCTTCCCTAAGGCAGGCCGCCAGATAATAGCCCAGAAACAAGCTCATTAAGGGAGATTATGAACCTCCATTCCTCCACACAGACACTCCGCACTCCAAGCTTCCTCTTCCATTCTTATTCAATTGAGCTAAAGTGGAAGAATGGATGGGTGCATGGGGCAGACAGATGCACCCAGACCTGTCTGCAGCCGTTATTGAGCCCCATCTTCTTGCCATATTGCCAGGGATTAAGTTTTAAGACACAGTCCAATAGGCCTTGCTGTAATAGTATGCAAGAAATGTGACAATAGACATAGATGATCAAAGAAGAAAATTCTGGACCGTGGCCAACAGTGCCGTCTAAGAAAGAGTCACTTGTCTTTGATCAAACGCTAAACATTTGCCACATGTAAATAGCAATTTATTAAAGTAACCAAGTGCCCAGTGATTATTTCTGTAAAGTATTTGATCACATTTTCTGGTATGCAGACGGTGTTGTCACTTGGCTGTGTGAACAAACTTGATCATTAACCAAGGAACCTGGAGTCAGGCACATACTAATGATTCACCTATTCACAGAGTTGATACAAAAGTATGTGAGTGAATAAATGTTTAAAAGACAGTTCTTTAAAGTACGAGTCAACAAGTCTTTTGCTTCACACCCAATAGAATTATTGTGCTCATTAGGTGTTTTTTTAGAGTATAGGAAAATCAGAATGGCTTGTTTGTTATGTACTTACTACCAGAATCTAAAACAGTTCATTTGACTTTTTATTTGAATCCTGTAAATGTGGATGCTCCCTCTCCAGAAGGAAGCAGTGTGGAGAATTCCCTTCAGCCCCGAGTGCATGATTCATCCGGATGTGGTCAAAGGAATGGCCTTTGCTGGTGTTTGTTTACATAAAATTTCCTTCATGTTTGATGAGTCAGAACTCCGACAAATTAGATACGTCCTCCGCCAAATTATCATCTCTTCATGCGCTCCTCTGATGTAGAGTCACATCCGGCCGATCATCGCGCCAACAGAAAATCCAAAGGAACTCTCAGTAGAGTAAGCTAGCAAATATGTGGCATGTAAAGTGACTCATTAAGACGTCCTGATTTCTCCCACATTTCACTGTTGTAATCACCTGCAAGCTCTATAAATACCGTGGCCAGTGCCCTCACACAGGAAACACTGAGATTTTTTTCCTCCCTAGGCTTTCATTTATCTCACCAAAAGACAAAAATGGACAGCTACTGAATTCTAAACTAGGCCATGTCACCAAATCAAGTATTGTTCGTTATAAATAATTAGAGCCAAACAAATACCAGACAAAAAACATCTTACTTTGATTGTTGTTTTTCCCCAAAACAATTGAGCCATTCCTCCAATGCAATATGATCAATTATTGGGTCACTTCTTGTTCAGTGTCTGTAACACCAAAGCTTGAAATAAAGCAGTTAGGAGTTTTGAACAAGTGTTTCTTAATCCTGTACAAATGTTACGTTTGTAGAAGTTTTGAAGTCCAACTGGGGGTTGTATTTTTGGCATCGTAGTAAGTAGCTTGCAGAGCTTGGATGTGCTCTCTACAGACCTTGTTTTGACTAGCAGGCTGCTCAGCATCAGTGGAGAAACATAATGTCATGCCAGTACAAATATGATGTTTGTTTTTGACCTTAATCAGTCAACAGGCACGAGGTAGCTGTAATGCAACTCCTTTGATAAACAAGGTCATTAAATGCAACATGTATAGAAAACAAGAAGCTGATTTGTAGCACTGGAAAAAGCAGAGGGCAAGAGGAGTGTTAGGGCTCTTTTTCCTTTCTTTTTTTCAAGTTTCCAGCTTTAATTAATTTACAAGTTTAATGTGCAAACTGTGTAATGCCGCCACCCAGGAGGAGTGTGCCGTGTAGGGCAGCAGACTGAGTGACCAGGGCCTGAGGAGGAAGTTTCAGGGCTAGGAGCTCAGGGGAATGGCAGCGAGGGGGCACAGGCAGGAGAAAGGGCTATTGAGAGGGCTGAGAGGCGCGCGGGCCAGGCCGGCCAGCCGCTGCGCACAGGGAGCTTTCCATCACAGGCGTCCCCACTCAGCTACATACACTGTTTATCCTCAGCATGAATATCAATGAGGGCCTCCTAAAATACAGCCATTCTTCCCCCCACATGCAGCAGCCACCAGGCCGCAGTGTCAGCCCGCATCGGCCGCACGCGCACGTCCTTGTTCTCTCACAGACCTGTCTTGTCTGGAGTGCGAAAAATCAGCTTGCTGCCCACTGCCCACCACTCGGCTCTTCGACAAAACTACGCCTGTGCTCTGTGCGTGTCAGTCTGTGTCTACATCCGTTAAAGCATGCAAACGTTGTGGCATTATTCTTTTCTTCCTGTGTCTTCAAGTGCCTCCTTCTCTGTCACTCTGCTCTCTCAGCACACATACTGTAAATCCATGTATGCCTTTGTCCTCGCACCACTATAGAAACTTGTGCTTTTACTGCAGTGATGTAATGCTCAGGGGCTTTGTGCGCTCCTTCCTTTTGGCTTGAGGTAGTCTTTAATAAATCGCTCTTTGGCAGAGGCCCAGTGGCCAACACAGGGGTGTATAATAAGTTCATTTATTTGTCAACACTGAGCCCACAAGATGAGAAAGCGCCTGGCTGTGCATGTTAAAAAGGCACTGAGGGGCTGCCTTTACAGCTATCCAAGGGCCCACCTCTTTGATTCCAAATAAAAAAGAAGGAAGAAAAATCTCTTCAGAGCCATCACATGCAGTTTGCTTTGCAATTGAATATGGCAATATGTTAATGCGCCGGCTGTTTCTCTGCCACCACTGCCCACTCCTCCAGCCATAGGTGGCCCAGGAACAGAGGCATACTTATGGGGGGAGGCAGGAGGTAAGGGTCACTGGAGGGCGACTCTTTTCTTCTTCCAAAACCTCACAAGAGTCTGGACACAGACTTGAGAATGATGTGCAGCAAAGTCGTCGACCCCCCTCTCCTCTCCTGCCACGCCCACCACCTTTCCCTTCTTTTGGAAATGTGGCCTTGTGACAGTACCGCCCATCCCTCTTCCGTCCCTCGTCCTTCATCATCCTCCCCCTCGCCGACCCACTGTCCCCCCTGTCCAGCCACATTCATTGTCCGTTCTGGTCTCCCTGAATTGGTATGTGCAGAGAAGGGGATGGATGCTGTGTCTGTCAATTGGGTGAAATGAGGTGATGACTCCGGACAATGGAGTCACACTCTTCTGGCTTCCTTCTCACAAGGCCCGCTACTCAATTAATATGCTAAGAGATAGGAGCAGAGCCAATGCAAACCGCTGCTTGTTGTAGCAACAAAGCCTTGGGCATGTGTGCCATTCAGTGGCCCCATCTTAGCAGGCCATGTGTTGTCCAAAAAGAGAGGTAGAAGTTGAGCAAGACATAAAGAGAAAATAGTAGAAAGAAGTGTGTGTGACTCTGTCGCGTCTGCTGCCTGTCTCCCGTGTCTCTCTCCCTGTATGCCAGTTGCCTTGCCTTTTCGGGATTCTGGCCCGTTCACAAGCTGTCTCATTTGCATTATGAATGACAGTGAGGGGAGCTAACAAGGTTATTGGTCTTTGAGACGCACGCCTGTGACCACACGTGGAAAAAGGACCTACAGCAGTGAGCATTGGCAGAGGCACTGAGCCTCTTTATTCCTCCCTTTCCAAGTGCTATGGGGCTTTTTCAGGGAGCACACGATTTACTCAGGAGATGGAAGAAAAGGGGCCGGGCTGGGGAAAGGGGGAATGGGGTGGGTAGTGGGTGAGGGTGGTTGCTTTTCAGCTTCTTTACAAGCCGAGTGAACCCTCATTATCCAGGCCCCTGGTCATTTGTAAGTGCAGTGTTCAGAGCCAGTACAAGAAATATTTTAAGAAGACTGTGAGATTAACACATCAAATGTAACAGTGTTGTGTCTGTACTTTCTCTCATTTATAAGTATTTGTACTGTATATTTGTATAAAAATATTGTTTGTGTGGGGAAGTTTTTAGTCTAATAACCACAATTAAACATTCAAATGAACCATAATATCGTACATTTCAGATTTCACATTTGCTATGCACCCTCCCTCAATGATTGCCACCGGAAGTGTGGGAGCAGCAATCTGCGGCCTCCAGCTCGATTCAGCTGGCCAGTCACAGTGGGGCAACAGTCTGACAGACCTACTGGCAAAAATCACCAAAACAGAAGTGGTAAGTGTCTCTTACACATACAGTGCACCATGAAATTGTCAAGATGTATTTTTAAATTTAAATTGGTACTTATACACATGTTCACCACATTAATTAAATATACATGAATAATTCATATGTTAACAATCACATTTACCAAAATCAATTCCTGTTGAACATAGCAGCCTTGTCTGTTGCTGGCAGCTTTAGAGCATGTAAAATATTTGTGGCTGTATAGCTTTTAGGATGGGTGAATGTTGCAGCTGTGGTTGAGTTCAGTCCAAACAAGACAAGGACTGTCATAAGGCTGGCTTTCATCAAACAACTGCAACATCTAGTTTTCTGTATCACATTGACAGAACAAGTAGATGGACAAGAGAGCCCAGCAACAGAAAGTTCACAGATTTAGATCATATTCCTTCATTTTTATCCAAATAGAAAAGATCCCTCTGCTTTGATCCCGTGCTTCAACATGGGAAGTTAAATCCTGTTGTCTCTAAAACAAGGCGGTGGCAGGGGAAGTGTTGCAGTGGAAGCACTTGTGGGTGCCATACCTTTCTTACATTGTTCTCTGGACTCCCCCTATGGCCTATAACACAGTGCTGCTGGAAACCATGGCTCCCTCTGCTGCAGGCAGCGTGAAGTCTGGTTCAGCAGCTGAGGAAAAACAAATAGCTGGGCCTCACAGCCCAGGGCCTCAGTCTGTTTAGGCTGCAAGATGTTAGACTTAAGCGAATGAAGTCACCATATGTCTCTGTGATCATCTCCTCACATTCCTCCATTCAGACAAGCCATGGCTCGCAGTAAACACAAGGAAGCAAAGTAGTGGACAGTGGACACTCCCACTTCTAATTCAGCATACATGAGAGGTTTTAAAATGAAGGCCTAAGAAGGCAACCAAAAGACAGTCAGATTAGTATTGTGTTCAGTCACTCAAGACACATACATTCTTTCATTTGTGATGTTCATTAAAAAAGCAAAAACATGACTCGAAATATGCCCAAAATTCTGTTACTGTCTGAATTACTAACTTGTGTCAGTGTTTCGTTACTCATTTAGAAGCAAAATATGGTAACTTCTGGGATCTTGCCACCTCATACACTCAAGCAATATGAAGGCAAAGCAACTTATGCCAACTTGTGTGGTTGGCGCTGCCAGCAGCATCATGGCAAGCACCACCTCCTGGCACCCCACTGGCATCTGTGGTATCCACAAGCTGTGGTTTTCCAGTGGAAATGTGATAGGGCCTAAGTCCCCATCGTGGACTTCTGCAGAAAAGTGTGTAGCCTGTAGTTTGGCTTTACACACACCTGTTGTGGCTCTAAGGGGCTCATCTGGGTTCAAGCAGCAAGATACTGTGGCTGTAAAAGAGTGCAAGACTTGCAAGAGCAACTAAGAGACAGAAAAAACTTTTTTGTTTTTTGCAGGCTAAAGGACAAGAAAAGTCACAATTTGTATTGTAACTTGTGGAAATCTGAGTCACTGTGTCAGCCGCAGGGCAAGATTCTCTGAGGTCCTTAAAGTGTGTCATCAGTGTTCGTCTGCATGTCCAGCTCCAACACACAATCTTGTCTTGTGTGGTACAGTCAGCCGTTAAAACACAGTCTGAGGCTTCACACATTTAATTTGCCTGGTTTTGTCTGTCTGAACTATTTCCCCTGCTGCTGGTGTTCCAAAGGCTGCCCTGGGATGAAAAGGTAACGTAGATAGTTTTTCAGTTGGAGACAGGCTGCGTAGGATGCTTCATTATGACTTTTCCTCCAAAAGCCACCTCATTTTCCAGTACTCCCCTCTGTATTGTAGTACCTAACCCCTTTCTTAAAACAGTATTGGTGTTTCCAGTAGTCACACATTGAAGTCATTAACGTTTTGCAAATAAAGCCCATGGGGCTTGGCATGGGATCCGAATGGCCGCACTAAAGAGCCGTGCTGCAGAGTCTGTGGAAGAATGTCTTTTAAGAAGCACAGGCAAGCATTCTTGTGGCAAGACACAGGCAGTTCCTTTACATGTTCTGCGCTTTACTTAATTTTCTCACAGGAATTGAGTTTTTATGACCAATGGGGCACATGTTAGTGGGAAGAGTGTGTGTGTGAGGGTGCACACGCCCCTGTTAGTGGCCAACCTCTGGAGGAGATTAAGAGAAAGCCTTGGTTGCTTTTCATTGACATCAGAGCTATGGCTGAGGAAATGTGCTCCCAGAAGCAGCCAGTCCACATGGGTTCAATCTACACAACATCAAATTATTCTTCAGAACACAGGAGAGTTGTCAAGGAAGAAATTAATTTATCCAGACCGCAGATCTAAGATGAAGCTTCAGTCGGCATTTTGTTACCATTTTGCACAATAAACATCACAGGCATATCTCCACTTAAATTGTGGCTTTAGAAGTAGTTGGTCTTCAGTAGATTTTGTATTACCCTTGCCTCCTGCATGTTACATTGATTGAACTTTGACCTAGTGACCTTTTGTTGCTCCACTGTGCATGGCTCCTGGAGAACGGACTGAGTGTAATCCTCGTTATATCGAGGCCGAGCGGCACCAGAAGCTATAACACAGGCTCAAACTGTGGCCCATCATGTTTAAATTAGCTGTAAATTTCTGAAGAATGTTTCTGTGCTCTCAAAGAACTACACTTTCAGCCATCCCCTCAGCCATGGGGCACCCTCAGCCAAGTTTCCCACACATGTCTGCTTTTTGAAGGCTGGGGTTACGCATATGTGTGCATGTGTGTTATTTAGTCCTCCACCACCAGAGAGCAGTAAGCTTTTATCTGACTTGAAACAGCTGCTCTTATTGCAGTTGGTGTCCTGTTTTCCTGCTGCTATCCCTTTGACTGGTTGTCTCCACCTTTACTTGCCTCTCTCATGCTGGACTAGCACTGTCCCCTCTGTCAACCCTCCGTCATGGGAGGATATGAGGGCTCTAGGCCTCTGAGAGACTCCCGTCCCAGGTGGATTCTCAGATTGCAGCGGTGGCCTTTGATGGTGAAAGGCGAGCCATTCAGATCTCTGATGGTTCCCCCACAGGCAGGCAGGCACACATACTGGCTCTCGTTAAAAAAGCACCAACTTTGTGTTCCCACAGGAGGTGGATGTAATTAACATAGCTTTAGTACTACCTGTGTTTTAGGCCGCTGTTGTCAAGGCTACTTCTGTTTGGGTTTTGTGTGTGTTTCAGAATGGTGTAGGTGGGATAGGTGGGTGGTGGGATAAGGGAGGAATGTGTATGTGTGTGTGTACATGCCCGCTGGTGCTTTAAGGGGTGTTCAGTGTTCTACCCTGGTGGGCTGATGTAATGTTTGAGTCTGCTCCGTGTCTATTGCCCTGGCAGTCAGTGGTCATTTAAAACCCTGGCCTGGACTGCCCAGGGGCCCTGGTTGCTGTGCTAAGGGACACTATCACGCATGCACAGATTCACTTGGTATCTTGTATTTTCACATTAGACATGTTTTCTGGAAATAACAAGAATTAGCCATATGCTCTAATAAATGATATTTTTATGATTTAACTAAATTTAAAGAAATAAATAAATAGGAAAAACTTCTAAACTATCCTGGTAATGTAGACGTCATATAATTTCTTTGTGTTTCACAATATTTTGGGAGAAAATGATTGTGTATTCTCCATGTTTTTTGCTTTGTAGGATGTTCTGAAAGCGTGCCAGGAGCAGATAGAGCGCTTGTTGATGAACAGTCTTCGCGAAGGTCGGCAGCAGCAACAGCAGCAGCAGCAACAGACACAGAGAGGCTCCAGTGGCAAAGGCTTGGAGGAGCTGGACCAGTCGTCCACACCAACAGATGTCCGCGATGTCAACTTATGAACCACCAGAGGGCGTCTTTGCACAGGATTTACAAAAAAAAAAAAGCATCACAAAAAAACTCAATTTTCTTAAAAGCAGAAAAAAAAGATCAAAAGAACAAAAAATGTAAAAACACATGCTTTTTAAGAAAAAGAACAATGCTTGATAGTTTTTTTGGGGGTTTTTTGTAGAGTTTCTGTTCTTCAATTGAAAAGCCCTGCCCTTGAAATAGGTTTTCCTTGACATTCTAGTCTATAAGCAACAGATTTGATACAAGATGAAGCTCTTTTGGTGCCTTGGATATACTAAAGGGAAGCCAATCATTTGCATTCTACCTATGATTGTATAGTATGATCATTAAGTTATATAATAACCATAGCTTGATATTATGTTGTGGAAACCATTCTGAATATTATTATTGGTCACATTTGAACTAGTAGTCTAGATCAATAAGCTCCTTTTGTCAGGCTGCTTGTGTGTGCTGTGTGTGTGTGTGTGTGTGTGTGTGTGTGTGTGTGTGTGTGTGTGTGTGTGTGTGTGTGTGTGTGTGTGTGTGTGTGTGTGTGTGTGTGTGTGCGTGCGTGCGTGCGTGCGTGCGTGCGTGCGTGTGTGAGAGAGAGAGAGAAAGAATGGTCTATGTAAATGCTACATGTGATCATTTACAGCAGTGTGTATTCTGGGCCGCGAGGCACTTCAGCCACGTTCAAGTCAAGTCATGGGCTTGCAGTTTAATGTTAATCACACAGAGCAGGCTACGAGTACACGTACCATGTCCAAAAATATAAAAGGGCATCTATGCTATATCACTGCCTTTACGCTTTAACAAGGTGTCATGATTCATTGTCTCAATGCAGTGGAATTACAGTGACAGACACAGTTAAGGATTTAACAACGTGTGAAGAGACCCTTGTCGTTAGATCATTTTTCATGAGGTATTTCACCTCTGACACAGAGATCCTCTGAGGTATGTGTTCATATCTGCTATTTATTTCATGAAATACTACCAGATATGTTTTCACATTGTTACAATTTGGTGTTTCCTCATTTGTGAACTGCCGGTTAACATGTTCTCATGTGAATGTAGAATCCAATGTCAGACAAGAACTTTTTAAGTATGGAGAACATTGGCCCCATCTGCATTAGCAGCAAGGCTTTGGATTGGAAAGAATTAAAGACAGGCAGGGTTTGCAACTAAGAGATGACTTGTGAACTGTGGAGAGCACCTCAGTGCATGGCACAGGATGGTAGGACAGAGAGGATCTCAGAGGTGCAGGAGCATGCTGCTGTGAAGGAGACAGTGACGATCTACAGCCTGGAGCTGGAAATGATAAACAAAAGCTGCCCAAAAGCCTCACAATGTAACTTTGATGTAAGAAAATGTGGATGGAGCATTTCTTGTAATGGATGTCTACAATGACACAGCTGTCCAAAAAACTGTCCAAACACATGGATACTAAATGAGGAACCAAGACTGTACACTGCCTGATCATGTGAGGATGAACTTTCTTGGGGGGTTTAGAGGAAAACAGGATGAGAAAATACTGTCAATGCATCTGGAGTCCTAAATAGGGTTGTGATCAGCTCCCCTATATGATTTCAATGGCAAAGCACTTTGAGAACATGCTCCCCAGGAGATAAGTAAAATGAAATATGTGTGGTGATTGGAGATGAATGGATGAGTCCTTTTTCCTTGTTAGCCTTTTCTTTGGTTTACTTTGTAGGGCTGGTTTCCCAAACATCAGACATACCCTTCTCAAGCAAGTGTTGAATTATAAAGGCTTTCCACATTCCAACAAAAACATTCCTGTTGAAACAAAATGATGTTGGGGAGTCTGACTGAAAAATTAGTCCTAAATATTGATATGAATTAGAAAATCTTCCCGCCAGCTCTGTTTTATTTTATAATCAAGAAATTGTTTTACTTGAATTTTTTTAGTTTTTATTTATCTGCATAAAAACCACAGTCACACAGCTATAAAAAGAGGTGGTCTTACATCCTATGTTTGCACATGTTCTTCAGAGGGTGATTAGGTATGCTTTTTTTTTAAAAACAACTCAAGTAATGTGTGTTAAAGTTGTTGGTCAGTGTATAGTGCAGGCTTGTAATTAGCTCATTTTCAAATTTATTGCCTGTCAGCCAACGTATCTTCCCCAAGAGCTTTGCTGCTTCAAGTCAGTCGCAAGGGGTTTAGCGGAAACAGCACAAAGTAAGGACAGTTGACTTCTTTGTTTTTATTTTATTTGTTTTATGAGACACCTGACTCTGCCACAGAAAGGTGTCTCAACTGATGCTTGAGTTTTTCATAATGGTATGTGTCTTTGAGTGCATTTTTGTCAGACTAGAAACAATGTGAGGATCTAGTTTATAGATATGTTTTGGTAAAACTGGGCAATTATGACACCTGCCAAAACGTCCCTGTCTGAATATTTGATTGGAGCCTTCATTTTGCCTGTGTTTGCCTGATGTAAGCTCTCTCCCAAACGTAAAGGTGATGATTTTCTTTCCTGCATTTCATTGTGGCATATGTTATCTATTGAGAACACCATGTTTAGATATTTTTATGGGGGGTGACCAGGCCCACAAAAGGGTTTTCTAAGATTTATAGATACTGTATTCCAAAGTGAAGCGAGGACGGAGAAGGAGGTGTAAAGACATCAAGAAAAAGTGTCAATATTTTTATTGAGTTGAGTTTTGTTGTCTTTTTTTGCGCTGCTAAAAGCTATGAATTTGTTTCATTTATACAAAAAAATAACATTACCTAGTTGTGATGTGTCACTTGAGTGTGCTGCTATTTTATAAACATTTGTATTATAATATAATTATTTTACTGCTTAAGACATACATTCAGAAAAACGAAGTAGATGGTGATAGAAGAACATGAAATGAGTATTCGACTGGAAATGTTCTTTGTACAGTTTGACAGTTTGCTTAGATAGCATGTCTTCTTTTCCTTTTTTACATCTACTTTGATCTACTTCTTTAGTCACATTCTGCAACAGTGGTATTCCCTATACCTCAGGATTACTGGACAAATTTCACACATTCATCACCTATACCTCTGCAGTTGGGAGGCCTGGACTGGTGATTCCCTCTGTTTGAGAATGGAAACAACTTGCACATTGAGAGGGAATCAAAAATATGCAAGGCTTCCTCTTGGGCTTTTGGAGGAGGAGGAGTCATCATCACATTGTCATCTGTTTTTGGGTTATTTCTAATGGAAATAGTTCAGGCATGTCCACTTGTGTTTTTGTTTTTTTGTTTTTTTTTTCGGTGCTACATCTGATTGTTATGTGCAGGGGTGGTTATTGCCTTACACAAGCACAAATATAATGAATGTCACAAAATTCTGATTCCAGAAGTGTTAAGGATGAGAATTTTTATACAAATTTGTGAAGAATTGTATCAACCACAAAAATTGGTTAAGCTAAACCTGTCATATTCAAGGTAAATTATGTGGATATCTGAAAATTTGGATTTCCTTTTGAGTGCCCCCCTCCACTATGACTCATGTTCTGTACCTCAAATGTCTGTTGCACAACCTCTGTTCAATAAATTTCTGCTTTAAAGGGTGTGACACCACATCAACTCACTGGTGTTTCACGTGAAGTGTTATTGTAAAAGAAAAAAAGAAAAGTGAGCGGTGAGCGGTGAGCGGTGAGCGGTGAGCGGTGAGCGATTCTTTGTTTAGAGGTTTGCATAAAACTGTCCATTCTGTGGTGAGGACAGACAAATCAAAACAAATAAATTAGTTATATATAGGCTTTACTAAACTGAAAAAAAATCTAAGTAGGCTGACAGTGAATTGATGTTATACAAATTCCTTATTTCTAATTATCTGCATAGGTGCTATCTATAGGCTATTATTAGGATAAGATAAGATAAGATAAGATCAATTGTATTAATCCACAAAGACATTTCTTTGTTACAAATTAGAAAAATAGATAAAAGAAATAAAACAGTGATTATCAAACTATTCACATCAAATACCACCCAAAACAAAATTGTCTTTCCAAGTACCACCTTTATCTATCTACCTATATGAATGTTATGTAATGAGTTTTGTTTGCTGTGCTACTTCTTTGGAATTACATTTTGAATCCCACTGCTTTTTAACAGTCCAAACA
This sequence comes from Rhyacichthys aspro, assembly GCA_036850595.1. Lineage (NCBI taxonomy): Eukaryota > Metazoa > Chordata > Actinopteri > Gobiiformes > Rhyacichthyidae > Rhyacichthys > Rhyacichthys aspro. The sequence continues at coordinate 11,073,869 of CM072153.1, forward strand.
TTTAGTGGAATGGTAAAGTGTATTATAGAAAGGCTGTGGCAGAAATCAATAGTCCTTCATTTTGTAGTCATCAGAGATTCTCAAGTACCACCACAGAGAGCTACCAGTGGTACCTATACCACAGTTTAATAACTACTGAAATAAAATAAGAATGAATACAATAATATAAAAGCAAAAACATTTAAAGTGTGACAAAGTCACATAGAGTTACATAGCCTATTTATATGTAGAAAATATATACATCGAACATTACAAAATATGAGAGGTGCATGCAACAGGAGATATTAAAGACTGGCATTTTGAGGTCACAAGTTAATTGTAGATTTATGTTTTACTGCTCCCTTATCACATTCAGTCCTGTGCAAAACAGTGGATTTAGATTATTTGACGTTTGATGACGCCAACATTCACTCAGCCAATCAGAAGACAGTATGCTAATGCGTGCCTTTCCAGTTGAGTAGTTCATTCTCATGTTTGGCTACTTTCTTTATATTTTATCCCCAAGTGTTCACCTGGTGGATCCCTACAGTACACCTGTGTGAGACGTCTCCTGTAGTCCCGACTGGTGGCCCAATCCAAATATCGGCCCAAATCGCGAGACCTTACACTCTGTTCCCGAGACTGGAGTCGGTGCGTGATCTATTAATGAGCTTCATAGTGGCGCCCGTTGGTAAAGCTAGTCCTCTCGTCCGCCAGTTGAAGAGAATGACTTCTCTAACCTGTGGACTGACTTTTGTCCGACAGTAAGTGTAGTTACATAATAGTGTGACATGAGTGTGTGTTTAACCACCTCTTGTGTGGAAGAAACCAGTGAAACAGTGTTAGGTTTAGCATTATAAAACTAGTAAGTAGCGTTAGCTTGTTCACGGTGCTAGAAGATGCCTCAAAGATAGACTGCTTTAAGGTCAATTTTAGTTCCATGTTACAAGTAGTGTTTGCATGCTTATTTTAAACTTTCACGAAGATTAATCTACACTTCTTGCTTTTTTACATGTGCTTTATTATAATTTGATATACATTACACAGTGCATTATGAGTTTACATGGGCGTCATAAGAATTAAGACTACAATCAGTCAAAATATGAGTCCACAGTGTCCCAGCCTCAGCTTTGCACCCTTCACGTCCCTGTTTTTATTGACTCAGTATGACCACAAGAGGGCAGTCTTACTGTATGTTTGAAAAATATTCAATGTGTAGGACCCAGCGAAAACGATGCTTGATAAAGGTGAAAATGCTAATCAATATTACATTACATACATAAAGAAATAATTTGCATTATCAAAGATCCACAAAATCTATAGAAAACACTAATAAAGTTGTTTCATTTTTGCAGTGGAGAAACCAAGTTTAACAAAGAGGGTCTGTTACAAGGTAGAGAACGGTTTTAAAATACTTACTTAAGCATACCTCTGAATAAGAGTTATACTTATTTTGTCTCTGTCCAGGTCAGGCTATAGACTCATCACTGTCTGACATAGGACTGCAACAGGCTGAAGCTGCAGGTCTCTACCTTAAAGATGTCAAATTTAACAATGTTTATGTGAGCGTTATGTTACGAGCTCAGCAGGTATTAAGCCTCTTCATCAGTCCATCAGGAACAAATGTAAATTTCAAAGTAAATGTTGTCTGGATTTCATTTTTTATTTTTCAGACAGCTGAAGTAATAATGAAACACAACCAAAGTTGTTCAGGTTTACAAATGATAAGTGATCCCTTACTAAAAGAAAAGGTATGTCAAAATATTGCAGTTACACAATACTGAAATATAAGTAGCTTACCACACCATTGATGAATTGACCAACTTTTCAGAGTTTTGGGATAGCAGAAGGACGAAAGATGAATGACCTGAAAGAAATGGCTAAAGCAGCAGGTCAGTCATTTCTAAGCTTCACGCCACCAGAAGGTGAAACTCAAGAGCAGGTTAGTCCACCTTGTTGATTGCATAGTCAAATTGCAAGTGATATTTGTTTTGCCAAATGCATCTACACCATTTTGTCAGGACGTTTTTTTTTTCATCTAGACCTTGATTATGTTGTCAACAACCTTAATCTAATTATCTTTGCATTGTTATGGTTACACCGACGTTGGCAGAATGTCATTTTTGGCATTTCAGAGGCACTAAATGCTTAACACACACTTTTATTTTGGTTACCACTTTCAGATAAATTGTCAGTGCCTGGCAGTGAAAATGTCCTTAATTTGGGACTTGTAAAAGTAGCTTCTGTTTCAACAAGGCATTTATAAGACCTAGCTTTTCTTTAATGTAACATAGTTACAAGCACTAGGCTGAAGCACTTATCTGCTAATTTACCAACTAACCCAGGGTCTTTATGGACTCACATGTATTCTTCATGTATCATAGAGTTCTGGAGTGAACTGGGAACAAAGTGCATGGGCAGACATCTGCAGCTTCACTGTCACAGATTAAAAAGTCACCACAAAGGCTGTGAGTGACATTTTTTTGCGTGTGGGGGCGTAAGAAGAAAGGCTATTCTGTTTAAAAGAGGCATCATCATTGTCTTCATCCATTAGTGCTTGGCTTTGAAGTTAACTTGAACCTATCCTAGTACGTGACCAGCCATCATCTCTGTGATGATGATTCCTGCAGACAAAGATAGGCTTGACGTAAGCAACAGGCACCCCAATCAGCTCAGAGCCTAACCAGTTTCACATTGTTGCATCAGGATCAGACTGAAGTTAGAGTAGTTTTTGATTGACTATGCTGTGTTATAGTTTGAACTAGGTCTAGGTCAATATTAAATTTTAGATTAGATTATGAAAAAAAAGTGTGTATAAATGCATGTTCAGCTTTTTGATAAGTTAATGCCTTACTGGCATCACATTTAATATGCATTGCCAGATGAGATACTGTTTTATTATTTTGCCTTTGTTTAGGTCAAAGAACGTTTCAAAACATTTTGGGAGAAAATGCTCCAGGAAGTTGGGAAAGAGCAGTGGGATAAACAGAGGGCGAATGACTCCTTGTCCTACAAACCACAAATATCTCCTGTGGAGGGAAAGGCGGACGACGGTGTTCAGGACGTCCCGGTCCACGTGCTGGTCGTCACTCATGGTGCCTACATGTGTGTGGCTGTGAAGTACTTTGTGGAGGAGTTAAATTGTTCAATACCTCAGGATTCAAACAAAGCACACATGTTGTCTTTGAGTCCTAACACAGGTCTGTGTAGATTTGTGCTAACTCTAGAGAAAGAGAAAGACAGGTTCAGTCTGTCACAGATCTGCTGTGTCTTCATTCACAGAGCCGATCATCTGAAAATGTGAAAAGGATGTCGGAAAAAGCAGCTTTGCGTCACACACTGAAAATAGGTTAATGCCTTTGATGCCCATTTGTTTTATTTATACATTTTGTCTAAACTGGCATTTCTTATGGTGAGTTACTTTTTCACCATAGCTTCATAGCTTGAATACAAAAATACATGGACACAAAGAAAATCAAATAATCTTTCTAGTCTTGTAAGCACTGTGGAGTACTATTTTCCAACCTCACTTAAATGGCACATAAAACATATATATTCGCATGTCCTTTCGGGGCTTAGGTAGAGCTGTAGACTCATCTTCTTTTACTGTCTGGTTGTTCATTACTGTAAATGTGGGCAGCATTGTGCACTAATGAGTCTCTGAGTTTCTATATTTATCCTGTGGCAGTTCAGATTTGCGTAGGCATACAAGCCAAAACTGTTCAGAGTTGACCTTTTGAAAATAAGTGACATATTCATTGTTGTGAATTAACTCTTAGGTCAACAATAAAAACTGCGTGTCAAGACGTCATGGGCTTTAGTGTATCACTTCCACTGCACCAGTCATGACAAAGCAAAACGGACGTTTAAATTTATCTGGCCTGATCATTTTGTGAACTGTGTTTAATGCTCTGTGGTGGTTATGTTCTTGGTACTGACCTCATATTATCCAAGCCTTTATCATCGAACGAATGAAAGTAATAGCACTGTTCTAAAGAATACTTGTGAAGTAGATAAAATGATGACTTAGCTTCATTTCAACCAGAAACCGTATGTATAAATTAAATTGAATAAAAACTTCACTCAGCTAATCTTACTTTTGGGACATTAAAAAACACTGTTTAAGTATTCACTTAAATCATATTTCGAAGTCAAGATTATGAAACATATTAGAAAATAATATTTAGAGCCTACTCTGCCACTGTGTATGTAATCAGTGGGTTGATAATCCCCTAAAACATTTTTGTCTCAAGTCAAAAACGTATTTTAATCAATATTGTTCTTTATGTACTGCTCTCAGTCCAGGCGCTCTGCAAACAAAAGTAGATTTCAAGTTTATTTGTTTACATAACATAAAAGACAACTCAAAGATATAAATAATATAACAGTAGAGCACATAAAGTAACTCAGTACATCTTAATAAATAAATACAATTTCACTGCTGTGACTATTGGTGTCCAGCACCTAACATGAATGTGGATTACAAATGGAAAAGGTAGGTGATTTATTTCAGTAACAATATACTATACAGTGCAATTATTTTATTAATCATACTTCTCTCACAAAACATTACATTAGCAACAGATATTTCCATAAATATGCAAAATAACTCAATACATATACAAAACAAACATTGCCAGCTCTGGCAATGCCATCAGGCTTAAAATTTAACTGATAAAAAAAGGTGAAAGGACAGAAGGTCCTGGGCCAAATTCATCACACGGTTATGTTATCTGCCATCTGTTTTGTTCAAACAAAAGATCTATTGAAGGCACTGTGATGTAACAGTGACAGGGCAGAAAACATATTCTTATAAATAATAGGTATGCTTTCATTTACCTTATTCACACTAACAATGAAAAGCCAGTGCATTATCAGTTGATTGTAGGTGTCTGATTGCACCCTTTCTCTGGGACTGCTGTCACTATTAACACAAGACATCTTCAGGCAGCCTATAGAACCATTTCACATTATTCCTAAACATTCCTAAAAGCTAATGTAGCATCCTAGGCTTGGTCTCCAATGTTGGACTTGACAGGACTTCCAGGTCCATTGGTTTGTAAGACTTTGAGAGGGTCATCACACGAGGTGATGGTTTCTTTGGACACAGCACCTGCCTGGTCCCTTTTAGGTTGATTTGTTTCCTTATGATTCTTTGCAGGATGAGAAGGGTGTGTTTCTGATCTTAATGGATCAGACGGGTTAACCTCCTCACTTCTTTTCTGTCTCTTAACCAACAAGCTCAGATGCCTGTGCGGTTGAACTGATCCCCACATAGCGGCATTTAACTCTACCCCTTGTAACTTCAAAAGCCGAGCTGCTCTTGTGGAGTAAAAGACATCATGGTTGTTGGGCCAGTCTAGCCACATTCGCTGGAAAAGACAGTCTTCTGTGTCCCTATGTCTCTGTAAGGTGGAATAAAGCCAGCACCAGGTGGTTATATTCAAATCCTGACTACATATCATTTACAAATTCAAACCAGGTAAAATGAAATACTCACTGAGTTATACAGCTCTCCCTTAGGGTCCATGCACAGAAACCTTTTTCTTTGCAAATCAAATATTGACACAAAGTTGCTGGAATGTGTTTTTACTGGCCAAATAACTGCAAAATAAATGGAAACTATGTAAAAGATTTAAAATACAGGAGCCATACACATTCAACTAAAGTGGACTAAATGTTGGAAAAGAAATCTATATGAAGTGACCTCTAGATATTAAATATAATATGCAGAGGTCATTTCATACAGATGTTTTTACAGATACAATACGTCTATTTACATACAAAAGATGTTGGCATCATTTTATAGCATAGCAATTTTCAAACATGTCCAACATATGCATGTACTTTTTATATTCTAATAATTCAAAACTAGTATTAAATTGTAGTATTTATTGTCGTATTTCTCCAAACATTACAAAAACGGTCAGAAATTTAACACCTTAAAAAATAAAGCTCTATATTTAGTTGTTAATGATAGACTTTAGACTTACCAAAAAAGTCTGGCTGCCCAGTACTTCTTTTCATGGATGCCCTCAGCTGTAAATGTCTTCTAGCAGCGGCGGTTTGTGCCTGTGCAGTGTTAGTGAGGCTGCTGTGTGGATCCAGGTTGTGCGGCCTTGGTTTACAGTCCACCAGTACAGACACTTGTACAGCAATCAGGACGAAGGACAACAAACCCAGTGGCATGATCAGTAGGAACACTGTGCTCTCTGTGCGTTCACAGCACTAATACTCAGGTTGCTGTGTGTCTTGCTACTGGAGGAGGAGAAAGTCCAACAGCTCTATTTAAATAGAGGGTCAATAAACCAGCTAACTCATTTACCAAATTGTCGTTGAGGATTCCTACACATGTCTGTTGTAATGCTTAAATGAATGAGCACATTCATTTGAGCATTACACCAGACATTTGTCAATCCTGGTAGCCTCATACACCAATTTTTTTTTGTGGCAGTTTAGAAAGAAGATAAATATCTGAGCAAACACAGGCTTGTTTAGTTTGTTTTAAAATTCTATTGTTTTTAAATTCTGCGTGATAGAAACTATTTCAACACACCAATCACAAATTACGGGAAACATTGTGTAGTTTATAAACAAAGTCATGGCAGCAGTGGCAAAAAAAATGTCAGTTAGTTTTAATACCAAAGGCATTATGTCAACCATGTCTTGAGTAACACACATGCTTTGACTCATATCCTGCTCATATTTAACTGTACACATTTACGCAACCTTTCATTTCCTTTCTAGAGAGGCTGTTAGAAAACCATTCAACTTTATCATTTAATTAATGATTTGCTAAATAAATCTGGCAGAAGTTAAGAATAAATATGCTAATGACCAAGATTACTTATTGCTCAAATGGGCCGTGGACTTGTCTCAAAAGGAAGCCACTTAAAATGTGCAATTGGCACCGATTAAAAACTGTAAAAAAATGTATATATTTTAAGTTATAAGAGATTTTGAAAATTATTGTGCCAATTGTGAGTAATCTAAGCTGCTGTTTTAATGTTTACAGTGAACAATCAAAACGACTCCTGTAATAAATATAAGCCTTTAGCTGCCCTTTCCTAATGTGCGTTGACAGAAGAGGGCGCCAAATATTGACCAATGGATAGTCTTACACAGAAACATTACAGTTGGACTGGATGACCAATTTAAAAAATGAACAGTGACAAAATGTTTGATAAAGTGTGTTTTGATTTTTGTTTAATATATATATTGTGTGGTGGCCAAAATTATTAGAACACCTGACAGATCTGAAATGATTGACCCTTTTTGCCTCCAAAACATGATTCCATTTCATAAAGTTCCTGAAACATGCAGATGGTTGCTCTGAGCAAGTGAAGTGAGTCCTACTGTTTTTTTCCACAGTTAAGTTTAATATTTGTGATGTCCAACTTTTGCAGCAGTTACAGCTGCACATCTCTCTGGCATAATGTCAGTATATTTCCTTCACTTATTTTATCCCCTGGCTTCCTCTGTGAAGGAACATGATGTGTGACATTGACAGTGAAATAGCCCTAGCTTGTGTTTTGTAAAGAAAATGATGTGAATCTCCTTATGATGACTATTTTATATTTTTTTATAGAGCATAATGATGACTTCTTCGATATTTCATTTGATTAATGGGTATTTTAATGGCCAATTTAACAAAATCTGAAACCTCTTATAACCTCTCATATGCATGTGTTCTAATAATTTTGGCCACTGTATGCAATGTAATCTCAAATATTTCATATTTAGCTTCAGGGCTCTCATTCTCCTTTAATCTCGTAGCCTGCTGGTTACCTGCCTGCCTTGTTTATGTAAACTGCATGAGATCCTCTGTATTTTTTTAAATCTGTTTGATTCAAAATTTTTACAGTGTACACTCCCAAATTTACTTTCCTTGATATGAGCGGTTTTTAGACTAACTTTAGTTATTTCATCACTCTCCTTAGTTGGTGCAGGACAATAATTTATCCACAGAATGCATTTCCCCATCCATCATCCTAGTGTGTGTGGAGGAGTAAACTTTTGGATGGAACTTTGGATTTGAAGGATTTAATCCACACTATATTTTTACAAAAAGTCTTTTATTATCATCTCAGGAATACAGTTGACTGCTGTGCACAGCACATACGTACAAAAATAAAAGGAAAACCATTTGTAATATAGTATTTTACTTACTCATCATCATATTTTTTCAGAAACAAATGATTGGAGAAGTCTGTTGTTTCAAACTAATTTACAATCATTTCAATAATCAGAACTAAGGCAGAAGGTGAGGTATATGTTAAAAAGAGGAGGGGGACTCAAAGGAAAGACTCTCCCCTCAGTGCAGGAATAGAAAACTGAAAGAAACATAAAGGCTGCCGGAGCACAGGGGCACATACACATACATACAATTCTGATCCTAGATCCCCCCCAAGACCACATATTCCCTGTGAACCAACACTTTCCAAAACCAACTGGGCAGGTATGAAGAATACAGAGTCCACATTGGATTTTCAGTTGAAGGAATAAAGGATTGTGTGTGCATTATAGAGACAGAGGCAAGGTTTCACATGAAAAGGACAATATACTATTTATCTCAGTTACTGTGACATCATACAACCTTTTCTGTCTTAAAACACACTTGCAAAAGTATAATGTTATCATGAGTGTCATTTCAGACTTATACTTCTCACATTTATCAATTTGACACAAAAAGCTGTGGTGTGTCAACCACAATAGTCATATTGGGTATCACAGATTGAGAAGCCATTGTAACTACATCTGCTCATGCTGCTGACAGTGTCCGGCTAAACGTAACAGAAGTGACATATTTATCATAATATTGCCATCAGAAACAAACACGTTTAAGCTCTGCTTGTTTAGATAAAATTTTAGCAAAGAAAACCAAAATAATGTGCACCTTTTAGGCTATTTCAAAAAGGTAATCAAATAAATCCTCCTGCAACAACCTCGCTAGTGAGATCATTCTTAGATCAGTAGTGGTACCAAAATAGACTCAAGGCAAAATCTTCAAAAACAGTGAAAGATTGAACATGCCATTAAAAGAGTAAGTTGCTTTCTTGGATCACAGTATTCAGTCTACCAGCTTTATGTGGAAGCATTTGATTCTTTTACGTGGTCGTTTGCTACTTGCTACATGATTACAGTCTATTAAAACCATAGTAGCCCGTGTGTTTCATCGCTCGTGCCTTTATCCTTTCCACTAAGGAGAGTAGCTACAGTACAGTGCATCAGCTTGCACAGTCAGACAATGATCTCCATCTCCACTGTCGCTTTGGAAGAAACCGAACATGACAGGAGTGCACGAACACACACTGAACACATGCATGCTCATTCTCAACATATACTGCACAACTGCCTCTGCTACTAGACGTAAGCTGGAGCTTAAAGGGCACAGAAACCATTGCTCACAGACATTTTGTCAGTGTGTTACAGCAATTTTCAAACAGGCATGAGGTAAAATAATAGTGTATTTGTAAGAGCTTTGCTACTACTACATTTAATCATGCTGAACTCACTGGTAGTTTGCTGTAGAGTGGATGAGTAGCAAAATAACAATAAGAGAATCCAAAGAACGAGCTAACAGCTAGCTCAATTCTACCTCAAATCAAAGTGGTCTGCTGAGCGTCAGTTTCATTGCACATTATAAGACAAACAATTCACCAAGAAGAAATAGTCTCTAAAAAGTCAACGAGATGGACCTGAAAATGATCCCAAACAAAAGGACACAAGGACTATCTTTCTGACCTTGGTACAAAAATTGCTCAGATGAATGGCACAAGAATCCCAAGGCCCAGCCCCGTGTGCTCAGTGTGACATCATGAGGCGAGGGGCCCTCTTGTCTCATGCACAGGTATTTTACCCTGCACTGTTCACATCCTCACCAAGTTCGACCATGGGGGCCACATGCTGAGTCTCACTATACATCATTATTATTTATTATCTTCCACTTGCTTTGTCTTCCAACAGCAGTATTCAAGTACGGTACGCTGCATACAAAAACCTGAAAGAACACCACTAATGTAGCCTTTTTGTTTACGTCGCTCATATCCTTCTCGTACCCTTCCTTGATGCATAAGTCTCTTAAAAGGCCGGGATCAATTACACGTACAGCTTCTACACTGCAGTCGAATGACAGTCGCCCCAAATTTTCACAGAATTATATTTCCATTTACTACTGACAGCCTCTCATAGTTACAACAGGACAAATCAGTGGCATCCACAGTAATGTCTTTACTTCCTTCTCATTAAGTGCCAAACAGTACCACAAATTCAACTCACAATCTTCATTTCTGATTAAAAAACTAACTGTAATTCATCCCTTAAAACAAGTCCAAGTACCACTGATTGGTCAACACAAGTTATAGTGGGGCCGACATACTACAGACACCAATAATATGAGGCTAATTGACTTTTTGGTACACAAAAAACCTCAAAGAATGAACAAATAAAAGGTTGTACAAACTAAGAAGTTCCTTAAACATATATTAATAGATTCTGCATATACAGTCACGATCAATCTTTCCTGATTTTGGCTACAAAATTTGTAAAAGTAAAACCTGGGATTGTCAAAGCTCCCTTGGACATAATGGAGGGGAAAAGGGGAGTTGAATGCTAACTCAAACCAAGCTTTCCATTTCAACAAGAGGCTCCACTGGGTCCTGTGCAGCATAGAGTCTCAATTACCAAACTATGGAAAGAAAATAAAGAAACTTCGGGCCCTCAAAGAGTTGGGCTAAAGTCCCCGGTGGTGTCTGAGGGAGTGATGACTTGCGCTTCGTTCCTATTTCTGACTTAAGCACCACATTTCTCACATGCAAGGGTAAGGGGCCACACACAGGAATTCAAGGCACGGCTACCTCATGACAAAGCAAGAAAAAAAACTCCTCCATATTTGTTTTGCTTGCCCTGACAGTGACAAAGACAACTGTCAACTCAATAACAACAAAAAATTGCAGTAACAGGCATTCTTTTAAGAAATGTCATGCACACAGTTTTCTAGTATGTTTTCTTTTTTTCTTCAGGATTTTTTTTTTTTTTTTTTCAGTGCTTTGAGGTAAAAAAGATATCCATTCCATTTTTCCATAAGTGCAGTCCACTGACAGGGCAAACCAAACCCAGCTATTACCCATTAAAACCAAAAGATCAACTGAAGCCTCTTCATTCCCTTACAAAATGATTTAAATTAAAAAGCAGCACCGAATGATATGTCCATATTCTTACTCAAAAGTAAGCTACCCAAATATACATATAAAGTCTGAATAAATACTATAAGGTATAAGTATATTTCTTTCTCTTGCAGTCCATTTTGCGTTTTATGTGTGGTATTCATGTTACCTGGGATATAATCCACATGTGCAAATAAGTTTGTTATTGCCAGTGTTTGCTCATCATATTCGCGGTAGGAAGTGCGTTACAGTCATGGCAGTGGTAGCCTTGTTGCCCCTCTTAACACGGCCATGCTTGGTGAGTGCTATGTAGAAGCCTCTGTAAACTTGAGACTCGTAGGCATTGTAGTTGTTCGGGAGCAAGCTCTCCTTGAACTTGCACTCGTCGTGGAAGACTGTCTGGAAAAGACAGATGGCCAGTGTGAACTTGATTATATGACATAAAAAAAAACAGACTAAAGCATTTTCAAGTCATTTAAATGTATTCCTGCTCCTTACGGGACAGTTGCCAATAAATGTCAATGCTTAATGCTGTTTGAAGACACTTAGAACAAAGCGCACGCAGCCGAGAGTAAATGCTCTCCATCAGAAGCCATGCGTCCTAATTCAGTCCCTTATCAGCAGCATCAGTCCGCTCACGAGCTGGCACCTCATCACTTATGACCAGATAACATTCAGTCTGTCTCCAAGCATGTGCCAACAGAGCTGTTCTAAACTATGCCCTCTACACTCCGTCTCCATCTTCTACAATCAAAACACCATTACATTTGATTTAATCAGAAAGAAAGACGATCATTAAAAAAAAAAAAAAAAACAATTTAACAACACAAAGACATAGCCGTAGATCAGAACTGAGCATCTGATCTGCAAATGTCAACAATTATGTATATTTCAATTACCATTCATCATTGGAAGCGGATGAAGCTGCAGATCCTGTCAATACTCCATCTCTTTATGTTGACTGTATTCAGATTAAAATGTGGTGACAGTAAGAGTCTCCAGACATGCCTCATCAAAACATTCATCGATCAGCAGTCACCACAGGGTCTCTTTATTGGGTTACTTGTCAAATTATATTAAAAATGAAATGTGTGGAGGATTGATTGTATGCTTTGTTTTGATCGATTTTCTGCTGACAGTTTTCTGTGTGTCAGGGCTACTCCTCACTCCTCGCGCTCACTAAACTTCCAGATTTTTGTGTCCTCGTCAGATAACCTTGTTCGCCTAAACTACGACTCGGTGGCACTATAGGTCACTTCCTTTGAACGCAGCCCACCAGCTGGTCTCAGGCAGGAGTCCCGTCCTAAAATATGACAGGCAAAATGAAAAGGCGGATCATGCTGCAAGTGCGTCCTACTTTTAGAATCCCATCAACTAACATAGCGGGGCAATAAATGAAATACTGTGCATACCTACCGTTCCGTATAACCTCCCGCGGCTGTTCATTGCGACAAACAGCTCACTCCTCACCCCATACAGGCTCACCACCCCTCTCTCCACCGTAGAGATCTCTATTAAACCTGCCACAGGACAAAGAAAGAGCATAGCTTATGACAAATGGACCCATTTCCCCAGAGCGCCTGTCTGTGCGCCGCTACTGTCACAGCGCTGTGCTCTGCGTCTATGGGTGGAACCGTGCACATTGCTGCGCAGCATGTTCCAGCCTTTGTTCTGCATCTTTTCACCCCATTTTACGTTTGCATCCATACACGCGCGTGTCGATTACACACAGTTGGGCTAATGCAACAATTGCACGGCCATTGGACTGGACCGCCCTCACAGCCCCACAGTGCTGCGTAAAAATAAGTTGTGTCTAAAAGCGTCCATACATTCATATCGTGGCTGAGCTATGGGGGAAGGTGAGGTGGATACTTGTTTTTAATAGATTTGTCTTTGCCGTGGGAGAAATCCAATGCCCCCCAGAGTCAGATGACATAGGAGCATGCAAATTAATAGAGGGGAGACTAGCTGCTCATCCCAGACCCATGCGTATTGACTGCCTCTTCTTTATGTCTATTGCGTTAGATTGGCGGAGGAGGTAGAACTCACTGTACTGGTTTTCATTATGTACACCGTTTATCCTGCCATCGGGGAGGATCTGAAGGTGAAACCCGATGCCCACGTTGCAGTAGAGCCTCCGCACTCGTTTGATGCCCAGCAGATAGTCACTCTCCCAGTTCATGTCCGGCTTCTCCCCGGAGATACCCAGCACAGAGCGGGAGAAAAGGGTCTCCCAGCGTTTCTCCAGTAAAGTTGCATTTGTCCTGCTGCTCGGTAAAGGGTACGCTGACACGACCCCCAGCAGTAAGCCCAGGAGAAGCACCGCGGTCAGCGTCCACTGCGGCGTGCCGGCCTCGCAGGACATACTGACGAGGAGCCTTTGCGCAACGGCCATCCGGTTTACCTTGGGGCCACGTGGTGCAAATTAATGACCCTAAAAATACCAGTCTTCTTGTTTTGCTTCCTTCGGCATGTTGGCTGAGGGATATTTTTGGAGAGCGGAGCGGGGCTTTGGGTATGAAACGCGCGCCCCGGCGCAGTGGAGGAGAGGCAAAGCTGGGGGTGATGGTGGTGGTGGTGATGGAGATGTTGTTGGTGGTGATTACCATGTTTTGCAGCTCCTCCGCGCGCCTCTCTCTCTCGCTCCCACTCTCTCCTCTCTCTCTTCTGAGTGCTTGTAGTCAGCGGCGCTCACCAAAAAGCCCCTTGAACCTGGCCACGGCCATGGCATCCCCACATGACATCATGCTGACTTCACGCTGGGGTGGCTAATGTACGGGAGGCGAGCGCTCACTGCAGGACACAAGTCAAACGCTCAAGGAAACGGGCTGCTGGCAGTACTGAAAGTGCAGGAACCTTATTGGTAGCACACACCGGCCCTGGGACATGATGTGGTATTAGGGCTGCTCCTAAATTGGGTCGGTGGTCATATGTCTGTCAGACCGCTTCCTTATTTAGAAGGAAGGTGTAAAAACAGGCCCACTTGTCACCGGAGAGCAATGACAGGACCCTTGTGGTCCCACTTCTTCTGATGTGGCGAACAAGAACTTTTAGCGTGGTTGTGTTTTCCTGGCCTAAATTCACACATTAGCTTGTCAGGGGGCTTCCAAGAGTAGGACCCCGATCTTGCTTGTGTCCTTGAGCAAGATACTAAACCATGCCCTACCGTAGTTATGTATTAAGTATCAAATATTTAGAGGCACCCCATATTTTCTATGGTACATTCGAGAGAGCTGTGCAGAGCAAAGGAGCTTGTCATGCAATGGCACACATTGCCGGGATGCCATTCCTTGCTACATGAAAGCCTATCGTCTTTTCCATGTAATAGATAATGCCACCAGCAGCGTGCCCATGCGTCAGTGGGGCCAGCGCGGTTGCGCACCAGCGGCCTCTCCAACACGCAGCAGTTCTTCTCCATTTCCAAGCGATGGCACCATTTACAAGTTTACTGCCATTAGTCTCCAGCGTGTACTGAGACTACACATTTACTTTTCATCATTTAGATAAACGTTTAGATCAGCTTGCCTTAAAACCTGGAACTTGGCATCAAGTACTTTCACTGAAAATATTTCATGCAAGTCAATATCGGAACAGTTTTAGAAAGAACTCACCAACAACATATTACAATGCCATCTTTTATTTTGTAAAAATATCTTTTTGACTGCATATTTATAAGATTTGATGGGTGTGCAACAGACCAACAAGTGATCCTGACAAATAGCTGTGTAACAAATGATTTAGAAATTAATAAGCTCTGGCCTCAGGTTCAGCCATTGGCACTTTGCAACAACAGACGATTTGGTCACAAGCAGAACAGACAGAAATGGCACCTACATATATTAGTTAAACAATATTACAAAGCCCCTTCTGTTTTTGTTTTTTTTTTTAAAGTGGTTATTTAGGACCAGGACAGAGCAGCATTTTTTCTTATTTGCAATAGCTGCACCAGAGAAACCCCACAAAGATAAACATTGTATTGTGTTAAAGGAATAGGGTTTTATTATGTCCATGAATTCAATGCTCTCATTTGCAGGTGACTGGATACAGACAACAGCCCTTTTAAAGTTCATAAATGTAAAGTTGCTCAAATAAATTATGACCTTGAGTATGCTTTAATACCACATCTATACAAATAATTTATCTTTTTCACAGAAACAGCCTTTACCTTTGCACCTAAAAGATGCTGCTAATAGTTGAATATGTGCTGTTTTGGAATAAAAGCTTTAAAAATAAATACATATAAACAAACAGGAAGGGAAAATGTACAGGCACTTAGAACAACATTTTCTGTTAATGCAGCGACTCCAAGAAAATAGTTTCAGCCTATACCACTGTAAAATTGTTCTGCTCCCCAGTAGAATCAATATGGCCCAAATACTTCAGATTATACACACATTAGGCAATAATAAAATCCCTCCCGTTTGTAGCTCCTGAAACACACATTCACCTCATTATATTATTACAAATGCTAATGGAATTGACAGAAACTGGCCAATCTAAAGACTGCAGGTCATCAGAAAGTTAATACACTGGAAATAATGGCACACATTTGAACCTTCTCTTTCCATTTGCCTCACACTTCAGTATTATTCATCATTTCACGGTTCTTCTTTACATTTACTGACACATAATTACACACTCCAACTTCTCTTGAGCTATGGGTGCTGTGAGGTGGGCTTCCATTAGACATTCTGTTTACAGACTGTGTTACATAAGCCCATCTGGATGTCCTAGATTGTCAACTAAAAATCTAATATGTATATGTAGTAAAACAAGAAGGTTTAGGCGACATGGAAAGTGTCAGCAGTGGCTTAAAGAAAGGATGGGACACTCAAATAGGGAACTGACCTGGGACCACTGTCCTGATGTGGAGGAGGAATAACAAGTGTCTTGATTTTCAGGACAACTTGTGTTATTCCAGTTTCAGTAAACTGATTCACTCTTAAGCCACCACAATCATATCTCCACCTCAACATGTTGCATATCAAATTTACCATTGGAATATACAGAAACTGATGTAAATATTTACACTAATGTTTTTAATAAAAGAATGGTGCTGAGAGGGGGACAAAGCCAAAAGGTATTGTCAATTTGCTCAATGTTTTGCCATCATTTCTGTTAAATAAGATGGTAAAAGTGCATTAAATTAAATTAACCATCCTAATAAAAGACAATATTTTTCACTTTTCTATTTGTACCTAAGAATGACAAACTGTCCTGACACAGTGATGCTGCAAATAAGCGTGTGCATGCTGTTTGATATTTAATTGTACATAGCTGGTATTATTAAATACACATTTATGTTAGATGTGTACATGAGGTTAATGAGTTAACTTCTACAGTAATTCTGTAAGGCCATACCTGAGAAAAAGGAGAACCGATAGAATGGGTGCATTTTTGTACTTCCAGAAACATAAAATACATTTCCAAAAGGAAACCTAAAGTTTGAAAGCATTCCCTATAGCAAATACCAGTCCTGTTGGTGCGGACTCTTCAGTTAGTGCTGACACTCAACTTAACTGGATAAACAACGCCCTTTCTTTTTTACTATATACATAAAAAAGACACTTTTTAGCAATACTTGGCAATAGAGCAAGGCATTCATGGAACAGTAGTGCAGTGGTGAGTTCAGCCCCCAAAACCTGAATTACCATTTCATTCATTCTCCATGTCTCATCAAGAGCAAGTCTCAGCTTTTCAGGTCCTTTTGGTCATAGACAATTTGACTGCCAAAAAAGATAGCCACAGCACCAAAGATGGCAGAGCAGGCCATGTAGGCTGTAACAGACTGTGCGAACTGAACAATCATGCCCATGAAAAGGGTAAGAATAACCTGAGAAAGGAGAAAGGCGCTGTCTAAAATGGCAAAGTCCAAGCCGACACCTCGTTTCTCATACCCAGACTGAATCTCCTCCTGTTGCTCAGCGCCACTAGGACTGAATGGTGAGCCATTCTGGCTTGGTGTACTGGGGTAGAACTCGTGTGTGTCCTGGTTGAACAAGGCATGTCCATAGGTGGTCCCCAATTTATGGCTCAGTCCACCCTCTTCTTCAACAGGAGTCAAATACACAGAGGTCGAAATACCGTTTTTATGAATGCTTTTGGTTTTCCTTTTTGGCATATATACCTAAAACAGAGCAACAAAGATTACAGTAACTGATCAAATGATTTGGAACAAAACACATTTTTGACTGATTGACTTTTACACACCTCTTTCTCCTTATGGTAGTGGCAGGTGAGTGTATAGGGCAGGGTCTGTAGGGTCGCATATGCAAAGCCAGTGAAGGCTGCCATTGCAGTAACAATGACTACACTTTTGGACATGGAGATGACCAATGCAGACACCGTGAAGCTCACCATACTGCTCAGATAGACCCAGCGGGAACCAAAATGTTTAACTAATCGGCTCATAATCAGAGAGAAGATAGTTGAGGTAGCACACTGCAGGAACAGACCCAGGCTGCCCATACGGATACCTGCAAAATAGTTTGTTTGATTCAATTAGAAGACACATTTTTGTAACATAGTAATATACACATGAAAGTGTTTATTTTCATAGAAAGCAGAATTATAAAGTAGGTCATTTAAACTTAGTTTTTTGAAAATAAGGTTTTACCTCTAGCTTTACTCATTCAGCTCATTCACTATCTGAACAGCACAGGTCAGTGATTAACAGACTGTAGACAATCTTTTAAGGGGAAAGGAGTGTGTGTGGATTGTGTAACTCGTGGACAGAAAGTGTACATTTTACAAAGAGTACAGATGCTAATGATGGGTGAAATTCAAGGCAAGAAAAAATGCTAGAAGACAGCGCTACAGCATCTGAGGGCCAGCAACAGTGCAAGTAGAAAAAAAGATGAAGAAGGTGATCTCAGCATTTAGAATAAAGGAGTTTATAGTCTTCCACAGCATGTGCAGCAAAATAATGTGTCCAAATGACATTCGCTATGCATAACGGCACAGTCATACCACAAACCGCTGGGATCAGGCCGTCTACCTGACTTGAATGAACATGTTCCTTGTGTGCTGATTTCTTGACATTAATTCTTTGTGAGTGTGACATTCCTTGTGGTCCAGCAAGCACAGGGAGGGAAGACAGAAGGAAAAGTAAAAAGCAAACAAAGAGGGGAGGGTAAAGAATGTGGATGGATAAAAGAAAATGTCAAGGGTGTGAGTGAGAATGGTGAGAGTGGGAAGACAGGCATAAGACGATGAGAATACAGGTGGACACAAAAAAGAGATGGAAAGTGTATTGTAAAATAGGAGCCCCAAGTTTAATAAAGAGCAATATGTCCTATATTTGACAAGATGCAAGACAGAGGCAACTTGAAAACATGCAGGCTCTCATTCTTCTCCATCTGTGCTCAAAGAATGTGAGTGCATCCTGCCCAGCTGTGGCCGCCAAACAGTCCTGCACTTCAGCCAGCTTTGTGGACAGGTGCACAATAACAAATCAACTAACAATTTCATGTGTATGCACCTGATAATGTTGCTCAATAAGTATATTCTTTACAAATTACTTATAGTAACTAGCCTTTTCTATATCATTATCAAAGGTCAAGTTAAAATTGTTCATATAAGTATATGGTAAAAATGAAATCTGACCTTCATTGTATCTTTGCCTGGAAACACTTCCTGGGACGGCACTGGGCACACCGCCATACAGCCCCTCACCCATAAAGTCTGTGTAGAAGAGCATAAAAGACATGACAGCCATCCAGCTGCAGAGTTGAGCCACACAGAGCTGCCTCATTACACGGGGGACATGGCAGTAACTCCTGTAGAGAGCCGGCGTCATAGACCAGCACGTTCGCAGCAGGCACAGCAAAGGTCCACACTTCAACAGCCTCAGCTTACACTTGAGGAAATAGCAGCATGAGCGTGGTATGCCACAGCGACCGGCCTCCATCGCAACAGCTCCCGACTCAAGTAAAGAAGGGGATCCAGTCAAACTGCTGCTGGCACATGAGGGTTCCTCAGACACCTTCATAGTGATAAGTACACTAGAAACAAAGATGAGGATGAGCAGGAAGAAGAGGCATTCTGCCTGACCTCCGAGGTAAACTGAGAGCACACTGTGACTCCAGTCCAGTGCAGGAAGCAAGTAACCCACACAGCCACCCAAGCTGACCATGAAGGAGAACATGGCAAAGGCCTGTCCACAGTCTTCCTCGTCCCGATACAAGTCTGATAATAGAGCCTCCAGTGGTGTAAAACACACTTGTCCACAAAAGTCAAGAAGGCCCACTCCGAGAATAAGAAAGCCCACCTGGAAGCACATAACAACAGAATTTTACTGTTTCATTAGAGGAAGTCCTAATTACATGATACACATTCATCAAAGAGACGGACTACCTGGAGTGTTTGTCCACCCCAAAAAAGGCGTGCAGCAAGTACATCTGCATGAGGAATGATGAAAAGTGCTACAAGCACTCCCAGAGAGAGCAGCCAGATGAAAGGCCGGCGCCTGCCGTAACTGCTGTTACAGTGGTCGCTGGCTGAGCCAATAAAAGGAGTGAAGAAGAGGCTGAGGACTGGACCGATACCTGTGAAGACAACACATTTTTGTTACATATCATGCCAATAAATGAAGTTATACTTCCTCCAGATAGCTGCTGAAGGTACCAGCTCATTCTCCCCATGTGGCTGAACAGGCTAGAAACCATCATGACAGTCTATTCACATGATTACATTCACACAGTTTTTTTACTGGTTAAAAGGTGAAAAAGGGGGGCCTTGCTGGCTCACCAGGTAAAGCGCATACCACAGACTCGGGAGAGCCGAGTTTGATTCCGGCTCAGGTCATTTGCTCAATTCCCCCTTCTCTCACTCTGATTCCTGTCAGTCTATCATCTATCTACCATCAAATAAAGGCAAAAAGTGCAAAAAATAATCTTAAAAAAAAAAAGACACACATCAAAACCAAACCAATTCCCCCATTTAGTGCTAATGTGTACTTTATTTTTTCCTGATATTTGTGTGATATTAGTTAGTATTATATTGCCTGACTAATTACACCTCAGAACAAAATTTTGAATCTACTATCTAATGGGAATCCAAACGCAGTAAAGCAGTGCCATGAATACAAAATTAGTCCAAAATCCATTTGTGCCACATCAACAGCTTCTTGAGAGAATAAACGGCACTGCACTTGTATTTCTAACAAAGAAAAAGGCAAAAGAAGCAGAAAAAGACAAAGAGAGAAACAGAAGATAGATTGTGCACCCACGTATACTCTACATGACTCCTTTGCCTGAGCAGAGGGGGGCCATCTAAACAGTTTTAAAAATAAAGCATTCTCTAACATCTGTTAAATCACAGTTTCCAAAGGAGATTAGACCACCCTTTCTGTTAAGATATTACAGAATTCAGTATCATTATACTATTGTACTCATAATTCATTTTTATTCAGATAATAATTTGTCGTTCAAATAACTGTGGCCATGTAATATTGGGTTTACATTTATGCATTCACTTTAATAAACTGCCCTCTACAAATGAGCAACATTCTCATGTATGACAGAGTACAGATCTTTACAATAAACACACACATACATAAACCCAAAACTGGCACATGACCCTTAACTTGTGCAGGTGTCCTCCAACAAAGAGGATTTTAGAGGATATTAGAGAAAGAAGTTAAGAACTGAGAGGTGAAGCATCCATCAAATGGCTTTGAGATAAAGTAGAAGGCAGCCATCTGAAAACCTGATACTGCTGCTGAGGGAAATTAACTTTAATCCTCCAAAGACACAATATCTATCTTCATTCAAATAACACTCATGCACTCCATTATAAAACAGGGCGATGGGAATTAGGCTGAGTGCCATTTCCAGATTGGCTTACAGTGCATGCTTTCTGGAAGGAACTCCACAATGAAATCATTTTTCTTTATATCACCGGCAGCTGTTATAGAAATGGAAGAGTAGAAGTGTATATTGTTTACTTATTTTACTTGAATAGTCACTTTATGTCACCCACACGGAGCCTTCTGGTTCGGTGGAACTGGATTTATCATCTGTACAGTCACAAGACAATGTCTCAAAGAGATGCTTTTACTGAGGACCATGTGAAAGCCATTTAGGCTTACAGGATAATGCAACTATTCACAGCACTTACAAGTAAACCCAGTTAGTTTATAAATATAGACCATATACAAAAGGTGATGCTGGCTCTGCACCCATGCCTCTAGATAAGATAAAAACAGTACTGAGTGGCATGTGCAGTATTTCCTTTTCAGTCACATAAGTTTCACAGTCTTCACACTTATCACTAAAGTCATTTCTGGTGTTATGAGGATGTTATTAGGTTGAATTTTGTATTTCACTATTGCCCCAGTGAGGCCTAAAAGCAGTCAATCTCCAGCAGTCTACTAGAAATTAACTGATGACACTGAAAAGGACACAATAAGGGACACTTGGTGAGAGTCTCCTCAGGCTGTTTGCTCCCCTGCTGCCTTTCAATTAGCACCTAATTACTAGCTCTAGAAACAACAGGTGATTAGACTGCTCATTTATGTGTCCCAGTTATGTGTTTATGGCTGAATGGGGAAAAACATAAATGTTCCAAGGCTTGTAGTCACACCCTAGAGCAACAACAGTACAAGGTCACACCTAAAAAAAAACCAAAAAAACAGCCATATATTTTTAAAAACATATTCTGTGAAAAAAAAGACAGTAGTATCGTGTTATATTCTAGTTTTATTGCAATAAAGAGTAAAAGACTAAGGTAACTTTACCACTGTTCACATTCTGTATTACTTTGATTCAAAAATACAATTATTTGACACCATTCGGTCACTGTCGAACAAAAAGTCTTGACAGGAAATGTGTTGCAAAAATATGTTGTCGGTTACTCAACTTACCAAAAATGTGACAACAACTCAGCTGGTTTTCTTAAAGCAACACTATGTAACCTTTCAGGAAGTGTACAGACAAAATTATAAAGGACCAAAGATGACAAACGCACATGAGACCGTTGCCTTTCAAAGTAACAGATAAATTATGTATTAAGGTTGTGATGTACAGTTGCATTGATGTGACGGGTTCTGGCAATTTATGTGCTCACACTGCAAGCAATTATGAATATTTATTTAGAAGCACGCAAACTATTTTTAAACAGTGCTTTCACCAGTGTTAGCCTGAGCTTACCTAGCACCATAGTCATGTAGCGCTCCTCCACCCCGGCTTCCAGCAGCAGCGGGGGTACGTATGTGATCCCAGCTGCCACGCAGATCTCTAGGCCACAGGTCAGGGAGTTCAGCAGGACGAGACGCCACTGAGACCTCCATCCAGGCATATTTACAGGGGCTGGCTCGCCTTTCCTGCCCGCTGAAATGGCCACTACTGGACACGAGGGAGGGGGCCTGGGGCGTAACAGGGGCGACCAGATAGTACCCCAGTGGGACAAGAGAGCTGTCGAGGAGAGACAGCAGCAAAGACACAGTGATGTCTCTGATGGTGTGAAGGACTCATCCTCTTCTCAGCATTCTGGGGGTGGAGCACAAAAGAGAGTAAAAGTGAGCAAAACACACACAAAGCTAATGAAGGACTGTACATTAAAATAAATAAGCTAAATATATTCAGTCACAATTTTTAGAGACATAGCAATCAGGCACTACATTGAACATTGATTTAAAGCTGGTAGTCAGGGTCACCAGCGTTAAAAAAAACTAAATAATCTCAAATGTCAGTGATGGATGGAGGAGATAAAGCATTTGAAGACACTTTACAAACGCACCAAACCATTTATGGTCTGCATTGTTATGAAAGTTGCCCCACCTACCATTTTAAATATTTCTTTGCTCTGTTACTCCTTTTTGACATCTCAACTGTTCAGGCGAGAGATGAAGTGGGAGGACAGGAAAACCCAGCCTGTCTTTGCCAGACCCTATTATTATTTCTATTTAGGCATTTTGATGGTTTGAATGCTGTTCCTTTGCACATTTCTACCATTATTGAGGTCACTGTGAGTCAGAAAGCCACATCAGAAGTAACAGCACTTGACAGACTAGTGCAGAAGCGGAGGTGCACGAGATCACATGTACAGAGGACATAACGCAGCACAGACGGCCACCAGAGGGAACTTCAACAGCCAAAGTGAACCACACCTCAGAACATTCACCGGTACATGTCTCACTGTAAGAGACCATTTAAATCCAGACATATTTATAACCCACTCTTTTGTAATGGGTTATAAATTACACAAGGTCCATTAATGGATCCACAGACTGAATATTAATAGTAATAATATGCCTCTGAATGGCCAGAGTTGGCTTAACAGTGCATGTCAATGATTAAATGGCTATTCAGAGTGAGACACTAAAACTGAGATTTATATTCTAAACATAACCTAAATACGTAGCAACATGCTAGTCCTCATCTATAAAAAAGACCTCTTGATTACCAAACTGTGGGAGGCAGATATAGAAGGCAACACCTCCAACCGCTCCAAAAAAAAGTGGCTAAAATTACAACCTTTTGTCATAAGTCATTATTAAACAGGAAGATTTACATTCTCTTAAGAAGGGTGAAAGAGCAAGAACAGTCAGATCAGCCACAAACACAGAAACAACAAGGTGCTATATTTACATTTGGTGTGACATTTCTCTGCCAGTGCTGTCCATCTGTTCTCTCATGTTGAAAAATGGATGTCATCGCCAACAAGGCATGTTTGAGAGAAAAATGAAAACCTTCTCTAACAAGACTGACCCTTTTACCAATGTATAAAGATAAAAGTTTCCATCCAGAGATCAGGATTAAGAAAAGCAAAATGTTAGCATTTCAGAGAGTTGACAATAAGAAAACCTTTATTAGTCCCACAGTGGGGAAATTGCATTTAAGATTTAATGGCTTTTAAGAATTTAAGGAACAAAGCTGCAGTGTTTGCAGGCTGGAACTAGAAGGAACCGGGGTCACCACTTCACACCAATCTGATCTTATTCCCACCCGGTCTGGGCACACTGAAAGACACCCATCAGGGGACCAGCCTTTGCTCCTACCACCAAACCCCCCAGCAGCCCCCTATTATGTTTTTTCCCTTCCCCTGTTCAAGCCCTGAGGTCAGCTTTGACTTGTTCCCATTCTAAAAAGGACTGCCTTGACACACATATCTACCCATGACTGGTTATGTCTTTATGATTTTCAATCTTGTGTGTGAAAGCTTTCTTTGAAAGCCCCAGCTGACATCCTGTCAGACTTTCTCAGTAAAAGCAGAAGGGCCTCCATTGGAAAGACAGACCAGCCAGACCTGATCTGTCTACCCCAGCCTGGCCTCTTGCCGAAAAGTAAGTCAGATTCTAGGGTTTTCTAAATCACATGGTTTCTTAAGTCTGTAGTCGTGGTGGCAGAGTTGGTAAGAGAAGAGCAGGACTAAAAGAGGGTTATGACATTTGACGACATCCAGAGAAAGCCTGTGCATGGCTGCATTTATCAGTCCATTTATCCACCTCAAAGTTAAACCTAAAAATAACACCCACTTATGTGTTGTAAATATGGTGTGCTTTAACCAGCGCTGTGTTTAAGACACTGGCAAAGTGCAGAACAGACACACACACACATACAGTGGCAACCCACACACAGCCATTTGTGCGCCCGCTTAATGACACCTCTGGCTCGACGATGTATTCCAGTCATGCTCCTCATCGCCTTCACTTAGCCCTGGAGACACAAACAAATGATGCACACACTGTAAGACAAACAGCTCTCCTCGTCACCCTAACTGCTACAACCCAAGCCAGTCCGGTAGGAAGGAAGGAGGCATGATGGAGCGGCGGTGTTGAGGCTTTTGTCAGCTCTCCCACTGCTCCATTACCAAGCCCCATTCAACCACGGACCCCCCAAAAAACCTCTCCTAATGGCTCGGACCAGTATTGTTCCAACACAAAACCGGCTTTGTATGTATAGTGCTTGGGAGAGTAACGTGATACAGTGAGGCATCAAGTCCATTTCCAAGTCTTTTATTGAGTTCATATAGATGGTAGGATATAGAAAGTGGGTGGGTGGCGGTGGGTTACTTTCAGCTGACAGGGAGGTTTGGAAGAAGGAAATAGATGACATCAGAGCCTCAAGTCCAGCTAAGGCCGCGAGACCACAGCAGGAAGGTCTGCTTGTGTCTTTGACTAAACCACACTAGTCATTCTCATGCACATTAATGGCCTTGAATGCCAGAATGAATGCTTATTCCCTGCAAAGCACAGTCCAATATATAGACTGCCCATCTCTCTAAGACCAAGTCATAATATAAGAGATAAGAGCAGCAAAATATTCATAACATGCGTAATACCAGTGTTCAGTAGTCACATGTTTTACCTTGGGCTTAATAAAGGCTTTGGAATTTGATTGAAAAAAGGTACAGTAGTATATTTTTTTGGAGAAGAATTGACAGCTCAGAATTTGGATCAACACTACCCTACAAATATTTTACAACAGACCACTAGGTTTTGCTGCAAATTCACCTTCCGTCAAAGGGTTTCTCCCAGGGCTATTATCAGACCAGGCGTGACATACAATGCACACATAAACAAATCATGAAGGAGAAAGCAATGTCAACACATTATCTTTTAACAGGAGTTACCGCAGCTACATTGTTTGGCCAGTTAGTAGTGGGCAGATTCAGACCACGTTTGGCTGCTAGCTATTCTATTTCCCATTCATTTCAATGGTGCCCATCAGGGAACACTGCAGGAGAACAACAAAACACAGACGAAACAAAATAAATAAATAAACAGTCTTCAAATGTAATCAACCTCTGCACAGTTTCCAAGTGTCCTTCAAATGTTTCACATGGGGGCTCCAGATTGAATAGTTTCAGGACATTCGTTCATTTTGAAGACACATTGCTGATCTTACATGGAAGCAGATAGTTTTCAACGATTTCCTGTTCAAATTAGTTATGACTTTACTTTTGGTGATTTAAAAAAAATAACATGCAGCTCAAATCACTTGGACCTGTACCACAATAAAAAGATGGATTGGTGCATTACCTCTGCTCAGATGAAAGGCAAGCCTGACCAAACTGACCCCCAACCTGTAATCTTAAGCCCGCATTCGTCACACTGACCCTTGACCCTTCCCGCCCACCCGCTTTCACTGCAAATCAAGCGTCCAACAAAACATATCAAAGACAGCTCTTGCCAATATTCTTGCTGTACTAGAAAAGACATGTAGCAGGAATTATGTTTTTTTTTCTCATTTCTATTGAATGCAGTGGAAAAACTGGAAAGTGCTCCTCCACGTCTGCACCTAATTAGGACAGTGACTCAGGTCAAGTAAGTTTAGAATTAGAAGGCGATAAAAATGATTCGTTCATCACTCCCTGGAGGTCCAATGTGCCAGGAGGAGGAATGCAGGCCAGTTTAGGTCGCTCCAGTGTTGGATTAGTGTCAGGGAGAGTGAAGTACCAACCACCCCACCTCTGTCCACCCAAAAGAATGGAGGCAGCTATGGCTCAGGGAGTTGACCGTTATCATGCTGGCTCATGCAAATAGTCCAACAATGGAGTGGAGAGTTGAGCAGTGTAGCCTGTTGTGAGTCAGCGTGGCCGATAACGTGCCTCCCCACAGACTGTAGCTTTTCATTCTCTGAAACCCCATTGTGTCCAGGTGAAAGGGGCCATAAGAAGGAATGAAGACGCTAATGAGTTTCCATTTAGTGCTATCGTGTATGTCAACAGTGCAGTCGGAATTTAAAATGGGAGTGTATTAAACAAGCATTATGTTGTTGTATGGTGGCAGTTTAACCAACACTTTGCATACAGGAACTAACTACGGTCAAATTTTAGCTTCATTACTACTTATTATTTCAAAACATAGCAATACAACATGGTTAGAGAATTAATAAATGAATGAAATGAATGTGTTAAATGTAAATCATATTTTTATCTTATGCAAAATTCTGGTTCTTAAAGAAATAATATACGACTTCTGCTTTATTTCCTCTGTTTGTTTACAAGTTAAGAGAGCGTTAAAGAAAGTCAAGTAACACGATTAGCTACAAAGACATGAAGTCATTCACCAAATGATACTCACCAGCCCGCGGGGTAAGCTTCGATATGCCTTCACAGAGTTGCATGGCTGAAATGGAGCTTCTAATCTATTTTAAAAGGCAGCTCTCAGTCTTTATCCAATCATCACAGTCCGTTCAGTGCCGGGCATGGCTGCACAGTGTTTTGACCACCTGCTTCGACTCTATGCTCAAGAGTGTGACTCTTTTTTTATCCTCTGCCTCTGTCCGTCCCCGGTTCCCTCCTCTCCACTTAACCCACCTTCTTACACCCTCCTCTCTACCCCCCGCCCTCATTACTCTGCTAAAGCCTGGAAGGTGGGAATTGGGGAAAATCCCAGAGCACTTGAGGAATCCTGTTGCTTTCTGTCTGTGGGTATGCTTCTCCACAAGTCTCTTCTGTCTCCGGTAGTTTCTTTTTTTTTTTCTTTTACATTGCGCCTAAAGCTAAACCTGGTGCCTAGTTACACTGAAACACTCACCTGTTCTGTACAATCACCTCACTGCAGGGAGTTAAGAGACAAAGAGGGAATTGATCAAATCTCACAAGCCCACTCTGAAGCCACTCCCCCTTTGTGCTTCCCACTATCTCTAACCACTCCCTAAAAGTTCCCCATTATACCCCCGACCCCGTGTCTCATGTTCAGCTGCCTATCAGGCCAGGCCCAGCTCTCCCAGCCGCTCTCATTACCTCCATTCTAACAGCACACTCTTAGTGAAGCATCACACTGCAGCCTGCAGAGCGCGTTAACCCTGTTATGGGTTCACTAGCTCTGATGCGCTAAGCCTATTTGAGTTGACATGCACACATGCACAGACGCACATCTACAAGTGCTTTCCGCAAGCACACACTCGCCGCCTAAATCCTCAGCTGGCTGCCATGTCTGAACCCCAAGCCTGAAGCTAATGCCAGCACTGTGCTACATAAAAAAACACTATTCATTTGATGACAGCGGAAGAGGAAAGTGGAACTGAGGGAGGTCTAAATGAGAAGAGCTGAGTGGGGCAGTGGTTTAAAGGACTGTCATTAGACTGCGGCTGGCTTTAAGGAATGTCCTTTTCCTTGAGACTTGCTCCAAGGCAGATCGATACAAAGACAAAGAAGTTTGTTTAGAATAAGAAGAATTGTGAAAATCCCCACTTTTAGAGAAAAAACAGTTTCCGAATGAGATGTTCGTTGCTGCCGTGAAAACAATTTAAGAACATTTACAAGCCCACAAAGTGTAGCCTCTGTGAATAAAAATGTAGGAAGGTAGATCAAGTCATGGGTGGACTAATTCCCACCCCAAGAACAAACAGGTTTGTTATGGACACACCCTCAAAATAACATAATCATTAACCATGAATGGAAAAGTCCAAACAGTCCTTTTCTTGTATTGGCCCAGCAGACTTTAAGGAAAAAACGCAGACTCTCAGTCCAGCCAAAAAAGTCAAAACTAAACATACCACAGAATTACTTTCTGGCAACAAACCTCTGCACATGTTGCGTTTTTGTGATGTTTCTATTGTTAAAATGTTATGCGTACTTTGGTTAAAGACCCATCAGCGCCCAGGGCAGGGAAACAGTGGTTCTAATTGCACAGCAGCAGCTTTTTTCCACAAACCCTGACTTCCCAGACGCTGGCCAAACCCAACATGGCCATAATAAGCTACAACACACCGAGGAAGCCAAAACAGTGTGTCAGAAATAGAGCTGGAAGGCCGCTGCACTTGGAGTAGCAGCAGGGACCCAATAAAGCCTAAATGTCACCCACATTATACATAGCACGAAGGATGAGGAAAGGATCAATCACTCTTTGTGTGCTTCCACAGCAAATTAACCTTTAAGTAAATACGTGACGCAGATGCTTAAACACAGGGCTTTTACACATAGCCGACAGCTTTTAACATGTAGCACCTTTAGGATTAGCGCTCCTATTCCGCATCTGCACTCAGTCAATATTCTCCTCAAGTTAAGTTAACTGCTGCATTACATAGGTGGTCTGTGGCACTTCCATACAGTCCCCCAAGGCTTAAGAAACCCATCAGTGTTTTTACATTCACAGGGCCATCTGTTGCACACCATCACAGACATGTCACAGCTGCCACAGTATGATAAATACGGAAAATTGAATCACGAAATGTCAAATTGATTTTGTGATCCAACACAAAAAGGCCCACGACGGAACACTTTCTTTGGGATCAGTCATAGTTTGCGCAAGGTTGAGAGCGAGGTGTTAGCAGAAGGTGTTCCTTGTTTTATTATTAAGTGTTTTGGTTTGGGGTTTTTTTCTCATTACATTTCTTTAAAAGTCTGAAATCATTTCTACACCCATATTTGCACTACTGAATAATGCAGTAAATGTATGTTGAAGGGTAAAAAAACATTCGGGTCACAATTCTTTTTTTCCATCAAATCTTGTACTGCACATGGGTTGGTCTAAAGAGGTCTAAAATTTGCAACAAAGGAAAAAAAATACAAAATCATGACTAACTGATTTTGTTATAGTAATGACTAATATACAATTTCGTAAGCTTGCTTCAGAAGCATTATCTGATACAAAAGAGTTTCCTGCAACTCAGTGTCATCCTCTACACTGTTGCAACAGCAGCAATGTTTAAAATTAGCCAACAAATTCTCAGCTGAATACAAAAACGTCAGGAGCCACTAAAGTCATTAACCACTTCAGACAACAAAAATGAATGGACAGAGGGAATCACAGCTCACTGAATCTAGTTGAAGTGAGGACTGGCTCCCATTGATCCCATTCACTATTTTTACATAACTTAAACCTCCAGTTAAATGGACATGATTTTACTTTAACATTAAATAACAGACCAATTACAATTAGCAAAAGTATGAATAAGTTACTGAACTGGTCGAGCCTATTGTTAAAAAATCTAATTGCTGTTGTCCTGCTAAGTGGAATGTTTTGTGGCTCGATGGCTTTAGGGCATTGCGATAAAAATTTCACACTACGTCCACTTCTAACATCTGCCATTATGAGTGTGAAACGAGTGTATGACTGTAAAACGGTTAGGCAAATGATTCATGTAATCAAACCCAGGAAAATGAGATTATTTTATAACAGGGTTGAACTGTGACTTTAAGACTGAGGCCGTTTATAAGGTAACTAGCTTTCTCATATTTGGCATGACATATTTGAAATTCTTGCCCTTGGAGTTGGTCAGAAAACAGCAGTGTTGGTGTGTCACCTGGTATCCTGCAGAGCTGGATTGAGTGGCATTACGGCGGATGGAAAACAGGCAGCAGGAGGCTTCCAGCTGTTTGCAAGAGAAACTGGAAACACAAGGTCACGAACCTTATACAGTAGTTTATAGTGGCCGGACAGACAGAAGGACAGACGGACTCCAGCAGGTCCGGCTCCTATTTCCAGCTGTTGCCAGAGCCAATGACCTCAAGGCACAATGATTAACGTCTTAGTCAAATGCTACACAAACCAGATGGTCGCGATGGAAAAGGGCAATGTCCTCCTTTGGCCCCTCTTAACTAGTCTTGAGAAAAACACAACCCTCCTGCACACGCACACCACATTTAGAACATTTAAACATCCTCCCTTTTAATCACAAAGAAGAATTTTAATTAAAACATAAGTACATAAAAGCTCTGACACAATAGCAACATAACTGTGTTTGTGGGCCCAACCCATAAATGAAAGCTTCAAGGCGGAAGGCTACTTCAGCCCTTCTGGGAAAATGAGAAATGTCACTCACCAGCTCAAAAAGACAACAGGGCAGCCAATAAAAGAAAACATATAATCAGCAGAAATTCCTTACATCGTTTTGACCATTTCATGGAAAACTCAGGCAACTCACTTGATATTAAACTGCCAGGTTCATGAAAGTTCAGAAAGTTAAAAAACTGAGGGACAGTTAAAGCAACATTATTTAACTTTTTACATTTAATATATAGCCTCAAAGTCATTTGGAGGGTTGACATGAAACATCTTCTGAGGCTCAGTTGATGAAAAAACAGTACTATGTGAATAACAGTGAATGAACCTAGTGCATGGAGTTACGCAGTGTTGCTTGAATCCAAAAAAATACAAATCTTCCCCATGAGTTACAATGAAAATACACTCGGTGCCATTAAACTTTAATGGCAAAAATCTATATATTTATTAAATCGGTATAATCCAGGTAAATTCAGCTCAAATAATACTTAGTCATTATTTTCTTCCCATTCCTAGCTATTTATCAGTGCCTGGCATATGCACACACAGCAAACCCACTTTTCACACAAGTACAAATATGCTGGCTGCAGGGACTGTCAGAAGTTTGTCTGTGGCAATTCTATAAGCCTGCTCTATGAAACACTTCTTACAAAGCAGTGGTCTGCCAGACGCAGGCATCAAAGAGGACACAGACACAAACTAGACAGCACACATATTGACTCAAATCATTGGCTTGATCCGTTCACAAGGCATCTCACATATCAAAGACTGAAAAGCATCCCATTCAGCCCACAACATGAAAGAGAACACTGTGGCGTGTCTCATAATGTGCAGTTATACTTATCACAAAACTTCAAACAGGGGTGAATCCAGTCGAAACTCTTCACTGTCTCTATAGCTTAGGTTACCAGAAGGTGTTGGGGGTCATCAGGAATTTGGCACACTTGACATATGCCTAGGAATGCACACTTTCAGATGGACCAACACTTGGCAGCACTTGCATTTCTTAGGGTTTATAATATTCTGCCTTTGTTAAAAAGAGAAAAATAGCTGCTAGCGTTTAATACTAATGAACTGGGTTACTTTACCACATAACCATAGATTCATTAATGAATAGCCAGTCTGAAAATACGTACAAGGATTTGTTTACATGTGTTACACTGTGCCTGCTAGCCCTTAGTCAAACAATTAGTCTGACCTTAACTTGTTTGAGCTTTATACATGGAGCCATAGCCAAACTATGATGAATTTGAATGTCTCTTCTTACATTTCTCTAACTGCACTGACTTTGTGAGGCTTCTCTGGCTCAGTGAGTGTGAATATGTATTGCAAACATCTGGCCTAGTGCTTATCACCATGGGAAAATGTCTAAGGACAAGCCAGAGTTATCCCTGCTGCAGGGCCTGTACTTGTCTCATCCGTACTTCCTCTGCAGTTTAGCTGCCGTATCCAACTGTCAGAGTCGTGCTTCTCATTTAATGGAGAATTACAGAAAAGCAATGGGCTCGTTTGCAGTCTGTTCCCTCCCTTCGCAGAGAGCTGGACCTGAGGCTGTTTTGTCTCCAATGCCACGCAGTCTCTTCCACACATAAAGCATGTGGGCAGAGCTAAGTAAAGTCAGTAAATTCAATTAGGCGAGGCGAGTGAGTGTGAGAGGCAAACGGCGCAAAACAGACTGCTGTTATTCTTTCGTCCAAAAGGAAGTGGCTGGTGCCCTGGGAGTAACTTCATTAATGTGAGGAGCTCAAGTTGATAAGACAACATAGATTTACCAACACTACAAGCGCCATAGGCATGGTCCTGATCCGGAGATAATGTGATCAAACATTCTTATTTTTAATTTACTTGACCAAAGAAAATAAGCAATCTTTAATAAGGGACATATTATGCTTATTTTCTGCCTCAACATTTTTTTCACACCACTTTAATCTTATGTAAAAGCCTTGCTCCCAGATAATCAAATTAACAATTGGCCTAAAAGACAGTGCTCAGTTTATGTTCTTCACACAATAGCAAGAGAGGAAGAAAAAAGCAGGGTTAACTTGTGCCACTTTAGCATTCCCATAAGTCACTGACCAATTCTGCTTTTAGAAAGGCGTTATGCAGTTGGCGCATTCCACCAATTGTGTTACAGTGCATTTAAGTTTGAGTGAATACAGAAAAAATATAGAGCAGCAATTTAGGATTAAAATGAGGAGCAGTTTGCCAAGCAAGCCACCAAGAACTGAACCAGTGCCAATGCACCCACACACACACACACACACACTGGCATGGAGCAGCCAGACTGAGGAGAAGATATGGAATATGCATTTGTGTAATCAGACCAGATATTAAAAGAACCCAGATAACCTTCACTGAATGTGCCTCTCACTTTAATTTATGTATGTCGAGATGCAGAGAAGTCCAAAGAAGTGTCAAATCCATCTTGAATCCAAACCATCCTCATGAAAAGGAAACAGGCAAGCAATTTTATCAGGATAAACTCTGTAGAAAGCAGCCAAAACGTCAAATACAATGAACGGGCTGCATGATAAGAGTGTTACAAAGGTGACATTCCTGTGTGGGAGGGTAGCTGTCATCTTTTCTTTTAGCCCCATCCCATTAGAGCACCCCATAAGCGGTCTTTCTGTGCTGCCCAGCTGGCTGCAGCACACTATTACAGGGAAGCTGCATGGACTTTGACCCCACGGCCAGCAGAGAGCTGGGAAAAACGTTAGCACCTCTTTGCTTGCCATCAATGAGCATCGCAAGAACCAGACAGGTCACTTAATATTCAGGCCTTTCCCCTGCTGTAGTGGTGGTCTAATAATGTGCATTCCGACACTTGGGAGGCTTTTCTCACTCAGGGAGCAGGTGTGGCATTGCCTCAGGTTGTTATCCCTCAGGGAAACAAGAAACACTATCACTTTTGCCTCAATCTGCTATTACCATTTTCCCCTTCTGTTACAGCAAATTAATTCACTGTCAGTAGAACGGATAATGCTTTGGGGACACATTTGCTTTGGAGGTTTACGTACGAGTGATGTTGAATATTTCCCTGCAACAGACGACAGCGAAACCCACCAGAAAAATTGAACAAAACAGAAGTTCACACAGAGACAAAGAGTATAGTTTCAAGCTGTGTAGATAGCGTTGAACAGCTCAAATTACCAAAACCCCAGGGCAACTCATTCAACTTAAGTGCAGGCAAGGTTCCCTTTCATTTCCTGCAGACAGAAAATCAAAGAGTAAATATGACTTGCTTTAAATGCATCAAAGTGAAGCACAGAGACATTTAGGATAACACTGCGACAACAGCAACATAAATCTACCGTTTGGCTTAGCGTAGGACCTGACAAATGTCATAAAAGCTGTAAAAGAGCTCTGCCGTGTGAGAGTCAGCCATTGTACAGATCACATACCTGTGATTGTTCATGGCTATACACATGACACCAGAGCAACAACTGATGCTTTGAACAGGACATAGGGTGAAAGAGGAAGAAAGCCCTGCAGCAAAAGCCTTTCAGACCCTCCCTAATGGAAGGAAGGGAGGGTTATCACCACATTATCCAGCACCTGTCTTTAAAAACATATGGAGTCAAATTTAGTGCGACTCCAGGTATGCGTTGAAAGCACAAGGAGGAACTCGGCAAGCCGGAGATAACCAGCCTGCGAGTGATTAAAACTGTAAAGCGTTCAGTTTGCCTAAGTAGCTCGACGGTGGGTGATTATCCGCCGCTTGACTTGAGGGTGTGTAAGACTGTCAGAAAGCAGCTAGAACAGCCAGCTGGTCGGGCCACGTTGAAAAAAAAAAAAAAAAAAAAGCATTTCTATCACCATGGAACAGATGAGCTCTGCAGAGAGAAGGCAAAACACTCCAGGGGCAAAACACATAGGAAGTAGAAATGGTAAGAATGTGGACGTGCTGGAATAAGCTTTTTTTTTAGTTTGGTGCTAATGACTACAAGGAGAGGAGAGGGGTCACAGCTAGCACAACTAAATGGAAGAGTCTATTTCCCAGAGAAGAATGACTAACACACTTGAGTGGTCCATAGAGAGGGAAAGAGGTCTTTGTGAAAATGGCAGGGTCACAGTCATGGAGACAATAAAAGTCCCTCTGTCGTGGGTTGAAGCTGTTTAACCTTTTGATCTTCCTCTTACTACGCTTTGGAAAGTACCAGTCCATGTCAAAGAATCTGATTCATCCTTAAAATGGGAAGCGTGAAGTTCAAACTTAAAGGATTTGGATTAGAACTTTAAGCATAAAGTAACCACTATTTTAAGTTCAGGCAAAGTCAAGGAACACAAAGCAGTAATATGTAAATCTTTAAAACTGCTCCCAGTCCTTATTCTTAGCCCTATTTCACATCATTGCCTGCATATTAACACCAAAAACATCACTCTTCCAGACAACTTCTGATGAGATACAATTGAAAACGTTTTGAAATCTTTTTTTTTAACAAGTCAAAGCATGCACACAGAGTTTCCACTGAGTCAGACTATATAGAATGACAGGTCAGTCAGATATTACAAAACTATATGGAAATGTTGAAGTCAGTGAACAAGTCATAGGCTACTTCATCAACTGTTTCTCCTACAGAGCAATCCATCTGGTGCTCCACACAGTCTAGAAAGCAAGCTTTTAGTCCCAAGCTGATAGGGAACTGTCACTGTTACTTGGGAATCGAAAGGTAGATACCAACTTGTGTGAAAACAGTGTCCTTAAACGCCTCCTCCTTCATCCATCCATGTGTCAAAGCAGCGCCAAATGTTTACGTTACAATGACTCACACCAGAGCAGTGGCGTGGATTGGAAAGCTTTATATAGGTCTCTACGCCTGTAAAAACACCATGCCACAGCCACCATGGCACTTGGCACCACCGGAGTGTGCAGCAGAGGGAGACTGGTCAGAAGGCTCCCGCAGTCAGCAGCGCAGAGTGAAAAAACTTCCAGAAAGAGCCATGCTTTTGGACCGCAGCGAGCGCCACAGATTTTTACGCAGCCTCAAAATACACACCTACAAGCACGGATGTTCTCAACTTAAAAAAAACCTCAGTGATTAGATACAAACCAGCAAAGACTGTTGAGTTTTAAAGCCGTCGTGTTGTTTTTTTTTAACGCGGTCAGCCACCACAACTTGGCCAGCGCGTTACAGACAATGAATAAGTTTGTTTCTACGCAGCGAAGTTGGCAACAGTCACGACAGGATAAAGGCGCACTGTAAATGAAACAATCTACAGTTTAAATGGGGGGTAAACTTTACCTTGAGTTGGATGTAGCGCCGGAAAATCCGTGCAGTGACTTGCTCCGTCTCAACGCACCGCTGTTGTTCAACTCTTGGAGTGAACGGACAACTGCTGTGAAGTTAGACACAGTTTGGACCGCAACTTCCGCTGCTTCCTCAACACATTCAACACAAACAAGCTGCACACAAGCCACGGAATGAAAAGACACGCATCACGTTGTGTTGTCAACTTCACTTTTTTAATACAACAATATAAATGTGACCAAATAAACCTGTACTTGAAATATGAATGTCTCGTGCCTTTAAATTGACTTAGAGACATTTATCAAACGCTCTTATTTTGAAAGGGATGAATAGGGTAGTTCATAGTAACATCGCGTGACAAAAATGGACAAGACAAGAAAATATTGCCTAATATTTGAGCAGTTCACGATAGAACAATGTGACATAATTTACTTCAAATGTAGTAGTGGTTATTTATTCGCTTCTCCATGGCATTAAAATAGTTTTTGTTTTATTGGCTTGCTTATTTCTTTTTATCTCACTTCTGTTATCACAAAAGCATGCTTTTATTCTTATATTTAAGCCATTTGTTGTCCAGTTAGTGCCGGCATCTGCATTCCTTAGTCTTGTAACTCCCAGAAAACTTAAGTTGCTGAGGCCCATTCCATTTAAATCAATTACTGCTGAATAGTTGTGCACCATACGGTTCAAATATGCACAGAACCGTTTCTGTTTAAAGTCTTACAACTGTTTGTGTGAAAATTATCTACCCATGAATTCACAAGAGGCCTGTATAGGACTTTTAAGAGTGTCACTTTTATGGACCATCACATGGTGCGGATACATTTTCAAGGGTCATGTTTCGGTGCCAGCAAATGACTGGATATCCCCTTCTTATGTGTTCGTCAACTTAGGCCGGTTGGTCAAAGCAGCTCTTAGGTTACACTGCTGTCAAAACAAGCTTATAGCAGGTGTCTTTTCTATGTGCATCATGTTCTTCAGGATATT
This sequence comes from Rhyacichthys aspro, assembly GCA_036850595.1. Classification (NCBI taxonomy): domain Eukaryota; kingdom Metazoa; phylum Chordata; class Actinopteri; order Gobiiformes; family Rhyacichthyidae; genus Rhyacichthys; species Rhyacichthys aspro. The sequence continues at coordinate 11,110,924 of CM072153.1, forward strand.
TATTTATACTATATGCTATATATTCAAACATACGCTGGTATTTGCAAATAGATACATACTTTCTGTGAACTAATGCATAGGAAGAGTGAAGTGATCCAATGCTTGCCTAACGTCAGCAATAAACACTGACATTTTTCTCTGCTCAGCAAGGCACTGTAATAAACAGCTGCATAATTCAACATAGCCACTGTACAACTGTTCAGAAATCTTTTTGATCTTGTTTATTTATTTTAAAATGACAAGTAACTTTAATATCTTCCTTCAAAGCTGTTTTAATTAACCTAAAACCACAACTGAACACAGCTGTGGCATCTCTTCTGACAAGCTGAAGGGATTCCAGTCATTTTGAAATGGCTTGCAGGCTATCGTTAGATGTGGAGGAATGTAATTCTAATGAATGACATGGATTAATAACTTCAGAGAGATTGCTCTCTTGTGGATAAACAGTAAATAAAGCCCTGAACCCAAAGCCAAAGGAGAAGCATCACTGTTGACATACAGGATTACAACTTGACGAAGAAGTGTAACCAAAGTCTGTTTCCATTTATTAGATTGTAAAAATGTAAACACACACAGAAATGAGCTACATACCTTCAAATGAGATAAACAGATACAATGCAATTCTGTATTTCTTAAGATGCAACACATCTTCTATGCTCATCCACAAATCTCTTAAAATGAATACTAGTTTAGCCATTTGACCAGCTTTAACAGTGTTTGACTACTGCATGTCTCAGGTTTGCCTGTAGGAACAGTGCCATCTGCTGTTTAAAAACATGAGAGCGCCACATGCATAGTGTACGCACTACCAGACCAATAATCACTATAATGCATTGCAACACAATATTGCTCATCTCAGCAGCAATGTCATTTTCATCATGTCAGCTAGTCTTCACATGAAGCCACAAGCCAGTTACCCAAGAGGCTGATAACATAAGTCAAGCATTGCACCTGATTCATTGTTCATTCATAATGGCAATAAGTGGTGTTATGGGCCTCCATTGCTGAGTACAATATGGGATAGACGATCAGAGAGGCCGTAGGTGCAGTATGGCTGCCTCGTCTCTGTCAGTCTGCCCCAGGGCAGCTGTGGCTACAGCGGTAGTTTACCACCACCAGTGTGAGACTGTGGAGTGAATGAATAATGGAGCCAATTGTGAAGCACTTTGAGTGCCTTGAAAAGACTTTATCACTTGATGGTGCCTCACACTGAAGACATCAAACACAGAACTTTTGTACCAATGCATTTAGTGATAATTTATTCACACTTTTACTGTAATGAACATATAGCAGATTTAAGGGAAAATGGAGACGTGAAATTATAATTGCTACTGCTGCTTTATAGAGCCTTTTAATCCAGTAAGAAATTTAGCATTTACTGCATTTATCTCTGGAAATGGAAAAACACTTTCTACGGAATGCTTTATCTTATTTTTTCACATTTGCATGAATGCCATGATAGCATATACACTGACCTCATTTCAATCACTTTGTGTTTTGCAAACCTACTCCCTTCTTCTGTTTTGAAAACTTAAATCAAGAGAGTGCAGCTGGTCAGAGCTTTCCAACTGCGTAGAAGTTGCCTCGTAGCGCATATTTGTGCTTCAGTGCTTTGAGGTGAGAGTTAAGGTGGAGGAGACCCGAAAGATCTGGGGAAGCATGTTGCTCAACTGGTAGAACATATCCTCTGAAATACTCTGTCAATACAAAGAAAAAACATGTTGAGTACATCAAGGAAATGAGATTTCTGCAACACCAAGGAGGCCTTGTGTTCACATTTCCGATCAGCACATCATGACAACAGGAGGGAAATGGTGGCCATGAAAGCAAAAATACTTGTGGAGTATTTGTGTAGAGCGGTGTCTTGTAGTTCATAAAGTTCATGACAGCAGTAGGGAGCAGTAGTCACAATGATGAAATGCTCAAAGCTGTGGCAGCTTGTGACTTTAAAGATACCCATACCATGTCACTCTAAGCATCCGCACCCGTCAAATAAGAATGTTAAGTATTAAACTTTAAGTGCAAACATACATAAGCACGCACAGTTCAACCACACACCAACACCTGGCACACATTTAGCCACAGTCTCTCCACGAGACAGAGGAAACAATTTGTCCCAGTAGTGTTATTTTGAACAGTGTCTGAGCATGAAAGGAAGCTGATACAGTCGGCGTCCTTTGATGCCACTGGTTTTAGCATTTTAATATGTCAACATTAGTTAATAAAATGCCTCTATGCTTCTCTTAGCATTGGGACAGCCATAATAAGCAAGTAATGACCAAACAGAGCCTTCTTTACTTGTGAAGCAGCAACTCACTTGTATAGTAACAATACACTTGGGACCTAAGATTACGCTGGATTTACACTATTGATTTAGGCTCAAAGTTAGAGCAATACTTCCCACTAAGTAAGATGTTGCATTAGTGTTAAAAATCTACAAACCAATCCTGTTTCTTATTAACTATTAATTATACATCTAAAAGGTTTATTTCATCACCGTACTTTTAACAAATTGAGTGGGTTAAAAAGCCAATAAAATATGATTTCAGGTGAGTTCTTCAAAGTTACTCATCTGTTTTAAAAGGTCAGCTTGTCCCTTTGTGATGCTGGATACATGTGAGGCCTAAAGCACAGTATGTAATATTAGTCAAATAAGGACTTTTCAAGTTTAGCTACAAGCTAAAGTCAGCTTGTAGCTAAACTTGAAAAGTCCTTATTGTAGATCTCACCTTGGGAACTAGAAACTGAACTGTGCGAGAAACACCTCCATCCCACGAAGCCATCTCCATCATAAAACCTGACAAATGACAGAAAAATGCAATCATCAACATCAATGTCATTCTGTACTAATAATATATTTATCTGTCATATGCTGTTTGTGAAGAGTATTCTGACACAAACTGACATGGCAAACTCTATTCAACAAAGAAATGTAATGTTTTATGTTATTATTCTAAGCAACGCTGTTTATCTTTGAGTCTATGAATATAATATAATGTACAAAATATATGTACATCCAATTCACCTCAATGTCTCAGGTTCAGACTTACCTTTAACACATTTGAAAACAAGCTCAGCTCTTTTAAGACACCAGGGAATAGTCATCTCCTACAAAAGAAAGAGGAAATTAGGCAAATAAAACATGAATAATCTGGTTTGAAGTAAGAGTGCTCATTTTCAGGCAGTTAAGGCTATAGTATGCGAAATGTTCATGAGAACGTTTTTAAATGTGTAGCTCAGAGTAAACTTTGATTTGACTTTTACTCAGTGGTGAGTACTTCAAGCCTGTAGTATTTAATGACTTTCTGTTGACAAAAACTAGAGATGTTCCCTCAAAAAGAATAAACAATGCTTTAAAAATAGAACTAGATGGGATAGCCTTGTTGCATTTTCATTACATTCTGTTCAAACATCCCTGTCGTAGGCAAACTACCACAGCTGTTTAATATCAAAACATAAGGATGTCAATGAAAACACTTCACCAAATAGAAAAAAAAGCATGACGGATGGAAAGTTTTGGTGTGAAACCAGAAGCTATCAATCAAGATACATATCAAGATGCACAATTTCCACAGGCATCATAAGTTAGAACGCTAGTAAACAAAGACTGATAAAAAAAAAAGAAGGTACGGTGGGCATGTTGTGGCACGACTCTAAGCCAGCCAGAGAAATTTTACTTAGTAATTACATCCTTAATTGCTCTTTTTCTTGCTTTGATGATTAAACCAAATCTTTTACATCAGTTTTATCAAACAGAAAAAGGACATGACAATCCATTTTAGATTTAGAACAGACATCAACTTAAAGTTACTGTAAGTTGTAGCTTACAGTGTTTTGTTCAGACTGTTTATACCACTTACCTGCCAGTAACACAAGAGACTTAACATTGTAAAAAAAAAACAACAAAAAAACAGTATGTACAGATTTAAATTTATTTTCTTTATAAAATGTCTACAACTCAATGAATCTGGCCTGATCTAGCCTTAGCGGTCAGTGTGAAACATTAACATTAATCAAATCTCCTTTCATGAATACACTAATATCCTCTGTGCTCTTCTTACCTCTGACATGTCATGGACTAGCAGCAGAGGGACAGTGACAGTAGTAATGTCATGAGTGCAGCACACTTTGAGGATGTTTCTCAGACCCATGATGGCCGGGTCCCGTGCTGTGATGTTTCCAGAGCGGACATTGTCGTCCACACAAAGGTGGAACACAACGTGGACCTCTGACAGGTTGGAATGTCGAGAGACGTAGAACTCACCTCCAGTGAGAGACGCAGCAGATATTAATCACATGAACAGTATAAAGTACAGTATTTACCTTCAGTTTTGTTTTCTTTACAAATAATCTGATATTTTCTCTCTAAATAAATAATCATCTCTTAATATACGTCTATGCTAATCCAAACATGCTCCTATTACTATAATCTGTTCATAACCATTACCTGGTAAGATGTTTGAGGGATTTCGTTCAACAATTTTGCTTTTATCTTCACTGCCATTTCTCTGAACCTCTGCAAGATTAAAAAAGATCCTGTAAATTCAATATATTTTCAAAACAAAAAACATATTTTGGACAGCAATAGCATAACGTGTAATAAAAATTAAATTTATTTTCAATCACTGAGCTGTGAAAAGGAAAACAACCCTAGCTTAACATATTGGCCTTGGGTAAAAAAAAGCTAGCTTTATAAACAACACTTCTTCAGTCAGTTTGGCTCATTACTTGTCAAAAAGCCACATGTTAAGCTTCTCTTATTACAGTGGAGCATTGTGGTTTTACATAGCCTTTGCTGATTCTCCGTGCACTTGTCTACTGTGATGAATTTTAAAAAGTCATGTCAAATTTCTAACCAGGCTGGTCTTTTTGCTTGCTGCTCCGCTGGGCTCTGGCGTAGAGCACCAGCTGCTGCACCTCCTCCAGCTGCTCCTCCAGACATGGAAAGTGGAAATCTGTACACTCCTTTGCCACTGTGGCAAAGTCTGAGGGACAATTAAAAAAAGCAAATAATGATAAATCATATAAATGGCATAAGCATTTGTCTCATGTTACACAATGTAAACAGATCCCTTGCCTACAAAGTTCAGCCTAATATTACATTCTAATATTCAGCATGTCCCTCACCTCTCTTAATACCGCTGTACGAGTTGACCCTGTTGTCAACAAGCAGTACCAGACCACACAGTGAAGAAGAATAGAGTGAAAGAGCTGTTTGTAGTCTCCTCAGCTTGGCTCCACTGCTGCCGTGTCGCCGGTGTTTACAGAAATCCAGCACGTCAGCACGGACCAGACGCAGATTGTGCATGGTCTTAAGTTGTGCACCTGATGAGCAACAGTACTAAATGAGTCACAAAGATTAGCCAAGTCAATCATTTGTAAAATGCCAGGAGAGCACACTTAATAGAAAAATAGTCATTAAGTGAATATACAATAAATTACTCGTTTTTGCAGAATGTTTTTCTTAATATCATATAGCCAAAAAACAAGGGGTTGTGTACATTGTAGAGAACACTGGGATCATTGAAGCACATTATTCTTATATTAGTACTCGATGTGGCCAGCTTGTTTTAATCATACATACATTCAAATTTACAAAGAGAAGAGCTAACATTTAAAAAAAATCTTGCAATTGAATGCCATAAAAAATTGGTAGAAAAAATGTCATAAAAACTAACTAAAAAACTATTGTCCATCATCAAAATAAAAAGAGCAGAGGGCAGATATGGAGCAGTGAGGAGATAAAATGCAGAATTTGGTCTAACAGCACCATCTAGTGTGTTTCTTGAGAAATGCCTTGTGTTTTGTTGTTTAGTCGGCAGTTTAAAATGCCAGTTGAATGTAAGGTGGTTTTATTTCAAACTATATTAAGTAAACGTGTGAACACACCCTCAGTCATTTTCCATTCTTCGCTAAATTCACTCTGTGTTTGGCCCATTCATCACTGTGCTGCTGGAGCAACCTGTTAGTAACAGTGAGCGGCCATGTACCTAGGTGAATGGTGAAGCTCTCCTCCAGCTGCTGCTGCTCCTCGAACACCCTGCTCCCAGAGTCTGCAGCCTCAGACAGCTGGCTTGGTTGTACCTTAATCTCTTCACTGCAACATAACATTTTTATGATCTTAAAGAAATGGTTTGATTTAATCAATTTACAATACAAAAATAAAAAAGACATTTGTGAAAACGAATTATTCCTATTATTTATCTATATAGTGAATATTTATTAAACATGAAATGTACCTCTGAGATAAAACTCTCCTTCACATACGTGCAAAATGAATATTTATAAAGTGCTGAAGTTAAATCTATTAAGTTCCACTCATACAACAACATAATGATATTCATCAGTAAGAAAAACATGCAGAGGTCAGCACACAGCCTGCAGAGATGCTCTTTACACACTGGTCCTGGTGGTGCCTAAGTTTTGATGAATTATTGGATTATTAAATATTTGCAGAAGAGGCAAGAAACAGTGTAAAGAGCACAGATCTGCAATATTGGCCTACAACAGTAATTTTAAGTTCCAGATATCTGAGGATATTTCTGGAAAAATACTGTATTGTTTATAGTATTGCTTTACATCTCTTACAGCAAAACACTATATACTTTGTGCTTTAAAAGTGTCATTTTAACTTTTAAAATTACAACAATAGCTATACTTGACCATACTTTTTTAATGATGCCCTCCAAGCTCTACTACCTGCATAAAGGTGATCTGCTCACTGTCACTGCCTCTAACATTTGAAGCTCTGAACTGCTACCTTTGCACTTTTCATTGTGCTTTTCCTATAGGGTAATATTTAAGCCCCTGACTCTATTACTTTTTATCTTGGATCACATCTTTTCAGTTTAGTAGCACTGTCATAAAAACAGAAACATTTTGTCAGAAATAGTTTGGATTTTAGACTACAAGTGATTTAAAATATGACGCATAAACTCACTTGATTTTGCTGCTGTTGTTTGGCTTCTGCAGATCCTGGTGAAGTTTGATGACCCACTCCTGATACTCCTGCTTCTGAATACCAGTCACTTGCTTTAACTCACTCGCCCACTTGTTCTCCAGCTCCTGAACAAAAGAAGATAGTATTAAACATGAGTAAACTTGTATACAACTAGGAAAATAAGACAACATTCATTTGTTGAAAAATAGTGTACACAATATTATTTTAACAATATTATATCACCTGTTGAGTATCAAAGTGTTGAGATGCTACTGCATTTACATCCTGATCACTCAAAGTATTTCCCAGCTCATGCATCACTTTTTCCATTTCAGCTGACTGTCTACCAGACAAAGTAAGAAGTATTCATATTAGACAAAACTTATTAAAAGGTCTCAAATCAGTATACATCTGACAATATTAATCAATAAATATAACAAACCTCTCCTGCAGCTTCTTAATTTCCATGTCTCTTTCACTGATGAGCTCTGATATGCTAACAAAGTAGTTGTGCTCAAGGTTAAGAAGTGTGTCCGAGGCAGGAGAGTGGATCAGTTCATGGTATACATCTGCAAAGTCCTCATCCCAGCTGGGCTCCTCAGGACGAGCATGCTCCAGTGTAGTCTGAAAAGAATAACTATTTCATCACAGTGACCACTGCTTATTATATGAAATGTGTCTCTGTTGATTGTAAGAGAATTGGGTTACTGCCTTAGAGCTTCGAAGTATTGGACCGCATAAAAGGACTGAAGAGAGTCTGGGTGTCTTAAGCAGGAGAAGTTTATTACCATCAAATACAGGCCCGGAGACAGTTGAACAGTCAACACAGAGTAGTATTGAACATGCAAATCTGGATATGCTTTCATTGGACTGAGCTTATAAACCTCATAGAAGGTCAATACGCAAACAATGCAATAACAAAAGAGTTGTTATTCAGTAGATAAGGCTCGAGGTTGGAGACATGTTATCCTGCAGGTGTCTGAGTCTATCTGTTGACAGAGCCCAAGGCTCAGGGCATCACAACCTTACAATAGATCCCAAAATTCTCTAACATTGATGATCTCAGAGATGAGTGTGTGGTTTGTGTCAAATCTTCAATTAGAATATAACAAAAAATGCACCTGACAAGTGAATGACAGGGGAATAAATCATGTTTTAAGTTCTGTTAGAACTTTGTGTTTATGCTTTTTTTAATAACCACAGCATATGTAAAGCTTCTCCATAAATGGAAAGCAAAGTATTGAGAAACAGAAACATTCTATTTATACAAGCTAAAGAATCTCTGACCCATAGAATTATGGACATTGGAAGGGTTCCAGTGTATTTATATGAGAGCATAGTAGCATGTTAAGTGGAGGAGCAAGCTGAGGCAGCTCCTCTCTCTTTATAAATGCTTGGACAAGTGACAGCACAGTTGAGACATCTGAACTTTTAAGTGTGAAACTAAATGTTCATTATGACCTTCTTTAAAGTTGAGACATTTGCAAGCAGCAGTGTGTACCACACTGCTTAGGTGATCAAACGAAACATAAACATAGGAAGCCATATTTGCCTTCACTTGAGATGACTTAACCATTTTGAAACTGATGACTGAAGGTTTCTATTGTGTGTAAACAGTACCACACATTTTACTCACATTTCTTAAATGTGAAAGGAGTAAACGGAAGTACTAAAGCTCATTGCTAATGTAATAAGTTTTTTCCCCAGTACTCAGAAATAATCAAATGGTGTTACATATGTTTGAGTTCGATTAAAGATTTATGGCTGCCCTAATATTAGAAGCTGCATTCAAAGACACTTCAAAAAACATGCATCTTTTTGCTTTGTATCTTTGTTGTACCAGATCACAGTGTCAGCAAATATCTTAAAAACTGTAGAACTTCTAACTTTAAAAAAGACATTTGAAACAGTAAAACAAAATACTAGCTAAATCTTACCAATCTTTGTGTCTTACTTTTAAGTAATGACCTTTATAAAACAAGCTGATCTTAAGCCACAAAGTGAAAATGAGTTACCTCCATATAAGACCTGGACCAAGCATTGGTCAGCTGGTTTATGTCAGCATCTCCTGTTGTCAGTCTCTGTAGGGCCAGTTCCGCCTCCCTGTCATAATCTTCGATGGTCTCTTGTTCAACAAAGTTTGTAAGTGCAGATTTTAGTTCTAAAAAAATACAAACACACCAAATTGTATAGACTAAGTAATAGGTTGATAGAAAGTGGTAAAATGATCCGCAGCCTTGTCTGGAAAAACAGTTAGTGAGTCAAATCAGTTCATTTGTTTGACTTTGTGGAGCAAGTTATTTTATCTTTAATGGAGATTCTTTATAGTATTTTTAGTAAATCCCACTATTATGTCATTTCTTAAACATCTTACCATTTTCTATATAACATGGTATTTTGTGTAGCAGCATCAGGCGTCCATGAAGATCACTGATGTTCTCTTGAACAGGAAATAGTAAAGGCACTTTCAGGACACAGTTGTGTTTTCCAGCCCTGAACTCAAACACAAACTCTTTCTCAACAGTACTGTTCGCTTTGGCTTTGTTTTTCTTCATTTCAGCTGAAGACAGAAGATAGTACAATATTAATTAAAATAATATGCCATGGTAAACGAGTCATTACATATATGTTTCAACATTTATGCAAATGCAGTACAGCTTATCTTAAATCTTTAAGTCTCTTAAGCTAAATTCATTTTTAGATCTTTGATAGGCTAGCTCTTGATTCATAGACATGCGTCGCGTTAGCTAGCATTATGCTAATATTTAGACACGCACGAGTACGTGGGTTGTTTTGACTCTTGCTAGTTCAGAGAATTTAAATGTAATTTAAGGGTTTTGTGGTATAGCAGAATTACCTGTGGGCAAATAACATTCCCAGAGCAAAGATGATGGCGCCCCTGTTTGGTTCAGTTTGTTTCAGTCAGCTGACTGCTGCCACCAGCTCCAACAGTGTGGCGTGAGGACAGCAGCCGCACTTTCGCCACAGGATCAATCCGATGTGGAGTGGAAAAGATACTTTCTTATCGTCCTCCAGGGCTATTCATTTTATACAATTATTTTTAATTATAGTAATATTATTCTCAAAAATGTACTGGAGCAAAAAGCGTTCTGTCACAGAAGCTCTTTCTTGTGATGTTACCTCCCCCTTGTGGAAAAATTTAGATAAACGGACAGCTTTGCAGATGGTATCCATAATAAATAAATGATGGTACCTGAAACAGCTCATTGAAGGGTTATGTGAACCCTCTCTGTGGTTTTCTGACTTATCCAGTTGACTCATAAATGTATAGATTACTATCTAAGCAATACCTCACAAACTGTTTTGGAGAGTTCTCCACTGACTAACATGGATGAAGGAGCAGTCTCAAGCTCACTGTGAAATTCCTAAAACTACAAACAAACTAAGCTCAAGCACATCTGAGCTGCAAACAGTGATCTTTTACAAAACTATGAAAACACAATTTTACTTTAAAAAGCACATACTAAATTTGGCTTACAGTTTTCATGGCAGTGAGTCATTGCTGTCATCATTTAACTCAGTATTTGTTTAAGTGATCGTTTGCATATCATGAAAGGTTAAGCACACTAAAATTAAAGACAAGATGATTTAATTTCCTGTTGTCTCTACTTTAAGTAACAACTGTCTTTTTTCTGTCTTTTCTGCTGCAAACTCTCATATCCTATAAATACCCTAGTTGTGATGTAAATTTGTTTGATATGACATGTTCTAGCTATAGCCTATATATAATATTACAGAATGTAGCGTGCCTCGCAACTCACATTCACATTGTGCACTGTCATTTAAACTAGGTGCACGTGGTCTTAAAAGGGTTTGTTTCCTTGATTCATGTCTTAAACCATCAAAATAAATTTGAGGCTATTATTTTAATGACGTTCAGGCTCCATTTTTGGGGTAAAAATTATGACAGGAACAAAAACTACAAAATAAATCCAATATGGAAATGAACCCAATGAATAAAAAAACAAAAAACAGTAAAACAAGTAGAAAGCAAAAGACAAATTCTACAGCAGGAATGTTTTAGATATTCAGCTGTAACAAAATCCATATCACAAGCAGTACTCTCTACTCTCTACAGTGGCCCAGAACAATATAATAGCTTGAGCACAGTGAAAACCAAATTAATCCACATGCCAAAGCTTAGCCATACTTTTAATTACTTACTTTAGCCTTATTCAAAAATTTCGAAAAGCTTTCCAAATTTGCTTTCCAGAAATGGTTTGCATGTACACGTGCACGTTTGTAAGCGCGTCCTTGTGTTTTCTTCAAGTTTGAGTTAGTGAGGGCTCGTCTGTAAATAGCTCTGTTTTTCACTGCCGTTTTGACGCATAAAGTATGGTTTTAAAAGCGCTTTAAAGCTTTTTTTTAACTTATTACACATTGGTTCATATTTTTGCAAATATTATGACATGCATATTTGCTTCGAGGCTTTTTACAAATATATTTTTTCTGTTGCTTTACGTTTTGACTGGATGTGAGCAGATGCAGCCAATCCCTTCTACGATTGAACTGTCCCGTCATACCTCGCGTGGCCAACGGCTCTCTTCACCGACTGTTCGCTCATTGAATTACGGTACTCGGCTTACTCGAGTAAATTTAGTCCAAATATTGGAAGAATCCGTACCCATTTACAAATTTAATCCTTTGCGACCGTCTGAACATCAGATTGCGGTGGCGGGTCGTGCTTTCCTGGGCTCGCTGGCTGGGTTTGGTTGGGGAGGCAGGGGGAAGTGATGATGGAGCTGGAGTCGGCCAGTAACAGAGGCGAACTGGGAGCTGTGGGGGACTCTCTGCAGCCACAGACGCCCAGCAGACACGAAAAGAGCCTGGGACTGCTTACTACTAAGTTTGTGACTCTTTTGCAGGAGGCCAAAGACGGAGTACTTGATCTGAAAGCGGTAAGCAAACAGCCCAGAGTCTTTGTTGTTAGCTAGCACATGTCATTTTGAGCCAGCCCGCTGTCGTTTACATGCACTTTTGCTAGCCTGCCTTTTAGCCTAGCCTAGCTCTGTGACAGCAGATTGAAGAAGAGATAGCACTTAGGGGCCTCTCCTTTTTAGATTTTTAAAGTTTTAAAAGCACCCACTTAAATACTGTTGGTTTAACCTTTACCTCAGAGGGTCTTATTATTTCTATGAATGGCCAACTTTTGCTCAACTTCGCAGAGTCTGCCCCCTGTAGATTCAAAGTTTAAAAGTGGGTCATCTTTTGTCATTCTGTTCAGAGCCAACGCTTCTGCATCTTCACACATGAACAATTAGTTTCTATAAATGGCTCTGTCTTGATCTGAATCAATTACGTTCCTAAACTTCCACGTTAAAATTAGAGTTATACGAGTTGTTTAATTACAGCTGAGATTTGCCTCAGTTTAAGCTTTTATCCTCTGTTTTAGAAATAATCGTCCCACAACTGGCTTCTTAGTTAAACTTAGTTAAGTTTGTCCTAAAACAATATAGTTGCAGGGGAAACCATAAGTAGATCAAATTAATACATTTGTTTATTTATGCCTTATCTCCAATACAGTAAACAGTACCATACAATTATCTTACCATATTTATTTACTGAAAAGTTACAATTACATTGGTAGATGGATGACCACATCAGGTCAAGCTTTGTCCATTTGTTGTTTCATAGTGACCTCCATGCCTCGACTTTTTTACTTACTAATTTACTTACTAGCAAGTCACATTCATGACACGACTTGATTTGTGTGTGCTTATTTACTATTAAGGCATTGTTTGCTTTCTCTTTCACTTATCCTAATTGTGATTTAGCTTACTGTGTTTATGTTTTATTTGTATATTATTTGTTCTCTTGTTTCAGTTTTTCATAAACGTGCTACAGTCTTAATAAGGAAAAGATTAATGAAAAAAATCTACTCTCTACAAACTCTTTACAAAGCCTATGCATAGCAACTAAATAGATTTAACTATACAGAACATCAGTGAGACTTTTTTGCTGTTTTAATTGAGACATTTTATCAGTTTTAAGATGTAGTCTGAGACCATACTGCTTAATGTGACTTGGTGAGGTCTAATACATGGATAGACTTATCAGCATCACACACATTGTTATCATTAAAGTCTGTTAAATACATGGACATAATACTTGCTCATGCTGTGATGGAGAACAAGGCATTATTACTCTCTATTCTCATCTACTTCTTCCACTCCTGCTCTGAGTTATGCACATTTAAGGTGAAGTTAATGTTTGTCTTTTACAATTGAAAACTGCACTCTCTGTATTGTCTTGTAATTTAGGCGGCGGACACCTTGGCTGTGCGACAAAAACGACGCATCTACGATATCACTAATGTCCTGGAGGGAATTGGACTGATAGAGAAGAAGTCCAAGAACAGTATTCAGTGGAAGTAAGTCAACTTTATGCCTTTCACTTCACAAATCAAATGCAGTTTATATTATTTTGTTGATTAACTGTTTGCTGTAGCTAGACCAATTAAGTGCTGCGTCATCATGTTATGGGTGTCAGTTTTGCACTTCTCTTCGTTTTTTGGTTTATTTTTTGAGATAGTTTCACACTTTCACATTTCTGCTGTTTACATGTCATTCCTAATAGAGCACTCAACCATGAGCAGTCCTAATTAAGCAATAAGGCATATATGACATCATGTGTAGTCTCAAAGTTCATAATTAATCACAATAATTGGTTGACTTCCAAAGATTCAACTATTAATCGCTTGTTTAGCAGACAGCAGTCATCAGTTTATCTGTAAATGAAAGTCTGTTGATTTGACTTGCTTCTGTTTGTTTGTATGTAAATGTAATTCACTTATTTGTTGTCAGGTGAATTTAAGAGAGGACTATGTCTTTGTTTTTCAGGGGTGTCGGTCCTGGATGCAACACTCGGGAGATAGCAGACAAGCTGATAGATCTGAAGGCTGAACTTGATGACCTCGCTCTCAGGGAACATGAACTGGACCAACAGAGGGTTTGGGTCCAGCAAAGCATCAAGAATGTCACCGATGACTCCAACAACAGCCCATATCCTCTATATGTTGGAATACTTTTATTACTTCATTTCATTATCTGCGAGTTTTTCTTCTGGTTGTAACTCTGACAAGCAGTTGTATCAGAGGCTTCCAGTTAACCCAGAGCCACAGATAAGAATCCTGTCAACTCCAGGGGTGCTTTTCCGTACTGTCACATAATGCTGCTGAAACTGTGAAAAAAAAATGTGTGAAATGTTATTGCGATTTGTTAATGACAACATAGATGCAGTATTTTTGCTCAGATGTAATAGTCATAATGTATCATACTCAGATTTTTGGCTGATATATAAATAGTCACAGAAACCCACCTCAACACCATCTGGCGTCCAGTAGGGGATTATCCAGGGCACATATCCCCATTGACACAGCCTGTTCTCATGGATCATTGCATAAGTCTTAGAATTTAGCTAAACATCCTCTTATTTAAAACCAAAATTATACAACTTCCATGTCTTAGCATCATTATATACTTTGTGTTGCAAACTGTGTGTATGCAAACTTCCTTAACATGTTTACTATGGCGTATGTGAAACATGATGATCTCTGTGGAGTTTTCAAAGGTAATTTTTACACACAGAGGTTTTGTATATTACTATTTGTCAAGCATGTCTCAAACACAATGTCGTCATCTGTCATTTTTCTGCAGGTGATACACTTCTTGCAATCCGCGCTCCCATTGGCACACAACTAGAGGTACCCATACCAGAAACTGTAAGTTATTATTTTTCTGCCCACTCTTAAGTATCACAGGTTTAGCCACGCGTTTAACACTATACTGGAATCTGCCTTTAGGTTCTTAACGGACAAAGGAAATATCAGATTCGTCTAAAGAGTTCATCTGGTCCCATTGAGGTTTTGTTGGTCAATAAGGACCCGTCCAGTGCCTCTCCAGTTGTTCTGCCAGTCCCTCCTCCAGATGATGTCCTTCAGAGCCTCCCAGCACCTACCTCCCAGCCGCCCAATGCAGCCTCACAGGTCGACACAAATGTTTTCTATTGTTGCATTATTGATTTGGTTCTGACTCTCTGAGGCTGAAACTCTACCTCTCCAATAATCAGGTTCCTAAAGCAAGTGCCGCCCCGTCAACCAAACCGGCTTCCACTCCAACATCACTTACTGCAGCCAAGCCACCAACCACAACAATAGGTACAAAATTAATAACATCATTCAAAAACAAAATTTAAATACAGTTCTAAGTTTATGTTACATTCATATTGAAATGTAGAACCAACAAACCCCACACCACTCACCCCAACAACAGAGATTCCTGCAGTTACTCAGCAGCTTCAGTCATCTGCTTCGTTGGATGGATCTGCATCGTCCTCTTCTGCCTCTGGAGTATTTGAACCTATTAAGTCAGATCCATCTGAATGTGAGTTACCTTTTTAAAGCTGTCCTTTGGTACATATTATATTAGTTTTTGGCAAAGCTGTACATGTTTTCCTTTTGTTTGTAGTGTTGGACTTTCCCAAAGAGCTTTCTGAGATGTTTGATCCAACAAAAGGTGAGTACCCAGTGCACATATTTAATGTCTGTAATATAGTGTAATTCAGCTTTAAAACTGCTCTTGTCTCCCTTTCATAGAGATCATGAGTGGAGATTTGTTGGAAGACTTGATGTCATCTGAAGGTGTGTTTTCAAATAACGAAATGACTGGCATATAGCTGATAGTGTACAAAATACACATTCCTGGGTTTGTCTATGGTCTTACATGCATCCTCTTATCTCTTTCACCAACAGTGTTCTCGCCACTCCTCCGTCTGTCCCCTCCACCCAGTGACCATGACTACATATACAACCTGGACGAGACAGAAGGCCTCTGTGACCTGTTTGACGTCCCCATATTAAATCTCTGACCTCCAAGATTGTTCTCTGGGAAGGAAATACTTGTCCAAACATGCTTTCCTATTTTAATTTTATCTCTCTCCTACGGACAGTGAATGTGCAAAGAGCTTCATTAAGGTCTGTAAGATCTGATGAGCGATAAGGACACTGTTGCACTGACCGGCACTCAAGCTTGCTTCTCTCGGACCGTATGTTCACTGACTTGTAGAAACGAAAGAACAAAAATCTCACATGGAATCGGTTAAAACAAATGATATAAATATATTTTTGGATTATTGTGTATGATAAAGTACTGTGTGTGTTTCAGCTTTTGTGTGTGTGTGTGTGTGCGTGAGTGAATGTGTGTAGGCATGTTAAGTATGTTTGGGCTTTTTTACACTCAAAAGTTTCCTTTACCTATCAGGTCATAATCAAGGCAGATGACTTGAGCACAGCTTTTCAGTAGGCAGCTGCTCTTGCATGGCTTGAATGAGTCCAAACACAGCTGGTTAAGTATGCACTGTCCTCTTGTACATAGAGAATATATTTTGTATTACCAGCACACAATACCATTGTGTAGTCAAAACCTGAAATTTGTATCAAGGCAGGTCAATAGTTGAAAAATACACAAAGATACCAGTACAAAACAATGAACACTGTGTGTCTTTGAAGAGATTGTTTTTATGCTTTAGAGGACTGTGTCTGAAGTAAACATGTCACTGTAAAAACACAGTGTATCAGTTCAATGATGAGATGTTAATGCTGAGCAATGAAATCAGCGCACGCTAAGAAGAATGGCAAAGGACCAAAAACAATGCAGGGGTTTATAAATTCAACATTTTTTACACAAATGAACACTCACAGGTGAACAGTTAAGTACTACCACTACTAAACTGAAATACTGAGTAATAAACAGACTTATCTGTTTTGTAAGATTTTGGACTTTATTTGGGCTTTTTTTTTTTTTGTTCCTGTATAACTACATCCGAGAAACTTGGCTGTTTCACAGCTATAATATTTGTGTAGGAATACCATGTATGAATACTATGTATGCAAAAACATTTGTTTTATGTTTCATTTTACTTATATGGTCATCAAGTCAAAAATAATTGCTTTTTATATTTGCATGTCTTTGTATATTTCGCACAGATCCCTTAATTATTTAGTTTCTATTGTACCATCTGTTTGTGTTTGCTAAATGAATACTGCCTATCACTCTAAAAAAAAAATGTAGTGGTCAGTGGAAAATGTTCATCTAGGATGAGGTGTTCAGAGCACTGTTAAATTTACAAATGCCATAATTCATGTTCCTACAGTGTCTTTAATTTGTGTAATAACCCTGCTATGTCCATGTTAAAACTGCAGCTTGTATAGAATAGCATTTATTTTTATACCTGCTAGATATGACAGGGTTGTTGCTGATAATTTGGGGTTTCATTCCCAAGGACTTTGTACACAGAGGTTCTGTTTTATCAAAGCCTCGTAATTTGTTGTTGCATTTTACATCACTGTGGACAGATTGGACACTACTGATCCAGTCCTTACTCAGTAGCCTGTCATTGTGTTTGGGCAGTGTTGTGAATTATGGTTTAACAGAAGTGGGCTGAAGGAATTGTGTCCTTTGTGTTTGCACCTGAGACTCAAGCCAGCAGGCTCAATACAATACCAAGTTAAATTTGTAAAAAAAAACAAAATAAACACTTAGGTATTCAAATAAGTTCTAATGTCTGATTTTCTGTTTTTTGTGTCATTTTAACAGTAGCTGTGCATATATATATATATATATATATATATATATATATATATATATATATATATATATATTTTATTACAAGTGTCATGCTTCATTCCTTAATTTCTTTTAACACTGAAGCCTGTTTGAGTTACTTTTACCTTTTTTACCCCAATGTTTATGTTAGGTTATGTTTATGGTTAACTGACATGGGGCCGTGAAATAAAATCCTGAAAAGTTACGTAGTGATTTTTTTAAGAGAAGGACAGTATGTCCTAACTACAAAAACTTTGTAAAGGTCCCACGTAAAGGTATCAACAGTTCAACAGTGACAGCAGAGGGCGGCTGTGCCCAGCTGGACCTGACCCGGAACTTAGAATTAGCTCATGTACTTCTCACAACCGCAGAAGAAAAGTTGCACGCACAAGCAATATATGCATTTCCGTAGTAACACATATTTCAAAATAAGGGTGGAATAATGTTCAGTTGTTAAAATATAATACATTTAACATGTTTGTCTCAAGTAGAGTACGTGTTTTGAGTGGAAATAAAACCCATAAACAGTTCTATAAAATATCACACCTGAGTGAGTGTGGATAGATGTTTCTTTTAAAAACAAAACCCAAGCCGGAAGTGGTAGTAGTCATCATGATTCTCCTGACAGCAGTCGTCTGGTGAACAACTTCAACCAACCCGGAACTTTTAAGTCAACTTAAAACTCCTAAAAACATTTTTCGAGGACCTGTATACTACTTTTTCGAGCCGTTTAAATGTTACCGTAAGTGAGGTCACTTGTGGATAGTGACTTTGTTCCAGCTAGGAGAAAAACAAAGTGCAAATGTGTGCAGCGGTTCCTTCAGGACTGTAGCTCTCGACTTGTCTTCTTGAACCAGGTAGGACTCGGGACAAAGCTCTGCAGCTCACTAGTTTGACTGTAAGTCACTGAAAATCTCTTAAAATCCCATAGTGTTGTTACTGAGAGTAGCAAGTGGTACATGCCTATAATTAGCTTCAATAAAGTTGAAGAAGCATGTAAACTTCATAATTGAAAAGGCAGATGCTATTTTACTACTCATTCTCTTGACTAATTTTTTTTTTTTTTTTTTGGTTTTGTACCATTAAGTTCAGTTTTACTCTGTTGCCTGTTGAGGCCGTCCAACTTATTATTACGCAGTCTCAGTGGTCTTTGTTTTAGATTTTCTTTCTTTTTTTTATACTTTTATGTTAGCCTATTGTTTTAAGTGTAGTCTGGGTGGTGGTACCCTGTCAGGTTAGGAATGCCTGGCAGCTGAGAGCCCTTTACCTCACATACCCACACAGTTCTTCACAGTGGAGACATGAGGGGCGGTCTGTTGGTCCAGGGGGTCAGAGTCTCACACCAGGGGCCACTGAGCCTGCTGGGTAACAAAAGGCTGAGCATGCTTGTGGATTTAAGCCTAATGAAGCAAAGTGCTCACAGAAGAATGCAGCCAGTGACAGCTGCTGGTGGAAAATGTAAATGAATGATCATACTTTATCGTCCTTTGACTTTTGTATTGGCATTGCCTTCAAACATTTAATTTAATCACAATTTCAAGACTAAAGGTGCTTTTAATGTTTGGGTTTTTAGGACTAATTATGTTACTTTCTACATTTTATTTACTTTTTTTTAACACATAAATCATTTAATTATATATTTACATCTTCTATGGGTGTTTATAGTCTTCTGTATTTTAATAATAGATGTTAACTCACTTTGAGCACACTCTGACAGACATGTGCTTAGTATGGCAGGAACAGATTCTACAAGTTCAAATAGGGCTCTGGGCTGCAGGTATAAACAGGTACTGACTCATAGGTTATTAATCACAATACAATCTGTTATGAAAATGCTGGTCAACCAATCTAACTAGCCAAGTTCATGATATTAATTTTGCTTTTTACACAGTCATAATAATAGAATGTCTAAATGCCATAGCAGAATTTTGACAGATACCACAATTTTGTTCTAGGTTTGCTGCACTTGCAAGTTTAGCTTTCTTGTGAAGGGAGAATGTTGGGCAAGGTAAGCAGCACATAGAGTTACACAAGGCTTGTACAGACAGGTTCTGATGAGAACACAGTCCTGTCATCAGAGAGAGTCTTAAATCAGACTTGTAAGCTGTGAGCTCCCAGGTAAAAACTTTTAGCTTTTACTTCAGTTACACGGGGTAGGTACATTGTCCATTGGTTTATAGATAAGATTCAACCTAACCAGCCATAGACACTGTAACAAGATGGCATAGTAACTGTCCTCTTAAACTTACTGTTTTGGTAAAAGTATGAGTTGATTTCAGTACATTATACAGCTTATCTTATTTTAAATGTGTGAGAAGTAAATTTAACTTGCCACTAGACTTAGCATTAGTCTGTTTACCTTGACTTAACCAAGTAGTCTTTTCCTTTTAACTACCTTTAATCATTTTGCGGAAATGTTTCTGTTTTGAGAAGTGTGTGTACAAAGTCATAATTTCAAATAAAACCCTGTTTCACATAATTATATATTTCTTTATTAACTCTCTCATATTTGCAGTTTAAAACCCACACTCATTTTTTGTTGAAAAGTCCTGATCATTAGCCAGGGCTTACCCTTGAGTTTGCTGACTCATAAGCTGCTCTTCAACAAAAATCTGCTTCTCCCAAATCTATTTAACACACAGTGCAATGTGTTATTCGCAACAAATTTATTCCTATCGCAAATGTTTGAGGCAACCAATGATAAAAGATGAGGTCAATGCCCAAAGAATGGTCAATCTTGTTAGCCAGACTGTTACCTAATCAGGGAGTGCACCACCTCAGGGTGCAAAAACTGAAGGCGGTTGTTTTGACAGGCTTTGGAGGCCGCCATAAACCGTGAAGTCTTGAGAATAGTGGTGGTATGTAGGGAGATGGTGCAGAGCGTGGGGCTAATTAATCACAGCAAACACAGGCAGGCACCAGCTCCCTTTCTTTCATGGTGAGCTCATGAATGTATGGCAGAATTTATATCCAGCTGTATTGTTTCCATGTGCTGGGAGTCGGCAAGAAAAGGAGGAGCACGAGGAAGGGGGAAGGGTTGGAAGCACAAGAGCTTCTTCTGTATGCTCTGGGAATGCTGTCTGAAGGCTGAGGAGGAAGTGAGTATGACGTATGTTAGGGAGTTAGAAAGAACTGGTGAAAAGTGAAGTATCTACAGTCAGTTTATAGAGCGCTCAGTTCTCTCAGTTTTACTCAGTGCAGCATAATTACACTGTAAAAGGGGAAGAGACTGGTGCCCAGTGTCATAGTGAAAATGACAATGACAGTTGAATGACCCAGCCCATCAACCTGCCCCATTGATTACTGTGTGTTGTGTTTTCAAGATACCAAGCTATTAAACTCTAAATAAAATGATTAGTAAGACCAATCCCTTTTGTTTTCTCTTTAGCAGTGAGTGGTATAGTCAAAAGCTGCCAATATGCCACCGCAGAAGGATATAGTAAAGATTGCCATCCAGATGCCTGGAGCCTATCCCCAGCTCATACAATTGGACCAGGTAACAATTTTTTAGTGCTATTGAACCACTGTGGGATGTCCAGACAGCACATCTGGTTGGGTCAAAAGGGTTCTTAGAAAACATTATGCAGCAAGGCCACAATGAATTTTCTTTCCAACCTTAGCAAATAACTGCATCAATATTTTCTTTAAAAATTGTATCCATGTGGTATATCAAGTGTATTGTGCTTATCAGGGAGTTGAGGGTGCTGTAATGTGTCTGCCAGGCCAGTAGGGGGACTGTGAACACCCACACTGTATTTTAGCCTTTAGGGCTTTATAGTACACCTTTAAGATCAAATACTTATCAAATACTGTTTAAGATGTTGTAGTGGCATCCAAACAACAAACCAGCTTGTCAAAAATGCACATAAGAGATAATAATAATAATAACACATAATAGATAACAGACCCATTTTAGCCATAATTAAATGGAAGAAAATTTTTGACATAGAAAATTTAAAAAATAAATAAATTTAATGAGTTACCTTTGTGTGTGGATTCTAAATTAATATTAGACTGTCTGACAATACTGTGATGGACCACATTTTTCCCATCAAGACTGTAAGGACAGCTTCACAATCAAGCCTCTTAATTTGGTTGTAAACCTCTCCAAGGTCTAGGTGTCTGCACTAAACACATTCTGATTGGGTGAACTTGGCTGCCACTAATCACAGAGTAGCCGCTGGGTCTACCACACAAGCCAAAGACATTTGATTGGTTGACCACAGGCCTGACCACTAATAGCAGGATAGTAAAGAGTCAGACATGGAAGCAGTCTGGCTTGTTTTTTCACACAAAATGGGATCTGGGCATTGAGGGGAAGATTATTCAGAGCGCTTGGTGATCCCTTAGCAGCATGTTATTACACAAGCAGAGCTCTAGACAACACTTTCAAACATTATCTGTACCTGCTCCAGAAAATGTGTTGATATTCAGTGTTTGTGCTGTAACTTCTGTTTTCTCTGTGTGCAGAAAAAGCCTTTGTCTGCTGTTATAAAAGAGGTTTGTGATGGGTAAGTCCACTGTGACTGGCTGCAAATGGCATCATGATCAGGGAATCTTTTAGTTTATGTTTCCTTTTGTGCGTCTAGATGGAATCTTCCAGGGCCTGACAACTACGCTCTGCAGTATGCAGATGGGGTCCAAACTTATATCACTGAATCAGTAAGTCATATGTGTAGAAAGCAATGTGAATTATTCTTAACTCTTTGTAAGTAGGAGTAGTTTGGGACAAATGTGACAAGCCTAAATGAATAAAACAGATAGCGAACACAGTGAGGGGAAAGGAAAAAGGCAGCTGGAGAAACACTCAGGGTGTCAGGTTTTTGAAAAGTTTGTCAGTGGAAGTCTTCCCACATGCTTGAAGATCCGGATTTACGATTTAAGCACCTAAGGAGAGAAACTATAACAGTACACTAAGCTTCAGGCTTTAATGTAAATGGAAAGGAGTTTTTTTTTTTTGGCTGTTTTCCCGTGAGATTCCATCCTATGACAGGGGATATAATATAAAGAAATACTTGAGATATTTTCATATCATATAGTTAACACACACATATTCACTGTATTGCAATGCATCATATTTGCATCTTATCACTTTGTGGTGGGAGAATGTAGTTTTATATGCTTTCCTTTAAACACATTTCCTCCTCTCACATGTTTGTTTGTGTGGCAGAACCGTCTGGACATCAAGAACGGCTGCATTCTGCGTTTGACCAAGGCCCCGGTCAGTCTACATCCACCAGGCTCTCAGTTATATTTTCCACTTACCTCCTGCACTTTTCACATTCCTGCTCCGCTCTTACTTATTCTTCCGCCTTTCACTGCATAATTGTAAAGTGTCAAATGTCAAACAATGCATGGCCAAAACAACCCTTGCACATATTTCATTTTGATAAGCGAATGATGTAACATTACAACATTCATTCAGTAGCATTCAGAATCTTGTATTCATGATGGAAGAGTCTTGTATATTAGGGTCGAGACATGACCTGTGCGTCACTTTTTATTTGTTTCTCTTTCCCATTTGTTTAATCAGATCTAGGTGGGGACTTTTGTCGGGATGTGCACAATAATGTTGGTGTAGTTTCAGTTCATGAATTTCTGCTATATCTAGTCAACAAACATTGTGATTGCAGGGTCGATGTGCAGAAGACTTGTACAAAGGCATCCAGAGCTCAGATTCAGGCGTACGTTGTGATTCGCTGAAGGAGCTGGCGAGTGTATCCACAGACGTGACATTTGCTCAAGAATTCATCAGCAGAGACGGTCACCTCCTACTGGTCAAGATAGTGGAGGACTCTCATGAGTAAGTGGGATCTGTGTCTCTATGTGTCTTTCCATTCATGCATATTTCTTTGGACATAAAAGAGTGTTAGGCAGGTTCAGTTCATGTCACTGGCACTGTAGCTGCATAGTGTGTAATTCTCCTTACAGTATGATTTTTCATAGTAATCATATTCAATCTGTCCCATCTATCATTAGTATCCTTATGCTTTCGTCTTGTGTTGTTCAGGAGCGCTGTGATCATGACGCACACACTGACAGCCTTTATGGAACTGATGGATCATGGCATTGTCTCATGGGAAAATCTCTCATCTGTCTTCATCAAAAAGGTGCTGTAGCTACATATTTTGCCATAAGTTTGTTTTTCTATTTTCCCATCCTGTTCTTATATGTTTTGTTTCCTTCATTCTTTTTCTTTTTTTCAGATTGCTGGCTTTGTCAATGGGAAGTCGTCAGATGCATCAATCCAGCAGGTTTCCTTGGATATCTTGGAGAGCATGGTTTTGAGCAGCCAAAGCCTCTTTTTGGAGGTTAAACATGAAGTTACCATGGAAAGGCTTATCGCTCACCTTCAAGTGTAAGTATAAGATATGACATATTGGCTTTATAAAAATTTGATCATATACCACACATAATTATTAAGGTATTAATGTCAAGACATTTGGCTTTGAGAAAATCAATAAGACATTTTATAACAGAAGTACTTTTTCATTTTTATTTATTATTCCTTAATGGTAAATCAGTTATATTGTCATATTTTGTTGTAGACTGTAGACTGATATAGTCCTGTTATCTACTGGAAAACATAACACAATCTTCTAAGTGCTATACAGTTATTGTTGTACCATAATATTTTAAACAGAAACAAAATACAATAAAGTGCCTATTACATAGCTATTAAGGTCGTGCAAACTACTGCAAATCATCACAAATGATAACATTAGTACAAAAAAAAATTAAAATGTATAATGATACGTACATAAATAAAATTGTTCATGTTTAGGAACCACAGTGTCCACCTCCTTCAGTTACTGTCCTCTGGCAGTTTGAAGTTTTTGACATATTTAATTAAAGGTTTCAAAACACTCTCAAACAGCCCCTTTTTGCCCTTTAATACAGATGTAATCTTTTCTAGTGGGAGAGCAGTTAACATCGCCGGATACACTGGTTGACTGTCGGTCTATGAGCTTTTTTCCAAAATAATGATATACATCTTTAGGATTGAGAAGGCTTAGGTCTATAAATGTCTGTTCATTTTTAGTGTAGTTGTGTTTTTCTGGGTATAGGCCAAACACAAACAACATTGGATCCAATATTATTTGTTTAAAAATTATTTTCTTAGTTACATCCCTTACCTCTTCCCAAAACAATGCAGTTTTTCTACAGTGCCACATACAGTGAACCAGTGTTCCTCTATATTCTATACATTTTGGATATCGGCTTTATATTTAAAAAACAAATTGTAATTTTTCAGAACGAACCAGCAGATACAGACCAAAGCTATGGCTTTGCTTATGGCCTTACTACAGACGGCTGAGGATTCAGACAGAGAGGTATGGCTGCTCCATTATTCCTTTCATAAATGCTTATTTCATACTTGAATTAAAGGTCTTTGGAAACTCATTTATAGAAATGCTTTAACAGGCTCTGCTTTTGTTTCATGACAAAATCCTGCACATTTACTCATTTGAGACAACATAACTGACTTTCTCTTTCTTAGTCTTCTTTTTGTGTGCTTTTTTTATGTAGACAGTTGTGCTCTCTGTTCTTTTGCTTCTGTCGCTGCTCCTCTCTTATTGTTGTTTTATTGTAAGTGAAACAGTTCCCTTACTCATTACTTGTGCCTTCGATTGTGTTTGTTACTGAGAGATACACACACTTCCTCGTTTTACAGTAGGTCAACAATTCCACCCTTCTTATCAGGCTGACCAAACCAGAGTCGTAGTGATGTGGTTGGGTTGAAATCCACTTTACCCAAATCCCACCCACTATTCTGTCACTGGCACGGTATCGCCACCCCATGTTAGAAGTGTGTTATTGCACTTCAACGTGTGCTCTCTTTTTTTAGGAGATGTTTGAATTTCTGAATAAGAAGAATCTCCGTCAGTATATCTACAAGGTGAAATAAAAACACTTCTAAATGTTCATTTTCACTTGTCATTACACTGTCTTGTCCTTTTAACAGCATTCAGATTTTTTTATTCTCAGAACATAATACACAGTTCAGGTTCAGTCCAAGATGAGATGGCCCACTACCTCTATGTCCTCCAGTCAGTCACATTAAATCACCTAGAGCCCCGAATGAGGACGCCCCTGGACTGCTACAGCCAGGTGAGCTTGGTGAAAATATTTGTGGTACCTACACACGTCCCTGATTACTAATCTCTGATACACATTTAGTTTATTTACTAAAAATTGTCTGGTCTCTTTGTCTTACTCCAGGATCAGAGAGACATTCTGCATCGCCTGAGACAGGCAGCATTTGAGACAGAGACCGAAAACAATTTAAGCCACGAGAGACGCCGCTCCCTTTGCGCCAAAGAGTTCAAGAAATTAGGGTTTTCTGTGAGTGGAACTATTAACTTATCTGTGACATCTTTTGTGACTGTATCATCATTTTATTCATTAAATTCAGAACAATAAAACTGTTTTAAAATGGTTTATTCTTTGTGTCGCATAAATTATCTTTGATTAACTCCTTTCAGAACAATAGTAATCCTGGTCAAGACTTGGTCCGAACACCTCCTGGTCTGTTAGCGCTGGATACTATGTTTTACTTTGCTACGCGATATCCAGATGCGTACAGCAGGGTGAGTATTGAAGATTTAACTCACTCTATCTATGGAATATTTGCCCGTCTAGCATTTTAAATCAATCAAAATAATTAACATGACTCAAAGTTGTAGCATGTCATTTTGTTTCCCTCAGTTTGTGCTGGAGAACAGCAGCAGAGAGGACAAACATGAGTGTCCGTTTGCCAGGAGCAGCATCCAGCTCACTTTGATCCTGTGTGAAATCCTTCGAATCGGAGAACCTCGTATGTATACTGCATTTAATAAACCATTGTGGATTATGATCAGCAACTGTCTATTTATACATCTGCTCTTTGTATTTGTCGGTCAAAAGCCTCAGAGACGGGATCAAACTACCATCCCATCTTCTTCAGTCAGGATCGACTGTTGGAGGAGCTTTTCTGCGTCTGCATTCAGCTTCTCAACAAGACATGGAAGGAGATGAGGGCCACTCAGGAGGACTTTGACAAGGTACGATACAATATGCGTCTGGTATTGTTCTGGACACCATTGAATCTCATACAGTACTTACATATAAAAGCGCCAGATATTATTTTAGTTCACAATAATATCCAGCTGTTAAAGACACTTCTACAATAAACAGCAAAAAAAAACTCTATACGCAATATGCCTCATCAATCCTTTGTTATAACTTTAGCATTCACATCACTGTTAACAGCCTTGGACTGAGAGGAGGGTTCTTTTGCCATTTGTGTGAGATAAGTCTAGAAACTGCAGATCCTCTTGTTTAAAAGTACTGCAAACATGGTAGACATTAGAATACTGATGACTAGAAGTTTATCAGCATGACTGGACCAGTATATCTTATTTACACCGACAGACAAATGTAGAACAAATGGTAGATCTGTTCCAGCCTTGTAAAAAGGACTTTAGGACAGACAGAGGTCTTTTGTGGTGAATTAGTGTATTCAGTTCATTCTTATGCTAACTGCTCCTGACATGGCCCCATACACAGAACAGAGACTGCATCTCTAAACGCACGGTGAACTTATGCACACATTGTTGTACTTGTAGTGAGCAGAGCCTTAAGCAGCAGGGCATTGTCTAGGAGAAATATTGAACACCCAGCCTTCTTAAAAGGCAGAATTGCATAGCTTTTGTTGTGGGTCACATTTCCCCCATCGCCCGGTATCCACAAAGCACTCTCCTGATAGTTATAAAACTCACCGACCCTTTGACCTCTTAGGTGCAGTCCAGTGTCCCGTGCACCATGACAGCAGCTTTTCTTTTGTTTTTACCCACGGCCCCCTACCCAGGGTGCTCTGGGGCAAGGACAAAGGGGCATTAGGTGGACAAAGAGAAGCGTGGTAGGCGGCAAAAACAGAGGGACAAGGAAATGGGGGAAATAAAGCGCCCAAGGCATCAGCAGTAATTACAAAACAACAGAAGGGAACGTAAACCTCTGGAAACAATACAAGTTAGAGATTGAATGTACAGAATAGGAAGTTTATAGGTTTATAGGTTATATATGATGCAAATTTGATCCTGAAATAAAAGTTATTGTTGCTGTCTTAATGCATAGTTCTCTGGACCGTCTGTGTTAACCGTCATCCTCCACACAAGCCCAGGGTACATGCTGCATGTGCTGCAGGCTTTTAGGGAGTCACGCCTCCTATTGGCCAGTGCATCTGAATGACAGAGGGGCTGGACTGGCGCTGTTAGCACTATCAGGGTGTCTGTTTACAAAACAGCTACAGGCACCTCTCCAGTCATGTAGGTGATGTCTGTGTCTCCTTTTCACTGTCACTGATCGACATCGTTTTTCTGAGAGGACTAGAATTGGAAAGTAGGGTGACAAGTTGCTGGATTTAAAGAAGGAAACATGGAGGTAAGCTGGTGTTTTGAATTGTTTAGGAGTTTTGGAAATGTACTATCAATGGTTCCCTATAATGAAATTAATGTAATTGTTTGTGTAATAAGTAAAAGATTTACTGGTTTAAATAGACAGGTGTCAGAACATTATGAAAAGGACCATTTAAACTAAGAGTGTTTGAAAGTGCTTGGGCAGGTTTTTGGCTCAGGGGGTTTGGGAAACTCTAGTTGCTTGTTTTGTGTCTTGCTTGTTCACACTATATTAAATGACAGTCTATTGTTTGGATGCTTTTTCTAAGGGCTGTGGTTGGTGTACAATCATTTGGTCACAGCCTTGTGTGATGCTAATAAGTGATACATAATGAGAAGCATATTGGGAATAAAGTTGACTACTTTTGGTTATGTTCACAAATCACAATTTCACACTGAATTTGCTGTTGTAAATCTAAAACATAACTATGAGGAGAGATGATATCTACTGCACACATTTGTACAAAGAAGTCAATTTCCTCTTTAGTCGCCACTTGTTCAGTCAGTTAGTGGGTATGAACAGGAATGATCTAGGTCAGCACACTGCATCAATAGTGCTGAAGTAGGCCCGATCTTCTAACACTGTATCGATTCTTCTATAGATTTTCTACTATTTGAAACTATAGCCTGAATGCTAAAGGAAGCTATAGATTTCACACACGCACAACTGCCCAGTTCGACACAGTTTATTAGGGCAACTAAGGTCACCCTCTGTCTTTCTACCTGAGCATCACTTTAACCAGTCATGCAGAAAACCCTTGCATATAATTACTACAGCTGAGTCATGAAACAAAAGCACAGCAAAGAATATGGATATTTCTTTTTCCTTGAATGTAAACAATGTTGTCAATCTAGGTTCAATACATTGTTATTGGTAAAAAAGCACACTGCTTACTCATTGATTCCACTGGTTCTTGCAATGTTGCAGACAGATTGTGCTGGTCTCTAACTGGGGAGGGGAAGGTTTTACTGAAAAGAACAAGGCTCAAGAACTTTAAATGCAAAATAAATTAGGTGGAGAAAAAACAATCAATAGATCAGACCCAGAAGGTGTGTCTTAATAGAAGAAACGAGGAAAAATAATAACACTTCCTGTAAGCTGCTGACAGGTGTCTTTCAGTATGTAGTAAAACCTTTTAGCTATAAATAGATATCTAAACACAATCACCTTCTTGAACTATGATTTGTTAATTAAAATGAGTTGTAAATAAATTAATAAGATATCGAAGAACTTTGAAGAAGAGAGTTATATTTGAACAAAACCTTTTAAAATAAATGTAGTTTGGACAAATTAGGAATAACAATAATAAGTTACTTTTATTTAAAATTGCAGTTTGTGTCTTGTGTCTATGTAATTTTCTTACTTTCCACATTTATTCTACGGGCCAGATTGTACCCTCTGGCAGGCCAAATTTGCCCCACTGGACCAGATGTTTGACGCACCTGATCTAGAGCTTATTATCACAAGACTAGAGAGTCATTCAAATCTAAATAACATACAATAAAAACTTAAGTGGTCCATGAGTTTGCCTTCATCTATGCTACAGCTTCAATAGACAACATTCATTCATATTGGTCTGTCCCAGTGAGTTCATACATTTCAGAAAAATGTGTTCTTTCAGATTGATGTTCTATTTACATTGTGGCTCTTTCAAACTACATCATATCTGATTAAGCTTCTGGAGACAACCTAATGCAAAATGAACACTGTTTTCTGATTAGCACCACACATTTAAAGATGACTAAGTGCAGGTTGTGTTGCAGCCTGTACACTATATTTCAGGTTTCTGAGTTCTCCATAACAAAGTTGGTTCCAGTGTAAACATCTCTGTGTTCTCAGGTGATGCAGGTGGTGAGGGAGCAGATCACCAGGACACTGTCCAGTAAACCAACATCTCTGGAGCTCTTCAAAAACAAGGTGAATGCTCTGAACTACAGTGAGATCCTCAAACTGCGGCAGACGGAGCGTTTACATCAGGAAGAGACGCTGGCTCCACCTGTACTGTGAGTACCCCAGTACAATTAGAGGAACTATTTTAAAATGATGACACTAAATAATTATGATCTATTTTAATTTTTAGTGAGCTTAAGGAGCGCCTGAAGCCTGAGTTGCTGGATTTAATTCGACAGCAGAGACTGAACAGGCTGTGTCAGGGAACTATGTTCAGAAAGATAAGCAGCAGGCGGAGACAAGGTGAGGAAGAAAAAGACAGATGAAAAGACCATAAAAACCATTGTCTTCACTAAACTGATTGAAATTTACAGATAAACTGTGGTACTGCCGCTTATCACCCAATCACAAAATGCTTCACTACGGTGATGTGGAGGAGGACACAGACAACCCACCGATTGAAACACTACAAAAGAAGAGTAAGTTTGAGGAGACTGCTATCGTCTATAATTTTATATTTTATTCCTAATTTTTTTGCCTTTGTGTAGTTCCTGTGGCTGATATTAAAGGTTTGCTGACGGGCAAAGACTGTCCTCATATGAAAGAAAACAAAGGCAAACAGACCAAGGTAAACAGCATTCATCTACCGTGATAAAAGTTTCCATTTGCAGTCATGAGCAATGATGTCTATTGCGTGTCTCTTTCTACAGGAAGTTTTGGACCTGGCCTTTAGCATTACTTATGACGTAGAGGACAGCCTGAACTTCATTGCCCCATCTAGAACTGATGTGAGTCTAATTTTCGAAAGGAACAATTAATTTTAGATACTTAAAAATAATACAATGACTTCAGAGGATAGTGACTTCTAGTCTAGGAAACGCAAGCGGCGATATAGGGACTGATACATACTACTGCAAATGTAGCTATTGAAAAAATCGTACTCAATAACGATACAATTGAGCAACACACAGAATAAACAGACACTGTTCGTTTTTTTAAGAACACATATATCACTTCTTCCTGTGGCATTGCACTGCCATGTGTTTGTTACACAGGCAATTTTATTCTATGAGACGCAGTACCTGTACACTAAGTATTCACTAAATGCTAAAATGAATATTTACTCCTTGGAGGTTTTTAATAGCTTTGTGTGTGCATTCAGGTGTATCATGTTTTCACATTTGTGTGTTTCTGTCAGTTCTGCTTGTGGACAGATGGCCTGAGCGTTCTCCTGGGCCGGGAAATGAGCAGTGAATCCATGCGGAGCGAGCTGGAGATACTCCTGTCAATGGAGATTAAGCTCCGACTCTTAGACCTGGAAAATGTTCCAATTCCTGACACAGCACCAGCCGTTCCCAAACCACCAAGCAACTACAACTTTTGCTACGATTTCAGCCAAACAGAACAGTAGTGTGATTAGTGTAATGAGCGCATGTGTATATACAGTATGTGTGTGAAGTGATATGTGAGCAATTCTGGCCTGTGCGTCCCTGCACTTATATCTCAAATTTAGAGCCACCTTGATCATTTTTAAGTGGTCTGCTCCACTTTCAGGAGAAGGTAGCACTGTTTTAACTACAATGGTTATTTTAGGGTACACTGCCTGACCACCACTACCAAACAACTGCCAACTACATTTGATATTCACAATAAAAGCCAAGCCTTACAGCAAACGGCATTGACCTCATACCACACCAAAACCACTCAAGTAAACTTCTCAACCACTAGCAACATTTTTTAAGGTTTTGTACATCATTTTCTGTTTATGAGCACACTGACACAAACTTAACCAAATCATTTTTTCAGTAACAGCAGAATCTTTTTATATTTATGATTTTATCCTAAAATGTAGGATTTGGTACGATTCTTTTTAATGGATCTCATTGTTTTAAAAATAACTTTGCAACAGATGCCTCCAAAGGTCTGTTCATGTTAGTATTTGTTAGTGATACAGACCCACATTTGGTACCACCTCACCAAGTTTTTAATATGAAATTAATGCTTTATGTTTACGTGAAAAGACTTTTATTATTTCAGAAGGCACTGTTTTGTTTTTTATGATGGTACTTTGGTTTCTCACGGTAACAATGAAAATGTATGTACGAAAGTAACTCCTGGCTGTCCTACTTATATATTAGTGTGCTCTCATTTGCATTGGGTTGTTGAGATGTCTCTGGGCTGCACTGCATTACATTTATACCCACTCTGATGCCACACTGGGACACACCACAAATAAACCATTTGATTCAAGATGACAAATGGAAACGCAGACCTGTGTGTTTTTGTTAATTAAATGCAAAACTATAAAAACAATTTCCTTTTTTTTCTCATTCTATTATATGCTGTCTGAAACAACTTTATAATAAGCTTATGACCGGCAATGGTTTATTTATAGTAAGTGAATAATAAGTCATTAATAAGACCTCTTACCTTTACCTGACACAAGATGACACACAAACAATGAGTCTTTAATTTTACACTTTTAATTAAAAACAGCACTGAATTGCATTTAACGGGCTGCAGAAAAAAGTAAATGCTTCCATTAAGTTTGTACCTAAAAGTGCAGCAGGATAAAGGCAAGCATGAAGCAAATATACCATTAACCCCCATCATCACTTACATTTTTATTCAGAAAACTGCATCTGCACGTATTAATACCATAACCTACAGGTATATGTCTTTTTAAGAAGTCTCTTTGGTCTCAGTTATAAAGAATTCAAAATAAGGTAAAATCATTTCTTCATTCAACTTGATGCATTTTTATCAGTTTCCATAAAAGCACCAGTAACAACTACAATATCCCTTCAATATCTAATAGCTCATGTGCAATACTACATAATCATATACAGTGAATATAAGCTATTGTGTTTTCTGGACACATACCTTCATAGAAACTGTGCTCTAAGTGGTGATACACCACAATAAAATAATACATTTAACTCCCCTGAGGGTGACAGGAGACAAGAGCAGTCAATATCTTTATAAATACATATACAATGATAACTTGCTCGGTTCTTAAAAATGTTTCAGTCTGTATTTAGTGGTCACACACGTGTAAAACACACATACATATAAATTAATGTTTTGTATGCTGTAAATGTATTTATTTAATATATGTATATATAAGAGGCATATATAGTACTGGGGCAATTTATTAAAAAGTGCAGAAGGCCAAGTCGTAGAGCTGGCTTTGGTCAGTAAAGTAAATCATTCAGTATGTCAAACTGAAAGGGTAAAATCAGCCCCACCTATATATTTATAGTGAATATTTTCTAAAAAGGGTAGTTGTGACTGAATGAAGTCCACAGCCGTTGTTGAAACATTTCTGCACCTTGAGATGTCAAGTGTTCTGAGTCGCTTGCAGTGCTGCCCCAAGAGGATCAAGGATCTAAGAACATTAAAAGACAGGAGCTTAGAAAGTTAATAAAGTGGCTTTACCTTCAAGAAAAGTCTGTTTTGTTTTTTTTTAATCTCACCGGTCAGTGATGTTATTGCAACAGGAAAGGGAAAGGTGCTGCAGTCTGTGGAGGTATGTCACGGCTTGAGCCACTCCACTGTCACTAATTTGGGGGCAGTGGCTGAGGTTCAGGCTAGTGAGGCTTCGGCAGTGAAAGGCTATAGACACTAGACTGGCATCACTTACTTCTGGGAGCAAGGAGAGGGACAGACGTTGGAGATCTGGGTAACGCACCACCTAAAAAGAGGACAATACAATACTGGTTACCCACAGCTGTTACCTTCTCTTCCCTATATGTTATGTCTATTGATTAATAAGTTTAGAAATGGTTTGTTTACCTGTGTGATGCTGATGTCCGTGAGTTTGGGACATGCAGAAAGGTCCAGCTCCTCCAGTCGACTTAGAGCTAAAAGTGAAGCCCCTGGCTGTTGTCTGAACTGCTCCAAGTCATTCTGTGTCACAAGTTTGGGCCGTTCATCAAAAGGCAATCGAGGTGGTTTGAAGAAGCCCATATTGCCAAAGGTTCTGGTGAACTTCGGACCATTGTCTCCCTGCGGATCGTACTATATTAAAAGCATAGAATCTAAAAAGCTATATGATCAAGCATAGTTTAAACTTGTGTGTAGTTCTCACCGTCTCCTCGTCAGGCTCACACTTTGCAGCCTCCATCATCCCCAGCAGTCCCCAGTCTGTAACTTCTTTACACCAGCCGAGCCGCAGAACCACCAGGCCATGTACATATGTGGTGATGGCACGCACAGACAAGTCAGTGACGTTGACGCATGAGGTCAGGTCAAGTTCACGTAGAGTCTCTCCAAAGAGCTGGGTGAGAGAGAATACTGCCAGATCCTGAAAAGAGATGGAACTTTAACATAACATACACTCACAAGACAGACGTGTTGAGTAAAGACAGACCCTGATGTAAGAGCAGCTCTTCAGGTTGAGTGTCTCCAGCTGTGCTCGGTTAGTGTTGCATCTAGTCAGACCATTCACTGTCTCTACTCCGCTGATGTGCAGACACTCAGAGACATCTAAACACCTTAGTGATGCCACAGACAGCAGTTCAGCAAGGCCTGTGGGATACAAACAGAATCTAATGTAAATTCCTGTCATGTCTGTGGAAGAAAGTGATAATAAG
The DNA here is from genome assembly GCA_036850595.1 of Rhyacichthys aspro. Classification (NCBI taxonomy): domain Eukaryota; kingdom Metazoa; phylum Chordata; class Actinopteri; order Gobiiformes; family Rhyacichthyidae; genus Rhyacichthys; species Rhyacichthys aspro. Next base: position 11,145,408 of record CM072153.1, read on the forward strand.
CATTAGATTTGATGTTTTATAACAGGAATATCATGTGCCTGACTCTGACCAGAAAAAAACAAAACATTTTAACACACAAAAACATCATATGCTGACCCTTTTCAGTGACCCTCCAGTCGCGTGACAAGGAAAGGTGTCTCAGTGACTTCAGGCCCCTTGCAATGGCCTCCACAGCTCTGCTGGTCAGCTCAGTGCAGCCACTGATGTCAAGGCTCTGCAGTTCTGGCTGATGCTTGACCAGAACCTCCATCGAGTAGTCAGTCAGCTCTTTACAACCTTGAAGACACAGCTCCTCCAACACCAAACCTTGGATCTTTAACACAAATCAAAAAAGGCTTATTCATGACTGCAGTGCAGAGTAAACCATTTAAATGTACCATATTCATCAAATGACCTTTTAGATTTGACAAAGTAGCTTGTTACCGTTCAAATATTACATTTAGGATAATATTGAAGAAGGTGTTTAGGCAAACCTGAGCAATAGTACGCAATGATTCTGGTGTGATAGAGGTTCTGCTTAGGTCCAGTGCTACTAAGGTGGACTTCTGTTCTGTTAGCAGCTTTCTTAAATTCCTCAAAGACAGCAATGCTGACGAGTCTTTAACAACTCCCACAGGGCAGCCTCGATATGGATCGAACTCAAATGCTATGTGGCAGCCGGCCAGTGAGAGGTGCCGCAGGCGAGGAGTGCAGCCGGTGAGTCGGTTAAAGGTCAGGTCAGAGAGGTATCGAAGGTCAGACAGGTTCAGCTCCTCAAGACCAGACAGAGCTGTCCGCACCTGGAAAAAAGGTCCATATTAGACATTACAAACAGAAAAAAAGAACAGAACTCTTTTACAACTTGCCTTTTAAATAATATATTATTGTTTATAGCATAGAATGTACAATACTGATGGACAATGTGTCACCTCTGAAAACCTTTTTCTCAATTGCCCAAAAACATACAGGATAAAATTCATGACTAAGAAAAAGGATTAATTAAGACAACCAGCATGAAAAGTCATATGACAGATTTGTGGCGAATCCTTGAAAATATAATACGCGCAGTGACATTCTCTATTGTTCCACACTTATGGTCCCACTAAACGATGTTGTGAACAATATGTTTGCCCTCTGGTTGAATTCAAACTCATCTGTTTTACAATGACTTGAATATTTCTGAGTGTCCCCCCTCAGCTGATTAATTTGTCTTTCAGCCATTGGTGAGCACTAAAAGAGTGGATGGGCCTGGGGCCAGATTTGTTACCAAGCATTGCCCAAAACATTCCTGCATCATTTGACTTTAACCACAAAAGTGAACAAAGTGAGACTGAGCCCACAGTCATGTGATATCAAGAGTGCACCACCTGCTGCCTGTGCTCCTCTCTGGAAAGAAATGCTCCAGACATAAAGAGGCTGTCCAGGCCCCTCAAGTCCAGTCTGCGCAGGGACGTGAGGCGAGGCAGTAGAGCCAGCAGAGAGGCCTCTGTGATACTGCTACCAGGCAGCGCCAAGCTCTCCACTTTAGAGCCCAGGGACAGGCCCACCTTAGGAACAAACAACAAAAAGAGAGTCATAAGACTTGAAGAAAAAAACTGTGTGACAGATGACGTTATATTCACCATAAAAGTCATTTCTATAATTAAATTGTACTGAGTGTAAAGTGTGACTAAACTAGGTTATCTTTTATTGCAGCTGGTGACATTTATTCCTGTGCAAACTCCAATAAAAAACACACAAATTGATAAGACCACTAACCCCAATGGCTGCAGCTTTTTACAACTGCTCTGTACTTTGGACAAAGGTATGACTAATTTCATATCCACATGAAGTTGATCTGAAACTAGAACACATTTGGAAGCAACCACAGTGAGAGGCAGAATGTTTGTTTTTGTTTTATTTCAGTACTTTTTATTCAAAAAGCTTACACAAACCTGAAATTAAAATATTCTCTGAAGTGATAGTTAGAAGCATGTGACTATTAAAGTTGTAAAGTTTTTATCACATGACAACCCTGGTGTGATGTTGTACTACTGAATTACGACACCTCACCCACTATTCATTTCTGTGATGTAAAGCAATATTTCTGTGACAGTAATAAATGTGTCAAACCTCCAAAAGTAGAGATCGGGACATGCCAAACCCATCCAGCTGGCTGATAACCAGACTGCACCTTGGCTTTTTGCTAAGACCTCTGACCAGCTCCAGGGATGAGGCTGAAGCTGGGAAGCAAAAAGTCATATTCCTCTGGACAAAGACAAGTACAGTTAGTCGCAGGTAAAGATAGAGCTCATTCATACAGAGCAGGACTGGTTCCGATACAAAGTATGTAATATTCTCATACCTGAAATCGCACATCTTGACTGGCATAGTACCAGCTCCGACACACAAGTGAAGCTTCCTTTCTATCTGAGGCGTGAAGAAAGCTCAGGATGTAAACTATAATCTGTGAAAAGACACAGACCACTTGTCGAAGAGCTCTTTCTCTTGAGATCCTTTGTTCAATTGCAAAGAATCCTACTTATGACTGTAGTTTTGATGTGCACAGAAGACAAAAAGCGACTGTAAAAACCCACGATGATCGACTTAAAAGCTATTAACAGGTATTTCTCAACCTATGTCTGATAGATTTACCTCAAGTGGCAGTTCAGGTGTTTCTCCAGAGTCCTCCTCATAGCTGTCATCCATGTCAGTTCTTGTTGCTGACAGCTAGCTGTCAACTCGGCACCTATCTATCGCCCGATAGAAACGACGTCATTCTAATTAATACACATTTAAATAAATTCATATCAATATCCACAAGTAAATACAAGTAGAACGTCGACTTAAATTTCCTTGCCTCTGAGCTACTAGTGCAATATTATGAGTGCTCCGCAGATGTATGATGTACCGGATGTTCCTGAACATCTCACCGGCTCAACCACATTCTTCTTCTGTGGTTTTGTGGCGGTCCACTCACACCTTTGTTGATGCATTACCGCCACCAGCTGAATTCAAACTTTGTGCAAATGGGTTTTGTTTTTTGTTTTTTGTTTTTTTATGGAATTAATTTATTGTCTTTATTTTTGGCTTTTTGTTTAGGATTTTAGGAGAAATTAGATACAAGAGGCCTATTTGTGATTATAGATTTAGACAAGTAGTTTCACTGTAAACTTCAATCTCACCGCTAGATGGCCCAAAGGTTGCATAAATTACTTATTTTTTTTCAATTTATTTATTTATTTTACTTTTGGAGCAACATTCACTCATAAAAGTCAACAAAGAAATTAGGCTTTTCATGAAAACAGTTTCCCAATAGGTATTTCAATATAATCACAACAGAATAACTCTCAACAACTCTCAGTTTTTTTTCTATATCTTGAAAGCTTACTCAAGTTTTTTGTTTTTGTTTGTTTTTGTTTGTTTTTGGGGGGGTTTTTGTTTTGTTTTGGGGTGTTTTTTTTTTTGGTTTTTTGACCACAAATTGTTGCATTAAGTTTTTTGGGGGGTATTTGGGAATTTGATCTTTTTTAATAGTAAAATCACCATCAGACCTATGTCCACTGGGTTTGGTCATCAGTCAACAGCATGTCCCTACAATAGCTGTTCACATGCTCTGAAAAGGAAGACAGTGTGGTGTAGCATTTTTAACAAAAAGACAAAAAATACATCCCACCTTTAAAATGGGCAAATAACATAGGTCCATATAGGTTTGTGGAACAGTCTATAGCTTTTTTGTCCATTTTACTCTCAACTGTTTATTTCCCACTGGCATCAAAGTTAAAAACATAAAAAACTGTCCATATATAACCCATGTAGCCTACATTTTAAAACTATCTGGTAAATGTCCTAAGGCTCTGTGTGTTGAGAAGTGCTGAGCAGTTCTCAAACATGGTAATGAGTCACCTAGTCGCTCAGGTGAGAGCCCCAGAGCACCATATGGGAGGTGCAAGGGGACCAGATATGGCGAGGGAGAGAGATAGGGTAGATAGGACAGACTGCTGAAAAATTGTGTGTATGTATGTGTGTGTTTGTGCAAGGCAAAGTGCAGAAAGACAACCCCACCCTTGGACATCTGTCAGTGTAGGTGGAAGGCGACACTCCTGGCTGTTCACTGGAGGCACACTTTTCAACTTGATGTGTTTTGGAGTTTCATTTGAAGATTTGTTGTTAGCTACCCTCGGATGTCGTCGATGGTTACTGCATCTGTATCAACTAGGACGCTTCCATAAACATTTTAATATTTGGACTAAACCCTTCTCTTGAGCAGCTTCTTCTTTTTTTTTTTTAAGCTTGGGTCTGTATATTTTTGTGATCATGGCAGACTTCCCGTCCAAGGTAACCACAGAGACCAGTTCTACTTCTAATGCCCAGAGCTCACAGCAGGGGGGCAACAGCCTGAGGGGGCTCGCGACTCAGGTCACCACTGGGATGGACCTGTCCTTCATTCGGAGCATCCCTGCCATCCTCATGATTGCTGAAATAGTGAGTTGTCTTCAGTAATACACACTGTACATTTGATTAGAAAGACAATTAGTCAGAAACATGAACTACATGACATCACAAATATTTTCTATTATTAGGAGGTGTATGGTCATGTTTTTACAGCACAATAAACCTGGCCTTTGACTGACGTCGACTCCAAGATGTTGCCAACAAAAATAACAACAAAAAAACAGTAGAATAAGGAATGTATGAATGGCAGTTTGATATGATTGCATCAAAAATCTATGACACAAACTTTGTCCTGCAGTGTAGAGACAAAAGCACGGATTATGATGGACATTAGATCTTGTAATGTCTTTTTTTTTTTGTTTCCTCCTTGACTCTTATATTTGAACAAGCCACCGTGTCGACACAGGTGACATGTGACCTGCTAAATGACTGACTAAACTCAAGAGTTCTTTGTCCCCTGCGGGCTCACAGCCGTCCTGTCTCGCCCCTAACACGATGCCATTATTACAATGTGTCCAGCACCAATGATTAACAGTGGTCCAACGGCGGAACCACTGTTAATGCTCGCTCCGTTAAACATTTCTGTCTTTTTAATGAGCCACAAACTTTATTAGATCTTTTGAAACATGAGGTTCAGTCAAGCAGCATACTACATTACAAAGATTCAGGTGTGGCAGGTGACCGTGAAATGTGTGATAAGGCAAATGTTTCCTTGATGGGTGCACATGACAAGTGAAGTCATTAGAACTGCCACAAATCTCTCAACTGCCTTCGGATTGTCCATATTTGCACACAATCACAGCAATTAAGATGAGCAGTAAAGATGAGGAGATATTTATTCATAATGTCAGGCATCTCCTTAATGACACAACTGTCGCCTGGAGCCAAAAGGTAGAAACATCTATTGTTTTTCAGCCAACTTCCATGTAGTATTGTACAACAGAAGTCAGACAGTTCCTCAAACTAAGGATTACTGTTATGTTCATATCTCTAAATGCCAGCTTATGAAGCAATGACAAATGCAGTTTGTCAAAATATACTGATATTATCAATGTGTAGTCAATGGCAATGCCTTTAGTAAACCAAAAGGGACAGAAGTAAAAGACAGGAAAATCTTAGTTGAACTGGACCTCAAATTTTCTATTTAACTTTGGGTAGGGCAGGTTTCCTGTTACAAGCTTATATTAATAAATAATATGACCTGGGCAAACTTGTTTGTAAAGCATCACTGCAATTTATTAGTAAAGAATAGCTTGTGGAAAATTAAAAGTTATGAAGTAATAAACAGGCCGTTGGAGTAAGAAAAGCAGTTATGTAGTAACACCTTTGTTTTTGTAATGTCTTTCCTGTGCTTTTCCTAAGAGCAGACCAGGTGGTGTAATGATGTTGACATGTAGTGGCTGTACAAAGATAACAGGACGCTTTAGGTTATTGCAGAGTATAGAGGCAGGCCGTCCCTAGTGCTTATTCCCTGATACTAAGTGTTCTGTGAAGGTCGACATCAGGTGTGTAAAAAATGAAATAAGACCCCTGCATACATAATAGTCTGTCCTTTTGTCTGCACTCTCACTGGTGACAAGCACAGACCCCTTGTTGTTCTACAAGCATATCGTCTACAGTGACTTGGGACACTGGGAGTCACGGGAGCTGTGGTATTGGAGAGTGGCTTAATGAGTCTTAAGAAGCACTCACATATTCTATTAATAATACTGTAAAAGAACTGTGATCACCAGAAATGTCTGTTGTGTCTGTAGGTTCTGGGCCTGCTACACTGGGCGTTGATAGCCAGCACTCACTTCCATTTATTCCCTGCATACGGCTGGGTCATGTTTGTGGCTGTCACTTTGTGGCTCCTAACCATCATCCTCTTCTTCATCATTCTGTTTGGAGTGCACAGGAAGCTCCAGTCTGTGCCCTGGACCCTGACGGTAGGGTGTATATTTGTGTTAAATCTGGTTGCTGAGGCAGGGTACACCCCTGGACAATGGCCAATTAATTGCAGGCCTAACACTTAGAGACATACACTCCCAGACAAGCATTCAGTCACTGTGGACGAGTTCTCCTAGACATGTATGTCTTTAAACGGTGGGAGAAAGACGAATCTGGACCCACAATTACACAGAAAGTCTGTCCCCCGTCTTTCTGGGGATCGAACCCATGACCTTCTTGCTGTGAGGAGCACTATCCACTCAGCCCCCATGCAAACAAACAAACAATTCTTATCTGTTCACATTTCAATGAAGACTTATCATAGAATCCCTCATAACTCTGAAATGTTTTTTTTTTTACTTCAACTATGTCCAGACACCTTGACCTTGCCGTCTTCTTTTTAAGCCATTTTTATACACAATATTACAGTAAATAATGCTGCAGTGCTGATGCTACAGGAGCTCAGTACTTCAATTAGTGGTACATACTAATATCACCACATTTCCATTATGAAGAAAAAAAGAAATAAACAAAATAATAAATAACAGAAAGAAGTATTTTGAATCTACATTTTTGAACACAATGTTACTGTTGGATGTTTTTTCTGTCTTTAGGTGATGGTATACCACGGCGTATGCACTGTGCTCTACCTGACGGCCTTCATAACCAATGCAGCATCTGTCTATCCTTTCACCTATTTTTACGGACATCTGGCAGCTGCCGCGGTAAGCCTGCAGCACCTGACAACACTCACTCCTATAGGCCCCTCTCATCTAAACATTACCCTATACACATATAGATTTGATATTTGCCTTAAAGGCTGTGGCAGGTACACACACAGATCACATTAAAAGGGTGAGGCTTTCCATGACCAAGGGGTTACTCGGTACACATGGCTTTCATAGTAAGTCAATGATCAATCCAAACAAAAGGTGTTGCAAAATGAGACCATTTTACAGTTTTTACAAGGATAGTTTACAACAGGTAGCACATGATTTAAACTTCCAGACGTACTTTTTTCAAATATTTTACACAGCACATAGAGACATTAGCACTCACCAAGTATCATGGCTTTTAAACTATAGAAATAACATATTATTTGGCCATAATAATCATCCATATAATGTTGTCTCTATCTGCTCAGTTTTTTGGAGCTGTGGTAACCGTAGCCTATGGTGCCAGTGCTTTCTTCTCTTATGTGGACTGGAGGGGAGATGGTGGGAATGCAGCCACGAACACTGTGCCCACATAGGACTCAAACCTGACTCGACTCACGCAGAAGGAGGACACATGCTGTTCCCTAACTCCAGAAATCGCTCATCCTCTCTGAGACTGGTCAGGTGTTGGATGTGGCTCATGGCTTATCCTGACCTTATCTTATCAGATTGTTTACAGATAAACAAAAGCCTATAGGTACAGATACTTTAAAACAGTAGCTGTTTGAAGTGCTGTTCATTTAATCAGTTTATAGCCTGCGTTTTTTTGTCTTCTGGATGAATCAAACAGAATAAATTTTTTTATACTCCTGTAATGGCAGTAAAACCTACTCTAGCATTTTGAGCTTCTATTATGCACAGGTTACAAATGCTAGGAATTCCTTTAATGAATCTCCTTTTTACATATACTCTTTATGTGAAAATTTACAAAGAAATAAATGATAATTATCTGTTTGTACATGTCTATTATGTTTTCAGGTTAGTACTGTACGGCTGAATCAGTCATAAAAGTAACCTATGACAGATACTGTATGTTTGTATGAATTTATATTGACTAAGCATATATTTAATGACTTGATGACATTGATTATACATTATTGCTCTTGAGTGTCTTCTCTGTAGTATGTAATCTTTTTCATTTGTAATTTATATAAAAATACATGTATGTATGTAATCTTTTTGGTACAGACTTTAGTGAGTGCACATCTTAAAGAAGAGCACTTGATTTCAATTCAATCTAATCTTTCAAAATACATTTTAATAACAATTTCTGATAATACCAACTTTCACCAGTCACATTCACAATTCATTTAAAACACAAGTGTCACATTACAACAGGTACAAAACACTGACAAACACAAAGATCAATGATAAAAATGACTTTAACAGGCACACGGCTTCTCTTAAACCTTTGAATTTTATCCGGAACAAATAATTTAAATTACAAAAATTGGTACACTCAAAAAATGACTCCTACCTTTTGCATACCAGCTGATGTGAAACAGACATAACCAGCACAAAGATTAGGGTTTTTTCGTCATTACATTTGAAACATAACACAACTATAAGCAGTATGAAAAATTAGTCAGTAGTCATTGCATGCTGTGGTTAGAGGAGGGGGGGGGCATTTATCTTGACTGTTAACTGTTAAAAAAAAAATAACTGAAAAAAAAAAACACACATCCAACACACAATGCATGTATTGGGAGCCATTTGTTCACAGACTATACATTTTGGGGGTGTGTATCTAGGAAGCCTGTGCAATTGTGAAGGCTCCATCATTCAAAGAGACGTGTGTCTTCGAATCTGGTATTTGATTGGTAAGGGTGTAAACATCACTGGGATTCCATGAAGCTGGTGTGTTTTTGACCAGAAGAGACCAGAGAAGTGACCACCAGTCCTTGGCTCAGGTCCAGACCTCTGCCCTCCTTCTCCTACAAAAAGAAGATTCAGAATCAGTCATTGATGTTATCTCACAGTGACGAATCAGAATCTTTATCAGATGCTTCCTTACAGCTCTGTATTCAAGAAACATCTCCTTAAAGGCCATGAAGTCCGTGAACGTCAGCAACATGTCAAAGATGTCCGTTGGAACCTCTTCTTTGCGCTGCCTGTAAAGCGGAGAGACACTTGTCATATTTTCAGTGAATAGTTTCGCCATCTAGCGGGCGACTGTTGTACCTGCATATGCAACAGGTGTGTTAAAAAGCGTTTCACTGGCAATTTGAGAGACTATCCTCCGACACAGTTTCCTCAGATTAGGTTATATAAGCATTAGAAAGCAGACAGTGTGATTTATGAATTGAAATTTTACATGAGAAGTTGTATAAAGGTGTTCATGTTAAAGTCAGGGATTCTTTGCATCAGCTGCTGTTCTAGGTGTTTCTCCAGGAGGTCGACCTATGCACAAGGGGGGCAACAAATAAGTATACAATGTAACTACTCTGTCATTGCACCCATATCTTCTGAATATCTTTGACAGCTTACATATTCATTGAAGATAGGTGTATAGCTGAGTTTATTTTCATCTGAGTCGTCAAACTCCAGGTAGTATTTCTCCATGAAGCTTTGTTGAAGCTGCTGAAACTCATCCTCTAAACAGTAAGATACAAAGCAGAAACACATGCACTTTGTGTCAGTGGTGAGTTTTTGATTCCAATAAAAAAAACAAAAACATTGGTAAATAGCATACATTTTAGAAAGTACAAAAAAAAAAAAAAAACATAATGGTGGCTGTAACTTGTCCTACCCATTATTATGTCTTCTATGCAGCCAATAACAGCATCGAAGGCCGATTCTGCCGATGAAGAACTGCAGGAAAAATAAAAGGTAACGGTCAGATGAGCATATTCTTTGTACAGTAAATGTTATGTGTCAAAGTTAGTCGGCGACACATAAAAGCAAAGCACTCACAATATTTAGTTACGTGTACAGTTATATGATATGATGCAAGATGGTTTCAGTAACATTTACCATATAAATCATTATAGCAGTGTACAGAATTACAAACAGAATGACACGACATACAACCTGGAAACAGCAAAGTTCTCTTCGTCCATGTCTACCATTTCAACGATGCCATCCCCACAACAATGGACATCTGGAAAAAATTATCATTTAATTTGCTACATATTAAGACACATGTAAACGTAGAGATAAAATATAACAAATGGCTTCTAATTATGCTAATCGCGAGTGTGCTTTCCTGTTAGCCTACTAACAACAACGCCAAGTTAGCTAACGTTGCCTCAATTCGTCAGCGTTAAGATCTTGATTTTTCCCGAATTGTTATTTACATTTATCTATAAGGAGCAAATTATGTCAAATTAATGCTTACTTCGTCCCTCGATATCCATGTGGCCAAATTAGTTCGCTATTATCAAGTAAATAGTGAACGTAACATCTGTTACCAAGGAAACAGTGACCATCAGTACGCTGTAGCAATAGTCCGGCAGAACAGTCAACAAAACTTACATGGTTCCCCCCTACCACCGAACAGCTTGATGTACTGGACATTAAAATAAATTACTATCGAAATTATGTTTGTTGATAATTTTAAGTCCTGTTTTAATCTATATCACATATAATTGATAATCATCACACTGTCAAGCACAATCTCACATGAACATACTGTATATTTATTACAAATATCACAATCAAGGAAATGACAGCTCTGCAATAAATCACATCTTTGGGAAATATGGAGTAAAAATGATCTTCGTAGATGTTTGAAATACAGCTCACAAAAGGTTTCCTTATGAGCCTCAGAGATATTTGACAGTTCATTTCACCTGCAAGTTTAAGGTGCTTTAGGGAATACAAGTCAGCAAACTGTGACCTTGTGACCTCTTATCATATGTGTTCTTTCCTCCGCAAATTATCTCAATAATGTCTAAAGGATTATAAAAACCCAGGTCAGGCAAACAGTCAAGTTTTTCAGATTCTCACATTTGCAGTATAGGTTCTGAAGGCAAATCACTGAATTGTTTAACTATCTGAAGAGCTGTGGAATTTAAAAGTTGCACCTTTATTATATACCATGAGGAATTTGTCCCCTGTTTACAAGTTTAGTTTAAAAAAATGAGAAATAATGGCAAGCCCACCTTTTCTTAAATTAATTTGGTCCCGCATAAAACCTGGAAGCAACACTACTTTTAATTCTTGTCATATCATCCCCTTGTCTGTACCACTGTGCACGGGTTCTTTGCACATTTTTAGCAAGTATTTCACTGCCAAAAAAACATACAAAAACATGATTCACTTTAACATAGCACATTTAATTTAAACATACCTGAAACATCACCGTCAAACATATTTTTTCAGGAAAGCAATTACCATTTAATATAAAATAAAGTAAAATCACATCTTGCGGATTCAAAGTGTCCATCTTAATAGAGATGTAGAGTGTCTATCACAAATCTTAAGACATATTTCCTCCCAGTACTCCTCAAATCAGAATGCAAGGTTTGCTAGTGCTGTCAATCAAATTTTCAAACGTAGTTTTAAGGTGAGCTGTAGAGTTTCCCTTTTACTAGTGAATAGGGACACATTGGATTCCATTTACAAAATGTTTTGTGGATCTGAATGATTGTGTATACATTTTTTGTGGATAAACTTGGCTGGGACGAAGAGAAGATCAACATCTGAGCATAGACTAAGCGCACAAGAAGCTGAACAGTCGGATTTGCAAAAAAATACGGATTCAAGTATTTCATATTCTTTAATTGGTTGTAAAACAAATATATGTATTTATATTGTAGTTTGCGAAGTAATTTCCTCTTTAACTACTTCTTTACTAATGTAAACAGAATAATAACATTATTATCAAGAATTAATCCCACATTTTTAGGCATTTTTCCACTTCAAGTGGTCTCACACCAAAAAAAAGTTCCTATGAATTTCATATGATAAAAAGGAGGATCCATCAGTGTTGACAATTACAATGACCAATAAGTAGGTGTTGGTACAACAGATAAAATGGTAATGCTACCTCAACACCATAAATCTCATTATCAACACCATAAAATGTAATGGTGGGCTACACAAATTTATCTGTACCTTGTGTTTAATACTGTATGAAAGGCCTTCTCTCTACCCAGCCCTTTCAGGGGTATGTATGACTGTGTGGACATAAAAAGTAGCAGCCTCTTGCTTGAAAGCTCAGATAAATCTTCTTATTTAAGATCTGAAAAAGGTCTGCTAATTCTCTATAGATGAAAAGAGTTAAAATGCCTTTCCAATTTTCTCTTCTGTATTTTTTGTCAAAAAGCTGGCAGAAAGCTGACTTATATAGGCCTGGTTTCTGCAATAAGATGTCAGAAGGATACAGAACAGGAGATAAATGTGGCAAAGCTCCTGGAGATCCATTAGTGGTTTGGTTCCCCTCCTCTCATCTCCTATTCTTCTTTTGACCTCTCTATCATCAACTCCTCTAACCAGAACTCTCAGCTTCAGCATCACAACATTGTGGCATTTTCCTCACAGCCTAGTTGGGCAGAAGGGGATTAGAGGAGGAGTCTGTGATTTTAGTCTCTCTCCTTTATAGAGGCGAGTCGAGAAGAGTGTCAGGAGACATGTGCAATTAGTCTGACACGGGTTTGGATGTCCTGGCGGCATAAGGGGCACGTCTCTAACTGTAAGGCACACTCCATACATATACCACTGGAGAAAAACAGAAAGCTTTTAGTCCATCGGTGCTTGAAATTTGAAATTTTACAGACAGAGAAGAAACTCAACTCCCAACATACCCATGTCCACAGGGTCGCAGTTCTGTGTCAGCCATGACATCACAACACAGCGTGCAGCAATTTTCACGGATGCTAACCTGTTTTAATAAGGCTAGTCGTCTGTGTCTGTAAAGCATGGAAACAAGGGAACACAAATACATGAGGTTCATCTTTCTGGATATAATTGATAATGCATATCACCACAGGCAAATATTTCATAATTCTTCCAATCACATACATGTACCATGTTTCATGGTGATGGAAAAATCTAGGGTTAGCCTTTGTAAGCCTTTTACTTGGTTTGCCTTGTCTGTATCCAAAAGTGTATTCACTAAAATAGTTAGAATAAACTCACAATAAACTGTTTAGGTGTTACCAAATGTTCTACCTGGGTAGAATAATCTTTTCACTGGGCAGCAGCGATGCAAAGTCATTAAAGGTGCTGAATTTGACTGAAGGTGGATGGCGGAAAGGTTTGGCCCCAAAGTTAAACTCACACTGTTGGTATGACATAAAGCTGGCTGCAGCAAAGAACCCAGACCTATGAAAAAAATTGTATTAATACAAGTCAATCTATTAAACAAAAGAGAAATTAGTAGTTGAGGTACTGTGTATACGCACGTTGCTGATGAAAAGACCTGTTTTTCTGGGGGCAGCTGATGTCCATTCAAGTAGAAGATCATTTGCTTCTTGCTGAGGTCCAGCAGGAAGCCAATGGCATCTCCTGAACAGACCACAGATGCGTGTGAGTTCAATCTTTTTTACACAATCCAAACAATAAAGCCATTTTCCTGAGATATGTAAATAATATAATTTCTAAATAACACTACCTTCCTTCCAACAGGGATGGGAGTGAGGTTTACTGCGAGCATTATACCAGATGAGCTGCCTGCAGCCATCATACGCGCATGAATATTCATCATCTCCTATTCCATAACCCTCCTGTAACACATATATTCCTACATTAGTTCATCACTAAAATCATTCCTGTGGAAATGACAGTAAATAATGGCGGGTGAATATGTTAAACAGTAATACATACATGGTTTAGGAACTTGCTGTCCTTGGTTGCCCATCCAATTTGCATCACACCTGATGTGATGACTGTTACTTCATAGTACCAGATGCCTGAATCTACACAGAATGTACAGCGAACACTCTCAAAAGATGAGGCATCACATCGTGCCTGAAAGGTGCAGAATAAAAGAATTGTAATACATATACAACCTGAAATTTTAAATTATGAAATTAGAGTATATTTTAACCTCCAGTCCAGTGGGGGAGATCTTTAGGTACTCGCTGACATCATTACTGTTGAGCATAGCATTGATGTTGGCCAGATTTACTTTCTCATAGGTGAACTGACGGCCCTCCTTTAGGACTGAACAAAGAAAAGAAATATTATCATGGTTACTGTTATTTATATTTTTTATTGCAATAGTCCCATCTACTGTTCAAGCAACATGCTGTACTTACACAAATTGTCGAGGCTCCACTGTGCACAGAACCCAACCTGTCTCTTTAGGTAATCTGGATGCTCTGCCCAAGACTCAAGAACAGCTAATCGATTGCTGATACAAGACTCAGACACTGTCAGCTTATTCTCACCTGGTCAAGAAATATGTGAAGTATTTTTTTTTAATTGCATTAGAAAAAAAAACATTTTTTTTTTTAAATCACAGGAATTTATTGCCAGAAGTGACCTACAAAGCCACCACAGTAAAGAATCTAAATAGTAAGAACCCACACTGCATTAAGCCCAAGAAACCTACTGGTCTGGGAGAACTTCTCCAGGGCAATGAGAGCAAACAGCATCACAGTTGGGTGGGCCTCTGAACTCTGCAGAAAAAAATGTTTAATCTGTGCCTCTTTTTGCATATCCCACCATCATTTGAACAGTTCAAAAAGTTGTTTCTTTTTTACTGAACTAAACTTTAAAGTTTAAAAAGGTTGTTTAGTTTATTCTAAAATAGCACATGATGTAGTGTACATGTATTCCTTGTATATTGCTAAAATATACTATACCAGACTTTCTAGAAGGTATTCAAGGGTTCCTGGGCTCAGCAGGCCAATACTTGCTGGTCCTGAAAAACACAGAAATGTACATAGGCATTTTAATACAGAGTAACACAACAGCAAAATGTTCATCTATGGGCTAGACAATGAAAGTTAGAATCTGGTCATCTTGTGCCATATTTTCTAATAACAACCAAAGGTAACAATGATACGACCATTTAAATATTAGAGGAACATAACACGTAAGTAGACTTTACCTGCTAATTTTTCAGCTAAACATCCCAGAACTGCTGTGGTGTTTCGGTGTTTTGCAGGGCTTAAAGCATCTTGTTTTGCTACAGCTGCACTCAGGTTCAACATGTCAGAGAGTTTCTGTAAAGCATCCTATAGAGAGAATAAACTTATGCGGATTAACAATGACAGTCAGGGTTTTAGTTATAAGGTATACCTGGACCTCTGGCCAGTTTCCATGGCGTAGCAACAGACAGTACAGCCAGAGAAACCACAATGGGGAGAGGTGGCTTTGTGTTAGCTGTTTAAGTCACAAATTATTAACAAGGTAAACAAAATATATAATATTTGTATTTACAACATTTGCAGGCAGCTCTATAATAATTGTTGCTTGTCCCCAAACAATGTGTGTGTGTTTTTTGTTCTCAGATTGCTTTGGACAGAAAAGCAGGTGGTCCTGGCCCAGTTAATTTATCTAACTGGTAAAAAAAAAACCAAACGTTTGACTACATCTTGTACGGACAGACAAGGACTAACACTTTCTCTAACACATATTACATTGTTACATTGAATGTTTAATATGTTTAAAATGAGAGAAATAATTGAAAAACACTAATTAAATCACAAACACAAACCCCACTTACTTTTGTGGGCAGGGGACACTCATCCAAAAGAAGTGTGATAACTGCAGGGCCAAGAGGATCATCCAGTGGGATTACTCGAATGAGAGACTGGACTACTTCCAACCAACCATCATCTAAGGCAACAATGAGATTTTTTTATTTGAACAATAAAACCAGTGAAACCAGCTGAAATACTCATCATCAGCATATTAGCTATATCATTCAAATATCAATTGCCTAGCCAATAACTCAGACTCTCTCTCACACTACACTATCACATAGAAGTGTCAACCAACGCATGAATAATGTAGTGCAATAGCGCATGCAAAACACTAAGTGTACTGACTGTCTGACTCTTTGCTTGGTTGCTTTCAAGGTTCAGTTGTTGTCAGTCAATATCCAACACAAGTGTTTTGTATCTACACCACACTGTGCTATGTAAACATGTGCATTTGTTGAAACCTCAAAGATAACAGCATAAATACAATAAGCCATGTTAATAGAGTTGATTAAATAAGAGACACTGCCAACAAAATAAGTAAAGCAGTGTAAGCAGCTGAAAACACCAGATGTCAGCAGTGTAACTTGTATCCTGTCTCCCCAGGATGGGCTTGTGGAGAAATGCTGAGGCAGCATGCAACTTGCCATCTAAGGGATGGATGCACTTTGTCTGTCCTCGTTTTATATTACAGTTACTCCTGATCGTACAAAGTTATAATATGACTAGCATACTAAGTACTACACTAACTTGACAAATACAGATTTACAGACTATATATTGGACATTTTTAAGCAATACAAGATATTTTATTAATGTACAAATATGATCAACCAAAAGTGTTTCTTACCTGTCTCTGCCATTTCATGCAAAGTTATCATGGAATAAGGGGGCTCTTGGTCACTGTTGAAACAAATAGAAACAAGAATTTAATAGCAGCCTCATCAAGTTACTGGTGTATATTACCTGCACAGTTTGAGCAATAATCCTGTAATTTGTGTGTGAGCACTTTGTAGGAACTGTGCCCTAAAAAATAATTCATCATTACATACACTTTGGTTTATAGGTTTTCGGCCTTATAATATAAGCATTTTTATATTATAAAGTAATATAAGAATGCTTATCTTCCTTTCTTGGTTAGGGTTAAATGTCAATAAAATTAAGAAACAATCTCCGGCTTCTGTGTGTTTTCAGTTCCTTATTTTTCCACTTGTTTGACCTACTTGTCTACAAGTGTCCTGATGACAGCCAGTGTGTCCAGCACCAGGCCATCAACATTTTGCTTCTTGCGTCTTGGCTCATGGGGCCCTCTTCCTCTCCGTGGAGGCCTGACTGGGTCCCTGGGCCGACTGCTGCGTGCCTCTCCAGCATCTGTACCTACAGCGGAACCGTGATCCACTCGCCTAGCTTGTCCTCTTGTCGCCCGAGATGACCCGTGGTGGTGATCTTCAAAGTCACTGTCCTCCCGGCACACACAGCTGTTTCCCATGGATGCAGTGGCAAGGGTCCCCCAAAAAGAAGGGGAGGAATTTGAGGAGGAAAGGAAAAGCAGAACCCGTGCAAGGCTTCTGCAGGCACAAAAAGTGATCCAGGCAGCAACTATCATATCATTTGGAGAGCTTGGTTTGGAGGGATACTTTTCCCTGTCAGCTGGGTGGGGTCAGCATAAATAATCATGTTGTTGTCATGCAGAGATATATGTTTGACAGGAGTAATATGGCTTGTTAAATGGACTATGGAGTAATGAATGCTTCATTTGGCATTGTTAATATCCTCCACATCAAGCCAAAATTTCATTCAAGCCTGAAACAACAAAAGGAGATACAAAAAGTTAAACTCTGTCCAAATTTAAACACAGTTACAGCTACACGAGTGACTTTGTTTCACCCCTTACTTCACACTTACCAAACTAAGAGACACAGCTCACTAGTGAGGTCAGTTGATTAGAAATGATTTGTACAAATAGATGTAGTTTACGTTGTTTGCAGCTCTACTGGTCACTGTCTACTACCATTTTAGTATAGTTTGGAAATATATACATCATCATTTACGGTTTGCAGATTACTGAGAGTCCCATAATGTTGTCAAACAAGTGTTTTACCTAGCATGCTAGCATGATACCCACCCATAACAGAGCCACAAAACGTTAGCTAACTATTTAAATATAAAACAGTTTCTAAAACGTCGACTGATTTTATCTAAACAACATGGGGGTGTGGTTATAAGCCACAAAAACCCACATACTTACATTTTCTGTTCTTGACAACGTCGGTAATTAAACACAAGGTAGTCTGAACAAAGTAGCGCTAGCTCGCTAGCCTGACGTTACAGCTAGCTGTTAGCACCGTTAGCCTTTCCCATATTCTACTGTGCTGTCAAACACAAGTCAGTTAACGTGATTAGCAATGAACTAACAGCTGCGCGTGATCCACAAAAGCCGGTGAGGTGAATAAGGCAGTACACACAACATAAGTGTATGCGCAACACACGTTAACACACTAAATTTTTGTTATACTTAAACTAACAGCTCGTACATGTTGTTACGACTACACTAAAACATTATGTAAGCTACAACACAAGTAGCCTGCTAAGTTCCGTAGCGTCGGCAGTGTGCTAAACATTGGCCATAATCAGCTGTGGGTGTGGATCAGGGGACGTGGAGGCGAGGCTCAATAAAAAATGACCAACAGAACAAGAAATTTTGTAAAAGATTCACGTTTACACAGACTGCATTTATCTTTACATTTTATTTATCAATAGTTTTAGCTTACATTGACCATCTCGATATGTGTATTATTGTGGATTGATCTGTACATTTACATCGTGTCACTACCCCAGTAAGTAAAATCAACAAGTTACGAGAGTACAACTGGAAAAGGGTAATATAAGACACAAACTAGAGAATTTTAAAATGGTGGCACCCCAGATTTTAATCATATGGCTGAACAGAAAAAGACACATCACCATTTTAGGACTTTATTTTTTAGAAAATCCTATTCTAAAAATTACAACCTAATTTAAAGCAAGACATGATTATTTTGATCATGTGAAAAAAATAAAATGAAAAGACAGAAAATAACAAACATGTTATAAGTGAGTACAACAAACATAACATGAACCTGAATAATACTCTGTCTGGACTAAAAATCCATTGTTAAAAACATACTTATGTTACTTTAAAAAAAAAAATTAGCTTCATACATGTGTATAATCACAACAGGTCAACATAGATTTCAGGTAATTGCAATGTATAGGATCTATGATCCAGGCTGTGATTATAAGTGTCAGTTTTTATCACTGGAGGAAAATGTTTAAAGCGTATGCTGTAAACTGGGAAAATCATACACCTTGCTTCGGTCTAGGGCTGTATTAAATGAGTTGTTACAATACATCCCACTCCTACCCAGTTCTTCAGAGAATCTTTGTGATCTGGGGTGGAAAGTACATGGTGCAGTTTCAAAGGTTGGAGAAAGACGACCATAGTGACTGGAGGTGGTCTCATACATTAGGGACTTGTATTTTCCTTGTGGGATTATAGGTAAAGAAGGACTTCCAGCACTAGAATCTTCTTTTCCCTTGTCTTTTCTGCTTTTCAGAGGCATCTTTCCAATATATCTACAAGTATACAAAAACAGAAGACATTTAGTCTGACAACAAATATAGACATAATTAATAAATATCATATATCAACAAGAGCAGTAAAATGAGCCATATTTATGAAACATGAATGACACAAAATGGTTTGTTATTGCATATTCTTTAAAACTACTACCAAAGAGAATCAGCAAGGAGCTGATAATCTATAAAGCTGAATATCCTATAAATTAGTTTATAATCCAGTTTACTCACCCAGTGGCTTTTCAACAAAACATTTACAATGTAGCGTTATATTTTATAAACCTTGCCCTCTTTGTTCCGTCGAACAGAATGGGAAAGAACGGTGCTCTGGTTGCCATGGTAACCACAAACACGTGCTCTGGGATGATCAAAACCATGTTTTAGAAAATACGTTTTGTGGGTGATCAGATTTTAAGAGGATACATAAGTGTAATATTTTGAGTACTTGTTGTTAAATACATTTTGTGGTATTTCTTTTTTGTTTTTGAACGTTGTGACGTTAGTCTGTACGTCATCATTAGGCGACGGTTTGTGGCGTAAAACAGCAGCGACTCCAGTACACCCATGCTCCAGTGTCAGTCCTCAGATATGTGTTAAACACTTAAAAGTTTGGGTTTTTTTATCTAATAAAAAGGCGGAAAGCGTGTACTTGTACGTGTATGCGTCAGCTAACCAACCATTGCTTTTGACTAAAACAACTGTATGTTGACTTTATGGCAAGATCAACATAGAAATCGTTTTGGGATTTTTTGTGAGAAGCTAAGTGAGCCCAGTTCAGATACTTGACCTGTTAAAAGAATGGACAGTGCCATTCAAAGAGATGGGAGACTCTTGGACCTCACCGACGATGCCTGGAGGGAGGACAGGCTGCCGTATGAAGATGTCACAATCCCTCTGGTAAATATATTTATGACGACGAAGATTTTATCTTACACACAACATGCAAAAATCTGGATTTTGGGTTTATTTAGTAATATATTTAGTATAGTAATAGTATTTAATTATTTAGTATTTTGTTTATATGATAAATATGAAGATTTGGACTTTTTGTCAGTCATGAAACCACCTACCAATTTTCCCCAGGCCATTCTTAAGGTTTTGTTTTACTATTTCAGTATATAGTTAGCCATGTATAACGATAGATGTATTTTGCATATGATGTATGCAGTACATACAGGACAGTGTATTTAACATTATTACATTAAGTCTTTTTGTCCTCATAGAAATGTGTTTATGGAGAGTAAAGTAATATCATGGAAAAGTAAAGGAAAATAAGTGTGTGAACACTGGATTAATTGCAGCTTGTCATGGCAGAGTAAGTCACTGACAGTGAAGGTATATTAAAATAGTATGAAATTAAAAAATGATGTGACAAATACTCAGTTTCGATCTACAATTAGTATTTAGATTAAAAGTGGAAATTTTATGGTGTTGAAAGCACCATTTCAGGAAATCCTGCAAATAGAAAACTTACAAGCTCAAAATATTAATCTAGGCCAGTGGTTCTCAAACTCTGGTACGAGTACCACAACTGTACTTATGCAGTCTGAGAAGTTTAATTTTTCAGACTGAAATAAAAAAATATTTAATTTCCCACACACTATCGTCTTTATAGCCTTAGTCATAGTTTAGTCCTTGTTTAAGCAATTAGGCTATACAGTTGAGTGGAAACTACTGTATGTTTAGTACTACACTTTTTTCTATACATCTTTCTAATGTACCCTTCCTGTTTATGACCTGTAATGTTAAGATTAAGAAGAAGAGTAGGTGGTAGCCTACTTGGAGAGCCAAATATTTAATGACATAGTAGTCTTTGACAAACGTTTGGAAATGACTACAGATTAATCGGGCAATCGATTCTGAATATTGTCCATTAGGCAGCTATTATGGCATACCAGAAACTGAGAGTGTTTTGGGGTTTTTTTTGTTGTATTTTGACTTCCCTCTCCTCGCTTTGTTCTCTGTCAGAGTGAACTACCTGAGGCTGAGCAGGACAACGGGGGATCCACAGAGTCTGTAAAAGAACAAGAGATGAAGTGGACAGACCTTGCCCTGCAAAGCCTTCATGAAAACACACCAAGCACTGGGAGCTGACTTCTGAACCTAAGATACTGGCAAGCAGACAGTGCACATTGTATTATATTTTTAAATTCTCAGTGTATTTTAAAATTATATGACCCTGCATTGCATACAATATGGAAAATATGGAATATTTTTATTTGTATTGAATTAAAATACCCAGACTGAATTAATTGCACTTTGCAGTAATACTTTTTTGACAAATTCTGGCTTTATGTTGAAAGGGGGGGTACCAGTTATTTATGTATCTTTTAAATCCTGTAATGATACTTGATAATACACTGCGTTTCAGATATTTGTCGTTTGACATGTTGTGAATATAATCAAAAACAAAAATGTGGTAATTGGTTGCCTATAGCTATGTGTTTTTCTTATATATTTCAGTAGTTGTATCACTGATTCCATTGTCACTCCGTCTCCTTGAGTTTTTTAATGTCATCATGCGGTCCCCTCCCCAGTAGGGCTGATGGGTAATGGTAGGAGCCCCCTAGACGATCCCACAGTGTAAAGTATTGTCCGTAATTATAGATGAAGGAGAGGTGGTGGTCAACATGATGAGCAGCCCCATTGATCAAATGTATCAGGGGTCCGGGAATTCGGTAGTCCCCGTCATGTATAGAAATGGTCCAGATGTTGACGAAGACAAAAAGCGAAAGATAGACCACCTGTAAATAAAGATTTTAGCTGATTTTTTAGATTTGTTTTATCCAGGTTCATATATAGTATAACATTTTCACATGTTTTTGTGCATTACTCTTACTAATCTCATATTTTAGTAAAAATTTAAAGATATTTCTTCACCTTGTGGAGCGGGAAGATGAATGGGTAAATATGGTAGGGTAAACTCTGCAAGAAGCCATCCAGTGGGTGAAATGCATGGCTGGCAAAAGGGGTAGGAACCTTAAATATATGGTGCTGTTTGTGTAAATGCTGGAAGGGATAAAGTCAGGTTATCTACAGTCCATTAACCAAATAATACAAATATTCAAGAAAAAAAAAGTTTGGTAAATTACTCTGCATAACCATTCAACATTTCAATTCATTAATTTTAGGCTTACCTTATAAATGCTCTTATGATGCATGGAGCGGTGTATCCAATAGATACACATGTCAGTAAAGAACAAAAATCCTGCTATGCTCAAGAACACACCAGACCAGCCTAGAACACAACAGGAGTATTAGTTACTTAAATGATGTCTGCTAGATGAAGCAAAGACTTCCCTCAGGGATATAATGTTTTGAGAAAGAACAAACTTACCAAGAGGAGATTCATTGACGTTGTCATAAAGTTTACTGTGCCCTTGGATCTCCCAATAAAAAATAGCAACTGTGGGAAAGCTCATCCAGAAAATAGACACCAATCCTAGTTGAATCTCTTTTCTTACCTGGTTCTGTTATTTTATAGGAAAAGCAATACTACAAGTTATTCTTTATCTTATTTTTATGTTTACACTAACACCAAAAGTTGACAAGATAATGACTTGCTTAGATAGCACACTTTAACCTTTTTAAATAGCTATTCTAAAATCACATTGCCAATCCATTAAATAATTATGTGAACACCCCCTACCTTTATAAACTGTGGATGTTTCATGAGCTTGTGGTCGAACACATTGTAGAAATTAAGAGCACCAAATCCCAGGTAAATCAGCTCTGCTCCAAGATTGGTCACTACCCACAGGCTAAGAATCTGCCGCAGAGCATCATCCTCTGGCCACGTGGCCGGGTAAACATATGGAGTAAAGATGTAATGGTCCATGAAGTTCAGTACATGATCCATGGCTTGATCCAAGCTGTAAAAGAGGGAACCACCATGTAAAGTTCAAATCTGCTTTATACTGCCATGTCTCAAGCTGCAGAGTATGTGTTTGACATGAAGCCTTCTCTAAACAGTAACTTGATGTTTATGCAAATATCCTGACCTTGTTTCTATGGTGATCAAACAATTAAGTGAGTTGTTTTAGGAAAAGGGATTGTGTCAGTTAAGTGATGTTGACTCACTTGTTTCTACTGAACTGTAATCAGTCACCAAACTTTTATTCAAAATACGAAATAGGAACTATGTGCCTCTCTAAAAGCAGATGCAATTGCAAAACTGTGGTCATTAAGTAATTAAAGCAATAAAATCACTGTTAAGCTTTCCTAAAATTGACTTTATAAATGGTTATTGATGTTATACTGACCAGACTGGGATCAGGCGTCATGCAATGTGCAAATCTTAGGCAGTGTCTTGCAGCATGTCCAAAAGCACTAATATTAATGTTAGGAAAGACCCAAGTTATTGGGTCACAAAACCATGCACTTCTAAAGTAACACTGTGGAGCAAATACAATTTTTTTTCTATTAGATGGTACTTATCCTAAAGAAAAACTTAGCTGCGTTTGATGAGGCCTTAAGTGTGTTGCAAAGATCCTGGGCAATGAGTCAGCTGTGGTGGAACAAGATCCTGGCATGGTCTGCAAATGTCAGTGAGCTTACTGACACCAAAACATGTGCACAGCGGAGTTTAAGTGGACTTCTAATGTAATCCTCTGTCAGAAATATAGATTTTATGAAAGTATTATTGAAAAATCTTAAATCGTGTGTACAACTGCATTAAATCATTGGTAATGTGAAGAGAAGAGAAATCCATTCCATGTCTTTAAATAATTTGTCTAATAAAATGTCTGTTAATCATTTTTTAATCTGCCTTCATACACCCACTTAGACATTGTGGCAGTTTCTTGTCACACTTAGGTATAAGATCCAATAATAACACAATAATTACCTTTTTACAAGTGACAAAAATACTATGTTTTATTGTTGTTCAAAGTCACTGTTAAAATGCAAAGAAGCAGAAAATTAAAGAGAAAATTTAAAGCGTATACAACATTGGTTGATTCAATTTGTAAGTTGCCCTGTAGCGTTCATATTTGTCCGCCACGCAGTGCAGTAAATAGAAAGGAAAAAATGAATTTAATAGTTAATTCAATCTTGTCATTAACCACTACTTAATTGTCAGTTTTGTATTAGTTTACAATTTTCACTTAACATATAGGCTCATAAATAGTATAATAATAGGCAGTTTGGATGTAGCTATGGGATCACTTCACAAGCATCAAAAAGTAGCGAGCGCAAAAAGGTTGCCTTAAGGTTTTCATCACGATTCAATTGTCAATTATTTTAGGCCTACGTTGTCAACAACTTTGAACTCGTTGAACTCAAACAGACCTGTTCACTGTGGTTTCGATCACGCTACTTGTGTAGACAATGGGCAATATACACGTACATTTGAATGATTAAACATAATTTTATTTATTTTCCATTAAATACGGATTCTCTTTCATCGTCTAATCTGACCAGTTGATATTTCCGACAATACTGGGTAACTTGAAGGCAACATGATACAAAAGACATGTTGTGATTTGCTCACGAGCGCTGGCCGAGTGCAGAGCAGCGCGTGAGGTCTGGTGGTTGTCTGTGTACCGTGTGCACAACCGTCTGAACGAATACACACAGCACTAGTCTGGGGAAAGCAAATGAACAAAGGACTTGTTTACCAAGTGGAATAGCTTAAGACCAGTATGATGCCCCTTTTAGTTAGTAAGTTAAATAAAGATACATTTAACTCTTGAGATTAGAGTTTTTGTCAGTCCTAGTTCGTTATTAATAGATAAAATGAGCGAATGGCCTCGATCCTTTTTCTTGGGAAAAACTTAAATTGACAAGGCGTGTATCTTAATCATTAGCATAAATGAAAATGAGCTAGTTATAATACAGCAATAGGCTACAGGTTGTCTTTTATGTGACATTATGGAACAATTTTGTTTTCCTCAAGCATAATTATTCCGGGGTCACGAGTCCGTTGAATAAATGGGGTCCCGTCTGTTCTGGTCTTATGTAATGATGAGTTAACTGTCCTCTTTCTATCGCATTCTGTTCCCGCGTTGTGTGCTTGAGTTGAACAGTCGTCGTGTGCACAACTTCCTTTGTAATCATTTACTACGTGCAGCATGACATGCGTATTTTGCACCCGGTCCTGTTGTCACCGCGACGCTATAAAAGAGCCAGCCCCGTCTGTTATCATTTATCAATCCTGACTCCAGGAGAAAGAAGAAACACTAATTTTATCACTAGAAGAACCGATACGTCAGTTTGAAAGGATGGACCCCTGCGACTGCTCTAAGAGTAAGTAGTAGCCTATTGCTTAGAAATTTGCATTTTACTTGTGACACCCAATGTATTTTTTATTTTTTTATTTTTTTTAGCTGGGAACTGCAACTGCGGTGGATCATGCACTTGCACAAATTGTTCCTGCACCACCTGCAAGAAGAGTAAGTAGCCTAAATTATGCCATTTCTTCCCGAAAAAATCGTCACCAAACCTCATGTTGCCTGTGTTTAGTACCATAACATTAGGCTACCACTTAACTGCTCAGGTGATTCCAACTGGCTTAATTACATCTACTAAACAAGAGTGTTTGTGGGCAAAATATAGCGTGTTTTATGTTTAGTTGCTTTTGAATAGGCAATATGGTTCCGGGTTGGTCAGTGACTCAAAATTAAACTTTTTTTGGAGGAATTCTTGTGCTTTCTTAAACGGTTATACTTTGGTAACCTTGTAGGTCATCCGTGTATCTAACATTATGTGATCTCATGTGCAGGTTGCTGCTCTTGCTGTCCATCAGGCTGCAGCAAGTGCGCCTCTGGTTGTGTGTGCAAAGGAAAGACGTGTGACACCAGCTGCTGTCAGTGAAGCCCCCCAGAGCATCAAACACCCTTTGTACTTGTGATAGAAATTCCTACTTGCAGTCCTGTAGATTTTTGTACTTCTCACAATAAACATGTCTTAATGCTAACATTTTGTGTTGCTTCTTAAGGCTTGGGTTTCACCAGCTGAGATTAACTCTTGCAAAACCCTCATGTTTGAGGCACACTTAATCATTGCCAAAAGGCACAAATGGCATTCAGTTGAACCTGCATGGTAACTTCGACTTTCAGAGTTTATTAATATCATGGGGTCGAAGTTATACTGGAAATTAAACAAATGTGGGCTCTTGGCTTGATCCTAGGAACGCACAGTTAAAATCATTACAAATCGCAGTTGAATGCAATCAATACGGCGAGACTGCGTTGCTGCCAGATAGGAAAAACAAACAGTAATATTCAGAAACGCCAAGAAAAAAAAGCCAGGGGAATTCCACAATCAAGAAAATTTAAAAAGTTTTGTACATATGCTTTTTTTTTTTTTTATCGCTTTCTCATTTGAGCTATATTAGTTTAATATAGGAGACAACATCTTCAAGATCGTGTAAAATAGTTACTGTATTCATTTATGAATGTAAAATTCTGCCAACGATTTATAATAAAATATTGCTCTTTCCTTTGCTTTCTGAAGAAACAAATGTTTTCCCATTTTAAAGCAAAGTCTGAGGGTCGATGTTATTTACTTTAGGCTGAGCTTAGCTTCACGTCTTATTTTGCTCCCCGCGGAACCTTGAGCCAGGCGGAACTAGTTGTGTAGCGGGAATAATAATACCCGCGCACAGGAAAGGTGGTCAAAGGAGGGTTCCTCTCAGTACACCGCTCTAAAAATACATCTCATACAACGCTTTCGCGTTGTTTTATGAAGGGTACTGTATCAATCAAGTGCTTTTCGACCTAAAGATGCCCAAGGTCGTGTCCAGAAGCGTAGTGTGCTCCGATACCAGAGACAGAGAGGAATATGACGATGGAGAAAAGCCCCTGCACGTCTACTACTGCCTGTGCGGACAGATGGTGCTGGTTTTGGACTGCCAGCTGGAGAAGTTACCTATGAGACCCAGGGACCGGGCCAGAGTCATAGACGGAGCTAAACACGCACACAAGTTCTGCAACGTGGAGGAAGATGAGAACGCGTACATTAAAAGAGCAGAGGGCATCGAGAGGCAGTACAGAAAGAAGTGCGGGAAGTGCGGTCTGCTGCTCTTCTATCAGCACCAGGAGAAGAACAACCCGGCCACCTTTATCGTAGACGGGGCTGTGGTGAAGTTTGGCCAGGGCTTTGGTAACACCAGTGTGTACAGCCAGAAACAACCAGAGGCCCCTAAGAAGGTACGGGTAATGATGACCAAGAGGACCAAAGACATGGGCAAATTTAGCTCGGTCACAGTCTCCACCATCGACGAGGAAGAGGAGGAGATAGAAGCAAGGGAGGTGGCAGACTCCTATGCTCAAAACGCCAAGGTGATTGAAAAGCAGCTGGAGCGGAAGGGGATGAGCAAAAGACGACTACAAGAACTGGCTGAGCTGGAGGCCAAGAAAGCAAAGATGAAAGGAACACTCATTGATAATCAGTTTAAGTAGATGAGATGAGAGAGACTGGGATTTTATTGAAAAAAATATAAACTTTCATTTGTGTACACCCCAAACTGCCTTGGAGTGTATTTTTGTTGTTGGTTTTGGGGGAATTATTGTTAAAATGTCAGTTTGTACAAAGATTAAACTCAAATGTTTCTACAAGAATATGATTTTCTTTTAATATTTTGGCAGAAAAAAAGTGTGAATGCAGTTATGTTAATACAATGCATGTAAATATGCAGAAACCACCTATGTAATCACATATTTTGTTGTGAATGCTCTGAGTCAGTCAGGTTGTTTCATTTTACTAAATTTGTCTATCACACTCAGGCTTACATTTAAGCTTGAATCTTTCAAACTTATCATTTAGAAGCACAAGCAAGATATTCTTTCTGTGTCAGGCAGAAAACGACTAAAATAAGGATAAATGCCATTAATCTCAAATCAGAGATCAGTTTAGACTTTAATGCTTAATGGCCATAGATTTTTGTTGGGTTTAAGTTCTGTTTAACAGAGGAAGCTGGTGTACATTATGTACAGTATTATGTAATAAAATGGCTCTAGGCTGACTTCACATGACTAGGTCAGTCCAAACAAAGCAACAGAAGCTGAAATGCAGCTGCCCTCTGTGCTTTGTGCTTCATTCTACAACCAGTGGTTTCTTGCAGCAGTAAAGGTTGAAGCAAACAGGCTAAGGATGTAAGCACTGGTTATAATTCCTGTCAGACAGTGTTGGGACTAGTCCTTTAGAAGTATGGTGGCCTAGCAAACAATGACAGCTAGCCAAAGACATTTGCTTTAAACTGTTATGTAGTCAGACAGAGTAAACTATATCTTTTGTATCTGATAATTTTGTATTTATTAGATAGAAAATACTACAGTAATTCACTGTTCACCACAATTAATAGGCCTACTTTGCACTTATTTTTTCACCAGATTTCCATTAGATCTGCCTCCTTTACACAAAAACCTACACAAGGTTAATTAGATGCTCACAATTGAATTGATCAACATGCAAGAAATAGGTTGGATTTATTTTTAGTAGTAGACAGTAGAAACAGTAACTTAGAAACACAATATGCAACAAGACAGTCCCAGACAGTATATTTCCTTAACCACTTTTTCAAAACTACTGAATTATAGGCTACATTTGGTGGATTCACTCATGTTTAAAATAAACAAATTTGTTATTTCGGCCCTTTTTATTTTTATTTTATGTGAAAGTGAAGGTAAGTTTCTTATGAGTCCTCCAGATCGTGTGGCGGAGCAGCTGTGTGTTTCTGCTTTGTTAAATGTTTAAAATAGTCGAGCAAGACTAAGCTCCGTCACGGGATGTGTTTCGTCCAATCACCATAGAGCCCAGAAGTGCCGGGGCAAATGATATACTTTCGTGGAAAAATGCGTGGTCCAGCCTTGAATAAAACCTTATAAGTGTTCCACACTTTGGAATTCACACCGAATACGAGTTACACCTGGACTATAACACATTTGTCACTTCGCCAGTCTTGATCCATTTATCAGACTTTAAAAGACTGAACGGTGAGCATGACAACAGTTAGCTTATTAGCATGTGCCTGATATTAGTTTTGGTCATTCAGCTAGCTACCGCTAAGTTTTCTATGAGCTAAGCTAGAGACGGAAGATGAAAAGAAAGAAGAGTGGTTTGAACAAATAACTATTTTGATGTAAACAATGAAAGCATAACTTTTAAGGTGTTATCACTCTGCCAAAGCTAAGCTAATTTTACATAGTGCTGCTTCAGAGTGCGCGCTGTCAGAGAGGCTATAAAAAAACAGACAATTGTGGTCAGAGGATGCCATGCTATGGCACCTGTGTTTCCTTTACATACACCATCAAATTCAAATATACTTAATCTTTTTTTCAGCCTCTCTTTTAAAATGTCGACACATTGATTCATTTCATTACAGTGATGAAATAAAGGCCTCAATGTTAAAATAAAAAATACACAACTTGGGACAATATGGCAGCTTTAGTTTAGTTGGTAAATAATTAGTTAATTTTATTTTAATATCATTCTGTCATCTAATATACATACATGACAATATAGCACTTTGATTGAGCAATGACCACTTTGTGCAAAGGGATGGATGCTGAAGGCTTTGGGGAGCTATTGCAGCAGGCAGAACAGCTGGCCGCTGAGACTGAAGCAGTGTCAGAGCTGCCTCATGTTGAGAGAAACCTCCAGGAGATCCAGCAGGCTGGGGAGAGACTCCGATCACGCACTTTGACGCGTACATCACAGGATGCTGCTGATGTCAAAGCGTAAGTACACACTCTCTCTTTTGCATACGTTGTCTTTTTAATTAAACTTCAACACTCTGTTGTATAGTAAGAGTTGAGCAATACTTTGATGAGTTTTCTACATCTTGCTTCATAAACATTTAGAATGGTATGATTTTTCAACTACAACTTATTAATTTGACTCTAATGCCCTCCACTGGATTAAATGCAAAACTACACTTGTTGCAGTGTCTATGTTTATAGTTTATTTTCTTGCTTTCAGATCAATCCTCCTTGGTTCCAGAGGTTTGGACATATTTCACATTTCACAAAGGCTGGAAAGTCTAAGTGCTGCTACAACCTTTGAACCACTGGAACCAGTTAAAGACACTGACATTCAGGTATGCAAATAATATTTTAACATGTGTTTAAAATAGACTGAAAAGGATGCTCTTTAAGCTTATTACTGGTATCATATTATGATGTGGATGATTCACTATGTCAACTAAATACCATCTTCACATTCCTTTTTTGTGTGCGTACACATACGAGATAAAACTAATTGCAAAAGGACAATGTGTAGGTAGATTACCTTATTTCTTATTTATTTACAGTTTCTTGCTCTTGTGTCAGTTTTCTCTGTACCATCATCTCCCATCCTTCCATTTACTTCGTTTTGAACTTGGTTAGCTGAATGTGTGTTGGCTTGGGTGGGTCTGACTCTCTGAATGCAAGAGCACTTAGTCTTTTAAAAGGAATTTTATGCAAACACAATACTTCCGGCTCTCGCTCATATCATGAGAAAACATATTCTTTTATTGTAGAGAAAATACACAATACCTGATACTTAAGCATTGCAAAGATTATCAAACAATGCAAAAAAAACCCCTCTTGCTTCCTTAAGAAATGTAACATTTTAAATAAACTAAATTAGTTGACTTATTTTGTTATGAATCAAACTTTAGTGTCTCTCAAAACCACAGCAGAAATCTGAGCCAAGTTCTCAGTTACATTAAGCTGCATTGCATCCATTTCCATTGTCTAGCAAATCCAGCTAACATCCAGCTGAGACATCTTAATTCACAACTCAGAGAGAATGCAGGATGTTGGCAATGAAAGATTAAAATTAAAACAATGAAAACATAAAAATGCAATAGATTGGATATTGAAATGCAAAAACATTTCTATTTGCTATTTTATTACTTCTTCACATTAATAAAAACACAAGATTCCTTGTTAATAAGTTTTCACATTTTTCATTTAATAATGAAATGGGGTAAAGATTTTGACAGAAGCAAATGATACCTTGCTGAGATAGTCATTTAAAACAGCAACTGGGTAATTGTATCTCTGTTTGTCTCTATTTGAGGCCCTTCCACACAGGCACTAAAACATGTAAACAGTGTGTGTGTGTGTGTGTGTGTGTGTGTGTGTGTGTGTGTGTGTGTGTGTGTGTGTGTGTGTGTGTGTGTGTCTTTGTGCATGATTGAGCATGATTGAGCTAATGTATGGCTTTGCAATTGCTCGGTGGAACTCTACATACAATGGGGAATTAGACTGTGAGTGATGTTTCTGTATGTATCACTGAATACAAATAGTGTCTCACATAAGAAGCCCTACATTTATACTTTACATTTAGATGGATGCTCAATGAGATCAATATTAAAGATTATGTTTTAATGTAGGGTGGCATGATGTGAAGAAAAGATGCAATATGCATATGATTGCAAAATGTATGTATGTAATTTAATTAATATAAATTGAAATACTGTTAATAATGTTACTGTCTTGATATCTTATTTTGGGTTTCAAGCTCACATGCACTCGGAGAGTGGTGCATACCTAGTTGCCTCAGCCAGTAGAATGATATCAATAATTGCGGGTCCATCTTAAAGGCCAAATACAGTATGTATGTTTTGCTGTGCAAAAATTGCAGATGTTGATGTTGCTATTTAATAAACTTATGCATGAGGATGACATACACATTACACACAGTAAAAGTATAAAAGGAATAGTGGAGAGGAACTGCTAGAATAGTAGTGTATAAAGATCACGTTCAAAAATGCTTTGAAAGAAAAGGGAAAAGCAGAGCTGGCAGAAAAATGGCGACTGGCTGTGGTTTTTTTGGTCTCTGTCCTTGTCTCACTTTTCCCTCTTCCATCTGTCTCTGGCTCTTCTCTCAATTGAGCTGTTTCTCTCGTTTTAACTCGCTGACTCCTTTACCCTTTTTTCTCCCTGGTAATTTCTACCCTCCCCTACTGTATACACCAATGCAGTCTTCTATTTTCATGGTACGCTTTCGGCAGATGCAGCTGGCTAAGCTCTGAGCATCTGCTAAGATAGACAAATACTGCTTGTGTGTGGGATGTTGAAGGTTTTTCTTGTGCCTGACTATGACTACGATGTATGGGTTGCAATCGATTGCTGACATACAGTTTTTCTTCATGCTCTTATGAATGAAGTGTAGTGCACGTGGCTTGCTAGTTTGTCATGTGTGCTGCTGTGAGGGATTACACGCTGTTGAATCTACACCGCATAACAAGCTAGTATACTAACTATATGTGGCAGTTTGTGAACGGGTGTGTGCCATGTGGATTAAATTATATGTAATGGTATGTATATGAGCCTGCTTTGTGTGAACTGTGACAGCGTGTATATAGGAGGGCCCACCCCTATGTGCTTCCAAAACCCTTCATTAACTAAACATGATCCTTAAGAGCATGATTAGCCTCATTTCAAGACAGGATGTCGGAAGCCATCAACTGAGGGTTGAAAAATCCATTACTATAATTGCATTGAGCAGAGAGAGGGAAGAGAAAAAAGGATGCATGGATGGATAAAAAGGGAGGAAAATGAGTGGGAATGAGGGAGGAGGCGGTGGATCGTCAGAGATGCTGCGATTAAGTGAAGGAGTGAGAGAGAGATGCAGGATGAAGTCTGAGGAAGAGGGGTATCACCTGATTGTAGGAAGTGATCTTCTATATGAAGCCATGGTTCTCTCTCATGGATCCCCCCTGCGTCTGGTGGCTTAGTTGGTACAACCCTCCGACAATAAAACCACCTCCGGAGACTCTTGATGTGGCACTTTTACTCAGTTCACTAGCTTGTGAACAAGAGTCACCAGTCCACCTTTGAATAGGGAAAGGCTGTAAGTGGATTATGATGCCAGCTCAACATTGCACAGAAAAACCACCCCAGTGGGGTGCCCGGTGCTACTGCTGCTCTGGCACTACCACAAACAGGGATGGAAATGCACTGGAGGCTGGCATGTCTCCCAAAATGCTTAGGCACAAGACAAAAAAACCCTAAAAACTGTAATTTTCACGTCCTCGTCACATCCTGACTTTTTGTATGTCTGTGGGCCTGAAGGCAGACAGACAGCTCCGATATGAGTGAGTATTACCTTTCCTAAGGCTCACATGCACATTCTATCTGTAAGATGTACATTTCTCATAGATTTAGTCATTTTTCATGTAATGATGTTACATGTTTGTTGTGTAAGACACTTTATGGATATCACAGTGATTGTATTTATTTGTTTAATGAATGAGTATGAGTCAACGAATTAATAATAACACTTCAGGTGTATTTAATATATATTGGACATGACTCAAATGATGATTTTTTGTACAGTTAGTGGCGGTGTTTAGGGTGGGGTTGCTGTCACATACACACTGGTCGAGAAGTAGTCGGTTCATTGTGTCAAGGCAAATGAGGACAGAAAGCCTCCCACTTAGTTTCATGACCGGCTGTCAGTCTCGCATTAGCTCTACTAAAACATTCTTACATTATTTAATCTAAAAAAATTATCTCATTATATGTGGTTTGTAATGTACATAAATGTTTCTGCATTTATAGGACTAGTGTGTGCATCTTGGCAGTGGCTAACAGAAAGAGGGCCTTTGGGCGCTGGCACACTGCATGAACTAGTTGTATGTGCTTTTTAACATGCTTGTCTGATTTTTACATAATTAAAATAAACTGTTTTCTTTTAATAGACAACAATGATTTTATCTACACTCTTGGATTTCTAAAAGATGGAGCCTATGTTTAGAGAACAAAATAGAAGCTTTAATGCTATACGTTTCCAGTGCATTTGTACTTGTCTCTGTTTTGCTTCTTCCCAATCCATTAAACTAAAATTTTTTGATTAAAAAAGGTTTGCATCTTAGAACAAAATATACATTTTGGCACAAGTACTACTTCCTTAGATCTCCATTTATATTTGGCCCCAAAGATGTTTTATAGACGTAATCTTGGCAGTCCAAGTGTAACTGGCAGTGGACAAACTGACAGTAGTGAAAGATTTTGCCTGCATCTATCTATTTGATAATGAAAACCACAGCTATTTCCTATTCCTGATCCTGGAGAGATTTTTGGCGTTGTGTAAACAGCCGCTTATTCATTTTTGTACCTTTGTGTGTCTTAATGAGTGATCACAATGACAGATTTTCCACCTTTATTCCATACGGTACCATATAATCCTGTATTTTACCATTTAATTCATATATTCTTCTTTCTAGTGCATCTCTCCAGTGAGTGTTGTCCTGAGTTCCTCTCTGTTTAGGGTGGATAAATATAGACCTATTCTGAGTCTCTTTTCAGTGAAAAGTAGGATAGAGGGGAAAAAAGGAGAGTAGTCATACCATGGGCACGAGGGTCTGCAGAGATGATCATTAGGCAATTCACATTCTTATTTAACTTTAGACCAAAAAAATAGTCCAATGTCATTCTTTTACCCGTGCATCCTGCATACAAGGTTGATAGACCAGGTATCATATTACACAAAGTCAAATGATTTGGCTGAAAATGTCACCCACAATGCTTCATAGGAATCACTGGTGGTCAAAAATAAACATTTTACATTTCAACATACATATTTACATATTGCACATGGGATTGTGCTTGACTACTGCTAGACAGAAAATTTGAGAAGCAGCTACCATCCATCAAAGAACAAATCAGTATGCACCTTCACAAAATCTGTCTATATTTGCGTTTGCTCTTTTTGGTCTTCTTTTTCTGTTTTTTGTCACATCTTTTGACATTCTTTCATTTGTCTTCACAGGGCTTTTTGAAGAATGAAAGGGATAATGCCCTCCTGTCAGCCATTGAGGAGTCACGTCGCAGGGTCAGTACTTGACTTGGCTTGTTAACTGGTAAAACGGTATTAATTTATAATGGTGGTTTATTGCACTAAAGCACTGAATGAATAAACAAAATATAATAAAGGTCGGACACTCTTAGTCTCCTCGCTGTCATCTCCAGTGATGGAGGCTCACAAAGAAGATTTAGTTGTATACTAAAGAAGTGTAAAAACTCAATGTAAAAACACAAGTTTTATCAATTTGTGCTTTCTGTGATCTAAGAGTCCTTCTGGTGTTATATCTAGGGAGTGCTTTTAAAATGGCTTCCTGATGTGCTGAGCTAATAGGCCCTGCGTTTAATTAGCGGCTGTTCATATTATCACGCTTTGCTCCCTGAGGGAAAAAAATCGTAAGTCCAAGAATCATCTCTGGTGGTGGATTATATAAAATCAGTTAGA
The DNA here is from genome assembly GCA_036850595.1 of Rhyacichthys aspro. NCBI lineage: Eukaryota > Metazoa > Chordata > Actinopteri > Gobiiformes > Rhyacichthyidae > Rhyacichthys > Rhyacichthys aspro. The sequence goes on from CM072153.1 coordinate 11,180,859, forward strand.
AAGATGAATCATCCACATTTCTGCAATTGTTTTATAGGCACACAATCATGGGTTGATGAGCATTTTGTATGGTAGCTGGCGTTTTTTGTATTGTATAAAACACAAAGCTGTCAGTTATAACATTTTGATTTTTTTCCTCAAAACTATGTGGAGGCACAGACATGTAAAAAAGTTAACCCAGTAAAAGTATTTTCAATCTAGATTTTGTACTCCCTGAGCTGGATGTTAGAAGGATTTAATTATCTTATGATCCCATTATCTGATTTTGAGTCTCTGTGGAGGGTTAAATTAGACTCAGTTATGCCCTAGTGGGTTAGTTCAAATTTGACATGGACCTTCTGCTAAATTCAGTGTTTGTCTGAAGAAATGGGCAAAGTTAAAATATATAAAAATAGATTTGTGCGGCATAATAGAAACATAGATGTTATTGCTACATTTGGGTAAGTATACATTTTAAAAAGTCTTAACTTTCTTCTGTACCATTAGTGTGTGTCACAGTGTAATTAAAAATCCTAATTTGAGAATGTGACACTGTGACCTCTATCAACTCCAGACGTTCTTATTGGCTGAGGAGTACCACCGGGAGTCCATGTTGGTCCAGTGGGAGCAGGTGAAGCAGAGAGTTTTACACACACTTCTTGGAGCAGGAGAAGATGCTCTGGACTTCAGTCAAGATGTGGAGGTACAAGACCTAGAGCTGCTTTAGGTCATAGGAAACCTAGGAACCGTGATTAAAAATAATATGAAAAAATAAGAGTGTATAAAATGAAAACTCATCACCAGTGCTGCCTTTTACTATCCGTTACGTATGTGACAGAATTTATGGTGCAGGCCAGGGTCTCTTGTTTAGTGACCTCATCTTATTTCTCATGTTTGCTGATGTTAGTGTCTTAGTTTTGTTGATTACTGCAGAGAAGGAATTGTAGCTACCTGGACTAAATATGTCTACTTAAAAGCAATTTTAGGTCTCAAAAGCAGAGTTTTGACAGTCTGTACTTTTGGCTGTTGACTGTCTTATCTGAATATGCAAGAAATGTTTCAACTGAAATATGGCAGCTCTATTTTTAACTTTGTCCTGAGTCAAAACGAGTAGACTTTGGTTGTGTACTGTTTGTGATTGTTCCAGAAATCACTTAATTACGCAATATGCATGGAAATATTAAAGTCACAATGTTCTTTTTTGGTTATGTAGCTACTTGGATTACTCTTCATTGTTCAGTGTTGTGTTCTCTCCTCGATCTCTCCCCTGCACCTGACAGCCAAGCTTTGTGAGTGAAGTCACAGCTCCAGGCAGGAGTGCATTGGACAGTACAGAAGTCGCTTACGGACGACAGGTAACTTAGCTGCAGTCAAAATAGTAATTATTCTAAACTAGTTTGTAGCATAACAATTTATATTTTAAAAATATAGAAATACTATATAACATAAATGTAAAAAATAAGATATATATTGTGTTAATTAGATCTGATGTAAAATTTGTGTTTAAATAATAAAAAATATTATCATTAGATTAATATGTAGTATATCTGCTATTGTATGTACATCATGATTTCATTATCCTGTAATTAAATTAGATTTTTGTGTGTGTTCCTGTTATGAAGCCTTAATGGGGTCACAGTCAAGCTTGGTGAGGCAGGAAGTAGCAGATCAAACATATTGATTGATTGGCGTGGACAGGGGCACATTGTTATTTCTCTCTCTGTCGCTTTGTCTCTCTATCCTCACCATCCCGTCTGACCTTCTCTATGTTTTGTCTCTGTTGTTTCTGATCTGCTCTTGAGTCAAAGCTTTTCCGGACCATGTGTCGCCACATTGCCTGTGGTGTCATTTGCTTAGTTTTTGTTATCTTTTTTGATGATCTGTGGAACATTTTGATACTTTTTATATTATTTTTAATCGTGAACCATTTTACCCGTTGGACATAGTTTTAATTTTGTAGCTAAGATTTAAATTGTGCATTACACCGTTTTGGATAAGTAAAGGTAAAGGTTGTAAGTTTAAAAAAATTAGTTTGGAATTTCATTACAGTATTTGATTTCAATTTTTTCTTGTTACCGCGTTTTTTTGCAGATCTACATTTTCAACGAGAAGATAGTGAATGGCCACATACAGCCAAACCTGGGTGACCTGTGTGCTGCTGTAGCAGAGAGCCTTGATGACAAGGTAAGATCTAAGAGTTCTTGTGTGGTGTGTAGACTTGGAGTTGCAGAGAGCAGTATCATTATTAAGTGCACTGCAATTAAATCAAAGGACCATTACAGTTTACCATTAATGGAGATCTGTAATGTTTATCATTTCTCTCAGAATGTGTCAGACCTGTGGTCAATGGTGAAGCAGATGACTGATGTGTTGTTGGTTCCTGCCAAAGACACTCTTAAAAGCCGCACTTCTGTTGAAATGCAATTGGCCTTTGTAAGAAAAGCACTCAGTTTCTTGGAAAACAGGTAAGTGTCTTTGTTCTGGGAATAGTTTGTCTAATAGTATTTTTACACGAGTATACAGTGATGAATACCTGTATGTATGCATATCTGAGTGCCTCTTTTGTTTTGTAGTTATAAAAACTACACCATGGTGACTGTGTATGGAAACCTTCATCAAGCCCAACTGGGAGGAGTCCCAGGAACATACCAGCTGGTGCGCAGTTTTCTCAACATAAAACTACCAGGGCCACTACCTGGCATGCAGGTAAAACACATGATCAAATGTTTGTTTTTTCCAGTACTGAGAATAATATATATTTTAAGTCCTGTTACCTCATATAAATGGACAAATGCAAAGAAGAGCATAACCTGTCATGTAAGTTTTTGTCACAGCCCTCATTAATGTTTGTCTGCGTACCAGGATGGTGAGATAGAGGGCCATCCCGTGTGGGCTGTAATATACTACTGTTTGCGTTGTGGAGACCTGAACGCAGCCATGCAGGTGGTGAACAGAGTGCAGCATCAGCTTGGGGATTTCAAGACCTGGTTTCAGGAGTACATGCATAGCCCTGACAAGCGGTAAGAACAGCAGCACTTTAACTCCCTTTTGCTAACATTTTGTCTAATGTGTACCCATAGACAAGACCATACTTTGTCATTCTATCTTTACTTACACCTGTTTTTGTTGATTCATTTTTTAGGCTTTCGCCAACATCGGAAAACAAACTTCGTCTTCACTACCGCAGAGTGCTGAGGAACTGTGCAGATCCATATAAGAGAGCCGTATACTGCCTGATTGGTAAATGTGACATCAGTGACAACCATGGAGAGGTGGCCGACAAGACTGAAGACTACCTCTGGCTTAAGGTGCGTCTTATGTTGTCTGTGCATGAACCCATTATTAATTATAAGAGTTATTCTCAGAGTCAATCTTAAGATTTGAAACAACTGCCTTAACATAATGCTGTGGTCTCCCAACAGTTGAATCAGGTGTGTTTTGATGATGATAGCAGCAGCTCTCCTCAGGACAGGCTCACTCTGCCACAGCTGCAAAAACAACTACTTGAAGACTATGGTAATGATTTAGATATAGAATAATCAAATGCATTTTCATTTTTTTAAATTATGCATAATAAAAAATGTGTTTTTTATGCATTGATATTGTAGAATTTAAAATAGAATAGAATTTAAAATCCCACACTTGTTCTTACACTCATGTTGCACTAGTATACTGGCTGGTTATACATGTTTTCATAAAAAATATTTTTTACACCTAGAGGCCCAGATTTAGTTAGTAACGCTATCCACATGACCTTGGCATGTAAAAAGAGGTAGCATCAGGCCTTCTGTAGCACAGATTTAGACCGCACAGCTTTGTCCCCTGGGTGTTGACTTCTCCATTGGCCCGTTCCTGCTCTGTTAAGATAAGGCTGCACTCTTGTGTGCTCTCTCGGTCGGCCTCGTGTTCTCTCCGTTCCGCCTCTCACTCTCTCTGCTCAGTTCGAAGCACAGCCGGCAGCCTCATTCTGCTTTCTCTCCGCTGCCCGACTCTCTCTCCCCTTGCCTGGCACACTGTTCCTTGTTGTCCTCCATCTTGCTTCACAGCAGGACACAAAGCCCAAAGCCTCTCTTCATTTCTCACACATACCGTCAGTCTGTGTCAACTTGGTGTGTTCTCTTCCTGACGTGTCCTTGTCACTGGTTCCCTGCATCTCTATTCTTCTTTTCTCCATTTATCTGCTTTTGCTATCCCACTTTCTTCATCCTGTATTTTTACTCTTTTTAACATACTGTTCTGTGCATTTGTCCTTCCTGATTTCTTGTTTGCACACTCTGCTGCAGCCTCCACACTCCCACACTCTTATCTCTCCTCCTCCATCCTTTCTCCTCATCACTCTCTCCCTCTCTTCTCTTGTTCGCTCCCGCTTTTTGAACTAAAGTGCTGTGAGTCTGAGATAAGCCTCTAAAATGGCTGACATGGTCCACCCTGTTCTATTCCTCACACTTTTTAGCAAGCAAGAGGATTAAGAATTATAATTAAAAAAGTAAAGTTGATGACTAAGTACCTGTGTCTACAAAATGTTTCTTTTTACACAGTGGTTGCTATAGAGACTAAAAAGTGAGTTGTTATGTTTGGACATTCAACTACTAGTCTTATAGTATTACTCTTTATACACATTTAATATCAATAATAAGTACAAAGTTTATCATATTAATGTGGCCTAAAATAAGCTCAGATGGAATGTTGGTCTTGTCTTATCAATCTCCTATCTTGTCTTTGTCTTTTATCCAACAGGAGAGTCTCATTTCTCTGCCAGCCAGCAGCCGTTCCTTTATTTTCAGGTGTTGTTCCTGACTGCTCAGTTTGAGGCAGCTGTGGCGTTCTTGTTTCGAGTCGAGAGACTTCGCTGCCATGCTGTCCATGTTGCACTGGTCCTTTATGAGCTTCGGCTGTTGCTAAAGGCATCTGGACAAAGTGCTCAGCTATGTAAGCATGACTACACCCATTTTCAGTCGTCATTTTTTGTGAAGTTCTGATTAAAACCCCATCTTTTTTCTACTTTACAGTAAGTCAAGAACCAGGAGACCCTCCCATGGTGCGTCGCCTTAACTTCATCCGTCTGCTCATGCTTTACACCCGTAAATTTGAGTCCACTGACCCCCGTGAAGCTCTGCAGTACTTTTACTTCTTACGGTAAAATATCACAGCACTTTTGAGATCTGTTAGATAAGTCCACTTGTAAAACAAATTAATGTGCTATATTCAATATAATACTTGTGTGTCATGGTTGCTTTATATTTTGTCTATGACCAGCAATGAAAAAGACAGCCAGGGAGAAAACATGTTCATGCGTTGTGTCAGCGAACTTGTAATTGAGAGCCGTGAGGTGAGTGGTACTGTTACACAAGGGCACTTGATAAAACTTTAACCAGTATGCTTTATTAGTGTTATATAATTCTTTATATTTGCATTAATACCAATTGTTTTACATGACTTTGTCTCTTTCAGTTTGACATGCTGTTGGGGAAGTTAGAGAAGGACGGCAGTAGGAAGGTAGGTGTCTTTATCTCCATGCTCTCACACTTAACCTTAAGCATCTTAAGACTCTTTCTTTCTTATGCCACTTTTTTATGGACCTCCACTTACTTCTTCATATTTTGTACGTGATGTGCTATTGATTATTTTGTTCAGTACACTCTGCTTTACTGTAGAGCTCTGATGTTTTCTCTTTTCTCTTGTTCCAGCCTGGAGTCATTGATAAGTTTGCTGGAGATACCAGAGCAATCATCAGCAAAGTGGCTCTAGAGGCCGAGAACAAGGGCTTGTTTGAGGAGGCAGTCAAACTCTATGAGCTGGCCAGAGTAAGTTATATTTGGAGAAAGTAGTATCAAGTGAAGGTTGTTTTGTTATCAGTGATTTTAAATTTTCCCTTTCATTGGTGTAGAATCCAGATAAGGTGTTAGAGTTGATGAACAGACTGTTGAGTCCAGTCATTGCTCAGGTCAGCGCTCCTCAGTCCAACAAGGAAAGGCTCAAAAACACTGCAGTGGCCATTGCTGAGAGGTATGCCATAACACATGATACCATGAAGTGGATTTGAAGATTAAGTATACTACCTAAATTTGATTGATTGAATGAGTTGAAGAGATTAAAATGATGTCTTTTTTCACCCAGGTATCGTTCTCAGGGTATAGCAGGAGAGAAGTCAGTGGATAGTACTTTCTATCTACTTTTAGACTTGATGACATTCTTTGATGAATATCATGCAGGACACATTGACAGAGCCTATGATGTAAGTTAATGTGTCAAATTAACACTTTGCTTTTAATATGCCAGTTAATGCACAAAGATCAAACAACTACAGTATAAAAATGAATGAAAAAAAATGGGATGTTTCCAGGTGATGGAGCGTTTAAAGCTTTTACCTCTTAGTCAGGACAGTGTGGAGGAGAGAGTAGCTGCCTTCAGGAACTTCAGTGATGAGGTGATGGCAAATTCACATACATACATTACATTTAGAGGCTACGATACTACATTAAAAAGCTCCAGACATAACTTTCTTTCTTTCTTTCTGTTTGTTCCAGGTGCGTCATAATTTGTCAGAAGTGCTGTTGGCCACAATGAACATATTGTTTACCCAGTACAAGCGGCTGAAAGGCACACCAGCAGGGACACCAGGACGACCTCAGAGGACCATCGATGACAGAGACGTGGTAAGACAAACTGCAACTGCGAAGCATTTTGATTTTAATGCATGTAATGCCTGCTCTCATTAAACTTGGCTTCTTTAACAGCAATTGCGCAGTCAGGCCAGAGCCTTGATCACCTTTGCTGGCATGATTCCCTACAACATGGCTGGGGACACCAACGCAAGACTGGTGCAGATGGAATTACTGATGAACTGAGAACAAAACACAAAAGACACACGCTCAGTGTTGCAATTTATGTGTATAGGCCATTGCATTCATACTACAGCTTTACGTAACCCATTCCTCCTGTCAGTCCCTCCCTTTTGATTTGCCATTGTCCCATTTGGTTGTTTCATGTTTGTATCTCTTTATCATTTGGAATAAAATACATTTTTCAGTTTTTCTGTTGTCAGTTCATTTTCATTTCAGGTTTTTTTAAGTTTATAATCATTTATTTCAAATTGGCTGCAACAACACATTTTATGTGGACATTGATGTTTTGACAGTTATTTAGTAATTATGAGTAATATTCATAGACATGTTCCAAGAACAGTCAGCAGTCTTACTATTAGATTAGAGATATTGAGATGTTGCTGTTGATATTTTTTAAAGACAGATTAGAGAGGCACTGTCCTGGAACATTTGGGTCAATACAATGACTCCAGGATTAGGCACAGCTTTCTATCTTTAGACCTTTTAAGCTAAAAGTAAAAACCGTTGAAGTATGGGAAGATTGAAGAGCTATTTTAAAGTGACCATGTAGTGGTGTGGGTCATAGCTTCGTGAGATTGTTTTTGGCTATAAGTCTGGAGACAATTCTCATCTCAGTGCAGTGAGCTTTTTGTAAGTTAAATATACTGTCTTTATAAACACGGTAGAAAGAGGTTAAATATTTTTGATTTAAAGATTACCTTTTTTTCATTGTTAAAATACAGTACCACTGCACACATATCTTGATAAAAACCATGTTTGCATTTTTTCCTCATAGATCACATTAACTACAATATAGTCTAGTTAACATTAACTAAGAATGTTTGAGCTAATAAGATGTCTTCTCTATTGTTAATGTTTTTGCATTAAGACGGCAACCCCTACCTGTATGTTACATTATTTTATACTCTATTGTATTTGTAGTCTTTTTTTGTTTGTTCAGTGGTCTTAACATTATTAACTGTTTCTAGACACTGAGCACATGTAAAAACACCAGTCCCTCTGGTAAATTTGTTGCCTTACTGTATGTCCTTCAGCCTGGCCTGAGAGAACACAGATGGAGGCTCGTTCTGTCTTGGCTGCTCCACATACTGTGCTGACATGTTGAGTTTACTTAAGGCCAGACTGTGCTGGGCTTTGAAGCTTAGAGAGCCTGTACAACTTTTCCCAAACACAAAGTGTGTTCTGACTCTACATCTTCATATTTGATGGACTGGAGTTACATCCAGCTGCATACATCTCAGAAGCAACTGAGGAGCTGTCGGGTGTGTGTGCTGCAGCTGGTGTTGTGAATCAGGCCGATGACAGACAGCTCCTATAACCCGGCTATTTCACAACACCAGGGTGGCCCTCCACCACTGACGACGAGTTCAAGAACTGCGTGATGACAATGGAAGAAAAAAGGTGTTCAAAGAAAACAGGGTTTATGTTGTGATTGTACAGAAAAAATTCTGTGCAATTTTCTAAACTTGTTAAATGGACACACTTTTATCTGTAAAGCCCATCCAACCTATAATTCAACCCTAAAACCTTGTTGCCAGTATTTCAATGTTTGTCTTACAAATCATGTGCCACTGTGAATAAACAATTGTAATTTCAGCAGTCATTCGTGAATAGACTAAACTAGGGAGATACAAACCCTATTGTGATCTATCCTCTATAAACAGATGGCTTTGCTGATACAAAGAGGTCCTGTGTGTAGCCTGTGGTCAAGACCAGTTGGCAGTTGAAGAAATGCACTGTCCTAGATTTGACATTCCCTATAGACACTGTTGTTTCCTGTCAGCAACCGTTTATAGAAACATAAACTAATTTTACAGTAGTACGATTTAGTCCATATATTCAGCCTTTCTTATCAGAGGGATATATGATATGTTGTGATTTTATATTGTGAGTTTTGTGATAAAGATAGTGGCCCATTTAATGCTCTCCTGCTGGCAACAAATATTTAGGTTTTCTATATGTCTTGTATAATACAAATGTAGAGGAGAGTGGGGTAATTTTTTTTGCTCAAGTGGTCTTTGTGCCAAGCCAATAGAATGCAGATGTACAATAAAAACATCTTAACATATTTTAGGATGTTTCCTGTTTCGGCTGAAATTAGAATTAATCTTTGACATAAGTTTTGAAAAATATGTGGCTCAACTTGGCCCAAGTAAGGGGTAAGGTGAAACCCCTGAATGTAGCATTTAAAAATCCTAAATATCACAATTATTTACAAATACACATTTAAAAAAATTAAAGGAATGTTTAATAACATAACATTTTACTACAGTATTCATTCTAGCAATAGTTACTTTTGACCCATGACCTATGTTAAGTTTCAGTATTTATTTGAAAATAAGTTTCCCTGGTGTAGATCCCTGATATTGTTATGAATTTTAAATGGTTTTGGAAGAAAATATGTAAAACATAGCATCTCCATGTCATAATGGTGGAAAAGTAAATAAAGAAAATAAAATAATAAATAAAAATTGGTTCAGTTCTGCATGTGGCTCACTTTACCCCACAGCCAGGGGGGCTGACAGGGGGGCAACCAGTACAGTTGTCCCAGGCCTCAAGGTCTTGGGGGTCCAACACTAAGCCCTGCTATGCTTTAGTAATATGAACAAAATTATATAGGGAGCCTCTGGCCATAGGGTTTGTCCAGGGCCCCATCACACCTTTTCACAAAACATCACAACTTACTGTTTCCATGGTTTTATATTTTGACAAATCACCAACAATATGCAGGATAAATAATTTTAGAGCTGGATGAATTTGCTTTGATATAAACAGCTTTATACCGAATATGCCACAGTTTTACTTTTAGAACTTTGAAAATAATTTTTTAAAATAAATTATTTCTTGTTCAAGTCTTGTTGAAAGGATGAGTGCCTTTAAGTTGTAAGGTCACATGACAATAAAAATGCATCTCATCTGACCCCACGTGACCCTGGTGCAGGTGCGCTTAATTAGAGTAGCACGTGACTAAAAAATAATGACGTCAGTGGGGTGCCTTCAATTTGTCCGGGAAAAAGTGTCATTTAAACCCCAAATCATTGGCCAAAACTATACAACAATGAACCACTTGGTTTTAAAGGTGAGTGTAGTAGAAGTTTATTTTTAATATATATTAGTTTTTAAAGATAAATTGTGATTAGTGTTGCTCAATAGCTAATGAAGGTCTAGCATTAGCTACAAAAAATACTTTATTTTGAATCATTAGCTGAGCCTTGTCCTCGTGGTTCTTCTTGGAGTCAGTTACATGCACGGTGTTGAGGGTGAGTAAAGGCTTTTTCCGTTTTTGAATTCAAATTAAAGAATGTTTTTAATGTGTACACGTTTTGTTTTTTTTACAGGACACTGCAGTCTGAGGCACTGCACTAATAACGCTACATGCACTGTATCCAAAGACCAAAGGAGTTGCAAATGTAACCAGGATTTTTATGGCGACCACTGTGACAAAAGTAAACCTCATTTTTCTTAAATGTTAAAACCAAATTTATGGAGGCTATATTTTTATTTCTATTTGCATGTCACCAATACATGTAGGCAATTTAAGATGTAGCCTGCAATGAATGACTTGACTTTAATATTTCAGATGCACACATCCGGGTTGATTGTGAAAGAGACTACATCAGTGTCAGAGCATTAGAAAATTACTTCGCATACTACAAAGTGCCGCTAGAATCTCTGCACTTGCCCAACAAATCCTGTCGTGCTCACAGAGAGGTGATCAATGGCGTCCCATTTTACACAGCTAAAGTCAATAAAGAAAAATACTTCTCGTGTGGAGGCAGGCCACTGGAGGTATTACGCACATCTGAGACATGCTCGTTTCACAATGTCTGATGCCACTAACGATTCATATTTCTCTTAACAGAAAAATATTACTCATATTGCCTATTCGCTGAGTTTACTATCAGACCCTCAGATTAGTGGAAACATTATCAGAGAGCCAGTCATGAAGCTTGACTACAAATGTGTTTTTCCATACATCAGAAAAGTCAGTCTGAAATACCCAGTCATCCCCTTTTCCAGGTAGGTTTACAAATGCATAAAAGCAACACTTTGTCCTCAGTTTACAATTTGTTTAATCCTTATGGATGATGCGCAAATGTTTAACTTGATCAACAAACTAGTAAGGAATTTTTTTGGCGAAATATCCTCATTGATTCTCCATCTTCTCTGGTTGACAGTGAAACTGTGATGCGCATTGATGAACTTGATGCCACAATACAGATGATGCTGTACACTGACCACTCCTACGCTAAGGCCTACAACACTGCCCCCACCATCGAACTCGGAGATAAGGTAAGAAAACGTGTCTGGCACCCACGGTAAATTAACTCAAATGAGGCATCTGTGTCTTACCATTATACCATCACTTCCATTTGTTGATATATAATTAGGTGTATGTGGAGGTAGTGGTGACTGAACCTGCAGATTTCTTTCTGCTTCGAGTTAATGAGTGTTGGGCCACACAGAGTCCCCAGCCAAATTCTACCGAGGGATCTGTTCATTCCCTGCTTCTAAACGGGTCAGAATGGTCCCTTACCCATGGCTTATGCTATTCTTGTCTCTTCTGCAGCTCTATTTATTTTGTTTCCCTTTTCATATCTAGATGTGTTAAGGATGAAACTGTTTCTTTTCTTAATGAGAGTAACACAGAGTTTGGAAATGGTGAAGGCTCCATTGTTCGCTACAGCTTCGATATGTTCCGCTTCACAGCAGAACCCTATGATGTTTATCTGCACTGTACCATTCAGATCTGTGAGCCAGAAGACCGCAGGACCTGCATTCCAGTAAGCCTGCGCTATTCTTGCATAATTTCTACACTAAAATTGACAATTTTGTATGATATGTTTCTCAGTATGTTTAATAAAGTCATTGAATTTAAACTATTTTTACAGAACTGCAACTCAATCAGTAAAAGAGAAGCCACTATAGCTGATCATACTCATGGTCTTCTGTCATATGGACCAATTAAACTGGATGTGCCGGACAGACCTCTATCCAGTAAAGAGTGATTGTTACATTTCATCAACCATTTTATTTTCTGCTGTGTGAAAGTGTTATGATGCTGGTCAATTGTTAACTTGTTTCAGACATCCTGACAACAGTAGTGCTGCCCGTAGTAGCTGTCTGGATCGTAGGATTTTTCCTCGTCATCCTCATCACAGTGGCAAAGGCAGGCAACAAGAGGAGTTCTCAAACAGAATAATATGAATAAAACTTCATACAAAAATACAATTTTTGAACTTTATATTTTTATTGAGTCATAAGTCTGTCCGGTGTAATTTCTCTTGCCAACGGCAGATGGCGTGATAACCATTGCTTTTTCAGTCTCATTGATTTGCCTCCGACTTTTCTTCAGAAGGAGGGATTTGCTTATTAGAAATCTTGCGTAGATACATACGCTGCCTTTTTATAAAGGCATTAACTGTTTACATAACGTGCTGACTCTGACACACTACCCTAATGTCTGTCCGGCGCTAAAAGGACATAGCAACATGCTCTAAATCGAGTTGAGAAACCATTTCATCCGCCAGAGAGCACGCGTACTGCCGCTTTGGAGTTTGCATGTAGTGAAGACTTGTTGCAGCTTTCATTGTGTCCTTGACATTGATCTGTGGTTGTGGACGTCCGGAACAGGCAAGGAACACTTCTTACCTTTTTATAAACTGTATACATAACGCATGGGTTTTGGGACACATTAGACCGCTTATAAAAAGAAATGGATTGACGTATGTCGCTGTTTTGAAATGGCGTTTTTATTCGCTGAATCTCCAACAATGAAGACTGGACTTGCGCTTTTGTAGTTTGTAAAAGTAAACGGTGCCCTCCTTACCATCTCTGCCCGTCTGCCTGCGGGGAAAGCAAACTGTTTTTGTCTCCGCATCTGTTTTTATCTCACGAGTGTGCGTGCTTGAAGCTGGAGAGCACATTGAGCAGATCATAAGAGATGGCACCTCAGCATCCCCGGACACACATCTTAATCACGTCACTGTTGTCCCTGGTCCTTTTTTGTGTACAAGGACATATCCCAGAAGAGGAAGGACTTAATGCTGAGGTAAGCCTGATTTTGTATTTACACTTGTGCTGTACTGTGTAAAAAGTTCCCGGAGGCTTATTTTATGCATGTCACAATACTTGAGTTTCCAAAGAAATCAACAGATTGACCTCTTCACCAAACTAAATCATGCATTATTTAAATTATACTAATGCTATTTTAGTTTACACTCTTGTTAAAGATAAATAATATATGCAACATAGTCAGGTGAATGTGGACAAACCTGACCACCTTTTTGTGTTTGTTTTCCCAAAGATTTTTATTTGCTAAATATGGGTAAGTAAAAGGCTTGGTTTTGCTGTGTTTTTCTGAAAGCTGTAAAGGGGAAAGTCAAAATAATCTCAGGGAACTGCTGATGGTTCCCTGAGACAAAACAAAGGGCATGCAATGATGTAATTGTGATGGGGCACGCTACCCATTATGTCACCAAATCCAAACTTTCTACACACAGGCCTACTTAAAATTACAAAAGGAGACATAGTGAGACATGAGTCCTATGAGTTTGCATCAGAGCAGTCATTGTTTAGTGTTTGCATTTTTCAAACTAAAAATGGAAAATTTCAAAGGCTGTAAGCTTAAAAGTCCCATGATCTGACTGTGTGCTGTAAGGTTGTTTTTGAGCTCTCCTGTAGAGAATTCCTAAAGGGCATATTTCCCCCTGAGGAGCTGTTGTCCTGTTGGACTGTCTACGTGGCTCCACATGCTCCAATTGCTCTGTCCATGAACTCGAAAAATCCACAAGCTATCTCCAGGCTGTCAGCCAGACTTTCTTTTATTATTGCACTTACACATGAAGGACTGAATATTTATCACAGACAGCACATGGTTGACATCCTGACAAGTCTGTCTTCTCTTAGCTGTCGGTGTCTTAAAACACAGGAATGAGAGAGCAGGAATGCTCTGTTAATGGAAGACATCTGGTTTCCATCCCCTCGCCTTTTTCTTTAACTCCTCAAATGCTTTCTCTCATTATTTGATAGCAGCTTGTTTCCAAATTGACATACATGTGTAATCTATTCAGTACACACCATAAAATACATGTGTCAGGATGTACTGACTTTACACTTTCTCCTCACAGTCGTGGCTTCGTAAGTATGGCTACCTTTCCCAGGCCAGCAGACAGATGTCCACCATGCAGTCTGCCCAGATTCTTTCAAAGGCCATCGGCGATATGCAGCGTTTCTACGGCCTGGAGGTGACTGGTGAAATGGACCCAGCCACCGCAGAGTAAGCACTTTTTTCTATTATCAATCATCATTCTAAATTAAATTAGTCAAAAGCTTGTTTGAGAGCAATGTAATCTAATTTGTACAGCAATGTACAGATACTCTATGGGATTGCTGTAATGTCATTAAGATTCGACATGAAAAAACAGGTGATTTGAAGTTTTCAAGTTCTAGTCAAATTATGATGGAATGTCTACGTTTTTGCAATGCATATTACAAATGAAGTTCAACAAAATTATTTTAGAGTTTAAAGTTTGGGGTATAGAGTCGTTAGCACTTCAGACTCATAGCAGGAGTCTCTGGATCCATCCCAGTGCTGTCAAAAGCTTTTGTATGTGGAGTCTGCATGTCCTTTCTGTAGAAGAAATGAATAAAAAAAAGGTTATGTTTTCTGGTAATCACGATTGTTTTATTGTTCTATTCCTTATTAGGTTTGATTGAGTTGGTGTAGTAGCAGGTTGCTGATGAGTGAACTGAATAGACTTTGATTTTACTGAGCAAGTAACAAGCACTTGTTTGTGTGCTGGTTGGTATGTTTAGGGCGATGAGTCGTCCTCGCTGTGGCCTTCCAGATCGAAAAGCAGAAGAAATAGAAGACCAAGCAAGAAAAAAGCGCTATGTTCTCACAGGACAGCAGTGGAATAAAGACCACATCACTTACAGGTTTTTGCAGCAGACACACAATGCTCACAGGGCAGAACTGCACAATACTCATATCGTTTCTTTGACTTTAGTATTTTGAATCAGCACATCCCCTCCACACTGGGAGAGGAGCTCACATACGAAGCGATCCACAAGGCGTTTGACGTGTGGAGAAGAGTCACACCACTAACCTTTGAGGAACTACCTGCTATAAACAACAGCAGCCAGGCTGAGCTGGCAGACATCATTCTGCTTTTTGCCTCTGGCTTTCATGGGGATATGTCCTTATTTGATGGTGAGGGGGGGTCACTGGCACATGCCTACTATCCTGGACCAGCAATGGGTGGGGATACACACTTTGATGCTGATGAACCTTGGACACTGGAAAACCATAATCCAGAAGGTATGTAAATCAGTGCCTTATCTTTATGTTATGTATGAGAAATGAAACTATTGCTGACATACTGTTGTCTGACTGTTGCAGGTATAGATCTTTTTTTGGTAGCAGTCCATGAGCTGGGCCATGCTCTGGGTCTAGAGCACTCTGATAACCCCAGTGCCATCATGGCTCCGTTCTACCAGTGGATTCCTACTCACAACTTCACGCTGCACAAAGATGACATCAAAGGAATACAGTACATCTATGGTGAGGACAGAAGATTTCAGTGTATTTTATAAATCAAGCTAGTATTTTGAGCAAAAAACCTGATGAAAAATTAAAATGACTGGTTCTTCAGTATTCACACTTTACTTACTTACCTTACTAAGACTTTGGACACCAAATAAAACAACAACAAAATACTGTAGTCATGACCTGATGGAAGGAAAATGTAGCTTTCAATTGAAGTTGCATCGTAGTCTTATGTCACGGCTGTACTTCAAGAAACAAACAACAACAGCTTTGTATTCAGCACAGATAGGACACGCTACACCACAGTTCAGCAGGACTCTAAATAGCAGATCACACTGACATGCCGTTTTGGTGCCCTCATTGCTTTCCCTCTGAATAGATAGCATTGTTACTGAGAGTATCTGTGTGTATGTTTGACCAAAGACAGACCACATGTGTCTATCATGTCTGTGTTTGCCATTGTATTAAAATCTTGTTTTGAGTCTGAAATCATCAGAAAAAAATTACCTTTTTTTTATTATTTAGGAAAAAATATTTTTTTCTTTTGCTCATGTAGCATCATGTAGCATTTCTTTAAGTGATCTTATCACAACTCTTGTATTACATAACTATTCTTGTCTGGTGGTTGAGTTTGAGACTCCACTTTATCCCAGCAAAACAAATGTGGTTTATTGCAGTATCCTGCATTTGAAGTTCGCATTTCTGCAACAGTTTCTTTAACAGATAGTAATTTTTTTTTCCAACAGATGTCAAAATCTCAGTGGATATCTATTGTAAATACACTAAAGTAGATGTCTGAGGCAAATTATACAGTAGTACCATTTATAAAACAGATCTAAAGCACCTGTGTTGGATGTACAATAGCAGCTGAGGACCATAAAAAGACACACTTTACTGTGAGAAATAAACATTTTTATTTAGTTTTCTTATTATGTAAAGGATAACATTGCAGCTATGGACATTCCAGGTCAGGTTTCCCTTGCCATTTATTTTCTTTAGAAAGTTTTGGTGACCTTGAACAATAACTATGCATTCATCTGGCGGCTCAAGGATCTCAGAACGAATAAATTTGTCATTTGACAAAATTATGTCATCATATCCCAAAATATCCCAAATAACACTACAGTCAATATTCATTTTTTATATAGTTTTTTAAATTTGCGATAAATGTCAAAAAGCCTGTCTGTTTTAGTACTCAAAGGGGATGCATTTGTTTCACTGTGCACTGACACACTTTTGGCAGCAGTTTAAATATACCTTTCTGAAAGAACCCAGTTGTTAGATTTGTCATCAGGTGGTGAGTTGTTGAAGTATAAGAATATAGAGACAAAGACCAATGACCTGCCTTGTACAAACATTGCATGTTAAAAATTCTTCACATTCTGATAACATAATATATTGTGAGCAATATATAGAGCTGAGTGTAACTCGATATGTCTTTAAGCAGCTGTCATTAGCTGTTATTAGATGTAACAGAAGTTTGTTTTCCTCCCATAGCAACCAGTACTAATACCAAAGGGCAGCTTAGTTATATCCAGTCAAACTTACTGAACCTGCACAAGGTGGAATGTCATATTTGACTTGTGTTTTCTACAGGTCCACCTCTCATCACTGACGCTCCAGCCACATCTGCTTCACTTCCTGATGACCACCCTAAAAGTGACTCTCCCACTTCCCCTGCCCCTGCTGAAGATGAACCAACCTCCTCTTACCCTACCAATCTACCCCCATCACCTGGGGGTACAAGTGCAATGCCAGATGTCGGTGTCCACCCAGAGCCCAGTCCTAGTCTCACAATGCCCCATGTCCCCACCACCACGACCACCACCACTACAGAGTCCCAGCCAGTCACTCCACCAGTTAGAAGAGACTTTCCCCCTTCCAGGAGCCCTCCTCGTCCGCCTGCACCGCCAAAGAAGCCAGATCTACACCCCCCTAACATTTGTGATGGTGACTTTGACACGGTTACCATGCTCAGGGGGGAAATGTTTGTGTTCAAGGTGAGAAAGGAAGTTCCTATTTGTCCAAATTAAACCCAACTTGGTGTTTGGGAAGATGACGATTTATTATTAAACAATGACATTAAAAAAATCTTATTGTTTTTGTCCTTACAGGGTCGCTGGTTTTGGCGTGTGCGTAGGAATCGTGTTTTGGATAACTACCCTATGCCTATATCTGTATTCTGGATCGGTCTTCCCAGTGACATCGATGCAGCTTACGAGCGCCATGATGGCAAATTTGTGTTCTTTAAAGGTATGTGTTCTGTAACTGTACCATTACTCCCGTGGGTGCTTGAAAACCTTGAAAATCCTAAAAAATTTTATACTTGGTAATTATAATGATGAGTTGGTTGGAACTATTCCAAGAAAGAGTTGGTTAAATGGCTACTGGCTGTGGTTACTGGCTCCAGTGTGACTATTATTTCTTGCCATTTTTAAGTCATGTTGTGAAATATTCAACATTATTATCGTTTTTAACTATAGCTCAGTACTTCACTTATATATAGGCTTATACATATTCTATTAAATTGTATACAGAAATTGAAAATGTACCATGAGCTTAAAGTGCTTGCATTTAATTGAAAAAAAGAGCATAAAATCCTGCATTTCAACAAAGTCAGTCAAAAACCTTTTGGAGAAGTCTCATGGCATTTTAATGGTAAAAATCTCAAGTTCTTGCTGAAAGGCACAACAAACCTTGATTAAGTTCAACAATTTATTCCTAGAGTAAATCAAAAGCATGGAGCTGTTTAAAGTCCTGCAAACAAAATGGGAAGCTAAATGTCAAAATGGGAAATCTTTGCTTTGATTTGAACTGGTCAGGAAAAAGTGCTAACACAGCAGTTTTTCCCTCTCATAATTTACAAGAGGAGTGGTTATAATTCAACACAGCTATAACTCTGTCTGGCACTCACGCATATTGTAAATTATACACATTAAATTGTTATGTAAAATGAAGACACAAGTAGAAGCCATGCATTTCAGCTACACATAAACACCGCATTTATTCTACTGGATCTTTGTTCCATTGCATATGTGTTGGCTGTCACTGTGCTCATGTTTGAAGTATGCTGCTGATCTGTGACAGTGCAGCATGGCAGCAGCTGCTGGACTAATACAATGCTATTCCAGCTGAGCCCAGAGAGGCCCTGAGTGTAAAAGTAATGGAAATTGCGTCAGCTGCTGAACGCAGCAATGCTCCAGATGTGGAGCTGCACACAGACCGAAAAGCGAGTTGTTATGCATTTTAAGAATATACAGAACTTTTGACTGCAAATGAAATGTCCTCAAATCCTTCAATGTTTGTTCCTCTTGTTGTCATGGTAGCTTAAAGGTGACAATTTATTATCCATTTCGATATACTTTTTCCAGTCTCTTTTTAAAAATACATTTGGTTCAAACACTGCTAATGTGAGTATCATAAAGCCAGGAAGAGTTGACCAGATCTCAACACATCAGTTTAGATTGGCAACATTTTTAAAAATGAGTGCAGTGCAAACTACTTGATTCCACTTTGTTGCTACAGTGCCCTGGCGGTTGAGCTGGAAAGAGGGTAAATGTTAAAATGTGTTAAAAGAACTTGGCCTCTGCACTGGGGAATCTTGGAAAATAAGTGTTATGCCTAAGTAGCCTGTCCTTTCTACTTCTCGTCATTTGTGACTAAAGCAGACTGTTGTCCAGCTGTCGGTTTCTCCCCAGCTTTATGTTCTACTTCTCTAGGCCAAAACCTGAAGTTAATGAATGTGTTTGTGTCACTTTGCAGATGACAGGTACTGGGTGTTCCGTGAAGCTGACGTGTTGCCAGGATACCCACAGCCCCTGCACGAGTATGGGCAAGGGGTCCCTGCACACGGCATCGACACTGCCATATGGTGGGAGCCCAATGCACACACATACTTTTTCAAAGGAGACAGGTAAGACACATCTGGGATTTTACAGCCTGTTAAAAATGGTAGACTTGAGCTTATGATAGATGTGAAAGCTTTTCCTACCAATGTTATTCTCTGCAACACATTAACAGAGTCTCTTTTAGTTTCTAAAACAGTGGAATTTCTTTAATGTCACAACACCATCCGGAGCAAAGAGTGATTATGCAATGACCATTCCTTACTGGACTTTTATAATCATGTACAGATGTAAATAGGACTGTGCAGAAAATACAAACAGGAAACGGGACATATGTTTTGGAGAAGTATGATCGTCTGAAAGTGATTTACACTTGGCCCTTCAGAGTTTCTGCTGGATACTTGTAAATGAGAAGCGCTTCTAGGAAAGAGCATAAAGATTTGGACAATTAGTGCTCTTATGCTCTGGTGTGACAGTGAAGGCTGCTAAAAAATATAGAAACTATTTGAAGGAATGAATCTATAATTATGTGTGTCCAGGTACTGGCGTTACAATGAAGAGACACGTACTACACACCCAGATTTCCCCAAACCAATCAGTAGATGGGGCAAAATCCCTCCATCACCCAAAGGAGCCTTCCTCAGTGATGATGGTGGTGAGTTATCAACACATTATACCAGACCCTCACTGAATACTGTTTTCTGGTTGGTTTATTTAATTATTCCAAACACAGCAACTTTTGCAGCATTTGCTTTTTTTGAATGCGTTTTTTTTTTTAAATGCAACCATTGAGTGTGGGAGAAGAGGGAAATGCAAATGAAAAGGAGAAAAATTAATAACGCAACAGCACAAGGAGGTGACCGAAAATAGGCAACGGCCAAAATGATGGGTGAAGATATTAAACAAAACAAATCAACTGTAATTTAGAAATATTCAAAATTAGGCCAAAAAAAATAAGTCTGCTGGGTGAAACTAGGTCAAGATTTTGAAATGCGCTCCCTAGAAGAATGACAAACTGAGAATTGGGAATCATTGGGAAGAGGGGAATCAACATGACTAAAGGGTGGAGGTAAGGAAATAATGAAAGGTTATTGGGGTGAAATGGTGTGTGAAAGACAGAGAAAAAAGTGCATTAGAGAGTGGTTAGGCCAGGGCAAATGCAGCTGAGAGAGGGGCGAGGGGATGAAAGAGGTAGAGAGAGAATTCAGGAAAGAGCTCTGGTTTGAGGGTTGGCCCATCCTTCCTTTGGAAATTAGATTTATGGCAGGCTGCTCTAAAAGCACTCGCGTCCCATATCCTCCCAGACTTCTCCAATGTCTCCTGGGTTTTAACTCTCGGCCACATTCACTCCCAGAAATGTATCCCTGCATATGCATTTGATTATATTATTGTCTAATTAAAAGTATAATTGAAGTGCATTATCATGATTTGTATTAAATTAAACATTTTAATCTGCTCACAGGCCTGAAATATTTAGGAATGTTGCTCATGCTGAGGAGAGTGAGTACAGAGAAATGATCCCTAAAGAAACATTCCACAGTCTGCTTTTAGTTTGTTCACTAAAACCTAACTTGGTCATACCTTGTCAGGATTAATGGAAAACAAAATGAGAGAAACTTGAATCGTTTGCATTGTTACATAAGCTGCTTCTCGTTCTACAAAAAGAATTAGATTAAAAGCCTGAATACGATCTTAAAGAGCAAATATTGACATCTTGGGAAAAACTATAAAAACAAGACCAGGATCAAAAGTAAAACATTTTTATATATACACATGGTAAAGGTGTATGTATATGTCACTTGTGTAGTACCTATTGGGGAAAGGGTGGGTGGCTTCATACAAAACTGATAAAAATGTTGGAATGCAATTTGACAGATCTTGGCTAAAACTTAAGGCATACAGCTTTAGTTGAATGTCTAAATGGATCTCTTGAAGCTGTTTAGATTTGTTGGCCATTTTAACAAGGGGCTTAAAGGGTCTAAATTCCCAGGTTGCTAAGCTAATAAGTTTAATTAGTTCCTTTTTTAAACCACACAGCTGTGGACTTAATCAGAAAAAATGCAAATAAATAAATACATCTAGAAAAGCATAGAACAAACTAATCTCTAAATTTGTTGAGCTTATATAATATTGTTTTCTTCAAATAAACAGTTGGTTCAAGTCTTTCCAATCTGCAGTAGTAAGAGTTTTCAGATTCCAGTAATAATTATCCATTTGGGTCATGTAGTTCTTCAAGGCAGGGCTAATATCCACAAGAGTTTGGTTTTGTGCAGCGTATAACATGCATTATGTTTAGAGGATTCTTCATTGACTTTGCTTTACAAATGATCTAATTAGTTTCAGCCTGCTGTGTATTCAATTTAGCCCTGTAATCATGTCTGTGCTTTGCTGCACGCCTGCTTCTACTGCACTACTTTGTTACTACTCTGCTTCTAACCTGTAGGATGAATAAATCTCCTTTTACTGAAGCTCCTTTTATCTTCTTCCTACGCAGCCTACACGTACATCTACAAGGGCTCTAATTACTGGAGATTCAACAACAACAAAGCTGAGGCAGATCCAGGCTACCCTCGCTCCATCCTGAGGGACTTTATGGGCTGTGTGGGGGTCCCAATTCCAAAACCAGACCCCGACACTGAGCAAGAACCAAAAAACAAACCAGTCAACCCTACTGAGAGGGACAAAGACAAGCGAGACAGAGGCGCAGACTCGGATCAAGATATTGAGAATGTGAATCCAGATGGCACAGAGGAGGAAGATGATGTGAACAAAGAGGTGAATGTGGTGGTGACGGTGGCTGATAATCAGTCAAAGGTCATGACGTTGATCATGGTCACTGTCCCGCTGGTGCTGATCCTGTGCATCCTCATTCTGATCTACGCCATCCTCAGGACTCTCCAGAACAAAGAGACACCCAGGGCTTTGGTGCATTGCAAGCGTTCACTGCAGGACTGGGTGTAACGCACAGGACTATGGGAAATGTAATTTTTTTATTCCAAAAACTCACTTCAAGCCACTGTGGTATGGAGATGCCTTTAATTGGTGCTTGTTGAGCATCAGTGTACCTTTATCTGAGGTTTTATTTTCTTGTGCCTTGAGAATGCCTCTTCTTCTTACCTATATCACATTACATTTTTACTGGCTTCTCTCAATAACGAGATGATGAGGAATGTCTGTTTTTCCACTCCAGAGGAAAGTTGTAATGTTTGTTAAATGCAGACAGTCAACAATGCACATACGCACCACACTTAATACTACAGGTGATTCTTCCACATAAACTAACACTGTCTGGTCAAAAACAGTCAACACATAAATAACTGGCCAGGTATCTAATTATTGTAATGCTTTGATTAATTAGTTTCAACTGTCTCTATAATAGTATGTGCTATAATATGCAGGGTTTCATTACATTTATCTTTACACAGTGGAAATCCCTTTTATTCCACATCAGTGACTTTCAAGAACAACAGAGATGAATGCAAAAGAAATTCCCTTGGCCTGTATTTAACTTTTAATTTTTTTGTTTACATGGAGTGTGGGGCTCTCAGCCAATCACAGCTCAGAGAAAAGGAAAATACAGCAAAGCAATATGCTAGGTGATTACAGTTCATTCAACACCAGAATAACTGGATTTGACTTTTCCATGTTTGTTTACAACCATTTACCCAGATATCCTGCATATTATGCCTGAAAACAACTATCTTGTGGTAAAATAATGAAACTTTGAATTTAAATAATGTTGCAGCATTGTCTAAGCTGATCAAAACTGCTCCAAGGTATGCCATAATCAAAGATCAAAAGCAGTGAGATTTGTTTTCTCCCAGGTAGTGTTTATACATTCTCATATTTTCTATATGCTCGACTACGGTGCCTCAACCAAACTGGTTTAAGATAATTTGCACTTTTAAAATTCTCTTATTTTGCTGAGAATGCATTTTTGTTTATACTCTGAACTTTAGGTCACTGTTAAGTCCTCTCATGGGAAGCTCATCCTGGGAGTAGCGCAGGAATGTCAGACAGCTGTGTGTGTCCGTGACCGCTCCATCTCCCACGGAGCCTATTATGTCTGCCCGCTCTTACACCCCAACGTCACATGATCCCATTTGTGCATGAACATCCACATATGTTGACACACACATCTGCTTCAAGACCACTTACCCAAACAACGGCACATACAGACACATAGGCTCCAGCTTGTCCCCCTCCTCCACACTGAACTGTCCAGACTGCACCACTAAAAACACAGTCCCAGAGGAGACATATTGACCAGCACCAGGCCGGGGTTGAAATATTTCAAAGGGTTTTATTTACTTTTTAAGAGAGTACTGTTTTACATGTGCTGTTTTGAAACCCCCCACTAAATAATCTACTTCATGCTATTAACTGTGTACAAGACTAGAAAAGTATTGCCCTGTATCTGGTTTTTATTAGGTCCATATGCTTCTGGTTTAGTGGTGCAAAAGGGGAGAAAAAAATTAATGGGAACTGGGAAGGAAAGAAAGAAAAGAAAGAAACCAGATTGTTAGGAGAGGAGTGGGAGTGTTTCTGTTGAGAAGGAGGAGTATCAGCGAGAGGGAGGGCCGACGCTGGCGTTGTGCCTCCTGACCTAGATTGGGTAAAGTCCACTACTCTCGTGTTGCTTTGACTTCCTGTTACACCACATCCCTTTGATACTGTACTTCCACCTGTATCATTTTTCCACTTTTCTGGAAAGGAAGTGTTTAACAGTTAATTAATGTATCAAAACCTGTGCAGGATGTGATTCTTATCCTGGTTTAGTTTTCCACCTTCATTATGAAAGGTCTGTCTTTGTGTTAAGCCACTGTACATGCTAAACCTGCCTTTGAATTAGACTTTTAATGTCAAACCTTTGACTTTAAATAATGTTTTTAAGTCTGTCTGGCTTTGTAAATATCTGGGGCCTTTCTAAACTACAAATAGCATGAGTGAAATTTAACTTTTTTTGTGTTCATTTGTCTTTTTGTACATTTTGTGTACACTGTGTCCACCTGTAAAATTACACATGCAGGGCATGTTCTGGAAGGCCTTGCACTTCTGTGAAGAGGACAATCATTTCACAATAAAACTCACTGTTAAAAGCAATACTCAAAGACTGCTCTACAGTATTTGCCCTCTTCTTCGTAACTGTTACTTGTAGTGTGCTTGTGTGAAGTGGTTCCAGTTTTAACCACAAGAGGGATCCAATGCTTTAATATCTAAGGCTATTAAATAGTTAACATACTAAGTAATTCCTGTTTTCTCTTAAGATAATCTGTTTGGCTCAGAGGGCCTGAATACAACAATATGAAGTATTGAATCAATATGGATTCAAAACAATGAGCAAAGTAAAGTTTCAAATGGTGTTTTAAACTGTTAGCATCAAGACACAATACTTGTGTTAGAAAAAGACTACAGAAATTGTTAGAATTGTATGATGTTATAGCTATAAGTGTGACTGCTGTGTTTTTGATCCAGTGAAAGTACCTTCCAACATGTCGTAATGTGCTAATCAGGATTATCTTTGTCAAAGATCATGCACTGTATCTAATTGTACTTTCTCTTTTCTATTCCCTTTGTATCTTCTATGTTTTATTCAGCCACCTCCTCTCAGACTTACACCCTTTGATCCACTTTTCACTATTTCCACATACTTTTGTTGTTTTTGTGTTAATCTTAGAGTATTGTTCAGATTTCTAAATTCAACACAGCTGTTAAAGCAATCTGCTTTAGCCAAATTCACCCCTGCAGTGCTGGGTCTCCTCCAGATGTTACTTTGGGATTGGGGCCACCTCAGTGCCATTCTGCCCTAGACCTGGGCCTGAGGCCAAGGGTCTGTGTCACATAGGCATGTAGTCCAGCTTATCCCCACTGAGCTCATAATGGGATCTGCCCACTGCCTCCTGCCTCATCAGTGCCACAAACTCCTCTGGAGTTGCCAGTCCTTTCAGAACAGCACAACAACAGACTTTTGGTTTGATTGGGTCTGCTTTCTTTGCTATCAATACTGTTTTATATTTTAAAATTATTATTAATATAATTAGTATAGTGTGACACAAGTCAGTTTCTGTTTTAGTAAAACCTTGATTTTATTGTTTATGGCAAAATCTTGCTTTGTATTTAAATTTAAGTTAGTTAATTTACAACATTGCAACAATAAACTATTTGGTTTGTTTGTCTGGGTTAAAAAGGGCATTACTGTCTTGTCACTAATCACTTTTAGGCCTCATGCCATGCTCTCTTCCTTCTCTCCTTTTTCCTATCCTTAGAATCTCATCCTACCTGCTGTGCCTCCTGCACTGAACCTAGAGTAGATAAAATGCTCTTGATTTGGCCTGTTTATTACATTTTATGATATTTATAACATATCATATGACATATCACAATTTATTACAACAGCAAACATTGTTATGCCTATAAACAATATGTTGGCAACAATGTCTGTTATTTGTGAATAATAAAACATTGCTGTAGTTCTAGTTCTAGAAATTGCTGAAAATTTTACTTGGTGTTAGATTTTACTTTTATCTGGCTACTTTTATGGTTTTGTATCCTCAGGAAAAAGCTGTGCCTTTAGATTGAAGCCATATTTCACATCTTAATACTTTTTAACTGGAGTAATAAACAGTAAAATAAGTAAAATTGAACACACATCATCTGGGTCTTAAAACAATTCATGATACAGTCAATATAATGTACAATACACCAATCTTGGTCTCCTGAGAAGTTCTATGGTACCTGGT
The DNA here is from genome assembly GCA_036850595.1 of Rhyacichthys aspro. NCBI lineage: Eukaryota > Metazoa > Chordata > Actinopteri > Gobiiformes > Rhyacichthyidae > Rhyacichthys > Rhyacichthys aspro. The sequence continues at coordinate 11,206,819 of CM072153.1, forward strand.
AGTAGTCTGTCTGTCTGGGGGATGAATTATTAATTACTTTTGTCTAAACATGTGTCTTAGCAGTAGAAGGGGTTGATAACAGTTTATAGGTTATAGGGATGATGTCCGATAGCTTTCTCTGACGTTAATCTGCGATTGCTCACGACCAGGATTGTCCCTTGACCTTCAGGTGCTGCTGGTTAAGCCTGTTAGCCCCTGGGAGCCATCGTGGAATCCTGGCAGAGCTGCGCTGGCTGTGCCGCACTCTGGATCTTTGCGACAGCACCGGCATGCAGAACCACCTGTAGATCAGCAGGTAAGAACAACACCTTCAAAAAAGAATAGGCCTAAATACAAAGGCACATACATCATTTCATTTAGAAACAATCTGATATATTTTGATTTGAGAAAAAAAAGAAAGAAAACTAAACACTAAAGGGGGCTGGCTAAACTAAATCAACAGTATGTAATAATGAAGTTTTTTTTTTTTTTCCAATTACCAAAATTGGCCCCTCATTATTTTTATTTAGTAAAGCTCTGTCTAATTTGACAAAATGTGGACCATAAAATCCTTTACTCTTGTCCAAGCCAGTTCATCACAAATGTTGCGTACTTCTTGTGATTGATCTTAACCGCAAGTGTCCTAACCTGGGAAGAATTATCTAAAGGCACATCAGGTTTGTAGCCTTGATCCCGATTCAAGATTAGGCGGGGGGCACTTTATAATCCAGCCCTTTGATTTTAAGATTATGTCATGAAGAAGCCCCTCTAATCTGCCTCTATAATATCCCAGCTAAATTATTTACATGTGTTTTACATGTAATTTACTGGTGCTGGAGTGGGAAAGTGGTGGACTATAGTGACTAACTCTGCAACTCAACACTGCTTCATAATGGTGTTGAATGGTCAGTTTCTCCCAGTCTGCTGTCGTCAGTTACCTCAGCAGGTCGTCTTGCAGGTTTAGTGGATTATCTCCATAGGCTGATAAACTGTCAAAGAGGATCATAAACACATCTCAGATTAATTGTCCCGCCTGCTGAGGTATTCACTTGAATCACTGTGCTTTAAACAGTTGCATGTGTTTTTCCTATACATTTGTGGGCAATGCTTGCTCTTTGTCTAACTGGCTTAACTGCTTAAACCCCATGTAACCTAGAAGCAAAGCATCTTAAGGTCCACTCCAGTGTGTAAGGTTTAAGTCTATGTCCCCTTGACTTTTAGATCCTTCTAATTTTTTGTTTAATTTAATTTGCATGGATGTAATAGAGCAAGCATCACCAACAACTTTAGCTACATTGACTATTGAATAGGAGTTCAGAGGTTGGATTTCTACCAAGAATGTATAGGCTACAGATTACAGGTAGATTAAGTATAAAAATGCATTTCTGATTTAAATATTTCTCTGTGCATGCATTATCCATTAAGCCATCCAAATATTACTGATTATGATTTAACTGATCCTGCTGTCCTTATTAGACCTCATTAGCTCAGGTTGAGAGCTTTGTGTTGGGCTCATAAAGTAGCTGCTCCAGGGATAAATAAGAGTTATTATCGTCAAGCATGTTTGATGAATGGTCTTAGAGAGGGCTATTAAATCTACCTTTGTTCAGCAGGATGTTTAACTGGGTGGTGAAAGTGGTCCCTCAGCCCCCGGAAGCCCCTGTGATAGAGGAAACTGTCAAGGCCCCGGCTCCTGTAAGGCATCTACTGTATCTAGCCCATTGTATACGTTTACCCTGAAAAAAAAATGCTAATACACAGAAATAAATAGCACAAATAATTCGATAGTTAACCCTGGAAAAAAGAAAATAATTTAATTAAGTGTGATGTTAGGCTACCCACCATTTTACAGAACAGAAGATTAGAAGTTACCATTTATTGTGATGTGAAAAGCGAGATGAGTGTTGCTAGAAGCTAATGCTAACAGTTAATGCTAAAAGGTCTGGATGACATAGACACTGACTATAGCCGTGATACAACAACCTGTCTTTACATTAATAATAATAATAATATTTTCGTTGGAGTGCAGTACATTTTTTAATTTTTAATTCATGTAAACATAGCAAAAATGTACAAAAAATGGATTTAAAGGAAGGTCTGAATGTGAGTCAATGGAAACAAAGGTTTATCAAACTAACCATTCACTAGCAGCTTCCAAGGTAATGTTGCTGATTGCACTGTATTTTGAATGGTTAGTGAATTTTGGTTTTTGGAGCAAGGTAATTAGTGATTAGGTGAAATGTAGACAGGTGGTAAGGGTCTGTAATTGATTTAAATATTTGATTTATAGCATTGGTTCTGTTCTTACTATTAGTGAGGACCCCAGAGAAATGTATAATTCCCATCTGTGGTTCAAAGGCTTTCACAAAGTATAATGCCAAAATGTGTTTACAGCTTTGTGTTCTGTCCCTGTTTCTTTTTTAGGTTAAAAATCCACCTAAAGTCAAGGAAGGTGAGCTTTTTATGATACATTTATTTTTACTGTGTGCATTGAACTATGAAGTAAAATGGATCTTTATTTTCTAGCTCCCATTGTTAAGAGTCCCCCTCTGAAAAATGAGGATGAAGTTTCAGTTGACAGGTGAACTTCCTTGTCCACTATGTAGAAATGTTTATTACAGTATGTGTGGGTGCTTATAGTATGATTTTCCTCCTGCAGCCAGAGCCAGAGTGGAGTGTTAGGCTGGCTGTCCAATGGGTTTGTCAGTGCATTACCCCAGCCTGCTGGCTCCCCTCAACTCACCAGGGCCGACACTGATGCCAGGGTGAGTCTGGAAAATGGATTTACTTTACTATATCAATAAAAATGTCTGCACATGAAATTATCGTAATTCCTCTTTTGTTTTCTTGGTCCAACCACCAGGGAGACAATGGGTAAGTGTGACATAATCTGTAGGATTTTAAATAAACATTACAACAAAAGACTGTATGTTTTGGGTTGTCATGTATGGCTCTCTCTCAGGTCTGGAGTGTTGGGCTGGGTCTCCCAGGGCCTGAACAACATACTGCCACAGCCTGATGAGAAATACAGAGAAACTCCTCAGGTCTGCAACGAGGAAGAAACTGAGGTAAATGATCTATAAAAATTGAGTTGGCAGAATTCACCGGTCCGCAATCAAGTCATTAATATAAAAATCTCCATGTCTAAATGGTGTTGTGTATGCTGTGTCATATTTTTGGTGGCACTTGAACAGGGAATACAACATGGAGATATTTAGATGCATGAATCAAGTTAGAACCTTTGAACTGTATTAGACTTAATTGAACCAACTCTATGCCACGCTCATAGACAATCACATGTGAATAGGCAGCTTATAAAGACATCTACCCGGGGTTTATCCCATCCTATTTGAATATCACTAACTAGTGTAGGCACTGAACAAGCCCTTGTGGTTAAATCTTGTTATATACTACTGTGTTTTTCTCCTCTAGGTCTATGATGTGCAAACAATGCCAGGTATGATTGAATAAATATTGAAAGTAAGCTTAAATACTTTAAAAATAATAATTGTCACACTATTCTTTGCAGATTATGATCCCCTTCCTCATATCCCCGTGGTGGAGATGGTATCAGAAGATGAAGGGGATGAGATTGACCACTCAGGTCCATTTCCCCCAAAGTGAGTGAACAATCTGACCCCAGGCCCAAACAAGCTATATGACTATCTCAAATGACTTCCTTTTTGTTTGTTTTTCAGTGTAACCAATTGGATAAAACAAATAATACCTCAGCCAATGACACATCCTCCTGGTTATGTGGTATCAGAACCTTCAAATTCAACCACTCGCTCCTCTCTGGACAAAAGTATGCACAAGAGTGATCAATAGTTACTTTTAGGAGGATCTGTTGAGTTGTATTCTTGCTTGGAAGTAGACCAGACTAGATAAAGGAAACACAGGTGTTTGCAACCAGGTGCACATCACATCATTTTTTTCTTTTCCAGTTCTGTCTCCTCCTCCTGAATCTCTCAGTGGCATCTCACTGGATACTGATGGCAAGGTCGCAGGGTACGTTCAGTTCTGTGTTCACCTAAAATGACATTTCAATAGTATTCTTGACCAAAATGTACATTTACATAATGTTTTATTGTGAGTATGAGTTATGACCTGGCATGTTTGTAATTACCATGTCTCTCCACAGTGTGGTTGGCTGGTTTGTGTCAGGCTTGGGTCTGAAGATGCCCCAGCCTGCTTTATCTTCCAAAGACGATGTTGATGTAAGTTTGTTTGTGTGAATTGTACTTGCCTGCACTTTTTGAACAGTCATTGGTCGAAGAAGTGCTATTTTAACTTCCTGTGTTTTGTTTTAGGGGGCAGCTGAGGTTCTACAGAAGGGTAAGCTAAACTATTTTTTGCATGTGCCATAAATTTTGTTGTTGCTTGCCAGTGTGACAGTTCACAGTTCAATCAAGTGGATCTCAGTTTATATCAACATTTATTCTTGATACAAACTGCTCAGAGTACGAAGCCTGTGTAGTTGTCTGTTTTCTGTTTTTTTTTGTCCCTAGTTTTTCAGACATGTTTTGGTGGGCCAGTCGGAGGTTAACTCAGTTCCTCTTCTCCTTCTGTTTCAGGGGGGAAGGTGCTGCGAGCCCCTTAAACAGCAGGAGAAGACAACTGGGTGACCAACGCTTCCCACAGAAAGACCACCTGTTAAATCTATATCTGATGGAACATTAACTAGGCAGCTGTAAGAGAATATAGAGATATATTCAACTCACCTTACTGTATCTAATACAGTTTTCTATGAATGTACCATATATTTATATTGCATAACAGAGCAGTGTTAATTAGAAAACATATGTTTATAGTTTTTAGCCTTTGTGTTTTTAAGGATTTGCACATTTTCTGTATGACAGAAAAATAGTTATCGCCATTTATTTACAATGTCTGTAAGTGCACAAACCAGACATGTTATTTTACTGTAACTGTATTGTATTTACTCAAGGCAGCATGTACTTTAACATACTATAGGTGCTATATAGTATACTACCATGCCATTTTCATACTCGTTATTCACTTTGATTCAACAGGTCAACAGGATATTTGGAAATGACTGTCTAGTTGTAGATTGTTCGTGGTTCAGACAAGTCACCAAATACCATATTTATATATAATATAATATATATTTATATGCATTATTTGTATATGTCTTGAAGCTGGATGTATCAGAATCAAATAATTCACTCACTAGAAATATCTGAGTCAAGACTGAAACGTGAAAAACCCTCTGTAAAACATTTCCTTGCAATGTCAAAATCTAGAAGTATTGATTAAAACTGGCAGCTATGTTTAATCTTAGTAACACTAATATCAAAATTATATTTTGTTATAATTATTTAGGTCTTGCTCACGGCTGCTTCATGTTCATGATTTCTGTCTTCATTTTTACTGTGTATGCAAAACCATATGAGACTTTTTAAGGCCCGTTGGATCCACTTGATTTGCTTATGGCCTTGAACTGTGAAATGTGACCTGGAGATGTGGTGGTGGTGATTATGATTATTATACACATGATTGTACATTTACTGTCATTATTATGTTAAAATACTGAGACAACAATAAAGATTCAGTATGATCTCACTGTATGTCTGGGGTGATAAAAAAACAAACACTATGGGCATGTGACGTTATTTGCAAACCACATCATAAGGGGGCTCTCAGAGATTGCACAGGGTTTGACTTGTTGTATAATATCCTGGACTACTGGAAAAATAGGCAGTTGATTAATATAAAATGATAACCTTATCCCCCTAGAACAATATATTGTACTTCAGACACTTGTTATTCTCCTGTAGCCTCATCCAAACTCCGGCCTGACATGGTACTAGAAGATGTTGACTCAGACAATGAGTGCCAGCAGAACCATGAGCCCCAGTCAAACGCTGCACCAGCAATACCAGCCACATCACTGACTCCACCTTCACCAGTAGTAGCACATCAACAGCCACAGTCTCCCACCCCAGCATCAGAACCATCCCAGAGTATAACTAAAGTTTCTCAGGAAGACGCTGAGACTCAGACCGGCCGCTGGACACCATTTATAGAAAGCATCAAGAGGGAGGCCGAGGATGTGGCACTGGCTACTATGGAAGAACGGTAAGAAGGTGGAAGGAGTTTGTTCTGTTTGTGAGATCATTGCAGCAGTTTTATGTTATTCTGCCTGTCTTCATCAGTCTTCTACAGGAGCGCCTGGAGATGGCACGTATGGCTGAGGAGGTGGCCAGACAGACAGCTGAGATGGCCATTAGACAGATGGCCACTGAGGGACAGTCCATTAAGCTCTCATTGAGTAGCCAAGATCTGCTGGAGGAACCTGATGTTGAGTAAGAATAATTTTTAATAGAGCATGTATGTAATGGAAAATTATAAATAGAAAAAAACATTTTAGTGTATGTCCCAGGCACAACAAATAGCAAAGATTACACTGACAGATAGTGTGTTTAATATGACCAGGCTGCCGGTGCCACAAGAGGAGACTGAGGAGGACCAATGTCAAATTGCAGAGTAAGATTTAAAATCTTATTCTCTCACATCGTCTCATCCCTTCATAACATAGATAGCCAGTGTGCTTTTTGTCTTTCTAGATGCTAAGTGATAGCCATTGCTACCTCAGCAGTTTTTATAAAAATCCCTCTCCTTTAGCTCTGTGTCAGTCACCTGGTGGATTTTTAGGCCATGCTCACCTGCTCGGCCCATTATTTAACACTGCCGGCTGTGTTTCTCTCCTAATCCCGTGGGTTCTCGTTAAGTGATCTGATGGTGTGTCGAGCGCATCCTCAGCATCATAGAGTGATTCCGTAGCAACGACAGCTTCACTTAGCAACAACCCCCCTCCCCCCCTTCAGTAGTTGCCCCGGTAACCGCGCGCCTGCACCTGCCTCTCATCATTTTAACGCGCAAGCAAAGGATGGAAACGAACGAGAGATATTATTCAGGCTGCTTTCTTCAGACAAATGTAAAAACTCAACAGTCTTACTGCTCGTAGCAGTCTTACTTAAATTGCTGTTGTGTCAGTTTGTGGATATTTTCTCTCGGGACTCGCTCAAATACCTCGAAAGTGAGTTGTCTATTTGGTTTGATTATTGTGTAATTTACTCCCCTTTAATTAATTATCTGAAGGCATTTTCCAGTTGTGTGTTTTAACGTGTCTTTCTCTGGTTACTCACCGAATATAAAACAGTTTGTGTAAATCACTTGCTAGCTACAGGTGTTCACTACGTTCATAAGCTAGCCCGCGAGGCTATCCGCTATATATTATGTATGTACATGTATTGTTTTATTATCACATGTTTTGCTTAATGGACAATGTGTGAGACTCTGAGGAGACTGTAACAAGAGAACCATTGTGTGTGTGTTGCAGAAAAGAGAGTGAGAGTGTTGCTGAGGTCGAAAGGTCAGCAGAGATAGAGGAACCTGCCCTAAACGAACCAGGTGAGCGCAGAATCAAACTCTAGAAACGTACAGATCTGGACGCCCAGTAGCAGGCCTATATACACAACTGTGCATGTAGCAAAATTATATTTATTGATTAAAAATTTAGAGCCAATAGAGGAAGCAGAGCCGGAGCCAGAGCAAAGCTGTGAACCTGAGACTGAGTCTAAGGTTGAACCAGAACCTGAGCCCATTCCTGAACCAGCCCCAGAGCCACAAACAGAGAATGAGAGCCAGGAAGCACATCCAGCAGAGGAACCAGTGACCAAGCAGCCGCAAAGAGCAGCAGAGGACGGTCAAAACAGCAACACTGAAAAAGCTGCTGAAAAGGTAATATCAGTAATGAGCTAATTGTAGAGCAGTTTTTCTTTTCCTTTTTTAATTGATTTTTTGTTTCCTTCCTTATCTTTTGTTTCCATCAAAAGTTAACTATGTATCCATTAATTGCAGGAGGACGAAGCTGAAGATGGTTGTGGGGGTATGTATAGTTCACAGTTGCATTAAACCCCATTCAAACTAATATTCGTCACTGTATGTTTGAAGTCTGACACATTCCGTTTTGTCATGCCGTAGCTGTTTGACTTTGTCCTGCAGCACTTGTCATGCTGCTTCATTCACCCTGACTATTTGCTTGTTCACTTATCTCATCTCTAGCTCCAGTCAGCTGTGATGCAATTAAGAGCTGCCTGATGCGCATACCTCACACCTCTGAGTGCTTCGGCAACATCAACGCTTTCTTCAAAGAGAACGGCATCTCCTCTCCCAAATTACCTTCCATGCCCAAGTTTCCTACTCAGCTTTCTGACGTCACAAAATACTTACCCTCCCTCCCCCCTGAACTGCGCCAAGAGTTTTCCCAGATTCGACTTACACAAGTACCCCGAAATATTGCTCAGACTTTCAGGGAGCTTCTGCCAAAAAGTTCAGAGGGTTCAGAAGGCCCCAGTTTCTCCGGGCTTTCAGAGACATTATCGACTATCCCACAGAAACTGTCCCAGATACCGAGCCGAACGGGCCAGTACTTCCTGAACATTCGTAACCGCCTCAACAGCCTTATGCCACAAGATGCCTAAAAAACCAAGTCAACAACAGCAAAAACAAAACAGCAATGCGCACGACATGGAACTCAATCGACTCGTGCGGCACTCGCCTCTTCCTCCCCCACACCACCCTCACCTCCGCTCACGATCCCCGTCGCCTTCCTCCCTCAGCGGCAGCAATCTAGAGTTACCCAATGTGCCATCGTACCCCCGCCTGCCTCCGATTGTCAGCTCGCCATCCAAACAGCTCAAGTCCCGCCAGCTGTCAGGTCTCAGTAACCCAGCCTTCTTCATTGAGGATGACTCAGATTTTTCACCTCTCAGACCTGCAGGTGATTGTTAAAGGAAATTATTTACAGTATACTTAATTTAAACCCAGTCCTGCCAGGTCCTTGGAAGGTTATCTTGAAATGTGCCTCTTTTTATAATAGAAAAATCTCTTTACTGTAAAGCTTTTGACAGAGGGAGCGCTGAACAAGGAAGACAGATTTGTGTCAGTGTACCAAGAGACAGATTAGCCGGACAGAATGGCTAGCCAGCTGAAGAAGTTAGTCCTCTCAGCTGTGAGAGCACTTTTATTCATGTCCTAGTTCAGAAGTGGATCCTCTTGCATTAGCCTTATGTAGGTCTTGGTAAATCTGCTTGTCTCCTGCTCTGCTACACACTGCCCTGCTCTGCTTTGTGCTAAATACATTGTTCTCGTTGCCCAGGTGTAAAATTATAATTGATGGATAACTAATCAGTTCTGTTTTTGTCTTCCTCATCAGAAAGCTCAATCAGCCTTCGCCCCGCAGTTAATGTGGAGGATGTTGACTCAGATCATGAGAGAGCAGGAGGAGGTACTGTGGAGGAAGGAGGAGGAGCTGACGAGTCTAGTGCCCTTACCCCACAGGACCCCAAACTCACAACACTCACTGTCCCTATAACACCCACTGGAGGTCGCCAGAGGTGAGATACTGCGTTTTTAAGCATAACAACAATGTAGGGCCACGTACTACGAAGCAGAAGGGGCAGAGACAGTTTCTTCAGCCCAGAATGACAAAACCTTACAATTTCACCACCACCTTCAAATCGGACCCAAGATCCACTGCTCCTTGAATGATTCTACCTTCTGCTTCTTAATACAGGCCCCAGCTCAGAAAATAATGAACATTTTTCACATGGGATATTTTTTTTCCAACAATGCTTTACATCTACAGTAAAGGAGATAAAGAGTAAGAAATTCAATTCGTTACTGCTGTGACTGTCTTATTATCATTTTCCTCTGTGAAACAAAACAATCAATATATACATGCATAGTCTTATACGATTAATTACAGCAATAGCATTTCAATAAAAAAAAAAAAAAGCATTCTTGGTGGTAGTCTTGCAGTGGTAGTATAAAGTATGTGTTTTGATCCAAAATAAACTACAGGTTATCTGTCAAACACAATGCATTTATTACAATATAAAATCATTCAATCCTTCTTACTCAATTCATATTACATATTGAATAATATATTTATATATATTTGTTTTGGAACAAAACACTACAGTGTGGTATGTGAGTGTCCTACAGAAACCATGTGTCTGGGACAAACAGGAAAATAAAAAATCAGCACATGGGAACTCTGCAGAACACAGACTCTTTGTTAATGCTTTTTGAAATGTGTTGTTGGTTAATTTGGTTTGGTGCACTGTGTTTTTGTTTCTTTGTGGTGTGTCATGTGTTGGTTTGGTTGACTTTTACATGGATAAGTATGCTTTTGGCTACTGCATAAATTTCTATACGAATAGCTAAATAAAAGTGTTGCATGACAAAACTGCACTTGCATGGTCACTGTGTCAGTTAAACGCAAAATATTTAAGGTTATTTGTCCCTTGTTTGTTGTATATTTTTTTTAATTTTATGCCCTGCTTTGCTGGCATATGTATTTCTCTCCTAAACAAATCCTGCTTTGATCATCAATAAACAGTGGAGGTGGAAGGCATCGCAGGACTTTCGCTAGTCGGATGTAAGATTAAAAATTTTATCCAACATCACATTATTTATACTACTATTTACATTTTCTCTCTTTTTCATTAAAATTTTAAAGAAATACAATAATTCAATCTGAAATACAGTTAAGTAGTTCATTGTAACATTTAAGTTAACCTTAAGAAGTTTTCTTATAAACAGAGGTAGGCTGCATTCCCAGAGTGAAGATGATGATGAGGAAGCAAGCATCCCGGTCAGAGCCTGGCCAAGCCAATCAAGCCTGCACAGCACTGATGATGTGTGAGTACTTTATACACACAAGTTCTATCTGAATATTTAACGGACTGCGTAATTAGCTCATGTCCAATATCTTTAAAGTCTCAAGGAGCGTCCTGCATCTTCAGCCAGCCAGACAAGTACGGTGGTCAATGAACGTCTGCAGGAGCTGATCAAAATGTTTAAAGAGAGGACAGAAAAGGCCAAAGAGAAACTCATAGAGCCAGACAGCTCAGATGAAGACAGCGTCATCCAATGTGAGTGCCCATCCTACCCATAAAATTATAAGTTAAATATTGTTTTTCCCACCCAAGTTAAAAAACTCTACTTACATGTAACTATGGCTTCCATCCACTAAATCTTACTCTTCTGTAGCTCCTCCTCAGGCCTCTACTTCAGGACCATCCGGAGTTCAGGCAGAGAACAGCAGAGAAGGGGCACCTAAAGCAGAAGAATCTGGAGGAGAAGTACAAAAGAATGTTGAAGCAGGGGACACTCAGTCCAGCTGCTGCAAGGTGAAAATTCCCCGATGGATAAGAGCCTGTATGCACTACCGCTTCCCTGCCAGCATCGACCCCTTCACCAGTGAGAATCCTCAACCATAGTCACCTAAAGTCTTTTACCCAAACTGCAGAGAATTAATGATATATACATTTACTATATATCCATGCTTCCATGCTTATAACAACCTTTGCTTTTTTTATTGCTTGTGTTGCTAAGAATTATATAACTTTATTATTTATTAACATTATTATTTTAAAGTAGATATAAATACTTGTCACATTTCAGCAGTCTTTAACCTCTCTCCATGTCACTCTCTCCAGATCTGATGTATGTGCTGTGGCTGTTTCTGGTGTCTTTAGCGTGGAACTGGAATGCGTGGTTCATCCCAGTGCGCTGGGCCTTCCCCTACCAGAACCCGGACAATATTTACTTGTGGCTAATCACTGACTATATATGCGACCTCATTTATATCTTGGACATCTCTGTGTTCCAGCCACGTGTGCAGTTTGTTCGTGGAGGTGACATTGTGGTAAGTGAGACAACACGGGTGCTGAACTCGTGACCTCTAGTGGGACAATTTGAAATTGCAAACAAAACTTGTCAAATTGTGTTCCATACAGTCTGACAAAACAGAGATGCGGAAGAATTATATGAAAACAAAACGCTTCAAGGTAAGTGATTAAATGATATTGTGAAGTTTAGAGCAAACAGTTGAATGTTTTAAAGTAAAACCACCTCTTCACCATCTTTTTCAGTTAGATGTTATAAGCCTTCTGCCTCTGGAGATTTTCTATTTTAAAACTGGCATCAATCCTCTGCTTCGCTTACCCAGGTTGCTAAAGGTGTGACTCTGCATATGCTTATTCAGTCATTATCCCTTTTGAGTCTTTACAAATCTGATCCGATGCAGAGTAAAAATGCTGACATGATGGAAATTCTTTAGCCACAGAGAAGCACATTGAATCATACAGTATTAATGTTTTTTTTTCCTTTTTAACAGATCAATTCCTTTTTTGTATTCAATGAGCGTCTTGAGGCGATCTTAACTAAAGCCTACATCTATAGGTCAGTTTCAGTAGTTATATTACTTCTCAGTTTCCTTTTTATTTCCCTTCTCTCTGTATAAGATTTGTAGACCAGGTGTCATTTTTTCTGCCTTTCTCAGGGTGATTCGTACTACTACATATCTTCTTTACTGCCTCCACTGTAATGCCTGCCTTTACTACTGGGGCTCTGCCTTTAAAGGACTTGGATCCACAAAATGGGTGTACGATGGCGAAGGCAACAGGTTGGTTACTTACAAAACATCATTTAAAGCACATGTGCTAACACCTCAAAGGTTGGGACATCTAGTCAACCTAACAAACCTCCAAATAGGACCAAAGTACTCATCTATCACATAACATTTTACATGTTAGACTAATACAAAGCTGTTTTTTGTGTTTTTTACAAGCTAACATTCTATTCATTTGTCTTTTCTCTTCCCAGTTACATTCGCTGTTACTACTACGCTGTGAAGACCCTGATCACCATTGGTGGCCTGCCAGATCCCACCACTCTTTTTGAGATCATCTTCCAACTCATAAACTACTTTGTTGGAGTTTTTGCCTTCTCTATCATGATAGGACAAGTAAGTATAGTGGGTTTATAGTGAACAGTATCATATGATAACTGTTGTGTTTGCCTGTGTTTTAAATTAAATGACTGATTTATATTGTGTTTCAGATGCGTGATGTAGTCGGAGCAGCCACAGCAAGTCAGACATACTACCGTACCTGTATGGACAACACTATCAAATACATGTCATCCTATCGCATCCCAAAAGAGGTCCAGAATCGTGTCAAAACCTGGTACAACTACACCTGGCAGTCACAGGGCATGCTCGGTAAGACATCAGAAAGACACTACAAGAAATGGATGTTTGAATGTTCTTTTTTTTTTGTGTGGAAATTTTTATTGTTCAATTTGAATTTTTTTTATTTTTGTAATTCTAGCGATTCGGCAAATTAAAAAAAAAGTCAACATTTAGACACTGCAGTTATCCCTAGAGCTCAGACACTTCTCAGTACGCTACACTTTTCAGTTAACTTCTTTGTGTTTCCTATTCAGATGAACAAGAGCTGCTGACCCAGTTGCCTGATAAAATGCGTCTGGATATTGCTATAGATGTAAATTACTCTATTGTGAGCAAAGTCCCCCTTTTTCAGGTATGGTAGTTGTAATGCTTGTCTGTTGTTAACCCAGTTGTCTGGTTTATAGTAGTAATTAAGTAGTAATGTCTCTGTCATGCCTTTTACAGGGTTGTGACAGACAGATGATCTTTGACATGCTGAAAAGTTTGCGCTCTGTAGTCTACCTTCCAGGGGATTATGTCTGCAAAAAGGTAGTTTCTTAGCTGCTTTTCTTACTTTCTTTGTTTTGTCATTAATATTTTACAGTATATTAATAAAAGCATGTTTTTTTTTCGTGTTCAGGGAGAGGTGGGCCGAGAGATGTACATTATAAAAGCAGGGGAGGTCCAAGTGGTTGGAGGGCCTGATGGAAAGACTGTGTTTGTCACTCTCAGAGCAGGATCTGTCTTTGGAGAGATCAGGTAGATGAAGACAGCTTAAAAAATCTTGCATTTGTCTATTGTTTTAGCTTATTTTTAAATCTAAAACTGTAAATATCCTTTGTCAGTTTGCTTGCAGTAGATGGGGGAAACCGACGCACAGCTAATGTGATTGCTCATGGCTTTGCCAATCTCTTCATTCTGGACAAGAGAGACCTTAATGAGATCTTGGTTCATTATCCAGAATCCAAGAAACTGCTCCGCAAGAAGGCCAGGTTAAACATCAAGAATTTTTTTACACTTTGCAGTACATTGATATTATTCTTAATGGCTAATGTTTTAATCACAGGAAAATGCTTAACAAGGGAAAGAAAGCTGAGCCCAAAGAAGAGCAAAAGGACACCCCACAGATCCAAACCGCTCCCGTGAGGGCTGAGACACCCAGGTTATTAAGAGCAGCGCTGGAGATGACAGAACGATCTACTGGACTGAAAGGAGCTTTGGCCAAAGTAAAGGAAAAGACAAACAAGTCCAGTATCTCTTTACAGGTAAGATACAATAACCCTTGGCATATACAGCAGTTAACAGAAATGTCATTTATGCTGAGACTTATTTTTTTTAGCCGTCTATCACCTCCACTGTTCCGACACCATCGCCTGCATTCAGCTCTGGTGTTGACAGAGATACAGACACGCCATCGCCCCTCTCCACCAGCTCCATGTTTCGTTCTGCTTCTCATCAGGACAATTCTTCTGTGCTGCCGCACTCCTCAGAGAGTCATGGACACAGGCAGGATACTCTCCCTGGACACGAGGCAGAGAGTGAGGATGAGGAGCGAGGGCTGACAAAAGATAAGCAGTCCTGATTTCTATTTTAGCTACAAAAGGACTGTGAATGAAGAGAGTACAGTTTTAGCATCTTAACATGTCATAGTGATGATGATTTGTTACACTTATCACCCACTCCCCTACATTCTTCTGATTGGTTACTTTCCAAAATGTTATATACAATTATAAGTTGTATAAATTATTCTTTGTTCACCTGGTGTAGACACAAACTGTAGTCATCCAGCTTGAGTCTCTATCAATACACCTACTGATTAATGGCAGTACCAGTGTGTCAGCCCCAGGAGTTAACTTATGTGTGTCTTTTTGGCTGGACCAATTTTTTGTTTTGTTTTGTTTTTGCTGTTGTTGAACCGTTATGTTTACAGATACTGTTGTAAACTTGAATACACAAAGCCTTACATTTTTTATTGTGTTGTATTGGTATTATAGCTTGCATAGCTACAGAAAAACTAGAAAAGTTTTAATGTTGAGTGGAATGATAATCATTACTGCATTATACTAATTATTTATGATTTTTTTTTCATACATTAAGTAAACCTAGCTTTACAGTAATGACCTCGGTATGTTGTACAAGTACTGCAAATACCTTTCCGGTTGTAAGTTTTCCTACCATTATGTAAATATCTTTTCTAGTATTTATCACTGAACCGCTTTGCAGAGTTCATACTTATGCATTATAGAATGCTATTTGTGCATTATGTATTTAAATTCAGTGTATGTAAAATTTTTCAGAGAGTTATAACCAGCTAATTATACTGCCAGACAATCAGTCAGAAAAGAAATTTGTGTGTGTGTGGTGATTGTGTGTAAAAGAGGAAGTAAGAATGCCAGAATTTGTTTGGTGAAGTCCTATTAATTAAACATGTTCTTTCTGTAGTCCCTTCTTATGTACAGTTTGCTTCAATAAATGACAATTTTCAAAATTAGGTCTCTAGGTTTATTATACCAAATAGCGTTATTGTTGTGTTACAACTTTAATATTTATAAAATAAGCATGTATTCCACATTGGATTTTCAATAAGAAAAAAATGGAATATATTTTTTAGAAAAACTGTTGAAAGCCTTTAAAGTGGAATGTTAACTTGTACTAAAATCTCAGCTCTCTGGAGGCAGTGGCGCAGCCTTGCGCACAGCTTTGGTCAGAGCTTGCTGTATGACTGGGTACAATTTATAACATCCCTCGACGCAGGTCCGAACCCCAGCCGTCAAAGTCTCTTCACTCATGTCACCGTCAGACTGCAGTCCAGAGATCTGGTTCAGGCTGGGGAGGAACGCAACAGTCAGTCCACCTTGATTACCTTTACCTGCTGAACCACAAATGTTTTCCTCCATATATGTAGGGTCCACCACAAAAGAGTAACCATCCTGACGAATGGAACACCCCAGCACCAAGTCATACATCTCAATCCCTGCATCTGCAAGGGCCAGGGATGCACATGTGACAGCATGGGCCAAAACTGAGCCACTGTTCTCCAAAACCATTACATTGACCTCAATCTGTGAGCGCGGGTACTTGTGGAGACACACAGCAGGCTGAAGACTCTCAAGGAGCATCAGAGAGTAGTCCTTATCCTGACTGCCCTGGATCCAGGAGCCCCTCTCCAGACAGGAGAACGGAGCAAAACGCATGTCTGCAGTCAACCTGTGTACAGAGACAATGGTATATTACAACAGATGGCCTAGGCTACATACAAACCTGGAAATATATAAGTGTCTGTACAAGGCAGTGACAAAGCTGGAGATATTGTATGTTCAAATTAAAGTCCAAAATATTAATCCTTGAATCACACACTGAAATCTTAACAAACTAAAAAAAAAAAAAACAGTACAACTTTTTTGCTAAAACCTTAAAAGTGATATAATACCGTTCATTATAATAAGTGCTACCTTCCACATTTCATATCAGTTTCATCTTTGCGCTCGGTTTCTCTTGGTCCATAAACACAGCATATTATCTTGGTATTTCCAGCCTCGATATACGCGGAGCCTTTGGCCTGGCTCACCAATCCGCAGCGCACAAACACAGGCCGGACGTCCACCTGGTCCCGCTGACGGCCATCCGCTCTGGGCCCGTGTGAGTGGAGTGGCTCGGCTCCTAAAGGTTTACTCTGAAACACGTACGGGCTCTGGGACAGCTCGGGGCCTCGTACTCTTTTAGTATCCGTCGGCATTTTTTGTCGTTAGTTCTTCACACAAACGTCAACAGTCCATACCACTGCTGCGTGCAACTGAGTCCCGCAGTAAATGTTACCCCCACGAACACAGTAACACACAATAGTTCCCCTATTGGTTTGTATTTTTGCATTGAAGCGGCTAAGATTGTTAAAGGAAAATTATATGAAAAACAAAAGCTGGATAAAAAAGTCAATAGAGGCATGTATATAAATCCAGGCAGCTTTTATTTTTGTTTTATATACATATTTAGGTGCAAATAATGAACAATGTTGAAATACTTATTATTTCTATGTTAACATATTTTAATAATTATAAAAAAATAAATTGTGTGGAATTTTACATTTTTGTTATAATGCCGTGCGTAATTTGTATGTTTAAATGAGACAAATCAGTAGCTTTCGTTGCATCAGCCAACACGGCAAACTTGTGACCATTGATGTGGCGGGCTCGGCTATGACTGACAGTGGTCATGACCAATAGAAAAGGAGTTTTTCCGGTAAAGTTGTCTGGATTAGCCAATCAGCGCTGGCTATGGGCGGTCGCATTCGTCTGCGCTTTCCTTTTGGTGGTGCAGCGTGGGCTTGAGCAGTGTCACCGGGAGCGTTTACTCAGTCGTTCTCCGAAGATAACAACTTCAGTGAGTATAAGAATTTACCTGGTTGTTTAACAAATAACGTTTGGTGTATGTTCATTGAAGGTAAAGTCCAACTAAAGTTATACACTGGTTATCTAAGTGGAGATAAGTAGCGGTAGCATTTCTTGCTAACATTTAACAGCTAGCTCGCTAATGACAGGTTCATCAGCAAGTTGGCTGATGTAACTCAACGTAGTATCGGTGTAGGGATATTAGTTTTTCCTCAATACAGTTACCTGCGAGTAATGTGGCGCTACCAGCAGAGGAATGAATGCTGACACCACCTCTGCAACATAATGTTGTTTCTGTACTTTCACCTCTCCCAAAACAAGCTAAATTGCTGTTTCCAGAGACGCGAGTCTGTAGAAAGCTGTTATTTCCATCCCATCACAACATCTCAACTATGTGGTTGCTAATAAGGTGGTTTTGTTGTCAGGATGGGGATTTCGGCTGTTTACTGTCCGCTTGTCGGCCCCAGAGAGATGGTGACACTAGCTGTGTGATATTTCCTACGAGACCCCTGAGGGGAAGTTAAACTCTGCCTCATTTTAATGATGGGGTTAAGTTGTTTATTGTGATAGTAGTCTATTTAGCTTTATTTATAATTTTACCATGATGTTATTCAGACATTCACTGTAAATGCAGATGCATCTTTCAACGCTTCTTTTTGTTGATGATTGATTAAACAAAGCTTTTATTCTATTTTTTATGTAACATTAAGTATTATCTATTTATGATTAGTATTTATGATCATTACATTTGCAGCACATTTAGTTTGCTGCATTTAGTAGTGGTTTTGATTTTGAGTACTGGTGAGTGTAATATAAATTTTGCCCATTTTTCGTTTACAGAGCAGAGAATGGACTCTTCTTTGAGTGCAGCTCAAATCCGCGAGAAGTTCATTGACTTCTTTCGCCGTTATGAACACCAGTATGTCCATTCATCGGCCACTATCCCTCTGGATGATCCCACACTGCTTTTTGCCAATGCTGGCATGAACCAGGTACACAGACAATGCCTCACACTTTTTCAAACTACCTATCCAAAATGATAACTTTTATTCAGCTGCCTTTTTTTTCTTTTTTTCTGATAGTTCAAACCCATTTTCCTCAATACCATTGACCCTTCCCACCCCATGGCCAGACTGAGACGTGCAGCTAACACACAGAAGTGCATACGTGCAGGTGGGAAACATAATGACCTGGATGATGTTGGGAAAGACGTATACCACCACACTTTTTTTGAAATGCTTGGGTCCTGGTCATTTGGAGACTACTTTAAGGTACTGCTTCCCTTTTTTATATTGTATAGATATTGTTTTATGTTATAAATTTTTAATCTCTTGTGAAACTAGATTGATTTCTTGTCTTTCCTGTTTTTGGCTGTCTTGTCGATTCTTGTGCGGTCTCTCTGCTTTACATCCTCCGCCTGCAGCAACTGGCTTGTAAAATGGCTTTGGAGCTTCTCACAAAGGAGTTTGGTATTTCCATTGAGCGTCTTTATGTCACTTACTTTGGAGGAAATGCTGAAGCAGGCCTGGAGCCTGACCTGGAGTGCAAACAAATTTGGATTGACCTTGGGTTAGTATGACTTGATGAAAAAGCTAAAAAAGCACATAAATGTGTTCTTATCTGTTATTTATAAATAGTTTTTACAGTGTGGAGATGATGCAAAACACTTATGTATGACTGCATATAAAGTAATTGCATAAAGATTTTTATATAATGTTTCATATTTCATTAAATCCGAAATAATAATAATATTCATAAAAAGGGTTATTAAAGTTGGGAAATGTCTTGTTTGTGTCAGGGTTGACGAGGCTCGCATATTGCCTGGCAGTATGAAGGATAACTTTTGGGAAATGGGAGACACTGGCCCCTGTGGCCCCTGTAGTGAGATCCACTACGACCGCATTGGAGGACGAGATGCCTCTCATCTTGTCAACATGGATGACCCTAACGTTCTGGAGATCTGGAACCTGGTGTTCATCCAGTTTAACAGGTAAAGGCTTCCATACAAAAGAGTCATAACCAACTTTGCAATACTAAACATGGACTACCAGTCAATAAATCATATTGTTTATAGCTTTAGGTCAGTTAGGGCGAATCACTCTTTTTAAAAATAGAAACATAACAGGTTGTGTTGCAAAGGGCGGTGCTGCCTCCTCCTTGTTCTTCTGGTTTTTATAGTTCTTTGAAACTATTATTGCTTAACTTAGATTGTTCTAATTTTGTTTTAATAATGTATTCTTTAGTTGGTCTTACTTTTTCACAAATGAAAAAAAATGCTATAAAGGCCACAAACAGCAAAACTTAAATCTATAGTTTTCTAATGGTACCCTTCTATTTGTACACTTTAATAGGGAGTCCGAGACGGTGCTGAAGCCTCTGCCTAAGAAGAGCATTGACACAGGAATGGGTCTGGAACGTTTGGTGTCTGTGCTGCAGAATAAGATGTCAAACTACGATACTGACCTTTTTCTCCCATACTTTGATGCCATACAGAAGGTGATAAGAGAGGACATTAATACACAATTAATTTGACCACTTGATGAAAGTAAACACCAGCTGATCAACTCATCCTAATGTCAGAATCCTTCCTTGTTTATTACCGTTTCTTTATTTGCTGTAGGGCACAGGTGCTCGGCCTTACACTGGTAAAGTGGGTGCTGAGGATGAGGATGGCATCGACATGGCTTACCGTGTGCTGGCCGATCATGCCCGCACCATCACCATTGCCCTGTCAGATGGCGGTCGACCTGACAACACAGGAAGAGGGTGAGGGAAATGTATCAGTTTGTAGAGCTCAACCAAATGGCTTGAGTACACACTTTAGAAGTTTTTGTACTTTACCTAGACCTTTCAAACACCACCATTTGTCCCTCTAGCTATGTGTTGAGGAGGATCCTGCGTCGGGCAGTCCGTTACTCCCATGAGAAGCTCGGAGCTCAGAAAGGCTTTTTTGCCTCACTGGTAGATGTGGTGGTTGAGTCCCTTGTAAGTGTGGTTAATGTTTTTAATACTTTTATTTTTCAATGTCCTTTATACTGTTATACTATGTTTCCCCTCTTCTTATTGCTTTTTTCTCTAAAACTCCTTTGATATTCCAGGGTAATGCATTTCCAGAGTTGAAAAAAGACCCAGAAATGGTGAAAGACATCATTAACGAAGAGGAGGCGCAGTTCCTCAAAACTCTCAGCAGAGGGCGACGTATCCTTGATAGAAAGATCATGAGTCTAGGCGACTGCAAGATCATCCCTGGTGAGACACTGTGGGAACTGCGTTACAATTTTGTGGTGCTGCTTCAGTACTGGTGCAACATGTAAAATTATATAGTGCAGTTAGTTATTGCATCTTTTGTATTTTAGGTTTTAAAGCAAGAGGTAACAGGTCTCATTTAGCCAAATTGTGTAGTATATTTGAAGCATTTGTTTTGTGTTCATGCAGGTGACACAGCATGGCTGTTGTATGACACATATGGGTTCCCTTTGGACTTGACCTCTCTGATTGCGGAGGAGAAGGGCATGGAGGTGGACCTTGATGCCTTTGAAGAGGAGAAAAGGGCAGCACAGGTGAGGATGTGACAGAATAGGTGGCAGGCAGTATTTACTGAGAAGAGCTGTTATTCCCTGAGGACTGAGTTTGGCCTTGCTCACTGAACCTTTGGTCCACCATTTTTCCCCTGTCTCAGCACTTTTCAGTTTTGTACTGTTGGACAGGATTGTCTGAACAAACCTTACTTTACAGTCCCATTGGATCTGTTGCTAATCTGATGTTTAGCACAATCACTAGTCACTTTATCACAGATGTACTTTGGTCATATTTAGTATTGCATTAGAAAACACAATTCCTGATTTAAGATAACAGAGTAACCATGTAACTTTTACCCCAAAAATATATATTCCCCAAATCATTTTGATGGTTCTTAGACATGAGGTCTGTAGAATCATGTCTATCTCACTGACACAGTACCCTTAGCTGCTCAGAAACCTTCAATATAACATTCCTGTTGCTATGCATATTAAGTAAATAGCCAATACAATGGACCCTAGCAGAGTCATATTTGTACAAAATACACTAAAATTACCCTATTATCTGTCAGACATGTTTTTTCTTCTGAACCTGCCGTCCAACATCTCAACATGTCCGACATTGACAGCGAGGTTGCACAGGGAGGGATCTGTGCACTGGCAAACCGCTACGCAAAGTTGCTTTAAAGTAACATCTTAAAGGTGCTGGCGTATAACTTTCAGTTGATCTGTCGGTTCATAATCAGCTGTTATAATCCATCCTTCCTTTGATTAAAACCACTGCATTAAGTGTTGTTGCGTTGACTGCTATTTTTTTAGTTTGGCATGAAGTAAAGTAAAACTGTTTTTTGTAGTTGAAGTCGCAGGGTAAGGGCACAGGAGACCAGGATCATATCATGTTGGACATCTATGCTATTGAAGAGTTGAGAAACAAGAATGTCCCTGCCACAGACGATTCTCCCAAATACAAGTACGCTTCAGATGAAACAGGCAACTATGGTGAGTGAGTATTCTCATAACATTCTCACAATCTGATGTTATTTACTCTAATGAAGGAAACTGCGTTGTTTGCCTTGTAGAGTTTGAAGCAGCCTCAGCCACAGTTCTGGCCTTGCGCCGTGACCGTGCCTTCTGTGATGAAGTGAGCACAGGCCAGGAGTGCGGGGTGCTGCTGGATCAGACTTCCTTCTATGCAGAGCAGGGTGGACAGACATTTGATGAGGGCTATATGCTTAGAGAAAACGACAATGCAGAGGATGTAAGTGCAACATGAGTATTAATAAATGACCAAAATAAAGTCTTGGACTGTTCACAAAAGACATGTGCCTATAATTGATACTTGACTGATGCTAAAGGCACGAAAATGGTACCTGCCTTATATTATATATAATTTTGATTAGAAAATGTATATTGATTCTGTTTGAATTTGAATGGATAAGTGTAACATATTTTAACATAGTTTGTCTGGTATAACCAAATTATGTAAATGTTTCTGTTTTTTTCCAGCGTATGGAGTTCACAGTGAAAAATACACAAGTTAGAGGAGGCTATGTTCTGCATATTGGCACAGTGTATGGAAAGCTCAAGGTTGGCGACCGTGTCACTCTACATGTAGATGAGGTAAGAAGAATGGAGGGGGAAAAAAAAGGCATAGAGTTTGCATTTACCCCCAATGCTGGAAACAAAAACCACCCTAAGCCTTTTTTCTCATGTCTGAAAAACCATTTGTGACAATTTCTTGAACAAAGCTCAGCTTTGACCCTTTTCTCTCTATTTTCTTGCTTTAGGCTCGTCGCAGGCCCATCATGAGCAACCACACTGCGACACACATACTCAACTTTGCCTTGCGGGGAGTTTTGGGAGAAGCAGACCAGAGGGGCTCCCTGGTGGCCCATGACCGCCTGCGCTTTGACTTCACTGCCAAAGGGGCACTGAGCACTGGGGAGGTCCGACGCACCGAGGAGATTGCCTGTGCACTGATAAGAGATGCCAAGGTCAGTGGGACATTATGACATTATCTCATGCCACAATTAAAGATCCATCAAGGTGAATTCATTCTTTAAGAATTGGCGCAGGTCTATATTTTGCTGTAATAATTTGGCTTTTGCCTTTTATATTGAGTTTATTTTGATGTAATGTATCCATACTAGAGTCTAATACACTTTTAGACTAAATACCTTTCTGGCTTCTCCTCCCACTGTTCCCTTCTTGTGGTTTAACTTTTATACTGAAGCAACATAAATATAGCTGTGTCTGCTGTTTGTATTTTTAAGAACTATTGATGTTAACAAAAACTGTAGTTAAACATCACCTCCGGGCACTTTAGACTTCTAAGGGTAGTTATGAGTGTTTGATGTTGTGTATTAAATGATTTCTCTAATGTTCATCAACCTTCTTTGTCCGTTCAGAAAGTGTACGCCATGGAGGCCCCTCTCGCTGAAGCCAAGGCCATCCAGGGTCTGCGTGCTGTGTTTGATGAGACATACCCTGACCCTGTGCGAGTGGTATCAATTGGGATCCCAGTACAGGACCTGCTCAATGACCCCAACAGTGCCGCTGGCTCCCTCACCTCCATTGAGTTCTGTGGAGGAACGTAAGTATTTTTTTCACCTTTTCCTCGTTGTCATTTTCATTTTCTAAAAAACAAACTCTTTGGCTACATTTTCTCATGGCTACATTGAAAGCTCTAATGAGTGATGTAAGGATTTATTAGTCAAATGTACAAAAAGGCAACTCAAAAAGAAACAATAATGCAGTAGGAAATTACCATTTGAGTCTTTAATGTGGTATGTGCTCTACCAGATGAGCCCCTGAGGCACACAAATCGTAATGTTTTTAATCTTACAGCCACACAGATGTTAAAGTCAGGTTTGACACTCATGTTAGACAATAATAAAACTGTTATACATGGGTGCTTGTGGCTCTTAGCTTTATTGTGTGCCCTGCCCTCCCAGCTCCAAAGACTGGCTCCATTGCGATGCCATTAAATAAAATGTTTCTTTGCTCTTAAGCCATCAAGAATGAAATGGTTGCATCTATGAAGTCTTTTAGGGCTAAAATTGTTTGTTATACTTGAAGTAGTGCTTGTAATAGCTGTGTGTTTTCCTGATTTATGTTTGAATTTGTAGGTCTGTAGAGCTGGGGACCACATTTAATCTTAAAATGCTAAGAGGACAGACATTTTGAACTTATAACATACTTATGTCAGTAATTGTTTTAAAGTTATTTTTTAGTATCTGGTGCAGCGTGAGCTTTATCATATTCAGCTTAAGTAAACACTTGCTTTTCTTTAATCTGCTGTGACTTCAAAGTAGTCCTTGTTCCTGCTGCAGTTTTCCAACATTCTTTGTCCTGATCTTATTCCTGCTTCTCGTCCTGCTTCGTTGATCTCTCACACAGCTGTGTTATTCAAATCGTAATATGCTGTTGGTTTTTGTCCTCCTTTATCTGCAGCCATCTGCAGAACTCAGGGCATGCTGCGCCGTTTGTCATCGTCTCAGAGGAGGCCATCGCTAAGGGCATCCGTCGCATTGTTGCTGTGACAGGACCAGAGGCCCAGAAGGTCAGCACGCACACACACACACAAGCACACACACAAGCACACACACAAGCACACGCTCCTGCCTCCAGCTAATGCTCATTCACTATGCACCATGACTTTCTGTTTCTACTGTGGTCAGCAGCAAATGTAAAGGTGGGTTTTCCTTTTGACACTTGGTGCAGAAAAAGTGACTAATTAAATAAGAGACTGAAGGGTACAGTTTTTTTTTTGTCAAATTAATCCTTTAGTTTTTATTTGAAAATGGTGAAGGAAGACTTTTTTGTAATTCAGTTTTTGTAGACTTGTGATATTATGCAGCTGTCTGTATCAGTCTCCTGCTCCCCGAGGTTCAGCTCCAAGAATATTTCATGTTTTTCTTTATTCATGTTGGTTGTGAATATCTCAGGTGAATTCTACTCTTCCTTTCCATCACTTTTCATTTTCACATTTGTCTCCTAGAAAGACATTGAAAATAGTTTTTGATTTTTTTTTTCAGTGAGTTACTGTGATGAACATTTTAATATCCTTCTAAGAAAAGTGTAATTACAGACATAGGTGTTCAAAACACAGGCAGTAGTGCCAAACTATGTCACACAACATGTTTACATGTTCTTGTGAGCCAAGTCCCTCATTAGTGCTTTCTTTTAATGACCTAATAGTGTCACTCTGCCACCCCCGCCAAAGTCTTGTAAAACTACTAGAAAAAATTTGATCTTCTTTGGATCATTTTGTCTGAGTTCTGTCTTTTAAGTAATTAGTATTATTTTTTTGGCTGGTTTAAAATAACTGCTGTCTAGTGTGCCCACAATCTCAAATGGTTGGGCTTGTTCAGACTCATTCCTGTAATTCCTTTTGTTGCGCTCAAGTTGCAGATGGAAGAAATACAAATCATGACTATAATGATGAGCAGCTCAAGTATCATCATGAAAATCACCAAAGCAATTATAGAAAAGTCAGTCAAAAACTTTTTAGTGATTTGGTGTCGAACCTTCCACCTTTAATATTTATTGTGAAGCCACTCTGATCCCTCTGTGTGTTGTGTCCCTCAGGCCCAGAGGAAAGCTGATGCTCTGCGCCAGGCTCTGGCTGCGCTGGGAGACAAGGTGAAGCAGCAAAGCACACCCAACAAGGACATCCAGAAGGAGATCGCTGACATGACAGAGGTACGTGTCTCCACACAACATCCTCATGTCTTAAAAGGTGTTCCTTCATTATGGCTGCTCTCTTGTAGTCCATTGGGACAGCTGTCATCTCACAGTGGCAAAAGGATGAGATGAGGGAATCATTGAAAGGCCTGAAAAAAACCATGGATGACCTAGATCGAAACTACAAGGCTGACATCCAAAAGAGAGTCCTCGAGAAGACCAAGGAAATAATTGAAAAAAAACCCAACCAAGCACTGCTTATCATGGAGATGGAGCCGGGTGCCTCTGCAAAGGTTTGTCACTTGTACACAGTCATTTCAAATTGCATGTAGATATTTTAGCTTGGCTTGTAAATGTTTAATCCTGATTGTTGAACGTGATAAGCATGTGATAGAATACTACTACTATTAAGAGGAGTAGTCTTTCACTTTTTGTCTTAGCTTATCAGATTGTGTTTTTGCTCGGGACCAAATCAGAGCTGTGGCCTATTAGTTCTGACCTTGAGACATCGATACTGCTGATAGGGGACTTTTTTCCATTCTTGTTTCCTTAACCACCTCCATCTGTTTTTTCCTCAGGCTCTTAATGAGTCACTGAAGCTGCTTAAGACCAACTCGCCTCAGACTGCTGCGATGCTGTTTACAGTGGACCGCGACGCCGGAAAGATCACCTGCTTGTGTCAGGTCCCACAGGTAACACACCACCAACAGTGTCAGGTCCCACAGGTAACACACCAACAACAGTGTCAGGTCCCACAGGTAACACACCAACAGTGTTGTGTGATACGCCACTCCCATGTCCTGCACAAAATCCCTAGTCACATTGCTCAGTGTACTCTCCAAAGACAATGAATTAAACTACACTAGAATTTACATTAGATTTAATCATAGTTAGGCTCTGCTCTCACCTCTGCATCTATACACCGTATCTTGCTCAAATAAATCATGTCTTATTTCACAACGTGCCGTGTATAAATAAACAGGAGTTTGCCCTTTCTGTAGTCTCCCTGTTTTAAATAAACTAGTTTTGTCTGAATTGCATTTAACAATGATGGAAAACAGGTTTTAAATACTTAGACAGTGGAAGTCACCTTTAAGTCACCGCAACATGAGCGGGCAAGCGTTATCAAACCATTGTTCTGTCTTTGACATTTGCAGACATCACCTCCAAGCTAGTGTTTCTTGCCCTCTAGATATACACTTCATGTTTTATCTCCACTACAATAGCTTATTTCCAATAGTGAATGATGCAAATCATTAATTATGCCATAGCCAAATTAGGATTGAAATCTCTCAAACCATACCTACATACCACATTTTTGGTATAATAAGAACAATAATGTTCTTTCTAACAGATTTTCCAAAGTCTTCTTTATTTCCCTTAGATTACTGTCCTTTTTTTTCTTATGTATTTGGCCCGTTGAACCAGTGATCAAAGTTAACATTGATAATTCTTCTGATTGACAATGTACTGATTTAAACCAAAGTGCTGATCCCTTTCTTTTCTTCCCCAGGAGGTGGCCAACAATGGCTTAAAAGCCAGTGAGTGGGTTCAAGAGCTGTGCCCCTTGATGGATGGTAAAGGGGGAGGGAAAGACATGTCTGCCCAGGCCGCGGGCAGGAACACTGAGTGTTTGCAGGAGGTACTACAAATGGCCAACAACTTTGCACGACTCAAATTGGGAGAGAACTAAGAGGCTGAAGCAGGAAATTATGAGATTAGAAAGCTAATAAAGGGATCGGGGGAAATTGTAGGCATAACACATTCTGAGCTCTGACGGTTTCATTTTTCAATGCGTCAATGTCATTTCTCTACTCCATTTGGTCAGAAAAGTTTAGAAATGTACTGCCTCTCAGCCATTAGGAAATGAGCTATTTGTCTGTTTTAAAAGAAATGATCCAGGAAAGGAAATGTCTGAACACTTGAATATGTAAAGATACCTTAGTAGAAAGTCAGAAGAAGACATCACAAGATGTCAGATGTTAGTTTGTTTTTGTGTCCGTCTGCTCCCTTTTTATTAATGCATGCTTGTGCACAGAGGAAAAGGACAACTTAGCCTGATTTAACCTCTTCCAAGTACCATACAGCCACAAATCCCAGGTTTACACTGTCACTGTGGTATTTTCTCTTTAATCACTCTTCTATGTTTCTTCCCTGTGAAGTCCCGAAGCACTTTTCCTGCCCCCAGGTTCTGTTTTAGGCCAAAATAACAGTCTTTGATAAAGATTTTTGGTACAGTTTGTGTTGGCTTTACACTTGGATAGCAGCTCCGTCCATCTGTGTGACAAGGCCTGAGCTCTCACTGGTGATTGGCTGGATTTGAGATTGAAACTTGCATTAGCTGTATCATAGTCTTGCTATTCACCCACTGTTTGTCTTATAATAATTCATTACATGTATAAGAATGATCATGAACATGTTTGTGCAAATTAACATCAAAATATGTCTTATTGTAGCTGTTCACTGTAAAGTGGAATAAACACTGCTAAATATCTCATCTGCTTTGTTATTCTTCGACTCTAGACACAGCAGCACAGATCTGAATGACAAAAATGAAGCTGATTTATTGAGCACTAGAATCAGCTATTAATATGTGGCATCAAAGACTATTATTTTTCAAAAATATAACATCTGACTCCACTCCAGTTTCATGAAGCGTTTATTTGTACAATAGCATAAGATACAAAGAGTCTCGTCACGTATCATACAGACATTTCAATGAAGCAAATACACAAGTCCTGCCTTGTCAGAAAAACCAAACCACTGACAGAACCAGACAGCAGCCACATGGAAAAACCTCATCCATGCTCTAAACTTTTCCGCCTGTCCTCTTTTAATTTCGCTAGCTCCGTGTTTTAGTGATTGTAATAGTGGTGTTAGAGGAAACAGTCCACAGGGAATTCTACATGGTTGCAGCTACAGAAGTGGTCCTCTCCGATACCGGCCCGTCAAGTGATGAATAGACACTAAAGCTGGGAGCAGTTGCAGGCTGTGCTGTGACCGCCGCTGTTTTGATCATGATATATTTATTCCTTTGAGCTTCTTCTCACTCCTCTCTGCCACAAACCAATTCACCATTACCTAAAGAAGAATACAACTACAGCCATAGCAGCTAAAACAGGACTGAAATTTTTTATTCTAGCTGAAGACATAGCTCTCTGACTGCAACCAAAATTGATACAGTTTTCAAATTTTTTGTTGTTGTTGCCACTCCTTTTGAAATGCGAAAAAAAAAAATTGTCCCACAGTGGGGAAATTGCATAAAAAATTCAATGTGACTGATGTTTACGGTTCGTAACACTAAATTTTGCTTTCTTTGTGTCTCTTGCATTCATCAGTCAAATGGAAGGCTGGATAAGATATTTTCGAGCGCCACGCCCCAAATGTGAGGGAAAGAGGTTTAAAAATAGGGCGCGATGTGCAATAACCTGGATTCTAGTAACAGCATTTGGAGAGGCCTTTTTCTATCAAAGAATATGTAAGCTATGGAGCAGTTTGTCAATGCAACAACCACAGTGACATTTCATTACTCAAGAATCTGCAGACTTTTGAGCTTCAAGTATCATTTTTCTTTTAACCAATAACTGCTAGTGACTTTAACAATGGCCTCTAAACATTGAACTAAAAAAAATGTTCATTCATTTATGTCCATACTCAACTCTATAGACCTGCTGCTACCTAAAATAGCTTTTTGTGGAAAAAACATGACTTTGCTGTTTGATATGCTGTAGACCTTAAAAATGTTGCTCCGAATAAAAATCTGCAGCTTGGGTCAGCAGCAGGAGAAAAGACCTACTTTAGGTTATAAATGCCTCGAGGCTTTCATATCTGTGTCATCTCCACGACTGTAGGTGGATGAATATATTTAGGTTGAAACGCGGCGGAGAGGAATCACCCCGATCCCACTGTTCTGGGCTACAGCTGCGAGGAGTTAAGGAAACTGATAAGAGTCTGGTTTGTTTGGGACCACTTTTCCTCGCCGCTACAGGGGGGTGGTGCAGCTGCTGAGATGCCGAAATGTGTTATTGTGCTGCTGCTGAGGCCAGAACTGTCTCCTTCTTAACTCTTTACACATTCGTTTTGAAGGTGGAAGGAGCAGACAGAAGCATCAATAACAGAGGAATGCAGTAGAGGAAAAAACACCTAAAGCAGGTGCGTGGTGAGACGGCAGCGATATGGCGACATGACTGCTACTGGATGACCCAATATGCTCAAAAGAGGTGGCCTGCTATGAATCCACACGGCACTCTTTAAACAATATCAGCGTACAAAACAGTGAAGAGGCCTGTGCTCCGAGCAGAAGGCTGTGTGTCAGTGTATCTGTACAGCTCAGAAGGCACAAGTCTCAACCAGCAGATGTGTTGTTTTTTTTTGTCAGTCTATGTTCATGAAAAAGCAAAGTTTGCGCGTGTGTGTGATGCCAATGAAGCAGCTGTAGGCGAGGAATGTCCACGAGCAGGACAAGGCACAAAAGCATCAGTGTGTGTGTTTGACAGTAAGTTCAGACTCGGCCAAAGTCGCTTTCCAACAGCTTAAGTTACACTGAATCTTGAAAAAATGAATGGGACAACACACAAAATAAAAACATCACAAGGTTAACATAAAACAATTCATCAAAACAAAAAGTTGTCAGTGTGAGAGGCACAGTTCTTCCCGATTTGAACACAAGCAGGAATCCACTGACATACTGTTGGTGGAAAGAACCCTCAGACGCAGCAGGAGTGGTTTTAACAATGAGCTGTTCTCACACGCAGGTGTCAACATCACCTGAGTGCAGCTGCTGCTCTCTCCACGTCCTATCTGCCTCCAGTCAGAAAATCTTCACTCTAGCAGGTGGCATCTTTGTTCTGTTAGCTCACAGTATCGCAAGTTAACATCCACTGAGAATACAAACTAGCTGCTGAAGGAATCTATATTTACACTGTCATCAAAATCATGGTTGGTTGTCGATTATCTGCAGTCCCAAAGGTTCTCTTAGTTCTTAAGGTGCAGTATGTAAAATATAGTGGAAAAGGAAAAGGCATCACACTCATTTTCCAACTGATTTTATAGCAGCTCATTCAAAGCCATCATAAGTCTTTGTATCTGATGCTGATGCCTGTGAAGACTGTAAATGTTTAA
The DNA here is from genome assembly GCA_036850595.1 of Rhyacichthys aspro. NCBI lineage: Eukaryota > Metazoa > Chordata > Actinopteri > Gobiiformes > Rhyacichthyidae > Rhyacichthys > Rhyacichthys aspro. The sequence goes on from CM072153.1 coordinate 11,237,553, forward strand.
ATACTATTATCCTGTGACTAAAATAAACCCAAGCCAATGATACAAGTCTGTGAGTAGTAAACAAAACATCACTTATGAAACTAATTCAAACTGCAGTCTGCAGGGAGATATGTTATTGTTGAAACTGTGGGCAGATAGTGCAGTTTAAATGGTGTGTGTTGAAAGCTAAGGCGTCCGGCGGCTCCACCCCTCTCTGGAAAAGTGGTTAATGTAGCTGAGTTTCAAACAGGTGAAACAACTCAGATCCTTCAATTGTGGTCCCCACCGAGGCAAAGCCAAAAACCCTGACATTAGGTCCTTTCAGTCTCAGTCCTCTAAAAAAAGTGGTTAACCCACAGCAGTTTGTGTCCTAGCACAAACTGAGGTATTCATAGTCAATAAACATACACAATTTTCATCAAAACACATGGGTCTGTTTCTGACGTGCTTTTACAAAATGGCTCAATGTGCCTCTGCTCTCTGTCTCTGACTTTCATTGTTAAACCCTGTCACGCAACTCAGAAATTAGCCTGGAATCCAGAGAGCAGCATGCCTCCATCAAAACCCCAAATCCCAGGAGACAGGCTTTTGGTCTCATTAGAAAGTCACACAGCCGGCCGGTGTCTGGGTGTGAACAAAGACGTTGCCAGGATGTGTTCTCTGCTGCCTGTTTGCTGGCACCACAGAAGCTCATGCTACTGCAGCAGTCTTGATTGGCAAAAGCCTTGAATCCTGACAGTGATTCTGCAACAAGGTGGTAAGTCCAGTTAGATTACAGGGGCATTGGAGGACAGTCATATGATGTTACCACACAGTGTTTAGCCCTGGACTCAAACAGGAAACTTCAAATTCCACCACAGCCTCCTATGCTCCAGGTAAAACATACATGAGAACAGTGTCAGCTTCAGTGAGGGCATGCTGAGCCTCAGGGTTCTGAGATATGAAAACATAATCCTGGAGATTCAAACTGACTTCTGATGAACTCAGTTTGTATCTGTAGGTCACAAACAAGATGCACAGTTCAGACTGTGGGCATGAACTGTCTGTGGTTTGCTGCTGGTTCAGTTGCTGCAATATTTTAGTAGCAGGCATATTGTAGCTCTGTTAATAGATGAGGATTAGTCTTCCATTGTGAACACACTTTCTGCCACTGGATTAAGTCCAGAAGAGGGGCTTTGCTTGTGAGAGCTGGTTAGAACATTTTCTGTTATCCCTCTCTCATTTGTTTGCCCTCCTGAGGTGAAGTTGCCTTTGCAAAAGCCCAGTCTCGTCATCAGTCTTCAAGCTGGCCATTAAAACAAATCCTGATAAAAGCTCAGAGCCAATTGTACTGTCACAGGCCATTTGCTAACAGGTCACAGCTGAACCTGTAGCTATAGCTACAGTAACTATAGCTGGACCAAGGTAATACTTGTTTCCATTGTCAAGTCAATGTTTAATAAAAGCTATGCTTTTCTCTCTTACTCTAAGTAATTTATGGAATGACAATTACTGTCACCACAGCTAGGATTTTGGTGAAAACTACTAGATTGTTAACTATTTCATGTTTCTACTGAACTAACTTTTACTTGATATGTTCATTATTTGCCAGGGAACACGGTGATTTTGCCGGCTTTGGCCAGTCTCTGAATAATCTGAGCCTCATAGTCAGCGTCATGCACACCAGTCTTCCTGAACTCTCCAGAATAGCGGTTTTGTTCCCAGTAGTGGTGCCAGTTGCCACGGCTGTCTGCCCCAAAACCAAACACATTCACCTAAAGGAGAATCACAAAAAGTGTGTAAATATGTACAGTTACCAATAAATCTGAATATGATTTGACAGTGGGGAAAGATAATTCTGACCTCATCACAGACATGTAAGGCAAAGAAGAGAACCAGCATTCCAGTGGACGGATAGCGGCCATGATGTCTAGTCCAGCGGTCGTGGATGTATTTGAAGAAAGCTGGGTTGAAAATCTGGACCTGTTTGGTTAAAACAGATGCAAGGCATGTTCCATGAAAATAACTTAAGAACTGGTTTCTGGGAAGTTTGAAAAATACCGTTTATAAATGACTGTGTGAGTTTTGGAAATAGATCAGTGTTGTAAATGTCACAGTCAACAGCTGTTGTTGTAGAGAGGTGTAGAGATGTTCTTCATGTTGTAATAAACAATGGATTTTGAGCACTACTGCAAGAAATGTACTGTAAAAATAACTATGTATAACATTTTCATCTTCCTCTGTTTATTCCATTGTCAGATTAAACATATATATTCACTATGTATATTAACACTTAATGTGGACAATCTCTTATAAATCATTCCCACTGCAAATAGAACAGATCCAAATGAACAAGTTCTGCCAAAGGTTTTGATTGTCTTAAAAGATTAAAAGAACTAAATAGTAATTAAAATGCATGATCTGCCTTTAGGTGGTATTATTCAGAGCCAACACTCCTGGCTGCTCACAGCTCCACATTAGTGAAGGAAGTCTTACAATCCTGTATCTGTCTGGGCTGACTCCAAAGACAATGACTATGTCTATTGCAAGAAATCCGCAAAGTCTTGGAATGGCAGGGATTAGTTTGAGTTTATTTATTTTCATGGATTAAAGAGCAAGCAGAAGATTATTGAAAACTAAAGGCTGGTTTATAATCTAACTGTAATCCCTTATCAACAATGGGTGGGGGATAATATAATTGCAGCAAAGCAGTGTCAGCGTGTGTGTACGCACCTTGTCTTTATCCACCCGAAGAAACTGCTTCACCGGAGCGTAAGTACTGAGGGCAGAGAATCACAGATTGATTAAACACATTCAATCACCGCTTTATGACTGCAGCAGAAATTCACTTTGTATTATTGACAGCGGGTTGACTCTTCCGCTCTACTGGTTTTCCACTAACTCTACTCTGGGGGAGATTACAATTTAGCGTAACGCGTGTATATTTGGTGTTAACTCATGCATGTGCGTGTTCTGCTTCTTACAATCTAATCTGGCCGGTGGACAGAGCGCTGGTGATCCACACCAGGTCCAGCGTTTTAAAAGGGACCAGGACGAAGCTGACGTTGGCCGCCAGGTTCTTGGCGCTCTCTGGATACATGAAGTGGTGAGTGGTGTGGCTGCCGGCGTCCTCCTCGTAGCCCACTGTCGGAGCCAGGTTAATCCTAAACAGAGAGAGAAGATTCATCAACCCAACTTTTTACCTTAAGAGAAGAGAAAATCAGAAAGCCTGACGTACACCTAACATAAAAAATAAAGGTTATTTTATCTAATGTATGTAATCAGCTGTTGCATAAGAAGCATGGAAATAGAAGGATAAGTAAAAACAATAAAATAACATAAGATAAATAAAGGGACAATTACACTGACAAACACACTACAGATTGTATTTAATTAAAAGAATAAATATCCTGCAGACTTCTTACTTGTGTAGCATTTGTTAACGTCATAGAGGGATTTAAGGAGAAAGACTTAAGCTGGACTCAGATATTAAATATATTACAGAGAACTATGTTTATTTCCTGGTTTAAGACGCCCTTTGACTTTTTGTCACAAATCCAGATTAATAAAATTGTAATGGAATGACAGGGATTACTTTATTTTCATTAGCAAATCTAAGGCAAGCAAATGTTTCCCAACCATTAGTACTAACAACCCTTTCTGCATCTATAAATGTAAACTGAGCCCCTCAATAGCAGTTAAGGTGGTTTGTCATTGTCATTGCTGTAGCCCTTGGAGGTCCTTTGCTTTTATTTCAGGGACTAGAAGTTTACCTCACTTTCTGAAAAAGTCACTGCCTTTGGGTAGTATTTTTGTAATAGTTGAGAAAGTTTGGAGACAAGGGCACTGAACATTATTGATCAACATTTCAGCACAGGTCTCTTGGCTAACTCTAATGGATTCTAGGGTGTTTAGATCACATTTACGACACTAAAGGCCAACAATCAGATCTGAGAGGATACAATGTCCGGGTTTGTGCTGGTTGTTGCTTTCTTTTTCTGCAGAATTTCATTACCCTTTACTGAACACACACAATCTGACAAGGCGGCAACTGCAGCTTGTGCTGTATTTACAGTAGACATGACTCACTGTCTGGAGGAGTGAGATGTTTATCTCAATATGAAGGTGCACCTGAACAAAGTGTTTCCTCAGTGTGCCTTTCCATATGTTGGCGAACAGAGCAGAGGCATGCTGAGAAACGCGAGCCAAAGAGCAGACAGGTGGGAGGTGCTCTGCAGCTGGCGAGACTGCAGTGAGCTCCGATGATTAAAGACACAAATGAAGATCAATGTGCAAATGAAGCTAGAGTGTGCCCAATCAGATGTCAAAGTACAACACTGATGGATAATAATGCTAATAGCACAGAGAACAACAAATACTAGTTGTATGTCTGTAAAATGAGGGTATGACCTCCTGTAAAAGGTCTGAGTAAATGCATTTTAAAATGCTTCTTTAGCCACGCAAGGACAATTACAATTCATCAAACAATAAGAAAATACAAAGGTACAATAACATCTGAGGTGAAACTGTAAAGTCTGGACCCATCAAGAATTTAGAGTGCAATTGTTTCCTCAAGTTTTTATGAGCAATTGAAGTTTCATTCACATATAGACACATACTGTCAATTATTATTTCATAGTATTTTGTGTCATACTTTCATAAATCAACACATTAGGGGAACTCAGACCTAAGAGACCTTAATGCAGTGTTCGACTGAGCACACAGATATATATATTTATAGCTGTATGTCATGCCAAGTGACAACAATTAGGCTCTGTGATTCATCTCTGCTGCAGTGCAAGGAGACAAAGGGATTTATGTGCCCCGCTGTGAGAGTGTGTATGTGCGAGACACTATATGTTCCAGCTTCTGAGGAAATAAACCTCTTTGTGCTGATGGTGCATGAGTCAGGTGGCATCTCTTTTAACCAATGACAGAGCAGTATGTGCTCAGAATTACACAGCGAGATTAAATATAGAATTAGACACATGTATGACCCTATAGTATGTTCCTATATATAACATTTTCAAACCAATAATAAAGTGACAAGAATTAGAGAGCGCAGCTTGTGATGACGTAAACTCCTTTCTTCATTTCCTTTCTTGTCCTTGTATCTAACACTCTTTATCACCTTTACCCATCTCTTCATTACATCTTATCCTCTAACCTCATGATGTAGTTGTGTCCATCGATGGCGGCACCATATCCGGCTCCACGGAGATTTCCGGAGTTTCCCACCACAGCACAGCGCAGGCAGCGTCCTGGATCCCACGACCCATATGGAGATCTTCCGGGAATCACCTGCGACAGCAAGCAGCAGTTTCTTTAAAGACACGCTGCGAAATGAAATGGGACACTGGCACTGAAATAACAGGACGTGAAATAACCTGCAGCTAAGCCTCGCTTGGTAAAGTATGCTTTTGATACTGGGGTGAATTGTTCATGAGACCCATGATGAAAAATACATTGTGTTCCCTGAGAAGCCACAAGGAGATATTTAAACTTAAAGACGTGCAGACTCAAACATTAAAACATTAAAAAGAGATGGGCCAGGTCAATGATGAAGCCCTAATGTCTGCTAAAGACAATCTGTTCCTCTCAGCCTTTGCCTGGGAGTGTGAGGTAATGACTTGGTGGATTTGAGAGTGCCACAGTAATGGAAAGATGTATTAATAATCTAAAATACCTGGAAGAGTCTCAGCAGCACCTGCTGGATGCTGTGTGGTTTGAACTGTGGCTGCAGCATCTACAGACAGAAAAAAAAACATGAGGTTAGGGTTTGTAATAAGGTCTTGCTAAAAAGGAAGGCATTAACATCAAATGAGGAGGAAGTATCGGATGAGATTTGGTTATTATCCTGATCAATAAAATGAAGTACACTGTAAGATGTGGCACACTGCTTGCTTCTTTCATAATGGGTCTGATTTGTGAAGCTTCTTAAGAAATGTCCTCTTAAGCTCCACTTTGAAATGAAATCTTGCTATTTTCCATTTCCCCTGGAAGAACAAATCCCAAGACAACAAATCCTACACACTCCTCAGCCCTAAAATTAATGCAGTTTTATAATAATAACAATACAATAAATCTTAGAACAGACCATGCATAAGCCTAAAACATATTATTATAGACTTGCAGCATCACAGCCTCAGGCAAGTCCGAAAAGCAAAACACTTTCTGAACTTCTTTTCTTTGGCCTTTCACGTACTGTTTGTGCCCAAGTCACTTTGCGAAAGAAACACTCGAGATTCACCTCAACAGACACAGCGCTGCAGTGCTTTGTGGGTTTCGCCACACAGCTTTTATTTTCCACTGTCACACACACAGGGATTGTCCAAAGGGATAAAGAAAAGTGACAGCAATGACAACCACTCTCGATCTCTCAAAAACACCACAATATATAGACGCGGTGTAAAGAAGCCACGTGCAGAATGTAAAGAATGTAAGGGGCGCAGAAGCAGGAGAGGAGTGTGGGTGTTAATCGAGGAGAGGGGCTGGGTCACGCTCATGAGGTGAGTCATTCTATGTATTTTTTTTTTGACCTCAACAAAGACCTGTCGCTGGTGCACTTTTGACATCAGATATTTTCTCTTCAGCTCATTTAAAAATGCCATTATAAAGCCTCACAGTGGATTAGAAGGCATTATGGAGCAAAAGGTTATTTCCACTTGAAACAAAAGTCTTTTAATAAATCAAGTATTTCATTTGAAGCTCACAGTAAAGCTGCATTTTAAGTTTTTATTTTCCATAATTCCAGACCTCTAGTTGAAATGCTGTGGCAGAACAGTCTGTGATCATGCAACCTCTTTTTTTACCTTGGTATTTTACATCATAAGAGCCATTGTGGATGTTCCCAGTCCAGGGTAAAAATATATCTCTATTGTTTAGGGATGATTTAAATGTTGACTGCCCTGTTTTGATGCTTTCTTTTTTGGATTGCGGCTCGACATGCCTCATAAAAATAAATGACGACACTCTCTCTGGATTTGGACCGACGAACCTCACCCATTGAGCATCTGCTTGACCGCGTGAGTAAATGAGCATCCATGCACGTAAAGACTGAGCACCTGCATATACACACACAGCCCAACCAAGTGTCACACAAAAAGACCCATCAGAGTACTGGCACATGCTGTATAGTTGTTTCTTTCATAAGCGTTTTCTCCTTTTCTGTCTTTTCTGCCTCTCTCCCACACATCCAGCTTTTGTCACTGCTTCCTTTCACCCACCATCGGCCTTAATTCTTTCCCAACACACACACACACACTCACGTTGACGGCTTAAATTTTTATTCACACGCCCATCTTCTTTCCCTTGCGTCTACTTTCTTGTTAAATTCCTCTCGCTCCCTCTTTGTCTCTCCTCCCCTTGTCTTTCTTATCTCGATGGGACTCGGTTCATCTAACACCAGTCAATCTTTCTGCTGCTTTTAACATTTCTTTGCTCTTGTTTTTCTTTTTCCTTTTGCATATTTGATTCTTTCCTTCCCTTCTGCTCTACTTGTGAGTCTGGCTCTCGGTGTGACACCAGGGACAGACTTGGCATGCTCCACTACCGTTGTTGGGACTGCTGCTAATATTTGGGAGGTGTTCTTTGGAAGCAATGCCAAAAAGCATCTTTGCTTTATTCCCTTAAGCCCCCCTCAAACTCCTAAAGTATAATCTATCTGGCACCTACTCTCAATACTAACTCAGAACTTTTCCAGCCCATGTCAAATTCAAGGTGTATCGTAGTTTTTTTAGACAGACATTTCGAAGCTACAACCTTGGTGCTGTGAGGCAGAACTAAACATCGTTAATGGAGAAGTACAACCAGCAGCATGTACACTCATCTACACATTTGGTAGTTTGACAGCTAGCGATGAAATGAGCTCCTACTCTCTATTGCTGCTTTGGCTGATGATGAAATGCAATGATCAGTGCAAAAACTGTCAAAAAGTTAAGCAAATGACTGAGACTCTATTCTCCTTTTATATTTAATAAAGATAAAACTGATTGAGAAAAATAGTGCCAGGAAGCAGTCCAGACTCAGACAGTCCAGAGTTTGACATATTCCTGACTAAATGATTCAGTATGTGTTTCATTCATTTACCACTCCATTTAATACACACAGGGTGAGAGATACATAAAAAAACTCACTGTGTGACTGACACCAGTACACTTCACTCACCACTTCACACGTCACACGTCATTTTTTCTTCAAAAGTCTTGAGAAAAGGAAGAGCTGAATGTATATGGCTGGTCAGGAAAGTACAAGCAGTATTCTAATCTATTTTAATTCAACGCTTATAGCATAACAAACATCTAAAAACATTACCTGCTAGTATAGCAGTTGACATTTGCCTTATGAAGACTAACAACCACAGCAGCTTGGATATATAGTGTTTTCCCACCGTCTGAGTCTGCCGCTAGTCTGACCTCCTCTCCACCCAGCCATCCATTAGCTCAAGTTGATTTCAAATGCTTTTATCGATCCTTTATAGTGGACATCTGCAGACTGCAATACTAATAAATACTATATATTGTCAATGCTGTAGAAAGAGAAAGGCTAGACAGTGCAGTGGCAGACAATCTTTCACTCCACAAGGCTACAAACACTTTTTTTTTTACTTTTAAAAGAGGGTTAAACCTTTCCGTACTACTCACAAATCCAGATTATTGTTCCATCTTGGCATTACATATAGACAGTGTTTTGTAATCTTAAAGCTGATATTCCCTTGAAGATTAAGTAAGGTTGCTGGAAATTGCCCCTAAAGCCCTGTAGCAAGTGTGGATATAATTCACTTTGGATGCAACAACACATCAGCCCTGGCCATCTGCGGATATAGATTCAGGGTAAGCTTTCTGTTTTTCATAAATTTAAAACCTGTCTTGCCGTGTAGAACCCGCTTGAATCACTTTTATGGAAAGCAACACGGGGCCGGGAATTATTGGGCACTAAAAGCAGGGAGCGATGAAGGGACAGAAGTTTAGACTTTCGTTTTTGGAGATACTAGGCAAGAGCAGAGTGATTTCAGTTCCACTTTTTGTAGGTGTTAATGTTTGTATTCATCTATTTGGATGTCATTATATGGACTTGTGTTTAAAATGTATGTATACCCCGGTCAAGGTCATGAGCTCCAGGCCTTTATTCCTTCTTTTTGCCACATTTGCAGTGAAGATTAGCTACTTTCTTCTCATATCCGTATCATACTCTTTTGCTTGAATTGTTGGTCTTGCCATATTATTCAGTTTTTGTTAAAATAATCTCCAGAAAAGTTCCATAGTAGCACTACTTGAGAACAGACTTGAGCTACTCTACCCTCATTCCTTTCTTGTTTATCCATCACTATTTGCATTCTCCCCCGTCTGACCTTTTGTTCTCTTGTCCCTGCTCCAGCTCCTCTCCTGTGCTGCTCTCTCTCTCCAAGTTCATCACCTCGCTGTTGCAGTGTGACCTAATGACTTGGCAGCTGTTGGACTGTGTTTGCAGTTTTCTGCCATTTCATAGACTGAGACTGCGGCTCTGAAACAGGACTCTGGAGCAGCCAGCGAAGGACACTGCACAGCTCTGGACAGGTTACTGGAAAAACTGCGTCACAAAAACTGTCTTAAACTGAAGCAGGCGAATCATTGCTCTCGCCCCAAATGGCTGCTGGGACGGTTTTCTTCATTTCCCCCAGCCTCTCTTATTAGACACATTTATTTATGTTTTCAGTCAGCAGAGCTTTAAGGAAATACAGTTGCCAGTGCAGTAATGCTCCTGACTGGCAGGGATATAAGGGGGCATGTAGCGCGGGGACGAGGGGATTGGTTGGCTTGTGATGAGGATAAAGAGGATAAAAACAGATTTGTAATTGCGATGTCTTACTAGCTGTATGTCCTTACTAACTTCTAATACACACTAATCAAATGTATGTCACAGGGTAGTAAATTCAATTAAAATTAATTAATGAAATTTAATGAATTTGTTGATTATTTCCTTTGCAAAAATTGCCAACTTCGTCAGATATTAAATCACATCTAAATCTCATCAAAAGCACATAGAAGCTGATAAATGAAGCGAAGGTGCTGCTATATCTATCTATGAGATCAGCAAGAACTACATTTCTAGCCTAAATATTACTTAGGCTAACTACTTTTGCTTGGAATACACTATTGCTATATATAAACTCTTGAAAGAACAAGTGAAAAATGTTTTCTTTCAAATACATCTTCAGCTGGATTACCGTTCTACTTGTTCATGATGTATGTTGCCATTTTATTTGATTGGATGAATAATGCTCTACAGTGAGTAACTGTTTAACTGGGCAAATGCAACTGGCTCATTAACTGCTGGGTACATTGAATAATGTGCTAATAACAGCTGGACACTAATGCACTAAAAGGAATTAGGAGCCCACTTGAACTCACTACAAAATGTACTAAACTATAGAAACCACATTTACTGTTTAAGATAGATAATGTGAAACTGGGCAGACTAAACTTTACCTCTTGATACATTCTGTGTATATAAAAGTTTGTTTGTGGGCGTAGCACTGAACAAAGCACTGGAAAGATATACATATAGTGTTTTGCGTAAAATGGTGCCACAGTTCATTTAAACTTGAAACAAAAAGTATCAAAAGAAACACATTCAGACTAAAGACATAAAAAATGAAGTAGTGTTACTTACCACCCACCAATAGTAGACATCAGAGGGCAGCTGAATGTTGTCTCTGGTCCAGACGGGCGAGATGTCTGGATCGTAGTTCTCATCGAACCACTCCGAGACCCCAGGGTCTCCCACGCAGCGGGGGCAGGCACACGTCTTCTGCTGAGGGGTGTCTGGTGAGGACAGCCGGTGGGCACCAACATAGTTAGGCACCAGCTTTACTCTCCGGGACTCCTCCCAGCCGGGGGGCTCCAGGTAGTTGAAGCCCACCCCTCCACGCAGCGACATGGAGAAGAAGAGCGATGTGAGGAAGACCAGCACCAGCGTGCCCAGGAGCATCCACAGTCTGCGAGAACACCTCATCCTGCCCCCCTTGTCCAAGTCACTGCTACCTGCACCTCCTGGTGTCCCCCCTGCGGCCAGCCAGGGTCTCAGCTCGGAAGGTCTGCCGGGGGCTCCTCTGGATAAACCCCCGCCCCAGGTCCCCCAACCCCAGCGCCGGTCCCGCTGCAGGGTGGAGGACAGGAAGCGCCCCCCCCACGGCCATGCCCCCACCCCTGGGCCTGCCACTGTCCCGAGCCCACGGCCTCCACTGAGCCACCACCAAGACCTGGTCAGTGTGACTGGCACCACCCCCTGGCTCACACTGTGGACCACAGGATCACCCACGCTGACTGTCCCACTTGAGTTGTCCTGCAGATAGGCTCTGCCACTGGACTTGTTTCCCACGCACTGCAACACACTGCTTCTGAGCCGATTTCTTCAGTCCTGAACTCTGCCTTTTATTCTTTTTTCCCCTTCTCTCTAACTTCCCTCTCTCTGGCCTCCACTGTCCCCCTCCCCTTTCGTTTCCCACTCTCACTACTAGCTGCAGTGTCCATTCTCTGTCAAATCCAGTGCATTGTGTTGATAGATGCAGCAGGTCTTTCTCAGTTTCGCTGCCATCTGTAGAAACGTCGGTCTCGGCTGTGTGGCGTTCAGTCTCTGTCGATGCACTGGAGCGATGTGGAAAGCTGGCGGACTAGTGGAGAGCAGCGGAGACAGGGAGGGGTGAAGGGAGGGGGGAGAGGAGGAGCACGAGACAGAAGGAGGACGTCTGGCTCGAACGGTGTTCCATCACGTCTCGAGCAGTGTTACAAGAAAAGAAAACTCTCTTAGTCTGTGTATTTCTCAGTCTCCTCTTGTTTTCTTGATCCTGCTTCTTGAAGTTTTCACTCGCTCTTCCTCTTCCTGCTCTAAATGCCAGTCACCTCACTTTACAGTATTTCTTAGTTTCTCTCCCAGCCCTTTCTTTCTTGTCTGTGCCTGCCTGCTTCACTAAGGCTCCCGGTGAATAGCAGTCAAGAACTCCTCTGTTGCCGTTTCTCTTAAACTTTTGCCAGATGCAAACTTTTTCAACTGTGTTCCTCTGAAGTGAATGTTAATGACAGAAACAGTGCATTTCAAAAACACCAAGATAACAGCGGAAAATGTCACGACACAGTCCCAGCAAGAGACTTCTCACTTGTTCTCTGCTCGGTCCACAGAGGGATAGAAATAAATTCAAAAAGTTGGAGCTTTTGAGAAGTAATCAAAGCATCCCATGTGGTTTGGCTGTTCTGATAGCGGAAGGAAAGTTTTTTTATGAAGACAGCAGGAAAGCCGTGTTGGAGAAAGGCGACAGTAGTTCACAGAGGCCACGACGAAAAAAAAAGACAAAACCAATCAGCCCTAAATCCCATCTTCTTTCCAGCTGGCTCTGGGACGACTACGGGCAGACGGGTGGGGGCAGCATCTGTCCCGCAGCCTTTGTCCCGCTGATTTAATGTGTGTACGTGTTAAGCTGGGGTTGCACACCGTCTGCCAGTGCCACTAATTTAATTGTGTCCTGCAGCTGTGCCGGTGTTCGTTTTAGTACGCGTCCTATAGGCTGGCGGCTGGACTTTCGCAAGGCTGGTGATGTGGAGATGACTCGCTCTAATCTGCTGAACTGTAATCTGAGTGAAGGACCCCACTTTATGCTTGTTCACCTGCTATGATGGAAACACCTGCTGTATGACACACACTACAGAGATATGATTGTGTAATACCGGCTTCCTCGGTATCCCAGAGCCTTAAGGCACAATCTGCTGCTCACTGCACAGTTAATATGGCACTTCTATCAGGAGTATTTGTGTGGGCATATGTGCTGCTCAGGGACTGCTCTTCATCACGTTTGACTCGACGTCTTTCTTACTGCTCCTGAGAACACCTATAGACACAGAGGAAAAGAAGAGAGTAAGAACCTCGGCAGCCCCCTGGTTTGACATGCTTCCAAGATGAATCAAATCAAATATCCACAGTTATATCACAAGATCATTTACTGCCAATTGTCATGAGTTTCATTGAGTTCACAAAACAAGAAGCAGCGAGCTCGCAATAGTAAAAAATTACATACTAAATCTTAGTATTAGGAATCACAAACTCAAGTTTAGTTGTTGCTAGATTGTGATGCTGTCAAATGCACTCCATAAAGCAGGGGTCATCAACTAAATTACCTCCAGGGCCAGCCTGTTATTTTACAGGTGCTACGGGGGACCAGAGTTTAAAATTAAAGAAGAGAAGATAAGATAAGCAAATATAGTTTTCTTATTATTTTATTTGATTTATTCACACTCAAATATCTTTTCTGTTTTGAATTAAAACTATGATATGTTTTTTGAAATTGAAAAAAAAAAAACATAAAACAACAGTTTGTGAAAAAACATCTTTGATGTTTGAAGATGATTTGACTTGTGAAAAAAAACACAGAAATAAACAAAAAGAACTACCAAATTGTCCTTTTTCTTAAATGTAGACAGAATAAATCACAGACAGCACAGGTTGTCATTCTGTCTAAATGAGCTCAATTTCAGTCGTTTTTGAGTCATTTTATTATTTATGTTTCAACAGCCAGTTGATAACCACTGCTTTATGTTTTCACCATGGTTCTTTTTCAACATTTGTTTAGGTATCTCACTTCTGGACTCAACTTGAGCCTGCCTCAACTGAGCCTGGTTCAAGTAAACCTGACAACTCAGTGCGTAGGCAAAGCTGCTCAAAATGAGCTCAATTTCAGTTGTCTTTGAGGTATTTTAATAGCTATATTTTTGTTTCAATTCTACCTATTTTTTTCCGTCTGTTTTCTGATTTTGTTTATGTGCTGGGGGCCGGAAGGAAAGCTATAGGGTGCCTAATGTGGCCCCCGGGCCACTAGTTGATGATCACTGCCATAAAGCATTTGTTGAACACTTTGTAGTTGATCTGGTTCTCCATAGACAGTGAACAGAGTTACAATTGAGAGGCATATCTTCATAATAATTCTTGTCCTATTCCAAATTCTATTCTAAATCCAACCCAACCTATCATATGCAATATGTGGCCCTGGACATAATTCCTTCATTTACTTTAATTTGAGCTGCTTGGTGCCAAATGCCCTGCTCTGTCCCATTACTTCATCGGTTTACATTCACAGAGTTTATTTCAAAATGTCATTCAGCTGAACTGGAAATGTTGACCAGAATGACAAGGCACAGAATCAAGAGCTGAGGAGTGAATGCTAAGCAGAACTATGACTGACATAGACACCCTTCAGTCAGATGTAAAGTGTCTTAAACTTCAGCGTACTATGACTATTCACATATAACAGGCTCATATCTTAATGTATTTATCGAGAGAATTTTCTCATATTTCTCCGCCCCATTTTACCTACCCACCCAGCAATGAACGCTCTATATCTGCAGCATTGCCATGGCAGCTGAAGAAGACTGATGCGTGGTTGTTACGGCAACCCAAACCAACCTTGACCCATCTAATCAATGCTATGAAGTAGGTCTGGGTCAGCATTGCTCTCATAGTCACATATAGTACATATATTTATTTTCACCAGAGAGTCACATAGAGTTACCCAAGTGCTACCATTGTCTTCTTGTTTGCTGTCAACAAAAATGTGGGGATAAAAGTGGAGTGACAAATGAAGGTTAGATTAACACAAGCGGCAGACTGACTCCTAACAAGCTCCAGACTTGACATCAAAGTTATGAGGAGAAAGTTACAGTGCGAACTTTACCTGGCTTGTTTTCTCAGCCAATTACGTTTGATGAAAACCATTCATTTTCTCTGCATAATGGCTGTATGTTGGCATATCTTCCATTTGTCTTAACAGCCAAGGGATACAATTAAAGCCAGCCTCTGCCTCTTTAGTTTTAATATGTAATGCTCCCAGTGCAACATAGAGAGTCCCTTATTGATTTCACAGTTAATTTCTAAAAAGGCAATGACAAATGATAATTCTTGTCTTCAGCAGTTGCTTTTACTATTACTTCATCTGTCATCCTTTAGAGTCAGCTGCCCAGAATCTTCTGTTAAACATTGCATTATGGTATTTTGCTCCCATTAATGCCTGGTTTACACACTGCGGTCGCACATCATTGCTATGCATGAAAACACTTAATCTATAATGCATAGATACAAACAGCATAACGAGATGGTGGAGTACTGCAGCTAGAATCTAGGGTGTGTTTAATCAGCGTAGAAACCTCACTTCAAGGTGTAAATCCATCATCTGCGTCTTGTGTCCAACCTCCTTTTTGTACTTTCTGATCAAAAACGTGTTTCATTTTTAGCACCCCACTTTAAACTGCCAGTCACTACCCACACATTGTTGACACCTTCATCTCTCCATTTTTCCACAATCGGCCTTTACCTATTGTCCCGTCATGTCACAAAAGTTTGATGCCATCACATTTTCACAGCTAGTTATTATCAGCAAACAGCCCCTGACAGCCTTCTTTGTAACAACGGCTCTCCACAGGTGCCGGAAAAATTCAATGCCTCGCCCTCGCTCTGCCTCGTGTTGAGGGCTCTCATATGTGTCGCCCTCGGCCTCCCATCCTCTTTACATACTGGGGGTGACGAGGTCTAATGATCGACTCCAGAGAAAATGTATCCCTGTAGAAGCAGCTTTCAGACAGGAGCTGGTCCAGAGCCATAGACACGTGGCCAACCGTGTATGCGGCAAACTGTCCTGGTACACAACAAGTGCTGGGCTTTTGCAGCTGCTACACTCCGCAGCTCGGTGCACTGCTGCAGAATAGACAATACTGTTTAGGTTAAGGATGCACATTAGAACATTAAATATGATAAAGCATGTGTATAATTTTGCATCACAAGGCATATAAACTGCTGCCAAAGCGACTGGGTTCTTCTAATCTTGTTAGTGTGAGGTTTTGTCCAAGTGAAATATGCACTGCCACTGGCCATGCTTCCTCACACACAAAATTATCAGCCTCTAATCACAATTAAATTACAGTTTTTCCAAAATGCTTGCGCTTACTTGAGGTTGGGACAATTTAACAAATAACATGTGCAATATATAACAAACACATCCAGATACTTCAGGTCATTCATTTTGTAGGCATTCATTTAAAGTTAAAATACTCCAAATCAGAGGGAGCTTGAAATTCTGATAAAAAGTTGTCATGTTAATATAAGAAAGCACACTCCTGACAAGTACTTGATTCCCAATTTAACCACTATACCACAAATCAAACCTTATGGCAGTGTATGTCTTCCTTTGAGGGCCAGAAGAGTCCAAACAAAGAACCTCTTACAGAAGCAGCCACTGAGAGCAGATGAGAAACTGCTTTTTATCTGTGTGTACACAGCTCTGACTGGCCTCCCAAACAGCAACCACGACCTTTAATGATTCTTAACGATTTGGTACAGGGGTTGCTTAGGGGTTGCTTAGAGGTTGCTTACAGCACGTGTTATGGTGGGCCTGCTGTTTACTAGGCTGAATGTTGCCAGTCCACATTCATCATACTCCCACCTTATCATTTCATAAAACACTTTTTTACAATAAACTTTACTATTTGAAATCTACAATCAACACCCACTTTTTTTTAATTAATTTCCTGTGCCTTCATTCATCCCCATCTTCTACCGATTGCTGTAACCAGAATGTGCTTATGATGATGACTGATGCTGTTAGGTGGTTAACCATTCAGCACGACATGCGCCATCTCCCCTGTCTGGTTCCCTGGTTGGCATCTCAGCCGTTTATTGTTGTTTTTTTTAACATTTTCCTCCAAAGCCGCTTTTCTTTTTAACTCAAGTACTGTGACAAAAAAAAATGCTATTTCGCTTGCCAGATACCCTATCCAGCTTTGTCTCTCTTCCTCACATCGTTTTTGTGTGTTCCTGCTCCCGTCTGGCGCTTGACAGGAGCAATACTTCAATTTCACACAACACAGACCGCCACCTTCCTATCAACATAAATTATATATGCAGCCCAGGCCCATTTTGTTGGTATTTTCATTCTGTGCTTGATCTAAATCAAAGGTCCATGTGTGCCCTTACCTTCTCTTTGTTTCCCTTTTAATCACATTTTGTATTTTAGGAGGTCTTCAAAGCATGCACCACCTTTCTTGCTCGCCGTCATTACTGTAGCAAAACCTCGTCTGATCTTTCTCCAATTAGTGCTCACTCACTGCTCGACTCAGCGACTGGAGGAAAACACATGCAGAGTGGAATCAAACACATGTGTGTAAAGGTGCTAACTATTCTTTATTCAACAAAATGTAACAGTCAGCATTAGCACTGGATTATCTGCTAATATACAAGTGCTGTCTGGGGTGTTGCAGGCATGTTTGTTTAGTGACTAGCTGCAGAGACAAACCTATTTATTTCTATGGTGTAATGGCACCTGTGTGTTGGAAATCTAGGTGCCCTGAGAGATTTAATAGCTAATATTGTACTGTGTGACAATATTCACAGTGTGTAAATGATACACACCAAGGCACTGTTGTGGGCACATTTTGCAATAAAACTAAATTAAAAAGTACCGCTCACAAGCTCAGTTGGGTTGTATTAAATTATACAAAAGGGACCACAAGAACACCTTGAACAGGCGCTGAGCTTTTATGCATTTTCAAATGTGTGGCCCCCAGGAAAAAAGTTTTGTATATGACATTATGAGACACCGAAAATTTACATTAAATTTCACATCAAAGACTAATTTGAAACTAGACTTCATGTGGAAATAATGTTGTTCCATCTGACAACACAAAGTAAAATTATTGGCTGTAATTCATGCACATGCTTCAACAGTTGACTTTTTCCATGGTAAAGGATCATTTTCAAGTTCAAAACATAGCCATGTTAAATCTAAACACATTTATATAGTTTTTGACAGTTTTAAAGATATAAAAATGCCAGAAAGCTGAAGTATAGTTAAAAGTCTATTTAGGTGGAAAACAAAACAATGACTTTTACATTTTTAGGGTTCAATTATGCTGAGAGGAAATGACTCATCCATTATGAAAAGGTTTACTTTTTCAAGAGTTTTGTTTCCTCATACCCCTTTTGGTCACAAACTCACATCTTCTTTTGTCTTTAAGGAAACCTTACTTTTGCTCTTTAGGAACAACCTGACCTTGGCTGGTACAGTAAACAAAAAAAAAACATGAAATGAAAGAGAGAATGCACTCAGACACAGGAAAAGAGCAGCAGGTTTGAAGAGTCGATAATGTGTTATTTATCTCTAAATTCAAGTGTCTTCTTTTGTTCAAACTAAAAGCAAAAAACCTTGTGCTGCAAATGTGCTGTAGCCATGGAAACTCCCGTCTCCTATGGAAAGTCTTTTCATCGCTGCCTCCACTTAATTGTGCCACACAGCAACTCTGATTACACCAAATGACTGAAAATACAGTCCTTCACTTCATTTAATTGCAAGATGCACTTCATTACACAATTCCATAATTCTTTCTGTACAATGTCTCAAGGATGATTATTTGGATGGATTCAACGTTATGGGGGTTTGATCGTTTTAATCCTTTAAAACAGTTTTCCCCTCTTTATTAAATAAATGAATGATGGCACTGAAAACTTACTCCTAATTTACCTTCTACCTTCTAGATTGTAATTAGCATCTGTTGATAGCCAGACCTTATAACAACGCACTCCACAGATGCTTTCTGAAGCTTAGCTCAATTGCCATAAACATTAGAAGTTAACTAGCAGCCAACTTTAGGCTGTCATTTACTGGGATTTTTGACTGCTAACATTTAAACAAATGGTATTTCAGGTGAAAGAAGCTCAAAGCTTTTAGATATTAATTCAAAGTTGATCATATATGATACAGATCACCATTCTAAGATCATTAACATTTGTGCAACTATACTGTTCAAGCACTGGCAAAACATAAGAGTCTTCATAAAATAGACAAAGGGAATCTCCTAAATTTCATCCAATAGTCCTTGCAGATAGTTGCATATGGTCTTGTATTCTTCCCACTTATAATGCACCGGCAGCTGTGTAGTAAATAATCTTCAACTCTGCAACCGTTAAATGCATTTTCTTGGTTTTGTGCTGTCAGCAGGGCTATAATTAGACAAGCCAGGTCCTAAAGCAAAGGATCATTTTGTACTAAAGTCTGGGCACAGTCACACGTAGGTACCGTGATTAAATTGGTATAAAACCACCAGGCACCACTTCCTTTTAATTTGAGAGCAATGCAACACATCTGAATCTGCAAATCCAATTATAGATCTGTATCTCAGTTATACTTTTAAATTCCCATAATGGCTGTAGGTAAAACAAACAGCTATGTTCTGTGTCATTTCACCAGCTCTTGCAGACAAAAATCATCTGCTTAATAAAAGAACAACTGGGTCGATCCTTTTGTGTAGTGAGGGTGATTTTTCTCTCAGATCAGTCAATACAAATGATTTTCCCCCTTCAGTGCTGAGTAAAACAAATTCACAATAATACCTTTGGAGACAATGCACAATGAAATCCACTGCACACTTTGCCCTATGCAAAAAGCAAACTCATCTTTAACTGGATTCATTCCACGAGTCTATTTAATAAAATGCAGAAACTGACCAACTAAACAGACAATCTGTTCATTTTGTGTAAGTTCTCTGCTGGGGGTAATGAATAAGGCGTGTGCCCTCTCTGTAACACTAAACACTGAATTTGTACCGGTAGACTCACTTTGGGAAGTGTCCTGTCACACTAATGGTGAACAATTTAAGTCTTAAACAGGAAATCCGTTCCATTTCAGAGCCCTGAGAGTCCTCCAAATGCACCGAAAAATTGTAATAGCAAATATTTTTTTCTCTTCTTCTTTTCACTATAAAGAAACACACTAACAAATACTGTACACACTGCACTGAATAGTGGTTCTTTTTAGCTGCATAATATTCTGAACGTATTTAGGTGTGAGACTAAAATGGAAAAGCGTATGCACTCACTGGGGAGTATGATTCCAGCTTGACTTTTGCCACCAGCAGTCGGGGGAACGTTTTAAGTTAATCAAAGCAGATGGGGATTTGCATTTTCAGGGACAAACAGAAGATTCAGTGAGCAGTACAGAAACTTAAATATGGACAGTTAATGGCACTTTCAAGTTCAAGGAGACAGATGGGATTTAAATTCATTATGAACCGTCACTTAGCGGCCTGGTGGACTTGTGCCACCTTTACAGTTGCAGTTGTGTGTTTGTTAAGAAATATCTGTTTTTAAAAATACCTGCTCTGGCCTTTGCTTCCATGCGGGAACCATGTTTAAATCCCATATTAAACTTAAACTAGTGAAACTGGCAGGTCGAGTGAACACAGAACACAGCCAGGACCGTGTAGTTCATTATGCACACATAAAATACCCCAATAGTCCCATTGGCAGCTAATGTATTCAAATAGAAAGGCTATAAAGAAACTCCCACAGGAAATTAATTTAGATGTCAACTGTTTTAAAGGCATGATTGAAATTCATTGTATTTTGCAATGGGAATAACGTCAGTGCTAAGGCTCATTTAAGATTCTTTGTTTTGTGTGAGTTAGGCCTTTAATCAGCAATCGACAGAGCAAGAAGGGGGACAGAAGTAAGGCTACATGCACAAGAGGCAGAGTAGAGAGGCATAGATGAACTCAGGGAATGGCAAACGGAACAAGAAAACAGAGAAAAAGCCCCTCCGACAGCTCCCAAGTGGCCAATTAACAGACTATGTTTCATCTAGAATTCAAATGAATGTGTTTGTGTGACGCTAGTATAGTGTGAATGAGTCGTGTAAATGTGTGGAGTGGACCAAACTGGAAAAAGAGAACAAGTGTGAGTGAGATCTTACTGTTGGAAGGACTAAAACGACTGAAGAATATGGCAGCCCACGTCTTTTTTGATGAACCACAATGATCACTTTGTTGGTGTCCTTTAAAAGCCCACCCCTGAAAAAAACAAAAAACAAAAAAAAAAAACAATAGTAAATTTGAAGACCAATAAAAGCAGAGGTTGCCAATACAAAATCAGACTAGTACTTATTTGGGAAAATTAGCAACATTTCTCACAACTTTGAGCAAGTTTCTGATTTCTGTTTTCCCTCGGGATGATCATTTTTGGACATTTTTTCTTCTGGGACTGGTTGCTTACACCACACTTCTCTTCTTAGTTACAGTTTCACTTACACATTTATACATAACAATTGAAGCACTTCATGTTTTCAACTAGAAATACTTATAGAGTAGTTCATTGAAGATACACACATAAGAGACTCAAACATTATTTCAAAAAGCCTGACACTCAGAGGCCATTAACTCACAAAGCTACAAGTGGCCGAAGTCATTTGCCTCACACTGACTTTAGAGGAAGTTTTTTTTGTTGTTGTCAGGAACCGCCCTGAACATTTAGCAGACACAATTTACACCTTGACAGCAGAACAGCAGGGGCGTGCTGTACATAACAGTCCTCATCACGAGAGAGCAAATAAAACTCACTCAACCAATGCTAAATAGGATCAGACAAGTAGTGCTTTTAAGCCAAAAAATCCATTACCTTTTAATTGTGCCACATCCATTTTCACAGTATATATAGAGACAAAAGATAAGTTTATGATGAGTTTATGGTGCCTGGTGAATATATTCGTTTGTGTGCGGTTAGAGGCAAAATGTTCCATCTCTTTTTGGCGAGTATAAGCTCTCCTTACTTTTCATTCCTTCTTTAAGTGTTGCTTTCTGCGCGTCCATCTGTCTGTGAAATTCCACCACAACTCCTACAGTAAAACTAAAGTGGGACTTAGAGGATTAGCCAACATAAACAGGCTTAACCGTGCCTATAGTCCATAACCATCTTTAGTCCATTGTGCAGAGGCAGAGATTACTTTTTGGTAATTAATTAGTGCAAAACCCGTTGAGAAGAATAAAGACATCAAATAAAACAGTGTCAATTAAATTCACTTGAGTTGGTGTTGCATTCACTCTAAAAGTAAAGTACATTTTTTTGGGGAAAATAAAGGGTCTCTTTATAGTCCCATAAGCAACATACACATGAGGATTTACCCTTGTGCCTGAACTCTGCACCATCCACTTGACCAGAGAGATGTAACTCTGACACAAAAGGATGCAGCCTTCTCTATCTGCCTTTTCTCTTACCTTATCTCTGTAGATTTATGGGTCGTTATGTGTTGTATCTGAATTGGATAGCGTCGCATTTGTCCCATCACCGGGGAAAAATGGCTGCACTTAAAGAGCACTTTCAATATTTCTTCGGCGACGGCTGCATAGAGATGCGGCCTATTCCAAGAAAAACAATCACCTGCTCCCGCTTTTATTTCATTCTCCTTTTTCTCTTCTATGTCATCTGAGCTTCATCACCTTATTCAACCTCTTTCTGACCAGGATGTCATTCTGCCAATTAAAACTTGACCACAAAATTGTTTTAAAAACTCTGATATACATTTATAAAAGATAGCTCCACTTTTACTCTCAAATCTCATAATTCAAAACCCTGCTGTCACACATGTATATATTCATATTGTTCCTCCGCTCATGCTTTTATTACATTTAGGCAGGTGCTGTTTTGTGACCTATATGCACTTTTCAACGCGCCCGCTCATCGCTGTGCCTTACAAAGTCTTGTTCACAGCTACTTACTGTCAAGGACTAATTCTGCTGCACAAACTGTTTTCACTGTGACTGTGAAATCCAAGCAGGTGATATAATGTGACTGTTAAGTACGTGCTAGATTTTATGCTTGAAATTCATGATAGCAACCACTGCTGTGAATAAAACTCGACACACTGGCCACTTTTTGAAAACGGCAGTGCACAAATGAAAGCCAAAACACTACTGTATAAAAGCAAAAATAGCATGCATTATGGAATCAAACAGAAATCTCTCAAACTGTTCTGACATTCACTGGAGATTTTATCAGAATGGTCACATTTTCAAGTGTCTCAGCCTTTGTTTTCAAAGAATATGTTCTCTGTTCACTTGCTACACATTTACTCCCCAATCGTTCCCTAAAATTTCATAGTAGTCCTAAACAGAGACATAGAGCTAATGATATAGGAAGGATGCAATTATAAAAAAAGAAAAAAATACAAAAGACTTGCATTTACACTTTATATGCTCTTGCAGCTTACTCCTGTTTAAACCAACTCTTTCTAATAGTCTGCCTGTTTGCGTCACTGCTCTGCTCTTCTGCCTTTAATGTCCATTAGTCTCAAGTGCTAAAGAAGTGAGAGGAATACAAAAAGGTAAGACAAGAAGAGAAGTCTTTAGTGTTGAGGCCAAGTGCCAGACGCTGATGCAGAGACTATTCATCCAATGGCAGCCAAATAACATTGCTTTGGAATTCAGCCATAATGTCTGCATAAAGTAAAGGGCGAGGAGTCAGCAGTGATAGAGACAACATGACTCAACTAGGTCCAGCAGTGATCTCAGAGTGAGGAGACGGAGCTGCAACTATGTCCAATGTTTGACTCAAATTTGTAGAGCTGGTGTTACTAGAGCAGTGTTGATGCCAACGGCTATAGCACGGAGTAAGTCTGTAACGATTGCTTTAGACTCAGATACTTGCAGTCAACACCTTGTACGCAAAGTCTATTTTTATGTTATTTTTTTGTCTTTTTACAATAAATGGATTTTGAACAGTGCTTGCTGGACATGATTCAACCTGCCTTTCAATAGTAGCACCTATGAGGCATGCAAAACGATGAATTATCATGGTGTAATACACAAAAATGGTTTGTGGGACGACTTAATGGCTGAAATGTATGTGGACAAATGACACAGCTTTGGGTCTGACTGGGGTCTATTTGCTCTGTCATTCTCCTCCCTTCATAAATTGCTGGTTTCAGGGGGCATAAATAACTACACTGTAAATAGCAACTCAGAGGAATAAAAAAGTACTGTTTCCATGACAATAGAGACAGATTTTGTTGGTCCTTTAATTAAAAGTGCCAATCCTGTGAACCACATACAACTTTCTCAATCCTTGTGAAACCCCCGAGCTGGCCTGTCGGTCAGGTGTGCTCACTTAGTCACAGAAATAATGACTTCATTCTGAATTCAAGTCAGGTAGTGGTTAAGAGTTTGTGGAGTCTCTCTGGTTTTTAGGGAAGTCGAGTGAGTGAAAGCGGGTGCAGGAGGGCTCCCTGTGCTGTGCTTGCGCTCCCTTGGGTGCTCTTTCACGCTCCACGGAAAGATGGCAAAGCGATCAGAAGGTTTCTGGGAGACGGAGGAAGTGAATACTTGACAGACAGCTGCCCTGGGAACTGCTGCTGTATGTTGCCACAAAACAGAAGTATGACAACTGTGCTTCGTCTAAACTCGAGGAAAAGACCCTGCAGCTTTAGAAGTCGAACAACCGGGAAAAACTTTAAGAATCGCGGTTTAGCGGAAGGAGAGCGTGAACATCAGTCACAGGTGCATTTCTGGTCTGAAGATGTGGAGCTGAAATGTCAAATCTGTGAATATGACTCTCTTCACAGTGATTGTTATGTGCGCTCTAGGTGAGGCCAGAGTTTAAAGCTGCCCCATAATCCTGAAAGCACAAGCTCCCAGCTGAGCAGTGCACTGATGTGATGGATGGATCTGCCTGTCCGCTGTCTCACCAGACTTCTGAAACACAGGCTGTAATGACGGGGTCAAGACACACAGGCTGGGAGACTCACCGGCAACGAAAGGATGATGAAATCCAAAGTACCAACTGAAAATTTATAACCACCAGAAAAGCTATGATACATGTATTTGTGATAGATCCATTTAGTGCAGGACTTTTGCTATGGTGTACATAATTCTACATCTTTCAGCATTTGTTAATGGCAAGGCATTAAATTCTACAGAACTTTTCCAACATAATAAAGACATATTTCAACCCTCTGTCTTATATTGTGCAGTATTACATACAATAACTGAAGGCGTTGCATCAGACTCGAGTCACTTGGTAGTTTTTGTTGCTCAGGGGCTACTCCCGGGGAAACCTGGACCTGTCAGAGCTAGTGCTGCTCTCAGCTGTGGCACATGTAGACATTTATAATCACAATGACAAGTGGCATTTTCCTCTCTGTGAGGCGCCTCACCAGTAGCTCCGATTCTACGCAGATATGATCAGAGATGAGAAGAAATGACACATCAGCGAATAAATGTCATTATGGATTTGTAACAAAAGAGAAAAGCCAAAGGTTTCCTTCAACAAAAACAGTCCAGGCATTCATGTAGAGAAACACAATGAAAAACAATGAAACAGGCCACGGCAGTACCATTAATATTCATGCGTATCGCTGCAAAAATACGTTTTCCTCATACACTCACACCATGATATCGATGATTGATTGTTATAATAAAGGTTATAACAGTTTTACTAAGAAGATTGAGGAACGTCTCTCTCCGCAGATGCTGCTTCATTCATCACGATACAACACTGAATTAATGAAAAATTTAACATAGTCATTGTTCATTGTAACTGATACATTTATGATGAATTTATCTTAATATGTCTGAGCTGCTGAATTGATTAGCTTTAGTGTGACCCGAGGATTCTGCATAAAGATGGGTGAATGTGTATCATCATCTACAGCAGAAAGGTCATTTTAATAACACATCTTCAGTTTCAGTGTTTAATCTTAGTATCATTCAGTGTGTTTGTGACTAATGTAAAGATGTGTATTAATGATGTAAACCGAGTTTAAATACAATTTGGACCAAAAGTGACAATAACTGTGTGCACAAAGCTTCAAAAACATGGGGGTGGGAGATGTTAACCCAGTTAGGTTTGCGTGAGTCCTATAAAACTGTCTGCTCCCTAGGTATCAGATTAACCTAGTTGAGGCGTCTCCTGGCAAGTTAATTAGACAAGATGGAGGGAGCGTCTGAGTGCACTGCTGCAGATTGTTAATCATGAACATCAGCAGCAACAGCCACTGAACTATTGGGGAAGGCAAATTCCTTCAGCCATGCAAATCTAGACTAGAAATATAAAAGTGTATTTGAGCATTGATTTAGGTTGGTGGACACCTGTAAAACCAACTGAATACTTTTTTTTCCACAATGGCTGGTAGCTGAGGTGGAGGTTCAGTTCTCAGCACAGCAAAATTATTCAAGTAAGCAATGAACCAAGAGTGTGTGGGAGCACATTCCTCACGGCTTTAAATTTAGTTCATTTCAAACTAATCTGCATGGCTTCATTATATTTAGCTGCAAAAATGAATCTGCCTGAATTTCACTTTTAATCACCAGCACATTTACAGCTTTTACACCAAACAGTGAGCTGCTGAAACATTATTCGTAGACAAGATGGAACATGATAAATATTAAATAATCTAGTATATCCTAAATAATTAAAAAAATGTCTTGACAGTCTGTAAAATACAATACAAAGATTAACAAAAACCCCATAAGAATTCCAAGGTCGTTGTTTTGTACAACTAGATGGAGCTACAGCAGCATTTAGCTCCATTTATGCCCTCAGTCAGTCTATAAGGTGTCAAAAATTTTGCACAGGGTCCAAAATTGCCCCACAAGGGGGTCCAATCAGGCCCGTGAGATGATTTTAGAAAGTGTGAAAATCACATAGAAGACATTAAATGCAATTTTTAAAGAAAAGTAATTGCTATTCCTAATTTGTTCACTGGGGTCACACTGTTTAAGTAAGAGTAGTGGACCTAACACAACACTGACACACAGAACTTATATATAGCTGCAACGCGCCATGTGATTCTAGTGATGCAGCAGTGAAAGTTGGCTTATTGCTATGCAAAATAGCATTAGCCTTAAAGACATAATGCGAGGGTGAGTTTGTGAAACATACATGATGAAGGCTGTAGATATCATCAATGCCTGAGAAGAGAAAGACTTTCGCTAACATTAGCCTTTTTTGTATTTGTTTGCTGACATTGTAATGTAATTCTACTTTGTACTAAAACAAAGGTTAAAAAAAAAAAAGTTTTTGTTATCTACAGGTTATTATACTATTATTTCACTGGTCCAGCCCACTTCAGATCAAATTGGGCTGTATGTGGCCTCAGAACTAAAATGAGTGTGACACCCTGATATCAAACAATAGTTCTGCCATTGACGCCACACAAAATTGCTACAATACTAACATCCGTGGATCCTAAATAAATGTATTGATTAATGTTTCCAATAGAGAGCACCTGGCTAGCTCGGCACTTTGTTGCAAAGACAGTGTTAATTCATTCACCAGTTACACCCTCTATAGTAGCAATGTGCAAACAGACTTTTGTAATAGAAAACAGTCTGAACTGTTTCAGTGACTTCTATGTGTTCTGCCAATGTTTGCTATTTGTCTGTAAAGGTCTAAAAAAATTTTATATGATCTTGGTGAGATTAGTGCATAAAGGTCCGAAGAGTTATTCACAAAAAGCAGACTCATTTTATCAACAAATGCAATTGTGCAAATTCTATTGGAGAAATAATTAAACGTAAACAACCCAACATTAGATAATCAATAATGTGGCAAACAAATGAATATCAGCGCAGGCAAAAAGCAGAGTGAATTGATTTCCAGTAATTTCTATTAACAGTACCGCAGTAGGCTCCAGGGCTGTGTGTGGTTTTACACAAGTGTTTTTTGAGAGGATTCAAATATCCATGTAAACCCAAGTGAGTGAGAAAATTAAGTTGTTAATGGGATATAGTGTGTGCATGTATGACTGCACAAGAGAGAGGAGAAAACACTGTTAGAGTAAGTAGTTTAAAATGATCGGATTATATGCGTGCTCTTCTGTGGAGAGAAACAAGAACGGCTGCTATGGCTTTCAGCCTCGTGTCATGTCCAGTCCGAGGTTAGTGGTTTTAACAGGCTGGAGGGGTTTCACTTTGTGAGCAGAACAATGTGAAATGAGCCTGCTGCCTCTTGGCATCACAAAAGCCCATAAACTAAACTTCACTTGAAGGCCTCTTACCTTAAGCACAGTTTAAACCATATCACACAACTTCTGCAGGTCATTAAGCAGTAAATTTGCTGTCGCCACCAAATTTGCACACCCTCTGTGACTCAAAAAGGCTTTTACACTGAATTGTAGAGGTTTGAAATCTGGATGATTTACAACTACAGCTTCAGAGAGAGGATACACACCTTTTAAATTTGTGCTAATCATATTACACTTTAAATTACAGACAATTACACATTTTACACAGATTCCTATTAGGTCTGTGAGGAAAAACGTACCAATTATTAATATTAGTATTCATTTAATGGGCTCTTTTATATCTATTAATTTAGTGAATTTCCTTTTGGTGTCATTTTTTGAGTGAATCTTTATAGAAAAGTTTATTTTATGACTTTACGCCTAAACATAACCTACCACTTGGCTCCCTGCTGGGTCCAATTCAACCTTGCTCTGTTAAAGATCAGAGCTAAGTGTGAGAGAATAAGTGGTTTAAGTTGATGCACAGTTAATATTGTAGTCAGCACAGTCAACAGTTGGGTGGGTGTGCTGGGATTCTGCTGATAATCTGGTTTGTCACAGAATGACCGCAGAGTGGACTAAGGCCGTTTAAAAGCAGGGATTTCCATTTCAAATCTCCTCTTAGTGTTTTCAGAGAGTAACGGGAGTGTAATGACAACTGTATGTGTGTGTGTGTGTGTGTGTGTATGCACTGAAGAGAAGGAAGAATCCTATTAACAAACCTGGTGGCTTTGTGCTAAGGCAGCTGACGTCACATGTCCTGGAGCACATCATGCTTCGGTTTTTCTTGTGGGATACAGATTTGCAAACCTAACAAAAAAACAAAACAAGACATATCAGTTAATTCAATAAAAATGATCACTTAAAATTACAAAGTAACTTTCTTTTATCATTATTGCAACAATCTACTTTACACTGTAGTTAGTAAATGTTATAATATTCCATGTGGCAGGCATTCACATTTTTTTATGCTAACATATTTGACCTAACAAAACAAAGCAAAGAGACAACAAGAGCACCAAGTATTTTTTCATATTCAATTTGAAACATTTTATTCTTGAGTTATCACAAGTCTTATTGTCACTGCGATCACCAACAACCATATATGTATGTATGTATGTATGTATATATATATCAATATCACTCAAATGAAGTTGAGATAGTATACAACAGCATGGCATACTTTTGTCTCTTGTACACAGCACTTTTCTCTGACACCAAAGGTCATTGCTTCAAGAGTTATACGCTCTGACACATTTATGTTCTGGCCTGTTTTGCTTCTGCTTCTACATTCGATGCCTCGTAACAGTGTCCGTCTGTCTCATATTGGACATGACCACATGAAATATAATCCAATCTGAAAATAAATCACAGCGAAAGCGGTGATAGTAACCACGCTCAGTTGAAAGAAATATGGAACGAATGTCCTAAACTGGATATATCACAAACTGCGCTCCACTCTTAGTGTCTACATGTATTTACTCTTTGCACTGGAGACTTAAGTATTAATCACAGGGAAAAAAATCTGGTTTGGTGTTAATTAAGCCTCTATTTTTTCTCTGATGTGTTCTGCTCTTCTGTCAGATTACATATATCCTCTACAGAAGCTATGATCATATAAAATGTACTAAAGTCTATTCCTTTGATTATCTAGCAATAAAAAAGTTTTACAGAGCTTTAATCGTAGTTGAGCCAATGCAAAGTAAACAGGGGGCCACCAAGAGGACAGATCATTAACTACATTTGAAAGAACAAGCTTTATAAGGAATGATTTTTGGTTACATTACAAACACATTTTTATTGTAACTAGAACACTAATGACACTGATAAATCACTTTTGGTAATGACTTGTCTTGATTTAAAATCATAAGTCCTCTCTGTGTCAGATCAGTCTTAAGTTCTATACTTAGAAATATTTCTAGAACCATTAAGGCTTGAGTCTTCAACCAAACTGTGGTAGGAGCAGATGTAAAAGTTAGTCCAGATCCTTGCACGTTTTTATATGAATTTGAATGAACTTTTACTATGAAAATATGTCACGTGCCATGTTTTTCCTAATACTGATGTTAATCAGTGTTAAAACTGTAGATGTTTCATGTGGTAGGATGAAGGAGTCCAAAGTCCTCTGCAAAACTTAAGAAGTGTGCATTGAGCCACATTCACATAAGAAGTCACACAGAGCAGTGTTACTTTGTTTGCTTCTTTGGATTTTAATAAGCCTTGGGTGATTTCTGCCACGGTACTGTGAAGAGCATGCATCACAAAGATTAAAGAGAGTCCATTTATAGAGATGGCTTCTGACAAACTGATGGCTTGGCTGCGGTGCTCTCAGTAATGGAAATATGACATGAATTGATGTAGAAGCTGACTAGGACAGCATAATGTTAGCCAAGTCTAAAAGGCACTATCTATAGAAGCATAGAATTAGAGGGCCTTTAGGTCTTATATTGGCCATGACGTTAAAGCCAAGCATGCTTTGTTGAGGTAACATCTAAGCCTCTTCTAAAGCTGGGAAACATTGTAGATGTGAATTCAAGCTTTGTGCTCTGTGCATTGGATACACAGAGGGGTCTCATTACCACAGGGCCATTACAAGAACACTCCAGAACATGTCCTGAATGTGAAAACATACAAAGCAGATGCACTCGTTTAAAGCTCTCCAGTCTGAACCTGATTCAAAGAGCTGCCTGTCTATACCTTAAAGGAACTCAGTCGAGGGACAGGGGTTATTTTTAACGGTTGGATGCTTAAACCAGGAGGCCATGTTGAAGGTTATGACACTTTGCCTCCAGGGATTGCTAAGCTAGTGTGAGAGAGCCATGCTTGACTTTTAAGCCTCTGTCGTGATGGATTCCGTCACAACCTTCTTGACATGGTGCTGCAAACACACACACAAATCCCATTCATTATTAAACATGACCAGTAGGGAGTTTTAATGTTGTGCAGGGGTCGCTGGGTGTCAAAAACCAAGTCACTGTGGTAAGTCGTCTACCCTCTTGACCTTATCTTTCAGATTGTTTGTTGGATTTAACTCCAGCATCTGTCTTTGCTGGTGCCCTTTACCAGCTCCACTTCTACTGTCCTATTTACCCTCACTAGTAGGGCTATCAAACTAATATACACAACACAAATATAATAAAAAAAGACCACTTGAACTGCAATAAATGGGGTACTCCAGAGTAGAAAGTTATTCCCAGTATTAAGTCTTTCTGTCCAAATATGAAAACACACATTACGCAATATAATATTTAGCAAAATTACACGTGTTCCTAATGTTGTGTAGTTTTACTCTCCGGCACAGCTCTGAAAAAAAAAAAAAAGCCAAGCATTCCATCAACACGTGATTCTCCAGGAATGCACCCAGTCCTTTGTTACACAGCACATCTATTCTGCTTACTAATTCAAAACCACATGTACCGAACATAGCTTTAAAATGTTTGAAAAAGTCACAGACATCAGCTAATGCGCCGTCATACACACCATATAGAGCTCCTCACAACCAGCACTTCTTGTTTTAAAAGCAGGCGACTATCCACTCCTTCCTTCAAGCTCCCTGGCTGCTGTTGTCTCCTAGCAACGCCGTGAGGCAAATCAATGTTGGAGGGGGGTAAAAAGAGAACCACGAAGAGATAAATGGTGGGTGGGAGGACAAAAGGGGAGGAAATGTGAGGAGAAGGGCAGATCAGTGTCAAACGTATTAAGACCGGAGTAAGATGGTTGAAGATAGACACAAGGGAGAAGTAGAGGAGTCTAGAGAACAGCTCAAGGGGACAGTTTGAGAGTGGAGACTTTAATTATACATTATGAAGCCTGACAAATCTTGCATCTGGGCTAAAAAAAAACTGATGTCATGTCTGCAAATGTCTTTTCTAAAATACCTCCTGGTTATCTTAGGCGTTGTGCAGCTGATACAATGGAGAAAGAAAGAAACTAAAGAAAAGAAGTCACAATTTGAAAAGCACAATGCATCTTGATCCGGGCAGAGAGAGGCGTGCAAAGCGCCGATGGCCTCCGACAGCAGCATCAGACACAAACGGGAGAATGATGCCTGCCTGCGAGTCTTCTCTGTTGAGTCAATGGGATGTGAGTGGCCTTTAAAGAGCCTACTTGTAAACAAAGGTGTTATGAAATGCTCACCTTGCTGTAGCAGATGTATTTCGCAGCCAACTCACTGTTTCAGCCGGTGCTTTTCAAATCTTGCTGCCTTTTTTCAGGCATCTTCTCGTCTTCCATGGCACGCAGGCACGTTGTCTGAATAGAAATGCATGCGGGGCTTTCCCTCTTCCTTTATTCCCAACCAAACCAGCAAAGGCATTCAATGGGAACCCGTTAACACAGACACAAACATTAGCTCATTCAACGTAGGCTATGCTAAAACCAGCGCGTACCAGATGTTGGGCGAAAATAAACCCTGCTAACCCTTACGCGGAGTCAGACTGAGTGATGAGGCAGCGGCCAGTGTCTAAAGAGGAGCGCGGACTGCTCTCCCTCCGCGGCGGCCCGGGTCGGAGTCAGGAGGCGCAGGAGGAGGAAGAAGAGGGAGGATGGTCCTGAAAGACCCCGGGTCCACTGTTAGCAGCATTCAGCTAACCCTTCCGCTTGTAGAATAGAAAATTAAAACAGTCAACGTTTGTAGCCACAGTGTTATTCAAATATGGGACGTTTTTGCAGACAACACGTGGAATGTATTAAAGCTGTTGACTTGAGTGATTGAATGGATCGATTGGCAAAAACTTTCTCTTCTCAGTTTACATATACTCACACATCACAATCACAGAATATACCATATTATATTATTTTCAAATTGCCTGATTACCTGCACAGACATTTTAATCACTATCCTTCTCTAAGATGATTAGCTTTCTTTTTGTTCCCTAATCCCAAATGATAGCCCGAACAAAATACTTAAATTGTGTGTCTGTTTTGTTTTTTTAGAATGAACGTAATTCTAGAGCATAACCGAGAATGGATGGTTTGAGGTTCAAAGTCAATTTTATTCTGAAAGGTTTATTCCGGTAATAGCTTTTATCTTCTTGCTAGCTTTACAGTTAGCTGCTCACGACCAGAAAGTATGTTTTACATTGACTGTAAACTATTGGCATCGTTAAAAAAGTTTAAAATACCAATTTTGTTCCTTTCAGCTATGTTTGCTGTTCACGTCTTATGCCCAAAGCACATTGACTCATTCTTAAACGATTGTCTTCATTCTTTTTATTGCTATCTCTGCCACTTGTGTGAACTTTCGCATCTGAAAGTTTTACTGGGTTTAAATCACACGTCTGCTCTGCTTTTATTCTCACGTATCTTTAAAATTTTCAACATGATTGAACACATTAACGATGCGAATTGATATTAAAAAGTGGCCACTTTAGCTTGCTGCCTTTTCTAGGTTCATCTTCTACTCTTTGTTGACATCTGCTGGAGACAGTGCGCTATAGCAGCAGTATGCTTTTGATCAGGCATCGAGCTGGGCACCTCACTCAACAGTGTCGCTTTGGATGTTGCTCACAAAGGACCCCAAACGGCGAATCGTCGTTGGTGTAGCTTTCCACGGATTTACAGGAAAGCCCGTTGAATAAGGAAAAGCTATCTACTTAAAATCAAAGCCATCTGATCTTACACAACGGTAATTGTGTTGTTCTACACATTTATACACCTTTCACAATTAATTTACGTTTTCTGCCAAATATCTGACAAGGTAATTCATAGATAATAACGCCAAAATAGATGACGCGCCGGTGAATATTGGCGCTCTGTATGAATGGGCTTTTAGCCAGTCGGCAGCCTAGCCAGTTCCATATACTATTATCTCTTGAAAAATAATAAGTGATTGATTTAAAATTAAACGGCACATAATATACCTAATTGACAAATCATTTTAACTTCCGAAACATAGCTCTAAACTTGAAGTTAAAGTTCTTTCTCTTGAGGCTAACACTAGCATTGCGTTAGCACTGTTTAGCTTAAGTGGGACGTAAACAATCAGTACACGTTCTCTTTAGTAGTTTTATAATTATTAATAATTTACAATAGTTCAACTTGTTTATCGTTTATTAAGCCTACTGTGCCATAATGCCCTCTTAAATACTTATACAATGATGTATCAATTAGTTTCCAAAACGGGCAACTTTTATAGGGAGAGGACTGTCGACCGATGAGTACATGGGGAGCAATATTTGTGTATGTTGTCAAAAAGTAGCTTTCTATTTTTTTTCTGTATTTTGATCTCACGTTTTTGTTTATTATTCGCTGGCCCCTTTATACCTTTATACCCAGCTTTGAAAATTGCCTTCAGCTCCCCAAAGTTTGTAGTGGGGCACCACTGAGAAGGAGCCATGTTTCTCTACAACATTACCCTGCAGAGAGCCACTGGCATCAGCCATGCCATCCATGGAAATTTCTCAGGTGAATATGCTCACCCTGGTTTAGTATAACAATATTTCTTTTTACATTTCTCTAATAAGTTTTGTAAAGCTAATGAAAGCACAGCTCTGGCATCAATTACATATGAGAATGTAAAATACTTATAGGAACCAAGATGCAGGAGATTGTTGTTTCCCGGGGAAAGATTTTGGAGTTATTGAGGCCAGATGCTAACACAGGAAAAGTGCACACCCTGCTCACTGTTGAGGTGTTCGGCATTGTCAGATCCTTGATGGCTTTTAGACTGACTGGAGGAACCAAAGGTGTGTTGGTTTACTATGCATTTAATATTGCATTTAATTTAATGTATGTACTGTAAATAATAAATACTGTGTAAAAGTTAATGCTGCTTCTCTTTTTATTAGACTATATTGTTGTTGGAAGTGACAGTGGTCGCATTGTTATCTTGGAATATCATCCTTCAAAAAACGTTTTTGAGAAGATCCACCAGGAAACATTTGGGAAGAGTGGCTGTCGCCGCATTGTCCCTGGACAGTTCCTTGCTGTTGACCCAAAAGGCAGAGCTGTTATGATAGGTATGATCAATGAAATGAAGGGTTAGATGTTTTATTTTGTGGAATAACCTTTCGTCACATTTTATGTATATTAAGTAGCCTACAATCAACGTATATAGATATGGCTGCTGTTTTCATGTATCTTTATAGTTACATCCATCATCATATATTAACACTGTTTTCAAACCTTTTGCCTTTTTTCTAGGCGCAATAGAAAAACAGAAATTGGTGTATATTCTGAACAGAGATGCAGCAGCAAGACTCACCATCTCATCTCCTCTCGAAGCTCACAAAGCAAACACACTTGTCTACCATGTGGTAGGAGTCGATGTTGGATTTGAAAATCCCATGTTTGCCTGTCTTGAGATGGATTATGAGGTAAGTTTGTAAGTTTAATTATTCTACATGTAACATAGTTCATTAGGATTTTGGCAGAACTGCATTACTTTGCGTTTTTAACGCTTGTTTACTATATGAATACAAATGTGCTTTAAATGTTTTTGACATATTTGCTGATGTCTGTTTCTTCAGGAAGCTGACAATGATCCTACAGGAGAAGCTGCTGCCAACACACAACAAACCCTCACTTTTTATGAACTGGACCTGGGCTTAAACCATGTTGTCCGCAAATACAGTGAGGCTTTAGAAGAGCACGGAAATTTCCTCATCACTGGTAAGCAGTTATTGCCATCCGCATTTTTAGATATTTTTGTAACAGTATTGTATTGTTCCTAAAATGGAAATGTGATGAGGATTTCATGTCTCTTCTCTGACTTGTACTGGAGAAAGATAAAGCATCTCTGATCTTCACAGTTAGAGCAACACATTTTACTTAACAGCTTGTTGTTTCATTAGAAATGCTTCTAAAATGTGATGTGTTGCAGTTCCTGGTGGGTCTGATGGCCCCAGTGGTGTCCTAATCTGCTCAGAAAACTACATCACATACAAGAATTTTGGAGACCAGCCTGACATTCGTTGTCCCATCCCACGACGCAGGGTCTGAAGAATATAAAGGCCTATAATTACACCTAGAACTTGTATCATTATTTATTAGGGTAATTAGGTCACTTTTTACCTCTATTAACCCATTTCTTTATGTCGCACCCTTGTGCAGAACGACTTGGACGACCCAGAGAGGGGCATGATTTTTGTGTGCTCAGCCACACACAAAACTAAGTCTATGTTCTTCTTCCTGGCACAAACTGAGCAGGGAGACATCTTTAAAGTTACTTTGGAAACAGATGAAGAAATGGTAAACTGCACAAGGTTTAATCATGTAACATTGATAATTGATAGCTTGATCATTTTAGATTGATTAAATGGCTTCTTGTTTGTTCCTTATAGGTCACAGAAATCAGACTGAAGTACTTTGATACAATTCCAGTGGCAACAGCAATGTGTGTCTTGAAAACTGGCTTCTTGTTTGTGGCCTCTGAATTTGGAAACCAGTAAGTCAATTTGTTCTCTCTCTTTGAAGGTTATTGCTTTTGCCAGTATAATATTGTTAAAGTCTGCTTGATCTTATTCCATCAATATAAAATTCCAGACTCAACCATCTCATTAGCTGTTAGTCTATTGCACATAGTGTAATTTCAAGTCTAACATAACCATACTTGGTTTCTAGTTATCTTTATCAGATCGCCCACTTGGGAGATGATGATGATGAGCCTGAGTTCTCCTCTGCAATGCCACTGGAGGAGGGTGACACCTTCTTTTTCCAGCCTCGCCCTCTCAAGAACTTGGTGTTGGTCGATGAACTGGAGAGTTTGTCACCAATAATGTCATGTCAGGTCTGAGTCTTATACACTTGAAATATATATGTTTTTTCTCTTGCTGTAGGGTGTAAGCTTTTTGAAATAAATTTAGTAAACAATTCTTAATACTAAAACCATAATTCCACTATTTTCTGTTTTAATACAGATTGCAGATTTGGCCAATGAAGACACACCTCAGCTCTATGCAGCATGTGGAAGAGGACCAAGGTCTACTCTTAGAGTGCTAAGACATGGATTGGAGGTGCGTGCACACAATCTGAACCTCACACACTACTGGCTGAAAAAGTGATGAGTCTACTCATGTCTCTTCTCTGAAAAAAAACCATGAAGAGTCTTTGCAAAACTCCTGACTTCAGCAAAGTTTGAAGTGTTAAGATGTGTCTTTAGTTTAGTTGCTCTTGGCTCAAACTTTCTATATTTGTGCCCTAAAATGATGTTCTCATGTGTTCATCTTTCAGGTTTCAGAGATGGCTGTATCAGAGCTGCCCGGTAACCCAAACGCTGTGTGGACTGTACGCAGACACGTAGAAGGTACTAATAAAGTACTTGTTCTATACATTAATTACACACATTATAGCTTTTCAGTTTTATTCTAATCCCAAGAGTAGCTTCAAATTACGAACCTTATAATAAATGATTGAATGCTAGCATTACAGCATATCATTTTACTTAAGTATCCTGCATCACCCTTTATTCATAAATTTGTTTGGTTGCCTCACTTTCACACCAAATATATATATAATTAAGATAACTTATTTTTTATTTATCACAGAGGTAAATCTAATCATTTGTCTGCCTTTTTCCTTGTTAGATGAGTTTGATGCCTATATCATTGTATCCTTCGTAAATGCTACTTTGGTCTTGTCCATTGGTGAGACTGTAGAAGAAGTGACAGATTCTGGGTTCTTGGGAACAACACCGACTCTGTCCTGTTCATTGCTCGGAGAAGACGCTCTGGTACAGGTGTGTAAAGCTAAGCCGAAAAAACCCCCAACCTAAAACACATTCTATATTCCTACGTAAAAGAACATTTTAACTTACATTACTTACTTACAACTCATGTAAGCCATGTGCTTTAACTTTAGACTAGTTTATATAGTATTTTTTTTTTACATTTTTCTTTTTACTGGAATCTTATTATTCTTTGTCTTGCTTACAGGTTTACCCAGATGGAATCCGCCACATTAGGGCAGATAAGCGTGTGAATGAGTGGAAGACACCTGGCAAGAAGACCATAGTGCGTTGTGCTGTAAACCAGAGGCAGGTGGTTATTGCCCTGACTGGTGGAGAGCTGGTCTACTTTGAGATGGACCCGGTAAAGTGTTGTTTAATCATGTTCATATAAATGTTGGTGAGGATGTGATGTGAAGAAGGTTTAAAATGATCAAACATTGCATTCATTAGGATGAATGGGTCTAACTGTTTTTTTGCACCTTTTTTTAATTGTAGTCTGGCCAACTAAATGAGTACACAGAGCGTAAGGAGATGTCTGCAGATGTGGTCTGTATGAGCCTTGCTAATGTTCCACCGGGTGAGCAGCGCTCCAGATTTTTGGCTGTGGGTCTCGTAGACAACACTGTGAGAATTATCTCCCTGGACCCGTCGGTAAATCACACACCTTTTTCAAAAGTTTTTAAAATATATTCCTTGCTAGGTTAGGTTTTATCCAACTATGGGTATTTGCAGTGTAGCTTCAAAAGAAATGCCCTCGTCTTAGTTTTGTAGTTGGATTTGAGTTTCATGAGCTACTGCACACCTTAGGTTGACTACTAAGACCGCCTTTGAGCC
The DNA here is from genome assembly GCA_036850595.1 of Rhyacichthys aspro. Taxonomy (NCBI): domain Eukaryota; kingdom Metazoa; phylum Chordata; class Actinopteri; order Gobiiformes; family Rhyacichthyidae; genus Rhyacichthys; species Rhyacichthys aspro. The sequence continues at coordinate 11,275,847 of CM072153.1, forward strand.
ATAGATGCATGCATATTTAGATATGAACAAGATAAAGAAGACACTGCACTATACTTTGTAGCTATTGGCTGTTTGAGATGATAAAATGGCACTTTTTGACAATTTAATGTCAGGCGATTAAAAATTCGTGTGTGGGTATTAGGGTTGCATGACAATAGAGAAAACATATGATTTTTAATGTTGCAATAACGAGATATGGGTTTTGAAAGTAAAAACTTCAACTGATTAAAAAAGACTGAACCAGTACAAAATTAAGACTAGGTCCAAACTTGGACTAAACATAAGGATCAGGAAAGGCCAAAAGTTAAAGTTTTTGCTTTACAATAAAGTTATTGTATTGTATCTGTATTCTTTGCGAAACAGTAGAGGTTTAAATAAACATAACTATTCAATTTTGACCGAATGATTTGTAATAGAAAGGTTTTATTTGTTTATTGTTAAATAAATAAATTATTATCAGTATTCCAGTGTATGTTGATGTGATATTTCTATTATGCTCCAGGATTGCCTCCAACCTTTGAGTATGCAGGCTCTGCCAGCTCAACCAGAGAGTCTGTGTATTGTGGAGATGGGAGGGGTTGAGAAACAGGATGAAATTGGAGAAAAGGGAACTATTGGTTTCCTCTACCTCAACATAGGACTTCAGGTAATCATTTATAGTCCCCTGAGCCTTGAGACGATCCAAAGTTTTAATTTTTTTGTCTGTGCTGTATGACCTCAATTAAAAAGTCTTTTATCACTCTGCCCTAGTAAATTAAGGTATAAACATACTTATCAACAAAATGAATGTATATCTCTTTGTCCCCTCAGAACGGTGTGCTGCTGCGGACAGTCTTGGACCCAGTTACTGGTGACCTCTCAGATACCAGAACTCGTTACTTGGGCTCACGACCTGTTAAACTCTTCAGAGTCAGGATGCAGGGACAGGAAGCTGTACGTAACTCACATATAATCTCAAATGATGCACAATAAGTTTTCTTTTCGTGTTGATCTTTATTTTCTTTTAAATAAAAGTGTCTAAATAAATGCTTATCTTGTTCACTGACAGGTGCTGGCCATGTCTAGCCGCTCTTGGCTGAGTTACTCCTATCAGTCCCGCTTCCATCTAACCCCGCTGTCATATGAGACCCTGGAGTATGCCTCTGGCTTTGCCTCAGAGCAATGTCCTGAAGGCATAGTGGCCATCTCCACCAACACCCTGAGGTATGATGGCACAGCATAATGGCATAATTTGCTGTTGGTTGTATTTATCTTGCTATTCTGGCAGCTAACTCAAAAGTCATTTATGTGCTGGTAAGACAACATTGCAGCATTTATGATGAATTTATTGCTTGGTATTTTGTTAACTTCTGGTAAAAACTTGTAAGAGAACAGAGCCACTGGGACTAATAACTGTCTGACATGGCCTACTAACCTATTGCTCACTTGTCTAGTGTTACTGCAAAAACATGTTTGGTCTGTACTATAAATCATTTTTAAAGCTTGAAGTATCTGTAGGGGGATCATGACAACTGCACAGAGAAACAGATCCATCATTAAAATCCTTTTGGCCCTTTCTATTTCTCTCCCTCCCACACCTCCTCTATCACTATTCTTCTGCCAGAATCTTAGCGTTGGAGAAACTTGGTGCCGTCTTCAACCAGGTGGCCTTCCCTCTACAGTACACTCCCAGGAAGTTTGTAATTCATCCAGAGACTAATAACCTTGTTTTGATCGAGACGGACCACAACGCCTACACAGAGGCAACTAAAGCTCAGAGAAAGCAACAGATGGCTGAGGTAAGTGCACATCTGAGCAATCATAAAAAGTCTTACGATCGCTGGGACGTAGGGAGAAGGAAGTGAAAAGGAAAAGCTCATAGACTATGTAAGGTACACAGCATGCTGCTACTGTATATTTGTCTACATGCTAAATGTAAAATGTGTCTGGCACATGCTGTAAGGTGAGAGTAGGTGAAGTAAGTGAGAGTGCAGATACCACCCCTTTTGAGATTCCCTGTTTCTGAGATTGTTTTTAATTATGGATATTAACTATGTACTGAGAAAATGTCAGTACTAGGGTTCATCCAAAAGCCATTTTTATATTAGTTCTGTTGTGCCAGAACACTGAGGAGGGCAGCTTTGGATTTGTCTAAAACATAAAATTTCATATTCTGTTTTTTAGAAAAGTCCAGGAGCAATTTTGTTTGCTGTCCTTTTAGTGAAGTATGTTATGGATCTTGCAAGGTGCAAACTGGATAAAAAGGGTTAGGAGCAAAAGAACACGTTAGAACTGACAGACATTAATAGTAAAAAAAAAGATATCATAGAAGAGGGCTGCTGGTGGAGTGTCCATGGAGATTGTCCAGGAATCTGTGATTTAATCTATTTATTTATATAGTCTCACTCACTACACTAAGTGACATGTGGGAAAGGTATAACTCAGGAGGAAGGCAGTTGTCAGGTTTAAACAAGCCCTAAACATAAGTGTCCTGTCCTAACTGGACATATTTTGTAACATTTCCTATGGTTTGGCTGTCCTGTTGACCTCCGAACTCTGCTGTCCCCCTGCAGGAAATGGTGGAAGCTGCTGGTGAGGATGAAAGGGAACTGGCTGCTGAAATGGCTGCTGCTTTCCTTAACGAGAATCTCCCAGAAGCCATTTTTGGTTCACCTAAGGCTGGAACTGGGCAGTGGGCCTCACTGGTGAGACTGGTCAACCCCATACAAGGTACAACGCTGGACCAGGTGCAGTTGGAGCAGAATGAAGCTGCTTTCAGGTCAGTACAGCCCCCCTTGCAAACACTGACAGCAAATTAAATGGAGTGGTTATGAAAACACATCTTTAATCTGATCCGTAGCCCAAATTAATGTTTAACCAAAGTTTTTCAGATTAAGCTCTGTTCATATTCCCTTTTATTTTCAGAATATGTATGTTCTAAAAATACAAAGCAAAAGCAACATTTTCACAGATGCCTGCCCCTTTATGGACATGGCACTGAATTATTGACTTGTTACAGTCTCTAAAAGCTTACTTTGTTTCACCTGACCAGAAAGTGCTGTTAATCAGTATGTTCTTTCACACATAGTCTAATTTTTTATATACTTCTGTTCCAGTGTTGCAGTGTGCCGTTTCACAAACACTGGAGATGAATGGTATGTCCTAGTCGGTGTGGCCAGAGACATGATCCTCAACCCCAGATCAGTGGGTGGCGGCTTTATCTATACTTATCGTCTCATTGGTGGTGGTGAGAAGCTGGAGTTTGTGCACAAGGTAAGTTGATGACTGTGCTGTTTACTTTGTAGAAAGTAAGGGTTGAAGTAGTTTTGATTACATTGTCAGATTGATTGGGATAAGTAGAACCAATACTGACAGACAGCCTAACCAGAGAAAATATGTTCGGTGCTAAGGGTAAAATTGTGCAACATATAATTGGCATCCTAATGAGAGACACCTGTATATACATTTTTAGTTTGCAGAAAAGAGCGATTAATGTGCCACTCATTTTGTGTGGGGCAAAGGGTGTTAATTGCCTGAGGAAGTGTTTGTTGTGTTACCATCTCACTGGCTGATGTTTATTCACTGATGCATGGATAAGGAATAGACCCTGGGGAAAGGGTAATGACACCGTGCACAGATGTTACTACCCACGGCGCCATGCACAACCAGGCAATTCCCTGGAAACTTGAACCGGGTGGAGGCCATTGGGGTAAACCGGCCCACATGTGTCTGTTACCTGATGTGGATAAACAGAGGAAATAAGTCATGGTGTCACTGAGTGTTGGGTTGCAGTTGCACACGTGTTGCCCACTTTTTCCCAGTTGAGGAATTCCCCAACCACTTGACCAGTCTAGTGCTGCGTTCACTTGCAGACAGTAGACTGCAAACGTGAAGTCACTGTAGTGGACGAGAGAAGGTTGGTTAAAAACTAGAATATGTCAATGTCAAGGGAATGGTAGACATCCAGCACCCAGAACTGTAAAACCAATGTTTGGAGGAAATAAATCTCCATGTTTCAGTTTGCAACACAATATTCAGAGCATTATCCTTTGCCGTTTTCCTTCTGTTCAGCAGCTTCCCCTATTTATCTGCCAGATTCATATAAATGTAACACTTACAGTGCAGTTGTTATTCTTAATTCTTAGTTTGTTTAAAACAAGAGACACTGAAGTGAGTTTTAAGAAAGACAGTTTGTGCAATTGTTAAATATTTAAAATAAATATTGACCACACTTCTGAAGTGCCAAAATAAACACACATTGTAAACTCCTTACTTTTCTTTTCTTTTTGATAGACACCAGTAGAGGATGTGCCTTTGGCCATTGCTCCATTCCAAGGGCGGATCCTGGTTGGAGTTGGAAAATTGCTCCGGATCTATGACTTGGGAAAAAAGAAGCTGTTAAGGAAATGTGAGAACAAGGTGTGAAACCTCATAAGTAGCCCTGCAGCATTATACTGTTTAAGCAATGTCATTTTCACATTTGCTAAAAGGTAGGATCCACAGCGTCTACATTGACCACATGTCCTGTAGTTTGCATGTGTCATAGACTAAAGGGTTTACCGATGGTCATTGTTTTTAATCATTTTAGAAATAAATATGTTTGTATCTGTATCCTGTTTAAACAAATGCTTTGCCCCAGATGAAAATACTCCAAACCTGCAAATGTTTTAACATCAATGGCAGCTTATTATTTGCCTTGTCAAGAAAATATGTAATGCATTTGGTGCCTGCAGAGCATACTAAATGCTCTCCACCCTGCTCTCTATCCAGCATGTTCCTAACCTGGTGACAGGCATCTATACCATTGGTCAGCGCGTCATCATATCAGACGTGCAGGAGAGTCTGTTCTGGGTTCGTTACAGGCGCAATGAGAACCAGCTGATCATCTTTGCTGACGACACATATCCTCGCTGGGTCACAACAGCCTGTCTGCTGGACTACGACACCATGGCCGGCGCCGACAAGTTTGGAAACATCAGCATTGTAAGCAGGGGCCCGGCGCTGGCAGTTTGGATGTCTCTGTAAATCAACATGTGCTTTATGAGCATGTTTATTTTCCAGGTGCGTCTTCCCCCAAACACAAGTGACGATGTAGATGAAGACCCGACAGGCAACAAGGCTTTATGGGACAGAGGCCTTCTCAATGGAGCGTCACAGAAGGTAAATCATTCACAATCTCAAGATGCCAGTGAATACTGTTCGTACCAGTACTTTGTTTGTACCAGCAGGTGGTGTTATCCTAACTACTTTTTAATACTATCTTCTGCTGTTTAAAAGCAGTGTTAGTAAGGTCAGGGCAAAAGCTAAATTGTACACAGCACATAAGCACTTGATTACATCAGAAGTCTATTAATTAGGATCTATGCAGACAGAGCAAGATAATGATAGAAAATCTTAAGGACAGGCTGCCACCACTGATTCATCTACTTTGAGCCACTGCCAGAATGTTAGTCCGGTCCAGACTGGCCTCAAGCACTACTCCACAGCCTCCACTGACCTCCAACCACCAATGCGCTCAGATGCAACACGTGGCCACAGCTGCACAACACTGGCAACCACAAGTTTTGCCTACTCACACACAGCATCAAACATGGCACAATTCAATTCCGCTCCAAAAACTGTTTAGGTAGCAGATAAACTGGGAAAGTCCCTCCAATTTAGACACTAAGTGTGTTAGTGTCAGTTGCCTTCGTGATACAGTGTTTGCCAGCAATTTTCCCTCTATGCTCACTGATTGAAAATTTCACTTAATTTGGAAATGCACTATGGCTGTTTTTAGATTTGGGTGTGGACATCTGTAATTGTGTCTTTTAGGAACTGTGTGGACAAATGTTGGCACCTTTTTAGTCAACATTTTACCATTATGTGTAGATTAAGATACATTTTTGGTTCCAAGTTAGTGTTAGGTATTTGAATGAGGTTCAGTGTGGGTTAGTGGTAGGCTTTTAGTTCTGGTTGTTACATGTAAGAGCTGGACAATGTGTTACGTGTTCAGTTTTAAGAAATATGGCAGTGACATCTGAACGTGCCTTGGACTCAGGCCCCGCAGATTTAGAGTAATACACACAGCTCCTAGAAAAATTCAGAGTTCAGTTTATGTCTAACCATGGTGATACATGACTGCTTTGGTATCTAGATGAATTTAATTAACTATCCCCTGTCTAAATGTAGTCAGTCTTACATTCAATTAGAAGCATTCCACTTTTATTTGATTAATGTATCTTAAAGATCAAGGTCAAAGAGACAAAACGTCTGGTGACAGAAATTGAAAGGATGTGTTGTGTGTAGGGTTTTTTTCTTTTGCTCTAATTTTATTCCACGAACCATATTTCCATGTATCCATTTCAATCAATATTCGATATAAGGTGCAAATTCAGCCCGATTTTGTCTGTATTTTTTTAGGCTGTATTTGGACAAAGCATGTCCTCATAGTGTAAAACTGCTTACCTTCTTGGTGAGACCACATATTTTCACAGTGTTGAAATCCCCGTGCATAAAAGCTGCGCTTCATCCATAAATGACACCTACACATATCGCTGTCACCTCGGAGGCAGAAAGTTTGCAAAGTACTTGTGGGTTTCACAGAATTGTGAGGAGGTGATTTTGATTTTTTTTTAGTTTTGTTTTGTGTTGCTTAGGTTTGTCTGGGGTCTTGTTTTCTCGTTCTAATGAGACCTCTTGGATGTCCTGTATGTAGTTTTAGTCTTGAACTTTGCTTTATTGACTCCCAATGCTGCCATTGTATAGTGGTAACATCCTGGTTATTACCTGTTTATTGGTAAAGCAGTTTTTTGATGGTTATTGAATTAGAACTGACCATCTGGGTTAATTTCCTCTCAGCAGAGGAGCACAGTGTACGTCTTGTTTCTGACCCTGGCATAGAGTCCATGTACTGTATACATATTTGCAACGCTCTTGGTGCCTTATATAATCTTGTATCTATGCTGTGTGTCTAAATTGTGCTCCCACATGAAATGACTGAACTGATTAATGTCACCAGCAGTGGTTGCAATTATCATTTGCACCAACAGAACTCCACACATCAGAGATGAAGTTCAGATATTTTAATGCATTCATTCAGATTATTAATCTTCTGACAGAGACAGTGACAAACAACCATTCACTGTCACATTCATTCACTAGGGACGATTTAGATTCCACAATTTACCTACACATGCATGTCTTTGGACGGTGGGAGGAAGCCTGAGAGAACCCACGGTAACATGGGGAGGACATGCAGACTGCACACAGAAAGGCCATTAGGAGCCAGCCAAAATGACTGCTTTTAAAACACATGGTTAATGTGAAACATAATACAAATAATTTAAATTTTCTCATAGAAGAATAGTGTGGAAAGACATTTTTTGTTTTATCTTCTCATGAAAAATGATTATCAGGTTGTAACACAAATTGCATTGAAATCTGTTCCGCTTTCCTCCAAGTGACAGAAGTAGGTTTTTACTGTTACCAAAATAGGCTTTTTTATGAGCACATGACTATTATTGCCCGTGTTTTGCTGCAGGCTGAGGTGATTGTCAACTACCATGTTGGAGAGACAGTGTTATCTCTCCAGAAAACCACCCTGATCCCAGGAGGCTCAGAGTCGCTGGTCTACACCACACTGTCTGGAGGCATTGGCATTCTGGTTCCATTCACTTCACATGAGGTACACATACATCACACAAATCCATTTTGCTCCACTCCTGTTGTAATGTCTCTGACAACTTTTTTTGTCATTCCCAGGATCATGACTTCTTCCAGCACTTAGAGATGCACATGCGCTCAGAGTTCCCTCCACTTTGTGGCAGAGATCACCTCAGCTTTAGATCTTACTATTTCCCAGTAAAGGTTAGTTTTTCAAACAATTGAGTTCATTCTAAATAGTCTAGAGTTATTCCAAGAGTCTGTGCAGAGCAATGGATTGTGTTATGTTTTTGTATATATTTAGAATCTGAGAAATTCTTCATTTTACAATTTCTTGTATTTTTATTAGTTTCCCCAACTCACCAGCTAGAATTTACTAAAACTAAACTCATTTAGTTGAAGCTAATTAGTACAACACTAAGATTAGCTTTAATTATGTGTGTTGGATCAGCCCTGTTTATGTAACAAACTCATGATGAGTCTTGTGTGTGTTGTGTCTGCAGAACGTGATCGATGGAGATCTGTGTGAGCAGTTCAATAGTATGGACCCTCACAAACAGAAGAGTGTAGCAGAGGAGCTGGACAGAACACCACCAGAAGTCTCAAAGAAACTAGAGGACATTCGTACTCGCTACGCTTTCTAAATGTGCACCCAAGAGTTTCACATCAACACAGAAGGACACAGGTCATTTGAGCCGTTTTACACACAGACCCGGCTGAGCTATATTTTCCTCTTTAAGGGGACAGAATGGATGGCTCACACTGTGACTGTCAGGATGCACCCTAACTATATTTGTGTTCATACTGAAAGAATGGGACTTGCATGGTGTAAACGTTTGTGGACTGAGAATTACTGAGAATTTTGTCAGTTGTTCACATGTTCACACCTTAATTCTTTACCGTTAACTTGGAAACATGACAGGAAGTCTACCCCTTCAACAATGGTAAATTGTGTTGTCACAGTCAGTTTCATTTAACTTGCAGCTGGTGTATGCCACACTTGCATCATCTGCGGTGGGAATAAAAAACACACATTGCAGAAATGTGAATAAGATCAGCTATCATCAGCACCACACTGAACATGTATCAACTGTCATTCGCAGATAACTAGATGATTTAATATTGAAAGGATTTTTAGCTCGCAGCAAGAAAAATGTACATTTCCCTAATGCTCATCGTGTTGATCAATTTCAGGCTTTCTTAACAAATGTGTTTTACTGTGTTCTCTTTTTGGCCTCAGGCAACATGAAACAAACAAGTTTTTTATGTTTGTTTTATTTTTGATTAGAACTGTCTCCTACGCTAATGATGTCCCAAATAATAACTTTCTTTACCCCACTGGCCTCCAAATTGCTTTTTATGCTAAGCAAACAGAAGCCAACCTGTGACCAAGTCTAGGTCACATTTTGTGGCATGACAGTTGAACTCAGACTAAATAAGTGGGTGGAAGAATACTGAAGGTTTGCACTGGGTGGTGTTCTTCTCTGTCCTGTAAATTCCCAACCTCAGCCACAAGCTCAGACATAGCATTCCAACATAGTCACTGAATTTAGGGCTTTGTGGAACGGGGCAGTGGTCCTTTTTGTAAATAAAGTTGTTTTTGTACTTTATAATCCCATGTGTTTGTGTGTCATTTCCTGTCACTGTTCGGTGAGCAGTGCACTGTAACACATTTTGGCTTCAATGATGCTCCCATGTTAAGCTTGAGATTTCTTATGCATGATTATAAGTAATTTACACTTTAAATGTCATTGGCACAAGTAGAGCCGTTTTTTTTATGCTAAAATAATTATAGTTTTTATTATCGTACTTAATATTACTTGACAGTGTACTTCCGGACATGTACAAACTTTCTTAAAGAAGCTCGTCAATGCTATCCATAAAGAATGTGTCTGATCTACTTCATTCAAAAGTGAGATTTACAGGCAGGCCTTTTCAGTCCTTTTGCATCGTGGCCATAGTTTAAAAAAAAAAAAGTTGAAATACCTTGTTTTTAGGTCCGTTTAGTTATGTTGTTTGATTCATAAACACTATGCTATATCAACACATAATGGGGCCCAGTGGACATAAATTGACTCTTTTGGTGTTCTGTACTGCAGTCAATTGTTACACCTCCACGGGCCGCTTGCAGTTGGTATTTTACATGTTCTTTTATATGGAATTCACCCAGATCCACTACTAAGGTCCCAGTGTTGTGCCTTTCTGTTAGGTTTAAGTGTTTCCTACTCAAACAGGTTGGTGAAGAGAATACATAAGTTATCTTCTGGTGTGCTTGCTTTATTTGAATCAGAAATCCCTCATGTTTGCAAGTCAGTGTGTCCCCAGGCCTTCCCCCTCCTCAAAACAAACATCCCACATTAAGTATCAGCCTGACAGCTTGTCCGTCATCGCTGTCCTCCATGTGGCAGCCTGTCTTGTGCTCAAATTGTTGTGACACCAGCATGTAGCATTTGCTTAAGGCCGGAGGATAATGATTGATCACCCAGCAGGGTTCCACACTCTAAAAAGTCAGTTCCTCACATATGTTACAGTGCTTCCAGGCTTGTGCATTTTACCTCTTAGTGAGGAAAGACAGTACAACTAAACTCGACCACACAGCCACAATCAAACTGTGTGGTTTCAAAGATCACCACACGGCCAACTACCATTGTGAAATCTGTCAAGGACACAAAACCCTACAATCAGCTTTATTCTGGGAACATGTGCTTCTAATTTGAGCTGATTCAAAGTGTACCGCAGCAAAAAATCCTTATCAATGAGAATGCCAGTCCTAATGGAAATCAGTGGCTTCACATGCTTCATTACCAATTCATTATAAATTCTGAATGACTTTATTTTTGGAGTCTATGGCGGTCCTTAAAAAGGTAGCAGTGTGGAGCCTTGTGACATGAGAATGTTAGTGCTCAGGTCTTTCATTTGACATTTCCCTCTAAAAATAAACAATGGTTGCTTGCGAGACATGATTCGCTTTAGATCCTTTATACATCATCAGTGGACACGCTTATAGTACAGATTTAATCAAGATGTTTGAGGATTAAACACATGCACTTCACAGTGATTTTCCATTTAGGGGCATGTAATTGGACTGCCAGAATGTTTTGTATGACTGCATCCAGCTTGATGCTGTCCTCCCTTAAGTTTGTGAAGGCTAAGCAGACTGTATAGATGTATAGGGAAGACAGTCTAAACTGCTTACATTCAATGAAAAAGGCTCATTTATCTCATTGTCTTATCCGGATTTGGGGAGAATGTTTCACCTTTTCATTTTAATATTATTTAATTTAGTATTGGTGGCAGCTCTGAACTCCACATAGGTGCTTGATGCAAATGTATGTATTTGCCTGGCTCTGCCCCTTTGGATGACTTTACATAATGCAACATCCTCTTCTTCATGACGCACTGAGCATGCTTTAATATCTGTCTCTGCTCATGAATCATCTCAGACACATCTCTTTTCTCTGTATTTTCTGTACACCGATACAAATATATATATAATATATTAAAAATTCTTCCAACAACTTTAACTTCAATAGAACATATTATTACTCACAGATGCATCCACGACGAAATGCCAAATTCACAGTGAATGCTTTTCTGTGTGAAGTATGTCAACAATGGCTACCATCTGAGGTGTGTCTGTGCCACATTCAGGGTCTCGTCATGGATTTTGTGTGGTCCATTTATCACACTGCATTCCACTGCCACCTAACCTCTTTTTAAACAAATGTTAAAAACATTAAGGCCACCATTTGCCTTAAAAGCTTAGAGACATGTTTTGGCACGTGTGTACTTTTAAAGAGGCAACAAACAAAATATTCTCATTATGAAACTGTCGCATTTTCCCAGAGGAAACACTATGTGAAACACTGGCCCGTGTCCCTTACTTTGCCGCCTTGTACCTTGTTAATGCACACAAAACATCCCGTAGAGACTCCCTGCTGTGTTCTCCTGATACCTAGGATTTCTGACAAGGACATAGTGACCCTTCTCCATAAATAACTGCTTTTTCATTTTCTCACGTGTTCAGGCTTCATGATGGGAGCTTGTCTCCAGTTTTATGTTTTCCCAAGGGCAGAGGGCTGACATCAGACTGGGTGTTTGTCTATGTGGAACGGGGCAGGGGATTTGACTTTCTTCCAGGAAATTAGTGCATGTCTGCTTTATAGGGTTTCTAGGGTCAGGAGTATTGTAATTGGCAGTCCTACTAACAGGTTTTAACGTGCATGTAAATACGAAACTGTCAAACCTTCTAGGGAACATTACAACAAGCCTACACATGAAAAACAGAAACAGCTGGCATCACTTTTCTAAGCTGATTTTTCAACAATCTGTCTTGTAAATGCTTAACTTCTGCCTTTCCTGCCACATCCTTAGATGTCTTTACACTGATAGACATTATTCCAAGCAGTTCATAGTGACCATTCACCTCCTGAAATTGGGAAGAAGCCAGTAGCCATAGAGAACACTCAGTAAAATGGGGGAACATGCAAACTCCATAGCAGATTATATTCAATTATATTCTTCAGTAACTTAAGTAAAGGATAGAAATTAAGCATGTACTTCTAATTAAACTACAGAAGATTTTATAAGAATGTATCCATCAGTAGATAAAAACTATGTTAAATATGATCATCTTACTGTTTGCTTGGATCCTAGAGGCTTGCCAGTGCCAGTGACAACAGTCAGGAATGTATCAAGCCTCCAAATCTTATCATAATAAAGAAATAGACTAAGGGGCTCAGTGGTAGGTAGAGCAGGGCGTCCTGGGCGACTGCCTCGTCTCTGTCAGTCTGCCCCAGGGCAGCTGTGGCTACAGCGGTAGTTTACCAACATCGGTGTGTGACTGTGGAGTGAATGAATAATGGACACAAGTGTGAAGCGCTTTATAAATCTAATCCATTATTTTTAAAATCTTATGATGTTTGGTGTTTTCTTCTAAAAAAGAACTTAAGACATTTCTATTTAAAAAAGCCTACTCCTAGTCCTTTCAATAGGACGAGTAAGGCTGTTTTTACTATTTTTATTTTTATCTGCTTTTTATGTATGCCTATTTTTATGTCTGTAGCACTTTGAGATTTGTCCGGCAAATGTAAAGTGCACTACAAATAAAATTTATTATTATTATTATTATTATTATTATTATTATTATTATTATTATTATTATTATTATTAGGCCCGAGCCAGCCCAGCAGGCAATTATTATTATTATTATTATTATTATTATTATTATTATTATTATTATTATTATTTCTTATTATCTTGTAGCCTAGCTAATGCACGACTTCAAAGATGTAGCTAAAAGTGTTTGCTTGTCCTTTGAGCAGTTAGAGGTGGTTTCCAAGAGGTGTGGCTTAAGATATTTTAGTCAGAGTCAAGGTAATTTTTTAATTACGATTTATATGAATTATGTGTGAAATTGACCTCAAATGGTATCGTGCATGTTTTACTTTTCATGTAACAAGTGTTAGCTAGAAACATAAACAGTTTTGAACACACGCGACAGTAGCTACTAGCTAGCAGGAGCAGGCTTCATGTCAACTGTTTCAGATAAATATAACTAAGCTACATGCTAGGCTTTCTCTGGAGCCTTTCCTTCATGAGAAAGATTGATTTTTCTTCTCATAATTTATTCTATAGACATGACAGACTGTAGCTGAATACATTTTACGGGCGTAATTTGGCATTAGCATTAGCCTGTCAGCAGCCCTGTCCATTTGCAGCCTAATTAATTTAAAGTTATTATATGTATATTCTAAAGACAAAGTTTAATTCTAAATTTATGGCCATGACTGCCCATCACTGGTATAATACTGGTCTCTCATTTTATTTACAGTCCCCACCTGGTTGCTCTTGGATGAAGTGTGAAATGTAAACCAGTCAAGCAGATGGAATATGACCCACTGGGAGAAAACCCTCTAGGCCAGCTTCATTTGTTATGGGTATGTAAATGTCTAAACAAGTACAAAATGTGTGTTTTTTTTAATAGATGTCTTTATCTTAAAACTATACAAGTTTATAAAATGGTATATTTATATAAAATCACTTAGCATAAGGTTCTTGATGGTTTATTGACAGGCCTGTGAAAATGGACATAAAATGTAGGTGGTATGTTTTATTGAATAATGTGCATAGTGTAACAGAGTCTTCCTTGTTCTTTATATTGGATAAGGTTTACTATTACTACTACTACTACTAGTACTTCTTTTTGGCTTATCAATTACATAGCTGATTAATGTTGACATAAACAGATTTTGAAAGAGAAATTATTGGCTGTCAGTACAAAAAAAAAAACAGACAGGCTACAAATCTGTTAAATCACCATTACAGAGGTTCAGCACTAGTCTCTACAGTGAATGACAGCAGCAAGCACTGGAGACCCTCATGATTACAGTTGGATCCTTGTGGCCCTGTTCCACTGACATACAATAAACTTTTCCACTTCTCTAACATTATATTCTGTGCCATGGAGGCGGTAGCATTGGTTCCTGTTATGCATAATGGATTTTCATGGTCTAACATATCTGTCAGAGTAATTGAGAGTGTCGTTAGGTCTGTCTGTGCTGAATGATGCGCCACCAAAGCTTGTGTTCTTCATCTTTGGACAGATTTATTTGTCACAGCTGGCTTTAAGGTCAGAAGGTCACGCCCTGAGAGCCATACATTAATGTCACATTGGAGCACCTCAGTAAAGACCACTCTCAATCATTCAGAGTAGTAAAGTTTATTTTGTTGGTTATCTATCAACACACTTAAATCTAGAGAATATTACCAATCTAATATGAAGGGGACATTTTATTTAATAAAAAATGAATGCTAAAGCAAATTAAGTTATAATGTATGTATAGATGTACGTGCTGTTCAGTTTTTCATACATGTTTAATAATCTAGTTATTTCTTCCTCCCTTTTCCGTGCTGCATTAACTATCCACTTGGCCCTCTTGTGACTATACTGACTTTAGATTGAGTTCCACTAAAATGGGTTTGTTTTCTCAGCTTGTATGTTGTTTAATTGTGTTATTAAAATGTCATAAAAGATGTAAATCTTTTATCTTTTAGGACTACATGGGATATGAAAGATTAAATTAGAACAGGGGTCACTGAATGGGTATCAAAACACAAAGTTTTGGCTTCAACCCTTTATCACATATGGCTGACAAAATAGTCTAGACTACAATGTCAAACACCTGTTACTTTTGTTTTCTGCATTTTAACTCTTGCTTGTGTATAATCAGATTTCCTTTAGGGAGTCAAAAAACTCTCTTAGGTCATTTATTGCTCCACTCAGGTGGTTTATTCAGCTGGCCTTAACAGTTCTTAACATCTGTTTAGTGTGGGGTAATTGGCCTACCACAGTGGGACAGAATGGCCCCAATGTGGTCGCAAATTGAACAAACTATAGTTGATCCAGTACATCCTATACAAAATCAGTTTGACAAAAGAGGCTAAACAACACCCTGTTATTTCCCATCCTAAATCATTTTGGCTTAAAGTATCTAGGATGACTTAAGTTTGATGACTATTTGTGAAGTATTTGTCTGAAACCAAAGTTATGTGTTTAATAATGCGTTTGATTTAAACAGCAATGGTATATTTAAATCGTTTGATGATGTTAAAATACAAAAATTTAATATTCCCAGTTCTTAGTTTTTAAAATATCTGCCACTTCACCACCTTAAGTGGTGGGGTTAAGAGTGGGTTAAGACTCACACATACGAAATTTCAGAAACCCAATTACTCCTAGGCTGTTTCTTGGGGGCGAATGTCAAGTTTAAAGGAACAAGGTAAGCTTATTAAAAATTGGATTTCTACTTATTAGAGCAGATTTGGACTTGCACTGTAGCATGCTGACAGACAAGCTTGGTGACTATGGTGACGTTGGTGCCTTCACTGATGTGCCTGCACTTTTATGTCTTCCTGTGGGAAATAGAGCATGTCATGGCTAGGAGCCACTCAAGTTTATTCGTTACATATGATGGTCTTACCAATAGGCTTTAATGTGCATGTAAGTACCAGACTGTCAAACCTCCAGTGCTTCAAAAGCAGGAAACACATTGTCCCTCATACAGACACATTTTATTTCAAAGTACAGGCATATAATAACTGCCCTATATCCCCTAGAATTACCATCAAATATACTGTATATACATATCTTGTTTATGATATCTCTGTAGTGTGCATTTAAAACCCTGCTTATCTACATGTTGAATCGCGCTACTCACCGTAATTACAGGAACTCTGATGTGAAATAACTTGTCACTGACTCCGAAGGCTAAACCGCTATGATTAAGTTCTGTCTATGTCCTGGTCTGTGGTCACTTGTGGTTTGCTGATGAACAAACTGCCTACTGTGACGTGCGTAAACTTCCTCTTTAGCTGATGTCATGGAATATAGCCAGACCTTAGCAAAGGTGCTTTCACAGTGTTTATAGGTAGGCTTAGACAACTGGGCAATGAGTTAGACAGTTGGCTTCATGTTGTGAAACACTTAATTTGCTCTGATGAAGTCTGTTGTGAATGATATGAGTAAAAAGCACACTCAAGGGTCAGCACCATGGTCAGAGCTCACCAGTTTGGCACTAGTGTTGCCAAATGTTTGACACATGGACCTGTGCCCAAATTATGAGCACATACAGTCTTGGTAAACAAGAAGTAACACTTTACACTTTACATATTTGCTTTTAACTTAAAGCAGCCCTGCATAACTTTTTGCCAGTAGCACCAAAAACTTGAAAACAAACGACGTCCGTGAATGTGACGCTGCTGTCTTAAGAACACAGAGAGAGGGATCTGCGCCGCTACTTGCTCAGAGTTATGCTGCAGTTGCTTTAATTGCGAAAGTGGTAAGTTCTCCAAATAGTGACCAAAAAATGATTTTTAAAATAATCCTATATACTACTTAGCAACTGCTCAAGAGCCTGCAGTGATATAAAACATTGAGAAAGCAAGTAACATTTTGTTGAGTTTTTGTTGACCTTTTTTGTTGAGGCTAAAAATGCAACATATTAACCAGAATTATTTGATTATTTAGACTCTGAATGAGCTGCAATTTGCTGTAATCTTGCAATAATCCACCTGTCCTCACTGCTGCTGCAGCTTGAAACTGAAATAACCCATTATAAACCTGTTTCGATTTTTTTTTTGTTTTCTTTTGTGCACCGTTATCCATGAGGTGTGTCATGAGAAAGGCAGTGACTTTATAAATCTTTACTGGCATTGGTTGCTAAGACACGAACAAACAAGAATCCAATCCTTATGAGACATGCTAGCTTCTTTTTAAAAATATCTTTTTTTACCCCCTGCCCATTGTCATTGGGAGTATCTGATTGGAGACATCTTTGAGGTGCCATTATCAGGCCTGAGACACAGTAGACAAGATTAAGATTACTTTTAGTTTTCAGCATGCTCCAGCAAATGTCTTTTCAGTCAGTCAGTTTTCTTCAGTCACTATTGTATGACTGTAATCTGAAAAAGGCTAAAAGACTAAGAGGGGCAGATGCTTGCTACTAGTTTGCTACTAGGGAGCCCTATTCTTATTTTCTCTAGAAACGTAGGATTCTAACTGAGAGGAATAACTCTTGTAGAGCAACACAGGCTTGAATTTCAGCTTACAATTTTACAAAGGAAGCTGACCTGCTGCGGGGCTTTGCTTTGCTGCCCCGGTGCATATACAATAGGAGGATTCTGATCACCACTTGAGAGAGTGAATTGTAGAGGAGGTGTGTTCCACGGTTTTAATTTGACTTTTACTGTGGTTGCAGTTCAACCCAGGATTCTTAACAGGGCACAGGTAAACCCCCATCAACATGACAAATTCAAACCTAGTTCACCTCCACTGTGTCTCAAGTGCAAAACTGTTCTGGCAAATCTTTGGCCAGGAACATTGTAAAATTCCATCTGCTAATATAGACAATAACCCTTCATGCAACATGATATAACCAGTCCCTCTATTAATAACAAATACAAAAGGAAACACTACAAAATACTCATTTTCCATGCTACTAATTATCTACTTTTAAACTGGTTTACAGACAAAATGCCTTCTAAGACACAATTGCAGAGAGACAACATGCTAACATTACCAAATCTTTGCAACTGAGGTATGGTGCAGCTTTTCTTCCTCTGTTTTTTGGAACCTCCAATTTGGTAATTGGTCTATTGTGTGCAAACAGAACGTTTGTGTTTTCTGCACTCTCTGTGATCAGTCTTGAAAAATATTCTGATCTTGCCGGGCGAACAGGCTTGTTGTACATAGCCATTGCTTTTTTGTAGATGTCATAGTGGACGGTAGGTAGATTTAGTCGATCTTCTCTCTCCATTGAGAGATTTTGTGTGTGATGCTTCTTAGTTTTCAATGGAGCAACAGTGTCCAGAGTAGAGAAGACAATACAATTGATGTGCTCAACCATGTCATTTAAGGAGCTGTCAGCAGTTCTATTGATGTAATAACAACCCAGCTTCAGCATTCTCATTTAGAAACCTCCAATGCATTGTCTTTACCACATATGTTCTAGATAGAGAAAGAATACACAGTGATGATCTGAGAGTGGTAGGCCAGTTTCTAAAACGTTGTTGACACCAATCTCAGGTGTTATTACCTAATCTAAAGTGTTGCCAACCTGGTGAATTGGATCAGATATATCCTGAACTAGGGCAAAGCTATCCAACATATTTATAAGCTAATGGTAATCATTATTATTAAAATAAAATATTAGCATTTACCAAATTACACTGGAATCCAAAATATGCTCTATCTAATCTAAGCTTTGAAGGGCCACAATGTTTAAGTTGCCATAAATTTAATTTCATAGCTCATATAAATGAACAGCTTCATGTCTCTTTTACTGCTTGTTTTATGGGTTTGTGCCACCTTTGTGTACTCTGGCCGTAGGAAGCAGCTCACCACAGACCTTTGATCCTGAGTTCACACACAGTCACACACTATTCAAATTAGGAGCGTATTCACACCAAAAGCATGCACCACTCTCCTCATTTAACTTAACTAGTGCCTATAAAACTTAATGGGATCCCGAAAGAAAGTTAATTCTGGTTGGGCTGTCCACACTATGATTGACAGCTGTCAAGCTCCTGCTTTCATTTGTGTTACATAAACTGTGGCTTTTTCTGAAGCATTTAAGAAATATATTATTAATGGCAATGACTACATGCTTCCTATGGGACTTTCTGAGTTGCTTTTGGTGACTATTTGAGGAAAACAACAATTTGAGGCATGAGAGACATTTGACCAAAAAACATCACTAGTGCAAAGGAACTTCATGTTATATTTAGACCACTGATTGGATTAGCTTTTTAGCTTTAGCTGAACTTTCTGTGATGTAGAGATTAAATTAGTCCTTTTCAATCACCTTAATGTAAGAACTTAACTGCTGACTCAATTATCCCTCCTATTTATCTTGGTTAAACCAAATCAAACACCAGTGAAAAACTCGTAAAGGACACAAAACAAATAAAACAAAATGCAAATGTAGTCAACATCATAAAACTTTGTACAGTTAAGATCTGCCCAAACACAAAACAAAGCAACTTGGAGTTTTTGCTATTAGGATGTTTTAATACAATTTTAAACATGAAAAAGAAGTTTTACTTTCGGTAGCAGCCAGGATTCTTCATTTATTATACATTCATCTTCTTTTGTTGTTTGCAACAACTATTAGACGTTTAAAATTATTTTATTTGAACGAATAAAGTTTACAGATAGTTTGAGGAGAGGTGGGAGCAATATGTATTAATAACATTACTTGATAAAAATATGTATTATTTTCCAATGTGGCCCATGGGTGAGGTGACATTTTTTCAAAACAAAAATGACAAAGTATACTACAATAATCAAATTATTAAAAATGGTCTTCCAATTAAATGTCCTATCGCCATAAAAAATAAATAAAATAAAAATAATTTGGGAAAACAAATTGTAATGTATTATATTTACTGTTTATGAGTGGTATAAATAGACAAGAAAGGTGCAGGATGTACTGTGACAGCTATACAGCTATAACAGATGGTTACTGTATTCCCTTTGGAAACCTGCTGACCCCCCTGTATTTGTGTTCAGGGGCCATTTGCATCTGCATTGCTCTGGTGGGGAGCACCATTGGGTGGAGTCTTGTCCACAGCACACTGGAATCAGTGAACGAAAAGACCTAGAAGTGTAATCCTCTGATGGTTATGCAGTCTGCCCAGCCAGCTAGTGGCCTTCACACCTCCAACATGAGGCCTGGTCATAGCCTCCCCTCTTTGGATGGACGCCACCCTCCTGATGTTTTACAAGCCTTGGGTCTTCAGGAACATCGATGTACTTAAGGCTCGGCCCCATGTGCATTGAAGGTGTGTCCTTGACTCTGTCCATCAACTTCTCTGCTTTAATTTAATTAATTTAAAGTTGGAAGGCCTTGGAAGACCTCACTTACCTGAACTTATCTCAGAATGTTTGGACTATGGAGCGTCTCAAGCCTTTATGTGGATAAACATCCCATCACTTTGTTATGGCAGGTGTCCACCGTGTTCCACCAACCTGCCGAGAGTGATGCACAAGTGGAGCTGCACGATGCTGAACTTTCGGTCAAAATGCTTCTAGGTAACCAGATAATTTAATCAAATGTTTGTGTCTTTTAGGTGAATGTGTCTTCGTATTATGTGTATTACATAACTGGTGAATCTGACTCAGCTTGTTGTGCCATGTGTTCCAACCTCTTACACTAATGCCTTGCTATCGCTCCAATGTTGACTGTTTTGTGTGAGGGAAACTAGTGCTTGAATAACACATTAAGTATACATTTGTCGGGACATCTCTTATTTAAATTTACTCAGACTTTTATTTCTGTCAAACCTGTTTCTCAGAGTAAATACAGTACATTAGATTTCACATTTATTTCATATGTCTCACAGAAGAAATGCTCACTTCAATTAATGATGTCCTCAAACTGTAGAAATGTCTAACATGATAACTATACTGAGAAAACTACAAATGGAAGTTCTCATGAGAACTTGTGTTGATAGAAAATGTGGTTCTGATAGAAAAGCTATAGTAACTTATACAGAATAATCTTATTAATATAATTACAGTTATTTCTTTTTAAAAAATATTAATATGCTATCTTATTCTCTTAATATAAACGGTGGCCTCATTGATAGACAAGGACCATTACATGGAAATACTACACATCAATTTCCTTATTCTTTAATATTATAACAGTGGACCAATATGTGTAATATTATATTTTTACTCATGATTCATTTCAATGCTGCTATATATATATATATATATATATATATATATATATATATAATATGTAGATGGTTTATTTTTGCATCATTATAATTTAAAATGTTTCTACATCAACAAGTCTGCTATATCAAAGTGTACCATTAGTTAAAAGCTAAAAGCAAAACTTTGAGAATATTTCTCAGCAAATAGAGTTATGAGAGCTACATTAAAACATTGTGCACATTTAGTACAAGTTCATGATGTTTTGTTAGTTGTTACATACTACGGAGTCTCTTTTATCACATCTTTTACATCTCATTGTACATCAAATGTACAATTTATCACGCAAACAGTTGGTCTGATAGTTTTGTAGTTGAACATTTTCCTGGTTTGAGCCAATCATTTTCAAAGTGCATCTCAGGTATTACTTGTGAGCACAGGGTATTCAAAGTTACACCCTATGTACCAGGCAACACATTTTTACTTCCACATTTAGAAGAATCTTTGCTGATGTATTTAAGGTCTTGGTCATAAAACATGCCGTCTGACATTACACAAACATATTCTCGGTGTGTTGCAGGGTTTTGCTAGCATGTTGGTTCAAGTGCTGTCTCTCGAATGTGCTTTCAAATGTCTGCCTTCAAATGTACTGAAAACATATGTCCATTCTTTGTGCCAAAATCAAAAGCACATGCCGAGACGTGACTTGAAATGCTTTATGCCTTTATTGTCTTGGGAGTATGTATGGAGATTGAATTCCATCTGAAAAATATATCTGGTACAGTGGAGAGGATACATGCTGTACATGTGATATCATTTAGCACAGAATGATTTGCATTGATTGTACAGGACAGTTACTGACATCCCTAATAAGACTGGCATTTAAATTTATGAATAGTTACATTACTATGGACATAGATTCCAGGGCCGTGCAGAGAGCTACAGGGGGGCAGGGGCTTAAATTTCAAGAGTCACATAAAACAAGACCTGTTTGCCAAAAAACTTCAGGTAAAATATGAGAGGTTTGCTTTGATTACTGTTGTTGATACTGGAAAACTGATGTATACCTCATTTACTTTTGTAGGGGTCTGGGGGGCTCCACTCTGAATAATCAAAAACTTACACATTAAGATTTCTGTCCATTCCTTTTCTGTTTTTTTTTTTGAATGGGGGTTATAGCTGTGCCATATTTATTGGATTATGTGTGATGTTGTAAAACATTATGACAAATTGGGATTTAAAATGAGCTAATACGTTCATCAGCAAGCCTAATTTACACCTAGTTTAAAAATGTAGAAAGAAAATATGAACATCAAAATTCCTTCCTTAATGTTTTCCCCTAAACAACACATGAGCCCAGGGCTGGAGTGGGACTCATTACAACTATTTTGTCATCAGCAATTTCAGTTTGATATGAACATCATGTAGCCACATGGTAAAAAAAAATAGGTACAAAAATGGTAAATGACTGGCAGCTAACCAAAAAACATAAAATTAAGGTATAAAACCCTAATTCAAATCATGTGGAAAAACATGAAATTTACAGAAATTTACACTAGAGGTTCTGCAGGGTAAACTGTTATTTTACAGGTATTTTCATGTATAATTAACATCTAACACAATCAATAAAGTATCAACTCTCAAAGTTCTGCAGAAAAACACAATTATTTTACAGATTGTTTTGATAGATTGTACTTGAGACTCAGACAGAGTCAACTCTTGAGACACTGTCATGACCTTCAGGAGTTTTACAGTTCAGTTTGAGTCTCTGTGAATGTTATCAGAAAAAAACTAATGTAGAAGTGTTCAGTGTAAAACAGATGTGATGACACAAAAAGATTATTTATATAGATTAAAGTAAGATTTGCCAAATCTGAGTGAAGACGACATGTGCTGTTCCTCTGAGTCATGTTCAGAACACGACTGACCTCAACAGAGACAAGTTAGAGATTTAATGAAAGTTGACAATAATTTGTCTATTGTCATACAAACAAAATGATTTAAAGCCTTACCTATAAATAATATTTTCTTATCACAGATGTTTACATTTAACACTTGCTCATTAGTTTTTCACTGATGACATCCACAGACTTAAACTGAACTGTAAAACTCCTACAGATCATTACAGTTTTCTCAAGAGTAGACTCTGTTGGAGTCCAAAGTACAAATTATTAAAACACTGAATGAATCTCCTCTCTGAGATTGTCACTCATTGATCTTTAAGGCTGTTTTCTAGCACTTTCATAGTTTTGAAATTTATCTCCAGAACAGAGCATTTAAATAGAAAAATTAATACGTTTTATTTTAAAATTAGAGAGTAAAACTTTAAATACTTATTATGAACATAAATGTTTATATAATGTGTAGCATATTTAATTAGTGTTAGTTATTACTTATTACTTATTGTTAGTTTTGAGTGACTGATGATGCCTAAAATTCAATTTTTATGTTGACTTCATATGGCGACTTCAGTGACTGTCGCACTTCAATTCGATAGTTACGGCTGCCACAGGTCGAGGCCAGGTCTGAGTGCGCATCAGCAGATGCCCATCCCAGATCCATGAGTGAATGCACCGCTGCCCACAGAAAAACAATGATAAGCTGAGAGACTCTGAGAGCGCTCAGTGGGTGAAATAAGGTTAATCTCCAAGTTGTATCGACAAAGTATTTGCAATGGATTGTTTTTTAAAGCATTTTCCCCCAAACATGCCTCATATAATACAAAATACAGGTCTCTGCTGTACCCCTTTTATCAAAATGTGCCTTTGACAAAGCAAAAAAAAAAAAATATTGTGAATGAATATGTCAATATTTCTATGTAATTAGTCATAATTACAAGTTACTAAGTCAAGGTTTACTGAATCTTTATTTTGGGATTTTTTTTTGTCACAATGGTTGAAAACAATGAGAGTCTTTCACAAATCAATGACAATAATAAATTAAAAATTGCTCTGTATATTGTTTTAGGTCATTATAAGTAAATGTCAAAAAGTTGTGATGAGTCAATTTTTAATTGAAGTCATTATTTTGAAGAATGTTGTGTTCTTTTTAAAACATGTATATATTAAGAATTAAATCTCAATGTTTGTTAACTATATGATTTCTAGATCAATTGACAAAGACATTACTTTGATTTTGAATGTCCTTGTGTCTTGCCGGATGTGAGACATATGCTGGGTGTCCTCAGTGACCTACAGACTGCCCAGCGGAGCCAAGTTGAACTAAACCAGACCGGGAAAATTTGTGATGGTCAAAGTCTCCTTTGAGCAAGTCAAAAATGACATAAATACTCGTGTGTGGAGCGACCCCTCTTCAACACATTTGCGACAGTGAAATACATCCAGGGATGCAAGGAAAGCTAATCAGATGGAGAAAAAAGGATAGAGAGTGGCGTCTCAAGTGTCCTCTTGACATAAGCTCACAGATGTTGGAAAGTTTAACTGAGTTCTAGCTGAGCAATTTACTGTTGCTTATAACTTGAGTGAAAATTGACCATTTTTGTGATGAATTAGAGAAATAAAACTGAAACTAATGATGAATGACATTACATAAGTGTTTACTGCCTGTCTAACCTTTTAATCAGGCATCTGGGAAAGCAACTGAGACTTTTCTTGTAAACTCACTTTGTGTGTGTTCAGCCATATTAAGTATGGTCTGACAGGAAATCAGCTCTTCCATTGTGAAGTCTCTTAAAGTGATTGTGAGGGAGCATTCACCCTCACAGTCACTTTGAGGCAACATGTTGAACTATGAAGTTACAGTATATCTACCAGATAGATTAAATATGTTTTAATCCATGTGTCCTTTAGGATCAGCTGGAAAACATAGCCCCCTGCACCTCCTCTTGGCTTTCAGGCTCTCAGCTCTTCATACAAGCACTTCTTCACTCTTTTCAAGTTGGTATTAACACACATCCCCCTTTATCCACATTAGATACTACCTCACTTCTTTGTTCCATAATGTTGAAGAAATTCATTTAATTCTTATGTTGTTGGCTGAAAAGGGTCTTTATTTGTGTGCCGGCAGACGGTGAGCTTTCTGACACAGAGTCTGGGTCTGAAGAGGAAGCTGACTCCAAACATGGGTAGGTTGAACATTTTATTCACAAGCACAAAAAGGTGGGGGTTATCTGATGTGGAAAATTACAGACAGATGTCCGGGAGCCAGCTGATATAGTCAGAGGGAGTGATGCAATTAAAAGACACAAAGGGGAAGATACCTGGGGCTGACATTGGGGGTAGTGTGAACTATGTGAAGGTCGTGACAGGCTGGGGCAAGAAAAAGATGTGACAAGACGTATGCTGAGGTCTGAAGGTATAAGAATAATTAATATCAAGCAAACAACAATCAATTGGTAAAACAGTGACACAAAATACAAAATACTCAAAACATAGATTTTTATCAATAACAATGAAGAAAAGCCAGTAAACATACAGTTTGTTTCCAACAAGATGTTCACATAGCTTGTGCAGCTTTCATTATAGTTGCATTGTGAATCAAACTTTAAATATTAAAGCTAATCATAAAGGACAACTTTAACCACATTGATGATGTTAACATTTACAGCGATGGATTTCTTTTCTTATGAAAATCAGGGCAACTAATCTAATAATTATGGTTTCAGCAACAATAGAATGATATTTACACAAACACTTTATGATCATGCTTTGCTTTCTTATTGGGGTCATAGGTTTGTGTGTTGAGACAAAGTTTATATTTGTATTTCTGTATTTCCTAACAATGGTCAAATTTTCTTCACTAATCATAACTTTACATGCTTTTAATTCTTGTATATTCTGTTCAAAATTTCCATTTTTTTTTTAGCTCTTCACTGAAGGACAAGATATGCAGAAGTAGTCTTTATTTGCGCAAATAAATACAATGTATACGGTACATTTTCCCAGGGAGCCAATCTGTCACACAGACAAACAATACTCTTATCCATATCCAGTCAGTAATATTGACTGGACTATTTCACACATCCTCAGATAATGGGCTGACCTCAGGGCCTCTGTTCGATAGTGGGGTCAGGTAATGTTCAAATGGAGCAACTCTTTTTGCAAGGAATGCCACTAGGTCTTGTTTTCCTTACAAATTAAACCACAATCTAAAAAGCACCAAAGGACGTGTAAGCTCCATATGAGTCCATATAAGTATTAGAGGCAGAAGTGAGAAGAGTCTATTGACTGAGAGCAAATATGTACATTGTTTGTCTTTTGGAGACCTCCACTGTGTGAATGATGGAAAAGGATGGAAAGGACAAATTGATGTGAGATATTTAACAGTGTAAGTGTAACAAATATAGCTAAGCATCAACAGAAAGATATTTTGCAAGCACAAAAATAAGTGTTTGGAGGGTCATACAAGTTCAAAAACCCACGTGAGAAGGCCAAGTGTCTACAGTGACATAAGACCTATTGTTTGTTAATGCATCACCTTTAACGAGTGCATTTTTACCACGCCCTCGGCTGACCCTGATGTAACTGCGAACAATGGGAAAAGTGGATGCAGTTCAGCCACAGACTCCTTTACTGGTGGCCGCTAAGGGTTTTCTCTGAAGCTGAATCATAACTGCTGGCGAAGAGGAAGCATTTCTATGGTTTGACAAACATTATGCTTTCATGTAAAAAAATCTTTGGGTTGGAACTATTGGGCAAAAATATTTTGATGTACAATTTATAAAAAAATACATCAAGAAACCTTTTAGAAGCCTGCATCCAAGACATTGTAACTTGTTACTGTTATAGTTTTGAATTTTAATAATATTTTGTGCTTTGTTTCATATTTTCTTTTATTTATTGTTATTGCAGTCACCTGTCACTGTCCAGTTATCTTTATGAGTTAATGAAAAATGAAAAACAGTGTGTAGCAAAAGCAGTTCAGTAATTCTTGATCCTACGGTGTGCCAAACTGCAGGAGCTGGTAAAAATTGTGCTTTTGATGTCCAGTGTGGACAATGTTGTGCTTTTCATAGTCTGATTTTCAAAGAGGGGTTCTATTACTTTTTTCCTGGCTTTAGCGTTTTCCTCTAATCACTTCTTAGGTCTCCTCAAGTTGATTAGTTTATTCAGACTTCATCTTCCATAGACTGATTGATCTTATAGCGGTCAGACTGCTGCATAGAAAACCGAATTAGCCATAACTGCAAGACAAAACCTTTGCTGTTTACATTAAATACCTTACCTTTCTTAGAAAATATTGCTGGCTTTGACCTTTCTATAAATTACATCTGTATCTATTGACAGTCCAGCACTTTATGGGTGGAAAATATTTTAATACCTTCTCCACATGTGGGCATAGCACCTTAAGTCAATGACCATCTCTTTACTTTCTGAGGTGTTTACAATAAGTTTTCTTGGCTGAATCTATAAAAGCTCTCTATGCCCCTTCTGTCCATTTTTGATACAAGCCACTATTGCTGTATCGTCAGAGTATTTCTGAATGTGTCAGGAGTTAAAATTAAAAACTGTAGTGTATAAAGTGAAAAGGAATGAAGCAAGGACAGTACCTTGAGGAGCCCCTGTGCTACTAATGGCAGTTCCCCAGCCTAGCATACTGTCATGATGTCTTTGGAAAAACATTATAAAAGGGGTTGACCTCATATGACCTCATAATGCTAAAAAACCCCGCTGTGCTATGGACTGCTGCCCAGTTGGGCTTTCCCTCCTGAGCTCAGCAGCCAGTGGTTGTGGTGAAGGTTTGGTGTGATCTGCCTCTGCTTTAAAATATTGATGATTTGTCATCATCAAGCGTGCAAGCCAGACAGGCTCTCTACAGTGTGACATTAGATTAGATGTTTTAGGGTCAAAGTTTGGTTATGTGTCATTTATTTGTTTCATTTTTTATAGTCAGACCTTAAAAATAGCCCTTAAGAGCCCCCCTGCCAAAGTGGAAAGTCAGGACGGTCACAAAATAAGAAGTTGCAAGTTTATTGCCGTTAACTTAACATCACTGCAGAAAGTCTTTTTAACCAAAGATGCTAACTACAGCCAGAGTGGAGCAGTGTCAGCAGTCAGACAATAGTTCCTCACATCTGTAGGGCACTGTGGCAGTATATGTGTCATTATTTGCCTTTTGTAAAGCGGAATTGTTCTACAATGGGACAATGTTTTAAAAAAAATTGGGTTATATCAATTGAGTATTTTAATGTATTTTAAAGTAATACGTTCATAATGTAGATCTGTTCACAATACATAAGTGAGTTATGAAATATCCTTTTTCACACCCAACATGATGATACCCAACAATGATAGGAAAATTTGGTT
Organism: Rhyacichthys aspro; assembly: GCA_036850595.1. Classification (NCBI taxonomy): domain Eukaryota; kingdom Metazoa; phylum Chordata; class Actinopteri; order Gobiiformes; family Rhyacichthyidae; genus Rhyacichthys; species Rhyacichthys aspro. The sequence goes on from CM072153.1 coordinate 11,303,957, forward strand.
TGAAACTGCCATTTCCACTTCCCAGGAATATGATTTATGGGCTGTTATCTAATGTCAGATGAATTATGGTTTGATTTAAAGAGAATTAAATTTGGTGGCTAAATTGGGCACATAGAGCTAAATCTACTGTACAGTGCTAAATATAAAAATCCTGACAACAAATGACGTTGCATGTTCAGTGTCATTTGGACTGATCCCTCTTTTGTCTGTGTAATTTGTGCAACTTTTGAGAGAGTTCCAAAACACTTTTTCTGGTGTGATTTCAGACTGTGTTTTGTTGTGCAACAGATGTGCCAGGAGAAGTTTATTACAGTTTGAACACCTTGTTCGGACCTGGCACTAAGACGTGTCCCATGGGTGGGCTAAATTGTAGATCACAGAAAGTACAGCGGACCATAAGATTTTGTTAGTTTTCTGAGATCCTATTCTCGCTGTACATTTGTGATCTGAAAACTGACTTATCTGAATGCAGTCATGTGCTGAGACAGCACTTCAGTGACATAAATCATCAGACCCTCAGCAGCAGCCTACTTGTGTGCTTTGTGTTTGTCTTCCCCACTGTCTTTCTCACAGGAGGTCCAGTCTCAGAGCGACCTGGTTAGGACGGGGTCTTAACTGGATGAGAAAGAAGCTTGGACACAGCAGCAGGCAGCCACAGTGAAGGTGAAAAGAAACACGTGCTCAGAGGGCGTTCAGTGGGAAACCAGGTATCATCTGCTATATATTAAAGGAGGAGAGCCCAGCACAGCCACAGCAGGTCTCAGTCCGGTGTAAATTCAGAAGCAATGTCTCAAATTCTGAATATAACAAAGCTTTCAAAATAAAATCACAATCATAGTGATCTGGGACTGGGTAAGTATGTAGAGTGAGACCTAAGTGAAAACACATGCCTGTCCCTGCAGGGCGAAGAAATAGTGTGAAACCTGATAAGAAAGGGAATTACTTTCAGACCAACGTACCATTGTGAATTGGTTTACGGCCAAATATCACAGCTTTGAAACAGATAGTGAAAGTAAAATTGTTAAAGCTGGGTCATTTTTGATGAATCCCAGGTTAAAAGGAGTGTTTGAATTGAGTTATTGACTGTTAAATTATGTTATGTTTGATAAACACCTCTTCAGGATGTATGGAAAGAGATGGAAAAGGTTAGCAATTTAAGATATTGTTCATTGTCAGAAGTTGAAAACTCCATACCCATCCAGACGTAAGCCACTGCTTTGAAACCTAGCTAAAAACAACGATTTTGGAGCTATTACAACTGACTTTAAATGACAACAAATGACTTTACTTAAAAAAATGTTCATGTTATTTCTTATTTAAAATGTGTCAAGAACAAGACATAATGTGATAACCTACCACAGAAGACCAGAGTGACCAGAGAAGAGGTCCAACCCCTGTCTCTGAACCTTTTAATTTGACCATAGATAGAAATATGTTTGTTGATCATGATTCGACTCTGTGTTTTGACAGAGTGGTTTAATGAGTCTGGAGGAGGTCGTGTCAGTCCGCTGTGATTATAAGGTCCTCACACAAATACTGACACACTGGGTGTGTCTGGGGAATTCGGTGGCGGTAGTGTTTAGTCATGCAGAGGAGAGCCGGGCAGCCTGCACTTTTATCTTGAAAGGCGCGCTGTTCTTCATGTCTTTCCGTGACTTGACGCACCGCGAGGACCAGCCTGTTGCGCACTTGACGGAGTACACAGACAGAGCGCACCGCTGCTACGTGGATGGACTGGGTACTTATGGACACTCTTAAACTCGTTTACCCGTGATTTTATGACTGGATTCCGTCTGTTCTTATTTGACGAGGCTTCTTTACAGCGTGCCACTTGTGAGCGGATACAGCCTCAGCGCATCCCGGGACCTGGGACCTGAAGGTGCCCCTCAACCCATACATAACTGTGCCTATGTTCTGTATGTGCTTGTGCTCATGCTTCTTTCTTTAACATACCGTTTGGTCACACGTGTGTCCAACTCCTGTGTGCAGCAGCATGGGCTACACGTTCGCACTTTCACTTTCGTCAGGTGTGAATTCTTTACTTAATCGGCACTTTGTACTTGTAATTATGAGAAGTGACAGCAGTAAAGAGGCTTTTAGAGCCAGTAAACCGGCCAGGTTGGCTCCGTCTTGTATAATTGTTGTTATAGATCTTCTTTAATCTTTAAATGAGAAGCAACAACGACCACACGATAGAGTTTTATCAGGAACGCTCAGCAGAGGATGATTGGAAGGCTAAAGTTATTGGAGAACCAGCGCAGGAGCACAAAGTGTAATTAAAGCCGCAGTGGGTTTAAGCTCAGGTAGCATGCCTAGAGCAGCGGAAAATGTATTTATTCAGAATATATCATTAACTGGATACTGGTCTGATTTCCCTCTCAGTGAATCAGCTCCTCTGTTACCGCAAAGGTAGTTGAAACTTAGTGGAGCAGCTTCTCTAGACCATTAATCCACCATCATGAAATAGAAGATCAGGTCCACTTATTCCATTGAAGGGATTTAAGGTTAAAAAAAAAAAAGAAGTGAATTCTGACTGCCCCAAGCTGTGTAAGAACTGTTAGAGGTTAAGGCAACCTGCCCCCATCCTCTGCTGCTTTTTTTTCTCTTCAAATTGAAGAGAGTTTGATGTTTTTAATTTGCTATTTGAAATAAGTATCAGGCATGTAAACATGAGACATAAGGTTAAGTTGATAGATATGGAAGGAATGTGGATTGCTGGGGACACAAAAATGTCATTCGGTACGACAAGGAAAGTAGAGATTCGTTGGAGCCAAACTTTCATAGAAAGTGATCAGTTAGGTGAATACTGTATGTAAAAAAATCTCTCATTTCTAATAAGTCTTAGTTTGTAAACGGCCTATCATATCTTTAATCGCAATGTGTAAATGTTAGTGCATTGCACTAAGTGCACTGATTTAGGTCATAAAGATCCTTTGTGGCTTTGCTGCATTTGTTCCTACTAGCTACTACTTCCTACTAGCGGGCGTTAAGTGGGATCTGTTGTCACAAATAACCATTAAGTTGTTTGGCTTTTCACCTAAGCTTTCTGTGGTTTTTATGTGCTCTAACTTAAACTACACACATTTATACATCTTCCTGCAAGTTTGTGGGGAAGCTCCTACCCTCACTTGGTGGAACACTGTTGTTGGGTTTGTTTTAGATCTGTTAATACAAACTTAGATAGATTTTTATTGTCTGTAGTGTGCAGGTTGGGAAACATTGCCATCTGTACATTTGTTGTGCAGCAGTTTGGCTGTCTGCCCCACTGTCTTAATGACTGACACAACCTGGACTTTATTGACTGTCAGCTGGTATTTAGTTAGGTTTTACTGGCAGAGAAAGAGAGATAGGTGAAGAGCACATTACTCAGAATCTTTGCTTAGCGTTGGGGTTAAATATTTCATTTTATAATTGTAATAAAAAAAATAAAAATGGAAATAATAATGGTTGTGTGTTACATAATTGTTCTGTCCTAAAACAGACCAACACTTTAAACTTCAAAACAGAGTTTTTTTTATAAAAAATTGTTGACCAAACATTGAAAGTAGACCATAGGTATTTTCCATCGAAAAAGTCACTTATGGAATAGAAAGTGTGTCTGTTTCTTATCTTCTCCACTGAGGGGCCCTACAGCTGTTAAAATAAGGTCGCTAAAAGCTCTGTGTTGAGACCTCATCTGAGTGTTTTTCTGAGGACCACATGCAGTGTGAGCAGACAGTGCTGACTTGTTTTAGACATAGATGTTTTATTATAAATAAAGGTTAACCAAATCTTTTCATTTGTCTACACCATGCTGCAGTATTGTGAGAACATGCAGCAAAATTTACAGCGTCAACTAAATGCACTGCAGAACTCTAAATTGTCACTGGTGGTTAGGGGTCCTCAGGGAATGCTTTTTATGCTATTTACAAACTGACTGGTGGCAACTGGGGATGAGTACTGTATTTGCTCTCTACTCCATCTAGTGGTGCAAATCAATATAACATGCTGCCAGGGTGTACTCAATATTATAATATATGTCTTGACATATATTACACTATGTAACTTCTCAACATGTATTTCTACTGGTGGACTAAAGGAGACAAATGCTGCTACAAACTCACATGGGACTCTTACCTGTCAACAAATGTTTTGTCTGATGATTGATGATCAATTAATTAATATGCTGTATATTACTTACACTTTATCTATCCAGTACAGGTTCTGAACCCACTGGTAAGACATAGTAGCACTGAGCAGAAATGCACAGGTTTGATTAAATGCACAGCTGATGGAAAATCTGCTGTTGCCCTTTATTGGTGCGTGTTCTTAAGGCGATGTGCCACTCATCTCCGCTGCGTCTCGAGAGTCTATTTTACGCAACAGAAACAGCGAAGGTTTCTTAGTCTATAATATAGGTTGCAGTGTAGCTGATACAGTGTATTAAACTAAAAGAAACACCTAAAGGCAAGCAACAAAATTCTATGATATGATAAAGTGTAGTAGAACTGCCTTTGTAGCGTCAGGTGATGCATAAAATCAAGGCTGTCATATCTTTGTGAAGGGAAGAGTTAAGCTGAGCTTTTAATTGAAAATAAATTGAATTATAAATTCTTTAGTTTGACTCCAGTTTGAAAAAAAGTTACATATTAAATAATAATAATTCATATTTGATACCTAATAAACAGTTTTTGTGCATTAATTCTAATAAAATGCAAACACCAGGTGATCATGCAGCTGGTTAATGGTTAACCGATTATTGATTATTAAGTCGTTCAACTATTGGTTAAAGAAAATTCACAAAATATGCCGCCCTATTACACATGATTAATTTCTTTACAATTATATTCAGTACATTTACTAATAATAATTTTAATATTTAAAAGAACGATTATTTCCTTAAGTTACTTAGAAGAAAAAAGTGATCAGTTTTGGCTGTTTTGGCTGCATTAAGAACGGATATATCCACAATCACGATTTCATTTTTTTAATTTTTTTTATTCTTGAACCAGCCTTTGAACCAAAAAATGTTTACAATGTGTAATGTGATAAAGATCCTTAGCAAAGAGAAGTATGTTACACCATCACATAGAAAATCAAATCTGAACTAAACTGTTAAACTGTATTTAGTTGAGTGACAGTGATTTCAGGTTTTAAAAAAAAAATGTTTGAAAGAAAAACACTTCAAGCACAACTGAGCAGCTCCATGTGTGAATGGCGCCAATGCTAATTTCCATTTTATGTGCACCGCAAGAAGCTAGAATTCCACACCTGTGAACTAGATTTTAGACCAGGTTGTTTTGTAATATTTAAGTGATTAATGGTGAGAGGGAACTAAGCATACTGCAGTCACAATGTAAAACAATGCACAATGCTTATTTAATTAAGGTTGACAATATTACATTGTTTAATCTTAGGTGTGATGTCTGCAGTATGCTTAGTTCCCTCTCACCATTAATCACTTAAATATTACAAAACATATATATATATATATATATATATATATATATATATATATATATATATATATATATATATATATATATATACAGATCTCTTTTCAATCTATACTTTGTTAGGTTTACCTCTCAGCGTTGGTCATGAAACTAGCAGGCGTACAAGACTTGTGTATTGACTAATAAATCTCATGTGCTTCGGCTAAAATGTAAAAAACAAACAAACAAACAAAAAACCCTAAAACACAACAAACACTTTTGGAGTTTGGTTTAAATGCTAGTAAAAAGTAAGTGACAAATTGACTACAGTGATGCATTTAATGACACTCTTTAAGCTCTCTGATCCAGATGTCAGTTCTAACAACATAGTTACGCACTCATTAAACCCAGAAGTAGTAGTAGTAGTTGTAAAGACTACTGTGCCTGTCATTTAAAATCCTATTGTTAAATGGTTTATAGAGTGTGCAACAGTTACACAACCAAACTGTCTGATTAAGGCAGACAGCTTTATTGCTATATTGTAGTGGAAATGATTGCAGCTCGACAACTTTAGCTTCTGGTTACTCAACATTCCTTTGGTTCAACATTCATGTTCTGGTTGATTGCTTGTTCATCTTCACAAGCTAAATGTTCTTGTTGTCATAAAATCAGTACAAACTGCCATGGTATTTTATTATTAGTCCCACATTTAAAATATGTGAACTGAAAATAAAAGGTGCAGTTTTTGGTGGTGCTATTTAATTTCTTAAATGTTTTATCTCTAACCCTTTGACTCAGTGATAACTAAGAAATGTGGTCATTAGCCAAAACTATGAGAGGGTTTGACTCCAATCACCTAATCAATTCAGATGTGCCTGGAGATCAAACAGACAGTTTGACACGACAACTAAGTAAAATAGACAACATTCCTAACATTGACATGTATAGATCTAGTAGAAGTAAGTACAGATAGACTAAGTATAGATCTATACTGTATCTTATAAACATTCATTAACATGGGTCAAGTTTGTGAACACTTTAAGGTAAATAAACAAAATTTAATGATTATAATTCTACGTATGTTGTCATAAATTTCATGATGTTATGCCATAAATCAGTTATCTTAGTACAGTGTATATGAAAGCATTTGTTGAGGTATCACGCTTTGACCCTTTATGAGACTTACTGATTATATTGTTTTGTTTGATACATTAGTCAAAGTATTTTAGATTTTGTGGATATTTTTCCTGGAAAATTATGAGATGGGTCCCCTTTTTGTCTGCAGACAGAATAATAATCACGCAGTGCAAATCTTCAAACCAAAATTCCAAGCATTTTTTACATAAATCACACAGATTTCATGAGTACAACCAAATGTCTGAAAACATTCTTCAAGTTTTAAGACGTATCAGGCTTTAATCCGTCTTTTGTCTGTCCATCTTTTGGTCAGAGCTCCTTATTGCCAGGTTTGACATCTGTTTTACTCCCAACCTGTTGTCCTTCTCTTGATCTCTGACAGCTTTTGTATCTTGTTTTCATTTAACAGAGTGGAGGAGTCAAAATACAAGAAATGTTCAACAATACAAAGAAGCCCTGGTGCCTGGTAGCCCATGTGTGTCCCACACACTCACACTGAAGAGCGTCAGACAGCAGTGAACGTGTAGCAGTGCAGTGCGTCCTGGTGCCTGAGCCTGAGCATGGTTCAACTGTCCTCAGTCTGCCTGCTGGGAGGCCCTTTGGGTAAGAGAGACCTCTGTCTGTCACTTGACTTTTGTAATACAGTGTAAAACCTGTCCAAAACACAATTACTGTAAATGGTCAAAAGTACTGCATGTACTATAATATTAGATAAAAACTGACACAATGAAATTTTATCCATTGTATATCTATGACTGGTCTCAGCACTCTCTTATTATTGGAGGCCTGTGTAGACCACATGCAGGCAGAAGCTCAAGGATACAGTGGCAGCTTAACACGAGGGCTTCTGCAAAGTCAAAGCACACCACGTACTACATTTCACTCTTTTTTGTCTCCGTACTTAAAAAATTGGCATCTGTTTGGGGGGCACGCCTGTGGAACTTGACCAGTTTTAATTTTGGCATTGTGTTGATAGTTGCAAGTTGCAACACAATAGATCATCTGGCAGCATGGATCTGCCAGTGGTCATTTTGTGTTTTGGCAGCTGTGGCCTAACATCATGAATGCCTCTGGTGCACATGGTACGTTTGGGTTGACCCTTATTGTTATTGTGTGGTGACTTCGAAGCCAGAACAGGACAAAAATGATGACTTTTTTTTACAGAGGTTTGGATTCTTATACAGATATTCAGCTTGGCCGCCAGTTGTATTTATTAAGGTACCTTTTCTCTGAGAAGTGAACTGTATTTTCTTGGTCCATAATAGCATAATCACGTGACTGTGACCGGTGTGCTGCTGTATGCAACTTAAGATTGCTGTTTTTTGCGATTCTTGACTGATGCATGAATATTGCTTAAAGGTCCTATATTATCCTATTTTGAACATTATACAGTGTATTTTGGATACATTTAGGTTACCATATCACGTTTTGCAACATGAAACACACAATAATGATCTTACACAAGCGGTTTGGATGAGCTTTCATCATGAGCCCAAAGTGAACGGTCTGTTTGGCGCTGTCACTTTAAGGCTCAGCTCTTCCGTGTTGGCTCCGCCCACTCATGACGTTACGCTAGAGCAGCGCTGGAAACAGACTGAAGTAAACACGGTACATCATAGTAATAACTTTTTCAGCAATAGCTTTGAGAGTAACTGAGCCGCATATCTTCGACCCAGAGTCTGACTGTGAGTTTGAAGAACATGAGCAAACACAAAGACCTCGAAGGCTTCTACAAGACGTTTCTGCTTGGTAAATGAGAAACTATTTATTGTGTATGTTTCTATGGTGTAGCCCGTAGCATAGCGCGTGTTAACTGCTTCTGTTTATAGGTGCACATGTGGAAATAGCCGTACAATGCCTACTGAAGTTGAGAATGTATGCTGCCGGAGACTCCTAAGGTAGCTGTTGTGCAGTATATTGAAAGAACTATAATTAAGTAGCCTAGCAATATGTAGAGCTATGCAGTAATACTTGTTAGTAATACATGTTGCTGACGGTAAGTAAGCTAACACAGTAGCAGCGATGCTTCTCTGTGTCTGAGCTGCAGAGCACGGCACTTGTTGACAGTGCAGGAGAGAGGGGCTGGAGGAGTGTGGAGGAGCACTTCCTGGAGAGGAGTGGTTTATTTCACATATTGACATCATTGCGTGAAACAGCTCGTTGAAAGGACTGTAGCTCAAAGTAAATAAATTACTTAAACATGCACGAATGAAACAAAACACAACTTTGGGTATGTGTTTGAGGTAGAAACAACGTTAGAACATGGTTAAAAGCTCAGAAAAGTCGATTTAGCATAATATGGGACCTTTAACAATCTGGATTATAATAGAGTATAATAGGGTACAGGGTGTCATGTTGATTGTTACTGGTACTATCACTGCTGTCCCTCTCTCAGGTTTTACTTGTTTTCATAAGGAGGTTACCTGTACAAAGTGGTGTTGCCTTAATCTCTCCATTGATTTGCTGTACTACTGCTCAGAGCTGATGTGTTAAAGCTTGGTTAGTTGCTTTTCCTTTTGGTATGCATGTCTCATTTCTGTCCTCATTGATTTAATACAGGAAACTTTATTTATATTATTGAAATTCTGAATGCCCTCCTTTTCATTTCAGCATCATTAGTGCTAACACACCGCAGAGGAGCAGCTGATGTTAGTCTAATGATGTGCTAAAAGACGAAAGACTGTGGCAGTGTATTCTGAGATACAGCAGATCCACATGTGGTGTCTTTTACATTATGTAGTTAGTGTTAAGTGCTTTTGCGGTTTAGTTTGGGTGTTTTTCTAACCTTCCACCCAAACTGGCTTCAGTCTGCTGCACATTTGCTCACATGCGGCTTGAAAAACACCAGTTGTTTTGATGCCGTGACCTCACAACTCAAAGATACACTTTCATACTGTTTATGTGTATGTAGGCTCATATGTCCTAAACAAAACTAGACTGATGGAGTCATTAATGGCAGGAATGTTTGAAGAATTATGGGAATTTTTAATCCTGAAGCTAGTCTAAAATATAGAGTGGGAAAATAGCGGACCATATAGACTTTAGTCAAGAGTCAGATGCAGGACAGTCGTTTTGAACAGCAAAAAATAAAAAATAAAAAACCAAATGATGTTGCTATGGCAATATCATTGATAACGCTCGATAATAAAATAAATATATTAATTATATATTTTTTGTGTAGGTTTTATGGCAGTGCATTTCTCTAAAAATCTCTAAAAAAAAATTAAACATCTACCTTTCTAGGTCTTACTGCCAGCCTTTTTACTTTAGTTTTTACACATATTACTTTACCATCTACTGTTAGAATCCAGCACAGAATGTGATCAAGTGTTTAACATCAGCATAGAAAATCACATATATCAAGAAGGATAAAATCGATTGTGTAGTTTCATCTTAGCATATTTTACAAACATCATGCTAATAATCATCTCAACCTGTAAACTGTATGATGCATTTGTTTCACCTATGGCTGTGTAGTTGTGGGAAAAGCCTTCTGTATCCCATAGAGCTCAGATTGATGACCTGGACTCTGGACATTGTCTGAGCATTGAGCAGAGCCCCGTTGACTGAAACCAGAAGGAAGTTGGTGTTGTTTACCTTTGTTTAAAAAAACTACCAAGAATTTGAGATTGAAAATGTCTTGGAAAGTTTTCACATAAAAGTCTCTGCGGACCTGTTGTTTTTATTTTGTGAAACCATTGATGACTACCTATATCCACACTAATTATTTAGTGTTTTTGGATGATGTTGTAGAACGGCAATTACTAAGTAGTAGTAATGAGTCAAGGCCCACATCATATACCACTAAATGTTGTTTAATTTTACTGCAGCACAATGAACAGGAAAAGGCAAGAATATAATGCTTAATGGACTGAAAGCTGAAATATGTTTCTTAAATTTCCTATGCAGCTCTTAAACACATGGGTCTCGTTTGTAGGCTTGGCACACTCTCCAATCCAAACTCAAGAGAAATCAGCACTATCACCTCCCAGAGTTGTGCTTTCACCATTGCTCATCTTTTACAACAGCACTGGCAGCACTTCACAGGGTCATCCCTTAGCTCTTTGTAATATCCTACCTTCCAAGTTCACCACCAGTGATATGGTTCTGATAGGGGCATTTCATCTAGTGTTGGTTTTAATTTCATTCTGATTGGATGGCTCTGATGAAAAATGATATTAAATATCAACATTTTAATCAACCTTCATGTAAGTGCTAATTTTCAAAATAGATCAACTGATTTTGAAGTAAGGTTTTATGTGTTCTCTTTTGTTGTTGTTATTTATTTTTTCTCTCAAATGTGGGGTCTCTTATATTTTCAAGAATCCTATAGTGTGGGGGTGTGGTTGTATTGAAGAAATCTTGGTCCCAGTTGTATGCTGTAGTGAGGGCATCGTCTTAGTTGAGAGTTTAATGTATGGACTGTCACCTTTAGGACTCCGATGATGCATAGGTCAGGCACAAAATAGGCCGCCACTTCTTTTGAGAATCACTGTAGGAATACAGCTGTACTTTGTTGTTAGGGATAACCAACATTTCCTGCTCCCCTTGTATCATGGGAAATTGAGAAACAATGGTGAATGAGAACTGGATACTGTTTAGATTGTGATTCTGGGTATGATGCTTTGTCTTACAAAAAACCTGTTTGACCAATAAAGACTATCATTCCTAAAGAGAATAGCATTATTAAGAGATTCATTGTAATAATCCCCCTGAATTGCTGCCATAGAAATGAACGGCTATGAGTCAGCATCTGTCTCTGTGTGTTAGCCTTGCAATTTTCTGGCGATTGTCTAGGCCAGAGGTGTCAAATTCATTTTAGTTCAGAGGCCCTATACTGTCCAATTTGATCTGAAGTGGGCCGGACCAGTAACATAACATAATATCCTATACATAATGACAAGGGAACAAATGCCAATTTAACCCTCACTGTTTTAGCACAAAGAAGTACAATTATAATGTCAGTATTCTCATCAATTGCAACAAAAAATGCTAATTTTGCCAAAAGCCTTCAGCATGCATGTTCACCCTCACAATATGGCCCTGATGCTAATGCTATTTTTGGTAATGAGGGTGCATTATTTTGAGAAAGGAGTAATTATATTGCTGCTTTCTTCTGTTCAGTTCTGGTTCTCAGTGTTGTGTTATGTTCTACTCTTACTAAAACTGTGCAACCCCCAGTGGACAAATTAGGAACAGTTACTTTTATTATTCAATGTTATTTTCTCACTTTCCAAATTTAATCCACAGGCCAGATTGTGGCCTCTTGGAGGCTGGTTTTGGCCTCTGGGCCGCATGTTTGACACCTGCAGTCTAGGCTGTCAAAGCTGATTCAATAGGTTTCCGCCCCCACAACCCATAACCGATGGAAAATGAACAAATGAGAGAATGAAATCACTTTTAATGTTAGGGGATGTTTCTGTAAAACCATTAAACATACTCATAACATAATCTAGTAGATTACTACATATACAAAGAATGACTCACTAATTCCACACACTGTAGTTTCTCACTTTCTATAGAGTCATTATGACATTGCAGTGTTCAAGCTTGAGTGACTACCTTAGAAGACCGTTTTAGTTGTCAATTTAATTGTCTAGTAAGACTTCAACTCTTGTGACCTGTAGCTTAATTTTTGCTTTAGTCCAAGCAAAGACTAGATGGGTGCCTGTTGTTGCAGCGATAGTGAAAGTGAAAATGCATTAGTTTTGATGTAAGCAAAAACATTTAACATTGATGTGACTGGAGAAAGGAATGAATGTTTGTACTCGGTCTTATCCTATGTTCTGCTTTACGTTTTTGAAGGCCTGTTTCTGCTCGTTCCTGTCCTCATGGCTCCCACACCGTCCAGCTTGTGCACACCACTGAAGACCCTGAATGACAGCCTAAGCCACAGGCGACGGTACATGGTGAGAAAACGTTGGCCTGTTTAAAGCATGTCCCAGTGAGTGTGGGAGCACGTGTAGTGGCTTCATAGGGCTCAAGGTCATTGTAGTTTATCTTTGAAAAGACAGAAAGAGGTTAGGGGAGCAAATGTAAATCAAAAAGTAATAAAAAGAAAGAAATTTGAGTTATGATGTACCAAAAAGAGTGTACCCCAAGGCTGATCACTTGGCCCTTTGTTTTTTTTCTTTCTTTATGATGTTACACAAATAACACATGCACAGCTGGATACCAAACACACTATCATTTATACTCAGTGTCTGAGGCCGCTTGGATTCTGTACATTTCACTATACTAGTAAACAATACAACACAACACCTGCAATTCTAGGTGACATGGCATATCTAAATAACACATAAAATGAATGGTTGTAAGTGTCCCCAAGAGTTACCTCTAGAATTGAGACACTGTGTAGCCTCCCACCTAGGTACAGACCCCAGCTTCCCACCACCCTAATAAAGATGAGCAAAATGAAAAAAAAAGATTAAATGTATAGAACTGTGCAAAAGTTTCAGGCAGGTGTAAAAAAGGATAAGAATTACTTCAGAAACATATATAAGCAATTAAAATAAACAATTACATTTTATATTTTGGAAAGCATTCTCAATTTCTTTGAGCATTTCTCTACACCCTTATAAAACATTTGCAACAGTACTGAGTGCATGTAATTCAATATGCACTAATTGCATACACCCAAAGGTCAGACGCAAGGAGAATTCATAACTTCTAAATGCCCAATGAATGTGTTACTGTTAATGTGAATGTGTTACTGATTTTTTTCACCAGAAAGGTAATGGAAAATCAACAAATTGACTTGTCTCTGTTACAGAGGCACAACTTCCCTATCAACTACACCATCAGAGTTCATTATGATGAAATCTTCAAACTGTCAAACATAAGTCGGATGGTATGAACAAGGCTTTCTTTTCTTTCTTTGAGTACAGTGTAATTTATTTTCTTCACTGTGGGCAAGTGCTGTGTTTTATTGGCTCTCTCATATGAGTTTTCTGCCAGTCAAAGATCATGCCACGTGACCTCAGTATGCTGGGAACTACACCTAAAGCTGCACTATCATTCTCACCTCTTTTCTTGTTTTTCCTCTGTTTGTTCCTAGAGGGAAAAGGTGGAGGGCATGGATGAGCTGATTCTCCAGAGGCTTTGGTTCCAAATCAATCAAGGCGTCCTAAAAAAGGTTTGAAAGCATAATACACATCTATGATATTCCCTGTATAATCAGAATATTAAAGGTGCATATGTTCAGGAGGTAGTTTAAAATTTAACGTCCACAACTCAAAATAAATGTTTGTCTTTTCCCCTTATTGGGCTTTGAGAAATGACTCTTTCAAAGAAAAGGTGTATGAGGTGGCACATCTTTCTCTTTCTCCAGACAAGTGCAATAAAAAAGGTTATTTAAGAAGAATCGTGGTCATAAACTACTTACAGCTGAGGATTGACTGCCGTACAGCCATTCATTATAGGCTTCAAATGAAAGGCCATTGTGTTTTTTTGTTGTGCATTGAGGTCGGATACATATATCAGTCAATAGTACTTAGCCCCAAGGAACAAAGTGGCATGCCTTTGGGCCATCCATAAAATAAAGGTAAATCATCATTGCACAGCAGAATGAACATTTATTATTATGAATCACGGAACTCGAAAGGAAAGCAGTAAATTATGTGTAGTGGCTGGCCATATGCGTTGCTGCAAAGAGTTGTAAACAGTCTTTTTTTTTTGGTGTGAGCCAAAAACGCTGAAAAACTTTGTTTACAAAAAAAAATGGTGAACACATAGAAACCAAGAGGTGATGTTAAGACTCAAGTTTGCAATGGAAACTAGAAAAGTGGAGTTAGACTGGAGAAAAGGCAGGGCAAAGCTCTGAACTCTGATCAGGTAAAAAAAAAAAAACTGTTGTCATTATAGGTATTATGCATCTAATATTATCTTTTTCTTCATCTACACTAAAATAGACATACATAATGACATAATTTGTTTCAATTGGCTTTCAATCAGCTAGTCCACGACAGGGTCAGGCACATTTTTTTATTTGATGGACAGGGCCCTGCAGCTCTCAGTTCTCTTTTACTGATCCCCACAGACCTCCATGGCCTGGGGCTTTAGGCCATTTTACCCCATTTCCTTTCTACTCTGTCACTAAACCTGAAATTCTTTGTATGCTTCGTGGTGGCTTTAAATAAGATACAATTTGCAGATTATTCGGGTGATGCCAGAGAGACACCCGTCACGACCGTACACTGCGGAGCTGGAGATGCGCTTCAGAGATGCAGAGGGGGTCTTCGTTCAGTCACATCCTGCTGAGGTAAGACTGAGCTCATGTTTGTATCCTGCAAAAGCCCCAAAACATGTGGTCAGACAAAAGCTGGCAGACAACATTTCTTTATCAATACTGGAAACGTATGCGTAAGGGTGGACTAATAGGTTTGATTGTCATTCTTTGGGGATTTTGTTAAGAAGCATTGTCTGAGTTTCCCTACATTTGGTATTGTTCATGCCTTGTGGCTCTGTGTAATGCTGTGAGTGTGTCTAAAGCCAGCAGACAATATGTCTAGACCTAATAATGCCAAATCTGTTGTCTGCCAAAAAGTTTGCATTGTGATAACATTTTGTAGGTTACATTAAACAGTGGCTATTCCTTAAACTTTGAGACATTGTAAAATCTTATGGTGTTGCTATTGGTGTTTTATTGCATGTGTGTTACTTTCCATAACCATGCTCATTTCTATCCGCTCTATCCACTTGTAATTGTGATAATTAAAACTCCAATTGTTATCAGTAGAGGGGGCATTCAGAACAGAAGTACCTCAAGTGCCTTTTGCCTGAAAGCTGGGTTTAATCCGTTTCCTGTGCAACCTTAAAAAGCAAGGGAAATGCAGTCAAAACAATGCTGCCATGTGTTGCTCTTGTAGTTTACATTGCTCTTTTAACTCATTTTATAGCAGAAAAAGTACGGCCTGTAGAGGGCTCAGCTCTATAGACTCTCTGTGTTGTAATGGCAGCGGGTCATTTTACTAATGTCGTTTGTTTTCAAGTAGACACCAACAAAGTCAAGTTTGGAAGAAAAAAATGTCTTCAGTAGGGTAATTTTAGTGAATTTTGTTCAAATATGACTATATGACTCAGTTAGGGTCCATTGTATTGGTCTGTTTCTGCACCCTCTATTTGTCCTCTGACAGGAAAGTTACATTGGAGGTTTCCATCCAGCTGAGGGTTACTGTGTTAGTGAGATAGCCAGCATTCTATGATCTCATGTTATACAACTAATGATAATGTAGTAGTGTAGTAATATAGTATAATGTACTAGTAATAATGTGCTTGACTGTTTGAATTCTTGAGCGTCTTACTGGAGGCTCTGAGTGTGGGCTTTGATAAGACATGAGGACTATGTGAAGGAGTAGTGACTTTTCTATTATCACAGTATTACCAGATAATAAGATGTATTGCTTTTATGTAATTCTCATTTATCCTCTCTCTTGGCATGTTCATGTGTGCAGGTGTTCCAGCAGGAGCTTCCAGACTCAGTCCAAGACATGTGGGATCGTTTAACTGAGGAGCCAGACAGAATCCCAGAGTCCAGCTGGCGATTTGCTTCTCCAAAATCTCTGTTGGACAACTTGTGCCACACCATGCATTGTCTCTTCAGCAAATGTTTTGCCACGGAAGCACAGCATGACTGTGAGTAGGTTAGACACATATTAATGTTATGAATTTATTTGTAGCCACTAGAATGGACAGCTAGAAAAACAATTGTAGCACAGTGTAATATTGTTTTATAGACATTCATTTGCATTTAAGGTACACTGTAAAACATACTTTTTGTGTGAATGTTTTGCTAACAGCCAAGTGACAGATTTATTTTCAAGGTGTATTATAATATTAAAGTGTGTTTTTCATCAGCTGCTGATCTGAACAAGAAACTGTCTCATATATGAATGTTTTATATCACAAGAACTTCTATCAGGAATTAGCTCTTGCTAGATTTTGAAACTAGGTTAAACCTTTAGTTTGGTTGAAGCTCACGTCTCATTAAAACATGACTGAAACTCTTGGTATTCAATGCTTCCAGATTTCTGACACTGCTAATACTGTAGCTGTAGGAGCATTTCTTGATTTCTGCACTGCAAGATGTTTTGTGCCAAACCCAAAAATAGACCTTTAAAGCTGTTCTTCTTGTAAATAGGATTTAATTTGTTCATATCATATTTGTTGCTAGTGCTGGTTGTTGCTTTGTGAGAAGGCTGAAAGGTCATTTCCGTTGTTTTTTCCAGAGCTCTCCTAAAGGAGGCCTCCTCTAAAATTTGCCCTGGACTGTAGTTAATGATGATGAATGTAGAATGCAAATGGTTTAATTGAAGAAAACCAGAGCTTTTTTTGGAATGGAGGCATCTGCTCTCATTGGGATCTGGATGGTACAGGGTTTTCTGGTAAAGTGGCTCCAACATGTCAAGATTAAACACATGTGACTGCATTTATCATGAAAACAGTGTCTACATTGAGATGCAACTGTAGGGCCTTCAGTAACCATTACTGGACCACTGGACCATTACTGTCTGCAGGATTTATTTTTGGCAGTTAGCTCTCTGTACCTTACGTATACGTATGTGTTAATGTTTGTTTCTATTTGATTTGGTCATATCTAACCTTATAATCAATTTGTAAAGCAAAGTGTGATACAAAACAGCAGCTTTTTAAATAAAGGAGGTTGTGATCAGTTGTGAGACTGAAAATTGAAGAATTAAGGTTGTTTGACTCAGATGATCCATGTCCTGTCTAACTGAAATTTAATATTTCTATTAAGTTACACACTGTGCGTGAACCAGACAGCAAGCTGTCATGTGAAGGACTTTCCTTCCAGGAATGTATCCATGTGCTTTTGACTCCCGCTACTGGCTCATGTGAAACTTTTATATGGAGCGCTGTTGAGTAAAATATGTACAAATAAATTACCAATAGCAAGTTACACTTAATGTTTACATTTGTTAGTCAGTACTTGTATAGTAAGCACATATGAGTAACAAAACTTGTTCTTAAACATGATTTTCTGCCTTTTTTTAGAGATTGTTTTGTGTGGCCTTGACAGTATGTGCTGCTGGAATGCTGTTTGAGCGAAAAGAAGAAGTGACCAGTCTATAGCTATATTATTTACATAAAAAGGGGCACAGAAAAGGCTATATTAAGAAATCAAAGAGCTACAGAGAATACTGCAAAAATAAAGTTTGCATGTTGTGTAATCTAGTGCCTGTCATGTTCTTTTCAGATTGTGGTGTGTCCCATTGGAGGAAAGGCAGGAAGAAAAATGTGAAGCCCAAAAGCTGAAAACCACCAGTGTGGTGAAGTTGTCCCTGCTCGCTTACTGAACAGGGATCTGTATCATGCCTAATGTCCCTCGAGTGAAAAGAGGAGGGCTCAATGGACTACCCACACTGAAATGTTCAGTCTTGACATGTGAACATCAATAAGTTTTTTCCATATCTTCACAATGGAGATGATAAGATTCTGACTCAGCTTATCCATATGCATAGAGGTATACATGAACTCGTTTGGGAATGAAAATAACAAGTGCTTATTTTGTCATTACTTCACTGTTACTGAAGGAAGCAAGAGTTATTTGTTTCCTGGTGGCTTCACAGAGTTTGGAAGAGTTTTTTTTTATGTACATATACCTATTTTATGTATATCCAGTATCAATTCTTTCATTAAATGGAGTTTAAAGAAGGAAAAGAAGGAGCAGGTCCAGCTCCTTGTTTCTGGAAAGTGATGCCCTGGACTGAGGATATCACCACAGCCTCATGTGGTGTGCACAAGTGGCACGGTTTACTGCAGAGAACTAGATGCAAGGGAGACTTACATGGAAATACGATATTGAACAAGTTCGGTATCATGCTGACTTTGTACCATAAGAAAACATTTCTGCTTTGAATGCAATGAGCTACAGCCAGAGACAGTACATGAACTGCACTTCAGACTAAAGCCTAACTGTTAACTGCTGTTATCTACTATACATTCTTACCTAAGCAATATAGGGCATCATTAAGAAGTACATGCTGCCCATACAAAAACAATCAGGTTCAGGCTCTTTATCAACACATTTTTATAGGAATACTCCTGAAGGAATTTCAGAATATTCACATATTATCTGCACAATAGAAGCGCAGCTGGAAATGTGTACGATGACAGGTTACATTTCATCAGAGAGCACACTGTGGATAAGCAGCTGTAAACCATCTTAGGCTGCTTTGGATTTCATAGCTGTTTACTTCAAAGCTAAACAAATGTTCCTGTTTCTTATTTTACTGTTGCTCCTTGGGCTGTGGCAATGACTCAGTGATGTTCTCTTGATTGACAGTAAAGGATTTTAATTTTAGTTACAGTTACACACAGCGAACAATGCAAAGGTTAAAAATAAAGAACATGGGATCCTTATAATACAGCTGATCGGACTGGCCAATGAAAATTCTCTCTATATATTTTATATATGTATGAACAACAGTTCTACCTGTTTTTGCTGCTTGATACTTTTGTACATAATAAATCACTTTTACATGGCTGAGCTTATTGCTATAACCATTTATTTTTAACCCATAAAAAGCTAGTTTTACTGCCACTCATTTGATGACCTTTTAAAATAATTATTTTATTACAATTATTTTTAGCTTTCAGTGAGGTCAATGAAGCTTAAGCCACATTAACAATTAAAAAAGCACAAAAATATTTCTGTTAAATATCACTCTATCCTCACATTACATTTGAAACTCACATCAGAGTGCAAGTGATAGTCAAGTGATATGACCCAAGTTCACATTTGACTGCGAGTTTAAACCTAATAAGGATCAGGCGATTTCAAGTGTCCAAGCTGCCCAATCACTGCAGACTGTAACTAAAACTGTAAACAGGCATTTCTTTTGACTCTGAAACGAAAGTGTTTTTTGCAGAAAGTAAGATTTAGGTTAGGCCACTAAGCACTATTTTATGTACCTCACGTTTTAAGTATTTGGACTTTTTCACATTATGTTTGTTAATTTGGCGTCAGCTGTTTCTTTTGTGTCCCTGACTTGCTGTAACATTCCTGTTGTTCGTCAATCCTACTCACTTGATTGGCAAGGGTTTACTTAAGTCTTTCAATGATGAATGTGTTTTCCATCTGGAGTTACTTAGAATAACTGCAATTCAATGTATTCGTTGTATAAGTAAACCCAGGGAAGGCATTAGTCGACCAAACAAATATTATGCAATATGTGCTTGCTTACGTGCATATTTACTTTTACATAATTAAAATGTCAATTACTTCAAACCGCACTGTGTATGTATGAAGTATGTACGACAGCTATAGCTGTTATCTTTTCACTCCTCACTGCACATAACTGTACCTTGTTGTTTGTACCTTGCAAATCTAATTTTTAAAATCTTCGGCAGGGAGAATAATGTTCACTGATTATGTTACAGCCATTGGTTGAAGATTGTTGAAGGGTTATTATAAAAGCAGTTCAGCAGCTGTAATAATGCAACAGATCATCTAGTTTGGTTTATGCCATGAATGCATTTTATATGGGCCTATTTTATGTCATATGCTTCTGTACCAATTGTTTTATTTTAAACATAAAAGCATTTAAGGTATATATACAGGTCACATGCAATTATTGACTGGCAACAACAGACAAATAACAACAAACCCATGGGTAGTTGTTGTTTGTCATCTGAAAATAGATTTTAGAAAAAGATTTTTATACACAAGATGTTGTATTTATTTTTGAAAATGTATGATGCCATGTGACAATACTTTTTTGCAAAGAAAGGAAAAATAAAATAGCTGTTCAGTAATAAATATGTGCACATTGTCTACTTTCTCCCCCTTCCCCCTCAACTTATAGAAAATTAAGTGTAATTATTCATTTGAAAAATATGTATTCATAAAATAATTGCGTATTTTATTATTAATAACAGAAAATACATTGTGGCTGTTTGACATTAATCATAGTACGACAGAGACCTGTGTGTATTTTGTCCTTTTGCAGTTGCCGTAGAAAAGACCCGGAAGCTAGAAAAAAATCTATAAAAAATAAGTAGCTCGTACTGGGTACAGCTATAAGAATATAAACTATAATGTAATGTAGTAATGTAATGGAATTATAAAATATTGTTTATTACATTTTTTAAGTTAAATTTTAATATGTTTAAACTACTCAAACGTTTTATTTCGTAATAGTACCCGGAAGTGCACTGTTTTCTGAATGTCAGGAATTTGTTTGTTTGGAAACTGGTAGAAGCAGGTCAACTCGCGGCTGCAGCACTTGTCAAAGATGTCGTTCCCCGGAGGAATAGAGATACCGAGCCGTCTCCCGTTGCTTCTGACCCACGAAGGAGTGCTTCTCCCGGGCTCCACGGTCAGGTTTAGCGTGGACTCTCCACGAAATATGCACTTGGTGAAGCACCGCCTGCTGAGGGGCACTTCTTTAAAAAGCACCATTATTGGAGTTATTCCTGACACTAAAGACCCAGAGCACGACACCGATGATCTACCCACTCTACATAAGTAACTAACGTGCAGTTTTAATGTGTTGTTTTATTGAAATGGGATCTGACCATATATTGGCAAGATGTATTTGAACATGGGACGTGAGAATATAGTCTCCTAGAGTGATCAAACAAATTTCCACAAACCGCGATGATTTTAAACAGCTACATGTTTATTACGCCTAATTAGTATTAAGTTAATTGGGGATGTGCCATTTGTTCTAGAAAGCTCCATAGTAATCGTGGCGTCCAAAACAAGTACATGCTGTTCACAGAAGAGGACTTTAACCCTTCACAGACATTACTGCAGGCGAGTTTAGTGAAGTATTAAAAGTATTAACTCTTTCTTAGTGGATTTCTAATATAGGCTACTGGCCAGAAATGATAAAACTAATTGATATGCTCTTTTGTTATTTGTTTTATATGAAAGCACCAATGTGTAGGTATGGGTTTCACAGTCTACACACATACCTAGGTTACAGACAGAGACTGCACAGTTTAACTTAAACTTGGCAAATATTTGGCTTTGGTCTAACAGAAGACAGTGTTAAACATTAGACAAAAAAGGCTTTTTGTCTTTGTTTTGAGTTTACCATGCAGAACCTTCTTCTCTATAAATCTCCGAATGGCCATCAACCACTTTAAACAACAAGTTTAGAACAGCCCTGTTAGTAAGTTTTTGTCTTTGTTTCTGGGTAGGATTGGTACAGCGGGAATAGCAGTGCAGGTAGTGGGCAGTAACTGGCCGAAGCCTCACTACACCCTTCTCATCACCGGACTCTGCCGCTTTAGTGTGTCAAGTCTGCTGAAGGAGCGACCCTTTGTGTTAGCAGAGGTGACTTTTAATTAATGTTTAACATCTCTCATTCCAGTGAATCAAGATGAAAAATGTTAAAATACATTAAATGAAACCTTTTCAGGTGGAGCAGATGGACAAACTGGAGCAGTTTACTAATCCAGCAGCCAAGGGTGTCACAGGAGAAGATGGAGAGCTTGGGGAGCTGTCTCAGAAGTTTTACCAAGCTGCCATACAGGTGTGTGTTTAATTAGCTTCTGAATTTAACTTTGACACTTCTGACAAGTTCAGGGATTTCTATGTGACATCTTATGAGGTCAAAAGTAGAACCGCCGCCACAGATGTTCCGTTACAACTGCACCAGAGATGGAAAAAGCTCCCTGGGGGGTCCCAACCCCCACTATGGGAACCCCTGGGGTAGGTAGACACAGGGAGTGAGAGAGGGAGGAATGACATGAAGCAAATGGACATGTCAATTGACTCCATCTTCAAAGACCTCTTCTTTGATAAATTACAATAAAAACATTCTCAGTAGGAAGCATATTCCCAAAGGACATTCTTCTGTCTGATGAACCCAATGACTCACTCTGCTCTTTTTAAGTCAATGGTCTATTTAAGTCAGCTCATATAATTTACAGTTTGTGCAGGTGGTCTTCATATTGATATTGCAGTGACAATAAATTTGCAGCCTTATTTTGTTTAGTTTTCAATTGCCATTTACCTTTTGTACAATTACCAGTCATAGTCACCATCTGAATTTGCCATTAAACGATAGACGAGAGTCTTCCACTGTGTAATTTCAGCACTTATTAACTTATACACACTTATTAACTGAAGCACTGCTCAGCTTCTATTTTTTAGCCTTTATTTGCCAGAGTATATGTAACTATATATGCTGATAGTGGAATAGATATTACTGAATAAGTGAATGAGTGAATAAACTTCAAAATGTCAAGATCTATCAATTGAAGAAGGAACAAGCAACATTTGTTTTCTATATTCTTGCAGTATATTGTGATAGATTGTGAGCACAACAGGCAGTGATTGATGGACTCGCAGACAAGCGCGTGTTGATAAACCTAATCCTACTGTGTGTGTTTGTGTGCTCAGTTGTTAGGTATGTTGGATATGTCTCTTCCTGTGGTAGCCAAGTTTAGGCGTCTTCTGGACAGCCTGCCCAAGGAAACACTTCCAGATGTGGTAGCATCTATGATCCGTACTTCAAACAAGGAAAAACTGCAGGTGAAGCCACTCATTTGCTGTGCTTCTTATATAGGGCTCATCGTGACATTAAATTTGATGTACAGTTTTATTCCAAGTTTCTATACAAGTCATTTGATGGTATTTGTTGTTGCTTCTTGTTCAGGTCCTGGATGCATTGAGCTTGGAAGAAAGATTTAAGAAAGCTCTCCCAATGCTGACCAGACAAATTGAAGGTCTTAAGCTTCTACAGAAAACCAGAAAAGTTAGCCCAGACAATGAGAAGAGGGTTTGTTACTTTTGTATTTTTATTTTTCATTCAGAACTGAAAACTTAAAATGTTGTATATTTAGCTGTGTCTCACCTGTTCAGGTTTTGTCAGTGCGCAAGGGGGGAGTCTTCCCGGGCCAGCAGTTTAAGCTCGACGAGGAGGATGAAGATGAGGATGGTGATGACACCACAGCCCTGGAGAGGAAGATCTACGGAGCACACATGCCTGACCCTGCACTCAAAGTGTGTCTCAAAGAGCTCAAGAGGTGCATGTTTCTCTGGTGGAGGCTGTATTTTCACCACATTTTATTTCTATTCCTGTTCTATCTCCAAACCTCTTTCTCGTTTATTCTTAGATTGAAAAAGATGCCACAGTCCATGCCTGAGTATGCCCTCACGAGAAATTACTTAGACCTAATGGTGGAGCTGCCATGGAGCAAAAGCAGCAAAGGTGAATAAAAAGACTTTATCAGGATCCAGCCTCACAAGTATCTCAGTCTAACAGTTAAAAATGTCAAAAAGGTGTACAAGGATTTTCCCTCTCCCAGAGCCAACCTGCACTAAACACATGGGGGCATATTCACATTTTCTGCCAAACTAAGTCAGTATTCCATTGATTTTAAAGACAAACTTGAGACATCAAAATACTTGGAAATCCTCATAAACTTCCTGACTTTGATAGAAGGCATCTTAAAAAGTCTCTTAAAGTCTTTAATGACCTACATCAGTTGAAAATGAAAAAAGCTTTTACATGTTAAGTGTGGACTCCAACAACAAAATGGAGGCTTTAGCCTGCAGATGAACTGAGAATGATCTAATAACACTTTACAGACTGCTGATGTAGACTACCTTGATAACAAACTGCTTTGAACTATGGCTGGGAAATCTAAAGTTTAAGGACAAGCACAAGCTGTTATGTATTTCTTTCAGCTAGGATTTGCAAAGTTTTGTTTTTTTTTAAACCTCCATTATAGGTTTACCCTTCTCTGCTTCACTTTCTATTGTATTTATAATAATTTATTCTCTTGAATCTGTTATGTCTCAGACTCCCTGGACATTGGAGTTGCACGGACACTACTAGACAACGACCACTATGCCATGGACAAGCTGAAGAGACGTGTGCTGGAGTACCTGGCTGTTCGACAGCTCAAGACCTCTCTGAAGGTGGCTTGTAAACATATTTCAGTCTATTATAATTGTGTTGTATCAAGATCAATGGTACATTTATATCTTGTCATTTGTGCTTAGGGACCAATTCTGTGCTTTGTGGGCCCACCAGGAGTGGGTAAGACAAGTGTGGGACGCTCCATAGCCAGGACGCTGGGCAGAGAGTTTCATCGCATTGCTCTTGGAGGAGTCTGTGACCAATCAGACATCAGAGGACACAGGTAGTGTCATAAATGTGGAGAAGGTGTTATGAATTATAGGGGTTACATCTGTTGGGGATCACTCTCACCATATACTGTAACTGTCTCGTCAGCATCAATATATTTAATTTAATCTGTTTTCTTGAAAAAATATCGGCCAGTTTGGTTCACTGGATCAGTAGTTTATAGGCATCTTTAAATGTAAGTTTTTTGCATTATCAGGCTGAAAATAGGCTGAAAGCTGGAGATATCTTTAATTATGTCTTTAATGCAATTTGAAAGACTAATAACATCCCCCGTGAACCACCATAACAAGATTTATAGAATTTACCTGATTACAAAGGGACCTCAACATTCAGACATGTTGTCTTTGTGGAGTGAAAAAGCCCACTAACAAGTAAACCAGATTGAGGAATTACAGCATCAGAGGGAAATATGTTGGTATTACTCAAGTCAGTTGTGGCAGTATTAGTTAATTTCATTACCTGTAACCTCAAATAAATACTGTCTGCAGAACAAAGGAAAGTCACGCCATTTTCTGATGCATCAAAAACTTTGGTGCCTGATTTGACAAACTTTGGACATGACCTCCTTATGTTAGTGCAGATGACTTTTGCTTTAGCATGTCATTCGTCTTGCCTTTGTTTGCTATTGGAAAGGGCTGGGTGCATTTGTTTATTTTACTGTGCTCAAAGACTCGAGCGGGGCAACAGAGTTCATCTCAGATTGTAGGCTGACCTAGTGGCCTTTTTTTTTTTTTTTTTTTTACCACTAAAAATGTTTTTACCAGGTATTTATCACATCCATCCACATCAATCCCCAACAGGCAAGTATTAAATGGACACAGAGGGATTTTATAACCCAAAAATTTGTTTTAAAACTTCACATACAGTTTTCCAAAATAATTCTTGACATTTCCAAAAAATATGAGGACGGTCAATGTTCATCTCTCCACAACCTCTCAAATATTTCTGAGTTCTGTTGACTCTTTAGTTTTGCTGTAATGAAAAACTAGATCCAGGAAAATTAAATCAAAGTCTGAGAGCTGCAGTATTCTTCTGAAATCTGTAGACTTTGTATTGTATTGTCTAATGTATTTAGTTGAGTGATTTTCATTTAGAATTATAAAATGCTGATATTATTTGTATATTACTCTGTTTATAAGCTGGTTATGATTTGTAAAAAAAAAAAAAAAAAAAAGGCCAAACTTTTCTTTTAATTTTTGAAAACTCTCCAGACCTCTCAAGACCCTTTCTAAAAGTCTGATGAAAAACATGTGTCCAGCCTACAACAACAACAGCAGTCTTAAGAGATAAAGATGAACACAATTTGTTTGGCATTAGAGAAATGACATTGAAGTTTTCTCTCTATAGTCTATAGCTTTCTGCACATATTTTGACTTTCGCTGCTTTTTTCTTGACATTTTCCTTCTTGAAGCCTAGACACAGCAGAATGCATACCTCCATGCCTCTGCGCAATAATTTGTCTTAGAGGACTTTGTTCAGTTTTATTTTATCGTTGCCTGGTAATACAATGCGTACATCATAAATCATGAAGCCTTACAGGTGCTCATCCAGGCGTAAATAAGTTATAACATGACAAGCCTTGACGTTCTCTTTGACATGTTAATTTCTGCGCTCTTCTTTCATCACAGCGAACATTCCTTATCTTTTACTTGAGAATAAATGCCTCGTTCAGTTTGCATCGTCTTTTTCCCCATCTTCTTCATCTCCAGACGCACGTATGTAGGGAGCATGCCAGGTCGCATCATCAATGGGCTGAAGACTGCGGGAGTGAATAATCCTGTGTTTCTTTTGGATGAAGTGGATAAACTGGGAAAGAGCCTTCAAGGGGACCCAGCTGGTGCTCTGTTAGAGGTCATCTTCTTTTCTTTCTCATATTTCCTCTATAATATCAAGTGTCTTCACTGCCAAAAGGTCCCTGAACAATATCCCTTATATAACACTGAGCCTGCCTGTCCTTTTGAGTGTTTGTATACTTTCAATAATTATCGTCATCGTTTTTATTATTTTTATTCTTTGTCGTTCTCCTGTAGGTCCTGGACCCTGAGCAGAACCACAGCTTCACCGATCATTACCTCAATGTGGCCTTTGACCTCTCCCAGGTCCTGTTTATTGCCACTGCAAACACCACAGCAACCATTCCCCCGGCCTTGCTGGACAGGATGGAGGTCCTGCAGGTTCCAGGTGGGTTCTGCAGTTTTCCCTTGTTTTTTTATTTGTTTGTTTATTCTTTATTTGTCATGGACCATGGACCATCACAAGAAAAGACATGCTTTGTACCAGATTTCAGCACAACAATAAACATTTCTGAGAACAAAATCAACTTAAAATACTATAGTTGTTACTATTCATTACCAATTTGTTTCCAAAAAGGGCCCCTGAGCCTAAATTCATCATTAATATAAATACAAATAGTTAACAGTGAATAATGATCAGTACACTGTGTTAGTTCGACTGATGTTGGCACAGTTGATTGTTGAGAATATGTTTTTTTAAAGTTTCGGGACAAACTGCAGATCTAAACAACTTAAGACTGTCTGGGAGCTGATTGCATTGTTTGATTTAAATGAAAAGGCTGATTGTTCAAATTCAGAGCATCTTTTAGGGATTTTGCAGTTTTTGTGAGATGTGGACCGAGATCTGTTCTGAACAAAGTTAAATAAATTGGGATCTCTTGAAGCTATTATAACTCCAAAAAATAATCACTAGCAACATGTATCGGGTTAAATATTGATCTGTTAAGCACTGTGTATTAGGTCTTATTGAGTACAAACTTACTGAAACCAATACAATTCTAGTCTTTTTGGTCCTTTTGTCCTTTCTACCCCAGCACTCTAACATGATGTATAACAGATGTCCTATGTTAATAATTCTGTTGTCCTTTAAATACTATACCTTAGCTGCTGCACATGTCTCAAGTTTATATAATTTTACAAACCAAGTTACAAGCCCAATGTAGTTTATTTAAATAATTGAGTGGTGTAAGTGACTCCTCTGTGGAATTGACTTGTGTTTGTTTTAGGCTACACTCAGGAGGAGAAGGTGGAGATTGCTCACAGGCACTTGATCCCAAAGCAGCTGGAGCAGCATGGATTAACTCCACAACAACTGCATATCCCACAGGCCACCACACTGGATATTATCACCAGGTAAACACACATCTAACGAAAACCTGCCCCAGTAGGTGAGCGGCGACAGACTATGTCTGGTTTTATTTTGTCTCTTGCAATGTAAGGAATATCCAACAGACAGCTAAAGAAGGAATTCACCAGAAGAAATAGTCATTTTTACCACAAATAATCAACAGAAAGTCTGTATTGGAGTTTCTGCAATATTCCGATTAAACATTTCTTTTTTTTTTTTTTCTTTTTTTTTAAATTTAATTTGTGTTATGCAACATAACAAAAACATATACAGAACAAACACCATAAAACAAAAATAAAATAAACATACAAACACACAAACAAAGGCCCAGGTCACCTAATAAATTGTTACATCTGCACACTTATGAAACATGACTCAAATTTGCCAACAAATCATTAAAGGTAGCCTTATATCAGTAGACTTTTGAGATCAACCACTGCTTGATTACAAAGAATGATAGTTTCTTCCTTAGCATTATGTACACATGCAGTAGACAACTCTAAATATGCCACATCTATAAAAGATAGCACCCACTGGCGGTAAGACAGTGAATGTGGAGGTTTCCACCTCATTGCAACCATCTTCTTGGCAGCAGTTAGACCGGCCAGGAAGACCTTTTCTTGTGGTTTGCGTAATTTAAGTTGGGACATATCATGCAACAGTAAAACTACAGATGAGAAAGGAATATTAGTGTTTAAAAGAGTGGACAGACAATTTCTTACCACCTCCCAAAAATAAAACACACCTGGGCAAACTAAATGAAAAAATGTACCAAGAGTTTGTATGGCATAAGGTACAGTTCGGATCAGCTTTGATCTTCATGTTGTAGAGTTTACGAGGCGTCATATACATCCTGTGACAAAGCTCAGGTGAATTTGCTGATGATCAGGGTTTTTAGACGAACAAAGCAGAGAGACCCAAACAGCTTCCCAGTCAAAATCAGGTGGTAAATTAGAAATATCAGTTTTCCAGCAAGTGTCCAGATATAGTGGGGGATACATCTCTTCTAAAATGTGCACATATAGTCTACAAATAAGGCCCTTAGATCCATGAGTACAATTCAACAATTTAAACAGTGGGTGGTCTTTAAGTGGGGCCTGCCATGGTACCCCATAGGTTTTCATAGCAGTCCTCAACTGGAGGTAAAAAAAGAAAGTAGAGCGCTGCAGGTTAAAACAAACACAAAGATCCTCAAATGACAAAAGACCATTCTCACCAAATATATTGTCTACATTGAGCTCGTTCAATTACACACTTATTGATCAAGATACCTACATTGTTAAAAATTGGAGAACAGGGGTTCCAGCTAGACTTAATGCCATACGTTTTTTTCAGCACATCGCCAGACTGCAATAATATGAGATAGAATGGGACCAAAACGAGCCGTACATTTTTTCTGAGGAGTATTAGCAAATAAAATCTCTCTAAGTTTTAATGGACCGCTGAACCGTAGACAATCTCAAGCGGGGGCGTTTCCCCTTCCATATAAATTTAGTAATGGCACTCTGTAGTCTATCCCAATAACTAGAAGAGGGCGGAAGTGGGATCATAAAGCTCAAGAAATTAATACAAGGGAGCACATTCATTTTGATAATAGAGACACGTGATCTAAGGGAATTGGGCAAAGAGGACTATCTCTCAAGATCAGCTACAATCTTGGATAAGGCACCCTTATAATAATTTTTAGTGCAAAGGAGGAGAAACCTCAATTCCAAGATATTTAAACTGTTTAACAACAGGAACGCCAGCAGGTATGGTAATATCTCCCATTGAATCATTTAATGGCAAAAAGGCAGACTTATCCCAATTAATCTTATAGCCTGATATGTCACCAAAGTTACTGAAGATGGTTAGAATATTAGGAATGGACTGGGCACACCTCACATATAAAAGGACATCGTCCGCATACAAACATATACTATGTCTGGTGCCATTCACCATTACAGGGGTAATGTTATCGTATAAACAAATAATTTGAGCTAGAGGCTCCAGAGAAAGGGCAAATAGGAGAGGGCTTAAGGGACAGTCCTGTCTGGAAGTGGATGAAAATGTTTTGCCTGTGAGTACCAGAGCTGTCGGATTGCTGTAGAGCACTTAAACCATGTTTATAAAATATAAAAAGACCTAGTAAATGTAGTAGAGACCACAGATGCTGCCACTCAAGGCGGTCAAAAGCCTTCATGGCATCTAGAGAGAAGACGGCAGCAGGGACAGGTGAAGTAGCGGCACTGTGTATTATATGGAGCAGTCTCCTCATATTGTCTGAAGAGATCCTTGGTTTGATAAAGCCAGCTGGTCACAATGAACCAATTTAGTCATTAAGCCAGTAACTTAGCAAATACTTTTAGGTCTGCATTCAAGAGGGATAGAGGCCTGTAACTTGAGCACTCCTGGGGGTCTTTATCTTTTTTAAGAAGAAGCGATATGCTGTATTAACATCTCTAGAAAAGGAACCAGCCTCCAACGAGGCCTGGACCATGTCAATCATTAAGGGCCCCAACTGATCCCAGAAAGTGGTGTAAAACTCAGGAGGAATCCCATCCAGGCCCGGAGATTTACCAGGGCACATACCCAAGGCAGACTCCTTAAGCTCAACTATTGTAATAGGACAGTTTAATTTCTGCAAATCTTCCTCCAGCAGTCTGGACAGGTGTGCCTCTTTAAGAAAATCCTCACAGGTCCGTTCATTATGTGTTAATTCTGAGTTATATAATTTATTATAGAAAGAGCGAAAGGCAGAATGAACCTGTGCATGCTCCGTCAAAATAAAGCCATCAGAGGATTTGACAGAAGAGATATCAGAGAAATGTTCATCAGCCCTCAGCCATAGTGCAAGTAAATGGCTCGGTCTGGCCCCATTGAAATAATAAAGTTGTCGCGTTTTATGTATTAAAAATTCTGCACAGTGTTTAAGAATGTAATTAATTTCCTTCTTGATTAGGTCATAACTGGAGGCAATCTTCTCATCAAAGCATAGCTGCAAGAGATTGTCAAAAACAGCAAGTTTACTTTGTAAAATTTGCAGTCTGGAAGTGCGAGATTTTTTAATATGAGAAGCATAGCGTATCGCATTACAGTAGTCCCTCACTATAACGCGGTTCACCTTTCGCAGCCTCACTGTTTCGCGGATTTTTTTTGTGCAATTTTGCATGCTTTTTTTTTTACAGCGTTTGAACGCGTATTGTGTTGTGTGTCCTGATTGGCTAAGGGAAAACTTGTGCATTGTGTTCTGCGTCCTGATTGGCTAAGGGACTGTAGACCATTGTCAATCAATCTCCTCCGTGCCATGTCTCCTGTACAGTACAGAATGCGTTCGGCTTGCCAAATTTACATAAATGTTCGATCGCTAGCAGTGTGACTCTGAAGTGCTGTATGTTTGCAAGTTTTCTCCCGACAAAACCCACAATGTCGACGAAACGTTCTGCACCGACAAAGGCACCTGCGGTCGCACCCAAAAGGCAGAGGAAGATGCTAAGGTTTGAACTTTGAGAGTGTTTAAACAAGAGAGAAATGTGAGAAAATGTTAATGCCTGTCTGAGAAGAGTGTATAAAGTGTGTGATGAGGGGTTTCACAGCCTTAAAACATATATAGTAATTGTAAAAAAAATAAAGCTGACTACTTCGCGGATTTCGCCTATTGCAGGTTATTTTTAGAATGTAACCCCCACGATAAACGAGGGACCACTGTATTGTGGATAAAGCCTTTAACGGCATCCCACAGAATCCTTGGATCATCTACAGATCCCTTGTTGATATTAATAAATAAGGTAAATTCTGAGATAAACTGCGTTCTGAAATCTTTGCTGCGAAGGAGTGTTGCATTAAAACGCCATCTAGGGGCACGAGCGGGGGTGGAAGTCAATGACGCACAGACGACTACTGCCTTGTGATCAGAAAGTGTGAAGGGCATGTGAATAATACCAGTAATACTGTGAAAGCAGTGTCTGGAAGCAAATATATAATCAATGCGAGAAAAAGATTTGTGTCTAGCTGATCGATGTGTAAAGTCTTTGGTACTAGGATTATGCATACGCCACAGATCTTCCACCCCAGCTTCCTCAACCCAAGTGCGAAGAGCTACAGAAGCACATTACAAGTTTTCAGAGAGACTAGATCTGTCAATCAAATGATCGACCACAGCACTGAAATCAGCGCCCACTATGAGCTTAAAACCAGAAAGTTTTAGCATTGTCTTAGTTATCAGATCAAAAAAACCTTTATCAAAAACATTTGGAGCATATGAAGAGATAAAAGCTACATCTGTATGCTCTATCTGAACTTTAGCAATCACAATCCTGCCGCTGTTATCAGACCAGTTGTCAATAAGCTTAAACTGCAAATTACATCAGCATAAAACTGCAACACCCTTTGTCTTATTCTGGGCTGAAGAATGGGCAATAACCTTGAAAAATCTATTTGCTAATCGGTGTATGTCGCCATCGACCAAATGGGTCTCTTTTAACATCCAATCTGAACCCCTTGACAACAAAGAAAATTCAGTACAGCAACACACTTCACAGGATTATTGAGGCCACCTACATTAAGGCTAAGAAAATTCAAATGGGTGGTGTTGAGCATTCAGATAAGAACAGAGTAAGCAAAATGAACAGATACCATAAAAAAGAGGAGTGTCCTGGACCTGAGCAAAAATAAACAACATGAACATAGAAAACAGAAAATGAGGAGAAGATGGAAACTACCTTATCTAAAACACCCATGGAGAAGAAAAAACACTGCCACAGCAGCAAAAAGCAAAAAAAAAAAAACAAAAAGGTTCTCAAGACACCTAACCCACCCCTCCCTACTCACCAAGTAAATGAAAGCAAATTGTTAAACCCTGTGCACCAATTCAAAAATAAAATTACATGACTTGTTTCCCATTCATAAATACAGAGCCAAAGAACAATAATACAAAATACTGTAAAAATAATACAGGCCCTGAAAAACACTGGATATTGTAAGGAGATATAAGTACTGCAATACATTACCATAATAGAGCAAATAAAATAAAACATACTACTACAGTACCCAGCAAAAAGTTTAAGGGGGACATGCGCTCGTAAAATAGACTCACCCACCACCTAAGCATGAAGTTCAAAATCACTCAGGTTGAGTCCTCTGTGTTCTCTGAACTCTCCAGAAAAGCCCTGGCTTCTTTTGGATCCTTAAAAGATTTCTTAACTCCGTTTATCTCGAAAGAAAGCACAGCAGGAAACGCCATCCGAAAACGTATATTCCTTTTGACGAGATCAGCACAGACCGGGTTGAATGCTCTCTTCACGAGTCGAACTCCTGGTGGAGTATCGGGGGCGATGCGGAGTGCGCGGCCGTCATGCTGGAGATTACCCAAACGTCTGACAGCGGAGAAAATTAAGGTAACATCTCTAGAGCGGTGAATCTTGATGATGACGGGGCGAGGGTTGCTATCTAAAAAAAAAGAAAATCGGGTCATCTCCCTCTATGGACTCCTTCACGTTGCAGCGAATTACGCCCTTAAAGGCCTCAATGTCATAATCTTGTCTGATAGCTGCCATTTGCTTTACCCAACTCGCCACTTTCTTCAGCTTAGGTCGTCCTCTGCGAAACGAAACTCTGCCCGCTTGGGAGGAGGACGCCCTCGACGCTTGATAACATTGTCAATTTTGACATTTAAGGAGGACTCAAACTTAGTAAATGCTTCATTCATTGTCGATTCAGTCCGCGCCTCGCACCGTGAAACGTGCTTGAGTAAATCCTCCGTGGAAAGTTCAGGTGTAGCAATGGTGGTGCTAGCATTAGCAGAACCCTGGCTATCATCGCTCTGATAAGAAAAATCCTCAGCGGGCTCGCGGAGTTGTCCAGTCCGGATAAATCAGGATTTATGAGGCCGATCACCGATCACTGAAA
The DNA here is from genome assembly GCA_036850595.1 of Rhyacichthys aspro. NCBI lineage: Eukaryota > Metazoa > Chordata > Actinopteri > Gobiiformes > Rhyacichthyidae > Rhyacichthys > Rhyacichthys aspro. The sequence continues at coordinate 11,337,663 of CM072153.1, forward strand.
TTGTGATCGGCCGACACCGATCACAGCCGATACCAATCACATTAAATGTGTATTTAAGGGCTAAATTAAGAATGCTATAAAACAAAAATGAACCACTGAATTAAACTGTTTAACTGTTCTTTTATTTAATTTTTCTTTTTTTTTTCAAGTAACAGCCAGGTTTCCCCAAAACGAATCTCTGCCAATCCACAGATAGCTCTCAACGTTGCAGGACTTAAATAAGAGTAAATAAATATTTCTCCTTTACTTAGTAAAGGTTTTCCATTTTCTAAAATTGTCCACAAGCAATTACTGGTCATTCAACAACAAACAAAAAACATATGTTGTTGCTATTAGCAAAACATATTGCCACAGTTTTTATAAGTGCAAACACAAAAAGCAAGTTGGTTTATGAACCAAATAACAATCTTCTATGGTAGGCTATTTAAGGTAGGTATTCAACAACATGACTTCCCTTAACCCCCAGATTCCACTGCATGCGTTGCGGTTCCGCTCCGCCACGCACTCTGCAGCAAATACGCATCCGTTATTTTCAATGAGAGCATTTCCACTGCATCCGCTGCGTTGTGGCTCCGATCCGACAGTGCGCAGCGCAGCGAATGAGATATGTAGCAGTTCTATTTTCTTCGACGGCGGAGCTAGTCCGCATCAATGAACACAGATCAGATCGCACCAGAACGGAAAACAAACAAGCACAGCATCCGGATTTTCAAAGTAATACAAAAATATATGCACTTAGGTTTCTTATTTCGAATATTTATCCATTTTTATACACGAGTAAGTTTTAAATGCAGTAAAATCTGCAAAAACAAAGCTTTTTTGTACACAATTTAATGAGGAAAATCTCTGTGGAGTGAAAGTGAAAGTGACTGCAAACTAAACTTGTTTTCTGATCCTCCTTCTTCTGGATAAACAGTTGTATGGGTCCTGCACACGTTTTTTATCAATTGCTTTTATTGTGCCATGTCGTATTTCCCGCTCATGCTCTTTCGAATTGCTCGGGGCTCCGCAGCGCAGCGGATCTGAAACGCGTCCAGTAGGCAACGTCGGTCGGTGGCGTTCCGCAGCGAAGCGGAGTGGAGCCGCAACGCATGCAGTGGCACCCTGGGGCGGATGCAGTGGAAATGCTCTCATTGAAAACAGCGGATGCGTATTTGCTGTGGAGTGCGTGGCGGAGCGGAGCAGAGCCGCAACGCATGCAGTACCCGGGGGTCCGTCTTTGACACCTCGAAAAACCGCCAGACCGGAGAAGCCGTTTTGAGTTAAACGCTATGGATAAACGTTAAGGACAAATCTCGCTTCTTCTGCGCATGATCGGGTTTTTCTGATCGGCCATTTTGCCGAGCACCGATCACACTATTTATAGCCGCAATCGGCCGATCATGATCGGTGACCGATCGATCGGCGCACCTTTAACTTTAGACTAAAGTCAGTATCCATTCATAAAATACCAATACCCTTGGTTCACGAAAAGCTACAGTGAACAGTATCTAGGAGATTCAATTTGAATCAGTTTTCCATTTTCATACATTTGACAGAAGCTTTTAAATTGACTTTCTGACCCTCTAATAAGAGCAGTTCCTGGCATGCACAGAAGGCCTGTTTAAAATCAGGAGATTTGTTGCTCACCATATGTCTTCCTCACAAATCCTGGCACAAACTTGTTTGTTGCTACTTGAAAATTCCTCACAATTGCATTCACATGTTGTTTGTTTCTGTTTGTCTTTAAGCTACACCCGGGAGGCAGGTGTACGCTCTCTAGAGAGGAAGATAGGGACAATCTGCAGAGCCGTGGCTGTGAAGGTGGCTGAAGGTCACAAAATCACTAAGCCAGAGGATTCGACCTCCGAATGCCCAGCTCAGCAGGCGGGTGAGAGCCTGAGTTGTATTTGTTTTTGTCTGTCTCTGTGGGTGGTAAGATCAGAGGTGTCCTGTCACACAATGGCACACTGATGATTCAAAAACACGAAAAAGAAGAAGAAAAACAGTGCTTTATTGAATTAGGTTTCATTAGGATCTAATTGGTTATGTCATTCAAAAACTGAATTACTCTGTGGATTTATAACAAAATGATTTACCAAAGTTAGTTCTGAATTGAAAAAATAACAAACAGACAATCTGAATTAAACTGAATAGATCATAAACTACTCTGGTCTTTCTGTGAGGAGTCTGCATGTCCTCCCCGTGTCACTGTGGGTTCTCTCCTGGTACTCCCGCTTCCTCCCACCGCCCAAAGACATGCATGTATAGGTGAATTGGCAAATCTAAAATATCCCTAGTGAATGAATGTGAGAGTGCATGGTTGGCTGTCAATGTTCGTCTCTAAGTGTCAGCCCTGCGACGAACTGGCCACTGTCCAGGGTGTACCCCGCCTAAGGCCCAAAGCTGCTGGGATAGGCTTCAGCCACCCGCGACCCCACAAATGGGACAAGCGGTAGAAAATGAATGAATGAAAAAAGATCATAAACTACTGAGTTTGCATCGGACATTATTATCATTATTATTACTAAAATGAAAATAATTATCTTTTAATTAAGGATCTCTAAATCTCAAGTATCTCTAAAATGAGTGGCTACTTAGCGTCTGAATCTATTTGGGATGTGTTTTGAAGCAAAAATTTGATATCCTGATATTACATATTAAGATGGCACTAGGTTTTACATCCTTATTAAATCTTCATTGTAGCACATTGTAAATAAATTAGTTCAAACGCTAAGAGTTTGAATTAAACCTCACAAATACTGCTCTTAGGCCGTGGTGCTGCAGTTTTGTTTGTGCTGATGACAGAGTAGCAGATGTTCGGCACAAGGTGGTGCTAGGCAGTGCTTGGTGGGAGTCTGCACAGATGGTGACAGTTGTCTAGAATAGAGACATCAGCTCTGAAAGCTACATGATGCTGTTTGACTGAAAATATAAATATTGTCTTTAGAAAGATGGCCTGTTTCATAAAGTCTGCATTATTCCTATAAGGATATCATGTTGTCTAGTGAGTATCTTGCAAAAAAGTTTTTCTGAAGTACTTGTGTTCAGTTAAGGCCCTGTCAACAGTAAATAGTGTAAACAGTGTAGGCCCAGTGTGAAGAAGCAGACAGATTGAAAGACTTTACTTTCTGCGGGTCCAGACTGTGGGAGTGTTGACAGTTTTTTCTACTGCATGTTTTCATTGGCCATCAACAAACACTTCATATAAAACAGTTCACAAAACACTGAACAATCCTTTTGAGCCGTGGTGTAATGAGCTGAATAACGTAATGCCAGATGCTCTGTATTTATCTGTTAGCAGCTTTGATAATGACTCCTACTGCACTACACTAGAGTCTCAGGCTGCACCAGACTGTTCTGCTTTTAGGATTATTTTCTAATATTTTGCAATATCTTTCCTAGAAAATGAAAAACGTTGTTGACCAGTGGTGCTTTGTTTAAAAGCCTGTGTGTTGCCACGTGACAAGTGGAACAAACATTGACGTGTGTTCTTCGTCTGCATCTATTTTGCATCGGTCATGGCTGTGGTCTGTATTGCTTGAATAGCAGGTCTGTGACGTCAGTGCTGGGGTTTATATTCAGTGCCTACTATTTAAAACTCTTTCTTTCATGGTTTGCTTTTCAGTGATACCATTAGCCATCCTTTCGTCTGCTCTATTTGACCAAAAAGACAAGTGCTTGTTCTTTAGCAGCTCTCTACATGAATATTTTTGAACAAAGAACCTCCCACACAGAGATGTACTTTGTGATCTCCTTTAGTCACCTTTTACTGGAGGAAGTATTTGCAGTAATTATTATGTAGAGTTGCATGTAGTCCTGGTAACTTACAATAGCCACACAGGCACAATATGTAATATGTAAAACTTGGTGTAGTTACAACACCACCAACGTAACACCAGGTTTTACATATTACTCATGCACTCTGTCCTTTAAACAAAAAACATTATAAACTGATGTAATCTGAATCCAAGAAATTATGTTATTGTTTTCTAACATTAGAGAAGTATTCATTCATGGAAGGCTGCTATCCATTGTTTTATGTTGTTATTAGATGGTGTTGTAATAAGGTCACATATCATTCACATATCATTTATATTTTTAATTTATATAGCCATAGGCTACCACAGACACATTATAAATGTAAGTTCAGGACATGGATTCATGTGTTGTAAGAGTGAATTCTCAGTGATTGGTGTCTGTGAACAGGTAAAGGAGCTCCTCCTGAGATGCCCATTGTCATCGACCACATCGCCCTCAAAGACATCCTGGGACCTCCCGCCTTTGAGATGGAGGTGATTTTCTCGGCTCTCATTTTCCAATAACATTTTCTTCTGAAATGGAATCCACTGTTGGCTCTGAAACTCATAAATATAAATGCTGCAGCTGCAGTTGATCAATCCAGAAATGCATCGGCTCATGTCTCATATTATTATTTAGTCTAATGTGTGCGCCCTCTCTCACCTCTCGCCTCTTTCAGCCTCTGTTCATATCTTGTCCTTCTATTCCCCTTTCCTTTTTATTTCCCCTTTATCAAGTGATTATGGCGTGATTTCCTCTCTCTTTGGGACACTTTGGGACACTTTGACTGCATCGTTTGAAGTCTAGTCCACGCGGCTTTGCACATGTTGTGTTGTGTGTGTGTTGGAAGGTGTCTGAGCGGCTCACTCTGCCAGGTGTAGCTCTGGGCCTGGCCTGGACTCCTCTCGGGGGTGAGATCATGTTCGTGGAGGCCAGTCGAACGGAGGGAGAGGGTCAACTCACACTCACCGGTCAACTGGGAGACGTCATGAAAGAGTCGGCTCATCTCGCCATCAGCTGGCTCCGTGCTAACGCTAAAACCTACCAGCTCACCAACAGTTAGTGGTTCATAGTTTATAGTACCATGAAAAAGTGTTTGCCCCCTTACTGATTTCTTATTCTTTTGTATGTTTGTCACACTTCTCAGATCATTAAACAAATTTAAATATTAGACAAAGATAATGATAAGTGATGATTTTATTTTATTTTTTTATTTTATTTTTATTTTATTATTATGAGGAATTTGGACTTCACTTTGCGGAATTTGCATGAACTGCCTTTTAAAGTTTTAATTCAGCCACATTGGAGGGTTTTCGAGCTTGAACTGCCTTTTAAGGTCGTGCCACAGCATCTCAATTAGAAGTAAGTCTGGATTTTGTCTAGGCCACTTAAAACCTTTTTTTTTTAAGCCATTCAAAGCTGGACTTGCTGGTGTGTTTTGGATTACTGTCCTGCTGCAGAACCCAAGTGTGTTTTAGCTTGAGGTCATGAACTGATGGATGGACATTCTCCTTGTGGATTTTTTGTTAGAGAGCAGAATTCATGGTTACATCAATCACTGCAAGTCGTCCAGGTCCTGATGCATCAAAGCAGCTCCAGGACACAACAATATTTGACTACTGATATCATGTACTTTTTCTGAAATGCTGTGTTCCTGTTACTCCAGATGTACCGGACACATACCTTCCAAAAAGTCCATCAGTTCACTGAATCTTTTCCCAAAGTCTTGGGGATCATCAAGATGTTTTTTGGCAAAAAGCCTTTGTTTTTTTTTTGGTCAGTAGTGGTTTTCTCTTTCTTATGGTTGATGCATGAACTCTGGCCTTAACTGAGACAAGTGATGCCTGCAGCTCTTTAGATGTTGTTGTGCGTTCTTTTGTGTCTTTGTGCTCTGTGCTCTTGGAATCGTTTTGACAGGCTGGCCACTTAAGTACATCATTTTCTCCATTTGTGGATAATGGCTCTCACTGTGGCTGGATGGTGTCCCAAATGGCTGTGTAACCCTTTCCAGACTGATAGATGTCAATTACTTTGTTTCTCATTTGTTAATTCATGTTAACAAGGGGGAGGGGGCAACTACCTTTTCACAGATGGCTAGGTACTGTAGGTTTTTATAGCTTTTTAACATTTACGTGTGACAAATGTGCACAAAAATAATAAGAAATCAGGAGGGGGGCAAACAGTTTTCATGGCACTGTATTGTCATTCCGGTTTATGTGCACGTTCATCTAAATGATGTGTGGGAACAGTTGTAGGAGCTCCAGATCCGTTGGAAGGGACGGACATCCACCTCCACTTTCCGGCCGGAGCTGTAACTAAAGACGGTCCCTCTGCAGGTGTTACCATAGTTACGTGCCTAGCCTCTCTGTTCAGCGGTCGACTGGTGCGATCAGACGTGGCCATGACCGGAGAGATCACCCTGAGAGGGCTGGTGCTGCCGGTGGGTTTTTTATTTTCTAATCTGCGTAATGAATGCCAAATTTGTCTTCGGCTTTAAGATTGACTCTCCTGTCTCTCCTCAGGTCGGTGGGATTAAGGACAAGGTACTGGCAGCTCACAGGGCCGGAGTGAAGTGTGTCATTTTGCCGAAGCGGAACGAGAAGGACCTGGAGGATCTCCCGGCCAATGTGCGAGCAGATCTGGACTTTATCATGGTCAAGAGCCTGGACGAGGTGCTGAACGGCGCCTTCGATGGAGGCTTTCCAGGGACGGCCAGCGCACGCACTCACCCCCAGCTCCTGAGCAAGCTCTAACACTGCTTTTTTAAAAAAAGATAAATAGAGATTATTTGAGGTAAACACAGATGAGATTTAGTGTGCTACCAATTTGAACAGGAACAGGTCATCGGGATGTGAGCGGTTAATTTGACAGAAATGTTAATGTTGTGGTGATGATGGCTGATAACATTCAACAGCAAAACAAAGCTTTGACAAGGGGTATAAACTTCAACATCGGATCCAAATTGCCAAGTAATATTTCACCAAAAGAGAACAAAGTTTCAGTGGCATGTGGATAATCTGCAATTCTGAGAAAGAAAGGCTTTGTAATTTTGAAATAAGAGGGGTTGGCAGTGTTCTGGTCTGAAAAGAAAAACACACTGTTTCTCATAAATAACACGTTTGAGTCAAGGGTTGAATTAAAGATGCCTGAAACCTGGTAAAGTGGTGCTTTATTGCTTACATGTCCCTGTGCTTTACTGAGTCACTCTTTGAGTTGTGCGTCTTCGCGTATATTCGGCTGATTTTACACTAAAAGTCGGCGGTGGACTCGGGCGCAGATGTAACTTTTCTCCCGCAGAGAACTAATGCGAAACACCAGTGTGCAGAATGTGTTTTGTCATGTTGAGACAGCCATGAAAAGATCAATAGAGCAAAGTAGAAAATGCTGCATAATATATAGAAGCCACATACATCAAAAGAATTACACAGATAAAAAACAGATTGGTATTCAGCTGTGTTTAATAGCAAATGGAAATAGACCTTCTTAGGACGAGTTATTGTTTGATGGGAACAGCAGCGAAGGGTGGCAAAGAATATTCAAAGTAGCAGTTGTGGAAGTGGTTGATGAAAGATGAACAATGAAGACGTCACAGTCAAATACTTTTTATACATATATAAATTTATAGATGATTTATGATGTTTATAGAAATGAAAGAAGGAAAAACATGTGCGATAGATGAGACACATATACAGTGATTTGATAAAGAGATAGATCTGTTGAACAGGCTCTTTGACCACATGTTACTTTTTACCCAACAGACCTTGCTGCAGATGTTAGGAGTCTGGAGACCTATGCTCCCTGCTGTGTTCACTGTAAAGAAGCACTCATCTGATCAATGAAAATGTCAGATCTATGCACCTTATTAATACATCATGCTCACTCTGATCTGTTCTATTTTTCGGGGTTCACAGTTGTGTCCCCTGTGGAAATGCAGTCCTCTGTGTCCATTGTCTTATACTTTATCATCAACCAGCGTCATTCTCACTTGGCTGTGTGCGGTGAAATATTTTAGGGGAAGAGTGCCATAAAAATGCACATCTTCCTAATTCACTTTGCTACTAACCTGCCTTCAGCGCATGGGTCACACCTGATCCAGGACTCCAGGTTGCTTAAATACAGACAGTTCTGACTATTGTTTGTTGTTGTCTTTTTCTATTTTGTCTGATTTTGTCCAGACAACACTAACAGGACTCTGCCCCATCTGGTGTTAGTTTGAACGTGAGCTTTAAACTCTGGACATCATCTCTTCTTCTTCTTCTTCACCCCAGGATTCAAGGTGATGCAGAGCCAGATGTGGCCTTGTTAAGTCAATGATGTATTGTATGTATCTGTGCTGGACTACTGTCTGCACTTCTAATTTTCCCTCAGGGATGTCAAAGCTTTTCTCCGCTCTGCAGTAGGTATGGACATGTGCCAAAGTCTGTAAATCAGGCTTAACTTGAATATCACAGTTACATTTATTGGCTAATGTAATGTGCTTTTCATTTACACCTTGAACCTTTGTTCTTTTACCGTTTGCAGGTGTCGAGTGCACACACATTCCTCATGGTTATTGCTCTCAGATCTTCAAGGTGTTTATAAATTATGGATCTAGTGAGATAATAATTTAACATATCTTTGATAAATTAGTTGGGTTTTTTTTTATAGACCTGAATCCATTAACGATGTAAAGTAAAATGTAGTGCAAAACTTAGAATGATCTGGAAAAGCAAACCTATTGTTGTTTTATGCTTCCTACTTTAGATATTTTTGAAAGAAATTGTAACAAAATCTAAAATCAAATTGAATCAAATTTCAGTGACTTTTTGTGAATTTCTGTGTGGCCTCTAGGGGTCACTGTAGTCTTCGCTCTTGTGTCTAGTCCCTTGTTGTGGACTGTGTTGTGCGTTAACTCCACACGCAGTAGTGAAGAGTGAGGCTCATGTTTTAGGGACACACCCCGGCTGTCTCTCTGTCCCAGTACCAGGCCTTTATGAGGACTCCACTTCTGCATTCATGCCCCTCATTACGTCAACACACTAAACACAGGACCCCAACATCATTACCCAGAGGCCCCAGTTCTGGCAGCTTGCCCTTTACACGTGGCAGAGCACACCCACAGAAAATGTTTGGCGTGACATCATAGTTTTAGGTGTGGTCCACTTCAAACCACTTACAACAGAAGTACTGTGTGTGATCCGTCCTGAACAGGCCCAGGATGTGGCACATTTGCATCAGGACAGCATCAAAGTGGTTCATGTGCTGCTTTCAAGTGTGACATGCATGTACCACAGGATCTCTTCACTGCATTGTGTCTCTGTCCCACCTAAGTGACTCCACAAGCTGCCCCCATCCCCACAGACGCACTTAACCCTTGGGGGTCCCTTCATTTAGTGCTCTACCTGAGTCCCAAAAAAAGCTCTTTTAAAGATTGAAATAGAATTATATGTCAAGATATTTTTTTCAATTTTTTAAAATAAATGTCACGTGACAAATATTGAATTTGCTGAATTTTGAACCCCTTAAATGCCAGTTCTAGTGATTAAAGTCTTCTTTAAAATCCTAGCCTGGGGGTGTCAAAAATTGGCAGCAACATCGATTCTGATCAGTTTTTATTTTTTGTGCAAAGTTGCTTGTAAATAAATTGCCTCATCTGGGTCCCCAGGACACAAAAGGGGTTTTGGTTGCCATGGAAACATCAAGGGATTTCAACACAAGGGAATAAAAAAAATAAAATAAAATATATATATACTGCAATGGCAGTGTGTTGAAAAAAATGCATTTTGAATGGGAGTCAGTGGCACAAAAAAAATACTGAAGGGGAGTGCTTTGTTTGAATGGCATATGAAACATTACAATTTATCCAAAATACAGAACCTTGCCAAAAGTTATGCTAAAATAAAATAAACAGGGGACCCAGGAGGGTTAATGGTACAATTTGAAGCGTACAAATGACCAATCTGATCTATTTAAAAATTCTACTATTTCCTTTGTCAGTGCCTGTTTTTACATTATGCAACACACCCAAAAATAATAAAGACAGCAGTTATCAAAAAGATAGATTTATTTGATGACAAATTAAAAGAAGAAAAGTTGAAGGAGAGCAGCAACATTACTGAGACTCCACGTGAAGAGAAAGGAGAGATGATTGGCTTGACCCCGCTCCTTCCTCAAAGACAAAGAGACTTAGCACACAAAGAGGACAGAGACAAAAGATGAGGAAAACAATCTGATACAGTCCGAAAACAAAGCCTTCAGAACGACACAACTTGCTTTTTAACTACAAACATTGAAGTTTAGCCACAAGTTTTACAACTGCCTTTTTAATTTTTGTTTTTAAAAGTCATTACAAAAATTATAATTATGATAATTTTTCCATTTAATAGTAACAATAGCAACATTGTAACGGTACAAACTGTCCCTCGTTCCTGGTTGGGTGATCAGTCAATCAGTGGTTGAGGCCAACACTGGCAGAAGAGACGCAGAAATGAAAAGGAGCGGGAGGGAAAGTGGGAAAGTGAGCATGTCCATCTCTCACACACAAATACGCACATATACATAGTACTCATAAGCCTCTCTTCCCATACAAAAAACAACTAAAATAATTAAAAAGAAACAAACCAGACTTAAGTGTTAACCACAAAAGAAAAAGGTTTAACTTTCAACAGAATTGCAGTGTTTTTTTTCCTCTTTCTGATAAACGGAAAGCCCCTCTCTAATGTCCTGACCCACACTCAATTCATCTTCAAACACCAGGGAAAGCTGTGTGCTTCCTTCAGACAACAGTAGAGAAAGGATCCTAGGCTCATGAAGCTAATGGCCACTCTGTGTGAGCACAGAGCGATGACAGTCCACTAAAACAGCAACTCGAGCCTCGACTAGACCCACATGAACCTGACATTAATCCAGAATAAATGCTTGAGGTCGTAGATGTAGAGCCCCTTCATGTTTTCAGGTCCTCTATACAGCCGCTTGCCTATGGTTATGGGCGCTAGGGCCGCCTAAGTGTGATGAGTGAGGGTCCCTGGCCTCGCCATCGTTAGCCCGTCGTCATAGGAACTAAAAAGGGAAAGCAGTGATTGGGAGTGTTTGTGCTCCATCTGAAGGCAGCCCTAAATAAATGTGGTGTGAATCCAGGAGCTACTGAGGAGGACAACAGGGCACTAGACAGCTACTTAGCTAACTGTCGCCGAGCAGGATTTTGTTTCAACAGCCTTCATTGTGGGAGTGGGCACCCACAGCTGCAGTGTGTGAATGTGGCGAGAGGCGGACGTTAAAGAGACATGAAAAAGCGACAGGAGCAATGGCCGCCCAGAGAGAGAGACGGCTACAGGAGTCCGACTGAGCGGCGGTTCAGTTTCTGTGTGGACCATATCAGTCTCACACGTGTGTATTTGAGAAGTCTAGAGCCATCACTACACAGTTCTGTCCTTGTGTTTGTCCACTCATCCTTCCATCCGCACGTTCATTCACTCATTTCATTCACCCCAGCCCCTGGGCACATGGCTGCCCACGCAGACAGTCCAGTTCCACATCGAGTCTGTCTCAAAAGGCAGAAAGAGGGCACTGTGAGGCCGTGTGACCCCCCAATGGTCAGTAACGTTTGACCCCCTGTGTGTCGAGTCCTTAGCACATGGAGATGGTGACGTTGATGCCCAGGTTGCCGTTCTCCGCGAACAGCTGTGCGATGGACGTGTCGAACACCAGGCAGTCGCTGTTCATGATGGCCGTGGCGATGCCCTCGTGGATGGAGCGCGGCGTGGCCTCCCAGGTCAGGCGGCGCCGGTGTCCGTTCAGCTCCAGGCGGTAAGCAAAGTTCTCCGCTTGCTTGCGAGTCCCAATGAGCTGCACGATGGCGAAGAACTGCTGGTGGCCGTCGTACTTCTCCTGTTTCTCCAGCACCAGCATGAAGTGGAAGCCGAAGCACGACTGCATCATGACCCAGTCCACGGCGCCGGGAAGGTTTATGTCTGTGGCCAGGAAGACAATATCCTCCCCCTGCAGAGACAGATACGTACAGATTGAACTAAAACAGAAGGCACCTTTACAGTCCATCATGGTGCACCACTAGATGGAGTTGTGGGCTACTACAGACTTTCAATCTGCTCCTGGCACAAACTTCACTTATACTTGAAAAAATAAGTTGAAATGTGGTAAATAAAGAATGTTTTTTATTTAAATTGGCACATAAAAGAGTGCCTAATCCCAAAAAAATAATTAAAATTGCATGTATACTCCTTTTTTGAATAATTTATCATAACGGCTGCACATAATCAAAGATTTCAACATGATGATCCACACTTAAACAGTTTCAGAGTTCTTCAGAAGGCCAATGGGGCTACAGATATTTGCCCCTACACTGATCCTGACCTGCAGTGTGGTGATGGACTTGTGCTGATGCATCAGGTGGGGCATGACGGCGTCCAGCGAGCCCTGCCATTTGCAGGAGGCTCCGGGGCAGGGGCACGAGTACGGCCTGAACTCGCACAGCTCTTCGTGCTCCGTCTTGTCGGTGTGGGGCAGGGTGACTTCGCAGCCCGACGACGCGTACTTGCAGGGGAACAGGACCGAGTTGGCCACTTTCTCCATGGCCAGGTTCCGGATGGAGCCCAGGGGCCCTCTGCAGGTCGGGCAGCAGGTGAGCTTGGGCCGGCAGTTGGAGCACACCTGGTAAAAGACGCAGGGTGAGATCTTGCTTTTTGTAGTTTTACATAGACTTTTATGCTCTGTCCACACGAAGGCGAGTATCTCTGATAATGTTCGGCCTTCTGTACAAACACAAATGTGGGTTTAGTAAGGCTGCTCAATTATGTAAAAAATCAATCACAATTATTTTTGTCATTATTGAAATCATGATTACTTATTGACTTTGGAAATATGTTGCATTTATTGAACAAAACAGTAAATTCTCCTTAAAAAAATCATATATTCAGACGTATAAATAAAAAGCTTAAAAAATAAATAATAAATATATGAGATCAACAAAGTGGTGCACTTCCAAAATATCATGAAAAACAAGTGACTAAAAAATAAAAACAAGTAATACATAATTGTTTTTTTTTCTTGATTACATATGTTTTGTGATTGTTGGGAGCCAAATTGAAAATTTGATTAATTGCACAGCCCTAGATTTCAGGTCACAGAAAACACTCTCACACCGCTGTGAAGCAACTGTGTTCACCGCATTTATGTGTACAAAGGTTCAATTTGTGTGTGTTCATTGTTGTCGGTCACAGTTCAGGGCTTTAGAGCAAATTTACAGATGAAAGATCAAGTAATACCGTGTTCCTGAGACTAAAAAGCCAGAGCAAGTGCTAATAGTTGTTATCACCAGATGAGAAGTACATTTGGGCTGCACATGTACGTACCAGGTGTCCGGACTGGCACTGCAGGATGGGGGGCAGGACATAGTCGAAGCACACGGGGCACTCGAACAGACTGGCCAGGTCACTGTTGGACGCAGTGGTGCCTGACAGGGTCTGCACGCGCTGGGAGGGGGGGCACTTGGAGGTTCCTGTGGGCAGCGCGGTGGCGGTCTGGCGACTCATTTCTGTTCGGGCAAAGATAAAGAAGAGATCCGGGATGTTTAGACAAGAGCTCACAGTTTGGATTTTTTTTTTAGAAGCCTTTTATCTAAAAAACATCCCAAACATAAATAACCTTTTCTTCATACAATACCAAGAAGAATTAAATCACACTACTGAACAATTCCTCATTTATCATTGCTTTATATCTTAAGTACATCACTGACTTACAGATAGTAGACCTCAACATCAAAGACTGATGATAATGAAGACAATTCTAGTGAAAAAAAATGACAAAGTGCAATTAATGCGAGTTTGTAATGCTTTCTTTTGGGAAAATCTAAATAGTTACGTCACTGTCTGAATCACTGATTAGATTAAACCACCTCGCTCTGTAATCAAGCCTGAATGATCCGACTACTCAAATGCAATGCGGGTTTACATCTGCCGCTTTCATCACTGCCTCGCTAACCAGTTTGTGGCTGAAAATGGCACGAGAGCACCGAAAGGGTAAAGAAGTAGGTCAACGAAGGTGGTCAGGGGACACAGTCGAAGACAATGGAAAATATCTGGAGGCGGTAATTACAAGGGAAAAGGGCTGACTGCGGTGATTAAACACAAGCGGGGCGAGTCTTTTGAAGGAAACGACCAATAGGAGCCTGAGAAAAGGAGGATGTCAAAGGAGGACGAGGCTGGAGGGGGACCGAAACAGATGCAGAAGCGTGGGTGGGAAGATCAGAGGAGAGAAAAGAGGAAGGACAGAGGGTGAAGGAGGATGTCTGCTCGGTGTGGTCCCTCCTCTGTGCGCAGACAAGTGACGGTAGTAATGAGTGGGAGGCTAAGGCCACAGAACAGAGTAGTAAGAGATCAGCGATATGTACAGACAGCTGGGAAATAAACGCCCACCAGCAAAAAAAACCAAAAAAAAACCAAAACAAAAAACCCGGCCAAACATTTAGTCATGGCCGCAAAAGGAGCGGCTCATTAGGAAGCAGTCAACCGCAATTTAAACAAGGTGTGGAAGAGAAACAGATCGTCATACGTCTTTCTTGGCATCATTACGCTCTGAACATATTTCTAAATGTGTGTCAATCCATTCGCACAGACCCAGTGACAATTAGTGTTCGGTGCTTGAATGAAATGTGGATTTAATTTGGCGGTGGCTGTATTAGCTGATCCAGTGCCTGGCTCGGAGTAAACACATCTGCTGTGGTGGAGATAATGCCTCTGCAGCTATTATTAGGCCTTCTTATGGCTAGCACGCTAACGGCAGAGCTACGAGCCACCGGACCGAATTAGCTCAGGACTTGTAGCGAAAACCAAGGCCAGGGTCAGACTCGGCACGCAAACCCAAAATAGACTGCATTGTGTGGTCGTCGTAGCTCTACCCCGCAACAAATCTTAAAAAGTGGAGCTCAAACATGGAGGAAAATATTGTGAATTATCTTTGATTATCTGAGCTACACAAGGCACTTCAAAGTACGACTAATAATACATGAATAATGTTGAAACAGTAGTAGATAATACCCTCCAGGGGAGAATACTCAGACTACTGTTGTCCAAAATAGCTGAATGCTTTAGTCATTCCTCCTTTGCATCCACTAAAGCAGATACAATTGCGGTTTGGCATCGGACGACCACAAATAGCAACATGCTTTTGCTGGAGAGAGTGTGAGACTGGGATAAACATAGTAACACTTCGCTGGAACATAAGGGCTGCAGAGAGGTGAAGTATGGAAATGCTAAAAGGCTCGGTGCCACTTTTGTCGGGAGAGCTGTTACAGAGTTAACGCTGAGATTTCAGACAGCTCATTAGTTGTAATAGTTTTCTAAAAGGGTTTGAGAGTGGAGCTGGAGACAGAGAGTGAGAGTCATTAAAGCAGGTAAAGGGCAATGAGGGGAGAGTGTTGCCAAAGAGCTCCAGGTAGGAACAGGAGAAGGCAAATAGTGACCAAATGCAGACTCTGTAACACTAATAAGTGGAATTCAATCTCAGTTCAAACATAAAAAAAGAAGATGTAAGAGTTTACCAGTAGGATACGCACCTTCGTCCATAAGATTTCCAAATAAGGCTTTCTTCTTCTCCTGAAATGTGGGGACCTCTGGAAAACAGACAGAGAGCAACAGATAAGCAACAGGACTGGAACGAACCAATCAGCAGCCAGTTTGAAGCATCTGACTGAGACTTTCATTTAACAAAGAATCGAAAAGTAGTGGAAAAAGGAAAACGTGAGAGATATGTTCCGTAGTTCAACAACCCCATATGATCCTGGCATTTTGAAGGACAGATTCTTATTTTATGATATACACTGCACCGGAGCCAAAAGCTACAGGATCAAGAAGGACACGCCGTCTCGTGCTCGGTTACAGCCCATACGTTAAAGACGTTAAATGCGCCGCTAATGCACCGAGTGTGACGATGTGCTTCGGAAATCACAGAATCCTGCTGAGCTATCAGTCTCCTCCGTACTGTTTTCAGAGAGTGGTTATCTATATTTCATAAAGCGGCCGATGTGAGGAATACAGTGTCTGAGTAAGTCGATAGAAGACGTACTAGTCAGCAGGCCGCCACAAAAATATTCACTGAGAGAGGCTTCGTTCACTTTGTTACTGAGAAATGTTGATTGAATTGTCACACTTTTCAAACCTTATCCTTTTTCTGTGTTTGAAACTGAACTACTCACGATGCAGAATGATTAAAAACCTCTGTAAGAGTTGATGAAGAGGCCTTGTTGATCACAGATATCCTGTTTGTCCACCTCACCTACAGTCTTCTTTGACGGCTTTTTTTGACTCCAGTGGCTAATAGGAGCTGATGTTTGCCCTTTAGCTCACACTGATCCACCCATCTTTGTATTAAAAGTCAACATGCAATTTGTCACATTTCCTATAGCGTGAAATGTAGCTCTACCCGTCTTGTGATTTCACTTTGACACTGTCTCAGCTCTCAGGTAATAACACTGAGGCTGCTGTAAACTTTACACGCACACAAACGACCTGACCATGTGACTGTGGCGGCATCACGAGACAGGTGCACCACGAGCGCTGTGGAAAAGACCAACTCCGAGAGCCGAGGATCATGTTAATAAAGAGAGGACAAATGTCAGGTGTGTGCGGCGGTCTGGGGAAACCCTCCGGACGAGCTCATCAGAAGATAAGCAATTTAAATGAGCGCGGTTTTAATACAATATTTGCTCAAAGAGAAGGTCACAGATTACAGCCATGATATGGGATATATTTGTGATGGAGCCAATGTACACAACATTATGGATCACTGACAATATCGTTTCGATGTATATTTCAATATATTCAACAATATGAAAAGGTGACATTCTTTTTGTAAACAGGAGAATATAAAGGCTAAACTGCAATGAAAGGATCAGTTAAGACATTTCGAGTGCACCTCAGACACAGCGCTGACACAAAGCATCAACAACCCACACTGACACCTTCCCCTAACAATGTCATTTCATTAAAAGATCTATTTATTGAGTAGAATGTCATTAACCAGGGATACTGATGTACATCCCCAGGTAATTGTGTCAATTCCTTGTTGGTTTGGTGGGCAGTTCTTTCAGGTCGTTGTTAGAACAAATCAATGTTTGGATTTGCAGTGGCTGTGACTCAAGCTTAAGACTACATTTCCCTGTTATTTGTTATTTGTGTTGGCCTCTGTCCTAATGGCGATCTGAAACATTTTTTGTAAGCGCAGACAAACAGCTTGCTTGGAATAGTGCCTTGCTCTGATTGTTAGCCCTGATTTGATTACCGCCTGGATGTAAATGCAGCCACTGTTGAAGCAGCATGAAGTGCAGCCGTCCTGAGGGAAGGAAAAATAAAAACATTGATTTACTTGCAAACATTCTGCCAACACACACTATGAATATTTTTTTTCAAGTATTTTCCAATCTGATGCGACTTACTGAGAAACTGCTACAAAGAGACCAGTCTAGCTCAAATAAACACCTCTTCCCAGCATGCTTTAGGGCATGTGGGCACTTTATCACTTACTCTAAAATCATTGTGCCTCAAGAAACAAGCCCCAACTTGCCTGAGACAAAACATAAACGCATGCATTCACACAATTCAATAAGACTGCTCCCTTAAATGCCTTCAAACTCAAAACAGGTTTAAGAGCAGACAGTTTTAACACACTGTTGCTTTCACAGTGACTTTTTTTTTTGAGAGCACGAGTGGAGGGGGAGGCACAAAACGAGGCAGGGCTTGGACCCAAACATGCCTCTCTTTGTTCTCATGGCCCACTCTTTTCCCAGCCACACAAACATTGTACAGTACAATCCGCAATGTACACCGGCACATCGGCTCGAATGTCGCACCCACACGACTCATTCAAAATACAACGGCTCAAGCAGCTTTGAGTCAACTTTTAAAGCCACAGCTGGTCTGAGCGCAGGAATTTATGACTTTTTACAACACCTCGGCTCCTGCTACAAGGACGCCCGACGGATCCTGCTGACGAAAATGGAAAGTGCAGTAAGTGGCCGTTCACCTTTAGTCCTGTGCACGCTCCTCCTGGCTATGCACGAGAAGAGACGGAACAAGGAATTCCAAGGCGGAGCTACGAGCGCTACGCTAGGCGGCCTTGGTTTCACTTGGACCAGAGACATAGGAGCAGTGCCTTCATGCAGCCCCTCACCGCCATGTTTCTTTGGCCTTCTCCATGGAAACCGCACAGTCTTTCTGCCGCGCTACACATGTCCCAAAACAGAGGCTCACATTTCACTCTCCCGCTCTGGTGTTAAGGAGACTCATGCCGATCCCGGAGTGAGGGCTGAATCCAGACAAGGTCAAATCAAGAACTAACTGAAAACACAAAAGGACACGGTGAAAATGTCTAAATATAAACCTTCAAGGCTCTTCTGTTGGGTGTCAGACAAGCACATCCTTTAACTAAGCTTTAAGCCGATGCGCTAACAGACTTCCAGTCCGCCACTTCTGGGTGCTCCGAATGAGACTTCAAGAAGTAAAAGGCAACACAAATTTATCCAAGTTCCATGTCGTTTTGCCTGAGTCAGTGGATGTAGAGTTTTTGTAGATCCCCTTCTTGAAATAGAAGCACAACAGATCTTTACGCACAGTCCCGTGGATCCTGAAGGAAGGAAGAAAAGGGGGGGAAAGTCCCGAACAAAGTCTGGCCCCCCGTGACTACTTCTTCTTCTGTGCGCTGTCATTCACACCGCTTTGTGTGTGTCCCCTTGAGTGTGCGAGTTGTCACTGCTACGGGGCGTGTTTGTGTTCGAGGCAGAGGGAACACTAAGCCGGCATCCGATGTCAGTGCAAACAGAGCATGCTCACTCACACTTCTCCTTGATCTCCCGGCAGCGCGCTGGCCAACTACCAGCGTGTCTTTATTTTTCAGTTTTCACTTTAAAGTTACATTTCTGTAGCTTCCATCAAGTCTCGGTGAACGTCTGGTACATTTTCTTCGTTTTTTTTCCAGTCTTACTCTGACTGCATATTTTGCCTTGCTGGACATTCTCTCCCCACTCCCTCTGCCCCCTCCCTCGCCTGACTCTGTGGTTGTGCATGTCTCAGATTTCAGGCCTGTCTGGCTGCGGGCTGTACCAGTTGCCCTCGTTGACTCTGTACCTCGCCTTACTCCATTCTCTTTTCCTTCTAGTACACTTATTTTCACATCATAACCTTCTCGCAAGTATTAATATTAACTTTTTTTGATAGTTAAGTTCCCATTAAGCACAACTCTGTCCAAAAGCAACATCTTTCTGATCAACACAATGTTATTTTAGCAAACACTTCCAATGATTTTAGAGCTAAATTTACAACACATCATTCTTGGAGTGCGATATTGTCAGGCCTTTAACTTTCTTACACACAATTGCTTTGCTAAAGTCACTCCCCTTTTCCTCTCCAAACACAACAGTGAGGCAGCCAGGAAGAGAAGCCCGAGTGAAACCAAAATACCACTGTGAGCCAGAGTGTGTCTGCCAGCGGGAAACACAGGGAGAGCTTAGACCAGACACAGGCCTTGTTCACACATTACAACCAATTCCAACATGTTTACAGCAAATTTCTCCAAACACAGCGAGATGTGTGCAGTAAAAAGTGGTGCAAATTAGAAACTGGCAGCTTGGAACGCCAGCACAAACTCCTTCCAACATAATGTGACGGAGATAAGAGCTGGTCTTGATCTAATTTCAGAGTACTTTATCCATCCGGACTAGTGCACAGTGAAAAGAGAACAAGCCCTCGTGCTACCCACAGCAACTAAAAGCAGGTGAAGCACCCAGAGACTTGTTAAGGTGGAAAAAGGAGGTGGCACAGCTGCACCCTCTACTACATTCACCTCAAAGCTCCTCTGTGCTATTATATTACAGACTTCTGCTTCTTAAATTCAGAGTCAGTCAAACTAAGGCAAAGCCTACTACAAAGCCCAAGGGATGGGCTTTAAGAAAAAAAGCACAGTCAACAAACACTGATGTTAAATAGAAACTTGAGTGACTAGACTAACACAATCGTAAGACTTTATGTGAAATGTATACCTCACATTACCAGTGGAGTAAATTATGTAACCATATGTCACAAAGACTTCCAGGTTTACAACACTGTAGTCCTTAACAGCTCCAGACTACATGATCCTAAAAGAAAAGCCCACTGTCTAGTTTGGCAAATGAAGGGCTGCAGGTGTAGCCTGTAAAATATGATATTTTCACAGCTAAAGTGAACATGCTGAATGAAGCCAATGGATGGCCATGACACGAATGGAACTAAGGGATAACTTGTTGATTATTAGTCAACTGTGTAATAAGATTATAAAAATGTATCTTTCAGTGTTACTTCATACAGTAATAGGCTGCAGGAATATGCAAAAAACACTCATGTGCTAGCTCAGAGTGTGGCTGGTGGTGTGGGGAGGGACTATTTGTACATATACTTTGTGGATGTGTATATAAATTCTTCTTAATTAAAATGTAATAAATGAAACTCTGATATGAATAGCAAGACTTCCTTTGATACTTTCTCAAAAAATGATAATTGTTGAAACATTTTAGCCAATTCTATTTCTCGCATTAATTTTAAAATATATGATTTTTTTGGGTTACAGAGGAGAGCAAAGAAAGACGAGCCTAGTTTTCCCTGTGACTCACACAACACTGTGGGGCGCAGGTGTAACCAGTTGAGTAGGAAACAACTTGCTAAATGCAACATGGGCACAACAGTAAAATGGAAATTATGTGCTGTGTTCATTAAACTGTACTGTCTGTTTTCAATTCCCTTTGATTACAATGCCATGTAGTGTAAATCTTGATCCATTATTGCACTTTTCCAGACCTTAAAGAGCTACACAGAAGCTAAAAAAATGGGCACAAAGGGAACACGCCGAGGCACACACCGACTGAGGGCTATAAACCAGCAGTGGAGACACCAGCCAATGGCCGAAGTGTGCTATTAAAGGGGAAGGGCAGCAGATTCAACAAAGAGCCATCTGGAGCAGCGGCAGTTCATCAGCACCGTCCACACAGGGTTCACCGAGGCGCTCGCACATCACAGGCACATCCTTTGGTCATGCAGATCTCTGGACAAAGAAAAAAGAGCAACACAACCAACGAGCTGTGTGTGAGTAGGTTATGTTCAAAGAGTGTGTTAGCAAGAGGCGCAAAACAAGCCGGGCCAGTGCTGATGACTACATTTCCATATGAAATGACAGGGCATTTCCATAGCTCACCTTGTTCCATTGAGAGTTTCTGCAACACACAAGATGTGTTTGGGCTGCCACGCGCCTGTCAAAGCATCTCTCCATTATAATACTGGTTTCAAAGATGTCGTTGTCACAAAGATGTCGTTGTCACAAAGATGTCGTTGTCACACCCAATACTTGTATTAACTGTGAATACAGAATAGCCTAAGCATTTGAATTTAGTTCCCAGTCGGAGTAAATACAAGCAATGGGATCTTCAGCTTTTACTTAAGGATTTTAAGAACTCTCGTCAACACTATCAGTGCCAATACTCAACTAATCCAAGACACAGAAAGGAAACAGCATTGTCTATTGCCCCAGTGATCAAACCGATAAAAGTCTAGAAGCCAATTCACTTTAATGAGAAGTTTTCCCATCTGGCAGAAAGAAAAGTACATTTGTTCAGTTTTGATGCATGAGACAAAAAGACTATAAAAAGGATGTTCAGTTCAATAAGTATTTGTTGAGGTTTCTGCAGGTATAAGACTATAAGAAGTAGGGCACTTTCTGCCCAAGTGGAAATTTAAATATCACCATACCAAAATAAAAAACAATGTGCGTGGACCAGTCACCAAGAAAACTCCTTAAAGTCATACATTTCTCCACATTCTATTCCCAGATCCAATCATTACAACCAATGACATCACATCAAAGTTTAGTCACATGAAAACACATCTAGTTTGCCATTTAAAATTGTTAAAAGTGGCATAAATAGGCTTTGTTGTCTTACAAATACTGTCCCATTACAACCATATACTGCAGCAAGCCCAGTGAAATCTATAATTGGTAAAAAAGAAAAGCATAGCAAGAAACATACGTTTTTGTTGGTAAAGCTGTACATCATTTCACTTTAGAAGCTTCTATTTTCCACTGCAGGATAAACAGGCGACCAACAGTGCAGCCTAGCAGCTTGTTGCCATGGAGAAGCCACACAGAGTTGGATATCAATACCAACACCACATGAAAACACTCACACCTCGAGTCTTAACTGTAAACAGAGACGTGCGCCCATGTGCACACTCACACGCACCCACACGTGCACAAAGGAAGAAATAACCAAACAGGGAGTCCCTTTGGTTTTACTGACAGATCTAGAATTACCTCAGTGTTCACCCGCCGTGAGTCACTCTCCTCTTCCTCTTGTTGGCGGCCACCTTAAATTACCTCTTTATACTCAGTTGGCTGTTCCAGAGACACAATTCTAACAACATACTTTGGGATGTTCTGCATCTTAGGCCCAAAACTAATGTAATATGTATCTCTGTTTGACAAACAAAATCTACTTGCCCACTATTATTATGATTATTAAAAGCTGGATAGATGGATACAAGGCTTGAAATATTTAATAAAATAATGGCTCATCTGGCTCATTAAAAAATAACACATTTGACTAAAAAATTTAAAAACTAAACACCAACTCAAAATTCTTTCATACTACAAATGCTCCAAATCCAACTTATCCGTTGACCTAATGCCCAATGTAGTTTTTAGTGCTGCATTTGCACAGTTTAGTCAGGCTGGAGCTGGTCTGTGCATGCTGCACAGTTCCAATTTCATGCCTTCAATAAATAAAACAAATGCAGTAGTAGTAATAACATAAAGAAAGCCAGTAGATAAGTAACCTACACACATTTATGTCAAGTCAAAACTACTAGTAGGGCTGGACAAAAATTGTATAAAAACAAGATCATCAAACTTATTGATTGGCAAACTGTGTTGCAGCACGTCAGAGTGGCTATTCACTACAGAAACAAAAAAAAAGAATATGCAGGCCAGACAGAGCGTATTAGCATGTAGCATTTAAGTATTTAGCAGCAACCATCTGTAGTCTAAGTTAGTGATTTTACCGTTTAGTCTGAGTTGAGTTAGTTTGTCCCCAGATTTGCTCCAACTTCCTTCCATTGTTGTCTCTATACTTAGCGATCATTCAGTCAAGTAAACTCACCTGAACAAAAACTATTCCTTGATAACAAACAAGGCTACTGTACTATCATATCAACAGTATTACTCTGATACACACACATTCCTAATGCAACAACTGCACATGCACATGGTGCACATGAATGCATCATAGGTTGCAGCAGACTAGCTTTTTACCTAATGAAGACTGTTACTCTGCTGCTTTGTGGAGCCTGCTCACTACTGCTGTTTACGGCAGTGAACAGAGAAAATGTTTCTGTATTAAGGAGAAGCAGAAGAAAATGAATGAATAAATGAACTGCTGTGTCGAATGGTTATAAAGAGTAGCAGTGAAAAAAAACTACCTACAGGCTACTTTTTATAATTATATAAATAATAATAAAAAATAATATACTCTCAATTAAAATAAAAAAACTGATGCAAATTTAAATAATAGGCTATCACTGTTAAAACTGAGCATGTAAAAAGATTAATTATGATTTCAATATGAACCCTTGCAACTAGCACTAGCTACTTGCGTCAAGCATAAATAGCAATTGCCATCGTTTAGATTAGCTGTGCATGTAAATATACAGAAGGGTTTCATCTTAAACTGACATATCAAAGGTTAACGCAAATCTACTACTATCCATCTTCTAAAAAACAGTAGATAAAGCATTTATGTCTCTGAAGTAGAAAACAAGGCAAAGAAGTTGAGCACTGACAACTGATGCAACAGGTCACTAAACCCCATGATGCAAAATTAATGCTATGTGCATTTCTAGCAACCCACCATAAATATTATTTTCAAACCATTTTCTGCAGGAGGATTTCCTGCAGATGAGTGTCTGGGATCTGTGACATAATCCTCATCATCATTGCATCTGTCAACATTCATCCACATATGAAAAGTGAGCCAGCTAGAGCGCTAACCTACTAAGCCTCTGTAAAAGCTACAGGAACCCTCGGATCAAAACAAGTTCATCACTGCACTCCACATTCAACACTGTAATCACCTTTTTAAACATATCCAACATATTCTTTTCTGCTTTGCCTAAATGTTTGTAAGAGGAAGTCCCAACATATTCAGATGTTAATAGTCTCCAAGCAGTTGTGTAAAATGCCCTAAATGTGTTGGAGGTTGGTTATGTTAAGTATGTATTAAGTATTAGCAAATGGAGTTCAGGCAAATATGCACATGTTTTGTGCTGACCAACACACAGATTGGCTGAAGTTGTAAATGGCCACAATAGAAGTAGCTCTTTGATAAATATTGACTAAGAACTTACAGTTTTGCTGTTATGAAAAAGGTGTTTTACAATGGTCCTTCACCTGATAAGTTTTGTGTTCCACAGCACAGTGACTAAGACAGCAGTTTACAGTGCATGACAAGTACAGTTCATTATCTCTCTTTATTTTGCAATGATACATTATTACAAAGCTTATGAAAAAGCAAGAAAAAGTAAATGCTGACTTTGGTCTGTCCTCTCCTTAGAAACAGGTCAAACAGAGAGAAGCTCCTGACAGCAGCTACAGACGGTGCCTAGTAAACATTACTCATCACTTCCTCTGCAATCGCCACAAAACCAGGTTTGCCGGTATCGACACTACACTACAAGAGTACGCTTTCTGTTGACCGACAGTGTTCTGCTATTGAAGCAAATGGCCTTGTCCAGTGAAGCAGACAGGGCGAAGCCTGGCTACAGACTAGCATCAACTGTTACAGACATACAAGGCCTCGTCTTGTCGTAAAGCAGCACCACAGAGCATAGTAGGTTGAGCAAGCTAAACCGCTGCCCTTTTAGCTTAGCATGTTATGTGGACTAGCGAAGCTCAACGTTTACAATGCACAGTTCACTGGATCTGGACAGCCTTGTGTGCTCTTCACATACGTCCACAGACTGTATATAACAGACAAGTGTGTACTTCACAGCTTCAGACCAACTAATATGACATTTTGGGCTGCCTTAGCCAATGCTAGCTCAGCGTTAGCCCCGTGCTAATGAAGGAAGCTAACGTCTGCTACAGCGGGCTGTTGTTTTCCCCACCACACACTGCACTCGAAAATCAGCCTTCGCCCCGCCATGCCACACCCGCTTACCTCGGACAGAATATCCTTCAGTCTATTGGAGATAAATTGGCAAAAGTATGAGGAGTTGACTGGCGGGGAATCCCTCTTTATCGTCGTTCATTCGTTACTCGATTTCCAGTCCTGTGCTACAGCTCTTGAAACACAGACGCCAGCGTTAAGTACCAGCCACTCCGGAGCGCGCACAGTTGTTCAAGTTTGTCGCGGGAGCGCGCTCTGCACGAATCGCGGAGCTGCTGCCTCCAGTGCTCATTTAACGTTGAAATATGGGACTGCAACCTGCTGCTACGAAATAAAAATAGTAAATATACTATTAATAATAATATTATGGCTCAATGTGAACATAATATGCTGTTGCGCTGGGCCATGGAAAAATGAAATGTTTTCTGTTTTCTGACTTTGGTTTCACTTCTTGCAACCACAGACAGGATCTAGTTATATCCCATTTTTCGTATTTTACCAGTAAAAATTGCATACTCTTTAACAAACCATTTTTTAATCTCCTATGGAACAATGTCTAAAATTAAATTAAATACCCAATCGAGTAGATTTATTTTTATTTGTTACCTTCAAATCAAACCAGTCAGTTATAGGCATGTCTTTAACAAAGTAGTAGCACAGCATTTGAGAATGAGGCCATGTGGTTGTGTGGTTGGTCTACGTTGATGTAACTGGGTGAGATTAAGATTAAGAGGTCGTGTGGCTTCTTCCATAGTAATCTGGACATAAGGCATTCACCCAAACAGAAGGGACAGAGGCTGGCAGAGAAAGAGGAGGGAGATAGAGGGGAGTGTGGGGCTGCTGTGGGAGGGGCTACACAGATTACACACATAGCCTACACACAGAGGAATGGTTATGTAAGTGCATTGTCCCAGCAGGCCAGCAGCAGCAGTCTGGTGCACAGGACAGCGAGAGAGCATGCAGGAGTGAGAGACAGCACAGCACTCTTTAAAATTTAATCCTATTGTCCTGTTGTGAACAGGGGCTTACGAGGTGTAAGTGAGTAAGGAGGCTTTACTCACAGACTTCATCACCTTCTATAATGCAAGTAGTGTACGCTATCCCTACCCTACATATCAGAGTTATGTCTTTCAGAACAAGGAAAATGTCAACCTGTTCATATTAATTCAACAGAAATATAATAAAATGTCTTTTGGGTATTTTAAGAATCATGTGTATAAATGCATGTGGAAGGCCTGGCTGCAGTTTGAAACTTTAATGCCACTAAATCTTACATGTTTCACTTTTATTGCCAGAGTTATACTTGATATTTTATTAATAATCCAACAATCATATAAAATAATTGGGTTTCTTGGTGGCTGTGTGGTGCAGGCATTGTAAAGTCAAAATAGGACTGGCTTAAAAAAAGCAACCGAAAAGTATCCACCTTGAAAGAACACATGCCTTTTTGGACAATTACTATTCATAATCAGGAGTCAATTCTATTTAGAAAAGAGTGGGACCTGTTGGTGAAATTTATGCGAATAGCTTCAGTTTTATTAATTTAAAACAATAAAAAATTATGGGTTTCACTCAATAAACTAAGTCATAGACAATAGTCAGTTATTAATCAGACTGTTCACGACTGGAAAGGCTGTGACACTATAAAATATGACCTCCTCTGAAGGGACTATACAGTAAAATTAAGTGTTTGAGTGATGTCACAAAATCATGCCTCACTTTTAGTATAATCTGTCAACTGTTGCCCAAGCACTGGCAAACTACCTCCACCTCAGCTCCTTTTTTTCTTCACACTTCTGATTCAATCAACATCAACTCCATTGTTACTGATGCTTTCTCTGTTTCCTGTGGGGGTTCATAGCTTTTATCTCTACATTAGGTTCCCTTTTAATAATGTAAAATGCAGGGATTCCCAATAAAAGCGCCCACAAAATACTGTATCAACTGAAAGTGTGTGACTGAGGGCCAAATTTGTTGGGTTGTCCACTCATTCAATTAGACAAGAGTGACTAAATGTCTTAACAAATGTAAAAGACCAACAAATATAGACCAATATAGACCAATCAAATACTAAATGCATGCAAAAGTGACAGATTAATGTCTGAGGGGTTTAATAGCAAACGTGTGCTGGAGTAGTTCAGTCATTTTAGCATCGACCAGGACTAGGTGAAAGTGAAATACTGTCATACTAAATATTATATATATATTTGTGAACAACTAAATCTTCACAAAATAAGATTTTAAAACATAAATGAAAAGATGAAGATGATGAAAATCTCCCGAGAAGAGAAATCATACACAATGCAGTGTTTTTGAAGGGGTCAGAACTTTTATCACTGAATCATGACAAGGCTTCAGTATTCACCCTGTGTGTGTGTGTTGGATCATGCTACGAAGAGAAGCCATTAGGCTCAAATATTGTGGTGGAAGAGAAGAATGCATGGTGAGAGGGAAAGGAGGAGAAGTGGGGAGAGCGGAGTGTTTGGAAAAGGGGGCAGGAAGTGGGGAGATCCAGACCCCAGAGAATGTTAAGCTCTGCTGGTATGTTGGCGGCAGGAATTCTGAATACAGAGAAGACTTAAAAACATACACATTGTTTTATTCTGTCTTGTCTGAGTCAAAATGTAAGTAATGGGAAAGAAAAGAGGAAAGGAGGAACATGAGAAAGGGTTGGGAAGAGGAAGTATTAAGAAGTGAGTGAGGACATGATGGACAGAAGCAGAAGAGTTGGAGAAATGAGGAGAGGCTTGTTCAGAGACAGGAGCGTTCAACAGGAAGGGAGGACTGATCAGCACATTCACTCTTTGTAGAATGTTATTCTGAATCCAATAAAAAGGGATATGTTTGAAGTCTGCTTCACTGCTCCGAGCCTTAACGAAAACACAGCATGTATTGCTTTTGATCAATGATATTCTGCTGCTGTTGCATTGCTATGGACAGCAGGCCTCTATCAGGATCGGTGTAGGTAGAATAATGATGGTCATGTGAAAATACACTGTTATTGTAAGATAAAAGAGAACATTCAGTCTTACAGAATAAAAATGAAATTTAAACAGCAGATATTTTTTGAAGCGCTATAAGTGTCTAAGTGTATGTCTGGATATTAAGAGTAATCTCTGAATACACTGTTTAACATGTAAACAGTTTGGCTTTAAAAGTGTACAGATCAGTTCATATTCATGCTTCGTCAGTGGAGTCAATCAATTCTGCCAAAAATAATTTTCTATAAGTGAATTTTTGTAATATTTTGCATAGTGTAAATGTACCAGAGTGTGCTCAGGTCCATAATGGCATGTGCTGACATTGCTCTCTTAGATAAAACTACTTTACAATGTATTTTGAATTGCAGCCAAATATCTTTTCTATGAACTGGGCTAATTATGATGATATTATAAAACCCCATCTTCCAATTGTGTCTGAGGGCACTGTTCAAATACAGCAGTCGTGTGTGGGCCTTTATTAACATAAAAACAGGGCTGTGTGTGACAAACAAGACCACAAAGCAGAAACATAATTAGTTTCAGATTCAGACCCAGAGAAACAGTGGCTTTGCAGATTGGACTGAGTGGAAAAACCACAGACCCATTACAAGCAGTTGTATTGTCATAACAAAAAAGTGTCTCTAGAGGCCTCATTCCCGTAGATTTCTTCTGTTTTACTGCAAATGTTTGACTGAGCCATGGAAAGGACTGTTTGGGGTCAAAGGTCAAAGTCAAAACATGTCATGGGATAATGACTAATGTTCATTTTTGTTTCAAGGTAAGTATGACGGCTTCTTCAATGTTTTGCCCCACTGTATCAGTAAAAATGTCTAACTTTACCACACACCAGACCCCAGTGTAGATATTCATTTTATTCCACACCTCTAAACCAATGAGAAGCTGAAAATATATATAAATCCACAGTATGTGCACTTCTAAACTACATATAATGAAAGCCACTCCATCTTTAGCCATATAAAAGAGAGAGAGAAAAAAACATTGCGAATTGATTTAGTGAGTTCAGAAGGCACGCTGACCCTAATATAACCCATTTTAGGCCATATCTTATGCTAATCTCAACAACCTCACAATGGGCCCTAAGCAAAGGATCTGGGAGCAGCAATGGAATTCTCCCACAGCCACAGCCTGGTCTAAGCAGCTTGTTATGAAATGAATCTTCCACTGCAGTCGAAAAAATAACCTTTGGACAGTGACATTGTCCGCGCTGGCGAGTCGCACTGTCTCGTGTTTCACTCTGGAAACACAAGACGCACACAACGAGACATGTTCAAGACACATGATTTGCATAATGGCAGCCAGGTGGGACAAAGCCTGTACCTTATGTAATGGCGCACCTGGTTTGTTTTAGAGAGCGATTCAGTTTACCCGAGAAGATGCATCAGATCAAAAAAGAAGAGCTGTGATGAATTTGATATTAACTTTATATAGAGCAAGATGTGTGCCAGGTGGGATTGATTTCCTCTGAGCATCCATCTTCGCTGCACATGATGTTTTTCTGATGTTTTTTTTAAATCTCAGAGGGTTTAAACCTTACATCAGGAATTACGTTGAAACAATACTAATGCATCATCTTTAGCATTGGTTTAACATGGCTTTGATGCACCTCACTCAGACCACACACATTTACACGGGGGCAAAATATCTGAAATGAAAGTGCATCTCATATAATGGGGTTATGATTTTACAACACTTCTCCTTTAAATCCCCCAAATATCCAATCTCAGGACGTCAAATATTACCTTTCAGTGAACGGATAGCTTTCATTACAGTCAACACTGTTTCTACTCAGCCTTGAACTCCGAGTCCTTAACAAGCCACAGCTGACAACACCTACTTCTATTCAAATTCAATTCAATTTTATTTGTATAGCCCAGTAACACAGCAACAATTGCCTCAAAGGGCTTCACAAAACAGACAGTAAAATGCAAACCTCACTCTCCTCCGTTTGAGAGCATGTGAACAGCTATGGCGCCCTACAAGATCCTGCTGTTGTCTATAAACACAGCCATTAGACACAGGACAAGTGGTGATTTTACTTACTTCAAACTCCAAGGCTTTAACAGTAAGTGAGTTTATATGGAAATCAAATGGTTTACTGTTACTGTGTGGTTGGTGACTTATCTTAAACTAACTGTCAGTGTAAACGTACTAAAATAACAGCCCACAAGCTTCCCACATTCGTTTGCATAAACATTATTATTAATTAAAATCTGTGATCAACAATAAAAAAAACTCTGTAATCACTCTGATTTGTCCAAATTCTCCTTTTAAATGAAAAACCTTGGGAACAAAACCTTTCTGAATGCTTTACTGAACTTGTTCCTAGCTCTGATAAACATATCCTGGCTTAAATTAACTAATCAATCCCAGATTAGTTAGTCAGCCTCCTGTTTAGGTACACCTAAATAAGGCAGCTCCATTCCACTTGATACAAATGTTAAAATGAGGTAGTTTAGGGTTACACGTCTCCGCTCGGTGCCAGACTAAAGCCTCCCCCCTATAGCTGTCTGACCACAGCGGGGAACATGATGACTTATTCAGGAGCATCTATTCTTAGCACCCTGCAAACAACTGTAAACAGTGAGCTTTAACACAACTGCATGCAACAGCGCCTCCCATATGTTTCAATGGGATATTATAACACTGCCTGTAAGAAGTTTACCAGTAGATATATACTCTACTATATACCTATACCATTACATCACACCAAACGTGGAAGTGAAACTCTAACAAGTCCAACCATGCAGTATAGTACTGCAGACTGAATATACACTGACCCCTAGTGGAGAACCCGCACATGTGGCATCAGGATCATATATTTATACAATAAGTTCTAACATTTAATAATACAATATAAACATATTCCAAAAAATGTCTAAAAGTGTCAACTGTGATGGTGTACAATTTTTACTTCACTTTTTTAAAAAAAATATCATAATTTGTGCCTGAACATGTGTCCCATTCTTTAAGATTTTTATGGTGTAGACAGACAGGAATCAGGGAGAGAGAGAGGGAATGACATTGAGCATATAACCTGGGCTGGAATAAAGCCTGAGTCGCTCGGGTGTGTGGCATGTGCTCAAGTTTCCCATGTGTCAATGTTCTTGATTGAATGCCAAAGTAGTCTGTCGCTGAAGCCTTTGTGTCTTGTGCTGTGTCACTAGATCAGTGGTGTCAAACTCAAAGTGGTGAGGGGCTGCGAGAGTTCATAAGAATCCTTTCAGAGGCAGAAGATAGAAATTAAATTTTGAGAGATTTGATCTTTAATTGTAAACAGGTTTTACTCAGCTTTTAACAGGATTTAGGTGGATTTCAACAGGTTTTAGTCAAATATGAACAGGTTTTAGATGGATTTCAACAGGTTTTAGTCAAATATGAACAGGTTTTAGATGGATTTCAACAGGTTTTAGTCAAATATGAACAGGTTTTAGATGGATTTCAACAGGTTGGAGTAGGTAGTGGTAGGTTAATCTTTGTAGCAAAATCAAAACCATCTAAAACCTGTTCAAATCAATCTAAAACCTGTTCAAACCTATTGCCAAAAATGAAAACTACTAAATGTATTGAAGGGCCACATTTGACCCCCGGGCCTTGAGTTTGACATGTGTGCACTAGATGGAACATGTTGTCAATGAATTGTAAACGCCACAGTAAGAATTCAGAGTTCTGTGGTGTATTGGGTTCATAAAGCTCTTCCACAAGACAGTAATCCAACATTGATATCTACTATTAGTTGTGGATGTATTAAAAGTCACAATTTTGATATTTTTTTAAACTGACTAGTGAGTATTGTGGACTACCTCTTTGAACTTTATAATACAACACATTAGTCCTGTTTCCTATTTTACAGTGCTGGACACGCTCAGATAAACGAACAATGTGTTGAACTGATATCTGGTCCAAATATTCTGACATTTGGGACACAGAGCGCCATAGAAGCTTGACTTCATCATTTTGATTTTAAACACAGTCAGTTCATACACATGGAAAACAATGAGGCATATTAAGAGCAGTGGAAACTATGTTTATTTCTTCATAGCCTGCCTGAACCTTTTAGTTAGCCTTTTATTTAGAAAGAATATGACCATTAAAAAATGCTACTCCATTTCTAGTTTTTGTAGGGGATGACAAGGAGTTAATAAGAAGCATGGACACAAACAGGCTGCTTTTGGTGACTGGTGTATTTGCCTAATTTTCTTTCACATACATGAACCCATATGTGCACTGTGGCCAAATGCTCCTATTTACAAAAAAGAAAGATATACACAAAAGCATTCAAATTAAAAAAATCCTTCATGTATCTTTACATCAACAACAGAGCAAGTATGAACAAACCTTTTTGACACTTTGTAAAGGTTTTTGTGCAGACTTTTTACAAGGATTTAAAGTGTGTTTCTTATATTACAAAACTGAGATTTACATCAAACAAGCAAGTTACGTAACCTGCCGCCCACATTCTGTGAAAATATAACACTGTAGACTTATTCCATTGAAATCTGTTGTATGTGTTGGCATTTTCTGAACAAAGAGATGAACTGAATTCTTGTAGTGTTTGTTGCCGTCCAAATCCAGATGGACTGAACGTACTGATTGAAGATAGAGGCTCAAAGCTAAAAGGCAGCACAGAACTAAATTCAAAGCCAACAGTCTAAACCATGTTAATCAAAAAAGGAAACTTAATGGCACACAAATTAAAATGAACAGTGAATGATTGTTCAAAAGCTATTACAACAAAGATATTTTTTCTGCTTGTTATCTTATGATGCTTCCTTGTGTTGGTAACTGTTTATTGAGATTTGTTATGATGGACATATTCTAATCCAAACTGCCCTCTAAGCAGCAGTTCTATCCATCAGTGACTTCACAATGCTTCAAAGTGTTTGAATGATAAAAGATGTAACCTTGTCATGGAGATATTACACTAAAATAAAATTTGTCCAAATAAATCGTTAAAAGACATTTCCTTAAACTATTAAATGAATCTGGTATAAACATATGAAGTGGTAGAGTGCCCATGCTAATAAAAATCTGAGAGTAAGCATGTTTACGTTCTGCATCAAGACTGATTGTTGGTCCTAAACTTTTATACTCAGTGTTCATATTTTTGCCTCAGATTGGATACATACTGAAGTTTCATTTGCCAGTGTTGTTCAACTTAAGAAGTGACGAAGAAAAAAAGGTAAACATCCACCACCCCCACACTTTTTGCCAGTAGCAGCTAGTTTTATATCAGTCTTTGTGTAAATAATAATAAATGTCCTGATGGCTGCAAGGAAAAATAAATAAGTTTAATAAGGACATTTGTTAATATACAAGTGCTGGAGCGTTCAGCCCAACAGCAGCCCGGATAGTGCGTTCAGGTCTCTCATGTAGGGGTTGTCACTAAGGATGCGATCGATGCGCTGCTTTTGGTCGGGGAAGATGTCGTACAGCTTCCTCTTGAGCTCTGACGTCTCCCCCGGCGACCGCTGGGGAGGGGGAGAGGGTGAGGGCGAGGGGGAGCGGCGCGGTGGGTGCCACTCCGGAGGTCCCGAGTGGGGCCAGTGGGTGCTGGGGTGGGTCATCAGAGAATAAGGGGGCCGCGGTGTGGATACAGGGGGCTGGGAAGAGTGCATGGCCTGGACGTATACCGGCTGCTGCTGATGGGACGCCGGGCGCAGGTCTGGGGGTCTCAGAGGAGGAGGGGTCATCGGCAGCCTCCTGACGGCGGCAAGAAAGAGAATCCCTCTTCAGTCACAGATGCGTTTTCAGAACATTATCAGTGATGGTTGACTTGTTACTTTGAAAGTCATGACACAAATTCATACGTTTTGTGAAATTATTTACAGCGTCACAAACTAAAATGGGTTTCATACATATTGGACATAACTGTAAAAAAAAAAAAAAAGAAGCCAAATCTATGAGTTTTTACCATTTGGCCTGTGGGTGGCGTCCTTTTTTTTTTTTTTACATCTAGGGTTCAAGTTTAGTTCAAGTCTTTTCAGAGTTGCTGTTTATATCCTTAATGGCACGATTTGTGGACACCCTTTCATCTTTGCAACTTAAACGTGATCCCTTTTATGCATCAAAGTATGCGTCAAGTTATCAAAATAGCTTCAGAGTCACATATTTCAGTGGCTAACCTCAGACTTAGCCATTACAATAATATGTGATGTTCAAACCTGGTATCTTTGCGTAGGAACTCGTCTATGTGAGGCCCATCTCTCCCAAGGGGATCATCTGGAATCATGAAGTGGTCCTCTACGAATGTAAACTGAAGCAATCTATTAAAAAAAATGGACAAACATGTATCAATGAATGCCTTGTTAATAACACTACCAGGTGACCTACTGAAGCGCCCCAAGATGGACATGTTGAATAGTTTACAGACTGGATTAGTAATTGTCAGTTGTAATACAGGCCTGAAAAACTAGTACTAATACTGAAGAAATGACCTATTAAGCATTCAAGTGTTGATACAGAAGGCAATGCATTTTTTGTAAATATTAAAGGATCTTTTTTATTTAATATAGTCTAAAGCAGACGAACAATTTTCATTAACAATAAAATAAGAAATATAAATACAAATGAAGACATGAATAACTGAAACACATGAGTTAGCAGTTGTGACAGTTTTTAGTTCACTCTCATGAGGAACCAGTACACTAGACATCCTCACCATTTCCTTATTTTTGCATTTTACAGCATTGTATCAATCAAGGAGATAGTGACAATGCTCTTTGATTGACTTTCCAGTGTTCATTTTTTCTTGACATTTTGGAGAGAATTAATATACTAACCTCCTCACAGTGGAAAGTGAAGAGGTGTGACACATTTGTAGCTCCTAGCATAAAGTTGACGTATGTGGTTGGTTTAACGTACCTCTCTTTAATAATCCTGCGCCAGGTGTCTGATGTATCAACAAAGTCTCTCAGGTTGTCATTGGTTACGATGATACCGTCTGTCTTTTCAGCGAGGTGAAGCAGGAACCTGACAGCAAAACAGTGTGCATTAGACAATAGGGATTTCCTCTGTGTTCAAAAGTGAACTGCTTGTTACGTAGGGGAAAATCTGCCATGGAACACTGGGCATGCCGAGTCACCCTAAAATGTATGGCAAAGACTGATTGTAAATCCTATTGGCCTAGACTTGGCCAACTTACTCCTGGATTTCCCTGTTGAACTATAAGTTATCAGGGAAACTACAACTAAAAGGTGCCATCTTGTTTTTATCAGGAACCAAAGCTGGCAGACAGTAAATTAAGGAGAAAGACAAAATGACATGGAGCAAATAGACCTCGAACCTACAGAAACTCACTAATTCTCTCTAGATGAAGGGTGAACTATTCCACCACTCTGTCTTCTTGTACAGCAAAAGCAAAGAGAAAAATACATAATAGTAAAATAAGTTTACAGATATTAATAAGTGCTTAATAAGAGTCTAAAAAAGTGAAGAGTGTATTCATTCAGAGGCTACAGTCTATGCTATATAATTTAACAGTAAATTTTACAATGTAACTGGTCTAAAGAGCTTTATGCTCATTTTTTTCCACTCCACATGCAGCAATTTTTGCCACCTGAGACTTCTTTACAGCTGACTGCTCAGATAACAGGCAATTTTCAATGCTTATATATTATTGTCATCTTTTGCAATGCTAGGCTGCAGAGTTGAACTTTTATCCCCTCTGTACCTGTCGTCATGTGAGGATATTCTTTGGCCGCAGACTTCTCTGGAAGGAGTAAACGACAGCAGCCTTAGGTCTTCTAGCTGGTTCAAAAAATGTTGCTCTGTAACAAAGTGATAATCATGAACTCCTGACATGATGTGACTATCATGTGTAGAGATGAAATATATACCTGTTGTGAGCCGGTCTCTCTTCTGCCGCCACTGAGGCACAAACACTGTTATCTCCCGGTGGCCTCGCCTCCAGAACATCTCCACGGCCAGTGCTATGCCCCGACAGGAGAAGAACCGGTGAAGGCCATGGCTGCATAGAGAGGATGAGGAAACAATGAGAAAACAGAGTGACATGACCAAGAAAACAGATTGGAATAAATTCTGTTTGTAATTATTATTACTATTGTAATATTTTTTATAACACTTTTTATAATCTTCCAGACCAAAGGGACAATAAAAGTCTGACTCAAATCTGAGTGTTGGTCTAATAATACATTCAAGGTTACAACCACTAATTCTAAATGCCATTGGTATCAGCTGACCCATACTGTTGGTGGTACTAGCACAGCCCATACGTGCATATCTGTCTGCTGCAAAACAACCAATGTGTAGCTAGGACACAAAACCACAAAACAACACATACACATCAACAGAAGGAAGAAACTCCCTTGTCAAGTCAGGCTTGTCACACTTTGACATCATTGGGCAATATGGATTTTTTTGCACTTATATGACTGAATATGAGTTTTGGCATGACATTTGAGGATGGAAAATTCTTGTGATCTATTTTCTGTAAGAGAGAAACAACAACAAATATGATGGAACACATATTTCTGCATAATTAAATCTCTTTGTTTTGTCCATTCAAACCTCAGAATTTATTAATATTTAACTATAACACACTTTGCTTTTGGAGAAACTACATTATGGTCATAATGATAATGCAGTAGTCTAGAACACATGTATTTGTACTAAAAGTACAAAGTTAGCCCAAAAAACACAGAAGTTCTTAATATGGAAATTATGTTACGCTTCACTGTCCTCATTGCTTATGTGAAAATGGGTGTATGTTGTACTTCCCTTTGCCTTGGGTTATGATATTGTTCCGTAATCTAATGAGCAGTGGTAATATATGTGCGCACTGAACAGGTGGATGTTCCTTGTGTTCTTTGACTTGGCATTGATATTGAAATCATCAGGTTAAAGGCACATGAAAACTCAGAATCACTAAAAGCCAGAACATAAAACACTGCACAGATCAAATTAGCTTTAGGCAAGTGGACAAACCCACAATGCACATTCAAAGGAAGTTCCACTGATTGCTGAAAGAGAAAGTGATGAATGACACCACAGCAGGAAGAGGTTATGACACAGTAAAATCACCAAGGAAACCTGGACATAACCTGACTGGGGAAAAATTTTTAGAACTTCGTAAAACAAACAGAGCTCCACAAGTACACAAAGTAAAGCCAAAGGTAGCCTATTGTAGAATTCAAAGCACCTGTAGTAAGTGAACAGAATGAGGATGAAAATTAAAAAAAAACATAGGATGACAATTAATGTTTGGGATGATTATTATCACTTTTTGTATATTGATTTTAAACTATAAACTATATAATTTATTACATTATTTATTGTGTGAGCCATGTTTCCAAACTCAGGAAGTATTGTACATTAATGTATTTTGACTTAGCCTTTGTATTATCAGCATCAAATCTAGAGAAAATTTTACTTTGGCCTAGCTTATGACTCTTTTGTGACTGGCTGACAGCATGTGCCCACAATCTTTCGATGACCATAAAAACTTGGATGAGTATGAACGATACTGATTTATTTATATTCTAAATTACAAAAGCTTTTATCACTATGACCAGTAAGTTTTTCTGTGTGACATGTAACATACATTTTCCAGATAAGTGAGAACAAAGAGGCCAACTGTGACAATAAACTGTTGCTAAAGTGAGAAGTCAAGACAAGGTCATTTAGGATGACACATAAGCCCGGGAAGAGGCTCTGCTCTCTGTTCATCCTTGTATGAAATAAGCACTTGAGCAATAGAACTGACTAAGTTTCAGGCTAAAAATGAAACTTGGCATCTGAACTCAGATTTTGACTAGAAAAGGTCCTTCTTCTCAAAAACACCCCCATATACTCAACCAATTAATATGATGAGATAACTGCTTTCACTCACAAGGTAAAGGCGTGGGTTAGCCTTTGTTGCACCCACACAACTACTGCAGCTGCAACAACAGAGTGATACTACAGGATGTAAATGTTACATACAGGTGGTGATGGGCTGATAGGAAATGATTCCCTGTCAGAAAGATTTACCCTGAGCACCCAGAGAGCATTTTTATGTTTCATTACAAAATCAACAGCGTACTAGCTATGAATATGATTCCTACATAAAAGCTCACAGAAACCTGCAAACAATTTTTTCTCTGGGATTGTTTGGGGATTTTTACAGAACATTCAAGTGCCAGTTCTGACAAAAGAAATGTCCCTAAGCTGTTAATGTAATGTAAAACATATGTAAAACTGTAATGTATTTTTCCTTGAGAGCCTTGGTGGAGCCTAGGGCCTCTTCTAGACTGTGAAGTGTTGTAGTGTGCACACTCACGCCATGGCCACATTGCTGCCATCTATGATGATGTGTCTCAGTTCTGGATGTCCTGGCTTGTTTGGCAGTGTCAGAGTGTAGGGAGTCCTCAGTGACTGGTGGAAACGAGCCAAACCAGTCACAGGAGGTGCTGGCGGGTCGTTTGCTGGAGGAAATCTGGCCCCATTGAAACCAACGTGGCCAATAGTTTGACAGGAAGAAGCTGGAGGCCTGTTGATGGCCTGAGCTGACTATAGGAAAGGAAATCAAAATTATTTGCATGATTAAAAAATTCATTAAGAGAACTACCTTATACCTTCCTATGAGCATGTGTTGATAAAAGGGGTTGCACAGACTATTCGACTTAGTGTAGTCTGGGCTCCATTAACTATGTCAGCCTTGTGTCAATAAAGTCACTGACTGTAATGACGCAAATATTTTGGATGATTTATACAGAAATTCTACATTTCCAGTGACAGAACAGTGTTAACTGTGTGAAACACAAATATACAGCACCAACTCATCGAGGTTTGTGAGACTGGACTACATTCAACCCTTCTAAATGAGTGTTCAGTTATGTTAGGCGAGTGTGTGTGTTTCGCTATCTAACATCTCTGTTAGCACCGAGTTTTAGCATTGCCAGCTGCAGGAGTCTGATGTCATCTCTCTGTAGCTCTCAGCGCTGCTCTAAACTGCTCTGAGGCACTTATCTCCACCCTCTTGCTTTCTCAACATTAGATTAACAATCAAGAAAAGTAGTTAAAAATAGTTCAGAAGAGTTCAAAATGAAGTGACTAATACTTGAATATTTCTGTGTCACAAATTTATAAGAAATACCTACACTGGGGATTGAAGACATTGAGCTGGTGGCTGTTAACCACTGAGGTGTGCTCCGCAGTGCCGTTACACTCTCAAGTTTAACTGGTCCTCCCAAAGTCTTATTCCCACCCCTGGATAAGTAGTCCTTCTGTGAGACTCCACTCCCTCCCCGGGCCAAGAAGTCATGATGTGCCACTGCCATCATTGGGCATGTCCTGTTGTCCCCTGTTTTGGTTTCGCTGGCGATGACGTCATCATCATCGTCAATGGTGATAACTTCATAGTTTCCCGCTCCTCCCTGAGCACTTGAGCTCCTCTTGATGGTGATAACCTGAAATAGAACATTTTTGCTTCAAGTCTATCAAAGTTCAAAATCAAGATAAGTTTTAAAACAAAGGGAGAGGAGTAAATTAAATACAAATTAATTTCATACTAAAATTGAACAATGTAGAAAAATATGTATTTTTGTAGAATATATATAAGATAATATATGGAATTTAAAATTGCTATTTATGTTTTATTTATTTTCAGCACTGATAGGCTTCTGAAACATACTTTATGTTTAAGGTTGTTTTTTTTGGTTGTGATAAATAAACATCATTGTCGTATGGTATCAGAGGAAAATGGAAGATGTGAGACGTCAAAGCTATTCCCAAAGCATTATTCAGATGAAAGAGACTCCAATAACCCAAATATTCCATTAAATTCACCACAAAACATAAAAATGAAATATTATAAGGCTCATCTTCAAATAAGGTTGGCTAAATGAAGTCTGTCTGTGTTTCTAGCGTGGAGTACCTGCTGGGTGCTGGTCTCGCTGTTGCTGCACTGTCTGCGGTGGCCCAGGCCATTACTGCTGCCTGCCTGCTGGTTGGGTTTGATGTTCTCTTTAGCCCTTCCCAGATCTGTAAGTGCCCTGCTCTGTTCCCGCTCCATGTCTCTGCACCGAGACACTATAGAGCATGATGATGATGAAGAAGAGGGGGCGTCTGGGGAGCGTGCAGAGTTCGACACCCCTTTTAACCCTGATTCACAACGCTTGGTTTCTTCAACAATCTTTTCCAGCAACAAAAAGGTATCTTCAGTTTGTCCTGTCTCTTTCACAACACGCTCCACTACATCCTGTTGGTATCCCATCGTTCTAAACAATATAAAAAGAAATTCTATTATTCATGGACATTTTATAATAATAACATTCAATGCATTGGAAATGCACAGGAAAAGACAAACAAGTGCTGCCCTGTTTTCCAGTGTAGTTTTGGCAGGTTGCCACTGAAGGGTAGTGTACAGTATGGTTTGGTTTGACAATTTAGTGATGGCAAGTTCTGAAGAGGCTGCTATCCTTTGTAAACACTGATGTCATGCAGGCATTATACAAGCTGTGACTTTGTGTTGGTTGTTATGAGTAAGACACTCCTTCTTTTATGTCACAAATTCTGCTTGTGTTTGCTGCAATGTAGAGAACAAATGCAGCATTTCCTCAAGAAGTAATGGCTGCAAGTTATGGCTGCAAGTTGTTGATTCTAAAATGTTAACTGGAAAGAGATGTTAATAAGAATCATTTTTCACAGTTTGTTTTACAATAAATCCATGTGTATTCTTTCTTCTCTACCTGCTATCTTGGTATCACAAGCAGAAGACTAACCAAAATAACATGGTACCCTACACAGTTTTGGAAACCCTTGTACTCCTTTTGACAATGGCAGTGCCTCTAGAAATGTGCAATAATAATCTGGCCCGTGCTCTTGTAGGAAAAAAAATTATAGTGCGGTTCACCTAAAGAAATTGACTAAGCAGCGGAGGTTGGTTTCAGGGCTGACTGCCTCTCCGTCGTCCGACATGCCCTCACTGGAGCCCAGAATTATGGGGCCCACTGTGTTTGCTTTTGATGAGGAGTAGGTTGAGGAAGCACAGGGGGTTTTGGATCTACAGCTGCTACTGCCCCCTCTGCCTTCCCTGTCCCGCCTCTCCCTCTCCCGTGCTCTCTCTGGCGACTCGTCTCTGCGTTCAAGCGAATACTGTCTCTTTGTGTCTCTGGTTTCGCTTGCTGAGGAGCGGCGCTTGTGGCTGGGCCGCGTGCCGTTGAGCAGGACCACCTCGGGGCCCAGTCCTATTCCACCTCCTGCTTTGGCCGCGCCACCAACACATGTCATAGCAGTCCCTTTCTCTTCAAAGCTGGCGTCCAGGATGCGGTTGGAGAGCTCTGTGACTGGGGTACTATTCTGAGAACGGTCTTGTTCTAGCTCTGCCGTGCTCAGGTTCAGTGTCTGGTTTGGAAAACAAAGCAATAAAAACAACAGTAAGCTACATCACTCAAACATGAAACTATTGATATTTATGAATATCATTAGTTAATTAATTGTAAAGGGGGAGTAAAGATTTGATCAAATTTATATTATACTTGAGGAGACAACTTGTGTAAAAAGGGAAATTCCACGCTAACATTATGTATAAGTACTTCAGTGGTCTTTGAGAAACAAATGGGTCTTTACACATGATTTTTGTTTTGGCACAGACATACATACAACATATCAAATTCTGCCTACAGTGCTATTAAGAGGCTTGGTGTACCTGACTTGAAAAAAACAGAATTTGACAGCTTCTTTAGCCACAAATACTCATGCAGAACTGAATGCATTTTGCAGTTTATCGTTTTACATCCCCAATCTTTAAAATTAATTCTTTAAATAAAAAAATAAAAAAAGCCGGACACAATGTGAAACAGTACAATTCAAAAGGAAAACAAATCATATATGATGACCTAAAGAATGACACAGCCATATAGTCTTTTCACTAACCAGAGGAGACGCGCTTGTGCTGGTGGGGCTGTGTACCAGACCCAGTAACTCCTCTTTCAGGGCGCTGGGCAGAAGCAGCAGCTCCATAGTGTACTTGTCATCCCTTTCCTCCACAAAGGATTTAAATGCTCGTTTTACTGCTGGCTCTCTGTCACTAGGTAAACTTCGTTTTTCCTGGGCCATAGACAAACATCACATTTCACTTTAAGGGGAATGTTTTTGATGCTACATTTACATAAAAGCAACATTTGTTTCAGCCGTACCTGAAACAGTCCTACAAATTGCTGAACTCGGCTCTGGGCCATCACGACAGGTTCAGCCTGACCCAATAACCTCAGACGCCCCGGCTCGGCCACAAGGACCTCCGCACTCGTGTCCCGTATGAGCCTGTCCAGGAAGAGGCCGCGGGCACCGGCAAATATACAATGCATGTCCACAGGGTAGCGCTCTTCTTTCAATAGCTCTGGGTCACACAGCCCCCGGATGTACTCCTGCAAGACACATACAAGAAAATAAAAGCTCTGTGACTAATACTTAAACATATGTAAATAATGTTCACAAAAGATCTCAGAAATGTGTTGCTGTGTCCTTTTACAAATTACTGGGTCAGTGCTTCTGAGGCACATACTACGAGAATCTCCTGGTGAAGGGAAATGCTTGGATGAGTCAGCTGCAGGTGGGAGCTACTTCCTCAACACATGATGTCACATTTCTTTAGCATTACTGTGTTCAATAAAAAAAAAACTTCTGATAATCTGAGAGTGTAAAATGACTCAACAATGACACAACCAGAGAAAAAGGATCAATGTGAAACGTGAAATAGAGACTGGGTGTGACTGGGGCGTAAATTCCAGTGGTTTAATAGTGCAGTTACAAATATGACATACCCAAGCAGCTGGGAGTGTGCCGACTGAGGTCATAGAAAAATATTTAATCTTTAAAAGTCCAAATAATATTCAAATTTAGGATTTTAGTAAATAGTTGATAATGAGTGGAAAACTTTAGGCGCTCCATTCCTGGCAGAGCTTTGAACAGCTGCTTAAAAAACATGTATCGACAAATGCAAATCACACACTACCAAGATGCAGAAGTGCAAATGCCTTTATGGGAAATCAGACAAAAAAACAAAAAAAAAACACCCCCCCCCAAAAAAAAAAAACTATACTGCTTCCAACACCTTTTTGTATGTCTTAATTCAATTTGTATAGATAAAATACACTGAAGATTGTTTTGAGTTGACTTACTTGATCAGATGTTAACATAGCCAAAGGCTAAAAGATAATATTTTTATGTATGTAGAAATGCATGTAGGTAAAATACTGAAGAACCTGAATTACAC
Source organism: Rhyacichthys aspro (assembly GCA_036850595.1). Lineage (NCBI taxonomy): Eukaryota > Metazoa > Chordata > Actinopteri > Gobiiformes > Rhyacichthyidae > Rhyacichthys > Rhyacichthys aspro. Next base: position 11,380,825 of record CM072153.1, read on the forward strand.
AATAACTAAAACAGACTGCAAAGCAACGCTGATCATGTCATTAGCATGTCAACAAACAATGAATATGAAATTCTTTTAGCTTATCTGAATGCATCTGTCCAGTCAACAATTTGAACCTGTTTCTATCTCTTTCAAGTATAAATGTTACACCATGAGGGTCATCTGATAAAATGTTTCATAGCAACAGTGATCAGTGTGTACAAACAAAACAGCTTTACTATGACACAAAAAATTGGTTTTCTAAACATAACAGCCTTTAAGAAAATGAAATGTCCCTGCAGTTTACTGAATACCTTGTATCAGCCTACTGATCAGTGTTTTAAACGTTTAAGCAACACAGTATAATTTAGTGTTACACAATGCTGCTGTCACACATAGCTTACTTCCTGATACACTGTGATCAACGAGAGTATCTCAAATAATGATTAAAAATGTGTCTAATAAAATGTAATTAAAACGAAATGCCATGTCCCTGGTGTTATGTAACGGTCAATGCTGTGGAGACAAACAGAGAAACAGCAGAGCCCTAACTAATCAATGAGCACTGACACACCTGTTTGAGACAACAACAGTCGAGGAGTGTCTGATATGGTACAAGCATTATTCTCACCTAAACAACGCAACTAAGCGCTGTTTTATGTTCAAAATTCGCTTTAGCCGTCTCACCTTAGCCTTCGACACATCGTCTCTGTTTCCCCGGAGCTGAAGCCATATCTGCCGCGATGTTTTGCTTCCGAACGGCAGTCCTGTGTGGTCCAACAAACCAATAATGGTAAAAGCCACTTTAAAAACCTGTTCCACGCGAGGTTTGGCGCATTTCAGCTCTTCTTCCTTCTCCTCCAACACCGTAAACTCGTCCACTGTGTTGCCGTCTTGTTGTGGTCTCCCTGCGGCAGCTGGGAGCTTGCTGCTGGGCTGCTCGGCGCACGTCAGCTCGGTGCCCCGTCTCATCCCGAGGAGGGGCCGCGTTGTTGACATCCTGCCTCTAGCTTTTTCTTTCGCTCTGTGAACCCTGCTTCAAATTTCAAACCTTTGGACAATTAAGGTGCTCATTGAGAGTAACATTTTCTTTGCTGGGTGTACTTCAAGGCAACGAAGCAGCATTTACAGCGCCTAACGACACAGACTCAGGTAGAGCTAACTGGCTAGTAACGCGGAAGTCCCTAGTGACGTATCCGGAAAGTCCCAGTGATGACGCCATCAATACACGACAGTAAAATGTTCACGGTTATGTCCACGATGGTTATCTAGTGTTGTTTTTGTTGTGGTACCAAACAAGTTGCAGAATATCCTATGTTTTAACGTACATAAGATTAGATCGTGTTACAACGAGTGCGTCTTGCGTTTCGTGCATAATATTTTATAAAGGAGGAAATTACCCAACTTGAGAACGCAGTTTTGGGGAGCAGTTTGCGACAGACAGGTTGAAATAATGAGGACGATAAACTGCATAAGTGAAGAAATGCTTGTAGGAGACTAAATTTAGTTTTATGAACGCCACAAACGCTTTTAATTGCTTTGGCTGCAGTGAAAGATTAGCAATCATTTTTAAGGTTAGAAACTTTTAACGACCAATGTAAATGTTTCTCATCACCATTGGAAAAAGGCATAACGTAACATTTACTGTGACATGGATTTTCTTCCTGTCATTCATCCATATTCTACTAAAAAAACCGTGACTGCTAGGCTATAATTGAACATATCTGGAAACAATGTACATTTACATACAATTTAAATGTAGGCTATAGAGAGATTATATATATGACATATATGTACACATATGTACACATACAGAAAAGGAATGATACGGTGTCTCTACTTCATTGTGTTCAGTACATTGCTACGACTTTGTTCACCATGTATTGACCATTACATGAGCACCATCTAGTGGACGTAATTGTGTAGTTTCCATTTAGATACAGCTCTCAAATGGGGCCCATTACTCGTCATTTATTATCAGTAACGGCTTTGCACAATTTTCAGTGTTTACATGTGATTGGTTACATCTGCCATTTCTATACTTAAAATCATTCTAGTGCCATAATCAGAAAACTGATTTTACTTTAAACACTTGAATAAACTGTCAACGTAAATGGAAATGCATTGTTGTTTAATGCAAAAGCTGTTTTAATGCAGGAAAGATAAACAAAACACAAGAACTGACTGACTTGTTCAATTAGTATCTATTGTATGTTTAAGTGTAACCCTTACACAACTCTTGTTTTAGCTGGTTAATTACATTTAATGATTTTAAACTTCTGTAGACTGTAAATGACTCATAAATGAGGATAAATTGTTGTCTGCCAGCGATTGTTGGGACACTTTGTAATACCTAAACAAAAACAGAATGCATTAATCTGAAAATCTTATAAAACCATATTTTATTCATTCAAAAACATAGACCACATATCAGGTGTTGAAACAAGACATTATACAAATAGTATCTCTTTTGGAATATAATGGCAGACACAACACATCTCAAAAAAGTGATGATGCAGATTTAACTCTCTGTATTGAATGCTGTGCTGGTTAGCCCAAACATCACAAGCATTCAATACTGACCTTGGGCCTTTCACCAAGATTTCTCCAGATTTCTTGTTTTTCTGAAATCAGTCCTCTATACTATGGCACAGTTTTTGCTGATTGGTGAACACCTTTACTTCTTAGAAACTGCTTTTCTAAAAGGCCCCTTTTATACTCAGTCTTAAACCTAATTAGTAGCAAAATCCTTTTTAGTACCACTTACTTTTCTGGCCTTTTGTTGCCCTGTTGAAATGTTTTGCTGCCATCAAATTCAAAATGAGCTCTCATTTTTCATGAAATGGTAAATTGTCTCAGTTTCAACACCACACTTCTTGTTTGATGCTGATATTCTGTTTTTTATGGATAAATTAATCTTTTTTATTAACTTAATTAACTTTTTTTTATTATTACACATCATCATTATTATTACACATTATTACACATCTCTTCTAGCCTATAGTACGATGTAAAAATGACAATATGGCATGACACTCTCTACAGGAAACTGTCACTTGATTACTGAAGTTAGGCACATAAAAGGTGAGAAAGCAGCTGTGCATACTGTCATGCTTCAGAATTGTTTGAGAACTAGCAATAATAATTATGAAGTATTTCCAGCACGTTACAGCTGTGGTAAATTCTACATTTATATAAATGTAAAATTAGAATATCAAAACATGCACCATAAAAGAATCAGCAGACCAACATAATCAGCAATTTATTCCAAATGTAAGCACTTCTTCTTAAAAACTATTTAAATTCATCCTGCTATTGAATATGTTTTCATTTCCACCATCAAGAGTCAGTAGATGGTGCTGTAGGCTTCAAGATAGCATTGTCACACCGTCTTCTGCCTTTTTCCCTGATGGCACAGTAATATCGACTAAAAGATGTTTCCAATCAATACTTTTCATTATTTGAGGCCCAGGCGCTCACAGCGAAAGAATATTGTCTTTATTAAAGTTCATTGTGTGTCTATTATATGGGTGGAGAGGAGGGGTGAAGACTGAGAGGTGACAATAATCTAACAATTGAACATTGGCACTGTCCTGCTGTAGATTTCGGTGAGGAAGGTTTGATTCATTGTCATTCATTCGCTGTCAAAATAACACTTCCTGCTTAAGGTGTGCTTGTGACATTCATACATCACCTGAAAGTAATTAGGTAATTAGTAATTAGTAAAAAGGTTTAAATAATGTACAAAAAAGGCTTAAAATCAACAAAAAGGAACAATAGATCAAAAGTTCATTCTGATTATTCCAAACAATACCTTTTGATATACCTTCAGATGTAAGGAAACAGGTGGCAGTTCAAAGCAGACGAGTGGAACAATAGCAAAGCTTCACCAGGGGGCTCCATACTGCAGGTGTGTGTGTGTGTGTGTGTGTGTGTGTGTGTGTGTGTGTGTGTGTGTGTGAACAGCTGAGACTGACACCTGTGAGACCAGAGGAACACTGACCTGAAACGCACACACTCTGAGTTAGTTTGAACATGTGTGAGGGGAGATAAATGTCCACCAGTTCATTACAGATTAATAACTATCTTTAGTCTTTGTGTTTGATTTGGCAACTTTTATAATTGACAGTTCTTCAAAGGGACTTTTCAAAATCAGAAAACACTTCAAGAGCTCTTCACTATAGAGGTAGTATGGATCCGAATTGACACCTTTTAGAATTTGTAAAAGTGCTCTATTGAACAAACATTGCCACTTGAAATGAAACCCATGGTAGCCAGCTAAATGCGGTCTTAAAAGCATATTCAAGAGTATTTTTTGCGATGCAGGACAATTAAAAAAAAGATGCTCAACTCATATGTTCACAACTTACTGTTTTAAGTGGAATTATACTCTATTTCCTTCTTAGGGCAGGTGTATGACTTATCCTTTTGTAGAATGTCTAGACAAATGTTACTAATTATACACAAATGGCTTTTCTGTATAAATTGTAAACATATCATAATAATGATATTTGATAGTTATAAGTAGCTATATGGCAGGATTCTCACAGGTCTACAACATGCTTCATATTAACCAAACTTTACATGCTATTATCAAGATTTGTTCCTGATATTATTCTTTCATTTTCTTACTATTTTGACAAAATCAAATTATTTACAGTCTTCTAAAGCAAGGTTTGACAACTCATATTGCTGCAAAAAAGACAAGAAAAGAAAAAAAACCCTAAATAAATAAAAACTATTGTAGTTTGAGTAGTGTGATTGTTTGTTTACTTCACAATTCCACATGAACAAAAGAAGCACTGAATTAAATATTCATACAGAAAATCAAAAGATGCTGAGCATTTATTTTGTTACCATTAAAAAGGCAGGGATATCTTGTTACACCTGCAAAGATAAACCCATAAACATAATAAGCATCAGATGTAATGTACTGTAAAAGCAGCTTCCGTATTTCTTACTAATATATTTTCATTTTTTTGTGCAAAGTGAATTTCCATCTTGCAAAATCGTCATTAAAATGGACTGATTTGTATCGTTTTCATGCATTATTACATTTCCAGGCTACTATTATACTGAGGGTTGCACACCTGTTAATTAAATATTGCAGAGCGCTTATTTGTATAGTAATAAAAAAAAAAGAGTGTTACATGTTGGTGCTAAAACAAAGCTGTTCAAGAGACCGAATGGAACAGAAGACTGAGAAAATAGTAGATGTGAAAGCAGGAGCGGAAAAGCCAAATGTGTTATGCGCACTTGTGTTTTGTGGGCCTCATGGTGGAAGTATTGGAGGTATCACACTCACACAGACACACACCAATAGTGAGCCACACCCGCCCACTTAACAAATGTATTTATGTAGAGCTCAGCAAACGCCTCCCACCCCTTTCCACTTTCCGCACTCAGCAGCGCACCGGCTTCTCCCTCCATCTTGCAGGTCAGGAGAGATAGCGGAGAGATAAATTTTGCCCGCAATAAAAGGCCTGCATCATGAATAATAAAACAGCCGTAATCTCCACCAGTGATTTATATGTACATCTACACACACATGCACATACCGGTCGCACACAGAGCCCAGTTAAATTGAGATGAATGGGTGGGGGGAGGCAGAATTGGGGGACTGTGGACACACACCCACGGTGGTCACTTAAAAACACACTCACACATGCATGCGAGCTGAAACATGTTAACACAAGAGGCTGGAGATGAAAAAAAAATATGGAGAAGTGGAAAAAGACTCACTTAGCTGTTGCTGGGAAATGGAGCAGACACAAGGATGGTCTGTTTTAACACAACCTGAATATGTACGTGATAATGGAGCATTACAAAAACATTCAAAGTGTCATTGTTTCCCACCACTTACAACTGTTGAATATTACACTGTATTTGTAAGTATAGGCCACGTTCTTAATTTAAGAGTGTGTTAAACTAAACAAACAAAGTGGACTATATTATGCAGTGTTTTTTACATGTGTAGTCAGCAGTATTATGAAGATGACGTGATATATTAACACTAGAATAAAAGTTTATTATGTGCATAAGAGGATTTTCAATGGCTTCATTAGATGATTGTGAACAGTTGGTACAGCAGCTAAATATTAGACAAGACCAGGAGGAGGAGTTTCAAATATGAGCTCATGTGGTGTAAAAATCTGATCTGATCCTTTTGTTTTTGAAAAAAAACCCAACAACTCTGGTTTTCAACCGAAGCTGTAGAAATTGCCTATTGGTCTGTTAAAAGGGAATTGCTTGGTCACAAAATGTACCCAATATGCAACCATCATAGCAATTTTCTTCAATTTTCTTCCATGATAACACATCCAATGACAGTTTTCATTTTTGCATTATTTAAATTATTTTATTTCTAAATTTACCATTGTCAATGTGGTATCTTTTTTTTTTTTCCTTTTTTGTCTTTTATTTTCATTTACATTATACCCTTGTGGATGGCCATCGCATTTTAAACAGTGTTTAAACAATGTTCTACTTGTGGTTGAAATGGTTGAAACCCCAAATAATATATTGTGAAAGTGATTATTTGTGGAAAAAAACAGGCTTTATGATGCCATCTACTGTTAATAATGAGGGATTATAATAGATGAGAACCTCAACTATTTTATTGAGGAATGGCAAAACTTGGCCAATCACATGCTCACAATGTCACATGCTTGAGAAAGGAACACTCCCACTGGTCGACACCGGCTTGTCATACATGACGCTCCAGAAAGTTTAATAGCTACCAATAAAGTGTATTTTCAGCACTAAATATGTCTTTTATACAGTGTTTATTTTGTTGACAAATATGTTGTTGTAGTTATTTTTACGAATAAAAGTAATTAATGAAAATAAACTTATAAATTATCAAAAAAAAAAAACCAGAATGAAAATGAGGTGAAAACAGAGGTGAAATCCAATCAAAAGGAGGAGGAGACGGGATGAGTTGAGACAAAATCCAATCAGAATTCATGTTTTTGAGCGTCGTGGAAGTTATGCCAGACACAAACATTTGTAAGAGGAGATGAAAAGAGAACGACTTTGAAATATCAAACTATGTTAACACTTGGGACCTCAATACCAGCCGTAACAGGTTAGTAGTTGTTTCATTTCATTCAGAAAAAAAAGAACAAAACAATGAAAATGCATTACCCTTTAATATTTTACTTTTTTTTGTGAAAAAATTGGATAAAATTTTTTTGAATTTTTTTGGCCAAAAAAAAAAAAAAAAAAAAAAAAGGTTGAAGGATTTTTTTTTTTTTAAAAAAAAAACCCCATTTTTTTTAAAAAAAAAAAAAAAAATTATTTTAAGCAATAATAGTCAGTAGGGTGGGATTTTGTGAAGACAAAATTGGTCTGGTTTTATTTTTTTTAATAAAAGAGAAGCAGTAAAATGGAACCCTGAATGATTTCCTCGAAGATAACAGCCCACCTGGACACTTGGACAGTCAGACACTGCACAGGGACGACAGCATTATAGATGTTTGTTTTTCCTGTTCTACTCCGAGACTCAGGTGGCTTCTCACTGTTATTACACTGTGTGCACATTCAAAACAGAACGAAACGGTGACATGATAAAAACTAAGTAACCGTAATCTTATTTAAACTGTAAACGCAACACAGAAAATACCCATTACATCCTTGCTTAACTGTAATGGCTTACAATCCATCTATTAACATGTGAATAAATACAAATATTGTGGTAAATCATTCATGTTAGACCTACGCCCGTCGAGAGATCAAACTTTATAAGCTGATGAGGAAGTCCAGACATTGAGCTGCCTATGATTAATGACCAGTAACTCTGTGTAAATCACTTTGTGCTGGCAGCATTCAGAGCATTATCATGTAATGCACATCTTAAATGAAGCAGGCAGGACTCCAGAGAAGCCTGGACAGCTGCACTACACACTACATCACAGCTTCACCTTGCCAATTTATTTAAAAAAAGGATTAAAAACACCTTAAGTGTACAAAGCCACGTTGAATTAAATTGGCTTGCTTTTGCTTGAGATTTCACTACACCTTAATAAGAAATAATAATAAAAAAATCATCTTTACAGCTGTATAAGGCATAGCTTTGATACAGCCTTTTGTTTTTGTGACTCATTTGGTTCAAAAATAGACCGATAATTCAAATTTGTTCTGAATTCAGTGACATGTGAATCACACACAATTGTATTTTGCATTAAGCCTTAGTCAGATCATTTTCTTAAGCCGTGTAGAGAGTGACAGGTTCCTTTCATTCTCACCCACTTCCCACGGCCTTTATTCTTATTGCTCTTCATCGCTCTCTCCTCCTCCTTCTTTCTCGCCGCCTTGTCCTCTTAACAACCTGAAAGACAAAAACAGAAGAAGGATGAAGACACTGTACCAGGTAAAAGAGACACACTGTGGCATTAGAGGTAAAAATTAAGCATTAAACAGATTTCAGTGCAGTTAGTAACGGGTGGATTTTTGATATTAGAGGGTTATATGAGGCTGGGAGTCAAAGAACGATTTAAACTGGCACAATACTGTTGCTTTTATGTGGAATTGTAGGGCTATGATGAGGAGGCTAATTGACTTATAAAGAATCTTAGTCATGCCCCTTCTAAGAGACTGGATGGGTCTCCAAGATGGAAAAAAAAAATTGAAAGTCAGAGAGGAGCAGCAAACTATTTTTCATTCCACTCAAGTTGTGATTTTTACACTTGTATGTCAATTTGAAAGATGACCTTGGATGCGTGTTAGAAATCTGTGAAGGCCAAGGATTTTGAATACACAAGTGTCATACCACAACTTAAGCGACTGATTAAGACAATATTCAGTTCAAACAATAAACATTTATACTGTAGATACAAATGCAAGCCCCAAACAAATGTTCCAAACTGCTCCGAAAAAATGTCAAAAGCTTTTGCTGGGATAAACAAACAGATATTTTTGTATTTTGCAGTCTTTGTTGCTATTAAATCTTTTCTTTAAGGTCAAAAAACACACATTATAAGGTGACTGGTGGTGCTGATGTATAGTGATGACAAAAAATTGAAATTATATGAATTTATTGATTGTTGGTTGATTGTTGTTGGTATTCTTAAGACTTATTTAATGCCTGCAACAGAAATTAGACAGCAAACTTTACCAATAATGCTACAGCCCGACATTTGGTACATTTTTATAAAAATTACTTGCATGACTCTGTTGGATCTAAACCAGTTTACATGCATAAATTTGTCTTACAGTATTTGAGGTACGATTTTGAGGCTTACAATGGTGTTGCAATACTATGCTAGATGCAAGTAAGTTCTGTCATGGAAAAAAAACAACAAGCCACGTGTGTTGTGTTTATAGAAGACAGACTATTCCTCTGGGACCAATGTTGTTTTTTTGTATTTTTTTCCTTTTTCTTTTCTATCCTTATGTGTCTTCTTGTTTTTTTTTTGTGTCTGTCCTTTATTTTGGCTGCCTGCCTACTCCTTTTCTCCTTCTCTTCCTCCCACCCTTCTCCTCTCCCACTGGGCGATCTGTAGCGGACATGCCTGTTCGGTGCTACAACCCATTTAGGGCCCGGTTGCCGTCGCCTGTGTGTAATTGGAGTTGGAGCCAGAAGCAGCACAGAGTGTAGGACAGAGGGGTCGGGAAGTGTGTTTGTGTGTGGAGACATACAGGACACAAGGAGTGAAAACACAAGGGGAAAGGCAAAAAAGAAAATTCGAGTGAAGAGACAGAGGTAGTGACACATGGAGCGTGTCCGGGGCTGCCACATAGAGCCACAGTGTGGTTTTGAACTAACCTTCTCTGTGTGAGCATTTTACTATGTCAAAGTAACAAGCAATATTGTTTAGCAAATTCTTCTTTCCTGCTGATGTTGATAGTCTTAAATCATTTGTCCAGCTTCATAAATCTGTCTCCTAAATGTTAATGGCTAAGATGTCAACTCTGTTTAAAAGTGCGCCACACGTTAATGATGGATCAGTTAAACGGTCGGTATTTTTTTCAGTGTTTTTTTTTTTTTTAATTTTAATAGAACTGTGAAAAAAACAAGACGTTAGGCTTGATGATCAAGATTTTTTTTTTAAAATACATACAAATGTTTAAGCATATTGTTGGCAAGCTTTGGCCAATCACATGCTCTCATTGGCTGTTGGTCTACATGGCGGAAAAAAAACAAAAAACAAACCATAAAACAATTATAGACAAAAAAAGACTAGGCCGTTGGAAATTTCCAGTCTCTTAGGATACGTTTTTTTTCTGCAATCACACCACTTTTAAAAACCTTCTTTATACGAGGCAACATTTTCATTTAAACAATAGTGAACACTTTGATTACAATGAAAGCTAACCAAAGCAGCAGTAAACATAGCAACTCTGACTTTTTTCATAATCCTATTGATATACCCCTGGACAGCATGAAAAAGCCCTACCTGTACAGTAATAGTGCTCACCTGCTGAAGAGAGCCATTCATATATAGTCTAATGTTTGTCAACAGGTAAAAGCTAAGATGATTAGGTTTATTCTTAAGCTACCGGGGTCATGCTAAAGCTAACAAGGGGTATGTAAATGAGCAATTCATTTGAAATAAATGGTATCTGCCATCCATGTGCAAACACCTGACTAATAAAGTGTCACATCACTTTGAGCCAATCAGCTTAGTATCTGTGCATGTAATAAAAACAAGAGCCCCTCATTATTTCCCATGGTGTTTGTACAGAGTTTACTCACCTTCCTAATTACACTTGCTCATTGTTATCACTTTAAATGCGAGTGCTCATAAAGGGCTTGAATATATATATATATACATATATATACATATATATATGAATGGAAAATCTTTTTATAGTGTCCAATTTAGATGTGCTGTGAGAAATAGTATTCCAACATAATAGCACAACCACGGCAGACATTTAGGTAGAAATTGATGGATAGACTTTTAGCACTAACTGGAAAACAAATAGTCAGAGCTCGAGACAAATAAAGAGAACGGCTCACATAAAGCACAGTTAAACAGCTTTATGGGTAACGGCACAACAGACAAGCGGATGTATTTCGTGTGTGTTTTTTCTCTGTCACTTCCACTTACTGCTCTGTGGGGGCTTTTAAAGGCAAGTATAAAGATAACATGCAGAAACAACCTGACAGAAGACTATGCTCGAATTTGACACTTTTTCTAATGTTATATGAATATTTCCACGTTATTATATTTAACATCACACAGCACAAGATTCCTAAAGTGAAAACATGCCATGATTTTAGAGAAAATAACACCATCTTTGTTGTAACTGTGTCATGAGGTGAATCAAGCAGAGTAGATGACTCACTGTTCATATCATAATTTTAACAATTATGTTGACAATATGAGCAACAGATGGGTTTGGGTAACTTTGAAAGACAACATGAAATACTGATTTATTACTAGGGGTGCATGATGGCAGAGTGGTTAGCGCTCCTGCCCAAAGTTGCTGGGATAGGCTCCAGTCACCCACGACCCCTAACAGGAATAAGAGGAAGAAATTTACACTCTCAAAGTCCAATTTTCATTACTCATATAACTGTGTAGTTATGGTAAATCTCTCACCTAGTACCCTCTTATTACACCCTGTACCCATTGAGTAGGCTGCGTACCTAGTAATTACACCCTGTACCCAATAATTACACCCTGTTCCCAGTAATTACACCTTGTACCCAATAAATACACCTTGTACTTAGTAATTGCACCCTGTACCCAGTTATTACACCTTGTACTGAGTAATTACTAGATAAAAACAATGTGTAATTACACTGTAAGTACCCCATGATTACACCTGTAGTAAATACACATTAATACCCTAGTAAATATCAGGCTGTAATCTAAAGTGTTATCCAAACAGACAGTAACAATCTAAGAAATGAAGCCACAACACCCTCTACAGGATAATGGCACCCAGTTGAGGATCTTGTGTGATTTCTCATGTGATTACAAAATTGTGTACATAATAGTGTTGTTGAATTATTTATTATAATGCAAATAATCTTTATTCTTTTCTCTGATACAAGAACAAGTTTAGGAGCAGGTGCTGCCTACTTTGAGGTTTGGAGGTAGATTTTTAACTTCTTACTTTATGGGTTTACACTTTTAGTCCTTTTCGTTCAGTTCGGACCAAAACAGAAAACGACTCATTGAGTTTTATTCCAACAGATTTTGCTCTTGGGAAGTTTCAAGTGATTTTTGAGTGACATCTTGTCATGTTCTTTCTGTTTTTGGTACATTTAGACATTTAGAGTTCAGTAGGGTGCAGACTGACACCCCAGATTTGCAAAGTTGCATTCACAGTTATCCGAATGAAATTTTGACTAAAGCTTTAATTGAGTTGACACTCTGTGTTGACTGTGAAACACACTGAAAATAGTGTAAATAATTTGCCAGTGTTGAATTTCTACTCTTCTTCTAAAACACTGCTCAGACCCTTTCTGAATTTCACCAAGGCTCACCACACTACACTGAATAATGTCACAATGAGAACAATAAGAAATACCCCACAGTAAACATAGCACTAACTGATGCAGACATTTGCCGCAGATGCCCTTCTCATTCCCCGTCACTGCCTTCTCTCCTCCTCCTCCTTCCTGACTTTCCTTCTAATGCGTCCATCTTTCTCCGGCCGCTCGGCGCAGTGGGGGAGAGGCACGTTTGAAGCTCATTAAGTAAAGACCCACCGAGCTGGGCGCCAAGTGTGTGTGTCGCGCCTGTCTAGTTTTTCCCTTACACATTAAGAATTTATGACATCTAACTCTTAATATACGTCTGGCGCGGGACAAACAAACACACACAAAGTGAAATCTACTGTCACGACGCTGCTAATGTTGCTGACATTTGAAAAGAGCTAAGTGCAAGATGCTTATGAAAAATATCACGGGCCAAATATGCATTTTAGCATTTGATGGAGGAGCCTCATTTGAGAAAGTTTCCTGTCAGCTGTGTCTTTACATCACAATGACTTTCAGTTTTTTTCTGTTTTTTTTTAAGAAAAGGCCCCTTTCAAATGGGAAGTTTGGATAGACTGTGTACTTTACAATTTTGTGAATTGACAGACTGTACATAAAGAAGCACCAAAGAAATATAACGTCAGAAACAAATAATAATGAGTCTTCATTCAAGTAAACTTGGACGCATTGCCGTGAATTAAAATAAAGACAGTAAATCGTATCCAGATTTTTTAACTTTAAATTTAGAAAGCTGCTGCAGTTTTCTACATTTTAATGACTCCAATATTCAATGCCAAAAGCTACACAAATGTTTAATGCAATGTAGCAAAAGAATTGTTTTTATCTATTAAGTGAGAACCATCTGGTGCCGACTGGGAATGTGATTATCACAAGAACAAGACAAGCTTTGTTTTAGAAAATGTTGCAGTGTTTTGCTCCAGACGTTTGAATTTAAAGATGGATCTTGATTATCACGTGAAAGCGTATTTACCAATGATTCAAAAGTCACCAGTCTCTTAGTATGTTGGTCAAAGTGTAAAGCTGAAAATATAACTGGTTAAAATAGATACGCTGAAACAAATGATAAAGTTTAGGTCAGATTTTGGGATGTGAAGACTATTCTAAAAACACACAGTCATTAAGAAAAGGGTTTTGATGGAGTAAAAAACAAGGATAGTCAAATTTTATAACTTTAAAGTCCATTACCTGATTTTTCTTTTGTTGCATTTAGTTTGACAGTTTAATCACTTATTGTAACAGGAATCATCTGTGAAAAAATGAGACCTTAAGACGTGATCTAGGCTTTATTATTAAGGATTGGAATAGATGAGAATGATCAGCCCACAGTGGGATTTGGGCCAATCACACTCCTTTCTGGTAAAAAGGAGCACTCACATTGGTTGACACTGATGTTGCAAAATATTTCTTATTTTACAGCAATAAAGAGAGAAAAAAGAAAGAAAAAAAGAGAAGCAAATAAAACAGGGATAAATGTTGGCAATGCTTTGATGCAATGTTAGAGATAATTACAGGATCGCTACAGCCTACAATGGTAAACCAAAGATAAAAGTTTTAGGTATCTTTTCAGGCCCATCCTGATTAATAGTGTCATAGAGAACCAGAAGTGTGGAAATAATCTCTTCATCATGAATACAATACACAGAGCATAAGGCAGGAACACTTACAACAGACGCCATAAATACAGCTGAAATCTTCCAAACATGTTGAATTTAATTGAATATTGTAGAATATTGGCAAACAGTGTATCGACACAGTGTTTATGAGTCACACAATTATTTTCCTTCCTTACAGGATCAAAGTGAGCCTGAGTGATGATACTTTAACACTTCCCATCTGTTCGCCTGGAAGCAGCACAGTGAGAGATGACTAAGACATTTCTGACAGATGACTGTGTGTATTGTGTGACGTGAGGTGGAACAGCAGCTACATGTTTGAGATAAAGCAAAAACAAACGCAGACTGTGGCAGTAAAGCATCTGCTCATTCGCAGTTTGACTGTCGCTCAGCAATATCTGCTTCTGTGTTTTAAAAAGAGCTAAAGAGACAGCAATATTAAAGTCACTCGAGGGAGCAGCTCATTCTTAAGGCTCATTCATGCTCCCTTTATGCGCAAAGTAACATCTATTTGTAATAATTGTCCGTCCACATTTGAATGCATCCTTCAAGTCACAAGTGTGGGGTGCTCAGTCAAAATGGTTCCTTCCAGAAAACATGAGAAGCTAACTTTTCATGCATTTGTCTCTTATTAGTTTGTATATCCTTCTTTGTTTTCCTGAATGTTTTCTAATGCATGAAAAATCGGGCTAATGTAACGCAACAGAAGAAATGAGTAGGGCTCCACACAAAAAAGGAGCTCAAAAGATGACTGTTTACATATAAAATGCAATCATTAAACAGAATAGCATATTGTAATAAGGATATTCTGTGAAAAAATGACAGCTTATGACATCAACCAGGCTTTATTATCAAGGATTTATACAGCACATACTGGAATCACATGCTTGCCTAATCGATTGAAGAGACTGTCCCATTGGCTGTTGGTCAACATTGAATCAACGGCTGCCGAGAAAGTGAAGAAAAGGGAAACAAAGTGAACAACAGATAAAGCTAAGCATTTAAAGAACACTCTAGACTTCAGTTTGATGTAATGTGTTAGTATTTTGTCGTGGTGAGTACTTTTTTTAATGAAGAAAAAGTCGAAAAAGGTAGCTATGCTGTTGTGGGTCGGCTAGGGGTGTCATTGTGTGTCAGTGGGGCTTTAAAATGCATGGATTTATGATTAATACACCTTATGTGCCTCAGATTTAGTGTGCACTCTGCACCCCTTTGTACCTCCTGCTCGAATCACCCTGGAAACAAACAATACTCTGTCTAAATGTCTTTTTAAACTAATGTGAAAGTCAGTTGCATAGATTGAAAGCTTTACTTTTATTTCTGTTATGCAACTAGACCTTTGCCTCTTTCAATCATCACTTACTTTTAAAATCTGTCAAATATTCTGGACTGCACACAAATGCTCTCAGGGGAAAAAAAAAGTAGAAGAAGCTTGACATACCCACGAGGAAAATAAATGTGGCGTGTTGCACCAGACAGTAGAGGGAAGCTGGCATTTTTCACCAGGTCAGATGGCGCCCCCCACACTCGGCCCCGCTGGAACCACAGCCTGCAGTGCGAATAAAAAATCTCACACAGCTCCAGTTAGTATGTGCGTGTTCTTAACCCTCGACCCGCCCGGTGCTGCACAGCGCGCCCGACTCCTCCTTCGCCTGCTCCTCTTCTCGATGCCATGTTTCATCTCACCACCTCCCTCCTCTGCCCTGTGTGCTTTGATATGCCCCTACCCCACCGCTCTCATCCCCTCGTTGTTATTATTACTTTCTGTTTGTTTAACTGTCTTTCCTTCCACGCCTCCTCGATCACCTCTCCATCCTCTTCAATCTCGCTCTTCCCTCCTCCATTTCTGTATTTTCAGTCAAATAGCAGAAGATGGCACCCAACAGAACTGCACACACACACGAAGGCCGGCTCTCGCAGAGTTGCCATCACTAAAATTAAAAAAAATAAAAGACAGATAGATTGGAAGCGGGTCAAGTTGCTCTTTCTTTCTGGTGCCGTCTTCGGTGCAGCGGGAGAGCAGGTGCAGGAGCGGGAGATGCTTTAATTGTGTGCTGCAGAGAGATTCAGAGCCGTGAAGGTGTGTGTATTTGAGAGATAATTGGAGAGGCACACCTGGACACTGGTCACCTCTCAACCCTGGCCCTCTGCCCTTCAAACCAGCACTATTCGCTCAGGACGCACTCCGGATGTGTGGACATGTGAGGGGAGTCAACTCCAACTGCACTGGCAAAAACAAACCTTAGTAAAAATAATAATAGTAAAAATAATAATAAGAAGAGGAAGTAAATACAGTCGTTTGACACATGCTGTTGTTGACGTGTTATTACTGCTCTTTGAAGCTTGCAGTTGCTTGTGTGGCCAGAAAATGATACAGTTTTACAGTGCAGTTTTTTTCCAAAACATTGATTTTATTTAATGTCACCGTGGGAATAATTGACGTCACTGTGGGGTTAATTGAGCTGGACGATTGCTTCAAAATTGTAAATCTTTTTAATGGTTGCTGAATGAAAACAAAACTAGCTTTTATTAGTAACGGCTGTTTGCAGTTTTAAATAGAGTTGGTGTCTTACAGATCACGCTTTGTGAATAAAAAACATTGCAGAACTTTTGACATGGAGGACTCGCTAAATGTCCCTAAAATGTAGGAAACTGGAGCAAAAATAAACCAGAACCAATCTCGAAAGCCTCTCACCACCACAAAGAAGGATACGCTTACTTATTGTTTGGCATAAGAACCTACCAAGGTTCCTAAAGCAAGGACAATCAAGCCTCTTTAGGGCCTACTCATTCATATTCCATACCACTCAATAGAAATGTGGCACCTGGTACTCCATTTGTGAATTATGTTGTATTTCTCTTTATAGATACCGTCTTATATTTATGTTTGCAATTATATTATTGTATATTTTTTCATAATGAAAAATCTTTTATGATGTTTTCAATTCATTGTGGATTGTCTGAAGTGTTTTTTTTTTTTTTTTACAGTGTGCAGTGCTAACTGTCCCCAGTCAGTATGAAGCATGTGTCTTGTGTCCATTGTTGTGAGTGTGTTCACAGTCAGGGCTGTAGGTCATTCACTGTGTTATAAAAGATTCAGGACTAGCTGATGACCCCAGTCAGCTAACAGGAGCTCACTTTTTCTTTGAATTTTTTTTAAATGTAACCTTTGCTTTGACAAAAGATTCATCAAATATTCTCTTTTACCGCTGCACCCTGTGGCCAACACTGTCCCACGTTTAAAAACTCAAAGATGTATTGTTTACGCTGCAGCATTTGGAGTATTTTATGATGCATATATGAGGGATGGACTGGGCTTCACGGACGGCTAAGAATCCCCTCAGAAGACCAAAATGACAAACATAGTGAGCCAGTCACCAGGAAGGTCACAGCAGTGCAGTGAAACGCTTCAAAGTGTTCTCTTTTTATTTCGCCTGCTGTCACAGATAATTTATGTATGGACTACTTTAAATCTTTAAGCATGTTTTTATTTTTAGTGTCTTCAGCATTTACAAACTGGAATAATAAATCACATCTTATCTTTATCTCATCTCTGGTTTAAATAAATTGCTGAAACATTTGTTAACACCTATAATCGGTCACATTTTGTAGTGTGGACATTTAGTATTTTGCATCAACAACACAGGATGCCTCCTATGTCACGCCCTGTTCTAAATGTAACTCGAGTATCTATGGTAAACAACAATCCCAATTCTTTTCTGTCACATCGATCACAACATCAGCGCTTTGGAAACCAGTTGTTAAAGCAGCGGGACAGCAAGGGCTTGGTGTTTAGAAGACAGCAGGTGGCCACTATCTTCTCACCCTTAAGTAATGAAAGAAAACCATCTAAACTGAGTAACAACACATCAGAAGTTGTTGCGGTGATTAACTGGCCAATGATGCTTATTAAAACAACTAATAAAAGATGGAAGCGTAAACAGTCAGCTTTACAGGAGCGGGTTTTACTTTTTCAAACATGCAAACTGACTAATATACTGTATATTCAATGTTTAGTTTTTGTTAGGTTTTTTCAATAGCTTTTAATTTTTTGTCATTAGGTAATTAGGTATTCATGGTCCATATTCTCCACAAAACACATCAGTGACACAAAATTAAAATGCACGTTTGCACTCACTGTGAGGTATTTCTTCTAATTCTTCTCAGTAAATCAAGAATCAAGAAATGCAAGATTTTGTGCTCCCCAATGTTGAAATGATATTGATGCTAGTGAATATATTATTGATTGACATTATCAGGTCTGGGCAAGCATTTTTATTTTTATTTAAAGTGGCCCATCTCCCTGTTTTGTGCTAAAACTACAGCTTAAACGGTCATGTTTTTGTGTTTTGGAGGTCTACTTTTCTTGCAATCATGTACGGACCCATAAGAACAGGTCTGTCTTCCCTATCACTCACAGCCTCCATGTTCTTGTCCCTCATCACTTTCTGGAAACATCATAAGCAGTAGATCCCTGGTGTCCTCAACAAACCAGGACTAGTGAAAACAAATAGAAAATGTTTAAAAAATAAAGTTAAATATCCCCCAAAAAGGACAATATTGTGCTTGTGGAATAATATCACTATTGAAATTTCTATTTAACTAAATGGTTTTGGGTGTCTACCAGTAATAATAGAGTATGCCTCTGCAGAATAAGTGCATCATTTTCGCCTGATTAGCCTCTCGTCTGTCAGCTGACCATAACCTGACTCCAGTTTAATGAATGTGGTGTTTCTAACAGAAGGTGTAATGTCTCTGTGGAACTCTAACTCCAGCCTTTGTTTGGGCGTGTTTTATAACCGTCATTACACTGCAACAATGACTTTATGTTAATCTTCTCCCAATCCGTCTTGTCTTGCTTTTAATCCTGCGGTGTGTGCCCCGAGCTTTAACCTTATTACCCAGCATTCCCAGGGGACATGTAATGAAACTGTTCCCTCATTCAGGAGGTCAATTTCCCTTGCTTTCCTTTATGAAGTCTAAAGTCTGCCTCATCCCATCGGCGTACCTCCATATCTGATTCTAGCCTTTAATTAGGCCGTGTGTCTGTGCATACGCCAGACTGTAATAGAGAGAGACATCCCTGTCACTCCATTGATTTGGGGCTGGATCTATCAGTGGCAATACTCCTTGTTTCAACAACTTCTCACTTTGTAAAAAATCCTTGCCGTGATGGTTTGCCTGTACGCAGACAGATTGCTGCTTTCGTTCTCTCCCCGTGAAACAAGAAAATCAAGCTTTACCAATTACAGAAGACACACACAGAACATGGCAGGCCCAGAGCTGTCAGCAAACCCAATCCAAACTGTCAGGGAATCAAAACACATCAAATGCAGCAACACAAAGCCATGCAAAAGAAACATCATTCACACATTTCTGTTGCAGTTTGTTTCATCACAACAATCCTTTTTTCCATTAAGTAATCCATTGATTAAACAAATGACAACGAGAATTCACTGAAGAATCATTTTCACTCCAAATGTAATCTAATACGTCTAATATGCCATCAACAATAAAGCATAGACTTATAAATGTAGATGATTCATCCTTTACATCAATACAAATACATCAGCTGAGTTTTTATCAATAAAACGCCCTTGAGTGATTATATGCATTGAGGATTACAAAATGTCTGCAAATCAAAATGTTGACAATTTGTCGAGTTATTTTAGAAGTAGAAGTAGAATCGAAGACCATCCTTTTTAATGTACACAAAATGTATGGGCTTATGAATAGTTGAGTTAGCATGCCATTAACAAAAATGACTACAAATGAGCTTACTGTGATGCTATATTGTCTTGACACTATATATAGAGTAACTTATGTGAGTTTATTATTGTCAAATTCACTGCATCAACAAAACAACACAATACAACAACTGAGGGATATTATATACATATGATAAACAGCCTAAACAACAACCCTCTTGTGTGTTGTGACCAGTGACATCTGCGTCAATGGGGCGTCTATATATATGTTGATGCTTGCAAAACACTAATACAGTCACTCTTTATTACCCCCATGGGGAAATTCATTCTCTGCATTTAACCCATCCAGTGGAGCAGTGGGCAGCCACTCAGGAGGTGCCTGGGGAGCATCTTCAGACCAGGCACCAGTGATTGGTCTAATTAATAATAACACTAACACTAACCACAGTTCGAGTCCATTGCCCGGAACTCAAACTCTCTGGTTGGTGGAAACATGACCAATTACTGATTCGATTCCCTAGCCCAGGAATGAAAGTAAGGACCCTTTTACTGTGAAACTAGCCACTTTGAGTACATTAGATAGAAAAAAAATGAGGAGCAGCAATTATGCATGAGTGTAATATTTGACAATCATAATCACAATGTCCTTTAAGGTAAAAATGAAACAATATTGACACGTTCTGATACAATGATAAAAATAATAATACAGTTTGGGGTCTGGAGAGAACACGGAAACTTTTAAGAACTCCCACAAATGAGAAATGCCATTTAAAGGTAATTAATAAACTGAAACTTGTGGTCTTGAGTAATTGTTTTTTTCCCTCTCTCAGAGAATGTACTACTACATGGACTAGACTGTGTCAAAAAGGTGCCTCTACGTAAAGATTTGGATGTGAAATTTACTTACAATGATGAATGTGGTGATGGAAAGGTCATCATGTCGTCAAATAACAGTCGTGTCTTAATCACCGCAGCACCGATGAGACGTCTAATCGATGCAGCAGGGGAAGAGTTGCAGAAAAGTACAAATGACTTTTTAATGATGCTGTCGACACTTAAGTAAGAGTAGAAGGGAGGAAAAGAGGATAATCAAATACCTGATCTTTATAATGTCCCAGTTGTCGCTGAATATTTGGCTCCTCTGAGTCCACTTCTGTCTCTGCTGTCCTTGTCCCTCAGTTACTCTTAGATCTTCTTCATCCACTTCTCTTCTCCTTTCTTTCCTGTTTTAACACATGTGCCTTTTCCTCTTTGTGTCAAGAACAAAGAAGAGCGTCATCCAGCAGGTGATGAGAGAAAGTGGAGGGTCACTGTGGTATTTGGGCCTGGTATTTCCTTCACTCAAAGCCTGGTGACCAACTGAAGTGTGGTGGACAACAAAAAGGAGAAAAGAAGAAGCTGATCCAGTAAAAACATCAACAGTGACTATTTACTAAATTTAGTGGCCAACCTGCCCTAGATAGGTTAACACACACTCGGCTGCTAAAGTTTAACAGGTCACAGTAGAGGGGTGTAGCCTACTTTAAAGTTAAATTGCTAGTAGTTTTGTGCCTCAACACTGTCTGATGCTAAACCCCCTGGAAACATTGTTAATCTTTCAAGCTTGATATTTTTAATAATCATTTTGCTTTTAGTTGGTTTTATCTCAAGGCTTATTCTAAATATGTCATTGTTACTGTAATGTATTCTGCTACTGTCAGTCGTCTGAAATAGGGATGATTTTTTGCATTTGTAAACATTACCTGTACATGACCTGTTTCTATGAATTCATTTGGTGAGGTAGGGCCTCCAGACCTGTCCTTGTTAGAGGGCCCTTGGTTCATGTGCTTTTGGTAAATGTAAATGATTCCTTTCTACAAACACACACACAAAAACACAAAAGAAAAGTCACAAATTAGATCTGAATAATCCCCTGCTATCTCCATTATTCCTGAGTACTGTGTGGATGCCACTGCCTGACCTTTAAAATATACATGAGAAATCACTTCATGTAAATAGAACTGCACACATACTTGTATTGAATATATGCAAACACACATATGCTTATTTTGTGCATATTTTTTCTGAGTTTGTTAAGAATGAATGCAGGTGCTCTTGACATCATTATTTGTGTAATATGTGGCCATGATACTCTGACCAGGCCTTAGTAGATTTAATTTGACCTGGATTGATTAGCTGATGTAAGTATATCATAAAGCAAGCTAACCTGATAGGCTGTATTGATGAATTTAGCTCACACACCATGGAAACTAATGCAGGAGCAGGCTTAAGGCTGAAGGCGCTTCTTTAGTTAAAATTAAATGACTATATGACGTGCTGGCATATATTTACCAGGCTTTCTTAAGTGACCTGAAAGAAAGCAGAGTTACTGGCATAGTCCTAACTAACAATTTCCAAAAATGTTAAATCTTTGCACCTCTCACTGTTTATTAAACTCCACATTTGCTGCATGTTAGCTACATTTCTCACATTTCTCCTTCCTAAAAAGAAAGTGTCAGGAATGTCCAAGAAAAATTCGCTGTGATCCATTTCCGATGCACGTGGAAAATAAGTGTGTGTATGAAGGGAACCAGACACGGACAGACAGTAGAAAGCCTTCGTTATTGAGCTTTAATGAACGTACGTGCTGTACTTTGAGCTGTTTAGTCAGGTAAACTTCTCAGGTACAGTCTATCCACTCTCAATATGACGTGTAAATCCCGGAGGTGGGCAGCAGACTACAGCCAGTGCTGCAGCGATGGAGAAGAACACCCAGACGCAATAGCAGGCAGAAGAGTTGTCATGCACTCTTCTCATCTGTTTTTAATAAAAACCTTTTATCCGCTGAGATTCACTGCACCAGTAATCACTCGTCCTCATTTCATCTCCCTTCACTTTTTCTATTCATCTATCAACTTTCACACTGCCGCGACTTTATGTCCACAGTATCTGCACTCTGGGAAAACAAATATAAGGCAATATAGTAAATGCAATCATGGAGAATTTGTTTATGATTGATATTTACCCTAAAGCAGCTAGTATGATTTCATTGAAGACTACATAAATGCATACATTCCTCTCAAATCTTTAAATGACTTTCCTCACTTAAGAAGACTCTTGAAGGTTCTGTGCAAAACTATTCAATTGCAATGATACATCTGATAAAGGCTTCACGCAGCAAAGCCAGTGAAGCTTACTCCGTCACTCAGGAAGACTATTAATCACGGATACTTCACTAAGCAGTAAAATGTGTCAACGAACCCTGGACAAAAGGATGTTCACCTGTGTGGGACCATAACATAAAACTAAGCCTTGTAACCACTTCTCTTCCTTTTACCTTTACAATTACAGTACATTCATTCCTTTTCTACCTCTTACCCTTGATGGGTCATGTTCTTTAATATTAATGTTAATTTGTAGCTCTGATCCGTCGTGTCATTCACTTATGAAAGGATTTGTGTGGTTAGTTCACAGCTTTTGTAAAACAGGGTATCTATATGTATGTATATGCCACAGTATTCTGTTTTCTTTCAGAGGTATTCAGGCAGCAAATCAGGTTTTCTGAATATGATGTTCAGTTGCACAATGACAAAAAATTGGATTCTTAAAGACCCGACCAAACGGGAATACTGAAGTACCTGCAAACCTGCATTGAATGGAAACGTGTTACTTGAGGAGAAAACAGTGTGATGGATTGTGAAACTAAAGTTTATTTATTTATTTTTGTAACTAAAAAGCCTCACAGTATATTATCAGAACATGAGACTTCAGCATTTAGCTGTGTTGTGCAATTGTTATTCTACTAGCTGTGTGTTGCCAGCAGCCAATAACTTTCTGTTCTCGGATGGATTCTAAAGTTTGCATTTTTCTGGAGTAAGAACATTGTCTTTGTGTAAATAAATGGGTGAAAATCAACAGAATGTTTTTGTTTTGGGTAAATCATAACAGTCTCGAAAACTGATTGTTCACAGTTTATATAGCGTGAATAAGCACACGTCTGCCTCAGAGGGTTGCTTACAGTCACAAGGCGCCATATTCACTTTCAAGCTTGAGGTGTAGATAGGATTCTAAAAATGAGCGTGTGACTGCAGCATCTGAAGGCTCTGAATGTCCAATATTCATCAGCTGCTATAAAGAGGCACAAATAAAGTTGCTGTATCCTCAGAAACTATAAAGAAACCTCCTTAAAGCTGTAATATCATTTCTCTTCTTAAGAATTTGGTTAATTTGGTTAAAGCTACCACTTAATTAGGATAAGCTTGTAGACATTTGCTAATGTTCACATGAGGTAGTCAAGAAAAGACAAGGCCTGGCTGAAACTACAGGATAATGAGGAGGACTTGAGACTTACCTGCAATTGCTGAGCTATGGACTGATTGTATGCCCCAAATTTTACACTTATATTTCACAAATGTATATCTTATTTATGTTATTGCAATGTCAACAATTGTAATGCAAAGAACTGCTTGAAACACAGAAATATTAATCCTCCATGTGATAGACCATAGACATTTACTTCCTTCAAAATAAGTCTCCTGTCACACTTGCCTCAAACTGAACTGTGATGTGACCAAATACAAATATCAGCTCCTTCACTGTGACGCTGGATGTTAGTCCAGAGGGTTGCATTTATTTACGTTAAAATTCAATCCAACTTTAACCCTGCAATAGTCTGCAAACAAATATCGTCATATTGTCAATGCCATGTTCCGTTCTTGCATTGTTGTTTTTCTAATATGCAGTCTTTGTCCTAATCTTGTCCATGTTTCCTCTGCCATGTCAGAATTGAATTGATTTGTTTACTGACTTTATTACTTATTACTTACTTGAATGCAGTTCCTTCACTGCTGTCTGCAAACAATTTTTTTTAATTTACTAAAATATACCTTGCATCCAAGTCAGTAACATCTGCCTCAAGTCTTTTAATGGTTCCATAACATGAAAAAGAAGTGATGGGGTATTACTGTATTAAAAACACATAAGAGTCCTTGAGTGACTCCAAATCCTGAAAAGTTACGTCATGTTTCTCCCGGCTGCTTCTCCTTTGTTATTTTGTTTTCCTGGATAAAGTCATCACAAAGCTCACCTTCTGCCTCTGCGGGTCTCCCTCCATCCTCGTCCACTCTTTTTGAGGAGCAGAATGAGAGGAAAGAAAGAGATTGCTCCCTGATGTGAGTGTTGCCAAATGTCTGGGTCAGTGGCAGGTTGGGAGCCCACTGTCGGGTGTGTTTGAGTGACAGTGGAACAGTAGGGGACTTGAATGAGGAGCAGGGAGCGTTTTTGTGGAAGCGGTTAATGGATGGCTCCACGACCAGACACATTCACTGTGCTGTATGAGAGTACGGAAAAAGAGCCAACATCACACTGAGTAAAATGAGGGTTCAGAGAGAGGACTTCTTTTACAACTCTGCCTCTTTCACAAAGCAATTCACTTAGAGCTAACTGTAGCTAACATCGACTGTACAATGTATCAGGTCTTGAATATGCATTTTATCTCAATTGCATCCATCTAGCCTGGTTTTATTACATCTTTGTGTCGATAAAAATAGGCACTGGACTATACTAGCTATTTTAACAAAGTGCAGACCACCATTCACAGTTCAAAAGTTTATTTTGGTAACTACACACTACCCCTTTTTGACTTTTTGACTCAAAATTATATCTCACCCAGAAAAAGGAAATGGAAAAAATTTCCCCGTCACACTTAACATAAGATCATGATTGAACTTATGATTCCAATTGGCTACAATTTAGCGTCAAAGTGAGAGGAATTAAAAAGAGCGATAGAGTTGGTAAAAAAGAGATCAACTAGGTTTCAGTGTTCCAGAAAGAGTGTGACATGAGCGTACTTTTGATGTTTACATGGCCATCTAACCACTTAACCAATCTTAACTATGAGTAAGTTTACAGGCAGCAACTACAGTTCTCATAACACTTATAATGTTGCTTTAATGTGATCTCTCTGGAGTATGTGTTGCCGCTTTGTCCAACTTTTGTCTGAATAAGCTGTATATTCATCCAACAGTGAACAAACATGCTTAAAAACATTTTAAAAATACAGACAATCATTTAAATTTCTCTACCTGTATGTAACTGCACTATGTTTGCCACCACTATTTAATGGATTGATGGCAACATTCGAAATATTACAGTGTGACGAGGCCGTAAGGGGCTGGATTACTGAGTCAATTAACAATTATCATCAATGATTAAAACGAATATGATCTATGCCTAAAAAAATATGTGCAATTTAAAATGAAACAGTTGCAGAGACTGAAAGAGTCCAGTCCCTGAGTAAATGCCAGCTTTCCAGAATTTGTGCAAAGCAGCTGAATGCTTTAACACCTGCACTTCACCTCATGGCCTGGTCATGTTAAAAAATGTAACAGTATTGAGTGTTAATTGATAAATCTTTCACATGATGTTGAGGAGCAGACACCGAGGGGAGACACACAGTAGTAAAACCTGGTC
Source organism: Rhyacichthys aspro (assembly GCA_036850595.1). NCBI lineage: Eukaryota > Metazoa > Chordata > Actinopteri > Gobiiformes > Rhyacichthyidae > Rhyacichthys > Rhyacichthys aspro. Next base: position 11,407,032 of record CM072153.1, read on the forward strand.
TATTGTGTTAAATGAATGTTTTTAATTTCTCTTGAGCCTTGACCCTTTTGTAATGAGCGACTCACTGCTTGTGGCCGAATACAATATTTGACAATATCTTAAGAGTAAAATGACCGGAGTATTACACATCACGTATAACCAGGCTTATTTTTATAGTTGTTTTTCTGCCTTACATCCTTTTCTGTGGAGCTGTTTCACCACACTGGATGGAAAAAAAGGCTTTAATGTTAAAAAGTGAAAAAATATAGAGGATATAGTGGATCGTTATGCCAGCTGTATACACTTCTTGTATGTTTTAGTTTTAAATGCCAATCAAATTTTCACTGGCCCCATCAGTTCATGATTTAGTCTCTGCTCCTGTCTACTTTCCAAACTGTGAGTGTTGACTTTGTATTTTGTGATAAAATTAAGATGTAGTTACTTTTTCAGTTTACAGCTTAGTTTTCATGATTCATGCCCAAACGTATAGACTCAAAGGTAAGAAAATCAAAGGTAAGAGAGTCAAATCTATTGGTTATGTGTAAGGACTGCTTAAAGTGACACACAAGTTAACATTTCTTTAGTATCTACAAAACATAGAGGTACATAGCATTTACAATATGTATATTTCCATCATATATTATGGTAAAGTTACTTCTTTGTGGGCTAAAATAGAATAATTCCCACTAATTCAGCTGTTGAAACATTAATAGGCCTTGGTGCCCATTAGGCATGTGTAAGGCTCATGAATTGAGTTGATCCTCACCATTCTCCTCACACTCCAGCTCCAAGGCCAGTGCGCTATACCCTCTGCAGCATTAAGTGAGTGATCGCCAAGCAGCTGTTGTCTGTAAAAAAAACACCCCAAAAACCTTAATCTGTTTCCATATAAACTATAAAAACACGTCGATAGTTAATGCCAGGAGATGGTGATGGTCGTGCACCAAAGTGGCTCATTCTCTCGAATAATTCATGCAAAGACCGAAAGGCGCTAAAGACGTGCTTTTCAGACAATTATGTGCAGTGAGCTGAGGTGAAAGTGAATAAGATTAAGAGAGGAACTGGTGAGTGCTCGTGTTGGTAGGTGTCCTTGCATACTAAAGGAAAAAGGGCTTGTAGATAAATGTTGTTCTTCACACACCGTGCTTCTCTCATATATCTCTGTTAGTCCAAAGGCAGCCATGACTGCACCAGACAAGGCCAATCTCGGAGTCCGTGTGCGTCCGTGTGACACATGTGAGTGCTTATGAGAATGGATGAGATGAGTCTTCAGTGTTAAAGGGTGAAAGTTTGTGAGTAGAAACCAGTAAAACATTAGTGTAATATATAATAAATATCTGATCAGAGGTAGGCTGCAACATAAGAAAATTTGAAGGCCTTTACCAATGTCCTGCACAAATTCTGTCTTCTCCACCTACCCATCTTCCATCAGGGTTTAACTTTGGCGCTGATGCTTATGGTGCATTCATGTGGTCCTCTGGGAACTCGGGAAAAAAAAAATCAGAGTTGAAAAATGCACATGAACGCCTGCTCAGGTCAGAACAACAGCTCGGAAACTCAGGTGAGTCGGAGTTGGCCAAGAATCCATATTGACAATAATTTCATCATCAATATGGCGGAGGAAAGCAAACGTTTAACATATACTTATTAAATAAATACATATACATATTTAATATATACATAACATTAGTAATGTAACAACTATTTTTTGTCCATATCGGCTTTTTTTTAGATTATATACTAAGTTATTTATTTATGTCCGGTTTTTAGAGGTTCAACATACATTATGTTAACTTATTATGTTTAAAATAGGCTGCCTTTTCTCAAACTGCAGGCTACAGGCTAATAATTGCTTTGACTTGACTTTAAATGTAATAACTCATTTAAAAATAACATTAGCACATTTTTGACTTTGACTTGTTGTTATGGTTTAGAATGATCCGACTTTCTGAGCTGAAAAAATGGGTAGAACGACTTCCTAACTTTTCCGAGGATCACACGAACGCATCATTACGTCTGATCATTTGTACTGTATGTGTGTGGGCCTCATTGGAGTACGCCTGTTAAACGAAACACCGTTTTTATGGCTGCTTTGTAAAAATGAAACACAGACAGTGCTCAGATTTACCGCTTCCACTTAGCACTCTATCATTCTATCTGTATTTCCCCCGTCCACCTCCGTCCCTCGCTGTAAATCTAAATGTGGTTCTCTTCACTCTCAAGTCCATTACTGCCCGCCGCCTGCAGCTTTCTGCGTTTGTTATCTGTCCCACTCACATTATGTCAGTGTCTTCCCTTGCACTTTATAAAATCAGTGATACACAATCCCTGTTTTCCATCACTTTTTGTTCTGTTCTTAATACTCCTCACAGTTTGTGCCCTTTTTGCGTGCCATAGATAACTCTCATGATGCGGCTCCATGCCTATTTTTGTCCCTGAGCAGACGGTCTGTGAAAAATCTCCTTTCTGAATAATTCCAAACTTGGTGTGTGTGTGTTTTTTTTTTTTTTTACATTATGCCTGTGCTCTCCCCTCCCACTGCATGGCTCTCCTCCCCACCACTGCGTGCACTTTATCACTTTTGGCAGCACTAAGTTTAAAAAAAAGATGAGAATTTATGCTAATGCGGGGCTGAAAAATGAGCGTTCACCTTCAGTGCGATGTGCAGAGCAAAGTCGAGAAGTGCCTCATTACAATATCCTCTCTTTGTTGTGGATCTGCGGGATAATAATTAAGAATGATTTGTGATGTTGGGAAGAAGCCGAGCATCTCCTCCCCACTGGAAATGTACCTAATGCTCAAGTAACAGCACATGTAGACAGACAGTGAGATAGAGTCATCACCAGCTGCGAAAGACACTTTGTTTTCTATTTGTTTATGTACTGCTATTGTTTATGTTTATCTAATAACAGTCATGTCCAAATAACCAATCGATCACAACAATATGACATCATTCCACCACTTATGGTACTTTTTATGGAAGTCTGGCAAAAGTAACCCTTTTCAAAGCAACTGAAATCCTTACACTTGCTAATTTTCCTCCTTCAAACACATAATCACAGTAGAGGCAGCAACAGTGGGTCAATTTCCCTTTGGTTTCAAACTGTGGATGTTTAGATCGCCTTCAACAGTAGTAATTACTCATCTGAACACAAACACTCACATTTGTCCACCTGTTATTCAATACCTGCCGCGATATTTTAGTCTTTATAAAAGGACAAACACTTAAGTTAGTAAACTTAAATTAGCTTGTTTTGCTGTAGTAGGTCTCTTCAGAAAACTGTGATTAAGAGAAGATGTGATTTATGTCAGAATACATTACTAAGCGAAATTTCTGCAATTAGTTGGAGCGGTCCCACTGTACGCCGTAGGTTAACATTAGAACCACATCCAAAGAAAAGCAACACGAGTAAGAGTAACTGCATAATGATTTTACAATTATAGACCCTTTTTGTGTCTGTAAACAACATCATTTTGTGAACAACTCGATGCATTTTTTGGAGGGGCTTTTTTTGTCCTTTATTGATAGTGTGACCATAGCTGGACAGGAAATGGGGTGAAAGAGAGTGGGGAATGACATTGGACAAATGACCTGACTCGTATGCTCTACCTGAGCTGCCCGGGGCACCCCCACCACACTGCATTTTCAATGCTGGAACAAGGATTAACCAACAAACATTGATTAGTTAGCGGTTTCAGTGTGCTTTGATGACATCACTTTAAAAATCAAAAAAACATTGGCACTTAGCATCTATTGTTGATGTCATTATGTCTCTTATGCCATTAATATCACTTCACAAGATGCATCTCATTGTCCAGATCAGCGTTAGGCTACCACAGAGGTTATTATATTATACTTTATTAAGAAATGTAAAACGTGACATTTGGTCTCATTAACCACACACTCTTATAAAGTCTTGAATTACTGTTATACTTAAGAAAAATCAAAAACAAAACAACAACAGAATCATGGACATTATAAACATAGATGCCACATTGGCTGGATTGGTCAGTGTCGCCATTTTGGACCAAATGGGAAGGATTGAACCAAAGACAGATACAAGGAGACGGAGGATGAAAGACACTATAACGTTTATACGGTTTTACAATCATCAAATAATGTTATATCAGTCAAACAAAAGTACAACCAAATGTCAAATCTAACTTAGACCTGCAACTGTCAATTACACATTCCTCATGAGAAAATGTGACTGTTAAATGGTCTTAAATGTGAAACTAAGCAGTAATCTCCAGATAGATCTTAAGAATGATAAAAATATTGACTTCTTTGAATGGGTTTTGTTGAAATCCAGGTTCACGTTCCTGGTCCACAGTCCAGAATAGGAATCAAAGCTACTACGAGCTACGTCAACTGATTTTTTTCCGATGGCTGCACGTGGGCTACAGTTAGCGTGAGGAAGAAGTCAGGACAAATGTGCAGCTATAGAAAGTAAGTGCACACACAGAACTCAAGGTTAGGCCTAGAATTCATTTCCAGGAAGGTGACAAAAGAGAGGGAGGGTCAGCAATTGGATGACAGCAACATCACCTCGTCCATTCCTTCAATAAGACACGCACAGAGCAACCTTTACTCTTTACTCCTTCCTGGAATGAAAAACCATCAAGCCAATCCTCCCAATCAGAGGAGCAGGAATGAACAAGTTTTCATAATCCACAACTTTATAAATAGATACAAAGTGTTACCTGTTCTGTTCTAAACGACTACGAGAGGTTTAATGTGCACACACCTGCACCTGTAGGGATGATCTGTGGGGCTGCTTACCTTCATTACTAAGGAGAGTGACCGCATGCAGAGTAGGAGCTGGAAAGGGACAGACAGGACAGGACAGAGCAGACAGGAAGGAAAAATAATAGCCAATTTAGCCTTGTCGTCTTAAAGGTACACCTTGGCATTTGAAATTCCGCCTGGTTATTTTTCTTCAGCAGACACTTGTCATATTATGTTGGGGAAAAGTTTCTCTTTCCTTAAAATGGCTTGTTAGCATCAGTAGAAAGGGACAAGGAAACCAAAGGGGCATCGCAAGTGATCCCTTTAAAATCCCTAAAAAAGAAAAAACGGGTGACGGAGGAAGGAATGGGAGGAAGTAGGAGATGGAGGAGATGGATGAACAGGGAGGGTCACTTTGTGGTATTTTTTTTCCTCTACAGTCGGTGTGGCAGGATAATGAGGAGGTATCAGACACATCAGGATAAAAGGAGGGGAAATAGGGGAAGAAAAAGAAGAGGCAGCTGAACCAAGATTTGTCATCACTCATTGAAAATAGATAATGAAGAAATAAACTAAGATGACTACCCCATGTTCTATCAAAAACCAAGCACCTGGCACCTGAGTACACCATTCACCATAAACACATATGATTTAGTATATACACAGATATGAATGAATTATGAATCAGCTCTTTTGACACATGAGAAATATATTTCATTCAGTCTCGCAGTGATTCTCCTACGTTAACATAGACCACACATGTTTAACTCAAGGCCAAATGCGGCCCTTTGCAATGTTTTATGTGGCCCTTCAATACTTTATTAATTGGCACTAGGTTTAATTCATTCAATTTTAACATGTTTTGGATGGATTTGGTTTTTGCTACAAAGATAAGTAAGTAAAATCTGTCCAAATCTGTCTAAAATCTGTCCAAATCCATCTAAAACCTGTTCAAATTCAACCAAAACCTGTTCAAATCCATCTGAAATCTGTTGAAATCCAACTATAACCTGTTCAAATGTGACTAAAACCTGTTTAAATCCATCTAAAACCTGTTGAAATCTGACTAAAACCTGTTCAAATTCAACTAAAACCAGTTTCCATAAAAGGAGAACTTGTTTGTGTGATAACTTTTGTAAGACTTAAATGAAGATGAAATCTTACATTCAAAATTGAATTAACAGCTTCCAAATCTCACCATCTTCGGCCCCTGAAAAGATTCTTATTAACTTTCGCGGCCCCTCACCACTTTGAGTTTCACACCACTGGTCTAGACCATTGTGGGAAGTAGAATTTGTTGATGTATAGATGATGCCTCTGTTTTAAAAGTGTCCGTCTGAAAAAAAATGTGAAACTTTAAAAAAAAAGGACCAGAAGAGCTACTATAAGTACTTTTTGAGGCTTTGACATTTAACTATACATTAAAAATATGTCAATAATTAATAAGGTATAATAGCAAGTTGTGTTTATCTCACCTTTTATTTCTATGGTAGTGTATGGCGTAATAATATCTATATAACACAAGTTTGCGTTGTTAGCCACAGAATATGATCAAATTTACTCTGTCCAAATCACATGGAAAGCCAACACGTGTGAAGTGAGTGGGTTTGTCACCCTTTCTATAGCCCAACATTTCAATTAAAGGCTGAAAGCAGTCCTTTGTTTGTTGTACTGTTGAGACGAGAGGAAGAAAGACCAAAGCATATTACTCTATTCAAAGGCGAAAACGAAAGAAACAGATTCAGCATTGTCCCCGACCGACTCGAGTGAAGGACACGCTCTATTCATTGGTGTTCAGAAAGCTTTCACACACAACCTTCGGCGCCTACCCACTCGCACCTTTTCCACAAGTATCTACCTGTGTTTTACATACCACGTAGTGCAGCTGATATAGCCACATGTGTTCTGTTAGTATCAAAGAGTCCTGGGCCTTTTCTCCTTTGTTTTAATCACTTCCTATAGTTGAACTGCTCTGTTTGGTGTTTTGGAAGAGCCTTTGTTAAGCTTTGTTTTTGTGTCTTTTTGTCAGTTCCAAACAAAGAAAATTGTAGTAATAGAGAAGCAATGCTCACCTGAAATGCTACACATATCTGGCATGTTAGGCGGCTTCCTTTTTTTTGTGTGGCACTATGTTTTATTCTTATGGAATAGTTACTCACTTCCTCCTAATGCCTCAGTATCCCCACAGATTTTTGTTCTTAGAATATAATAACTACGTCTATGAGTCAGAATAAGAGTCTGTGGGCTCAGTCAGATTGGACTAACATTAACTTAAATTAACCAAAACAGCACATAATACCATTATTTCTTACACACTGTTTTTTTTCTCATTTTTTCTCTGCTCATTGGTCTATGTTTTCTCGCTGTTCTTTTTGTTTTATTACATTACTTATTCCATTTTATTGGAGCATATTGTCAGTTTTCTTGTTTTTGGTCCCTTGTGGTCTATATAATGTTCACTTTTCAATCAGAGCGTAGTTGAGTTCAGACCTGCCTTTTTCACAAATGTAAGTGCGCAGCGAGGTTTGCACAGGAGCATCTACACTAATCCAGTGAGCCAATCTAACAGCACAACTGCACCGGGGTTCATTTTGACCACTCCAAACATGGCTAGTGTGAACATATCCCTAAACAATGTTCCAAGCTTGTCAGCTCTTGCAAAATGCAAATTTGATTGACCCCTGGTTTTTAACAAACACACATTATGTAAGGACTGTTATGCATCTGAGGCTATGTTCAGACTGAAGGCAAAAGTGGCCCAAATCTGACTTTTTTGTCCATATGTGACCTATATCTGATTTTTTTTATTTTTATTTTTTTTATGACAGGCTGAACAGCACTTTTTTTTTCAAATCAGACACAGGCCACTTTCATGCGTGGTCCTAAATTGGATACCTATCTGATTTCCAATGCGACTTCAGTCTAAACGGCCATGTCACATTTCATCTGATTTTTATGTCATTTAAATCACAAAGTCACAATTCTGCGCTGGAGGAAGTGGGACCTGGCAAGAACAAATAACAACAAACATGGCAGACAATGGTGATGGAGGTGGTCAGTCAAAAGAAAGTGAGATTTTGAAAAAAAAAAAAAAAAAGGATTTTAGCCAAAAATGTGAATAGAGTATTAAGACCTACAGTGTGAACGTAGCCTAAGTTCCATTTTGTCAAGAGATTCAAGCCACATTGAAATTGATCAAGAAGTGCACATCTGATTCAAATAAAATACAACGTATATGTCTTTATTTTACTCCAAACCTACACAGTTGGATTGTAAGAGTTTATATTAATTACTGCTTTGTTCTCAACCCCATCAAAAGGTTTTCAGTGCTTTGGTATTTAAACAGTAACAACACAAACTGGTTGGATTTTCTCTCAACCCATTGTGAAGATACAGAGATATTCCATTTTATATTCCATCTGATCATTCCTGTTTTTTCTCTGAATACCTTTAAGGCCCGCGGCTCAATATGCTCGCTGCAGTTAAACTAATCACAGACTGCAACCTTAAAAGTATTAGAATTTAATTGGTAAAGCTGCTTGTCCTGGATATGAAAGTGTAACAATCCATTCATGATCAAATACGTCAAGCTGGATTGCACATTGATCTTTAAATTTAAAATCTAATAGTGCTTGGACAGCAATTCAAGACCAAATGCCAAACATTATTGTGCTTCTATGAGGTCCAATTTAAGCATGATTTGAAACATAATCTCACAAATGTCTTTATTCAAAATATTGCAAACAAATCATGTGATAAGTGCCACATCCAGTCTCATGAGAGTTACTTGACTGCTTTCTCTGCAGAATTAGTCAGTGGTTATTTTCAAGGGTGAGGTAAAAGCAATATCAGAGGATAAAGGTGTGTAGCGGTTGCCATGGTTTTCAGATAAATACGCAAATGACATTGTACTTATCAAGGCTGAAAGGGAAAAAAACCCAACTGATGAAGCAGGTCGACTGAAACGTCAGCTCAGTTTTACGTCAGTTTCATTTTGTCTCCAGGGATGTTCCATATCAAAAAGTCAAGAAAAAAAGAAGAAAGAAACCATATTGATTTTACAAACAGGACTCCAATCTCTCTCAGGATTTATTTAAAAAAAATCCGAATGAAAAATGAGGAACACCTACTTACAGTTCTTGATTAATGAGTGTTGCGTTTGTGAGCTGTTTGTTGTGAGCTGTCATGCTGTTTGTGTTTCCATCAGCTGACAATCATGTCTCACACTAACCTCTGAGGATATGGCTGTGACGTTGTATTATGTGGACCTGCCAGCATCGAGGGCCAATGGAATTGTTCTTTAACTTGCACAGAAAAGTACTCTGCAGATGCAGCTAATGCTTGAAAATGAGTTGTTGGAATAGTGTATATATATGAATGAAAACATGAAAAAAACAAATACAACTAAATACAAAAAACTACTGACTTTTTATTTCTATATCCCATATTCACTCCTAATACAGTTTGTTGGTGAGAATCTCTTTCTACGACACTACATCCCTTAGGATTGAGCCTAAGGTGTGACCTTCAGGTGAAGAAACTGTTCAGCACTCTCACCTTTTCTTCACTTTTTAGTACAAAACAACAGTATAGTTGTCATTGTGGCGCGGCAGTTGTCATCACAGACAGTAACTCACCTTTGTTGAAAGTGCAACAATGCTGAAATCTGCCATAATTGTAGCTAGCACACAGTGATGTGATGGAAAACATCCTTCTCTAAACACATCATTGACTTTTCCAAAACTTAACTTAGTCTCAGGCCTTTAGGGTTTTGCTCTCTCTCTGACTCCTAAAAAAATTGCATTAGCTGATATTTACCATTAAAGACAATACTATTTTTTTTGCCAACCTAGTGCCACTCTTGTAATGATTAAAGTGTTGTGAAAAGACCCCATCAAGAGTAAGTTTAAGGTAACACAAGATCATGGTTTTTAGAGACCAACACAAGCCTTTTATCTGCACTATACAGCATCACTCACCAGAACACCAAAGGGACAGCAGGTAGAAGTAAAGTTGATGATGTAGGTGTGGAGTAGAAGTAAATGCTCAAAAACAAGAATATCATATGTTTATTTATGCAAATTAGCCATGCACTTTTTAGTTTTAATGTTGGACAGAGCTTTTTTTCTAATTTCATATGGACCAGTGCATGGACAGACTCCAGGGAACATAGAATCTTGTATAAACCACAATAATACCATCATACATAACTATCATTTTTCCTTTATGCTCAATGGTGTGTTTTGAATATTCTACGCAGGATTCTGTGTTTTGCAGTGGTGGGCAGGCAGAAAGCCTCTGTGGGCCGGTCAGCTAATTAAACGACTGCCTGGCCTCAGCGGCAGTTAATGCTGTTCAATTATGAATGAGAGAGATGGGGTGAAGAGGGCAGCACAATCAATGGGAAGGAGGTCTGTACGGGCGGACGGCGAGATGGTGAGACGACGTGATAAAAAGATAAAAACACAGTGAGAGGAAGAATCAAACGGGGGAGTTCACTCTTGCTGGTGTTCAGTGTTGAGCTGCTTTGAACTCCAGACAGAGGGAGGTCTAATTTAGTGTCAGCGCCACTACAACAGGCCCTTGAGCGACACGGCGCCCGGTGTTTGTTTTGGTCGACCTGACAGCCACAGGCACCTCTCTTTATCTGTCTCTGTCTGCCGTCACATGTCTGTCCAGATATTAGCCGTTTCCTTCTGCCGCTGTCACCTGTCTGTCTGCTGCCTCCCCGTCACCGCGTCGTGTTTGTGCCGCCAAAATAAATCTTCCCTTTGTCCCTACATTTTCTCTCTATCTGCGGCTTTAAGGAATCACCTGAAGTCAGAAAAGATAAGTAGAAAGATCTAAAGAGTAGAGAAATGTGCAGCAGTGAAAGTATGACGTTTGTATGAGTCCTCACTTTTGTGTTGTTTAGTATTTTTAGCTTAGCTTGACCCTATCCTCAAAGCAACACTATGTAACTTTAAAATGACAATGATCATATGATACCCACTGATGAACTGAAGGAGATAAATGTTGCTTCTCAATGAATATTTTACATATTTAGTTGGTGATGGAGATTTATTTTGATGTGACTGGAGTTCTGGCAAGATACATGTTGTCATGGTTACATTGACCCATAAAAGAGAGGTTACTATTCATCTTTTTCCGCTTAGTCCCATGAGGGGTTGCAAGTGACTAGAACCTATTCCAGCAACTTTGGACAAGTCCAGTTAGTCGCAGATTCTAAATTAATTTGATGCCATTATTTTAATGATTTTCATGCTCCACATTTTGGGGTAAAAAGCTACACAGTGTGGCTTTAATTAAACTCAACTCTTCGCCTTATGTTGAGTTCACACTAGAAGCAAGTTTGGAAGAAAGAGCAAGCCTGAAATTATTTTTACACAAAAACAACTTTGCTAGAGTCCAGTGTATTGGCCTATTTTCTTTATTATATGCATAGAGGGGGTAGGGCGCCTAACTCACAATCTCTTGCTTTTGCCACTGTCCTGCTGACAGTTTTTTGGAGGTTTCTGTGTAGCTGAGGGTATTGTGCCATTAAGATAGGCATGATTCTACTGATCTCATGTCTAAGAACCATGAAATGTACATGAGAATGCATCTTCTTGTGCTAAAAGTTACACAGGGTGGCTTTAAAGAGGTGGAGATAATTGCTGGATCACATTGGTCTAACGGAATGACTCATGTTTGTTGTAATGTATTAGTATTTGGTCTAGTTTCTCTTTTTTAACAAAAGAAAAGCAGGAAAGGTCCATAGGGCTGCTGTTGTGGGTGAGTGGTGGAGTTATCACCAGGATGGCAAAAAAGAAAATCAGGTTTTTGTAGCCAATCTACAATCTGTGACGAGTCTTAAATTTGTAAACTTATGGTATGCATTCTGAAACTGTCATGAAAGTACATATTTAGCCAGGTTCCAAAACCTGAACGGCAGAAGATTCAAAATAATAAATTATCAGTATTAGCAGTAAATTAAGCCTCCTGTGTGTCCTTTTTCCCCTTTGAAAAAAAAAATAATGGAGAATGTCTCAATGCTTTTGCTTGGTTTTGTGATTCTCAAAAAACTCATAGAAAACCTTTTACCCTCTAATGCTAATAGTACTTATGCTTAAGTTTTCTCTCACCTCAGAGACACAGCATTTCTTATACAAAGTCAACAGAGCATTAGAATACCTTCAGTTCAGCTCTTGCCAATCATAGTATGGATTCAGACAAACATATTTTGCATGGTTTTCTAGTGTTGCATATTACATATTAATGCTAACAGCCATCAGATATGGTAATGTCATTAGGATATGTTACCGGATGTACACAGAAATATGTGTTTAAATGTCCAAAACGCTATAAAGAGAGGAAATTGGAGATGCAGTGCTTAGAGAAAGAAGAATTGGTGCAAAAGCAACAGCAAATGCATCCCACTGGATTAGAAGAGGTTAAAGCAGCACACAAAAACACACACACACAAAATTAAATCGGTGTCGGGCTTGGCACTCGTGTCTCTCTGGCCCCCAACCTGCTGGCTGATTCAATTTTGTGGGCAGATCTGCCGACAGTGACCGCTAACATTCACCTTTAGACGGAGAACACGAGGTAGGGAGGGAGGGAGGAGAGGAAAAGAGGCACGAAGCAGCGGGGTTTGCAGGATCCTGGAGGCAAAGAGGGGCTCGGAGAAAGGTGAGTGTTACTGAGCACTTCGAGAGGTCCAGGAGCTCAAGACGAAAAGGGAGAGTAGGAAACAACAGGCCTGTTCAGGTTAAAGTAGAACTGAATGTAAAGGTTTGTACTGCACGGCCTCTGCAGTTTTCACGGGCGCAATTAAAAGAAGGGTGTAAATATTTATGTGTTCTTTGAAGTGGACTTGAAAAGAAACTTACCAGCGATAACGCTTTCCACTCACTAGCCTTTCAAAACCTTTGAATTTACACGCATTCGAACAGAACAGCATCGATGGTGTCTGTCCGTAAATAAAGGCATTTATGGTGTATTTATCACAAAAATGTACTAAAATGGCAGAAGTCAGGAGGTCAGGCAGCACATTCACAGCTCCCCGCGTCTCAGTGTGAGTAAAACAGAGGTGAGACACATTGCTGACAGTTATGCATTCAGTGTAAAGCAGGGTTAAGGGACCCTTGTTCTGTGCACCTTGATGCTGTATACAAACAGCGTACTCGCGAGGGATTTGTCTGCATTTACATCAGGGCAGTTGTAAAGGTTTGACCATTGTATTCTTCTTAGGCTTGTTTAAATAAGAAAGCCGTCATCCGTGCTCTGGGGCCTGAACTGTGAAGCTAGCTAAACTCACCCTGATAAGTCTGTGCTTCATGGTTTGACATTACCTAACAATCTAGGTCTGGATCAGTGGGGTCACAAGCAACTCATTCAGTTAACCCTGGGTTTGTGAGCACGTTCATGTGAAACAGGTGAAGTCAGCACTGAAAGACCAATCACATCGAGTAACCCCAGCGTTAACCCAGTGATGTACCCAGGCTGGAGTTTGGATTGGGGATTTGCATGGTAACTTAAACCTCCACTTCCTGATTTTATTGTTGCCGTCCCTGTCTCATATTCCACTAATTCCCAAAAGCAACCAGAGCCATTTTCTCCCACAGAATACTAATACATTTCACCAAACTGAAGTTTAGCGGTGATTTCAGCGTCAGAACTACAATTATCTCCATCTATTATTGAATTGCCAGTATTTATTTGGGTTTTATGTCACCTCCATTTTCTCTGTTGATGCCTTTCTTTTTTGTTCTGTTTCTCTGTGTTAAAAGACAAATTGAGCGCTGAAAATACACTTTATTGGCAACTATTCAACTTCCTATAACAGTGATAATCAACTGCCAGCACATAATCAAAATCAGAAAACATGAGGGGAAAGATAGGTAGAGTTGAAACAAAAATATAACCATTAAAATAACTCAAAGACGACTGAAACTGAGCTCACTTAGCTGTAATGACAATCTTAATCTAATTTACGTCTGTTTGGGCACTGAGTTGTCAGGTTTACTTAAGCCAGGCTCACTTGACCCAGTCACACTTGAGGTACAGTCTTGTTTAACCCTAGTTTCTCAGTAGATCTCCATGGAAACCAATCAGCTAACCTGCTCCAAAGGAAGTTTAGATCCAGACAGAGGATGCAAACATGTTTAAAATTGAACAACTGGCAATGAGAAATGAGCCGGTGTGATGGAGAAAAAAGACGGAGAGTAAAAAAGTGTGCACACTTGCAATTGCACAGTAGCTGCTGGCTTTAACTTGATGTGTCATCTGATGAGCTGTTCATTTGGTCAATGATGCTGTTTATTTGGCATGAGCTATTTTCAGAAAACACTATCAACATTTGGAGCAAGTTAACCTGATTATCTTCAAATATTGACGTCTGGACAACATGTATTTGAGGCACAAATGGGAATACAGGGTCAGCTCTGAGTCCAATTATGTGTATTGTTTAAAAACGTCTGCACAGAAATTTCCATTAACATCAATACAGTCTAAATAAAGGCACACAAATAAAATGCAAAATGATCAACAAACCACACTGAAAGCTGCTCACTGTGTTCCAACCTACATCTGATTGTCTGGTGTTACCTCATAAAAGGTGATCAGGGATTGACACATCCGCACAGACAAGTCTTCTGATCTGCCGCGCGACGTTCAAAGATGTTCCCTCCGCCTTCAGGCTCCATCATTAAAAGTGATCTTTGTTTGAATGTCAAAGAAAAAAGGAAGCAATACATTAGTTAGCTTCAGACAAAAGATGCCAAGAGATGTTACGGAATCAGGAATCAAACATGGAAGAGATGGAAGAAGGGAACTAAGAGAGGTAAATAAACAAAAGAGAAAAGGTCAGCGCTGTGATTCTGGTAATTGGATGCATTTTGATAAAGCCCGCCATTAACATACACACATGTATTTTACCTGTTAAATATGGGTTAAGATGCTCAAAAAACAATGACAAATAGAATTCAATAAAAGGTTGCAATGTCTAGATGCCTTTTTTAGTCACTTCGTGACCTGGATGACGGAGAATCTCCACAGAAGTGACAAATAGAACTGACACAAATCGCAGCTGGAAGCCACTGGACGGACAGACTGATGGAGACAGTCGGCGACAAAGGTGCGGGACCAGATGAGGTCACATATGCTCACTTCCATAGACATAAGCCCTGATTAAATTGAGTGTGTAGTCGTTCAGGTGTGTGTCCCGGAGTTTCAAAGTGTGAGTCCTGTAATATTGTCTGCAGTCCCTTGAGCTGTAGCTGAGCAAACTCAATCAACTCCCACTCACCTCCGTGGCCCTCCCTCCACTGTCAGGCCATGACTAGACACTGGCCTGAGAAGAACACAGCCGGAATGACGCATATGGAAAAAAAAAAAAAGTGGAAAAAAAAAAGAGTACTGATGAGTGTGATATGTAGAGGAGAGATCCAGCGTGTGTGTGGGCACATGTTCAGGTGTGCCCTTGAACAAATCAAAAGCCTCTGCAGATTGAATACATCAGGAGACGGAGGCCTGCACGTGTGTCTGCCTTTCACGTGGTCGCAGATTGTGAGGGTGTCAGCAGAGTAAAGCAATCCTAATATTTTTACCTTCTAAAATCATTTCAGTGGTTTCCCGTCTGGTAAGGGGCAAATATCTCTTTTTTTTTTTGGGACAACAGGTTGATAGGTTGATCGGTCCATCTCCGAGTCCTTGAAGAAACTATGGGGATGTAAAGTGGACTCAAAGTTGGCCAGGATATATGAATTTAACTTTGTAATGTGGATAGTGGGAAAACTTTGATGAGATTTGTCAGCCACACCATCATCATTCCTTTTAAGGCTGTAAAAAAAAAAAAAAAAAAAGAAAGAAACAAGCAGACCAGCGATGTGTGGTCAGCTTGTTTTCCAGAGTTTATCAAAGAGAGAAAGACAAGTGATGGAGTGTTGCTAAGTTTCCACACAACTCAATAAATACAAAGCCATTTTATGCCACAAACACTGTTTTGTTGATTTATGGGTAACCTAATTTTAAGACTAATTCTAGATGAATCCTTCTACATAGCCTGGCCAGCCATACCGATTCACCTTGCAAAATTAAATAGGCTGAAGGTCCTTTCCCTTCACAGCAATTTCCAATCAAAATTTGCTGCATCAGTTGTAAAGTTTATCTAAAATTGGACAGGCTTTTAGCATTGTTTGTTTTGTTTTTTGATCTGTGTTTGTAAGAACTTGGACCTCTGACTTAAACCCATAGAGATGTTACTATTCTTGATATAGAACAGAAAAACTTGACTAGGTGGCCGACTTAATTCTTGAAGATCAACCTGAGCAGTGGAGGAACCATTAAAGTACCCATTAAATGCATATCAAAAAACCAGACACTTAGATATTGTTGGATTTGTTGTTGTTGACTTTTTAAGCCATTATTATTGTGAATGTATTTATTATTGTGAAGTCACCACTGCATTGCACCAGCAGCAGAAAGGCTTTTCATGGGAGGTGACACTAGACCGCACATACTATGGTCATAATGAGCATGTTCTCTTGGCTAATACCTTAGAACACTAACAACTTTCTACCAAATGGTGTTCATGTTTGATCCACACTCCTGGTCTATTACATTCTTGCACATTTGAGCATTACCGAAACAATAAAGACAACTAAGACAACCAAATCTGTCTTTAAAATGTACATGTTCCTTGTAAAAGTGCATGCAGTGGTGCACAACCAGGTAGACGTCTCCTGCGCACCACACACAGATCAGTCAGCTGCCTCTGCACGACAAGCCCCTGCTGTGGGAATGAAGGACTAGCTGCAAAGACAAAGAGCGCAGCACAGAGGAGGGCGGAACAGCAAAGACAACACCAATCAATCAGCTGATCAATCATAATTGGCTCATTTCCATATTTGCCACATATTCACAATCATCATTCATTCATGCAAATGTGCAGCAGACAATAGGCTCAAGGGAGAGAGGGGTCAACGCTGGAGCCGGACCTGTTGGTTTGTGAAAGATCAGATGACAGTGTTATTTAGATTTATGCAGATGTGAACAGTAATGATATACAGCACAGTGCCCACAGCAGCGAGTCATGGAAGACATTAATGCAGCAGTGACAGAGAAACCAAGATACCAAGGATCAATGTAGCACAAGCAAGAGTCATGTTATTTGGGGCAAAAACAGTGCTATTAGGATGAGTAAACGGCGGAAAAATAATGAAACGACTGCTGTCTAGTACTGGTATATGATCCTCGCGTTTACACTTGATAATGATTTTTTTCTGTCACTATTCAGGGTCAGGTTTTTATTAGTCATTTTCACATTTGTACATTGGCATGAAACATTTGTAAAGTTCATGACTCTAACAACAACAAGACACCAGTGACTACTGTAAGGTTATAATACCCTGAACCTTGGCCTCAGACATGTGTAGGATAACATGTCTCCAACCTCGAGCCCTATCAGCTGAATAACAACTCTTTTGTTATTGCATTGTTTGTGCACTGACCTTCTATGAGGTTTTATAAGCTCAGTCCTATGAAAGCATGGGCACACTTGAATGTTCAATACTACTCTGTGTTGACTGTTCAACTGTCTCCGGGCCTGTATGTGATGGTGATAAACTTCTCCTGCTTAAGTCATCCAGAGTCTCCATCTATGTGCTCCAATACTTCTTAGCTCTAAGGCAGTAACCCAATTCTCTTACAATGACAAAGCAAATCTTTAAGAAGAAAATACAACTAACCTGCTTTTATGTTTTTACCATGTCCGGCATTCTTTTCTTTTATATCAATGAGTCTATTTGCTAGTTTCTTGGTCAAATTATCTTAACAATGCAGGACTTGGATCCATTTATGTGCAGTTGTTTACACAAGAAAAGCCCATGTGAGTGATATGCGCCCTCCACAATGTTTCCATGTGGGTGTAGCGTAAAGAGCCTCACTATCCCGGTGTGCACACTTTGGCAACAAAAGTCAAGTGGACAGCAATTTAATTTCAGTGGACTAATGGGTATTATCTACAAAAAATCCAAAAATCTAGACAAAAACAAGAGGATTTGGGCAAATGGCAAACAACTGACTGTGTTGGTGTGATGTTTAGGTGCTTTTTATGAGCATTCAGAAAACACCACCTAAAGGCTACAAGCTAGAAATCACTGCTCAAGACACCAAATAACTCCACAACCACCACCACCCAGACCATGTCACGGTGAGACCAGGTCAAGACCGAATCAAGACCAGAACGAGTGTACAATACAATGTAATAGAAACAAGGGGACAGTAAAAAGATCAGAAAGTCAAAGTCCAGTCTTAGATCAAGTCCAGACTCATGGAAGGATAGTGTTTGATGAAGGAGGCACATTATTAATTTAATTTTATATGATTACGGTCTTCATTCAATCCCGAGAACAGAAAAATATACCGTTTGTAGTCTTGGTTGGTCTTGAGGTCTGAGACCAAGACAAGACCAAGACGTATTGAGACCGGTCTCCTACAACACTACTTGCTTGTCTTGTAAAGAAATATCTGAAAATAAAAAAATGACATAGTTATGTTAGTGTAGAATTATACAGGGTAAAATAAATGTCTAAACTTATGAAATTTATTCACAGAAATACTACTCTCTAAATAATGTCCTTTCCCTAAACTTGAAAAGAAATTTTTTTTTTTTAAATTATACTCTCTGTCTCTGAAGAAAGACTTCAATCTCTTAACGGCCAAAGGTCAGGGTTTTATGTCCTTCAAGTTTTGTAGATATTCTACATCTTTTGGTGCAACTGTTTTATTCTATGTACCTTGAACATATCTTACTGGAAACATTGAAATGTATCAAAGACTGCCTTATGTCTGGAGCTAATAGCCTCCAAACCTGTAACTAATTCTTTTGATTGAGGATTTATGTTGACAATAAATCTCACTACATCCTGAATTGTGGTGTAGGTCCTGTATTACTGTGTGCAGCTAACAACAGCAGTGTGACTACATGCACATAATGTATTTCAATTCAGCATTTATCCAGATCGTTAGAGTGTTAGAGAGCACAGTGAGCACAGAGCAATAAGTGGTGACTCAGTTGTTTACAGTGATGCTATAAATGTGTTCTGAGAACTGCTAAGATTAGATGATTGTTTTTATTGTGCTATTTTCACAGTTTGTTAGGGGGCTCCTGACCTTATTCCAAAACCACACTGTTGTGGTGTTTCAAGATGTATTAAGTTTGGTGATTCATTCAGTAAAACACAGTGCTGCGTAATAGAGGTCATTATATGCATGTGCAAGTGTGTGTGCATGTATGTACATATTTTAAAAGTGTTGCTGATGTGTGCCTCTATATAAGCTCAGCCAGCCCTCACTGTCCAAGGCACGCCAAAAGGTTATTGGCTTCAAAACAGTTCAATATGTCAAATAAACACACAGCTCAGTGAACAGCAGGAGAACAGAGCAGACGAAGAGAGTGAGGACAGGGGTGAGAAGAGGAGAGGGAAAGAGAGGAGGAAAAGTTTCAAGAGAAGAAGAATCTGAGAAGAAACAAAAAAGAGGCTCAAAGGGACTGTAAGATGAGTGGGAGAAGGGTGGAGCCATATTGTTCTAGGTATTTTCAGGGTTAGGAGTGTTACTTTCAAATTGATTCTGGCACATTTACTAAGTACTTTTCAGAAAATGTGATGATGACTGTAACCATTGACTAAGTACTTGTACTTGTTATACTTATATTGTCCTCTTGTATATACACATTTCATATGTTTGCCATCTTGCTTATGCATGTATTTGCAAGGTAGATCATTATTAACATATATTAAGTAGTTTATATGTGAGAACGTTAGACATAATCTGTCATTAAGGTGCACTTAGTATGATTGTTTTACCAGTATATAAACTGCTGTGGTGGTATTAAACATGTATCATGTGTTTTGGCAAACTAATGTAGTAGATGTAAGATTTAGATGTTAAAATAATCATCAATGACACTTGTGTAACAACTCAATATAAAGTTAAATTGTCTCTCAGAAACCTGCTTACATCTTAACCAGTGTGGCATTATAACTTTATGTATACTCCTGTTGCCTGAAGTCAAAATAGCAAGACATTTATTACATTTTATCGCTAAGATTTTTTTTTTTTTAAGCAATATTATTTTCAAGAACAAGAACCTCAGGAATAATCCCAGACAAAACCAGAACTAAAGCCAGGACTAGACAGGTTGTAAACACAAGACTAAACCAAAGACATTCAGATTCAGGACTAAACCTCAGACCAGAAAGTCGAATATTGGTTGATTTATATTTAAGAATGTGACAGACTATCTGAGCAAAATCACATTCAATAGGAAAATCCTTCTATTTGACCTTTTTTTAACCATCAGTGGGAAAATTGGTTTGCCAAATCAGATTTTGCATGTCAGACATAAAAATGTAACAATTACAGTGACTCCTTTAACATTCAATAAATAAATAATAATAAAACCATGCCATATTCTGACCATAAAGCAGTAGAACAATATGGTCTAAAAGTATAGGTTTGTCAGTATTGTTATGAGAATACTAATGTATTATTTCTATTTCTATATGTTATGCCTTATTCACTAAACACACTATGATTGATTTTTACATGGCACAAACTTGAAAGGCTGGTGCTGAGTTTGTGTTACTGTTATTTGGAGGTGTGACTGCGGGTCAGTGTAACGTCGGACTGAGAGCCTGTGTGACTCACACTGGTGTCTGTCTAGTCACACTGATACCCATAACACCATCTGTTATCAGCGCTTTGATAAATGGCAGCCTCACACCAAATATGTCCCCGGAATCAAACACAGGGATTAACACTTGCCCTGAAACCAGCAGAAGTCTGTGACCAGGCAAGTTTTGATATTTAGCACAAAGACGATAGAAATACAGCAACAGAACCCATGTTTTGTAGCAGTCTCGGGTGAGAAAAATGTTACGGCAAAGAAAATGGTGCGATTATGGTGTTTTTTTAAGGGCTTGGTTACTCAGTCATCAGTAAAATTGTAGTTTAATGACCCACGGAGCATTTTTGAGATGAATCTGAGGGATATTTTCTTATTTCTTTGCACATTTGTCACACTTAACTGTTTCAGATAAGTTTGTATTGCTTTTTCCCCCTTGATAAATAAAATCATCACTTAAAAAGGGCATTTTGTGTTTACTTGAGTTCTCTTTATCTAATACTTTAATTTATTTTATGATCTGAAACATTTAAGTGTGACAAATGTGCGTAAAAATAAGAAGTCAGGAAATGGGCAAGCAGTTTCTCACGGCACTGTATTTTCATTATTTCGACACTCAACATTCATCTAAAAGGTATTTGCCGGTGTGACTTTCTTCTATTGTTTCCAAAAAGAAGGTAGTAACAGATGCCAGATGGTTCGAGAAGGCGCCTGCAGTGCCATGGGCCTGCGTGGCATTTTGAAAAGTCACCGACATACGACATAGTGTGTGTGTAGCGGTAAACAAAACATCAATAGCATGGTATTTGAAAGACTGTATTATTGTTGACTTATGCAAATTAGCCATGTGTTGTTAGGTTTGGATTATACACAGGACTTTTTTTTAAAACTTCTGTCATTTATTGCTCTTGCCTCTTGTGGCCTTTGCGCTAAAAAACTCAGTTACTACACTTTATCATTCTCCTTTGCATCATCGGATACAACTTCCCAGAAAAAAAGAAATTGGTGGGTCAAACAACTACTAATTTTACAGGAAGAAATGTAAAAATGTGTATAGAGAAAAAAAAACACAAAAACATTGGCCTCCTTGATGACCCAGTACATCCGTGCATTTAATCTGAGGCTGTTCTGTCATGAGAATTAAAGATTGGACAGATATACGGATTGATTTGCACTGATTGTTGTTATAATCCAGACTATAGACCTATATCTTATAACAGGTCAAATGTCACACAACCGTACATGGACTCATTTCCAGAATAAAGGTGAAGGACACGCTCAGAATCACAGGAAAAGTAAACAGTCTTTGTCAACAAACAGGAGATGGATCCATTGAGAAGTGACCTTGGCTTTAATAGAAGGAAACAATCTTGAGAAATGTGAACGATGTGGTGTCTTTGTGTTCGCAGGGGAGCCCGAAATGGATGGAGAATGTATTTCGGAGCACATAATGGAGTTTGCAGTGAAGGTTATGGATTATTGTGATTATTCAGTGGGCTACAGTCTTATTCTTACTGCCAAACCCCTTGTGGAGATCTGAAATGTTCCTGTTTTCAATATTTGATGTAATTTTGAGTCACTTTAATCATTTGCAACATCTCCCACAGCATTCTACCGCTACACACTACACACTGTCCTTGTCATTGTGTGTGTCTATCGAGTGGGTGGTGCAAACAGCATACCTGTGTGAAAGCATGCAGGGAATCAGAAGGTCAGGCACGAGAATGAGTAAGCTTCCTCTGTGCAGTTTAATGTGTGCGTGAGTGTGGGCAAAGATGAGTAGTATAGTGTATAGACGCCATTATGGTTTGCAGTAATTTCTGACTTTAGGCACTACATCTTAGTTGAAATGGTCTGTGTAACGTGTCTGTGAAGCAGAGGTCAGAAACATCTATTAAATAATGTTGGAAAAAGTGCACAATTTAATTTAAAAAAAAAAAGAAAAAAAAGAAATATTTCTGCTGGAGACCTACAAATTCTATGTGGTGTGCTTCTTGTTTATAGTAAAAACAATATCCACAATAAAAAAAAAAAAATAAAATAAAAATGCATGTAGATAGTGGTCACTTGTGCAATTGTAGAGAAAAAAGTAATCTCACGTGGCACAAAAATGATTTAAAAGGACACATTAATCTTCTAAAATGGTTAAATATTACTCTGTTTATTGCCAATTTCCATAATTTGAATGTCTTATTTGTCCAAAATGAAACTTTTATCTTTTTTATCTAACTGTTACTGTTGTAGACTGTAGCGATCCTGTAATTATCTCCGCCTCGTCAAACATTGTGTCGTTACCAACATTTATCCATGTTTAATTTGCTATTTCTCTATTTTTTAAATATTTTTTGAACTGTTACCCATTTCCTTTATTTATTTCCTTGGTCCTTTGTTTTTGACATCAGTGTCAACCAATGGGAGTGCTCCTTTTTACTGGAAGCAAGCTGTGATTGGCCCAAATCCCACCTTCCCATCAATTAAAAATGTTAATTTTTAAGCTAAGCCTAGATCACGTTGTAAGGTGTAATTTTTTAAAGATGATTCCTGTTAATTTACATTCACATTCTCAACACATACAAAACAGATAAGTATACAGTGGTCCCTTGTTCATCACGGGGGTTACATTCTAAAAATAACCAGCAATAGGCGAAATCCGCGAAGTAGTCAGCTTTATTTTTTACAATTATTCTATATGTTTTAAGGCTGTAAAACCCCTCATCACACACTTTATACACTTTTCTCAGACAGGCATTAACATTTTCTCACATTTCTGTCTTGTTTAAACAGTCTCAAAGTTCAAACCTTAGCATCTTCCTCTGCCTTTTGGGTGCGACCGCAGGTGCCTTTGTTGGTGCAGAACGTTTCGTCGACATTGTGGGTTTTGTTGGGGAGAAAACTTGCAAACATACAGCACTTCAGAGTCACACTGCTAGCGATCGAACATTTATGTCAATTTGGCAAGCCGAACGCATTCTGTACTGAACAGGAGACACGGCACGGAGGAGATTGATTGACAGTGGGCTACAGTCCCTTAGCCAATCAGGACGCAGAACACAATGTGTGTTCATACGCTGTAAAAAAAAAAGTATGCAAAATTGCACTAAAAAAATCCACAAAACACGGGCCGCGAAAGGTGAACTGCGTTATAGCGAGAGACCACTGTACTGCATTTGCTCAAAAGGACAACAGTGTCAAGGCAATAAATACCTGAGTAGGGGGCGATGATGACAAATCACACAGGACTTGACATGAGGAGTGCAGATAGTTGGGTGCTGAGTGGCCATCTGCTAAAGTTTCTCTTTTACAATGACTGAGCATGATCTCGCCCTGACAGTCCTTTATGCCTTCACAAGATTTGAAAGGACTCTCTGGCTTTCATCTTCCATCTTTTTGAAAACACAGCCCGCTTAATGCTAAGCAGACAAGCATACAGTGATTTTTATCTGTGCGTGACTCATGAATAGCCCACACATCTACAAATCCACAAAGCCACCATTCTCATGCATTGAACATTTCCTTGACCACTGAGCAAATAACCAGGTGTACGCGCGGCAACAGTGACGTTCACAGGATGAGTGTGAGAATCTGTTGAAAATCGAATCAAGCTTTTATCCTGTCATTTTTTGCGTAACCGGGCGACACAAAAGCTTATTCATGGTAGTTAATCCAAAGGCAGACAGGGGTTATACTGTTAAATAAGTTACATCACATTACTTAGCTCTACATTACTCAGTGCTTCCTATTGGTTGCATCACATATGATTTATTACATCCTCATCATTCTGCTGCGTTAGTATTTAGCACTTCGGTTTGTATCAAAAGTAAAATAGCAAAATATCCAGTATGTACAACTATCTGACAACAATATGACCTGCATTATCTGAATGTCCCTTTTAGGTTAAGTTAGGTTGTATTCAAACATCCAACACCAAGAAAAACTTCCACTGGTGTCATTGGTCCTACTACCTTTTCTATTTGGTTGCATAACAGTTTGATTTAAAGCTTTTTTTGACATGAAAAATGTGAAAGAGTCAAAAATTACAACTGTGATTAAAGCAGCTCACTGTTATGATTATTGAAACTGTGATGACATATTGTGCAGGCCTTATGACGGACACATAACAACAGCAAACATGCTTTTTCATAGACTTGACAATGTCAGTCATCATGGAAGTGTGTTCCCAATGATCCATTTATGTATTATTTATAATGTAGCCTACTGCTTTTCCTGTGGGGCAACTTAATTGAACCATTTCACCTAAACAAGGACAGTGGGAGGAATATGAAGTACCCAGAACAGAACAGAAGTAACAGGGAGGCAGTTAGTTGCCCCAGGGACTTAACCTCTGACCTCTGCCACAATGCACCCCACATGCCCACATAAATAACCAGTAATATGTGCTTATGTGCTTGTGATCGGGCTATTTGCCTATGGGCCGGTGTGACACAGTGACCATCTAAACGATTGCCACTGGTTTCTGTCAGCTCACATTAACTTCCTTAATGTGGCATTTATCAGCTGCAAAGCCAGGTCACTGCTTTCCAATTAGTGAACGCACACAGCACATTTGACTTGTAGCCTCAAGTTGTGACTCATGCAATGGAAACGGGAAAAGAGCCGAGGTTAATGAAGCAAATCGCCGAAGAACGATCTCTCACAACGCAACTGTCTTTGATTCCTCACTGACCACCAGTTCCTCCATCTTAGACTGTCTTCTGAAAATGTATTTATTATATACAGCAATACACCAGAACCTAGCAGGGATTTTAAAGACAGTTGTGTGCATTTACATCCAACCATTTTGAATTACTGTTTGCAGAAACAGATAATACAGACTGAAGTTGCATGATGTGATGTGATATAAACGTAGGGCTCTACTTTTCCAATAAAAAGTACTACAAAGTGGTTCTTTGTGGTTCACAGGCAACGAGAGTGCCCATAGGACTAAAGTAAAAAGAACAAGACACACTCCAGTACATTACAAAGAGTAGAAATCTAGACAGACTTGGAAAGGCTTTGAGTGGAAGATCTAACGCACAGAGATAATGAAAGAGAAAAATGGTGAAAGATAGTAAAGACTGAAGAATGTAGATGGACAGATATGGAGGGCTGTACGCTGAGAACAGACATGCCTGACATTTACCTTCTATATTCTTCAGTAAACAAGAGACGGGATGGAGAGACAGGCCGAGGGAAAAGGCTGGGTGAGAGTGACTGTTACTGTTGAGCTGTATAAATATTGAACAGGTCCTGGACTGGGCTACAACACTGGGATAGTCACACAGCACTCCACATGAGACGCATAGGCACAGGCTGCACAGCTTTAATGACAGTACGTGTAATTAATAACAATAGTAACACTGAAGGCTGTATTGGATCAATCATTGGTGCTTATTCATACAATAAGATCATTTTGTAATGCTGCCACCTGTTATTATAGTCTTCAGAGAACAAATTGTGTTTTCCAGCAGTGCTTTTCTTTTGGTCTCTAACAATATAGTTGAAAGTTTAAAGGAAAAAGCACTGTTTGTACTTTTTCTACATTCTTGTCCAAGGCAGATAGTTTATAATAGTAAAACGATCATTTGGAATAATAAACCTAACTGTGGATTCATGCTAAATGACTGACGAGTGTGGCATGTGCAATTCAGTCTGGTATTAGTCTGGTATTTTATGTTTGTTTCATGCGGTTGGACTTTGTATGAACGTGTAAAATGATGCTGGTAACTCCCCCTGTGCTGATGTGTTGTTTACGCTCCTAGGAGAGGTGACTAGTCACTGACTCAGCAGAAAGGCCTGGCGTGGGTTGAACTCTCACAGTGGTCATAGACACACACAGATCACCCACTCTACAAACACCGTTCCACTTCCTCTGACCACTGGAATGAGCATGTCCGTTTTCTCTACCATTGTGCTGGATTGTGATGTCTCCGCAGAAAAAGGCCATCCTCAGGCTCATATCCACCTCCTGCAGGGAACACACACTAATGCACACGCTTCCCTTTCATCCTCGAGGCTGCTTTGTTGTTTACTTCACATTGTATACATGAGTCTTTAAATATTTATCAGTACATATCATACACCCATGGCATAGACAGCACAACGCAGCAATGAATGTACAACACAGCTTGTGAGGATCTAGAGGCAACAAAAAACAGATATACAGTACCCTGAAAAAGTGGTTTCCCCATTCCTGATTTTTTCTTCTTTTCTTCTTTTTTGGCACATTTGTCACACTTAAATGTTTCAGATCATCAAATAAATTTAAATATTAGACAAAGATAACGCAAGTAAACACAAAATGCAGTTTTTAAATGATGACTTTAACGACCAAAAGGGGGATTATTATGAATAAACTGTGATTAATCCCTTTTTTTTTTTGGGAAGTTGAGGTTATTTTCACTAGCCACAGCCAGGCCACCCACTGATTACTGCCAGACTTGTTGAATCAAGAAATCACTTAAATAGACAAAGTAAAATAGTCCAAAAGACCTCATCCTTCCATTCATTCTCGTCATTGATCCAAAGAAATTCATGAGAAACAAAGTAATCAGCATCTATCAGTCTGGAAATGGTTACAGAGCCATTTCTAAAGCTTTGGGACTCCATCTAGGCACAGTGAGAGCTATTATCCACAAATGGAGAAAATAGTGAACCTTTCCAAAAGTGGCCGGCCGCCCAAAATTACCCCAAAAGCACAGCAACGACTTACACAAGAGGTCACAAAAGAACACACAACAACATCTAAAGAAGTGCAGGACTCACTTGTCTCAGTTAAGGTTCACGGTTTGCGACCAAAATGGACGACAAGGATGCACATTGAACCTGAAATTCGGCCCGACTCAAAAAATGTTGTACGACCAAAAATTGTGTGGTGAAAATTGCACCCTGTATAGCCAACTTAAAGCTCTAAGACGATTTAGTTTTCTCCGTCCCTGTCTCGGCCTCACCGCTCTCCCCAAACAGCAGCGTAGTAACCTTTCCACCACAAAATAACACTTTACATTCAATCAAAATTTAGAGCTAACCTGAAACTTTTTGCTTTGGAGTCCACCGTCAGACTGTATGGATCCTGTAATTATCTCCGTCTTGTTAAACATTGCGTCAAAGCATTGCCGACATTTATCCATGTTACATTTCCTGCTAGTTTCTCTATTTTTTTAATCTTTTTTGAGCTGTTTCACTATAAAATAAGACATATTTTGTAGCGAAATAACCAAAATAAACAATAATCATCAGACAAAACTCCATCACTTGCATAAAGACGCAACATTCAATTCTATTTTATCTCCAAACTGCTGTGGGCTTTAGTATTTTGACATATAGAAACAAAAGTGCGTATGTATGGACCTGCTGTGCCTACCTCCGGCTGTAAACTTTGTCTTATTAAAGCCACTCTGTACTCTTTCTCTGGAGTGAAATGTAAACTGTCTTCTCATTAATCTGTAAATAATCCGATTTGTCCTAGTTTACAGAACTGTCAGGGGACTGAGATGAAATGCTGTAACGTGTCGAAGAGACGCACATCAAAGAGTCCGACATATGGAACATCAGCTCGTAATTACACGACAACAGGTCATGAACTTTAGCTTTTGTATTATTTATCTAGCTTTTATCACTCGCTGTAAACTAAACACAAATGAATAAATACATTTCTATCATGCTGTTTGGATCCTTTATAGATCAACTGCAGTCATTTGTCCCAATAATCAAGTTTAAAGTTATAGTGCCTGTTCTAGTGTCAGTCATTGTTCATGTGGGGTAACATTACCTGTAATTGGCCTCTTATGTGTCCGTTGCATTCTTCTATAGTTCCAATAAAGATAAAGAAGAAGTGACAAAAAGACCAGCATTACTTTTGGGACAAGCTTCATGGTGTTAACTCCCACCTCCATAACTACAATACTATTCACTATAAATTCACTCCAGTTTATTATCATTTTTACAGTATCCATCTTTCACAGTATATGACTCCTATGATAAAATTGCACAATTATCCCTTAATGTAAGTCCATTAGTCCTTTAAAAGATAAAAGTCAAAGGTTATGTAAAACTATTCACTTCGAACTCACTATAACTGCATTTCTAGAGACTTTCCTGTCACAGTGACCTGAGAATAAAAAGCACAAGAATTTACCAAACAATGGATTCAATAAGGACATGTTCAAATGACCCACGGACACAGAGAGTGGGAGTTTTGAGTTCTTATTTTGCCACAGAATATTTTGCTTCCTGTCTTAGTGGTTTGTGCCTGAATGTTCTCTCCTAGAAGCTGAAGAAACAAAAACTAATAGACAACACAAGGGAATAAAGAGGAGGTTGTGACATTTAGCAAAAAAAGATTTGTGAAAAATACAAAAAAACACAGTTTGTGGTATTTTTTAGTGGGATTATATCAAACCTCTCTCTCTTTGCTGTCACACCTAATTAAACTGACCATTTCCATTGCTTATTGAAATGATTTTTAAATTTCTACCATATGCATCATTACATTTTCAGATGAAGAGCCCTTTTGACCGCTGTTGATTTATTAAAAGCTTGCTTCACTGAAATAAATAAATAAATGAAAGGGCATGAAAGTCATTGCTATTTGACTTGTCCTGTATTTGATAAAGGGATATGTTAAACCATCTTGTCGATACAATTCTCTGCAGGGCTGTGGTTTGATGTTTTTCTCTGTCAGCAACCTGTCGAGTGTGAGCATCTGCTGCTCACAGACAAAGGCTCGAGGCCAGAAGACACGCAGGGCTCAGGCCCGGGACTGCACCTGACGCCTCCTGCCAGGATTAAAAAGGTAAAAAAGTCCCCTCGCTTCTAGCTACAGGCTCTTTCTCTGGCCAAATGCGCTCACTTTAGAAGAGCCTGTTTTTTATTCCCCAGCCTGCGTTTTCCTTCTCAGTCTCTTGTTCCCTCTCTAGCACTGCTCGTCTCTCCAGTCTCACCTCTGCAGGTGGCCCAACAGCTGGCTGCAAAACACAGCCCTGTGATCCCGACAAGCACCTGGACAAAAGACGACAAAGCCCGACAGCCACGAGAACAAAGCAGAGCCAGAGGTTGACGACTATTGTTACGGCTGTGTTATAAAAACGCTTCAAACTACATTTTCGACCTATACCACAATATAGTAAGTCATTGATGCCTGGGCATTATTTACTGTTCATTAAGACTGCATCTGTCTCACACCTGTTAATCTGTAGCCAGGCTGTGTACTTCCTCCTCAGATAAAGCCAACAGCTGCTGCGTTCACTGGCATCAGAGCTGAGTTTACCTCAGTCTCTCTTCAGGACACCAATCCTTCACAGTCCTCAAAGACAAAGGACACAGAGTTTTAGAGTCGTGCTCAGAACAAAGTGGAATTGATTTGGTTTATTTGAGTTGCATACTATGGCTGATACGTGCCTTGCATATAATGATACTATGTTGGGCTATATATTTCTAGCCTTATTATTTTTCTATTCTGTACAAAAATGTCAATCTGAGTTTGATTTCCAGGGGGTTGGAACAATTGATACAGAATAGACCAATCAGAGAAATCCTGAAATAAGCAATGTGACAACGAGACTAGTTTCATTTGAGTGAGTTAAAGCCCGCCCCCTTTTAGATTAAAGATTATAATTGGTCGATGTTGTTGAGCTCAGTAAGAAGACAGGTTCAATGAGAGGGGTTCCAAACCCACTTCGCTGAGTCAGTGGATCGGGCAGGCCAGGCAAACATTATTCAGATGTCATGATAAAATGTCTTTAATGCCCAAAAATGATCATGAAATGTAACAGTGGTCTTGAGATTGAAGCATGATCTACGTGTATTGAAGAAAAGTGTATATTGATTTTTGTATGTATGTATGTACTGCAGATAATCCTTTGTTTAAAGCCACCCCACATTACTTTTAGTCCCAAGAATACATATTCTGGCAATCATTTAATGTTTCTTAGACATGAGATACCTCAAATATAAATGATACATAACTACTTACACAGGGACGCGCAGACATTACGTGAGTGGATAGAGCAGATACAGGTTAATACACTGGACCCTAACAGAGTCATATTTGTACAAAATACACTAAAAGACATGTTTTTTCATCCAAACTTGCCGGTTTGGATAGTTTCCTTTCAAAAACAAACGGCGTCCATAAATATGGCTCCGCTGCCGTAACAACCGAGTCTGTGGAGGAGTTTGCGCCCTCTACAGGATAAAAGTCACGCAGGGTGGCTTTAAATGTGGATGAACCATTGTGACAGCAGAACTGAAAGACACAAGGTTGTTCACCAAAACTGCATATATTCTTGTTTTTGTAATATGAGTTGTGTATTTACGTATTGTGATGGACTACTTTACCAAAGCTTTAGAGCACCAGGAATAATACTCATAATCATTGAGTGAGTATTATGTGTACAGAAATTTGTGTATGCAAATCTGTCTGTGGCTTAATGTGTGTATGGATCTTGGTACTTTTGTGTGGGCAGAGGTTAATTTAGCCCAGCAGTGAAGAGCCCTTGATAAAGAGCAGCCTGATCCCTGTTTAATTACCTTCCGTCTAGGTTTCACTGGCATACACTGGGTCAGGGGTTTGTGCCTGGGTACGTGCAGGGAATATCTGAGCACGGACACACTCAAATGCACCTCTTGACTTTTTTAACATCTTAATATGTTTTGTGGAAAGTGTGTTTGAGATCACAGCGTGGAGGAAGACCTAAAATGCAAAGATTCTG
Organism: Rhyacichthys aspro; assembly: GCA_036850595.1. Lineage (NCBI taxonomy): Eukaryota > Metazoa > Chordata > Actinopteri > Gobiiformes > Rhyacichthyidae > Rhyacichthys > Rhyacichthys aspro. Next base: position 11,438,122 of record CM072153.1, read on the forward strand.
TTTATCTCTGTAGCACACAAAACACCAAACTGCACACATCCCTAACTAGTCACCTCAGCTCTAATTGTTGTTGTTAATGCTGTACAGTTTATACAGAAGCATGCATGTACCAAACCTTAAATCAACAACCCAACAGTCTTCACAATGCAGCAATCCCCCTCCCAATTCCTACCGGGGACATGGCCTCTGAGTGTGTCGCTGTCGGCAGGACCAAAATAAACTTAATTTAATTAGTCCTAATAAAACGACTGAGTGCAGCGAGCAGCGACCCGTCACAGCGAAGGGAAATGCTAGCCCAAATTAAATGACTACACGCCGTCGTGTATTAAAAAGCTAATAACATAATTACGCACACAACAGCTTGTCTTGTCACAGCTAAACAATGCCGGCAGAATGCTAATGGTCGTTTCACGCAGCCGTTCCCTCTGATTGCTTTTCCTTTCATGCCTCCATTTACTTGCGCTTTGTGTAATTAAGCTGATCATGAGAAGGATAAGCAGGAGATAAAGGACCATCGCGTGCTGCACAGTTCCGAGTGGAGTCAACACGCTCAAGTGTGCTGAAGAATTACTCAAGTCACTAATTATACTGTTATTCTAATGAGAATACGCATTTGAACAGTGATGCAAAAATAACACTTCATTTAAATAACAGAGCAGAAATACACATGAAATATTATATTCCAACATATAATTGGATTGGAAAATAACAATATAGAGTACTGTGCAGAGGTTTTAGGTGTGGATGTAAAAAGTAAAGTAAACTATAAAGTATGTTTATTTATAGTAGTTTACAAAATGCAAAGTGAAAGAACAGAGGACAATTCTAAATAAAGTCAATATTTGATGTTACTTCTCCTCAGTTCCACTTTCTGGGCAGATTCTGTTCAAACATATGAGAATCCCAGACAAAACCAGGCCAAACTGGACTAAACCAAACCAAACCAAACCAAACCAAACCATCATATCATATCATATAAGGAACTTAGGTTAAACCAGACCATGTGATCCCAGCTAGAACCAGGCCTGACTCCATGATGTTGGGGTCAGGTTCCACCATCACATCAGGAGGACTCCTTGTTCTGGCATCACTGTAAAAATGGAAGGTTTTTGTATTTTCAGTCACTTTTACATTTTGTAAATTGAAAAAAATAAAAATAAAATACAATTAAAAATAATATTAAAATACAAAAACAACAATAACAAAATAATAATAAAATTACATTGTTGACAGTATTCTTACTTTACCGCATATCTTGACATCTGCACCTTTGCACAGAATTGTATTTGTCCCTTATTTTATTCTTATTGATTCATTTAACATCCGTATCAGACTTTTACTATAAAAGGGCTGTATAAGTTTTGACATTAAATTTCCCATTCACAGAAACAATTGAATATGCTACTGCTTTGAATACAGTGAACAGGAAATCGTCCTGAAATTGAGTTGACCAGTTTTCAATTCGGTAAAATGTCCTGAAAAAAAAAAAGGTTGTGATCTGTTTGATCAATCCTGAGCATCATTTAGTTCATTTTCAGTGATGCTTTCTTTCCTTATAGAGTCATATTATTGGTATATTTATATTTTGGTCTTATAAGAAATGAGATGTCCCCAAACATGTATTGAAATGTTGCCATGTATTACAAAAATCAAAGCGTCCTGCTATTACCAGGAGCTCTACTATCCCCGTCTTTTGCTCTTCATACGCTTTTTTATTTTCTTTCTGCCTCCCTTTCTCTGTCCTTGAGCAGAAAATGGAGCGGTGGGCAGCAGTGAAGAGAGACACATATTAGTTTGACACTCTGTAACATCTCTTTGTTAGGAGCAAACTCATTCAGCTCGGTGTGTGTCCGTCTGTGTGTGTTTGTGTGTGTGTTTGTGATGAAAAACTCAGTGAGCCGACTCAAGGCTGAAGCTGCTTATAAAAACCGGTGAACTATCTGGCAGATTTCAATGAACATAAATGAACATGTGAACAACAGAGAGGAAAAAAAAAAAAGCAAAATTGATGTAGGGGACTAACCGTTGCTAGGCAATTCCAGTAACCTTGGTAGGCTCACATAGGTTTTACTACAAAGAGCTAAACATATGCCTATAATACTGTACATGTATGATGAAGTAAAGGGAACATGGATAAATGGAGGCTATCGTGTGACTTTTGACCTCATGGACCTGCTATAATAACATCTATATGTGAAAGCTGACTTAACCAGACAGATTTATAGACATTTATTAGATCTGGAAGCCACTTTCTGACTGTTGGGCACGTAGAGGTCTGACAATAAATTATAAAGACGCTCCAAATCTATCTCTCTGAGGTCCTACACTCACACTTTCCAAATGGATAAACATTAAACAACAAACTCCAACAAACTTTACAGACTTTGGAGAAGATGCTCATTGATGAATAAAGACAGATACCGTTGAATATTGATGTGAAAATATGTACATACATTCTGAAGGAGTATTTTGTTATTGTGAATGCATTTTAACCTGGATGTTTATATAAATGAGTGTTTATTTGAAGTGTTTAACTTTTCCACTCTGCACCGAGACAAAAAGACCCAGGTCTTATCACCAAAATGCATCTCATACCCCTCCTTAGATCAGTTTTTTTTTTTAGTTTTTAGTCTAGTCTGCCTAACTCTACTCCTTCCAGCCTCTGTAGAAGTCTGTTAGTTTGGTCTGTGTCATCCCTATCTTTGGCCTCGTCTTGTTTGCTGGACAACACCCAAGCACTCGTTTTTTATTAATCTATTATTTTTATTCGAGTATTTTTCCTTTCAGTGAACGTAAGTTCTGCCTGTCGACAACATTTAATCAATGTTTGGTTCAATTGCTCCTCTGGAGATTGTTTTGCTTAAAAAGCCTTCAAAGAGCTCTCCAAGTTTTCCATCAATTAGCATTTTTCTCTAAGATGCAATGTTAAGCTGAAACCTGTAACTGTGATTCAACTTTGGCCTTAAAGGCACAGACATCGACAGCCCATATCCCAGATAGGGGTTGCTCCTGACCTCTGACCCACAGCAAGCAGCATCTCATGGGCAGAGAACCCAGAGTGGATCCCTGAAGTTTACCAAGAAGTATGGACCCCGCACCGCAATGGTCTCACCCCATTTGTGTTCCTATTGTACACTATATACTTCATAACTATTACCAGCAATTATTGTATTCAACTTTTTAAGTTTTCTGCTAAACAACAAACTTAACAACATGCACCAACCTCTAATACCCGCTCACTTATACCCTTTCCATACTGACCAAGCTCTGTGCCAGTTCTAGTTCCACAGTCTTGAACATTATTACTGTACTTACTGTGTCCCAACAAGTTTGAGTGGAACCAAATGTTCACAGCCAAATCATCAGTGGGAGGCTTTTTATGAAACACAGAGTCCCCAGTGCAATAAAGCTCCAGAGGTGACCCCAAGTCTTCCAAAAACATCCTCATTATCCATGCAGGTCTGAATTCTGCTCTCACCACACTCATTATCACACTCAGTCTCCTTCCAGGGTGTTCCTTAACCTGCGCCACCTCCATCACTCACTCTGGGTAATCTTGTAGCTTGACTCTACAAGACAGATCTGTCCCGGGACACACTCCAACATTCAAATGCACACAAACACCAGCTCTACCTGAAGCACAGACGTATTCTAAGAGCTGCTGATGGACAAATTGAAGGACTCGGAAACAGGCCTCGACTTTAAGCGTGAAGCGGAGACAAATGTTTGGTGTGCATTAGATGACTCTGATAATAGCACTTTGACTGAACACCTGCCTTTAGTGCACTTTAGAAAGGTTGTTGGACAAAATAAAGCTTAATTTTTTCTCTTTCTAACTGAGAATCATAGGCCACAAGAATTTTACAGATGTTTCCTGGTTTCTTTTTCCATCCACTGGCTTTAAAATCAACTTAACTTTTCCAGAATCTGTTCCAAATGTCTCGTTCTTGTCTTTGCTAAGAACACTCTGGTTTTGATCATGACTTGGTCTTGGTTAGTGCAGACCAACTCTCCAACTCCAACACTTTCTTCTACTTTTTCTTCTTTTTTGAACCCAATTGCCAGCAGCATACTCTCTAAATCTTCCTAAATCACTCAGTAAAAACCTCACTTTGTTACATTTATCTCTGTGTACCTTCTATCCTTCTCCCCTTTGTCCCCCTCTTCCCTCCCCCTCTGTTCTCCCAGTTGGTTATTAATGGTTTTAATTTACAGGGAGGAAGGACCTTGGTGCCCACAGAGGCGTCCCCTCTGCCTCCAGTGTGTGTTTGTGTGTGGACCAGAGGAAAAAAGAGAAGGTTCTGATGCTCAACTCTGTGTGGCCAAGCAGCAATAACGCTTTGTCTTCTTTAACTGTGCCTCTTCTTTACGGAATCCAATACTCTTCTTTCTCGACTAAAAGATCAGACATTGGTACTGGCTTCCTGACCACAAACACATTGATTATTGCAGAAGACAAATATCAACATCGAATAATAAATGAAATTACCAAAACACCTGTTTAAGTGGACTTCTATCTTTACATGCACGAGACAGAATCTGTATTGTCAATATGGTCTTGGTACGTCATAGCTTTTGTTAATAGTCTTTAACTTGCGTTTAATGCTACAAACTAGGCTAACAACAGGGTAAAAAAAAAAGAATACATAATTTCCTTTTTGCCTTTCAAGGATCACATGAACACATCTTAAGACTATCTTTTATTTCTTTAAATATGTGTTATATGAGAGACCTAATAATGTGTTTGTTAAATTGAAGTTTAGAGCTTACCTAAAACTTTTAGCTTTGGAGTTTACCATAAGGCGTATTTTGCAACAGAATAACTCATTTCCTTGGTTTATTTCCTCAGTCCATTGTTCCAGTGTCAACCAATGACAGAGCTCTTTTTTACAGGAAGCGGGCTGTGATTGGCCAAAATCCTGCTGATCCTTCTCATCTATTCAAATCTTTAATTATAAAGCCAACATCACGAGTCATTTTTTCCACAGATGATTCCTGTTACAATACGCTGTTTGTTGATTAAACTGTCAAACTAAATGCAACAGTAAAAAAAAATTAAGTAATGGACTTTTAAGACTCAAAGAGGTCAGTGTCACATTATCTAAATCCTTCCCTGATTTAGTTCACATTACAATCCTTCAGAGACTGAGGGATGAGGCCGTGGTTTGGGACACAACCACAGCTTTCACCAACAGTTCATTTAACAGCCGCAGGTGTCATTATCCATCAGGGCTTTTTTGAAAGTTTTACAGTCCTTGTTAATGCTAATTCTAATTTTACTCCTGCAGACCGGCCTGTCTCTTGAAGAAAACGGCTTTTCTCATTTCCATTTTGTGTCTCCCGGTCTGCGCTGTCTTCCAGTATTTCCATGTTTCTCTATTATCTCCTGCACATTATCACTTTCACATTGTCTCGTCGGGCTCTCTCTATCCGTCTCCCTCTCTTGCTACTTTTCTCTCGACCCAATTACTTCAGGATTCCTTCATGTTAGATGGCCACACAGTTTTAGATCTTTGTCTGTTTTTTCCTCTAATGCACACACACACAGTAAGAGACACAAAGCCTCTGTGTGGCGCACAGGAGGGGGATATCAAGCCGCCGTGCTCACCATTAATATTTTACTAATATGACAGTCGGATGTGATGTGATTTGATGTGTGTACAGAAATAAGTGTGTGTGTGTGTGTATACGTGATGTGCACCCATCACTTTTAATGAGGGCAGACAAAGCATATGGAGAGAGGCAAGGTGTTTTCCAATGCCTTTCATTTTCTCTTTCGGTGTGCGCAAACTGTATTTCTGCCATGTTTTATGTGAGCGCGCGGCCCATGTGAAACGAAGAGATGTGTGCGTGTTAAAGGTGGCGTAGATGGAGCACAGCTAAAACAACAGCGCATGGTGTCAAAAAGACAGATGGGTGATGTCAAGCTTTTCATAACAGCAACGTTTTTTCCTGACTGGCGTGCTGGCTAAGAACACATTATTATTTACAGTGAAAGCCCGAGGGGAGTTGTTACACTGGGCGGAAGGTTATGTGCACACATTTAGGAGCGCATATGTAAAATGCGTTTTATAGGAGCTTTCTGCGTAAATCACTTAATAAATCGACGAGAGCATCGGGGAGTTGCTCTGCTTAAGGGCATCAGAGCATCACTGGGGTGTGTAATGTTCACTTAATGAGACCCTGATGGGGGTTGTTCATCGAATCAAAACATCTTTTCCATCTTTTCTTCTGTAAAGGTCCCTACATATGATGATAAAGCTCTGTATATCGAATGCAACAATGTGAGGCAAGCAGAGGTGGCAAAAGTATTCACATTATGTACTTAAGAAAAAGTACAGATAACTGTGTTAAAAATGACTCTGGTAAAAGCAGAAGTACTCATTCAACTCCTTTACACAAGTAAAAAGTAAAAATGAATGTTGCTGTCAAACATTTGTGATAACTCTGTAAAAACTCTTTCATTAACAATCTGCAAGTTGGTGTCAGTTTGCTGTTTTAGTTTAGGTTTCAGACAGAATAATCAGGACTGAACCAGTATTTGTTTTGCAATAATTTTCATTCTGCATCGTTCACCAAACAATTTTTTTTAACTTGATAGTATAAATAAAAAACAAACAAACAACAACAACAACAAGCAAAACAGTATCATTCATGTCGGAAAAGGAGAAGGATGAAGCTTCAGTTCATTTAATCCTAGCCCTGTTATCCTTCTTATGATGTCATCGCAATCATTTCCTCAGTTGGACCTTCTTAAATCGCTCTTGGTACCTGAAGTACTGTCAATACAATCACACAATCACCAAACAATATTAGAAGTTGTATGAGTTTATATGAATAGCGCACGTCTTTATCTCAGTGTTTAAATAGTTGTTGCAATATGCATCAACATAAAGTTTTGCTCGCAAGTAAAGTACAGATAGCAGAAAAACTAACTTAAGTACAGTAACAAAGTATGTATACATACATGTATGCAAGGGATATTAACGTGTGTTACTGAAACAAAAGATATAACTTCAAGAAAAAATGTACTCTGGGTGTGTGTGTGTGTGTGTAAGAGAGTGAAATTAGCCTGGGCAGTCTGAAGGCCAGACACTGCAACAAAATGAGAGTCTATGGTTCTGCTAAATGTCAGTGTGTGTGTGTGTTCAGTCCCTCTCGATGGACGTGTGAGGCTTAAACTCCTCTTAGCCCTACACACTCACAGACACTCGGCTCATTAGGAGTAGGACATGACATTTCTCGAACCATTTTTTGTAGAAGAAAAGAGGGCAGATGACAGAGACTTAAATTAGAGTTTTGACCATTCGTACTTACAAGATATTCATAAAGGGTTGAAAGGAGTGTCTAAAAAGTAAAGTAAAGCAGACTTATGATGGCTCTGGGGCAGGCAACAACACTTCTGCCCATAGACTCGCATGCATTTCTTGACCATCCCCTCGGTGATGGTGCAGGCGGTGCTGCTGGTGTGGCCCGGCGGCCGGCTGCTGGTTAATCACTGGGATAATGTCACTAAGCTGATCGGTTACTCATGTCATCTGACCAGCGAATGACTGGTGACTCACTGTCCATTTATCTGCCCGTCTGTTGGCTCATTCAAAGCCCTATGCAATTTTAATTTTAGAGTAAAATCCTCGTCTTCCAGCTGCAGCATATTCTGCCAGACACGGCCCATAATTGTGATGCTTAGCCAAATTGCTGTAATTATTCTTTACAGCGGAAATGGGTGCAGGCAAAAGAAAAAAAGGCCACTATAACTGAAAACGACTGCACATTTGCACATTAAACTAAAATGTGAGGTTATACAATATATTTTGGAAGAGTATGAGTAGTAGGCCAACATACGGTAGAATGTGTTGTGAATGTGCTCTAAGTAAACATTTGTTGGGTGTTAGTTTAGTTATGTGGAATAAAATGCTATTTCAAAAGATAATTAAATTCATAACTGCTTCAAAATAAAATAAAATAAAATAAAATAAAATAAAAGTCTGCGCTTCTCAGTGCTTAGTTTGTCCCCTCTAGGCAGTTGTAGGGACTCAAAAATAATTGTACTAAATTGTTCTGGAGACAAGCATAACATTTTTGGGGACTGTCCCAGTTGTGGAAAATGTGCAGAACTGACAAACTGGCAAAGAAATGCATTTTTTTTTTAAAATCACAAGTGTTAAAGCTCCATCCATATGATGAAAAGAGAGGTTAGTCTGAAAACTGTGGGTGAATTAGACAAGACAAGAATACTGTTTAGTGACATTTAGTGCTTCCTCCCTTTTCTGAAAAGTAAAGCCTTCTGCCTAAATGGGGCATTGTCAGACTAAGAAAGCATTTAAATGTGTCAAAATTCTGCAGTAATCTAAAAAGAGATTAAAAAGTAGCTGATTGTATGTGTTAACATTTAGTGAGTGGCAAAACCGTTTTTAACAACTTTTCCACTTTAGCATTAGCATCAGTTAGCTTAGTCTCACAGTGTGGCTTTGAAAATCAACATGGCTGACAATTCTGAGACAGAGATTTATATTTTGACATATATCAAAAATATCAAAATTGTGGCTTTTTTTAAAATGTTATTTTTCTTGATTGCTCATCTTTTCCCTTTGATGTCTGCTGCAGGGACCTGACATACAGTATGTCTATTTCCTCTGAGGGAACTTTAGCCTGTGAATCTGAGAGTGTCACTGTGAGGGTGAAGACGGGGATGAACAGTGGCAGTGAAGAGCCTCTGTAAAAGACAAATGAGGTAAACATCTTCTATGCCTCTTTTTTTCACACTTTTTTTTTTTTTTTTTTTTAATCTCCCTTCATCTATGTGTCCTCTGGTCTGTCACTCTCTCTCTGTGGCCTTTCTATCGCATTGATCGCTTACTCCGACTGCAAGAAAAACACTCGGCAGATGATAGTGTGTCAGGTGCAGGAGAGCCCATAAGAAGGGATTTTAGAGAGAAATGTACATTTACTACTTTATTGATACACGCGTGTCTATGGGCCAGGTCTTTCTTAAGTGTTAGTGTCCACTCATAGCAGCTGGGATAAGGATAAGCAGTAGAAAATGAATAAATTGATTAATTTATATAGCTAGGCATACTCACATACATCTTGCACGTGCATTTTACACCACAATTTAGGCAATTAAAAACTATTTATTCAGTTATTGGCCAATGACCCTGGTATAAGCCCTTCACTTTTAGTTGGGTGATTATTTGCATCGACCCTGTCTAATTAAAACCACAAAACGCATGCCTTGTTGCTGATTAACCCTTACAGAGTATATGTTTTAGTTATAAATGAGCTGGGTAATGTACCATCTCTTATGAGTGTGTCTGTTCTCAATCAAATGGTGTAAATGATTTGCTTTTGTCTAAATTGTCGAGATGAATACTAATCGTTCAAGAGTAACAGGTAGAAGTCAAGGTTCAAGGTGGATGCTCATCTATTTTGACAGTTTGGCTGAGTTCGCAACTGTGTACACAATATCATACATGTCTTCTCTTCATTGGGCTGATATATACTCACATCACTGCTCCTGTGTGATAGAGATGTATGCTCTGATGCAGAAAAGCATTGCATCTGTATATTAAATGCAGCTGAATAGAATATTTATCCTTCTAAAGGCGCTCTATGGTATGCTCTCATCTTCAAGGTTTTTCAGGGAGGCGTTTTTTTCCATTACACTCCCCTCCTTCACAAAGACCGCTTCTGTTTAAAAGGCTGATGGGAATGCGACAGACAGGTGAAGAAGAATGAGGTATGCACGGCTAGAGTTTATAAATCTTGACCTAGGCAAAACAGGAAGAGGACAACGGCGGTGAAAAGCGGGCCGATGTAAATTACAGGAAGGCATGGAAGAGACAAGACAGATATTGAGGGAAGGAGACAGAAAGCAGAGTAAGCAGGTTTGGTGCCTTTTATGCTAATACTTTTCTTTGTACCTATGCAAGTGAAATGTGGTCTGCTTTGTCCAATGTGTGCTACTGTAAAGCATCGAGAGTGTCTCAGACCGCTCACAAAGACACTGATTCAATCACACGGCAGCGGTTGGAAATTTAAATCTAAATCCTTAACGTAAAAACTACTGGCTGTATAGGATTCCCGCAGTGTAGTAGTTTAAATTATTTTATTCGGGATCACAAAGACCGTCCACCAATTACACTCTCTGTGGAGGTACAGCAGTAAATGTACATTTTAAAGGTCAGCTGCTTTAGGAGAATGCCACAAAGGCACAACAGTCTGCCTTCTCACTAAATAGCCCAGTTCGTGTCCAAAGGCAGGGAAGGATTAATGTGCTTTAGCAGTGAAGATTCACTTTAATTGTTTTGATGACTAAAGCCAGGACAAGTGGTACGTTAGGGTTTGGGTCGGTCAGGCATGTCTCACTTTGAAACCCTCTAGGCTCTAATGTCGGCTGTGGATGTGATCAGGCCACATTTAAAAGTAAAGAAAAGGTTTGTGTTCTGGAAAGCTAGCAGTTGTTCCTAAAAATAAATAAATAAATAAATAAATAAAACAAATACAAATAAATAAATAAATGAATAAAAATAAATAAAATAAAATAAATGCACTGGGCAGTTATAGGAACTCAAAAATAATGGTACTAAACTGTTTTGAAGACAAGCATAAAATTCTGAGTTGTGGAAAACACACAAAATGTCCATAAACAACACTGAAGCCAGAGCAACTCATTTCACCTGACTACACAAGTCAGAGCTCAAAACAGAGCTGTTGTGATCCACCCATGATGTCAAGCCTAACACTTAAACAAAATTCTCTAAATGAATAAAAAACAAACTGCTAACACTAGCTGCTGATCAAGGCATTCCAAGGCACTATTAGGTTAGCTGCCTTGAACAATATTACATAGAAAATTTCAGGAACTTGACAATGTTGGCACATAACAACGCATTTCTAGTGATTGACAGTAAAAGGCTCAGAAGATAATATAAGTTTTATTTATAGATGTTTAAGAAGTTTATTTTTCAGGAAAGTTCCAGTGACTGAGAGACAGCAAAGTAAATTGAAAGTCATTATCTAAGGACAGGTCAATAAGACATATGCACTTTATAGATGCAACCCCATAGAGACAGACTGGGGGCCAAGGCTGGACACCAAGGATTGGAGGTTCAACATTTATAGGTTGCCCAGACACCAAAAGTTATTAATTAGTTACTTGCAAATGTAGGTGCAAGATTCAGAAGTTACAAAAGCAGTGGTTCATAGGTGCTTGGATTAATGGTATATTTGCCTACTGGTGCATATTTAAAGTGTATTACTCCATTAACACAGGGCACCATTCAGCTTTTTGTATCAAATAAACCTCCATCCCTCTGTTTCACCAACCTTGGATTTCTCCAGCTTTGTGTGCAGTGAAAAGGAGGAGGCAGAGAAAATCAGAGGTACAGCACACTGTGCCGTGATGAGGATTGGTTGTGCTTGCTGCCAAAACCATGGCAACACATCCGCGTTACCTTGAACCAGTTGAAAGGAGGCATGCCATTGCAGGCTAAGTTCTGAAGAGGCGCAATACATGTTTAGAAGCTAGCTCTGGAAACAGGCAGATTGAAATACACAGTTATTTTGAGTGTTGTTTTTGTTTTCGTCAATCTATTATTAATATATGTCATTAATGGTGCATTCATGTGGTCCTCAGGAACTCGAAAAAATGTATTTCCGAGTTGAAAAATGCACATGAACGCCTGCTCTAGTCCTTATCAACATGGCAGAGGAAAGCAAACATTTAAGATATTTTAGTAATATAAGTCCTTTAAAAATATTATATATTCTATACCAAGGTGGATATTATCATCACCTGTCTTTGTGCGTCTATGAAAGCTTTAAAGAGCAGTTGTATTTACAGGCCAAATGCTGAACTTTTTGCCTGTTAACTCTTTGCTTTGTTAAGCTTTTGTGCCTCTCCACAACATTTAAAACAGACACTCAAAGAGCTTTACAAATGGGTATAATTAGTAGCACTGATCAATAAGACTTTAAATGAAAAACACTTGTCATTCGGAAGCCCCGGTCTGCGAGCCAGCGTCGGTCCTGTCTGACAACTCGGAAGAATGTTTAGCACGTTGTTTAGTGAGTGTGTGGAGGTGTATTTCCCCAGCGGAGACATGGGGAGAGCTGGAACACCATTAGCTGGGGTCACGGGGAGCACTTAACACTGACAGAGACAGAGTGAGGGAGCAGTCGCTGAGGTGCACCAGTGTGGAGCTCAGGTTATGGGAGGCTTTCACGGATTTGTGAGGCCAAAGTTGATTCTATCATTAATACTGCAGCCTGCTGGGACGGGGGGGTGTCTGGGCCCCCAGAGCTGACACATTCAGCTGTTTTGTTCTCCACGGTAATTAATGAACAACACCTGGAGCTGCTCGCATGTACCAGCTCCTGCCATTAAACAATACCTGTGAGACTGTTCCTTCGACATGGGAAGTCAACTGAATTATGCACCTGGCATTGAAGTCGGCAAGGGTGACACAAAACAGGTGCTCGATGACTATAAATAACACGGATCTTATTTACTTTTAGCGGAATTATGATTTCAGGTATTTAGGTCTCATGACTAGTTAACTGACTGACTATACAGTGTTTGGACAAAGTTTATTTTATTCGAGAATGTAAAAAAAAAAAAATCACAAAACTGTATGTGGGGGAAAAAACACAATGTGAGATGTAATTCACGCAATGGCCATGTGGTTTTAAAGTTTTGACTTTTTGCTTTTTTGGGGGCTTCTGGTGGCTGATTGCAATTTCACTCATCACACTCCTTTTTAGGGCTGGGATAGGTATGGCATCCTGCAGGGACAAACTGTGTCTGTCAATAAACAGGTCTAAAAAGAAAAAAATGACATTGGTTCATACATGTGAAAAGTATGCAGTGTATACAGGAAAACAAACATGAGTGTGCTTCTGCTCCAGCTCTGTTTGTCCTCTCTGGGCAGCTGCAGGAACAAGAAATGGCTCCTTACTGTGGGATCTATGGAGCTTTTTTCCAAGATAGAGAAATGTGTGTTATATGTGACTGCACACTACTGAAACATACTTCTGACTGATGTATTCCATTTTGTTTAACCAACTACAACATTTTACACATTGCTACCTTAAAGAAATTACACAATGTTCTTATTGTAATATACAGGTCACCGGTGTCAAATGCAATTGCCGTGAGGGCCTTGAGCATTAACTATGAATGGTTTCCTACTGTAACAGATGTATCAACGATTAACAAAAGTTGCCTATGACACAAGATGCAACATTATACACGCCAGTTATGAAACAGCCACATCTCAAACTGTTTTTTCTTTCACATGAATTGGCGCGAGGTCAATAAAAGGGTCAGAGGTGACATTATGCCTTACAGTGTTCCATGTCCTATACTGTACATATTGTAGAGAAGCAGAATGGATCCTGTATAGACGCTGTGCTGTTGGCCATGCACAGTGTAGACATGGTGTAGGAGGCAGTCGCTGGACCTGCTGATGCCACAGGTTTGTCTGTCATCGGGCTGTGCACAGATCAATATGAGCTGCTGTTTTCCTCCAGGCCACATGAATGTACACCATCAGGACGGTACAGATAGTCATTTTCCAATTAAAGACACATTCACACCACAGTGCTTTGTTTTCATCTAATATTCTTGTTTATTTAGAGTGGTTTTAAGACTCATTTTAACTCAAGAGGTTCTAATTAAACATCAAAATCAGAGGATGGAGACTGAAATTGAGTAAAATCAGATGTGAAACTATGACTGATGGGGTCTTTGTTATTTCCCATTATTCGTATGCCCCTGTGGGAGGTAAGAAGCTGTCCTACATCATGTGAACACGACTTGACCCGCGGTTATGGTGCGACCCCATGTAATATCACCTGCTTACCTCAGCACATAGGTACATGCGCTCTGTGTCCCACTAGTGAACTGTCAAGACATGATGAATCAGCAAAAAGGACGTGGGTCATGAATGGTCATACAGTTGAAAGTGTTTACCGCCTAATCAGGACTTTTTAAATGAGGATTTTTTTAGAGAGCATGAGAAAGGACTGAGGTGCCGTGTAAAGAGGTATAGAAGCGAGGATGGTGTCGGGACGGGCAGGCAGAAAGCTGTGGAGGCCAGAAAAACAAGCAGATAATAAACAGATCGAAGGAGAGCCAAGAGAAAAACAGGCGGTAAGCGAGAGAGTGGCACGGAGGGCTCGAGGCAAACTCAGCGTGAGCCTCAGAGACGAGACAGTGACAGACAGAGGAAATCAACACACAGCCTTTAGGAGAGGAGTGGTGGTAAGAGACATCAGACAAGAAGTAACAACTGAAGGAAAACTGAGACTGCTGAAAAAGAAACAGAGTGCTATAAGACGAGATTCTGTGAAACCAGAGTCAATTTTAGATTACTGTAAATCTTAACAGTCGCACAAGATGCTCCCATAACTCTGTGTATGTTTACTCCAAGGCATTATGTAGTCACATGTGCTCACTGATGCTGGAAGTATCCTAAAGCACAATAAAACCTGGGGTTGAAGGTGGAATATGCAGGATTTTCATGATAAAAGGAGATGAATCGGCCCATATTTCACCATTTTACTTCATTGTTTACATTGGGGGGTTGTTTTTGAGTGTGCAGCTCTCAACCAATCACAGCTCACAAAAACAAAAAACAAAAACAAAAAAATGAAGCTCATTCAAAATCTGAGCAAATCTGAATTTGTGTTGGTAGCACTAAAAGAGAGGATAGGACATAAGACTAGATTTGTTAACAAGCATTTGTCTGGAAATCTTACATATGTAGATATATGCCTTTAACACATGGAAATCCTGGGCTGGTGGGTTTTTTTTACTTATAATACTCATTACTAGACTGCATCTGACAAGTTACTTTTGATTCTTAGGAAAATTAATCTAGGCGTTTATTCATTTTATATTAACAAGATGGACTTCATAGGTTGTGGTTCACAAAATAAAAGCCAGAAAAGCTACAAAAATGTGGTTTTTGTCTATTATTACTAATCATAACTGATAAAGGATAAAAAATGAGACCTGTCGCACAAAAGTAATTCAATGTGTGCTGATCCTTCAATTAAAGGTTAAAAACTGCCATGAAGTTAAATACTGTGCACACATCTTGCATCAACATCATCACCGGGCATGTTGTTTGTTGCATGAAGCTGAGAGGCAAATGGACTGCAATGTTTTTTGAGACATATATAACAGGTTGTAACTTCCTGTGTTCAGTTGTTAATGACAAAGCCATGTAAATCCATCAGTACACAGACACATAGTCACATAGACATGAGGCGGAGACAGATGATTGAGGCGATGAGCAAGAGGATAGAAAAGAATGATGAAGATGCGGCACAGGAAATAAAATAAGCAGGAGAGATGGCTGAATTGGCTGTCAGAGCGCTGCGGTCTTTATTACTTTTTTCTATAGAGCTGTTTGGTTGGAACAAAGGCAGTGTGTCTTCAATGTGTGTGGCTCTTGGGTGCCCAAGGCTGTCAGCAGCCTGCATGTGTGTGTTGTGGACACACATACCACTCAGGAACAGGGTGCTCAGTGCAGCCGATGGGCTCTATTCACTGCAGCCCAAGGCTCAACCTTCAGCCAACAGAAGAGAAGCACAAGGCCAACAGGACTCAATAGAAACACACACAGACGCAGACAAGTGTACGAGTCGTCCTACGCCTCTCTTTTCTCCCTCCCCACATCTCTCCACCTCCATATTTTTTCATTTTATCTTGCAGTAGATTATCTTTCTGTCTGTATAAAGTTTTTAAGATTGTTTATTCCTTTGTGTTATTTATTCTCAGTACCAGAGTGACAACAACTGCCAAAATCATGTATGTGCAATACTAAAATCTGATCTGACTGGATTGAATCTGATGATGATACAACAATCCACCCTTTTGTCACATAGGAGTACTCTAAGAACAAAAGCTATTCAAGAAAGAATGTTTTTCAGACAAGACTCCTGCGATAAATGGCAGTAAATGTAGTAAAAGTAGTTTGTTCAAGTCACCTTAGACACAAAGCTAGTGTTACTTTATATATTTTACACTCCCAGAATGAAGTGAGATCTGAAAAAGATCATCCACTATTGCTTTTGGGATGCAGTAAACATTAAGTGGAACAGAGAGACAAGGATGGAAGCACACAAAGACTGATTTGTAGCCAGCCGTGGTGTTATTTTCTTCTGATCAGCACTCTATCTACCAGCAAGTCTTTCCAAAGCATTTTGACATTTTAGCTCAAATGATGACAACACATACTTTTCATTTTGGATCGGCCAGTTTAACTCTAAAACTAGGATGTAAACTTACTTACTGTGAAACTGTTGGGACAAATAAACTTAAAGCTCAGTGCAGCTCACTGACTACAGGCTTCTACTGAAAGGCACTTACATAATTAGCATGAAGCAGGGTGTGTGGAAAAGCTCAAATGGTCTTCGAGTGTCTTCAGAAGACCATTCATTTATTTCCAGTGGACTTCACGCTGAGTTCTCAATATTCAGTCCTGCACTTCCTGTCTGGGCCCATGTGTGTGTGATTGAGGCAGAAAATAGATAAATAGGGGGATAAATAGAGCAGTTTTATCTCAGTGCGCTGCTGGTAATCAGACTTCAAAAACACAGCGAGAGGGTTGTGTTCCACTAAGTGGCAATTGATCGCTGTGTGAAGGGAAAACATGGCCGAGAGACACGCGCACACACCTGTCCGAGCCTCGTCTCATCTCGGCCTGTTCCTCGTCTTCTACATGACCCCCCTCTTTGTTTGAGAAGTGGGTGTGCTCTCGGCCGTCCTTCTCCAATCTCCCTCCGCAGTGTGTGTCCACCGCTGCCATGGACACAGCACAAATACACAACCTCCACAATCCCTCTCCAATAACGAGCACTGACTCTTCTGCCTACAACTTCCCTCCGTTCTTTATCCTCCATTTTCCTTCTAATCCCTTCCGATTTTCAACAACACTTGGGGTTCCTACAATTTTTTGGACGACCCGACATGTAGATGTTCAGTTTTTGAGTCGCAATAACATCAGGAAAAAAATGCTATTAAGAATTTGGTGTTGTCCTGAGAAAAATAAGGTAACAACAGTCAGGTTCTGTTTGTGTAAAGGTCAAATAAATAAATGATTTAGTTGACCTTTGTATAATCCGTAAGGTCACATTAAAATGAGTAGACTATGGTATGGTAGACTGGCCAGCCATTTTTTTTTTCTTTTCCATATGGAGAATTAGTCTGGCCTTTGTGGATTTGAGTTAGATTTTCTGGCCTCTGGATGTATTTAGACAAACATAACCAATCATAAAGCCCAACATAATTTCTAAGAGTGGAAAGGGCTGTAAACGGAGGGGATTCCATCCACATCCCCATTCCACATTGCAAAGTGAATGAGATATATTTTACATGGGCTGCAGAAAACCTACACAGATACAGGACAAACATGCAAACTCCATGAATAAAGCCCAGGCTGAAGATCAAACCCAACAGCAGACAATGTAAAAACAGCACATACATTTCTCTTCTTTACAAGATTCAGATTTAAATATGCTTTGATTAAGCTTTGGGTATGACTTCAATGTGCTGCAAATACAAATATGAACATGCACACACTTGCACGAATGAAATGCTATGTGTGCTGACCCTCTTTCAGGAATTTCAATTAAATGTTAAAAACGGTGCATCAGGAAACACAAGGAGACAGACAGACTGAAAGGTGTAAACAATCAGTCACAAAGGATATAATGACATAATCACATTTTATGATTGGCCAACTAGGAATACAACCAATAAGCAACCAGCTTTAGGTCACCTGCTTGTGAAAAGTTTGGAGAGCTACATATACACCCACAGTACAGAATGAAACTGTTTAAACTTTTTATTTAATTTTTTTAATGTTTTATTGTTATTTTCTAAACTAAGAGACTATCAATCAGGCACAACTGTAAAAACAATTCAAATTTTGTATAATTATTGGCATTATTCATTATTTGTTTCTTTTAAGTGACACGTTATCCCATTTTAATGTTGATTTGTTTTTGTTTTTAAAAGAATATACACTTATGTAGTTGTCACTGCAAGTAGCGTATCTCTGAAAACCCGTCACAGCTCTTGAAAACGATGTATAGAAATATATGAGATCCCTTGTCTTTTTCTTATCAAGCCTCCACATCTTCTTATTGCTTCCCATGCCCAATTTTCAAAGCTGCATTCAAAGCACAGGATGTTATGTGAGAGGAGCGATGGGTATCGCATGGAATGCAGGTGCATGTGTATTATATGTGTGTTGTATGTGTGTGGGTTTGTAACAGTCAGAGTGAGACTGACGCATTTGTCTTCTTGCCTGGAGTGAGAGGACACACCATGAAGTTGCTATATCTCCTTCTAAACAAAGGACTGTGCTTCCTGTCAGCCCACACACACCGCTGAGCGTAAAATGGTGGAGGTTACTTAGGCTTTTAATGTCTTTTTTGTTTTAAAAGTGCTTGAAATTTGCCGTTTTCAGAATTTCAAAGTTTGGTGACACATACAGGGCTTGTGATCTTCAATACTCATTGCATCTCAACATTATGATCCTGTTTTCATGGATTCAATTCATGCAGTCGCACAGATTCCAAGCCATTCTTAAAAAATATATATCATTTATTACAATAGATCCGTCCACTGCTGTTGGTACAGCCAAGAGTGTTCTTTCATGTAATAGTTATTGCACCAGATCTAATATTCTTTAACCATATACTGTAGTGAAACACACTAGTTAATAAATCAACATAGAAGCAGACTTGGTGCGATTTCTCCAGCTCATAATGGAGAAACCATTGAGAAGGCTAATGGACTGATGGCGGACATTAGCCTTTTCTAATGTCAAACCAGTAATACAGACAAGGTGAGCTACCCTCAGAGAAAATGGAGAAGGTTAGAGGAGAACCTGACCAGGACTTCAACTTTACAATGTCTTCTCTTGCTCTGATCAAGAAAGGATGAAGTGGATATGTACATCTTGTGAGCATAATGTGAGTTGAGGACATTTGTGAAGAGTAATAACGGTCACCTAGCACCCGACTGTCCAATTGGGAGATGGATTCCATTAAAAGGCTGCTACTGTCACGTAGCAACTGAAAGCCTACAGGATGTACAAAGGGTTTACAGGGCCTGCTTTTTAATGGTTTAGGTGCCGTGATGACAGGCAGCTTTCAGAAATGATGTAACATTAAAGTAGTATGGCTCATGTCATGTTTCATGTGCACACAAGCATTAAAACAAACAAACAAAACAAACATCGCTTTCACAATCTGCAGTGATGGTTGTGGCCTGTTTTTTTTCCCTTTCTTCTTCACTAGCTTGTTTCTCATCGCTGATCAGTTTAGATGTGTTTCTATGTTCTGTCTGGAGATTAGCCGTTCGGTTTAAGTTTCCATAGATGTCAACCTCAAAAGCAGAGGATTAACCGTTAAAAGTGATCTCTCTAAGCCCTAATCCATCTTTGTGGTTCAGGGACCAGGATTCAGAATGGATCTTGGTGTTTCAGGGGCATTAAAAGGTTGCACCAGTGACCAAGCATCACTAAGAACACCTTAAAATGAGAATCACTTGTCCCAATGACACCAGCATGTTGGTTGGAAGTTGCTTTTATGAAGGTGGTATTGGATCATGAAAGGTGCTAATGCTTCTTTAAAAGTGCCACAATTATGTTTTCTTACGGACATTACTTTCACATTTTTTATTTCGGCAGATTGCAATTGCACTCTGTAACATTTGCTTATGTTCCTTAAAAGCTCTTCTGGTTCATCATTGATATTGCACAAGGTTGAACCCAGGTAAGCACAGCATGATGTCTACTGTTCACTCAGCTGGCAAATTCCTAATGAAGTACAAAGTGTATTAACATCCACCCGCTGCGGAAACCAGCCTTCACTGCAACATCTGTCGGAGGAGGACCATACAAAATGATCACCACTTATTCAGTATCAGAAGACCAAAAAAAAAAAAAACATTTAGAAGATCAAAGAACTACATTGTACAGTAAGATTACAAGACTTTACATGAATACGTTTATGCTAACATTGAAGAATTAAAGCCTCTTAAGTGTAGCTATACTGTACTGTAGCCTTGAAGGTCATCTGTTGCATCCTTTTCTAAGAATCTGAAAGTTTCAAACTGATGAAGCTCAACAATTTTTGCGGTCTAAGATCCATTTACAAAAGTGGGATCGCTCTCTGTTTGAAGTCAGACACCCACTAAAACTCTCTTCTTGAAGTCGAAAACTGAAGTGTCCTACAAAAACTGCCCGTCCAAATGAAATATTGAAGTGTTTACAAAGCGCTTCCTTCATTTGCGCCGCTCCTTGCTCCCTGCTCTCCTTTCCCTCCACGCCCTCTGCTGCCAATCATCTGCCACAAATTATGCAGATTTCTCTTTTTAAAAACACGCTGCATTCACCATTTACACAAACCCCGTTCTTTTCCCCGCTACATTCTCCTCTGCCCTTCCGTCTTCGAGTCTAAAAATGGATGACCTCAACTTCATTTGGAGAACTTCACACCATTTGGCACTTTGGCTCTTCCTCACAATCGTTGGAGCTTGACTTGACAGGGAGGCGTGGTGTGCAAGGGTGAACTCTCCGTGATGTGTTGTCCACTCGAATGCGTCCTTGAGTGCCTTTGTACGCTGAGGTCCGAGAGCCTAGCGTGTATAATAAGCGAGTGTCATAATACGAGCTTGTATGGAAAAGACGTGTGTAAAATATGCAGGAGGTTGTGGGTTGTGTATAATAGGCACATATCAGCGTCATCCTCCAACCTTTTGACCCTGAACTGGAGCAGTGTTAACGCTCGACATTTTATCACCTTTAGAGGAGGCTTGAGTTGTTTTTCACAAAATTAAACTTAGGATCAAGCGGCACGTGGACCTTGACTGTCGCTATAAAAATCATCGAATCATTTTTAAATGATGTATTATTAATCTGAAGGCTGGAGATGAAACATTAATATTACAAGTTTTGGTAAATTAAACCATCATCTTAAGTTTGGCTCACTCTGTCCCGACTGAGAAGTACCAAGCTTCTCTTTAATTTGTCAGATCATGTTTTTTAAAGATTTTTTGGTTGGATTTTTTAGCCTTTAATCGATAGACACTGTGTAGAGAGACAGGAAACAGGGTGAGGAGAGAACGGAATGATATTGAGCACATGACCCGAGCCAGAATGGAACCCGAGTTGCCCAAGGACGTGGCAAGATGACAAGTTTGGCAGGTGGAAGTTGCATGCTAAAGCTTAAATATATAATTAAAACAGAGAAGAGTTATGGAAGAAAATACCTATTTATCAAACACTCAATTACAGCAGGAAGTAACCTGAGAAAGTCTTGTCAAAGTAAAGGTACTCTCAGATGAATCTGTATTAGGTAATGGGGTGACTCATTGTATGTCACTCTCTATCACGAGGACCTTTATCCAATGAGAGCAATGACATGTTGTATGCATAGTAACAGTCAAGGCCACAGCCAGGTTTGAAGATGCAGTGACTGTTTTACTGTTAATAATGTGAACAATATGGCAATATAGCACATATGATAAATCCAATCACCAGCAAGTTCAATATTCATTTAAAGTGACTGCTCTGTGCAAACGTTTTCTATTGAGGCCCTTCCAGATGGCACTGTGGAACAGACTATGTGGCTTGTCAGGCTAAGTACTTTCACACCATTTGTACGAACCAGGTCTGGTTTGGCGGAACTCACATAGCTTTGACAAGTTGGGGGACATGTTGGAATATCGAGAATCCAGCTGCTGCACAAAGTGACGCAGACGCAATATGTCAACAACCATAAGCAAAAGTAGCAGTAAAAAAGTAAAAAACGAAGATGAGCTGCACAAAGGAGGTTGATACATGAACTATGTGCTATTGTTTTCAGATTGGGAAACATATATTCATAATTGTGATGTCATGTCAACCTCAAAATGAGATAGACTTAAAAAAACTCTTAGAAGCACATTAATTAGCCATTGAAAGCTGAAGACTAGTGAGATGGGCAGCATTTGTTCAACTAACAAATTGAACAAATATATTTAAGTGAAAGAATTAACACACACACAATGTCAGTAGCTCATTCAATTATTAGCAGTATTCTCTGTATTTACTATAGAAACATTGTGAGTGGCCCGACTATTTCAGAGCACAAAAATTCAATTAAGATATTTAAATGAAAGATGCTGTGTGATAACCTAATGTTCATCTCTGAAGACTGAACCAGCGTGCTTTGAAGAGAACGAGGTCGGTAATAATAATGTTGACTTTAAACAGCATTGTAAAACTCTTCAGTACCATACGTTTCTATATAATTCATATATTAGCCCAGAATAGTGCCTGATGTAAAAGTCCATTGAAATACAAACTCTTGCAGCTCTGATTAGGCCCAGAATTTGCAAAATGCACTTTGGTGTGTGCTGTTTTACATTTCGATACGAGGGAAATCTGTGTAATTAGGTACATACTTTTAAAAACTTAAAGTCTCTAAAAACTTTACCCCAGACATAACACCAAAACTTAACAATATCTGTTTAATGTTGCCGTTTCAGCGTTTTAAATTAAAGGTGAATGCTTTGGGTTTCACCAATTAAAATGACGCCAGTCGCCTGTATTCTTGTTTTTGCTTCTATTGCTGTTTCCCACGAGGATAACCGGGTAGACACAGCTGTGGAGCTAATTACGCATAGGGTCACATATACGCAACAGTGCTAACAAACCCAGGCTTTAGCTACAGGTGCAAGTTTTAGAAGAAACTGCTTTCATTTGTGACGAATGCTGAAATAAAGAGCGCAAGGAGCCGGTGATGGCGCCGTGGAGAGAGGAAGAGACAGAAGGAGAGATGCAATAAAATGAACAGAGGACAGAGGAGGAGGAGGAGGAGGAGAGAAATGTGTTCGCAGCAGGATGTAGCTATGCCAGCCTTCATCCACTCGCGCCTTTTCTGTCAACTTCTCACCTACAAATAGAGATGGCTTGTGAAAGCATATTTGTTGAATTATTTTAGACTCACTTGGTCCAATAAATCTATAATCACACTGTAAAGACATTTTAGTAAAGACGATTATTTCATTTTTAGCTCACATTTGGTCAAGCGGGGGAACTATAAAGTGAGTGACGTGTACGCACTGAGCACAAAGATGATTTTTTGAGCTTTTTTGTCTGTATTTGAAAGTAACATGGTGTGAGAGAGGAGAATGATATTGGATAAAGTACCCATTCGATTCCATGTCTCAAAAGGCAAAGTTTTAACCCAATTTGCACCACTACCATGGCTACATCACAAAAACTTCAAGAGCTTGAGTCAGTCCATCTTGGACAACTGAAATCCACCACTCCAGCAAGAAATATAAAAAATTTATGAACTAAGTTTGTTACCCTCCCAACTATGTGTCAGTAATGTCAATAAAGAATCTACTCAGTTGTAAAAGGCAGTCTTGACAGTGGAGCAGTTCCCAACATACAGCAGGTAATACCAATGATATCCAGTTGTAATTCTATATATATTTCATTCTATAGAAAGAATTAGTCTGCTCTGTGGATTTCAGTTGGATTTCCAGCGGAAGTGCCAAAGATGCATAATAAACTGCCTCTTAACCCAAATTAATTGACAAAAAAAACAAAAAAACAACCAAACATTGAACCTAATTTGCATCACGACTACATCATGTAACCTTCAAGAGCATGAGTCAGTCTATGTTGGACACCTGGACAACTGAAATCTACCACTCTTTTTAACTTTATGTCAATAATGAAGCAATTCAATTTTAAAAGGCAGTCTTGACAGTGGAAACATACAGCAGGTCTAACTTCCTGTTGAAAGAAAGCAGAATAATACAAGCTAAAATAAGTAGTGTATCTATGTATGTAATACCAGTAATATCCAGTTCTATACAAAGAATTAGTCTGCTCTATGGATTCGAGTTGGATTTTTCAGCAGCTGTACCAACTTGTGTATAATATTAATTAATAATAACTGCCTCTTAACCCAATTGGACCCGATTCAAAATGGCTGTAAAGGGAGAATCCAGTCCCATTTCACAAAGAGAGACTTTTCAAAATTGAAATGAATGGCTGGCCGGGCTAATGTACATTATGTGAAGGTATTTTCAAGTAAGAAATTTTATTGTGTAAGTGTTAGATGAGATCAGCTACTTTAGGTAAACTATAAAATGGTTGGTTGTGACTGACAGCAACCATCTAGAACTTTTTCACTTTGCCAAACTGCCAGAATCCCTGCTTTTGTAGATGTCTGCACAGCTGCTGATGATCACAGGCAGATGAACAGCATCATAAAAATGTACATTTCCACTTTACATATCGCTTCATTCAATCAGTGCTCTTAAAATTCAGTCACAACATGTTCGTATGACCGCGTTGTGACACGTGACAGGAAGGTGTTATCCTGTGTGTTACGTTACTTCTCTCTTATCTACAGAGTAATGGATACCAGCCGCTCTGCCCTGAAGGCTGCCTGTCTGCTCTCCATCACCGGACCATGACAGCGGGGCAGAACTCACTGACAGCTGACCCACACGGCCTGCATACGGATACGCAATAACACACATACACACTCTTGCTTCAGATTATATGCAAACTTCTGCTTCCTGATCGGACTAGCTACATCTCTTCACACTTTCATTGTGCCCTTCCTGTTTGAGCATCTGTGTGCGCGGACAGCTGTGCAGTTACCGTCTTCCGCCCCTTCCCCGCGGTCAGTTCACTCTGCAGGTGGGCACCCAATCCCCTCTATATGTCCTCCACACACCGAGACGCAGCTGATGGAGGAAGAGGTGACAGCTGAGAGGAGGAAACATAAGATCCTTGTACCTTGATGCTCTGTCTTGACTGAGTGAGAGGCTGAAACAGATCTGTCCAGTGTGAGAGTTTTATGAGCACAGACAGAACAGTGGTGGAACCATCTACAGCTGGGGTGCTTAAACTTTTTCCCACAGAGGACCAAAACGGAAATGTATTAGTGAGGCACAGGGGAAATACAAAAAACCTTTCTCTTCTTCCCAGGTTGGTTTAGCCATTTGTCTGTGAGTTCCATTTTTTTCTGATGATGTAGCGCCTAATAGGAAACTTTGTTTGTCCCAGTTTGACCCAGACCTTCAAAAAAATCATTTTTTTAAATCTTCACAATGGCTAAGTATGCGTAAGCAGTAGTTGGTATGCAGTTTTGGTCACAAAACCAATTTTTCGGCCCAGTTTTGGCATCCAGGCCTCACTTTGGACATTGAGTCTGTGAACACGTACAAATATCTAGGTGTGAACATAGACGAAAAATTGTACAAAAAGGCTAAAACATGTTTTTTTCCCCTCAGGCCGTTAAAAACCTTCGATGTTGTCTGTGTTTTACCAGTCTGTTGTTGCTGCTGTTCTTTTTTATGCTGCTGTGTGCTGGGACAATAACATCACTGCTAAGGACTGTGATAGGTTGGACAAGCTGGAGAAGAGACTGGGTTCAGTAGTCAGGTGGGCACTGGACTCTGGGGGGGCTGTGGTGGAGAGGGGCATGAGGACCAGGGTGCAGGCCATCCTCAGTAACACCAAGCACCCTCTACATGACACTTTGCCGTCTCAGAGGAGCAGTCGAAACACAAGGCTCCAGTCAGTGCGCTGTAGGACTTTTATACCTGCAGCAATTCAATTTTACAATGTCCACTTAGGCTACATAATTTATTTATCAGTGTTTTTATGTAATTGTTTTATACTGTCTGTATGTATTGTTTCAGTGCTGCTGAGAAGGTCGGGAGCGGTTGACAATCTCAGGTTACAGAGAATCATCCTGGATTTTAGAACGTGGTGAACATCATAATCAGAATTTAGCAGTCTATGTAGCTGGTGATGCTAACAGCCAGTAAAGTGCCATAGAACTTTTTAAAATACTAGTGGAGCACATTACACAAGTATTTACTAGCCACAAAATGCTTTGATAATTAGCTTTTTAAAGAAATGTATATCTTACTTTTCTATAAAACAATCAATATATTATATTCAAACAGTCAATGAGAAAAAAATAGGTCTTTAAAACTAGAATTTCATTATGTTAAGTCAAAAAGAGCTGGACAAGCTTCCTCTTTAACAATTTATTCCACAGTCTCTTATTTATCTATTTCCTGGCTGTAGAGCACAAACTAAGCATCAAAACAAATTTTATTTATGTTTACTGTTCCATTTTATGTTTTTTTTTAGTAACTAGTATCTGATGACTCAACTGAGGATAGGAACTTTAAAGACCAAAGCAGAGACAGACACAAAAGGAGGTGGAGTGTAACGCACACACGTTTTCTCAAACACACCAAACTGATGCCAGTGGATCCTGTGAGGGCAGAGTCAAGTGTTGGGTTGATGTTTTTCTCTTCCTATGAATATTAATGATTCACACTCTCCTTCAAAACACGTCCAGGGCTGATTTACACAAAGACCAACAAAGAGCACATAAGTCAGCACAATAAAAATAAAGCAATAAAGGAACCAATTCTTCTTGTTTACAGAGATAGGTTATGAAAGTGTAATATTTGTTGCAGTGATTGAGAGTAATTCTGTGTGATGGTACAGAAAGCTGGTTAAGTAAACTGCAGCTGCTCAGTGCTGTCTTATTCTTTATTGGAAAGAGAGCAGAGCTGGGTTGGACATCCTCATCGATTGATATCATTGATCAAGTCAAGATGACATCTTAAGGTCCTGTTTTGTTTTACAGGCCATTCTTATTACAGTATGTTTTAGGTGATTAGGTTAGTTTGGTGAGTTTGTCACCCACTGCACATTTATTATCATTAGATAGTTTCACCTTTCTTTTTTTTTTTATAGTTTGCAGTTTGTTAGTTGCAGTTAGCTTATTATATATTATTTGTACTTCCAATAATATACACATATTATTGAAGGATTATTGATATGCACCCTCAATGCCAAATGTTACATACAGTATTTATGTTTCTGTCTGCAAATGGCTTATGGAGCAATACATTTCATGGTATAGTGTCTTTGTCTCTGTTCACCTGCAGACATGTCTGTGCACTGATGGCTCAATTTATTGAACTGTCCATTGAGGAGAATCAAACTTATGAGTCTGTTCAGACTAATTCTTCGTTGTTTACTTGTAGCAGTGGCCCAACTATGAATGCCATTATTCAGGTGTGTTACTTGATTAGGGGAAATCTGAATAACAGCTGTTCCACTTGGACAAAGACAATAGTCAAATTTCTGTAGTGCCATGTGACCACATGGAGTGTCAAACATTTAAACCCAATGATAAGTATTTGAAAAGTCAAAGGCAAACAACCAACACCCTCCAAAAAGCAAGTAGTGACAGAGCAAGAGTACAAGTTTAGTGAGGGTTGTACACTGCTGTGAAGCGCTGAACCCAGATTTGCAGTCAATTAAATTGGATTTAGTGGCTCCATGATAAGATCCTCTCTAAATGGGTGTGTTCATATTGGACAGGGGCCTTATGTGTTGTCCCTCTGTTTACCTCCTCTTATTCTCTCCTCACTGTGGCTTGTCCTGAGCTCTGATACGTCCCGGAGGCAGCCTGTGCAGCCACCGCTGCAGCAGTGAGAGCCGCTGTAATCAAGACTATCCCTCCCCTGAGGCCTGCTGAGAGCGCCACACAAACAGCGCTTTATGAAGGCCGAGTAAAGAACGTGTACCTGCACTGGGATCAGGGAGAGGACTTTGTTTTATCCATTGCTTGAATTCTTTTCTTTCCATGTAGCCAATTATTTTCAAAAGTAAGACAATTTACAAACATATCACACAAGCATTTGGAAAACTGGCCCTGAAATGCCAGATTGTATAATGACTAATTCCAGTTTCATCCAATAAGTTCAATTTAAAAAGAGCTATAATATTCGTTTATTGCTGGCCTCTATGTGGCATTTAGTTAATTTTCATCTGTAAAAAGTACAAATCAATCTGGCAAAATTTGGTTCACTTCACAAACCATGCCACCTTTGTTCAGATCAGTTTGAGCACCCACTCATGCTCATCATCGAGGAAGACGCTGCTCGACACACTGAGTGTAAACTAAAGCTGGTAACATGGCACAGCACATAGATTATTTGCAAGCTTTTGATCTTGAACCAGTAGGTATTATTTCTGTCCAACCAAGTCCCTAACCACTGTAGAGGATAAGATGGTGTGGCATGTACAAAGTACTATTTCTGTAGAGATATATTTAGTATCAGAGCAAATAGAGGAACATTAACAAAATATGTAAACATGCACTGTTGAACCATAATAAATAGGTAATATACTGTAGGCTTTATAACAGAGCAATTTAATCAGAATCAGAAAAATATGACTCCATGGTTCACACGGAGGAACAAGCTTCTAAACCTAAAAAGGTTTTTTTTTTTTTTTTACACATTAGTCAGTTCACAGTCAGGGAACCAGTGGCTGGTTGGTGTAAAGGGGTGTTCTCCCAGTGTCATCTCCAAATTAGCAATCCACTATTGTGAGTCAAACTTTGGGTGACCGAGGCTAAAAGCAGGTAGAGCTCAAAACTCTAATTCTTATTGCCAAATTCTTTTGCATTTTAACAATGGCACACACACAATATTCAATTACATTTCAGGAATGTTCAAAGAAAACTTTTAAAATGTTGTGGCCTCAAATTTACTTTGCAGTTGCAGTGGGTTGCACAGACAGACAATCCAAAATAGTCAAAGAAATGTGGTGAAGCCCTTTTATTTAAGAAATGAAGTTTGGCCAAATCTTTTACAAGAATGTGACATCTAAGTCATATTGAACTGAGCTGGAGTTGCCTGTTATATACAGTGTGGTATAAAACAGGATATACTTACATGATATATGACACTGTGGCAAAATACCACATGCACATCACATTTAGTGTTCAAATAGTACACAACAGACAAATCAATGGCAGGGAACATGATGGACTTGCTCTCTCAGAAAAAGAAGAGACACAGGAGCCCTCTGAAACTGGATATATAAACATCTCAGCCAACCACAGCAGCTTGGATCAAAGCCTGAACGCCACCGCAGACTAAAGGGACTGCAGCGTGTGGACTTATTTAAAGTGAATGACAGTGCAGATAGCAGGAGAGACACTGCTGAGTCTGACTTTCAAGATAAATGGGTAAAGACATCCAATATTGTGCTGTAATATGACACAAGACCTTCAGCAGTCTGATATAAATGATCTGAGATGAAACGATTACAGTTCATTGCGCAACAAAATATATTTGTATTTGAATAGAGTCATTTCATGATAAATATCAGATTATTGCTGAAAAGAACTACTCATGCCTATTTGTAATAAATGTAAATGACGAAATGATGAAATTGAATTTTCCATGTTTTGTGTCAAAATTGGTATAGTCCTTCTTGGATTGAATGAATAAAGCTGAGTCTTGATTTAAGAACTAAAGAGGTATTGTAGTTCTTGCAGTAATCGCGCTGCTTATCTGCACAGGCCATTTTGAAAAATACATGTCTAGCTTTTGCTGAATGAGGTTAAGTGACAAAGTAAATGATATAAATATTGCTTATCTGATTTTAAAACCCTGGATAGAGTTACTGCTGAAAGACTAGAAGGCAGACGTGTGACGATTACTGCTGGTCTGAGTTTGTATGGAGGCTTCAGTAACTTAATGCTGCTCAGAATATTTTCAGTATTGGCTAAAGAAAGTGTAATGTCCTGTGTACAATTAAAATGAATGAAAGGTTACTACAATACCCAGCACTTACTGCCAGCACACAAAACTGCCAAGGATGCTATCTTTTGACAAAGTGAGGTGTTTGGCCAGCAAATGTACAATTAACAGATGAGGAAGAAGTTCAGCGTGGACAGAGATGGCCAGCTGGCATGTACTGGGTCTACACAGATCACAGACCCACTTTTAAACTCAACTTTAAATTCATTCGAACAACTTTGATGAGTGAGTGAAATGGTGAAGTCTAAGAGTGGATTTAATGAAACGCTATGTCGCTGGTTGAGCATAAATGGAGCGTGAGGCTGACCCACAGAGAAGATTGCAGGAGCGTCGTGTCTTTCAGTGGTAAAAGAGCTGATATGTTACACGCTGAGCTCTTTATAGTAAATACAACGGCGATAAAACAGTCTATAATCTTAGCACATCCAAAACTTTACAAGAGCACATGTTTCTGCCATGAAACCTCTGCATGGAATCCCAGTGTTTGCAGCCAAGCCAGTATAAAAGCTGCCAGGGTTTCCTAACACCACTGCGCTTTCACATTTAATAAGTGGCTCCCCGATGTGTATTTGGACTTCAGCTTCGAACTATTACGTGCTAAAAGGAGCAGTAAAAGAAACACCCCTTTCTTTTATGAAAGCCATACTTAACCTTATTGTGCAGCTTTACCACTGGATACGTGACCTGTCTGTCCCTCAGGCCTGGGGCTTGTTAATGGTGCTTAAGGTCGACCACTTTTCTTTTGTAGGAACTTACTGCTGTAGCACAAACTTCAGCTCACTTTTTAGATCCCATGTAAAAGCATATAGATGTCTGTCACTGATGCAAATGTCTCATCAGAGTTATTCCAGCTCTGTTGTGAAAGGCTTGAATGGTTCCTGCGACGGATGACTGTTGAGCAAGAGCCAGAACTGAGAATAAATGGTTTGAATGCTTTTTATTCTCATAAAACCTCATAGATGAGTTCTTGGTAGTCTGGTAGCGTGTTCTTAAAGGCCAAGGAGAGGGGTCATAGAGTTTATGTAATAAATTCATTCTGCCTTTGTATTGTTGACCTTGAAAACAAACTACATTTTTTCCCTCCTGCAGATACAACAACATAACAGAAAAGCTGCACCACATGTGTATTTACATGAATCACCGGCAGAAACTGAAGGTTTGTAAGGCCAACCCCTCTTGAAAAGCACTATAGAAATAAAATGTTCTATTATTTTTATTATACATCTTCTGTAACACTATCAATACTACTCACATAAATGGCTTTCACTTTTTGTATTGCATGAAATATGTTGACAGAAATGCTAAAATTCCTCTCCCATCTGCACAGATTTCAAACAACTTTTTCCAAAAAATACATCCAATTTTTCAACATTTCATCATTTCACATTTCATTTAACCTTTTAGGCAGATCTTGTATTATTTTCTTCACTGTCTTCTATGTGTGCAAAACAACAGCATCAAATCACACATAAGAAACGGTAATAATATAATACAAATATTCTAGTGTTGCACTTCAGTTTGCCTATTCTGACATCTGACAAATAAAACCTGTAGAGTTACAAAGACCAAAAAGACTCTGCTACTTGTTCAATATTTGTAAAACCCCACTCCCCCTCAGTTTGTGAACTATAGCCCGGGCTGGCCGCTCTACAAACCAGAGCCATCCTCATTGTGCCCTTGCTCTTCCTCTGAGACCG
The DNA here is from genome assembly GCA_036850595.1 of Rhyacichthys aspro. Taxonomy (NCBI): domain Eukaryota; kingdom Metazoa; phylum Chordata; class Actinopteri; order Gobiiformes; family Rhyacichthyidae; genus Rhyacichthys; species Rhyacichthys aspro. The sequence continues at coordinate 11,469,505 of CM072153.1, forward strand.
TCCACGTGTCTCCATACATCTGTCTGCGTTCATTTACCCATCTGTCCATCTGTGTGTCAGCCCCTGTGCGTGTGCCTGTGTAACCCCGCACATCCCCTGTGTCCAATCAGCTCATCTGACTGCATCGGGGCAGCAGAGAGCAGCAGCAGATGCCCACCTGTAATTGGGACGCCAGGTAAGTGTAAATAGTCCAGGTAAACAGATGCTATTTTTGACGTCCAGGTTTGTACATGATTGTGTCGTGAGGACGTAAAAGTTTTGTATGCAGAGAGTGATTTAGGAAAAGTTGGGAGCAGACGACGACACCTTTAAAAATCTCTTGAAATACTTATGTCTACAACACAGCGAAGATATCCCAGAAGAATTTAAAGTTTTAGGGACATTTAAGGACAGTTAAGTCCACCAAAGCAGTAATTCAGTGACGTTTGACCCATAGCTCGACTGAAAAAGAGCCAAAGTCAGAGTGCCAGTATAATCTAGCATTAAACTTTAATGAATGCCATTAATGAGGCACATTTAGATGGAGACACACCTAATGAAACAACTGCACAAAACAAGCTCCACACAATTTACCTGCAGTAGATACTTTTTGTACATCTGCTTTCACAAGTGTAGTGGCAAAGTACTCATGTTAGGAATAACAGCACAGATGAGCATCTATTAACATGGTGCTTGTTCTCTGGCAGCCTTCTGCAGTGAAATATGATGTGTTTTTCTAAATTCTGTAACAATTTTAATTTCTGGAACTATGTGGACTAAGAAAATCACTGAGGTGTTTGTCTACAATTGAATCCTTCATTTTGATTTGGAAAAGAGCTGAACCTACATAATCTTGAACATTACCATTAAGCCTTTTCAAGACATTATGCTTTTTGCACTTTTTTGGGATTTATTATTTTAGCATACTTAAAGTGCTTATTTGTTATGTTGTAATTATTTATATATTGGTAGATTGTTTGCCTGTTTAAAGTACTTGTCTGCGTTCTGCAAAATGCCATCTTGATTTTATGTTGCAAAGAAATGACAATAAACTGAATCTGAATCTGAACAAAAAATCACCTGAGATGAATGAGATGAACTTACTGTGGACCCCAAGAGTAGCTGCCGGGTATTCCCCAGGAACTAAGGTGGTGGCGGTGCACAGTGCCTTCACTACAGCAACAGGAAGAGCATTGTGCAGGGCCAGATAGACCACCATTAACATGCAGCATTTAAGCAAGAAGCTGTGGTGACCCTATGTAATGTCACAAGTGAGCATTTTTTATTGTTTCACTGGCGTGTTTCCAAATGCTCTTTCTTCTTCCAACAATTATCTCTGAGCACCTTGTTGTGCATCAAAACGAGCAGGCAACTCAACTGTACTAAACTAAAATGTTCTCAGTCTGTTCATACTGATTTTTTGAAAAGATACTGAGAGTGTATGTAGGAATATTTGGGGAAAACTTGTACTTTCGTCTTTGTGAAAAAAGAAAATGAATTTGAATGTATTTTAATAGAATATCAACCAAATCATCTTTAAGATTAAAATCACAAAGCTAACATGAAATGAAATAACTGTCACTTATCATTTCGGCCATAATGGAGCTGCCTTATATCATCATCAAGCAGTGGGCCTAAAAACCAGAGACAAGTTGCTTCTTGTTGCTTTTGGTGCTAATAGATAGTTCTTATCTCAGTTGTCGTCATAAATTGCTGATGTAATTTAGGAATTTTCACAGATAATTAATAAAGCATACCTTGCAGTGGTATTTATTGGCAGCAAGTGACATTATCTACAGAAGTGGAAAATGTAAGGCACAAAAGTTCGGGAGGAAATTATTAATATAGATTCATAGCATTGATTTACTAAAGTGAAATGCGAATAATGTCAGCTGGTATTTAAGGCTCGGGGAAGCTCTCATTTAATACACTTTCAGATTATTTGTCACAACAGGAAGAAAAACACCAATTAGAGACTAAGTGTTGTTTATCATAACTGCCTTTCCAAATGTCAAACAATAAAACATAATGAAAATAAGCAGTGTTTAGGTTACACTGCCGTGATCACTCTTTACTTATCTTACTGAAATTGTCCTTCTCTCTGCTCATCCCTTCGTTTTGCAGTCCCTCAGTATCTACGCTAAGTATTGGTAATCACATTATCATGCTCTACTCTATGAAATATCGTTTCGGTGACACCGGGATATGTGTGCGTCGGTGTGTGTGTGGACTTGATGATGGAGAGGCTGTCTGTATTTTTAATAAACACAACACTGCCACGCTTCACCCGCTAACTGCCTTAGCATCGAACTTCACACACAACCAAAGCACAAACACACACGCACAGGCATCTGCCAAGACCGGCCTCAAACTTGTGGGGAATTTATGTACAAATAATTACTTTTTAATAGCCAGTAATGTGATTTCCTGCCAAAGAAATATTCAAATGCATCTCAGGCAGTCCAGTATATTATGCGCCTGGAGCTACCGATGCGACTTAGGGGAGACGGCACGGGAAAGACGGATTATTGTTTGTGTGGTAATAATTATTTTACCCTTGTCATCTGCGGAGGGAAACGGGAGATAATGCCTTTGTCTCCGAGTCTCGATCCTTCATTTTTTTCTCCTTCACTTTTATGAGTGTTGGTCTCGTTTTAAGGCAGTAATGGAAACTTTTATCCAGAACATCAAGATAAACACGTTCATCCAGGCAGCATTTAGGCCTGACCTCTCTAATCTTACATCTTAGACCGACTGAGAAGACAGGAAGGGGATCCAAGGCCAGCTTAGAGCTTCTTTATTCAAATGGGACATCTCTGGAAGACCTCCCCACCACTTGTTTCCACCATTTGTATCTCAGATTGTCACCTTCTTTACCCAAACTGCTCCCACATCTCACTGTCCATCCTTCCCTAACTTCTCTTAAGGCAACAACTCTCCACCGACCTGAAAGTGGATCACGCATGTTTTGGACGTAGCCATGGTGTATCCAGTTCTCATCATCCTTCTTCCAAACCACTCCAGTGAAGGATGGTTCCTGGTTTGAGGAAGCACCATAGCAACTACAAAAGTAAAAAGTGCCCTTCAGTTTATCTCCGTCCGAGGGTCACCACAGCAGAGTAGCCCACATCTTTTATTGAGGGTGCTATGCGGTGAATCTGTTTCAGTCATTTAAACAGAAAATGAGTCATGTTGTGCATTCAGGACCAAAAAGGACTGAATGTGTTAGTATCAAGTCCTGGTTTTTGCAGATGTTAAAGATCATCAGCTGCAAATAATACAGTCCTTATCCTCATCAATGGAAGTGTTATTAAGAGTTTTCGGTTATTTGACTTTTCTGCGATTAAGCTGTTGAACTTATATAACAGCACTGAATTCAACCATCATCTTCTCCAGTCACTTTTGTGCTGGATGTATTCCTAGCAGTACATTCTATCTATCACCCACTGCTACAACTGATGTGTCCACAGCTTTGTAATAAAATCAATAATGGATGAGGTCTGTCTGGCTCATCCTATTTGCAGGTTTTGATTGCGGATCCGCAATACCAACAGCGCAATACCAATAACAGCCTTGTTTTCTTTTGACTGTTTTGAATTTCGCACTAGACTTCACACATTCACTAAGACAAATATGATAAAATGTAAACACACATGTAGCACACATGTCAAACTCAAGGAGAAAGTGATTTTTTGGGACTTAATCAGAGACAAAAGGCACTAAACTATTCTAAAAACACGTAATAGGAAAGAATACCAGCACAAAATGACACTAAACAGGGTAACCATCTACAACAAAGGAATTCACAAAATGATGTGTGAAAAAGAGAAAGGAGGAAATGAATGTTGAAAACAAAATGATGTGACAAAGATGAAACCTCACATTCAAACACTGTCAAATTTTACAAAAGATACCTAAGTGTCCCAACCTTTCACCCTTGAGAGGATTCTTATTTACAATGGCGGCCCCTCACCACTTTGAGTTTGACACCACTGACTTATACCCACCCACCTGGCTGCACCTGTGATCAAACTCCACAGGTAAGGCGTTTCAACAAATGTGTCAGATTTTACAGCTTTACCACAGAAACACAATTACGTTTTCTGAATCTCATTGCAAATCCAAAGTTCTTGTACCACTGCTAAACTGCTTCTATTACCTGTGCATCACTACTTTGTTCAAGCTCGAGCCTAGCCGAGTGCGGGTTTGCCATGGCAACCGTTTCATGGCCATGTAGCGGGCGGGGCGGCGTCACTGACAAAAGAATCGTGTGCAAGCGTTCGTTCTGTCAGGTACGATAGGAATGTCTGCCAAACACTTTCCAAGGTTGAGTTTTCTATTGAGTGCTGTGCAAAAAGCTCAGGCCAAAGTTCTGCTTTTATTCTTCGAGAAAGCATTAGAAGACCGTTTTTTGGTTTGTATTTGCAATCTGCACATTTCCAAATGGTCATAGCACAAGTATTTTGAAGGAAAACCATCCAAGCGAGTCTAAAATGGAGGATAGTAAAAACTCCACAGCATTTTTGTCACATTTCCATATTCAATGTGGCTAGACATCTTGAAGACTTCTTTGTTTTGCTCTCTGACGACACACCGGGGTTGAAAGTGTCGCGAGAAAGTGGTGGGAGCAACGTTGAGAATTCATTTTTTGCATTAACAGCTGACACCTCTCTGTGAGTTCAAGGGCCGGTACCATGTGCATGTGAGAGTGGATGCATTCACGCTAATCTGAGAGAGTGTGTTTGTGTGTGTGTGGACTACTTAATGGCCTTTGGAAGGATGAGTCTGCTCAAAATGAACCTCGGGGAGTCTAAGCGATTGTCCGTTGCGGGATGTTGGTGTGTGTTGTGTCGAGGACAAACGAACGCAGCACTCGGCCCGATCCTCACGAATGAGCAATTCAGATCTGAGGTCACTGCCACAAAGCAATGGAGGACTTGGATGAATAAGGATTTCAGTCCTTGGTCAAAAGCACTGATGTACTTTCCCTTTATATGGCAGAGATGTGAAAAAGCATATGCCCCTTTTCTGATTTCTTATTTTTGTGCACATTTGCCACACTTAAATGTTTCAAATTATTAAACAAATTTAAATATTAGACAAAGATAACTCAAGTAAACACAAAATGCAGTTTTTAGGTGATGATTTTATTTAAAGAGAAGATAAAAAACACTACGAAACCAAAAAGAACATAAAGGCTCGACTTCTGAAAAACATCTTGATGATCCCCAAGACTTTTGGGAAAATATTCTGTGAACTGATGAGACAAAAGTTAAACTTTTTGGAAGGTGTGTGTGTCCTGTTACATGTGTAAAAGTAACACAACATATTAACAGTCAAATATTTTGATTGTAGAGATATGGTCTGGGGTTGCTTTGATGCATCCTGGACAACTTGCTGTGATTGATGTAACCATGAATTCTGCTCTCTAACAAAAAATCCTGAAGGAGAATGTCTGTCCATCAGTTCATGACCTCAAGCTGAAACACACTTGGGTTCTGCAGCAGGACAATAATCCAAAACACACCAGCAGGCCACCTCTGATTGGTTAAAAAAAAACTAAATGAAGGTTTTTGAGTGGCCTAGTCAAAATCTGGACTTAAATCCGACCTTAAAAAGGCAGTCCATGCTCAAAAACCCTCCAATGTTGCTGAATTAACGCAAAGAAAAGTGAACCAAAGTTCCTCCACAGTGATGTTAAGGACTGACTGTTGATAAATTGATAAATAAAAATCATCACATCAAACTGCATTTTGTGTTTACTTGAGTTTTCTTTGTCTAATATTTAAATTTCTTTGATGATCTGAAACATTTAGGTATGATAAATATAGAAATCGGGAACTTTTTCACAGCACATTTGCGTTAAGTTTTGGTGAAACATTTCTGAATTCCTACTGTTTTCATAAACCTTCATCTTCTCATTTACTGCAGCCTCCTGGTCCTGTGTATCATCTTCCCTACTGCAGCTACGTTCATGTGTGGTAGTATCATGTGTGTCCAGAGCTGGATGTGAGGCTGTATGACAGGCTGATAATAGGGCTCACTGTGGGCCCTGACGCCTACCTGGAAACAGACCGTATCTGTCTCTGGGGAACAAACACACACACACAAACACAAACACACACACACACGCCCAGCAGACAATCAGATCTGTTACAGTGACAGAAAAACACGAGGCAAGCCACAAACTCACCATTTGTCACCATGTTGGGCCGTTTAGTGTGATGTGATTCTTCTCGGTTTCAGTGTGATTTTTTTCCAGCCTACAGTAGAATGGTAAAGTCTACATACACCAGCCATGTTTGCAGATGCCATATATAAAAAATCTGCCACTACCATTCAATTATTCAAAAACTGCAATCATTTCTAACCACAAACTCTATTTATGTAACATTCTTTTAGGTTCTGTCCCAACAGTCCAGAATGATGGCTTTAGAGCATATATATACTTGGCAATGTCTTATGTGGCCCTTTAATACATTTAGTAGGTGATATTTTGGGTTTTAATTGGATTTGAACAGGTTTTAGACAGATTTGAACAGGTTTTTCAACTAAATCCATCTCAAACTTGTTCAAATCCAATTAAAACCTGTTCTAATCTAATTAAAACCTGTTTAAGTCCATCTAAAATATGTTAAAATCTGACTAAAACCTCTTCAAACCCATCTAAAACCTGTTTAAATCTAACTAAAACCTCCTCAAATCCATCTAAAACCTGTTCAAATCCAACTAAAACCTGTTTCCATAAAAGTAGGAAATGAATGTTAAAGATTGCTTTTGTAAGATGACATCTCATTCAAAATTTAATGAAAGCTTCTAAATGTCACCATCTTCAGGCCCTGGAAGTTTTCTTATTATTAACTATTGTGGCCCTTCACCACATTGAGTTTGACACCACCGCTTTAGCCACAGTCATAGGAGGAATCTGATTGGCCAACGAACTCTCCTCCTTTTAAATACACACTCTTCATACCATTGTTGTTCTAGCTGTAGGTCTTTAAATGAATTAAGATAATGTCATGCTGCCTAAATACCTTCCTGGAAAAAATCTGAATCATTTCAAGTGTCACTGCCAGATCTCTGCATTTTGTCTCTATTGTATATCTTGAATTCTCCTCTCTTCTTTATTTCCTGTCGGCTCACCTTGACTTTTCTTTCATTGTGGTTAAATTTCTCTAATTTCCTGCCTCTTTTATTTCATCAGAACTGCTTTCCATCTTTTGCGCCACCTTGCCTTTTATCACTGCATCTTCTTCTTCTCCTCCTCCTCATTGCTTTATTCGCTCACTAATGAATCATGTTGAAGTTTTTGCTTTCATACACTGCTGATGGAAGCCCTCTGGCATGTACACATATTGCATACATTCATCACCGCCACAATACCAGTTCTTCTCCACGGACAAGCAAATACGCACAAAGTTGGTGGGAATAATGAGGCATCTGCTTGATTTGCTTGGGAATGTGTGCCAATTGAAAAGTGTATTTTTGTTTTGCACTTTGTGGCTAATGAGAAAGTCTGCACAGTCTCACACGTCTCGAGCGAAGTGTCTCTGATTATTTCGCTCCAAATTGTAAAGTTTGGTCACCTTATCCAAAATCTAATAAAGGATGATTGCAGTCATATCAGTCAAATGTGGTGACAAGACTAATTTCCTGAACGCCCTTAAACAATGCCGGATGCCATACAGTGCAAAGTACTGCTGCAGAGAACCTGCTGTTTAATGGCCTCATGTGCCCGAACAAATAGAATACCCGTGCTCCAAAGTCCCTTTAGCGTAAATGGATAAAGTGTCCACTATTGTGTCTATAGGAGCAACATAGTTCTCACATATCACTGTCAGGCGTCCACTGATTTTTCAATGGCGTCCAAACATTTAAAACAGGTATATTTACTCTGTATTGTGATTCTATAGCAGTCACAAGTGTACGAAGGAACAGGTACAGAAAGTGTAGCATAAGAGTCGTACAGAAAAAAAAAAAAGGCACATATATTGCAATGTTTTAACATTTGCTGCTTAGGCGGTGAGAAGAAGACACAAAATGTTTGCTCAACAGGAAACATATGACATGCAGGCATTGGAGTAAGAGAATAATAAAAAGTCAAACCCTTTAACAGCTGTGCCACCATCTTGCAGTAGTCACATTGACACTTTCCTCAAAGAGCAGCTCCACTGTAGCATCACAGAGAGTTACTTTTCAGTCACTGGCCAGTCATCTGTTACTTGAAGACTGCCAATAATAGTCTTTTATTTTCTCCAAAAGTTCTGATTTTTATTGTGTGAAATGCTAATTGTTACCATCTCACAGTTGATTTCCCAACAAAGCCCTGCTCATTTGCTCAATAAGTTAAAAGTGCCATGTTCTTTTTGGCATCAATTGTTAATCCTCAAACACAACATGACAGTTTAAAACCTGGATTAGGGTAAAAGTGTGTCTTTACTTTGGTTTGATTGAAAAAAACAGGCTACTTCAATTTTGGCAACATTTACTTGAGGTCTACTTAATATATGATTTACTTCATAGTATTATACACTAAAAAATAATATCTTCAAACCATGTGCATTAGACCAGACAGGCCAAACGCAAATTACTAATGTCTACAACAGTAAAGAACCATGGATCTCCAGTTTTGTGTGATTCTGCCTAAATTACATTTAAATGATCTTATTCTGCTAAATTTTCTATTCAGATTTTTTTTGTGCTATATGTTAGTCATAAACTTTCTGGACCCAAACTATATTATACAGTATATTGTATAGAGAAAGTGAGCCGTCTGCGCTCCTCTGTAGAGCATGTCTGAGCTTTAACACAATTCCAACCACAGATCATTGGGCAGCTAACAGTAGCCATCTGTGACATCATCAACAAAGGACAGGTCAATACTAATGAGGTCAGTGGTAGGGATGAAATCTGATAATGCCTTCCAGTTCATAAACAATACCATTTCTATTAGAATTCTGTGTGTGCTCTCAAAGCCAAGTGAAAAGGACAAGGAAAAAATATGAGCGTGAGCGAAATGAACCAATGCAGAGAATATACCAGACCCTTCATATAGAGCAAAAAGAAGGGGATGAGAAAAGTTGACAAAGTGCTGTGAAAATTAATAAGCAACAGAACAAATGCAGGACCGAAGAGCGAGCAGATATTAGTAATTAAAAGAGTGGATCACAGTTGTCCCCATCAGGTTTGGTGTAATAAACCTCACATCTGCTTCAGGCTATAACACAGTATCTGGAGGAGCACAGATACAAGCATGACAATCACCCAGCTGCTTCTCTGGATTACAAATACAGGCAGATCACAGGTGCATCACAGTTACACAGTTTCAGTAGTGGCTGGTCAACAGGGGGCGCCACCCACATCAGGACTGAGGAATGCAGTATGGTTTACTTAAACAACTACGATCATTTTGGCTGCATTTCTTCCTTTGACAAGTTTTCTGTGGATCCCACGTCCCACATTTGACCAAACTACTGTAGGTGCCCATTTTATGTATTAATCTTTATAATTAAGCTTTGCATTGTACGTGTAATCAGTGCCATAACATCTACTCAAAAAGACAAGTTTGTGAGAAAATACTGGCGTGAAGGGAGCTCCACAAACATCAAAGAAAAACAGGTAGAAATATCATTATCCACAATGTGCACAAACACACTCTATTATGACTTACACACATACTGTACGTGTCGTCCTGTTGAGAAAAACCACAGCTTGTGGCAGTAGTTCCTGAGGCATCTGTTGCCCACTGAGCAGTCTGCTGGAGCTGCAGTCAATTATAAACACATTAGACTCTGTTGCCTTTAATACACAGTGACAGAAATATCTATACGTGATTGAGCTCACATAAACAAGTCTCACACACAGCACAAGTGCACTATATCCATTATGAAGACTGCTGAAAAGGCAGCGATAGAAAGTAAACCTCAAAAAAGCATCTTGCATTATGGGTGTCAATCTTTAAAAGTAATCCCATCTTTTCCAAAACACTGAGTCGAAAATATACTTCACATTTGATCTAAAAAAGATTGAATCCAAAGCTGAGAAAAAGATCACAATATAGTCATCTTATAAACTCAATTTGCTGAAGAAGCCTCTTGTAAAATCACAGGCTTGCATTCAACTCCCAGCAGAGCCCTAAACGCTAAACTATCTGCTCTTGAATAAGCCGCTTTTGGATAAAACATAGCTGACAGAAAGAATAGAAAGTGAGTCTTTCTTCCATTAGAGAGCCGCCGCCGAGAAGCCGCGTGGAGGCGGACACGTAAATGTGCTCATATCACTCTGGCTGTGCATATTTCATTATTCAATGTGTGCAATTGAGATGTACCGTATGGGAAAATCTTCCACCTTTCGCCTGTTTAAGTGTCTGACAGCTGACAAACAAGCCCGGCTCCCTGTGAGGGTGACTGACAGAGGAAAGAATAGGCATCGTATCCTCTCGTATGTACAAAGAGACATTTATTAAGCAAGAAACAGAGGCTTGGTGACACCTCTCAAAATAATTACATGTACAGAAGACAGATTAAAAATTAGACGGCACAAGATTACACGTTTGAATCGGAAAGTCTTGAAAGGTAAGTGCAGCTGGCAGCGGGGAGGTGGAAGCAGTGGGTGGATATAATTTAAGAAGGCTTTATGATCAGCTTCCTGTCAGTCCCTGTGTGTTTGTGTGTGTACCAGAATTGAGCGCTGAATAATCTGATAACACTGTCAGTCACTGCACCTGCGCTGGAGGGCCCCGGTTTCTCGGTGGATATAGGTGTGACCTCGAGGCCGGTTTGCTCACTTGTTTCCTTAAACCACCAGTAAAGACTGAAGAGGTATTTTTGACAAAGTAGACAGCCCGCTGGAGCCATGTGTCAGGCTGCTGTCAGTCAGATGTCAGGGGCTCAACATCGCACTGTGAAGCCGGTTCAGACCCGGGCCGTAACCCAACAGTTACTGCAGGACATCGAGTATTGAGGTTCGATAAGAATGCCATGTTTTTCTTGGATGATTCAGCTAAGTTTTCTAGTTACAGTGTTTGACTTTGGGAGAGTAAAGAGCGAAAACAACCAAACTTTTAGCAGCCAGCATAGTCGGTATTAATCATACACCACCTGAATGCAGATAGGTGTAGCAGTCCGTGTGGGTGCAAACTGAATAAATTATTATAAATAATGATATTGTGTAGTATCGGTTAATATTACTACCCTGACAGGACAAACTAGGCCCTGCTGGAGGAGAAGCACATATTGTTTTAAAGTGAAATCACCATCAGACCTATATCCACTAGGTTTGTTCATACTTATCCCTCCTGGCCACCATAGCTGTTCACATGCACTAAAATGATAGAGACTATAATAGTGTTTGCACTAATGAGCAGATTTTTGAAACAGCAGCTCATGTAACACTCATATAACAAAGCCTGACTTACGACCCCCCTCAGTACTTTTTATTTTTGTTTGTTGAGGCAAGCACAATAACTGGCAGTAATAGTTACCAAAACTGTTAACTGTATTACAGCTAGGCGTGCTGGTTGTATGTGAGATGTAAGCACACAGAGGAGGTCAAGATGCTCACCGTGATATTAGATCTGCAGGAAGAGCCTTTACAGTTTTCTACAAAACTTTTGGAGAGATTCTAGTTTTTTTGAACTATGGTTGCATAAGGCTGTAGGTTTATTTATGTGTGTCATTTAGTCCAGGGCTGTCAAACGCATTTTAATTCAGGGGCACATACATACCCAATTTGATCTGAAGTGGGCCTGACCAATAAAATAATAGCATAATGACCTATAAATAACGACAACTCACATTATAATGTCAGTGTTCTCATCAATCGATGTCAATGTTAGCATAAGCCTTCAACATGTATGATTTCATGAACTAACCCTCAGAATATGGTTTTGGTGCTAATGCTATTTTGTGTAATGAGGGTGCCACAGGGAGTGATTTTGAGAGTAAATGCGTAATTGCATTGCCGCTGTCTGCTGTTCAGTTCTGGGTCTCAGTGATGTGTTTTTTCTCATACTCTAACTAAAACAGTGCGATCTCCAGTGGACAAATAAGGAATTCATTCAAATTAATTGCATGGGCCAGATTGTAGCCTCTGGCGGGCCGGCTTTGGCCCCCGGGCTGAATGTTTGACACCGGTGCTTAAGTCCTTAGTTTTGAGCCCACTGCTCACTAAAGATAGTGACACAATTCAGTTTTCTTTACATTTTAAATCCAAAGCAATGTGGTCTTACATAAATATGAAGATACATAAGGATCAGACAAATGGCTCTTGTGATGGATCAGGGCAGATATGAAGGAAACAGAGAGTGGGGGACCAGGGCCTTATTGTGGAGCCAGTCAAGCCCAGTCTCCAAAAATGGTTGTTACAATCTCATCCATTTATCATACTCATTAACGTATATAAACAATTACTGTTCAATCCTTAAACATACCATGAGACCTGAGTTTCAATCCAAAGTTTGATGTACATATGGACTTTCACTTGAATAGAAGGACTACATTAGGTGTTCCAGAGTGCTCACAGATAAAGTGTGTTGGGCAGTGTGTGGCGGGGCTGGCGTGTGAGACAGAGCCAAAGTGTGATAAGTAATATGGCAGTGTCGTAGAGAAGGCCGCAGTAACCTTTATACAGCTCTTTACTCTGTCACTCGGGATAAAAACACACCTCCATCATTTGGAGGGAAGCAGGTTGACAGATGGAAAGAGGAACGAGGGAGGAGGTGCACGGGATGAGCAAAAGAGGAGCGACAGAGGGATGAAATGAAGAGGCGAGAGACAGGAAAGATACGAACATATGGAATAAGACAAATCAGACAGGCAGGTGTCATAATGACGTACTAAATTAAGGAATGAAGGACTGAGAAAGTTCACACAAGAATCCAAGACCTGTGCCAACTCAAACTTTCTGTGAGATCTTAAACTGGAGATCATAGTTGGATTTAAAGGACACATAAAGCTTTGAAAAATGCAACTGGTTACTATCTGACAACATCACTAAAGACACAACACCTCTGTTTTGCTTTTGTATTGACCAAAGACTAGAAGAGACAAATATTAATTGTCTAAAGCATTATGGACCCAAACCAAAAGAACCACCATTTACTTTTTTTTTGCCTTTTTGTAATTTACTGTTGCACAATGCACTGTTTTTCCATCAATAAAGCAAAACACTATTGCAGGTTCTCCAAGGTTATGTCTGAGGACAACTGCAGAATAATCTTGCAAACAAATGCTCATATTTTGTTACACAGTAAAGCTATAGACACATAGTGTAGTAAGAAGAGTGGTGTCTGCTGCATCAACCATAGATCTTCATTTTTGTTCCCATCCAGTGAGTATTGGATTGACCTTTAGCCCTTTTCACACACTAACATTCTTTATGTTAACACGTTAACACCTCTAACATGTTGAAAATGGGCAACTAGCGCATTTATATTCCACCGTACTTTACTATCACCCTTCGACCTCACAGCTTCTCTGGCTCCGACTGCGCTGAGTAATTTGTTACATTGGCAAAAGAAGCAGTTAGTAAGGCCCATGCAGCACTAATATGGGTTTTGGTATTCAGCTTCACCCTTAAATAGAGCTAACATGCTAAGACACCTCTAATCAATGTTACTAGCTAATCATTAGGGCAGTTTGAGAATTGAGAACACGGTTATTACTTTATTGATCTTGGTGCTGTGTTGTCTATCCTGACTAAGTTGTATCAATGCAACAGCAATTCTATACTATAAATTTTATATTTTTTAATCTTGGGGACAGCTTTCATTATTTTTTATGGTTATGGCAAATTATTTGTTTATATCAATAAGTTTTTGGGGTTTTTTTCAAAATAAATTCAACAATTAGTTATTTATAAATGATTTATTTAGGAAATTATTTATAAACTGATTATACTATTCTTGTAATTTCCCCCAAATCCAGTCAAATTATACTTAATACTTAAATCCACACAACAAATTTGTGAAGCAAATAACCTACAGTATATGTAAAGAATGATGTGGTAGTGTTTGCCATCTTAACATTTAAATGGTATTATTGAACAGTAGAGCAGCTAACAATATGAGCAGGCCTACCTATCGCTTATATATATTCAGTGCAGTACAGCCATACAGTACTCCGTAATACCGTAACATCTGGTGTATTCTCACAAAGTCACTGAAAACATAATTATAAATCAGTTCAATTGTCTCTGTGTGGCACATACGTCTTTGATCCACGGGGACCCGACGTGTTCGGTGAGCGTCACTGGGAAACCCTTCATGGCTGTCACAGTAACTGGCATCAGTTTGTAACGACGACGAGACATCAGACGGAGCTGAGCTGTGCGATCAACAGTACAGCTGAGTGATCAAAGCTCTGCCAAATCCGAAACACGGGACGCTGCATGTACCGAGCATCTGTTCTCACGGTTCATAAAAAACTTGCTGCCACCTGCTGTGTACACACGAAACACATGCTATTGGCTCTACTAACCAATTAGGACCATTACAAATTAAAAATACTGTGTCTAATTTGTTATTATTTGGGTCCACTGAGTTAGTGTGTTAGCATGAAGCCTTAGGGATAACATCTTTCACTAGCTTGGGTGTGTATGTGAGAGCATTGGCAAATGTCTTTCCAGTTTCGTGCATTGACACCTGTGCAATAATGTTTTAATAAGCCTCAATCTGCAGCCTGACAGTGCGTTTTCTTCCATCAATACTAATACCCTGTGGACAGGAACAAGTCATTGTCTTCAGTGTGACCTTTAGCCTGCTGGAGGCGTTGACATTCGTCAGGCACATGACAACACTCTGAAGACTGTGATCTTTGGAAAGATTTAACTCCTGCCACAGTAACAAATCACTTACGTAACAGCTGCCAGAGACATAGGTTGTTTTTTTTTGCACTTAATATATCTTTCCATATTACGGTTACTATCTGTGATGATTTTCTTACTGCAGTACAAATGGAATGAAGCTTGGAAGACTTCTATTCAACATACAGTGCAAACATATAGCAGCTGTTACTAGGTGCCCACATGTTTCTGGACTAAAGAGGAAGAGGAAGTGATTATGGCATGGCAGCACTATGTACCTGGGACCATCTAAGACAAGTCCAGCTCACACTGTCCACCATTCCACTAGTTCAGTTTGCTGGTCCACTCTACATACACAGAAGCATTTGTAAATGTGGACCAAATGACAAAAGAGATTGAGCAGACCATAAGAAACACACTTGTCCCGCTCCTTCTGTTTTTGGTCCAATTAAACGTCTGATTTAATGCTGTTTGAATATTGAAGTTCAATCCAAGAGAAATGACTTTCTCACATTGTGTAGATTTGTTGGGTAAAAGAGCTGCCAATTAGAGCTCTTAAGTCCTGGATCAGTGTGGTGCAGGAATTAGAGAAAATCCATTCCTTATTTCCTGGTTGTGGCATTAATTAACTATAAATTTATTACATGTGCTATTAGCACAGCAGTTCTCCACAGCCATTGCCACTTAAAGAATGCATACAGTATGTACCTGTTTCCTATTGAAATGATCAAACACTTACAAAGCTATTCAAGCTAATTATGGTTATTATTCATTGCAATATCACATCCTTCAAATGGTAATATCCCTTCAGAATATACCATACTCAGGCTATAAAGTCCTCGGTCAAAGGACACAGCTCAGGGTTGAAGTTAAACAGCTTTAGTTGACTCCTACAAAGTCAGTGGAGCAGGTTTGCTTGAGCAGTACAAAATGAGTGCACTAAACCTAATTAAGAGGCACTCACTCGCTGAGGCAGGAGGAACCACACAGAGCTTTGGAAAAGTTCCCCAGACTGCTGATACAATCTGGAGCTGTCCCGCTGCATGACACCTCACAGCCCAGAACACGGACATAAACCAAATGAGTATTATTTTGTTATTTTTTGTCTAGACTTGTAAAGTGAGGGCTTGCAACCATATGATTGTCATCTCTTAGAGTATGACATTTTTTGTTTAACTAAAGGACAAAGCTGACTTGACTTTCAAACCTATTGAAATGAGTTAAACTGCAGTAAATCAGTCTGTAAGCAACCGTATTCACAATAGCACAAACCTATCCACAACATTAGCTTCTGGGGTCAGCCATGTTACATGGATCAGCTATTTTCATTTTGACCTAATGTTGATCAAATGTTTGCCTGCTTGTCTGATTGGCCAGAGCAGTTTTGAACTTTATTTACACATATAAAACAATAATACAAAGATACATCATGTATTTGTAAATGAATGTGATGGAGGATTGTCCTAAACCCTCAAAGAGAAAAAGAAGTACTAGCACACTAAACAGAGACTGGCAGATACAGAAATAAAGTGGTCGAAGAACATCATAATTGAGAAACGTGTGAAATTAACTTTTGAAAGAAACATGCTATGGTTGTAATATACAGCACTGAACAATGATATTTTTTCAAATGTCGTGGTAAACTCAGCCAGAAAAGTAAAAACAGCTTACACAGGCATAGAGGAAAATGTTATTAAATGTTACATGTTTTTTATGGGCAAAGTCTAACATATAAACACACACGGGTCCAACACAAATATACATGAAATTAATTTGAAGCTAATATGACACATTATCCCTGTGTGTGGTCCCAGATATGGAACAGGACATTAATTGAGCTTCATACTAGAGGGACTAGAGCAGGCTCTGGGGCGACAGGGGAGAGTTCCAGATGAAGTTTGTGAGGGTTAAGAGACAGATGCAAAGAGGGAGAGAATGATGCTGAAGGGAATAACAGCGAGTGATGCTCATTAAAACTGATTATTAAAGCAGCAACACTGTCGAGCTGCATTCGAGCATAGCCACATCATCCCAGACGTGTGTGTTGTTCTCTCTCTCTCTCACACACACACACACACACACCAACACACACCAACACACACACACACCGCCAGCGTAAGCTTACAGCAGAATCTAGCACATGCAGTAAACACACAGCTGATCTGCAAAACACAAACGTTTACGCTCAATTGGTTCACACTTGTTCCAGGGTGTTATGTGTGAGTGAACAATGCTGTTGTGCTGTTCAAGAGCAGGGAGAGTGCACTCGAGCAAGGCGCTGCAGGTGACAGAATACATTCAGCCAAGAGTACGCAGGCAATACAGTAAAGAGATGACAGTTTATTCCATCAGAGGCATTAAAGCTGTAGGACAGGTTGGTAAAGAAATCAAGGTTTGGTCCGCTTTTGAGGAGGATTCCAGTTTAGAAAAATACTGCACCACATCAACCAACAAAGGTGAACCACACAACAAACTCAAATAAGTAATACAGCATCCATGTTATACAGATTTTATGGAGCCAGATTTAGGCCAATCCACATTCTATAACTTACCCCTTCCCCTTAGCCCTATCCCTTGGCCCTCCAAAGAAAGGGGTAAAGGGTAATGATTATAGGCTACCCCTAAGAAATGGGACCCCACTTCACCTGTAGACACATAGATGTACAATAAGATCTATAATAATAATAATATGAGGTCTATAAAACGTGTCATATAATGTATGTATATTCCCAAACATTGCATATTAAAATTTTTATTATGCAGTCTCATATTGTTTATAATATATTATAATGTTTGCATGGTATTTTGACTTGAGTCTTGCAGTCTATGGTCACAGACATAAGACACGTCCACAAAAACCAAAAGGACTGTTTGATAACGACATACTAACATTTGACCAGAAAACAGATAGTGGTGTTATGCATTAACCAATAAAAAGTTTTAAAAGTTCTGCAAATGCGAGACTGCAAGCTGTTCTTGTGACGCTAACGTTAGCAAACAGCGATTTTTCAGAAACTTTTCGAGGAGAAAACGGATTAGTACATAAACGAGTTAAGATTAAAGGAACTTAAAACAGGCCTTTTAAAATCTTTTTTTTTGTGTGTGTGTGTGTGTGTTTTTGAAGAAATTAGTTACATTTTGAATCTCTCTCAAAGCCGCGATGCCGTTGAACACACTGCATGCTGGGAATTAATCCTGCCTCTTTGTTTCAAGTGTAGTCCCCGAAAATCTGTTTGGAGGGCTGTGCAGTCCTACCCCTAGGCCCCTCCCCTTTATCCAAATGAGTATTGGAACACCACTTCATCTCATGAACATGCAAACGAGGGCTTAGGGGTAAGGGGTAGAATTGAGATTGGGCCTTAACCTCATTTGAAAGAAGGTCAAAGGTCAGAAAGAGAGAACAATCATAGCTGCGTAGTGCTACTGGCAGTTAATGCCAGCCATGTGATTCTTCAATACTGCAGATTAATCCAATCAATATTTGAGCAAAAAATAATTTGAAGCATTTTATTGGATCACAAAAGCAGTATGGATTTTACCATCTAACAGAAACCACGCTCTACCTTTACTAATGAGATTAGTGCTCGGGCTGAGGTCAGATGACAGTGGGCCAGAAATAATAAGAAGGTCAGACACGTATCAGTCCAAGCACACGGCAGACACATGTGTATTAGAGAATTGAACTGTATTATTATCTACATGATCCTCTGAGTCACACAGATGAAGGATTGTGTTCAAGTCTCACTTCCAGACAACATATTGCTCTCTCTGACCTATTAAAAATAATAACAGTTCCTCTAAGGAGCAGGGCTATATTCAGAGCCCGGAATTCATTACTTTGATCAAACAAGCTCTGTTTTTTTTCTGCAGTTAAAATAGAAATGTAGATGTTTAAACTAAACTGTGTTCACATCCCAAAACCTGAGATCAACCCAAGATCTTAGCTTTCACACACACCTACAGTACTGTGTGTTGTTGTAGTCAGAAGTGAGGATACGCGGTAAAGTAAGAATGCTGTCAACAATAAACAATACTCTTTTTTTTTCTTTTAAATCAATTTACAAAATGGAAAGTGAGTGAGGAGACAAAAACCTTCAAACCAGAACAAGGAGTCCTCCTGATGTGATGGTGTAACTCTGAACCCAACATCATGGAGTCAGGCCTGGTTCTAGCTGGGATTATATGGCCTGGTTTAACTTAAATTACTTTTGAGATTAAATGGTCTGGTTTAGTCCAGTTTGGCCTGGTTTTATCTGGGATTCTCCAAATGTTTGATCAAAAACTGCCCTGATCCTTTAAAAAACAGTGACAGTAGAAATACAAAAACTGTTGCTGTTTTTTTGCATTTTGTAAACGCAGAAAAAAACATACATTATAGGTTACTTCACTTTTTATATCCATGTCTAAATGCCTGAAACGTTTGCACAGTGCTGTATAATGGTTCGATGTGAGAAAAACACTGTTGTCTGCTGTCAAATTAAATATTTTGCAGCAGATTGTGTTAATTACACATAGATTCATGCAAATTAATTGTGTTCCATTTCAACAAATACAAACACACATCACCAAGAACTCACTCCAACTACAGAGAATACACACTGAGCTATTCACAAAGCCTTTAGGACACTCACGTAACAGGCCCAGGTCAACGCAACAGACTGTGACAAATGTTCTTGAAAACCAGTGGATACTCCATTGTGTCATGGTGTATAACTGGCAAAATAAGAGTGTTGAATTTGCTCAGTTATATCAGCTTTATTGCCATTAATTATCCCCATTTTCACCCTTCTCCACAAGGACATGGTGCACGCTACAGTTCCATGTCACACTCGTTACAGAAGGTATGACATGGAAGCTTAACATGCATAAGAATTGCAAAGTGACGCATATTCCCCACATGTTCAACCACTCTTTCAGGTCAAGACAGTTAGTGTATGCATAAACGCTGCAGGTTACATTGTACATGTGTGTCTTTCTCCTTTTGACTGCCTCTTGATTAGCATGGACTGTTTGTACTCCACAATGCCGGACTCATATATAAGCCAGACATCAGAGATCATCATTATTCATCAGCAGATCATATTAATCATCCTCTCGCTTGTGGACATAAGCCGTCCCTGCGCTGTCCTTTACTTTCTGCCCACTGCCTCCACTTAGCTCGCTCTGGTCCAATTGACCCTTTGCTCATGTTTGAATCCCCGCTGATGCCTGTTAACTTCAGCAAGCCATTACGACGCGCGCGCGCACACACACACACACACACACACACACACAGTCGGTGCCAAGCTTTTGGTATTTGCGGTTACATTATTGGCTCAGACAGAGGGTTGATCTATGTTGGAAAATGAACAGAAAATGCAGCAGATAATGGTCTAATGGAAGTATGTCAAACCGCACTTCATTTACTTCGGTACCGGACAAGATCTCAAATTCACTCTGAGATTCCTGCAGAAGCATGATGTGACCCCGAAACACACAAAGAACGTGGCTAAGCTTAACCAATATACTGTGGCTTGAAAAACACTTTGAATTGCACAGTATAATCGATGCATAAAAGCATAATTTTGAAGAAGGGATGCACTAAGGACACTTCTCTTTTTACCAATTTGTCTAAGTCACTCTTTTGGGCAATTTTGATGAGAAAAATTACTCAGGTAAAAGTGAACCCAGAGTAGCGGAAGGAGAACTTAGTGTGTGTGTGTGTGTGTGTGTGTCCCAATCCATGCTCAGTGCTTGTACCGTACTTGTACTTTATATTAGTCAGCAAGGCCACAGTTTGGGGAACAGGAAGTAAACAGGAAGTAGTTACGCAGGCCCATGAACAACACCTTTTTTCATTTGGATCTCTATTACTGAATTTTTATTGTCACATTTATTGGCATCTGTCATCTTTATTGACAGCACTTGTGTCATCCTAGTGCAAGAGATTTAAAATTGCTCTATGAAGCATTCAAGTGGGAATATTTACAAAAAGAAAACAAATATATTTGTTTAGGTCCTGTGTTTGGTGTTCCTCTATTTGGTTAATAAAGGCCATTTATCTACAGCAGTCCTAAAATAAATCCGTGTAATATCCCTTTAATATTCATTTGAATGATGAAAGCAGTGGAGTTAGTTGAACTAGTTTTCCCTCTGTTTTCACCCACACACAGCAGTTGTAGTAAAACACGCGCGATAACAAAAAAATGCAGCGCTTTGTGGGAATAAAAAAGTACTCGAGGCTGAAAAGGTGCAGACACAACAAAAGCTTTTGTGGAGGACAATATGATGGAGAAGAACAGACGAATGCCACGCGTGCCCCCCTCAGTCACCACCACCCCCGCTGCCCCCGCCTCTATGAACCCCTCCTTCCACCGTCCTCTCATCTGTCCATCCCCTTCTCCTCTTCCTCTCTCCTCTTCCATCCTCATCTCGGCTCAAAAGGTTAGTAAATGTCACACAGGAGTTGTCATCATCTTGAATGGCATCATCTTTCTTCATAGAAACACTGTCTCGCTGTGTGTTTGTGTGTGTGTTTGTGAGTGTGTGTGTGTGTGTGCCGACAAGTTGAAGGGAATACAATTGAACAGAATGAAATGGAACAGGATATTGGAAAAGGGAAATGACTGGCCGCAACAAAGGCCTGACAGACACACACTTGAATGCACGGCGGCTTGAAATGGACCAAGTGAGTTTATATTTCTTATGAGATGCTTTTATTCGGTCTGCCGTCACTATACTGTGCAAAAAACAACCTCTGAGAACTTCATCTTCATCCTTACCCCGACTCTCTTGGCTGCCACGTCTGCATCACGGCCTGCATTTGCCTCTCGATATATTTTATGACTAATAGAAGGAGCAGGGCTTTGTGGCGATGACAAATCCCCGCACTCAGACAGTTTTACAGCCTCTAAAGAGCCCCTTGACAAACGACCGGGCCGTAAAGCTCATATTGTAATGTTGTTGTAATGGCGCGTGTGTATGTATGCATGAGTAAATATTTCAGAGCTGTTAAGTATGGCTTAGCTCTGCCCATTAGGAAAGCGCTCTAGCATCGGAAACAAATGTCAGGGCAGACAGGGACGCACAGGCAGAGTCACAGAGAGGTTTATATGATCAGGACGTGCCGGCGTGCCTATGTTCTGTCATATATACAAGGATGGAGATGAGACAATTGTGCAATTCTGAACACAGTGAAGCCGCTTTAGACGATGGCTATTGTTGCAGGTAAAAATAAATGTCTGGACATGGCAGAAAAAGAAAATAAGACACACTAAAAATCTGAATCAAAGTTCAGTCAAAGAGGTTTACACTGTTGCATCACAGCAAGAGGATTTCATCTGCTTTGGGATAAAGGATGTCAGTATGGAGCTTGTGTGTTCTCTCCACTGTTTGGGTATGTTTTCTAGACCATCACTGAAAAGCATGTATACTATTAGCTAATCTTCTAGAGCAGTGGTTCTCAAACTGTGCTCTGTTATCCCCCACAAGAGAGAACCCATTTTGAACATAATCCAATTTATTTTGTCCAAATAAAAACAGCTACAACTACTTGAGGTAATTAAAGTCAATCTTAAATAGGTGAAAATCTATTAATGTCTTAATAGATGAGAATGATCAGCCCACAGTGGGATTTTGGCAAATCACAGCTAGCTTCAGGTAAAAAAGAATGTTACCATTGGTTGACACTGATGTCAACAACAAAGAACCAAGAAAATACAAGGAAATAGGTTATTTGGTTGCAAAATACAACTTATTTTAAGGCGAAACAGTTCAAAAACCATAAAAAATAGAGAAATGGGCAGCTAATTAAACATGAATAAATCTAAAACAGTCTATAGCAGTAAAACCCCAAAGCTAAAAGTTTCATGTAAGATCTAAACTTCGATTCAGTGTAACGTGTTAGTATTTTGTGTAGGAAAATTGGTCCTATTTGACCTTTTTTTAAATAAGAGGCAGAGAAAGGTTACTATAGGCTGCTGTTGGGGGAGAGTGGTCGGGCTCAGAGGCAGACAGGGAGGACAAAAACAAAATCGGGTACTGCAGCTTTAAAGCAACAGCAAGTACCTTTTTAAGATTTGTGCCATCTATAGGCCTCTGCTGCGAGCTCAAACAGTACTATTTAGTCTCAATGTCTATCATTTATAGATTAGAGAGTTGTGTTGATTGTATTGTTATTGCTTGTATGATGATTACTCTCATATTCTTAAGACTATGTCTGAGTCGGGACAACATTTGATTCAACTTTTGGAATATGGAGACTATTTTTGAAAAGTAACAGTGTGAGATCTCAACAATGGAACTCTAGAAGATCCAAAAATAAATGCTACATCTTCAGTAACGTCACTTCCTGATGTGAATGTGGCCTAACTGTGTGTGTGTGTGTGTGTGTGTGTACAGTGATACCTTGCTTTAATAACATTGAAATGCAGGCGTTGTGGTGACAGTTACGGGACGTGCCGTGGTAATTCGGGGTAAATGATGAGTGCAGTTCTCTGACATGTCACCGAGGTCTCTGCGGACACGCTCCCCTCATCCTTCACGCCCCTATAGTGCATATGTCTTGTACCTTTTCTTCTTTGCTCGTCCGTAATCCCCTAAAGTCCCCACACCATTATTTCCCCCGAGGGCCGCTGAGCGCACACCACGGCGGGAACGCATTAAATTCAAGAGTTGTTGACGCACGCTCAATGGAAAGCAATAACCTGCGCAGGGTCATTTTTTCCCCCTTCTTTCCTTTCATTTTCTAAGGTTGGACTGAATTGCCTTTCGGTGCTAGAGTGATTATGTTCCGTTTAACATGGGAATTATGAGAATTACACACATAAGCGTAGTGCAGCGTGCCTCGACAAGATTAAAAACAGCTGCAGTGGGAGGCAGACAGAGAACAGACAGCTGCTTTACGGTTTTAATATGAACTACTGTAGCCTGAAACTGTTTAAAAGATGACTTAGGTATTTAGGTCCTGTGTGCTCTGGGTTTCTGACTGAAGAATGGCTATACAAATGTCCAGTTTGAGTGAAAAATGTGAAAAAAACAAGCTAAATGGCATATGAAAAGCAACAAAAGCCATCAAAGCCATTTGAATAGTTGGAGGTAAGACTTACCCTTGTGACTGATGAAGCGGTGCCATTGAAAACATGTGGTTGGTTGTGTTTTCAACATGTAAAGCTTAGATGAACTCTGCTGTAGTTCTACATGATGCTGCTGCTGTGATGCTCTGATTCTAGATTTTACCCCATGGAACACGACAGGTCAGGTCGTCATAGTGATGGGGTCAACACATTTACAATATGTGCCAGGTCATTTAATAAATAATGGATTAGATTTATATAGTGCTTTTCAATGTTACTCAAAACGCTTCACAATTGGCTCCATTATTCATTCACTCCACAGTCACACACTGGTGGTGGTAAACTACTGCTGTAGCCACAGCTGCCCTGGGGCAGACTGACAGATACGAGGCAGCCAATCTGCGCCTCTCTGTTCGTCACCAAACATACTCACATATTCATTCACCAGTGCCATAGACACTGGAGGCAAGGAGGTGAAGTGTCTTGTCCAAGGACACAAGGACAGTACGAACAGGAGGAAGCGGGAATCAAACCGCCAACCTTCTGGTTATTGGACGCCCTGCTCTACCTCCTGAGCCACTGCACCCCATTTAAAGCTTCACTCCCTGATTTTCTTAACTCACCCGCTTCTCATTCATTAGAAAAATAAAACTGAACAAAACAAAAACAAAAATCCTTTAGGTTAGTTTAAGTTTACATTCATAAATTGACAATATTTATCGGCGTTTTATGTCACCTCTCTTTTCTCTGTTGATGCTTTTCATTTTTTAAACTGTTTCTCTGTGTTAATAGACATATTCATTGCTGAAAATACAACGTATTGGTAACTATAAACTTCCTGAAACATCATATTACAAGCTGGTGTTGACCAATGGGAGCGCTGCTTTTTAAAGCATATGATAGGCCAATTATATATTTTCTATTCTTTCCTGAATAGAGGTTCTCATCTATTAAAATCCCTTATAATAAACAGTAGATGGCATAATAAAGCCTGTTTTTTCCACAAATTAATGCTTTAATAATATACTATATAGCGGTTTAAACCATTTTCCCAACTAGAATAAAAAATATATCAGGAACAGTCTAAGTTTAGAACCAGTGTATACAGTTTTATATCATATTTTATTACTATCTCTTTAATGTTTGGTTTCTTGTCATTTTTCTGAATCCTCAGTATTAAAAGATGGCAATAACTGTTAGTGTCAAACAAAAACTCTACCATACATAGGTACACTGTGAACTACACATTACACACAGGCACTACAACAAAACAATATCTTTATCTTAAATCATATTAAGGGCATAGAGCTTCAAACACAAAGAGCATATTTATTGTAAATATTCTCTATGATGATGCTGATTGTCATTAGATGCAATAACTCAACACAGAGATCCGCTACTATGATAAGAGAATGATGAACAGAGAATTACAGTAAAGTATTATTTGTAAGGCATGCTCTGAGTTGTTCACTCATTACGCCTAATTTATATTTGCAATTAAAGTTCCAAAAAGTTGGTAATATAGCATGTTGAAGAGAAGGTTTTACACCAATACCACCATGGCACTAGATCTTACAAAAACAATACAAGTTATAAAAAAGCCATATTCAGTATAGTTAGATTCAACATTAAAGGCCAACAACAATAAAATGCTAAAAGTAATATTTGATTTTATCCCAGTTTGGTCCTTGGTATGATTCTTTAGCCTGGATGCAACCATTTAGACAAATAAAAGCTTGTATAAATCCAACCTATTTTAGACAGAGTCACAACAACCTGATTTTTCTGAAAATAGCGGTAAAGTGAAGGGACTCCTGACCCATTTCACACAGAAGTCAATGTGTATAGTTAGGATAATGCTTCTTCAGATAAACCCTCAACAATTACAGACAAAATGTACTGTGCTCTGAAAGAAATAAATTCAAGTTCCCCAAAAGTGACAAAGATGGATGCTGCCTTGTGTTTCCATGTTGCCAAACGTTGCCTGGAGGTAAAAAAAAAAAGAGATGAGTGAGTGAATGAATGAGTGGGGGATCTCCTGGAGTGCGTCCCCTCAGGGCCCACCCACTGCAAGCCTCTCCACGGGGAGCCCCTCAATGAAATGCTGAATGTAACTCAGCAAAAAGCCTCTCTGCTCAATCTGATTTGGACCAAACTTAATTACCACAATCAGAAGAGTAGCGTTTTCCAGCCACCGGCGCAGGACAGTTCATTAAAGACCCTCTACTGCTTTGTTACCCCGGCAACTCCAGGGGATCGATGCGTAATGTGCTTTTTGTTTATGGAGAGAAGCGGGGAGGGAAAAGGACAAACTAATTGAGCCTGTCCAATTATTGTCTCGATAGCTCAGTGGCTCCTCGATGGCACCAGCGCAGATATCCTCGCTGTGAGCAATTATAAGGTTCCTATTTCAAGATCACTTTCCAGGACTTTTCCAGGACAGACAGCATAGCGCAAAAATTAAGTTGTAGTTTGGCTGTTCATAAACACAACTAAGGCGTTCTTGCCCTAAGAAAATGCAAACTTTGTCAATCCTGGTCAGGGAGGTGTTTTATTTTTTGCAGCGGCACCCACAGAGTGAAAAACATGATATAACAGGGGAGATATTGGCTAGCGGCTACACACATAGAATAGAACAACACTGGCAAACTACCATAATTATATATTTCAGTTTGAAAAACCCCCCAAATATGGTTAAAATAAATCCTTAAAAAAGGATATACAAGAAAAAAAGCTAAAAAAGGAAAAAAGACATCAAAACATGTAAACAAGCCTTTGATGGGAAAATGTAATGTGATGACAATTTCATTCATTCATTCATTTTCTACCGCTTATCCCATTTGTGGGGTCACGGGAGCCTATCCCAGCAGCTTTGGGCCTTAGGCGGGGTACACCCTGCACAGTGGCCAGTTCGTCGCAGGGCGTAATGACAATTTAATTTAATCTAAACATTTCAAATGACAAGCTAGTTTGGTGAACATTTTACGTATTTTCCAAAACCAATGACGGAAAAACGGGTCCTCTGCCAATTTGTTCACAACAATCGCAAAACCTGAGAAGATGAGCTTTAAAAGTAATTTCTCCTTGATAAACATTAGCAGGTGTAATTGAATGTCTTCCTCTTTACAAACCCGTAAAAGAATCCCTCACGGACGTTAGTTAGAGTCAAAATAAACACAGCTAATATGGTGTCACTTGCACAGTAATTACAAGCCAATCTGCAGTGTCTCGCCTCTTTTCCCTTTTAATTGCTCCTCTCTCGTCCTATCATTCCCCTCCCCGCCCACCCCCCGCTGCCCTCCCCTCCATCCCAGACCACACAGCCGTTTGAAGAATTAGCCGCGCTAACGTGCGCCCTAATTGGCTGTCACCACGCGCTGGAAAATGTGAAGGCACTTCCTCGATATAATCATGTTTACACACGAGCGCCGGGTGCCAGACTGCTGGGCTTGTCTCTATCAAGCTTGTTTAGGGAGTAATTTACTGTAAAATTGGCTATGATAGTCAGTCACAGAGAAAGAAAAGCAGAGGGACCAGCTCAGCGTAAAACGGCTGTTGTCGAGGCACAATGACTTCCTGTGCAGCACTTTATTCCTTGCTGTTAATTTAGAGGAATGGCTGTGCCTCTAATGGACAAGTGGATCATCAGGTGAGCCTCATTATCAGCCACTTTTCCTATGCAAGCTCATACCAATACAGCATTTTGAATACTGTATCGACTAATACTACAGATAATTTATAAAGTAAAAGGTACATTTGTTTAAGAAGTTGTATATACTATTTTAAAATCAGAATATTTCTTTTTATGATTTTTGTTTTTTTAAACACACAAATCAATACAAAAGAGCAAAAGGGATAACAAGTAAAAAAAGGCTGATCCCTCACCCTCCTATCCCTGTCACTGCTAGAACTGTCCCCTCCACAACCACCGTGACCCTTAAAGGGACGGAAACGCCCAGAGAAAAGCCCCTTACACTTTCTCAAACACCCCAAGATCATTAACAAGAGAACACCTGATCCGAACCAACCTCAGAGACAAAATGACCGCGTCTGTCAGTAAGGTTACATGCAGGTCAAGAAAATCAAATTATTGCCTAGTCTATAGTCTGATTATATACTTATTATTTTATTTTATTGTGTTTGTTCACGAGTGTTTGTAACTGAGCTACTGTGACAAACTAATTTCCCTTTTGGATCAATAAAGGAAAGTCTATATCTGAGTTTTTAATTGCATGTAAACACCTTACTCTGATTGGTTGCAGTCATTCGAATTTTCTCAAAAACTGGGGAAAGACACCTGAATAATGAAGTTCATTGTCAGATTACTGCAGCATGTATGGGCCTACTCTGATTAAAGTTGGATACAGTGCACTGAGCATGCTCCAGAGCAGGACAAAGGGACAGAATAACAGATGAGAAAAACATGAAAGACGTGCTTAGAGACATAATCACTCATTTCTCCCTATCCTGCTTTGCTCTTTCATGTCATAAAAAGTTTAGAAGACCAAGCTAGTCTGTCGTAGCTTTTGATGTGTTCAAGTGCTTTCGGATGGTGCAGCTGCTGAGTATGTTGTGTTTACGTCTTTTTAACCCGCAAAGTCGGCGTGTCACCATTAATATTTACAAAAATGACATTTTGTAGTGGTGTGCAAATGTCTAGTGACTGAAATGTAGTGCACTTAAAGTTTCTCACAATGCATCAGTAAAAGTACACATGGCTTTGCGAGCGTGACATGTCTTTAAACTGTTACAAGTTAGAGGCAAAAGTTTGACCTTCTGTGGAAACGTACAAACTGTTACGATGTAAAATCACTAATGTTAGCTTGAGCGGAGCTTATACTGATGGACATATGATAGCTTCCCTTTTAAGGCATGACAGAGTTATAATGACCCAGTCAGTTCAGTCGGTAATAGGAAAAAGGATGTAAAATAAAACACACAGTACAAAATATAAAAATACGAAGAAGAAGAAGAAGAAAAGGAAAGTTAGAGAAAGGTTGGATATAAATAAAGAACTACACAAACATAATAAATTGTAACTAAAGGAGTTGCAAAATTATACCCTTAAAGAACTATAAAACAAAAAACCTAGAATTGTTGTAGAGAAATAGATGATAACGACTTCATTTTTTCTCTTCTTTCTCTTCCCTTATCATGCTAATTAGAAGAGATAACATGATCAACTCAAGAGCCACATTTAAAAAGGTGAAGGAACATCATCTTTTATATGTCACCTCCTTCCTTCAGCAAAACAGACCTCCGTGGCAGCGCAGTCGAGGGGCTTTCTTCGAGCAGCAGTTACACATTACGTCTCATTTTAGGGGAATCTTCTAAAAGTGTCAGAAATATTCGACGGTAATAGCATCTTCATTTGGAGACACTGTGACCGTAAGGCCAGCTCTCCCAGGAA
Organism: Rhyacichthys aspro; assembly: GCA_036850595.1. NCBI lineage: Eukaryota > Metazoa > Chordata > Actinopteri > Gobiiformes > Rhyacichthyidae > Rhyacichthys > Rhyacichthys aspro. The sequence goes on from CM072153.1 coordinate 11,498,749, forward strand.
CCCGTTCCTTATTTACCAGCCTGTTAATTCCCATTCCCAGCACAGCGAGGGACGGGGGCTGCGAGGGGAGGGGGGGCACTTGAGAAGTCTGCACACTGTGAAGTAGACCTGACATTTTTCTCCTCTAATTGTGTTTTCGTCTCATTTTGCAGGACGGTGTGTGCGTTTATTTGTTGCTGTGTGTGTGTGTGTGTGGCTGAGCAACAAAAACAGTATTTACAATGTGTGTGTGCATCCAGGCATATTTATTCATCTCTGTGTGTGGACAAAAACAGTGTGCATGCTTTTGCCAATTAGGCACTCAATGACAGGACATGTGGTGAAGCAGCTAGCCGGCCGATTCATGGATCAGCAGTTATGGGAGAAAATTTCAAAATACAAACTGGATCCTCACACACAAAAGCAATGAGCTTGAGTGATTGAATATGTGGAATGTGTGAGGCTGCCTGGCGATGCGTCACGTGTCGACAGTTATCCTACGCCTGTCACGGGCTTGACCTGTTCTGAAAGTGACATATTTTGATTATACATTTAGAAAACGGATTGCATTTATCATCGTGTCATTGAGTTTAAATAGAACGTGCCAAGACACATGCCTGCTAAGTAGTTTCATCACTCTTTCACAATTACCAGTTATTCACAGAGATGACTCTCAAGTGTCTGGTATGAATTCCAGATCTGAAAGTATGTTTTCTGAATTCTGCATCGTATCCAATCATTCTTGATGCATTTGGAGCTGGTGTGGTCTGCAAAAACATATAATAGTTCTCAAATGTCTCTGATCTGGCGTTTTTTTTGTCTCTCTTGAATCTCTCAGTCCCCTCTTAGTTTTCTTAAAAAAAACATTGTTAAGGATTAATTAATAAAGAAAATTAATATTAGTTTGACAAAGTTAAGATATTGCATTTTTAGTGTCAATTGTGTATGTGTGCAGCATATCTTGCATACTTTCACTCATAACACCGGTCAATTAGAAAGAAATTATACTACAAACGCACAAATGAAATGATGATGTCTCAAGCCATTTTGTATTTAACTGTAATATGACTCATACTCTTGAAGCGTGTTTCATGACAGCTTTCTGTTCAGGCCACACACAGCGTTGATCAACAGCAGCATTGTTCATTTTGCTTTTTCAACATGTCTCCAGAGCAGCAGCGAAGAAAGGTCAGGCAGGTCTCTCCAGTCCAACCCCGACAGACCTGTGCCTACTGAGAGGGACAGAGCAGCACAACTACACTTATCGATAAGAGCCTCTAATCTGTTGCTGGGATAAGGACTAACACATACTGAAAGATTTTTACACGTTACTTTTGAAGTGAAGTGGCCTCTCACACAGAACAGATTACCAGATCTTAAAATGATGGATTTAGAGCGGTTTTGTGACGCAAAACTACTTGGCGCTGACTTTAATAAATAAAGTCACTTGTAAATCCACCGCTTTTAGGACAGGTTCCTTTCTTTCCCCCAACCCTCTCTAGATCACTCTTAAGAAAAATCATCGGACAGACGTCTTCACATTTGTATTATTCTTGTTAAAATAAAGAACATACATTTATCTACCTATCTAGATCTAGATATCTATCTAGACACGGTCATTTCACTGAACCTGAATTTGTCCATGATCCTGGAAATATTACTTGCAAAAATTAAGACCACCATCACTCACTGTATTTGCATATTGCGTTGGCCCGCATAGAGCAATAAAAATAAACCACATTAATGCACCACAGAACATCCAAATGACTTTTTAAAGAAATATGTCGGAACAAACTATTATCATGCAGGACAGCTTGTCTTTTTGGCACCGAAAATGCACGCACAAGTTAGTTTGGAATGAAGAAAAAGATTTCTCTTGTCATTTGCCCAATTACGTTGGTGAAAAAGGTCACAGCTGTTTTTTACCAAGCCATATGTTGGATAAGTAAGAAATCTCCCTTTTATTTTCACTTATTTAGACTAAAGATAGACTTAAGTACAGTTTTCTTTCTTTCTTAAACTGCTGAGTGTGTAATGGTCACCTACTGGACCTCGTTCACGTCATTTATCTCTGCGGTTCTCTCCTGAAGCCACGCCATATGGCACCTCTACCACTCCCTCTTTTTTCTCCGTCCTATTCGATTTCTCATCCGTTTCTGCAGATCATCCCAGTGCAAGATGGAGGAGGTCCTGCTTCGATGCAATGACTGAAAACACCTCAAGCTCCAAAGGTTCATCTAGGAATTTTGCTTGAGGTTTTTCAAGGACCACAACCTGCTGTCAAAAGCCACTGTCGGATACTTGCTTTCTACCACCATCGGACAATATCCTTGGTCGAGGTCGGCACAGCTCCATCACTACTCTACGCAGTGAGTGATGCAGTTCTTCTTGTCGTGCACCATCTGGCAGTTTGAACAAACCTTCTCAGGACTGTTGGGAGGCTTTACTGAATCTCTCAATCAATGTCTGCGGCCTCAGGAATCCCATGATCATGCCGCAACTTTATGGTATGCAATGTTGTAGTCAGGTCACAGGTTTCAAAGTCCAAGTCACTTTTGAGTCCAGGTCAAACAAAGTCCGAGTCATTATTACCAGAATTTGAACCACAAGTTTACAAGTCACAAGACTAGTCGGTCCAGGTTGGGTCTGAGAAAAGCTTCAGGATTAATTGTGCCAGAATAGAATCCTGGATATTCAAATAAAACTACATTATTAACACAATGTGACCACTTAAATTTAAACTTGTGGGGAGTGTCTCTGGACGTGTTGACGATGCAAAAAAGATGGAGAGCTTTGCACTTGAACTATGTCCAAATTTGAGTCCAGGGCAAGTCCGAGTCATGAGTCAAGTCCAAGTCTAAGTCCCTGAGAATTTACAAGTCCAAGTCATCAACGGGCTTTTCAGAGTTGAGTCCCAAGTCCCAAAAATTAGTCCATGACTCGATTACTCCATCTCAGGTAGTATTGGAATTGCTCCTTTCCCTGTGCCTTGCTTCAGGATGGTGCCAAAGCCAGCATTCGCCCAAGCTGCTGTCAGGAGGAAGGTCCAAGCCGAGTTTTTGGTCAGATCTATTTCTCTCAATATATTATCAAATCTTGTTCTCTGAGCGCTTCTCATTTTCCTGATACTACTGATAAAAGTACCTACGTTCAAAATCTTTATAGTCTCTTTCGTCGGCCTAATTAATCACACTGACATAATTACACCTTGCCATAGCAACTTACCATATTTAATGCACGTCTTTGTGTGAGATTAGTGATGTGCTCTGGCTCTCGCAGAAGGCTCAGCAGACCGGGCATCTGTCCAAGCCACACACCTGCTGGACGCCGTACAACACATTAGTCTGCTCCAAGAGGCTCTCGCTGCAGCACCTACTCCACTCTCCTCTCATCTAACCCACCACTTGTGTTTTTAACCACCGAGGATTTTCTCTTTCCACTTCACTGTATGTGTAAGCAGCTACTCACTATCTGTCTTGCCTGGGCAGGGCACAGCGACGCAGAAATAACCCTCTTTTGCCATGATTTACCTTCATTTCTACGCACCTTGGCACAGCAGAAACACAACACATTGTGGCAACTGATAAATTATGATTAGAAACCTGTTCTTTTATTAGAAATAGAAGCTCCAGCTTTAAATATGACTGAGTACAAAGATGTAGACCAGATTTGTCTGTTCGTTTGCCTTTAAACAATGGCCTCCTCCAATAGCCACATAAATGGTTCTGTGCCTAATGCTGTTGAGTCATAACAGTTTGCAAACATTGTGCACACTGGCTTTAGTTGTTTGATTACAGTCTTAACCACCGTCACAACATCACATCAACCAAGACCTTTATGAACATCCACTTTCTGTGCTTTTCACATTGGACCTCACATACATAACTGCTCTAAGATAAAGAACTTTGGTTTAGTTGTATTGTGTGCTGTTTTGATGCTTCTACAAAGTGACATAATGTGATATTAGAGTTGTATTAAGTGGAAAATCACCTTGAGTGTCCTCTCACACACCTCGGAGATTAGCTGTCATCACCTCCTTTGAAGCTTTTTTTCTCCACTTTTTTCTGTTGTGAAAGCTCTTTGGAGTGACTGTTTACCACCTGTGTGTGATTATCACTGGACTGTCACTGGACCTATGCTGCACAAAGACTGGATCAACTCCTTTAATGAGTTATCCATGCCACTTATGACTCTTCTGTGTGTCCATAAAGTATTTTAAAATGGCAGCATCAGTAGTGTTTGAATCTTAGGCCATCTTCAGACTAGACACAAACATGAGAGGTTAGATCTAATGTGGCCAGCCAGCTATACGTGTGTGAGGTGTCAATCTGAAAAACACATACAAATATGAATGTGTCTTGAGAGTTGGGATCAGAAGACAGAGACATATAACAGCCAATCACAATGCATGGCTCTCAAGAGGAACTACTAACATTGAGTGACAGAAGCTTCAAAAATGTACATACCATTTTTTTATGGCTTTGACCTTTGAGTCTTTTTATTTTTAAGCAATTATCCTTCTAGAATTGAAGGCTATAGTTCAGTCTTAGAAAAGGGTTTTCTATTTGGATTCAAATCTATTCTTGAACAGACTGAGCTGAGGTACAGAATAATGATTATCCGTCGTCACATTGTCATGCCAAACAAAACTTTTCTAGATAGCCAAAGGCTAAACAAATACCTTGGCGGCAATGCTCCGTATATATAACCATAGGAATCTGAAGTGAACAAAATAGTACACACAATATACAATTTCTTTACTGCTTAAGCAGCATTGGCAGATGAACAAAGCTACAACAAATAAGGGTGTACTGCCCTGATAGTAGCTGTGCTCAGGAGAATAAATAGGAGGGCAAGGAAATTGTGAAGTAAAGAGAAGAATTATTTGCATGTGGTGTGCAAGCCTTGCATAATAATAAACATAACATAAGCAGCATAACACAAACAACACAACACACAAGATTGTCCTCACAATACAGAAAAAGTGAAAAACTAAATTAAACAGGTAAGCATTAAACTGGAGGGGAAGAAATTACAACAACATAGTATTAGGAGCTGACCTACGTCTAGTTCACTCCTATTTAAAATTGCATATTGAAGAAGTTGTATTGGTTGCTAGTGTTTAAAACAGGAAATGTTTAATCACTCTATTACTGCTATCATAAAGAAAAAAAGCCTCATGAGCGCGATGTAGGCCTCACTCATGATTATTTCTCTTGTCACCATTAGGTTCTTTCTTTTGGACTTTCCTGAGCCACTGGCAAATGGCATACTTCAGTCTAATTGGACTCTTGGACAGCAAATAAAACGAAAGCCTTACTTCCAGCCAGTCTCATCCACTTCAAAGATGAATTAAGTCTACTCAAGTGCTGTTTTCACTCTGTCATTTTCCACATCACCTCCAGGGCTGCACCCTCAGCGTGAAGCACATGTGCATGTTCATATATAATACTATAAATGTCAACAAATGATCATGTTTAGTTCCATGCTGTTGACATTGCAGAATACCATTGTTATAACCTTGTTCTAATGCATCACCAAACTATCTCAAATGTACATAGCGGGCTACATGTATTTCTCATTGCACCTATCTGTCAAAGCGCTCAGAGTTTTATTTGATTGTTAGGCTGTGTGCGTCCTGCTTCTTGCCCCCAGAGGTTATGTTCCAGGGGGCTCCACACTCTGTATTGTGTGTTTACCAGCAGCAGAGCAAGCACACAACATGTCTCTTTGTGAACTATTCCCCTGGCTGTTGTCGGTCACAGACAGGAGTGCACGCCTCTGAGCTCTTCCACACAGGTGCTTCCATCCTCACACAAACATACTGCTTGATACAGAAGGTGCACACAAACACTAAATATGCTTGGATTGTTATTGCTAGTTTCACTATTGCTGTGTGGAGATACTAATACAGTGCAAGTGCTGTAGCATCTCCATAATATAATGATAATAGGCCCGGCAAGGTGGGAAGATACAATAAGACCTATTGGTTAAAACACATATAACAATGTCAGAATATAGAAAAGACAAGGGGAGTTTATAAAGTGTGAAGTGAGCATGTTTGGTCAGAGTTGGGGAAACATGCATCTGTTGCTAGCTGTTGATGCTAAAAGACAGAAAAATACCAATCCTTACAGTTAGCTGCTATAGAAGGACGTAAGCTATCAATGTTTTACAGTCGCTTGATTTCAAGTCAGTCAAAGCCATCAATGATTTACAGTGAAAGTTGTTTATTGGTGCATCCGCAAAAATGATGTTTGGCTTCAGTATTTATTTGTATGTTTTGCATCCAGTAGAACGGTGCACAACTGCTCTTGTGCATGTCTGACGTAAAACGTTTCACATGATCTATTCTGACCAATGGGTTTAGAGATTTTTAACAGAGAAAAAGTCTATCATATAAAATGGAAAAAGTCCGCTGTTTGTCTTTGTTTTGGGGGGAAGTACGCAGTGGGACGGATGGGATTTTTTTTTTTTCTGCAATACTGATAGTGGCCACTGGTGCAATTGGCGACAAGGAAAAGGGGAAGGTACATTGGTTTCTGGTTTTTCAGATACTTTTTCCAAACTGAGCAATAGTCTACAGATGGAGCTCCAAATACAAATTCTTATTTCTTATACTTGGGAAGTTTCATAAAGCGACTCATTTTCAAATTTGACTTCCAGACACTTACTTTAGACTACTCTTGTGTATTTTGCATTCACTGGTTTACATTCAATTAAATAATTTTCATTAACTTGAATATATGCATTACTTGAGAGTGTCCAGTCCAATTTGATGTCTGAAAGTTTACTAAAAGTCATACTACTACTACATCTTTGGTATAGTTTTTGATTAAAAGATAAGTACAGTCATGTAAAAAAGTATTGGGCTAATGTTTCATTTTCTCATTACATTCAAACAAAACGCAATAATTATGCAATAACACTACTCACAGCAGCTGACTGAATGTGACAGTTCTAATCCAATATATGAGCGTGTGTATCATTAAAAACAAACCCTGTGTGTGGTTGATATAGAAGCTCCAGTGTGTGATGCCGGAAACTGTCATTGTTCATTATGTGGTGATCTTTGCTCTGTATTCTCCATCTATATCTGTGTATCGTGGTCTCACACCTGCACTCCCCCGTCACCTCGACTCATAACACTGAGTCAACACCAGCATGCTTCGCTCACACACACACACGAACACACACAAAGTGAACTATCGAGCTTTCAAGCAGCTTTGGTGCCTTCTTGTACCTGTAAGTGTGTGTAATCGTCATTTCTTTTGTCTGATCTTAATACAATCACATCGACAAACTGTGATCTGTGTGATGCGCGGCACATGACATGGTGAACGAGGAGGTGATGAGAAACATGAAAGTATTAATTATCTGTGAGGAGTTTGCTGATAAAGAATTGTTCTGTTACACTTGTTTTTTTTTTCCAATTCAACAAAAACTATTGTTTCATGACCTTTGTAAAGAGTCTTAGGATAAGTAATGCTGTTGTGGAATTCTTGTCTATGATAATCTGCGACTGTTGGTGGTGATGCTCAACATTTTATCTACATATTCAAAAAGTCAACCACACATGCTTGGTTTTACTTTCAAGCACTGGTTAGGAACAGTTCATCAATTCAGCAATTTCTAATTTTTTGTTGGATCAGGTCTGCTGCCTTTTGTTAAGTGGTTATGAAAAATGTATCCTCAAATATAAATTGATTTCAACAACTCCACATAGTAATAGGTTTTTACATTAATATAAAAGTAGCATTTGAGGAGACTAAGACAACTAGGCTTGTGCGCTTATCTTGTTTGAATGACAAAGGTTAAGGCAAAAGCAAGGCCCTGAAGGGATTCATGTCAGGCGATCTAAATATGGCAAGATCAGGCTGCTGGGATCTGTCTGTCTTTGAATATGGCCGACCTTGGCAGAGCAGGGACGCTGGGGTAAAGGCCAAAGGTTAAAATATTGCTGGTGTGTTCTTTTCCTGTCGAGATGTCACTCTATTTTTTTTCGTGGTGACTGTCTATCTTACTCATGCCCATCTGGCCAAAAACAGAAGGGGTCACGGGGTCGCACGGGGGAAAAGTGTGTGTGTGCTTTTGGCAGCTGTAAGGCCAGTGTGTGCTTATTTCCATCGAGCTGAAAATATAATGCTGCATCAGAAAGCAACTGTCAGCTTTCCACTGACATTGGGAGCAGAGGAGAAATGCAGAGGAGGAAGGTGCACACTTTTGTGTCTCCTTTGCTCGAGCCACAATCAAATTATGGCTGGAGGACGAGGCCCCTGGACAGAGCCCGGCACACGCAAACACAAATGTACTTTTATTGAACTGTAATAGTGAGCAAGAGTGAGTTTCTCTCCACACAATATGAAGAGAATCACCAGCTTTCTAAACAAATTGAATATGCAGGTATATTGCCCTGTTCTCATTCCTACAATAGACATGGAAACAGGAGTGGCCATGTTGGATCCTATGTGGAAGTGGGTGTCATTTTACAAGGTTTAACTTTACTGGAGATCAACCTAGAGATTTTGAAATAAATAGACTATTTAAGTGCAACATTGCCCAAGGTCTCCCTTTACACACCATACAAAGGCAATTAATCATATGTGATTTAGTTGTTGTAGCTTTTATGATGTATTTAAAAAAACTTGTTCCAATAAGCGCAACAATCAATAGCCCTTTTCATAAATGTTCTCTGGAGGATTGCCTTTAGACTTTCCTGACTTGTGCGTTTACTCATGCACAAGTTTAATTTTACTGAGCAGCGGGGTATGGTGTTTAATTAGCGCAGCCGTAAAAACAACACAAAGCTGGTGGACAAATGAGCTGACCCCTTTGCAGTGAAGGCGGTAAATCCACTACTTGCTAGTACGTGGATTTAAACTTGTAAGCAACATTAAAGAGTGGAAAGGAAAGCACAAACAAGCTGCGGAGACTACAAGGCTTCCGCACTCAATGCACTCTGCTTACAGCACCAGCCGTACAGCATACATGTCATCAGCTTGTAGCTCTTCAGCGTGGTGTTGTTGTTTTGTGAAAAAGCGTCTAAAACAGAAAATGTTCCACGTACGTCAAAATAAATAAATAATGTTGAAAAGAGAATGATACAAACTTAATGTTGGACCTTGACCATGGCTCTCTGTGCAGTGATTCATAGAAGAGACAAGAGAGAATGTTTCATTTTTATAAATATTAAATATGCCTTTGTGGATAAAGGTAAACCTTGATACATTAATCATCTTTTAAAAGGTGCAATTTCTTTTTTAAACCTCTTATTCATCAGAGGGCAGGATGCGTGGATGTACAATAAGGAAAGTGATGGTGCCTTACCACGCTTTACTAATTTCATAAGCCTCATATCTTTCATCTAAAAAGCTGACGTTCATGCTTCATGATGTGCCTAAAAAACAAGAGCAGCAGTCTGAACCACCGGCACAAAAGGCAGTTGTTCAAATAACCTTAGCCCCTTGGGTAAAACAGTTTGAAGCAAAATCCAAAACCTTTTCCCTCTCTTTCACAACAACACAGTAACCTGTTTGCTTCGAGTTTATATAAAAAAGGGAACTCAACCGCTTTGCCACTGCAAAATACTAATATATTCTATCAGTAAAAGTAAGTAACTAAAGTTTAGAGCTTACTATAAACTTCTATCTGTGACTTTAGCATCAGACCGATACAATACGCAGTTATCTCTGTCTTATTATTAAACACTGATTGAATAAATTGCCATGTTTCATGTTTCACTGTGTGAGCTGACACAGTCACTGCTGGAATAGCCACTTTTCCAACAGAATGTCCTGCTGTCATTAATTCATTGTTTACAGGATGTGTAGACCCACAGCCAATGGGCTTTTCCCTTATCCGAAAGAGGAATCAGACTCCAATATATGTGAGCATGTGATTGGCCAAAGTTTGAGATCACAAACTGAAAATAAAGCCTTGATTTTGTTTTATGGTATTGTTTTTACAGAACATTCTTATAACAATGTTATTAGGTATTATATACAGTTTGCCACAATTAAAACTGCACATTCAACTTTTTTCAAGGTCCAAAGGTTCAAGGTGTTTACACATTATTATAGCATGTTATTTTAATTGTGTTGAGCCATATGTTGCACATTGCTTGTTGACCGTAATCCAACTGTCACTTAAATGATCTCTGAATGCTACCAAATTGTACTTGTGCCCAATACTAACCTTGTAACATTGCTTTTTTAAGCTTAAGACTCTTGTGACCCGTGACTGTGAGAAGAATAAGTGGTGTTCTGCTGCTTCAAACAGACAGTCTACCTTAGTAAATGTAAGCATGTGCTAATGACCAACAAACTGGAGTTGGACTCTGGCTAAAGAGGCAGTTACTGTGAACACTTATTTTACATTGAAAGCAAAGTACACTGCCAGAGGAATAACCAGGTAAGCACAACATAAGAAGTCTGTGTTGCATTGCATTACTCCTGCATGAGTCCTTCTTGTACTGTTTATAGTACTCACCAGGAGATGGCTATATTATGTGTGAAATGGGGGATGTTTAATTTTGTTTTCTATTGTATCTTTAGACACAAAGGGAGCCATATAATGTAACACCATCCTTTCGGACCACACTGTGTTCTAAACCTGAAGTTATTTTTACAGAGCAGCAGATCAAATGAGTCATTTGTGGGAATTTGTGTTTGGCACACAACAACAAATGATGATATAAGTGCTTTTGGCAACACTTTCTCCTTTACATGAGCGCGGGATCTTGCTGGTTCTTTTTCAGAGCTCAGTTCAGTCGTACAAAGAGACAAAGAGAAGCATGGAAATTAAACTTTCAATCCACTCCAATGTAGGAACAGTCAGTTTGATGTTCAGTTTATTCTTTGCTTAGTTTGTTCAAATGAGGAAGTGAAAAGCAGAGGTGGGTAGTAAGTAGCAGCTTGAGTAATCGTTTCATTCAGTTGTAAAAATAGACTAAATTAATTGAAAAAGAGGAACATTTTTACTGTCACTCAGCTACATTTGAGGTCCATTTTGTGGTTACTTGTTAAAGCATAACTAAGCTACTTTTTTATTTCAAAGAAGCAGTACTTGAGCACTCTTCTAGTCACCTCTGTAAAGACAAAAGAAAAGTATGGAGATGAATGGGAAATGCAAGTATCATCAGAGGGGGCCGGGGACACTATAAGAAAACATGGCAGTAAGTTACTGTAAAGAGGGTAAAGAGCAGGTTGCTGGAAAACAACAAAGAATATGGAGGAAGGGGGGTGATAATGTTCATCTCTGCTTGTTATTTCAGCTCTAATTTCCCCCCCTGGAGCTCATTAGAGTCTGGAGAGAACAAACCACAGAAGCATAAACTAACAGAGTAAAGAGAGGCGGCTAAAGGCAGGAAGAGGAAGAAGGTGGCACAGTAGGAGCAGTTAAAGCACCATAGATATTTAGTGTTGACTAGTGTTTATTCAATTGGAATTGGGTGTATTTTAATGTAATGTATGTGCTGACTTTTCATTCATTTGCCATATTTATATGTGAAAAATAATCAAAATTTTGTGTGTTTTCGCCCATATTATTCATGAAAGTTAGAGAACCAAACAAATACAATGAGTATAATTTTAGGAAGCAGCACCTTTAGGCATACCCAGTGCTTCACCGATGGAAGTGAGTAAGTCTCAAATGCAGCTGGAAAGACTGACTTAAATCAAAAAGTTATTGTAAAGGTGTGACTCAGAGGCTCACCTGGTCGTACTCGAGAGACCCAGGTTTGATTCCGGCTCAGGTCATATGCTCAATGTCTTTCCCTGTTTTGTGTCAATCCAAAGTCTCTATCAAAAATGAATAGAAAAAAAATGTAGATCCTGTCCACTGGACGGGTTAAATGCAGAGAATAAATTTCCCCACGGGCTAATAAAGAATAACTTACTAATAAACTATTTTGTACTTATTCAGTGTCATATTTTCTATCAATTTTCCTCTTTGTAGCTTCCCAGGCCATTATTAAGCAACTAAATTTTTATTAAAAGGCCAGATACATCACATCACAATACAAAAAGCTGGCAAATAAATAGTGCAGACAAAGTCCCAAAGTACCTGGGGCCTCGAGTGTCATGTTCTGCCGGCCCAAACAAAATACCAGAACAAGGCCAAGGCCTACAAGTAGGTGTAACAAAAATAAAAGTACCATTTCAATTTTATTTAATTCATCGGAGCAAAGCAATAAGAAAACAGTAGATAAATCCATTTGTCTGATTGGTAAATTAAAGACTATTGTCATTGTCTAAATATTCACATGTCATTTACAGTCAAGAAAATAATAATCCTTTTAGCAGTTCTGTTAACGCAGTCCTCTCATCTTTTTAGTCACAACTTGGCTCAATCCAAAACAAAAACAAGAAGCATGTTTTTAATCAGTAGAGTAGAACGGCAGCTTTCCACACACAATCACTAGTAAGTTTCTCTTGGAATATTATTTATATAACACTGAAATACAGAAATACAGATAATAGTCATCAACCAGATTCAATTCTCAGTATTAGTATTCCCAATATCATCCTCATAATACTGGTAGAATAGAAATGGTGGCTTTCATCTCAATATATTTATAGATCCATTTGTATATATACTGTGCGTATATAACTATTTATATATTAGAGAGTTTGTGGGTGTAAGTTCGGTGTCCAAAGTCCAACACTGAAGAAAAGCTAGGAAGGATCCGTGCCGGGAATTAGTTGAGCAGCAGGTAAGAGTCACATGAGGAATCAGAGGAGACATGGGCTACAATTTAAAAAGACACAAGTCTGCACTTGTTGAACAGTAGAGTCAAAACAAAAAGAGAACCTCTGGGGAATGTTGAAATGGTTTGGAAACAATGAATAATGAAAGAAACTGAGAAGAATGGACAGTTTGGTGGACATGAATATGAAGTCAGAGCACATGCTTGGATTACTGATAAAAACAGAAGGCAGCAGAACTATCACTATGGACTGTGCCAAATTTTGTTGGTTTCCACATCTATCATCTGTCATGATGATTAGCTTGAGTCACTGAACATAGTAAATGTTGGGAAGCAGTAGTAGCAGTAGCAAGTGTCTACAGAGTGTACTGTGCAGGTCTATGCTAACTAGCTTTTTGCTGCAGGAGCAATAGACAGCACATACTGTGCTTCGGACCAATCAAGTGGAGTGAGTGCTCGGCCTGGCATAGCTGAAGGAGAACGTGGTGAGAATGCCTATTGATGGTGTCATTTCTCTCATCAGGCTGTGTTTTTTTGTTATACACAAGTCAAAATAATCAACCAAGACCAATAAGAGTGAATCATTTCATGTCTGGGTTGGACTGTGCTCTCCATTTCACCGACAGACACTGGGCTTCCCAGAAATGAAATGTCACTGAGCTGTGCTCAGGTCCAGGTCGACCTGTTGTGTAAGAACAGGCCTGTGTGAGGCTGAGGAGAAAGGACATAGAACAGATCAGCTAGTGTTGGCTGAGTGTGCCCTTCCACGGGAGTGTGTTCATAACAGTTAAAAAGTTATGTACTAAGTCACAATTGTACAAATGCCGATTTAGTTATGGTTTCAATGTGATTAGTGAACAATGTTTGTGGTGCGTACACAATGAAACGGAAAAAACTGCAGTTGTGCATCTCAACCTTGTCATGGATTTCTTTATAATGAACACAGATTTCATACATCAAACCAGTGTTCATTAGAGATTAATGAGTGAATGAATGAGAATATGTTCTGGAACAGCCAGTGCTTCTGTCATTAAAATATAAGCTATAACACATAAGCATTCTCCCTTCTTTAATTGGACAAGTTAGTTCAATTGCTTTTAACTATCAATAGAAGAAATGGGAAACATTTTACAGCTAACTAATTATTTTGATAAATGCAAATGAAGACTTGCGTAATACACTCACAACAGATTGGCACAAGATCATACCTAATATTCCCCCGTGTTAGCAAGTGTAAATAATTGAAAATAAACATATTTATGGTTTAAATTGATCAGCTGTAGGTATCCAGTGTATACCAAAAGCTCCATTCAGAGGGCAGACAGACTGCATCAGAGATACAAGAGGCTTAGGGATTATGTAACAGCAAACAGATAGCAAAAGAAATCCAAAAGAACAAGCAGAACTTCAGAGAAAACAATGTCCCTGTTTTTATGAAGGAATCCTTTTATGACAAGCTATAAACACCACATTAGAGGAAAGGTAAAAGTGCACATGATTTTTTCATCAGTGCTTCCCCTGTAAAAATCTGTTTTGGCTTTGGGAAACAGACTGATTCAAAACCAGTGCAAATATAGCAAACATTTAAAAAGAGTCTTCACATACTGTATGGGTAACACAAGATGAACGTCTCAATCAAACATTCTTCAAAGCCTATACTGAGAGAGATTTGACATTTAAACGAATGGATGAATGAGTGTGGGGTTGGGATGGGTGGTTACACTCGGGTTTTTAAACACTCGTAGAAATGATCGATTGCGCTTTTCAGTAGAGAATAAAAAAGGTTGTGGCCGTCCAAAGCTGCAGTTTAAGCCACAGAGAAACAGAGGGAGGAGAGGATGGATGAGAGGATGGTTAACAAAGGAAGGGAGGTGAAGAAGCTGGCTGCGAATGCACGGCCTTCCTAATCGCTCTGAGTCATGCTCCTGGATCTATTTTTGCTCTTAAATATCTCTCCTCTGTCCTCCCCCTCTTTATGCAGCGGTCCAAGAAGTCTATAACATCTCCTCTTCCTCCCTCCATCTGCTCTTCATTGTTTGTTCTACTTCCAGCAGCTTCTCCTCCTTCATCTCCACCTCCCGCTCCTCTTCCTCAGCCACTCCCTCTACATGGGGAACACCAGAAAGCCAGAGAAGGTGGAGTACTTCCAGCCGCCCATTAGGTTTCCTCTCTCCAGTTTGAGGTAGGCCCGGTCTCCTTTCTCCATTTGGATCAGAACACCGTTACTGGCTGCTTCACGCGTCACATCCTGGTCTCCAGCAAAAGCTGAAATCACTGGCCAGCCGTTGTGCATCAGGCTTACCTGAAGATGAGAAGAAAAAACGTTTAGAGGAATGGAACTCACTAGAAAATGCTTCCACACACAAACGAAAAATACGAAAAATGTCTGATTTGCACTTTACAGTCAGCACCTTCCCAAAAGTGAGCACTTTTCAAATACCACATAACAATGACACTTTTACACACAGTGATATGACAAACCCACATTCTGTCTGACTCAACATCTCAATGGGGAAAATGTCTTCAACCTACAAAGAGACATAGCTGTCACTGTTGTCCTTCCCTCGCCTAGCCCAGGCAGACGCTGCCTTCATCACTTTCACTTTTGAGCAACAGCAGAAATAAAACAGGAGTATTTCCTGTGGAGCTCATATGACACCAAAACAGAAATTACTATTTACTGAGTGCATACCTACATCCTCTGCTTGGGCATTAACTCAGCTTTAAAATAGCAGTATGCATTATTAGTGTGTATTATAAATCATTTATCTAGTATTTCTAAGGATTAGCATACTTATTCTTTTGAGCCAGTCATGTGCAACTTAGTTGTTCAAAAAAATATATAATTGACAAAGTACAGCCAGAGGGAAGGTCTCAGGTTATCACTCAAAAGGCCTGCTGCACCCAGATTGCAGCATAGAAGAATGATTGTTGATAATTTGTAAGCATGTGCTTTTGGATGATAAATTGAAAAACAATAGTTTTTACTTCCTGGGCAGGTAAAAGGCCTCCAGTATATGATTTATCTTTGAGTATTAAATAATGAAGCAGAAAGGGCATGGCAGTTTAACCAGTCTTTGCTTATGTGACTAAATGAAGTTTTTATTCCACACCAACCTCCAGCTTTACCAGTTTCACTGGTAGCAGAAGCCAGTGAGGTCAGAGCAACTGTAAACACTTGTGTGGGCGCTTTAAGATCAATGACAGCACAGAAAAGGTTCCTGTAGGAAGATACAACTGCTGTTAAAATGACTAAATATGATACCACCCTGTAGCTTTTACTTCAAGAACAGACCCACAACAAATCACTAGTTAGAATGTCCTTTTTCTACCTTTTTCAGAAAACAAAAAGTTAACCTGCACATTAAAAATCTATTGGCATTCTCATGTCCACAAATGAGAGACTTCAAATGCAATAAAAGGCTTAGATTGCAACACTGTAACTGCATGATGGTGCCTTACTAACAACCAAACAATGTTAGTGCCACTGTTACCAAGGTAACTCAGTTTGAATTAATTTCCAAAACTATTACTCTGCTCAAGGTGCTTCACAGCGCCCAGTGGCTAATCATAGTCATTTTTGTTTGAGAGAAGTAATATATAATTGAGAAACACTAGAACCATTTTTTTTTCCAAAACAGTAACTGGTGGTAACTAAAAAAATTAGGAAAAAAACTCTCATTTGTTTCTTTTTTTTTTTTTTTTTTTTACATTGGCAATAGAACAATAATTATGTTACTTTATTTACAAAGCCCCACGTCTGAATCTGCACATCCTGGAAATGTACAAATGTAACATTTTTACTAACTGTTGGAGCACAGTGATAAACACCCCATAATTACACACTTGTCCAACTCATTTTAGCTGATGGTCTGGAGAGAAAAGTGTGAATGAGGGTGTGTGTGTGTGTGTGTGTGTGTGTGTGTGTGTGTGTGTATGTGCGTGTGTGTGAGTGTGTGTGGGCCGCAGATGGAGAGCCTGTCAGAGTCAAGAGCCCTCTTGGCCTGGTACTCCTCTTAATAGCAAACTGAACACAGCGGCTCAGACTGCCAATGTGAAGTGTGTGTTGCTGTGAACAGTCGGGCTGTGAATATGATGAAAACACTCAGACTACACTTAAATCATTTTTTAAATTATCAGGACCAAAACACAGCGCAGGTCACAGTGAAATGTCATTTCCCAGTAGCGACTGTTTTCACTCCAGAGGTTGTCGCTTTGTTTGAATCATCATCATATACCAATGTACTAAGTGCCAGAAATTTTAAATGAATCTAATAGCTTAAGTGTTATAGAGTTAACACACTCTTATTCTCCTGTTGCCCATAAGAGACAAAGCTGAGACAAAAGACACCAGAGGAACTTAACTTTTCCAATTAATTCTGCCTTTCTTTTTTTTTTTTTTTTTCATTTGACAATTTTATGTGACCTTTTCAACTACAACTTTCTACAGTTTTCCTTTTTTTACTCGTTTCCCACAGAATTACAGTGAGTGTATGGTACATCTTTTCACTGGGACAATACTATAAAATTTAATTTGGACAAAAACTAGATAATGAGACTGGACTTGTATGTGTTAACAATGAAACAAATGCAGACACACTGTTGGTCTGGATGCCTTTCATATTCATTGCGACAAATCAATGAATTCTTTTTACGCATATCACTGATGCTAGAAATGGACAAGCTCTATTTCCTCTACTTGTACAACTGGGGCATTTAATTTAAAACTGTGGCCAACGTCCAGAGTGTGAAGCAAACTCATACAACTGTTTATATGTTCTAAGCTCACAGAAGCAAATATGAGCAAACTACAGCACTGCAACACTACTTATAACAATTACTAATAACTGGCTCAATTGATCTTTATCTGTAACTTTCAGCTATGGCCATTTGGAATCTCAAATGAAGACTTATAAACTAAATACCAACACCTGTCTGTCCAAATAATGTTGCTATAATATTTACTTTGTAGAATTGTAATACTTCTACTACTTCTCTAACTATATTAACGAGCTAAAAATGGATCAGCTACAATATTAACGTGATTCAACCCAAAAATTCAATCAGTAGAACTGTTCTTACTGAACTGTTCAGAAATTCTTATTAGTCTTTAATGGACTGACAAAAAATTGACATGTCATATGAAAAAATGTTCATGCTGCCTTACCTTTTTCCACAATTACTAAACTGGTCCATGCTGTTAAGATATTTACTGTTTTAAGAGCTTAAAAAGTCTAATTGTTTACGTCACAGTGTTTACATCAATTGGTCAGACATTAAGTTTGATTGTACTATTGGTCTACTGATGAATTCAAGGAGCCCTTTCTAAAAAATATGTAGTAGTCAATTTTCCCTACAAAATGAGCAGATCACGGTGCTCTTGATGAATGACAAGAGAATGGACTAAGAGAGTCTGTGCAGTTCCATGTATAATGCCATCAAACTGAGAAAGACATGGGAAACAAAAAATGTAACACTACACAACTGTGTTTCCTCAGAGAGATACTGTCAGTAGACCCCAGCCCACTGCAGTTCAAAAGAAACACTCTTAAGAATCTCAAACCTAAACCCTACATCCTCTCTTCTCATATCAAACGGACTTTGGTGCTTTATTATTACATACTCCTTGCTGTCTTGCTGACCTGGAATTACATTACTCTCTCTTTTATGAAATAAAGGCTGTCTGTCTTATACACAAAGGTCTCCATTCAAAGAAAGATGATAGAAATGTCACAAAGACCTTTAGTCTGTAAATACATTGTAAAAGGAACTTGTTCAAAACATGGGCAAGCATTCAAATACATGTTTGTTGCAATGCTTTTCCAACTGTCTCTCTCTCACTTTAACAACAGCCACATGTGGCCAGTCAGCCTGGTCACTTTGTGATATATAACTCTAATAAAGCTGTGGCACCGGTTTTAGAAGGATGAGGCTATTGTCTCTGCACACAGCCTTTAACACACTCCTGTATGAATTAAAAGCACATCCACACACTGTCAACTACACCCTAAAAATGACTAACCATAAATATAAAAGCATGATAATGGGGCAGTGCAGTGTGTCAGGGCTTCAATCGATCTGCATTCATTAATGCATAAGCACCAATTATCTGCTTGAGTAAGAAAGAAAAAGACACAAATGGACGACGACACATAAAAGAGAAAAGGAAACTGAAATTACAGTTGGACAGAAAGACAGTTTGGCGCTGCCAATGGACACAGAAGTTTCCCGACATTTCGCTGCAGCACTTAAAGCGAAAGATGACACGCTGTTATTGCGTCATCAGATTGTCAGCCATCTTGACAGGACAATGATCCTATCAAAATCTCACTTTCTCTTTTTTTATCTTCTTGTCTTTAATTAGTTTCCCCTTATCTGTGTACGTTTCAACATTTATTCCTAATTCTTGCCATATTCTGACTTCACAAAACTTTACAAACAATCCTTAAAAGTTATTTTTGTAAAGCATGGTTTCAATGCTGTTCATATGTTTGTTTTTTATGTTTAATATGTTCTGTGATATTGTTCCCAAACATAATGCATATCTTGTACAAACATTTGTATAGCACAACATGATAAGATCAGGATTTAGTCATATGCATATGTGACTGGAGCAGAATTGACAATTGGACACTAAGAATGTCTAAGTTGACCGTTTTAGGCATTTACAATCAGCGAACACCAAAAAGATACACACAAAGCCTATAAGTTCATCGTAAGACCACAGTGGTGGACTATTCGGGTGACCTCACAGGAAAGGCCTGAAAGAAGTAACAGGTACTAACTGGAGAACGTAGCCTCATCATATTCTCATATCATACTTCTGACTTGCCTTGGCTTTGAATGTCTGATGAAGGATTTTTTTTAGTGACAAATGTTGCAAACAGCAAGTTTACTGCTTTGATGCCTCAAACAATTTACCAGACTACTGCACTGCACTGACCAGTCAATCAATCAGAGCACCCTTGGGTAATTGCATTTACAGTAGTTGTGAAGTGTGATAATTCAAGTTCATATCAGTGCACTTATTATGTTACGTTATTGTGCTTTTGTCCCAATTTAACTGCATGTCTAAAATTGTAGCTATTTAAAAAAATAAAAAGGATTAGAATTCGGTGGTGTACATAAGCCTCAGTCACATCTGGATTTAATTCAAGATGAGAAACAAAAGAAAGTGCAAGTGTAAATGCTCTCTGTGGAGCTGAGTGATTGGCCGTATGACTAATCAGACTTTGCTGTTTTGCAGTGTGTATTGGCTGCTGTAGCCACACATGGTGAAATCAGTTAGTGGGCACCTGACTATTGCCAATGATATAAATGAGTAATTTCAGCAAAAGCATCTTCTAGAAACATATTTTGCATTTACTGTCACATCTCTGCCACCTTTAGCAGCAAAGTGCTTATTTTGTTGTTTTAACAACCTTCCTGTTAAATTGAATTACCCATTGTAGTTTGCCTTTATTCTTGAAAATGAAGTAAGGTCGGGTCATAACATAATTAGTCCCAACAGTTGTATTTTTTTCCTGTAACGAAGTGATCTCTGCAGCCTTTTTTCTTCTGCTTGAACAGTAACATGCCATTATGTATTTTTGCATCCTTACATTTGATTGCTTGTTTGTTTGTTAACAGCAAATCTCATTAGATTATGAGCACATTCAATTTGGATTTAAGGATTGGAATAAAATCACACACATTTCCATTCAACTTGCCAAACTGGTAATGTTTACACAGAAAGTACAGAACACTGAAAGAAGCAAGTATGGGCCATTTGTAAACTACAAATTTTAAATTTTCTCAATCTAAACACGGTTCTAATGGAGGTACCACACAACCTTGAGTTTTCACTGTCATGCTGTTTTTTTATCTGGCATTAAATTGTACATTGAAATATACAAACACAACAAAGACACTGCTGATTGGGTCAGGGTGGCAATATATAAAATAGAGTGAAATTCTGCTGTAATACATACAAATCTATAAAGCATTAACACTTTTGCTTTGAAAGGCTCCTTTGTAATATGACTTGGGATGTTTCTCAATATGCACAAAAGCAGTAACAGACATTTATACTGTCGGTTTATACATGTTTATATCCAGTTATAGTTTTTGCCCAAACTAAAGAGCAATGGAGCTAAATGCAACATAAGCAAAACTGTAGCCAAGTTAGAAAGGGAATACCAGCAACATCACCAAACACACATACCAGTGTTGTGACAAAACTATCGACAGCAAAATTCTGTCTACAGCAGTCACCATCTGAAAGAGAAAGAGTTCCCGACAGCTTGGGACTCCCTGTTAGAAGAATGCTCACCTGTTTCCTGATGCGCTTTTTACATATCAATCACTGAATATCTTAAACAAGAATCTAAACCAGTAATTTAGAGTATTACAGATAGTGAAAAGAAAGGCACTTAAATAGTTGATGAAATAATTGAGTGTAAGTACAGTGAAAGCATTCAAAATGCACTGTCTGCATGAGAGCTGACAACCCCCAAAATATACGTCCTCTGTGGTCGGCTTCAGACAAATAAACACCACTATTTCATCCTTTCACTGTGTCTAAAGTTGGACAGCACAGTCACAGATAAGGTCTTTATTTATGGCACTGTGACTTGCTCCTTTGTCTATTGCATGTCTAGGAACAATGTCTACACTATGAGCAGCAGGACTGGTCTATTTCTAGTTTTCTTTGTCCCACTACTCTATCCTGATGGACACACACACACAGTGAAGTTCAAAATGACACTCGTTTTACATTTTCACCTTGCTCCATTGAGAATGTCCAAAGATGGCTCCAAAACTTTCTTGTTCAGCATCAATTATGAGGACTACAAGACAATGACTGGTCCTTTGCCAAGTAGAGAAATTAATACGAATTCACTTTAAGAATTAAGCAGAAGTAAATGATTGTGAAATAGAAATACATGATCACACCAGACTTTTAAAAACCTTAGTAGTGGTATATACCAGATGTCAGCCTGTTTTCTTCAACATTTCAACATCAATTACACATAAACAATTTACTGTGCTTTTATGAGAAGCCCATCGACAGCATGACCATAACAACAGTGGATGTATGTGGAGTTTGACCATATAAAATAAAAAAAATGGATGAAAGTCAAGATGGCTAAATTGAGCAGCAACTCTAAGTAAATTCATCTAGACATCAATATTTAACAAGTGTAACTTTACACCGAACCAACCTCTAATGAATGTGTCTAATAAACGAAGCAATAGGCTCTCGGGCACATCATGCCAGAATCACACAGTCATCAACATCCATCATCAACACTGAGATAATTAGTTCAACTTTTAATGAATTTGTTGAGTGTCAAACATTTAATTTATGCTGAAACTGTGCATGTTGAGACTGCAAAGTTTCTAATATCTGTAGTACATTCAACTGTACAAAAAGTGTTTCTGATTTTCTGAATGAGTATCAAAACTGTTGTATGTTAGCTCTTATCTCTTATATTCTCCATGTTACATAAGCAATCTGTTTCTAGCAGGGCTAGAAACAGATTTTCTGTCTCATTGTCTTCTCCATTTTTAACATTCAGCATTAACATTAATCTGTTTTGTAAATCAATAAGAAGCAACTTAAGTCAATCTTTTGCTATTTTTCTAGTCAACAAAGTCTTTATCTACAGTTTGAGCTGAGGTCTGAAAGCTAATGGAGCAACTCCATATTTCAAAATGTTAAATAGTTTTGCACATGTTGCAGTATTGAGTTGGATAAAAGAAAATAGATTAGATAAAAAGAGATGTGAGCTGGCATTATAAGATTCAGAGGATGCTATTCTTTCTCACAAAATGTTTTAAAAAATGTGTTTACATAACCCCAAACTAAATGAAGAAAAGAAATAATAAAATCAATCGTGTTATCACTGAAGCCCTGGGGTTTCATCTGGGACTAGTAGTAACAGCAAGGCCCAAAAGCACAAACTGCATGAGTCAATCCCAACGTTCACTGTGTTTTTTTAAAGTTATAAAGTGTTGCGCTTACAATACCTGCGAAATGATCTTTCCACTGTGATGCAATAAAATCTGAGCCAAATAACCACCATTACAGCAAAGTGTACAAATCTGCTGTGGTATAAAAAGCAATGGCTTGTGGTTGTAATACAGTACTTTGACAGAAGGTAAATTAACCTCTGTCTCATATATCTACAATTTTAAAAGTCCACTGATCAGAGCACTTCTCACAAAGTGCAGTTTTGACTATCCTTCCTACACCTCATCTGTTTGTATTTATAATCTGTGAACTGACTGTTCCAAGTGTGGGCACACGGCGTTCACTATGCCTTTGGAAGAGGAAGGATTGTAAAAAAAACAAAAAACAAAAAAAAACATGCATCTTAATTATAAGGCCGGTACTGAAATGCCCTTTTTTTTTAATATGAGCATTATATCAACCAGAAAGTTGGGTATCAACTAACATAAAGCACAACTTAGGTTGCGTTTAGAGTTAGATGAGGGGAGTCCCTTGCACCTAGGCCATCAACTGATTTTTCTTTGCAGAGATGAAGTTTACTGGTACATTATGACTATGATGAAAAGAAAAAAATATTTTTTTGTTGTTGTTGTTATTTTTTGTCAGGGACAAGCGAAAGACCTTTATAAAAAAAACTTCCAGCACAAATCAGCAATAATATGCCTGGACTGAATGTGTGTGGTCATCATCGTGCCTGAGTGGAGCCATGATTCCTTTCATTTCTTACTATTTATTTTTACAGATTTCTTGCAAAATTCTGTTAAGCTTTGTTTCACATTGCTTTGTTCTCTGTTTCTCATTTACCCTTTAGTCTCTCTTACAGTCATTTTCCCCAATCCTTACTACAACCCTCTCTACTTAACCACTGCCTCCCTTGCGCTGTCTCTTGCCTCCTGCATGCGCCACAGTAGCTGTCTCTGAGGCAATCAAACAGTGGGAGTTTTCCACGCAGCAGATGTGCCGGATGGATGGGAGGATGGATGGATAGAAGGGAGGGGGCAGACGGAGAGCGCACAAACTTCAGACGTGGATAGGGCAGCCTACACCTGTCGGTTTCATGTCAAGTTGTGCTACACTAAGCACGGCAATGGATTAAATGAGCTTTGTCAGATCCTACATATACACATGTTTTACTGTTTGAACAACTAGGTCAAAGGTAAAGCATTCTAAAATATTGTTAACGTTGTAATTTATCTTTTCTTTTTTTTTTCTTCTTTTTTTGCAAACATTGGTCCTTGTCTGCTAGATTTGCTCTTAAATACATCTAATGGGCTGAAAGAATAGCACTAATGGTGATGTGACAGATATGATCACCCCTTTGTCATGAGTCAGGAGTTTGTTCTAGCTTTCTTTTTCCTTTGTGCTTCTCTACACACAGAATACTGATAAGAAACACAGAGCTCGACACCGCTTTTCCCATCACTTATTATCTAGAGCCCGC
Organism: Rhyacichthys aspro; assembly: GCA_036850595.1. Taxonomy (NCBI): domain Eukaryota; kingdom Metazoa; phylum Chordata; class Actinopteri; order Gobiiformes; family Rhyacichthyidae; genus Rhyacichthys; species Rhyacichthys aspro. Next base: position 11,522,869 of record CM072153.1, read on the forward strand.
TTGTTTATATTATTGTTACTGCTGCCGCCGCCATGCTAATTAATTCAAGACGCCTATAATAAAGAATAAGTAGCAAAACATAATGCCAAAACCCTGGGGAGCTAACTGCGTAATTGCCCAATAGTTTAATTTGCAAAAGACACATAGTAATTAGCAGTATGTGACTTGTAAAGCTTCAACGTGAGCGTAACTGCTGGGAATATATTTGAGGCGACTCGAGTACTTCCTATCGGTTGACACATCAAAAGAATAGGAAAAGTGCATCTAAGGCACAGGAAAATCAAGTTGTTAAGAGGATGAAAGAACGTCGCACTGCAGGCAATGTGTATGAATGAGAAAGCTTAACACCCTCATTAGGGCTGAGTGTATGTGCGAATGTATAAATGTATAAGAGGTAAACACTAAAAAAAAAAAAAAAAAAGGGAAGAGCTGTAGACAATGTGGCTGTGGCTGCAGTATAAAAAGAGAGGTAGCTGTCCGTGGTGCTGAAAATAACCCCCTTCTGCATCTGGAGCCCTTCCACTGCGCTCTCCTGCTGCCACACGCTCGCTCTGGCTCTGTCCTCATGCGCCTATTGATTAATTATGATTGGCTGGAGGGTGGAGGAGGCTTGTGCTCATGTCTTACTGCTGTTGTCTCCGTGTTGCTACCTGCCCACTTGCTCTGTGCCTCATTTGGACTACTGTTAAGAGCTGCATAGAAAATACCCACTCACATATATTGTGGTGCTTAACGAAAGACACATGAAGAGGCGCTACCTGTATGGTTTGGCGGTTGTAGACCTTCACTACGTGGAAGTTAAAACTGTAAATCCCTTTGCGTGGTGCGATGAAATTACTCCTTTCTTCATCGAAATTCCTCCCAACATTTACTAGAACCTGAGAAAGAAAGAAAGAAAGAAAGAGAGAAAGAAAGCGTTTGACAAACATTCACTTTTTTAACAGCATGACCATTGTGAGAATAGAAAACAATTCATTCATACAAATGTGCATAAAATCATACACTTATTCCCTTTGACTATTCACTATATTTACATCGCTGTTAATAATTAATAATACAACTAAGCCCGCCCCTCCCACGCCTCATTATTACATATTTATGGGCATGAATAGTTTCATGGCTACTCAAGTCCACGCTCACTTATTCCCCTGTACGGGCTGTGGTCCCGCAGTGCGCGCTCTGATTTACTAATGTGGATGAATAACTCGCTGCTTTTATCTGCCTTTTCCCTTGTCAGAACCCCCAAACTTTAGGCGAAATGAAAGAGAACTTAATCAATCTTTCACATGCAGTTTTCAATTATACATCTCCGCAGCCAAATGTCTGGTTTTATGGACGCGGCCGCACCGTGGAGCGTAATTGAACGGCACTTTGAGGGAGAATTAACCTTTACCGGAGCTCGGATTGACGCTCGCCCCCGCGACCCGCCTTTTACTAAATTATTTGGCAAGATGTCGTTCAATACCTAGAAAGTTGAAGTAGCTACTTATCCAATCACCCCGGGAACCTGCACTCACTTCTTCAGCCATCCATTACTTTTTATAGCGGACACACTCTCATGTAACGCCCTACAGAAAGCTTACACGGCTTTGTGTTGCCCTCTTGGAAGCCTACACATGAAAGTCTCACTTTTTTAAACCGTTTTGATATACTTATAGAAAGCAAACATCAACACCAACATTATTAGTATTTAAGTTCAAATTTACGACATTTAGCGACATTTACGTACCACACAATCAAACATGCGCAGAGACCAGATTAAACGAAACGACTAACCTTTTACTGTCCCGCAAATTAGCGTTAGCTGCTCTACTTAATTGAGCCGCTGCTGCCTTACCCTAGCTTGCTTTTTTTTTTTAAACTTTAAACACTTTTAACAAAAACGCCAACTATATTAGCACTGTAAAATAAAAATAACACGTATCAGTCACATTTCGGTGGAGTTTCTATCGGTCATGAGAAGCCTACGAAATGAGCACACCACAGAAACTTAACAGAAACGACTAAGTTCATATTTAGCTAGCATCCACTTCCAATACACCACTTTAACAGAGGGTCACGCGGGTGAACTTACCCGGTCAAAGTAGATGACCATGGTGCGGTTGCTCATCTCGGAGGGCTCGTGGTTGGTGTTGCGGACGGCGGAGAAGGCCACCTTGGCACTGCCCGAGCGGACGGAAATGCCCAGCGCCGTGCCCGTGGGGTCCGAGGTGGGGTTGGAGTCGCACACCACCAGACACTTCCCCTCCAGGACTATGGGCTCCGTGTCGTTCTGCGCACGGGCCGGACTGGCCGCGAGCCACACGGCACCGAGCAGGCACAACGCCAACATACTGGAGGACGGCACACTTCACCAGGGCTCACCTGAACAGCGCTCCGCTCCGGCAGGAACAGCAGCAAGAGTTTCCCGCGCTCCCCTGTTCTTCCGCTAACTCGCTTCGAAGTGAACTCGCTCACCGCCAACTCTTTCTCCCTCGTAGATTCGCTCACAGGTACACAGTTAATGCTTATTTTTAATCTCCTTTTGCCACTTTTCCCTCAAAAATCAGCTTGTCACCCTCGTGTGGCGGGGGTTCTCACTTCTCATGAGCCTCTGTGTGACTTGGAGACGCGAGGAGCGGCAGCGGCGCGCGGTGGCGGAGTGACGCGGCAGCACAAGTCATAGCGCGCGCCGGGAGCTCCGTCTGCTCTCTCTCGCGCGCTTCAATTATTCATATGTGAGAGATGAGGCTGCGGGCGCGTGCTCCTCGTGTGTGTGTTTTCTCCTCCTCAGGCCCCGCCCTCCCGGAAACACACACCTATCAACGGATTAACGCGTGCGCGGCGCCGATACTTTCCAATCAGTGCGCGGTGAACGCCTCGTCCCCGCCCCGCAGATTCTACACACACTCTCTCTCCTGTCTGGTAGTGAAAAGCATAAAGCAGGAGGTTAAAAAAATGGTTAAACCTAAGTGTTTATTTATTTATTATTAAAGACTTTCAGGCTGTTTTTATGGTAACTATGTATATATTTATCTGACGGCTCAATCAGTAATAGAGAAATCATGAGCCTGACTAATATTAAACACAGTGCTACACCAGTCCCAGCTTTGGAGGCAGTGGTGCAGTTGTTTGCTATAGTTTGTTTTGGTAGGTATGTCTGTATGTGTGTATATATGTATAAGGGTTTTATTGTTTGTTTGTTTTGTTTGTTTTTTATGTCTTTTAATCTGGACTTAAAGTCTGTAATAAAAGTTTGCAAATGATTGATTTACTAATTGATTTTTTTTTTCTAAAATATTTGATTAATTCCTGATATGAAACATCACATTTATTTATTTATGTAAAAGGAGAGGGCAAAGCAATGACAAGCCAGAATTAGCCAGAAGGCAAGTTTTCATCTGTTGTCCCTTGCCATGTGTACAAAAAGGTGCCCTAAAGAAGAAAATATATACACCAGTGGTTCTCAAACTGTGGTACAGATACCACTGGTGGTACTTTGGCTCTCTGTGGTGGTACTTGAGAATCTCTGACAACAACAAAATGAAGGCCTATTGACTTTTGCTACAGTTTTTCTATAATACACTTTACTATACCACTAAATGCTCTGACTCTAAAAAGCTGAGGGATTAAAAATGTGATTTCAAAGAAGCAGCACAGCAAACAAAAAACTTAAACCGGCATAGATCCACATTGGCATAAAGGTGGTACTTTTGTATATTTTCTGGGGCGGTACTTGGAATTTGAGAACCACTGATATACACAATGATAACAATACAATTACAACTATAAGATTAAACATGAGGTTGGTAAAAGCAGCAGCAGAAAGACAAGCAAAACAACATCAGGTATTAGACAACAGTGTTAAAACTGAACAAAAATTAGTCCATACAAGGAGCACAGATTATAAGCACAGGCAGCAACATTAAACATTTAGTTAAAACATAGAAGCATGTGGCAAAGCAATAAAACTGACAGGTTAAACAGTGAAAAGCAGTAACACAATGTTAAAAGGCAGCAACAGACACAGGGTAAATTCACATTCACAACTGAACACACGATCTATCTGATATAAAACATCTATCAAAAAAACGAACCACCGGACCCCACAGTATTACATCCTTCAGCCATCAACATTATTACCATTATCATGACTGTTATTATGAGTCTAAATGAGTGCTTGTTAACTGCACTCCAGCCAGCAGGAAGTCGTATTAGATTTGAGAGATCAAACTGTGGAAACGCCCCCATCCAGGGCCTTTGCATGAGGCACCCCATAAAGGCAATTATAAAATAGTTAAATGTAAGACAAAATTAGCCATCCTTGATTCCATATTAACTTTCAAATAATATACACAAGGGGAAGGTGCAGTAAAGCAGACAGTGGTAAATGAGTCCAACTGGGAAATAAACCAATAGGGACGTTCAAAATGTGGCAGGTGTTTTGAAAGTTTACTTCAGTGAGTCTTTAAGCAAGCATCTGAGCATTTTTGTGCTTAGACTAATCCAAGAAAGGTGTATGAAAATGTATGAATTTTGTCCAGATAAAGATGTGGAAGCATCTTTAAACAAATGGCAGCCTTTTTCCCTGCTCCAAAATAGTTCTTAACAGTTTTAAATGAAAAACACAAGCAATTAGAGCCCCAACTGTGACTACTGTGTGCTTAAGTGATCACTAAAGTGATGACATGTTATTTTTAAAAGCTCCATGCTGAGTTTTAAGTTCTGCGGTGGAAATCACTAGCCATGGTTAAATTCGAACATACAAATAGTTTGACAGAGTTCTGTTAGAATCTTCATTTAGCAGAACAGTGATTTTATATCTATGCAAAATCACAAATGCACCATAGTTGATGCCCAGTCCACATGCCAAATGTGCCATTATGCCAAGTATATAGCTAATTTTTCAATCTTATCTCTTGTTTTGTGACCACTGCTTCCACATATGGTCAGCTCTTTGATTAACTGCCAATTGCCCAGGTTGTATCCAGCCACATTCTCAAAGTGTACAATAAAATGTTAATATAAGTTAAAAGACAATAGCACAACTTAATTGTCAATTTTCTCAAAACACAAACAACCTGGAAGGGCCACTGACTTCTGTTAAATTAGCATTAATATGAAAAAAATGTGGGATTTGTAAGACAAAAAAGATGAGCGCAGGTAGTGAAGCGGCATCAAGTCTATTGTGCTTTAGTGTGTCTTGTCTTGACCTCGTCAAATTAAAATGCAGCTTAAGTATCTTGAAATGTTTTTTTTTTTAAAAAGTAGAATATTTCTTAAAGCTGCATTTTCCTGCATAGTGACCTTTCCTGCTATTATTTGACTTAAAAAGTAAAACTGGACCAAGTCACTGCTACAAAATACAAAGACATTAAATCAAACTAAAGTTTAGCGCTTACTTTAACGCCCAATTTACACTGACTGCTGAACAGATACGGAACGGCGTCCGTACGGACGCCACAAGGAATAGAAACCGTTGTAGTCAGTGTGAGCATTTACACCAGCTGCGGTGTGTTACGTCTCCTGATCCGGAGCTCCGGAAGGTTTCCGCAAGGAGTCTATTTTTTCCGGACGCCGCATGTGGATTTTCATTAAGTTGAAGAAATTACGAGTGCAGTGACGGGGTCCCGGGGGTTATTTGAGACCACGGACGACGAGAGATTCATCACGGAAGTCCAAAACCACACATATGATATTTCACATACTTTTTATAAGGACAACACCAGAAAAGAGAAGGCATGGAGTGAAATAGTTGGAGCTCTGGGATATACTGGTGAGTTTTTATCAGCACCTCTCTCTTTACATGGATGTTATCACGTGAACTCAACTCTTCAGCGTGAATCCCTGTGGTTTTGTGGTCTCGCGGATGCAGATTTCCGGACACGTACAGCACACACACCGCACCCGGTGTAAATGGCAGTCCTTACGGATTCCGTACGGAATCCGTAACGCAGTCAGTGTAAATGAGGCGTAAATGTCTAGCTCTGAGCTCAGCACCAGATCGTTGCAATCTGGCCTCTCTATGTGAGCATGTGATTGACCAAAGCCTCTGATATACAAACAGTCTCGTCTATTAAAATACAATTACAGTTAACTAAATTACAATACAGAAATGCAATACTCATCAACGTGTCTGCAATTGAAGAAAAACAACTTCTGTTAAACCATTATTAAAATAACTGGAAATAGCTTTAGGTAGTTACACCATATCTAAACTGTGCAGGAAAAAATATGCAAAACAATACACACCGTGCAATGTAATAAAATATGGATGGTAGATGCATATGTTAATCTATATGTATATATGTTCTGTCACCTTTCACATAGTCTTTTTTTTTTTATTACGGCTCATTCCTCTCTTGTTGCCGTTCCTCTGAGCTCATCTATCCATGTCTCCTGTTTCTTTCCCTTCTGCAGATCTCTCCCTGTGTCTCTGTGCTGCTGTTCTGTCTCCCAGGGGTTCCCTTCAGTGTCTAATACGAGCTGACGCTGAGTGACAGGCCAAAAGGACTGCTCTCAGATCCCGGGCGCAAGGGACGAGCCACAGCTACTCCCCCAGCGCTCTGTCATATGCTCACATCCCGTCTCATACAGATCTTGCTCTTTCCACACGACTATTGCTGTTTAGCTCAGCATATTTATGTGTGTGTGAGTGACTTGTGTGTGCTTTTTTTTTTCGAGTGACACTGGCTCCCATGTCGTTGACTGGAGTGACAGACCCTGTTCAGACCTTAAAAAAGATGTTAGTGATGATGATTTCTTTTATTTATTATTAAGAGTCCTTCCTATTGTGTAAGTTGAGGTTTGTTTTATGAACCTTTTTCATGATTTGATATGATGTGCCATAACCAAACATCATTTCTGCAGTGGTATTAATGAATTCAATTATGGACTTTAACACGCATCCGAGGCAATGGGGTCCTTCAGTGTAGGACAGAAGGCATTACCATTCCTGCTTTTGTCCCTGTCCAACTCTAAATCCATTTGAGAATGCATTCTAAACACTGGAATCAAAACTAGAACTCCTGAGGCTACATAAAGAAAAATATACAATGTTTAGCACATACAGAAGGCTCAAGCCCATTGGTCTACACCTGCTTGTCAACATGGAAGTAATGACTACCTACATTACAGAGAAACAGTGCTGGCTATGTCTGCTTGCACAGAGAAACAGCAGAAAAAAAGGAAAACAAAAATAGAGAAAAGAGAAGTAAAATGTGTATAAACATTAGCAATGTGTAATTAGGCTGACACTGAACCTATAGAAGTTTGAGGTAAGCTCTAACCTTCAGTTTGGTGTAATGTATTATTTTTTAGCGACAGCAGTTTGGTTCAGTTTTCCCTTTGTTAATAAAAATAGCAGGAAAGGTCTCTATCCTGTTATAGGGTCGGTGACCGGGACAGAAGATAATTTCATGTAATGCAGGTTAATGCCAGGTCTGATTAAGGTGACTGGGTCACTGATGTTGTACACACCTTTATACAGGGTTTTTCACACAGCTGACCTTAAAAAAACCATCATGGATGTCATTTTAATCCGACGTCTGTCTATCTATTCAGCCCCGAGTCAGTGACTCACTGTAGCCTTAGTCTGATTCTGCGCACTGCTGTCATGATATTTTCAGAGTGAGATCCGCAAAGTTCATGTGTTTTGGAGTGAAGAAGTACACAAAAATCATCCAATTAAAGACACCCCTATGTGATGAATATGAAAAATAACAACTCAAATAATGTGGGGGAAAATGTGGCACTAGTCAGCTGCCATTAGTGAGGAAAGAGTTGTCATCGCTAGACCAAAATCTGCAATTTGGAAGCTAATTGGGTGTGAAAGAACAAGTCTGACTGAATTCCCACTGTAAAATATGTGGTATTTGTTATAGAATTATACATTTCTTTTTTTCTATCTTGACTTGGCAGGCCTGTTTGGACATATTCTTCCTTTAGAGTGGGGAAATAGGTTTAGCGGCATGTAATTGTCAAATTACTTTTGAAAGTGTAGCATAATATGGGTAGAAAAATGACCCCAAGTGTGAGGAAAGTGGTTTAAGCTACTGTAAGTGTTGCTTTCTATATATTTATTCAATGTGTCCCCAGGTATCACTTTCCAGAGCTGTGCACAATTGACTTAAGGCACAAAGGAGGTTTCTTAACTAAATCAGAAGAAGCTTATCCAGGGTTTTTTTTAAGGTAGAACTGTGGAAGAAAATTTTTCAATGGTTGGGCTCAGCAAAAAAGAATAACTTGGCCAACAAAGGACAAAAATGTAACCAGTGGAACTCAAAGAGCAATGTGGGTCTGTGGGTCATCCGGTTAATGCAACAGTCAGGCAGTATGTGTCCATGCAGAGCTACTGTTAATGCAGAATGAGGTTTGTTCAATTGCATATTTTACCTCATAATCAGCCCGGCCAGCCATCCTAATGCTTGTTCTATTCTATATAAAGAATTAGTCTGATCTTTGTCGATACAAGTTTGATTACAAGGAGGTGGAACAAATTCAAAATTACCTGAATGCAACAGGATAGACATACAACCAATCCGAATTCAGGGGCAGCACCATCATATAAATATAAAAATATAAATAAACAGCAATGCATAAAGATTGCTCCATTTTAGATAAACGGTTATGATTGTTCGGATAGGATTGAAGAAAGTGAATGGATTTCTTGAATTTTCAGTACTAGCCTATCAGAGTTACAATTGGTGGACATCTATACATCTATAATTGCCTGTTACGTTAAACAGTCACACCCTCAGTTCAAAAATACACTGTTGAAATATATTTTATTTATTGCAGTTACTGCCAGACAAAGACATTATAATAGATTTTCAAGTCCAGTTTTACTCAGACTTACACCAGTACCCACTGTGAATGGACTCCTGTGTTTACTCTTGACTCACCTTTAATACTTAGAATAGAATTCTGTGATTTAAATACAATATTCGTTGTTGTTACCATATGTACACAGTACAGATAAATCACACTTCCTACTTTTTACACTTAATTTGTTTGTTTACAGGCTTGATTTAGGTAAGGGTGTGATCAGAAAGACTCCCACATTCGGAGCTAGAACCATAAATTTACCCCGGGTAATTCTATTGGCACAAGAGTGGACAACAGTGGAGTGATATTTCCCGCCTTTAGATATAAATTATACATGGGTGTGATGAGAAGGTGTGACTTAAACTTGCTAACAAAGAATCTAAATAATCCCAATAATATCTAATTAGGGACATCTCAGGTTTTACTTTTTTTTTTTTTTTGCAATACACCTGTATGTAATCATCCAAAACTGATCCTATGCCCACACTAAAAAGGATAATTGTGCGCGTGTGCTTAAGGTTTTTTCTGTGTAAATGTACGTTTTCTTCTTGCCACTGCTGTTTTTTGTTTTTTTTACCTTTGGGTTTGGGACGTAGTATTGAAAGGCAAAGACTGATGAAAATGATAAAGTTGCTGAAAAACATTAGTGTAAATACAGTATATGGCCTGACTAATGTGTGTTCCCAATAGAACAGCAGAACTGCCACTGCTGCTATTTTTCTTTCTTTTGTCTCTTCTCAGTCCCTACAGTCTTCTCTGTTTCTCACTCTGATTGCTTGTGCATATCACACAATACTGCTCTGAAAAAGAAAGGCCACCAAACAAAAAGAAAAAACGGAAGAGTCTATCGGTGGGGCATTACAGAGTAAGCTTTTAGGAATCACAGACAGAGCACTCAAAAGAATTGGACCCAGCCTTCCTTTATCCCCTAACCAAAACCCAGAATGTTGTTTGCGCTGATTCTTTTCATTCCCATGGGATCACAGATGAGGAAATGGTTACAAATTTATATGTACTTTTTTACAAAGTACATATAAATATAAAAATCCACTTACTTGTACATACTAGCTGTGCCAAAAATACATTTATGTTCACCATGTATAGCCATAGCCTATAATGAAGGGGTTTTGGCATAAAGCATCGCTGTTTTGTACTTGACTTAGGTCTTCCAAATTCTCTTTAGTGTGGCCTGTTGCAAATCTTTTCACTCCTGATTCATCAGCAGGCTCTGTCCTGATGCAGCAGACCGGTTCAAATCTAATAAGATGAAAATACAGTTGTTCTGGCATAGCATTAATTAACATACGCTCTGGCTATATATAGGCTTCTTTTTGAACGGTGGCTGCCATTAACTGAATTATTGTCTGTCAGCACAACCAGCACTTGTGTTGAAATAATTCAATCAGATATGGAAAGTGTGAGCCGTAATGTGATTGTGTAAACCTGATTACGCTGTGTTGACAGGACATTGCTGGGTGTTAAGGTTGCTTGGTGTGACAGTCGACTGTTGCAAGGTTGTCATGTCCTCAAATAAGTCCTCCGCAATATGTGCTGAGTCATTTTAAACACTGCTGGACCAAGTGGAGAACAGTATGGACCGCCAAATGTCTTTTTTCTCCAAACACACTTAACACTATCTCCTCTCTAAATGGGAGATGGCACATTGCAGGAATTTATTTTTCTCATCTGGTTCATTTTGTTTTTTGGTCATGGGATTTTTTTGTTTTTTTATTTGTCCCATTCCTCTTTTACCACAGAAAAAGCACTCAGCAGAAACAAGCACTAAATTCCCTGAGAAATCTCCCATCAATATTACATGATATCCATCTACTATCAGCAACAAAGTAAAGCCACTCAGCAGCGGCATACTTAATATCTGAAACTGTACTTTGAGTGCATGTTTCCCTTCTATGTTTAGATCGCAAAAGGAAAGTCCAGCAGGAGTTAACTTTGATCTGGGGCACAACATCAGATAATAGCAACATGCTTTTAGCTGAAGATTAACAGAGCTACATAAATCAAGAAACAGCAGCTACCGGTCTGACTTCTGTTCCCTCCAGGTATTATTTATCACAGAGGTACAGATGGCAAGTCAGTGCAATTTATTATTAGAATTCATTTTTACATTTTATTAAGTGTTAAGATGCACAGCTCTAGCTTTTTTTTTACCAAGTCTCTCGAGGATCAAGAGAATGGACTGTGTACAAAGCTACTCTTAGTCCACCACAATGTATGTACTACAATTGCTGGAAAACAAAATATATAGTACATGATTTTAGTAACACAAACATGTCAGGTCTTGCCAAAACACTTTTTACAGCATATGCTACTGCAGCCTGATTTATTTAAATGTCTGTGTCTGTGCTTTGGCAATTTTCTCAGTGTTGATAGAAGAAAATTAACCATAATGTTCAGCAGAAAAAACTGTAACGTTCAACACATGTACCTTTTCAAGATATCATTTTACTGTTATCATCCAAATTCGTCTTCCTTAGAGGTGCTTTACTGTTTTAAATTGCTGTATTGGATTATTGTCAAATCATATGTTCAAAGTAAATGCTCTGTAAGAAAAAAAAACTATAATTATACCACATTGCTGTCACTATATAACATAAGTAAATAAACTTCCTATGGTAAGTATTCTAAAGCAGAACATTTGTAGTAACCCCAACAAGAGTTACTGTACAGAGCTTTATATTAGAACCTACAAGACTATATAATCTGGAATCATGACTCTGTTTTGCCTGGAGAAACTCAGACCCAGTAGTATGTGTACATCGACATACACTGTGCTAGACAGATTCAAAGCAGAAGGAAAGTGACAGGACTGAATTGACCTTTCCATTTTTCTCTTCTTCACACGTACACCCCCTGTGCATACAAAAACTTGATTTCCCACAGTTCCCATGGTACAGCCGCTCTAGGTGTCATGCTAATAGGCTGCATTAACCTGATAGTAGCGACGGAGCAGGAGTAAAAATGTTCACCCTCACTCTTCCTTCTCACACCTATGTGATTATCTGCCATCACCTCTGTCTTCATTTGATTGTCTCCATTGCTAGATTCTTCTTTTATTACATGCCTCCCACTTTTCATAAAATCTTCTTTTATATGTGTTTTACATTGTATTACATGTCTGTGTTTCTGGATGATACTTTTTACAAATACATGTAAATCATTATTTAATAATTAGATCTGATTTGTGCATACATAAAATCAAATGTTTCCAAAAACCTTTGATGACCTGCAACAGTGTCTGAAAATAGGTGTCTTTTTTATAAACATGTTACAGCGGAACAACTCTAGGTTTACGTTGAGGAAAGACTGCATAGTTTGTGTGAATCGGTAATGTCTATTATGGTAATGTTATGGCAAATCAATAATTTATCGTCTACTATGATCACTGCTGACGTTGTTTCTTTGGCCTTTGTTTCAGACAATGTATGTTTTCATCTATTTTTCAGAAAGAGGGTTGGGAGGTACAAAAATCCTTGCATCTTCTGAGAAGAAGAACAAATAATGGGTATGAAAAACAGAAAACATATTCCCAGAGGAGTCCAAGAGGTGGGAGAATGAGCACCTTAATGCAATGGGACCAAAAACAAAGTGTGTGCTGACAGAAAACTCCAAATCCTGACAACTCTAACGATCAGCCAGGATTATGAGAGACTCAGGACACTGGAGAAAGGCATTTCCAAGGACCAAGTTACCGATTTTATAAAGACAATATTTGAAGAAAAATTTAAAGAGGTTGAGCTAGGTTGAGAGAGTTCCTCTTCATTCAGGAAGAAGCTCATCATATCGACAAAGAGAAGTCTTTTGTTTCACAAGAATCCTGTAGTTGCCAGAGCCAACTAAGCAGGTAGGCACAATGGAATGCCCTACTTTTATTTTATTTATTTTTTTATTAGCGATGGCCCAATCTCTTGCATGGATTAGTAGTGAAGGATCTTGAGAGTATATTGGAGGAGTGGCAAGGTAGCCCAACAGTTTATCCCAGTGTATGGGTCCATAAGCAGGAGAGCTCATCAAAAATCAAACAGTTCAGTTTTTTTCCCCAAAAGCTGATGAAGTAAACCAATCCTAGGCAGTGGAAGATAGAGGTGTGAAAACCCAGCTAGCCAAGAACAAGAACCAAGAGGAGACCCAACAGGACTGTGGCTGGACCTCACCAGTCTGTATGGCCTCATATATCTATTAACCAGGCCATGAAAATGCAGTCATTAGAGGTGAAGTGCAGTCTGGTGTCTGACAGCACTCATTATTTCATTAGGTTCATTTGGGTGAAAAACCTGACGATAAGTGCTACCCCTAACAGGAAACATATGGATATTGCTTTTATTTTTTGTTTTTGGTGTTCATTGACTCTGGTCGTCTCATGTGTTTATTGTGTACCGTGTGATGAATGTTATTGATATTAACATTATCTGAAGTTAGAACTAATGAATTATAATTTAGAACTGAATGATTAAAAACTGGACCCAAAACAAGACCCTGAGGGGGTATGCATTATGATATGAGTGTGAGGGATCACTGGAAGTTTGAGAATTACATACATGTTGTTTAAAGTCCTTCTTCATGTAATGTGTGCCGTGTTACATGTGCTAAAGGTTTTCATTTGGTTATGTAGCTTCAGAAGGGGCATCCAGAGAAGCTTTAGATTTCCTCTGTGTCCAGGGTGGATTTGATATAACAGGAGGCGTCAGGAGAGAAGCAGGTGAAAAATAACCTGTCATCACTTCTGTCTGCCTCCCTCCCTCGGCTTCGAGCTCGTCTCTCGGTCTGTCCTCCCTCTCACCTCTCCAGCTTCTCCTCCAGCTTATACCAACACGTTTCACAGGAGTGATCTGCTTCCTACTTTCTGCCAGTGCTCGTTACACACTGATCTGCCTTTTCATGTCTCTCTTATGCTGATGCTTACTCGGGAAAGTAGGAGGGAAGTTGGAGTAGTTGTATATGCTGAGAGGACCATAGATCAAATAACTGTTGTAGCTGGCTATGTCTTACACACTCATGTTCTTTACTTCAGACCAATACAGAAAAAAAAAACATTTTTATCCCTTTGGCATTTTGTCACCAATGAAACAAGGATCAACACTGTTATCCTTGTAAAGAGATGGTATTCAGTGGTATTCGATGAATGAAAGAAAAGCATGCTCATGTTTCTTTTTAAGCACCAAAGAGAATGAAGGTTTGTGGCATTTATAAACTTGCAATCAGTGTTAAATTTGACAGGAAATTAAAATGCAATTTAGTTTTAGTCATAATTTAGTCATCTAATCCTTATTAGTTTTAGTTTTAGTCGACTAAATATCATAAGAATTTAGTTGACTATATCTACAATAGATTTTCAATGGGTTTTTTTTCTGAGGTAATAATTTCTACCTGAATGAAATGAAACTGCTTCTAACCTGTTACGGCTGGTATTGAATTCTGAATGTGCAATAAACACATTATTCTAGTTATTCCAAAGACAAATGTCAATAAAACAGCATCTCAATAATAATAAAATGAGTTGGAGATTTGTGCTTGAATTATAAACATTTTTTAACATAGTTTGATATTTACATGTCTCTTTTCATCGCCTGGCGTCTTCCCGCGGCTCTAACAAATGTTTCCATCTTTACATCGTTACACTCAAAAACATGAGTTTTGATCAGATCTCTTCTCAACTTGTCCCATCTCCTCCTCCTGTTTGTTCATTTTCATTTTATTTGTTGACGAAAGTGTAGAAACATTTAGTCTTCATATACCCTAAAGTTTTCGTTTTCATGAATTACCATACTGTATTTCGTTTTTGTTCCATTTTTTGAATGAAAAAATATGTCGCTGACAAAAACTACAACGATAAAAATTAACCAATGATCAGCCAAATGAACACTGCTTGCGATTTCTCTAAAAGACCCACAACTACACAAATTTCACAGTCTGCTTTTGTACTAGAAACACACACACCTTGGATCCCTCCTCTTGTTTTTAGATGTCTGTGGTGTAAAGTTTGCATGTTTACCTTGTGCTGTATCTTTCCAAGGCTTCCTCCCACTGTTGCTGAGACTTGGTAGACTGGTCATGCTGAGTTACCTAGGGAAATAAATGTGTTAATACTTGTCACTTTGACAATGTGAGGAAATTATCTTAGATGTACTTGTCCCCATGCTCTAAGTCGTCTGATAGAGGCTCCTGTGACTGTGTATTAGGTTGTAATAAGGTACTGGAAGACAATAAATTTATGTCTGAATGTTATATAAAAGTGTAAAAATACACTTTCCCCTGTAAGACCAACAGTAAAATTGCAAACAAGACTATATCTCTCCTACTGCGTAACTTCAGGCCTTTCACACAGCACACTGCCCCACTGCTTTGGCTGAGAAGGTTGGAGGGTTAAAGCGAGGGGCTGCGTGTCTGTTAGTGTGACAGTCGGGCGGCACAGCGGAGACAGGATTTGTGAGATGAGTGCGAGAGTTGGAGTGGGGGTGGTAAATTGAAAGAATAACTGTGGGAGAGGTGCGAATCACCCAGCGAGAGGGGTATTATATATATATAACTGTAAAGCAGGTGCAGCTTTGATATAGAGCTATCACAATGGGAGGCTGAAAAATTGCTTCCTATTCCGCATCTGCAAAAAGAGACCTCTGACTCTAGATAATGAATTTGGTGATTATTATTTTAAACTCACCAGATTGTGTTGGACGGGCTGAGATGCTGACACCCTTTTTTTGGTAAACCATGACACCTTCTGTCTTCAGTGTTTGAATTATTAGCTGTAAACTTTCTATTATTCAGTACAATTTTTTGTGCTTTGTAATAAGTGATAATACTAATGGATTTTTTGGACAACAATACACACTAGATAAGATGCAACCAAATGTATGCTTATAAGTATTAAAGTGGATTAGCCGTTCATTGAAATGAAGTGGGCATGCTCAAACTACAACAAAATTAGCTTAACTTGTTCCTCACCATAAGCTGCAAAAGAGCGATCGAAATAGGTTTGAATGGGAGGTGTAAAGTGGGCCGTGGGTGAAAACAGTGCTCGGGAAGCCAGACATGTTGGAGAACATTTGGTATGCAACACACCCTGAGGAAAAACATGGCCAACGCTGAGTAGTGAATGCTCATTTCTAGTGTGCCAACGTGCCCTGGAGCAGCAGGTGATGTCTCCAATTCTAACAAGAGGAGCAGACTGTTTTGCATGGCTGAATATCAAAAGGAAAATCTTGTCAGGTCAGTGTCATGATGTCAACGGTGGATCCTCGCTGGCAGTGCATTTCTGGATGTTTGTCTGCGGCGATGTGTAAATACCAGAGGAGCTGTGTTGACTTTGGAGATCGATGCTTGATCTCTGAGGAAGATGAAAAGGCCAAGCTCCTACTGTAATGGAACACAGCAGCACTGCAGTTGTATGTGCACCTTTAAACATAGTATATATAAAAGCATTTGACTGAAAAAATAAGTGGACTAGTAAAGTGCTAAGCAGAGCATGCTTTTACGCTTTTCATTTTTTGTTTGTTAGTTGCCATATTTTAAGTACAGATTTCAGAGAGCATAAAGCATAGCAGCCACAAAGTAAGCTGCTAATGGACAGAACAGTGCCACAGCTCAAACTGCATTTGTGAAACTAGTCACAATAGAGCATCCTGTCCTCAATTTCAATATTTACCATCAACTTATGACAAAAAGCTAGCTGCTAAAAGTTCACACTCCTTTTATGTCATCATCTGCAAGATTTAGACACTGCCTACTCAGTCCTCTCCTACATACCACCAATCGAGAAGCCTTATCAAACATGGTCCCACAACCAGACTGAAATAAACAAGAGTTTGATCTGATAGATGAGGGCTTCATTCTCGGGCATCTTTCACTTTGTATGCTGTGAGCCAGGTTTTCTCCTTCACCCTGTGTGACTCTAATGCATTATGCAACTGTCAAGGACAAATAGAAATCCATTTCTAAAGCAAATGAAAACCCGCCATGAATACATTCATCTGCACCAATGTTTTTCAAGTATAAATGATTTACTTCAACAAGGTTTGAAGCCAGTGCTTCTAAATCCCAGACAACATGAACATTTTATATTAAAAACACTACACAGATCTGGTGTCGAACCGTTGAGGAACGCCTGTAACTCACTGTCTCACTGTACACACCTGGAATTCTGTTGCCATGGCACCTGTGGTTTAAGTAGACTTCATACAGATAAAAACATTTTTATTCTCACAGGTAGCGTCCAATTAGTGTTCATTCTCTTTTTAAAGAACACAGTTAAAGAAACAGTTGAACTGGCAAAAGCTTTAACCATCCAGCCTGTACCAGATCTACAGAGTTAATAGACACATTAAAAACAGTCAAAGCAGCATCATGAACTTATCTGTACTAATTTTATATTTTGAGCCAAAATTGCTCTCAATACACACGTATTTGTTCTCTTATAGCTCATGCCTTGTGCACCAACAAAAGTATGACCTATTCACCCTTTTTTAAAAAGTACAGAAATTCCCATTCATGACATTTGAATGTGAAAATATTTCTAAAGAGTCTGCCCACAAATGAAGAGATATTCCGTTTCAAAATTATTCAGTGAATCTATCTTTACCTTCAAGCTAAACACACACAGAGCAGCCCAGCTTACTAATTACCACTCTCAGCATCTGTGTATGAGTTAAACACACCTGATTGGATTGTGAAGATGAAAACTTCAAATTTGCTTCTCACACCCCTAATTAGTTTTAAATATATGCAGAGAGGACTTGCCCATACCAAATTCAGAGATGAGGAGAGAAACAGAGGTAATGAAGTGGAAGAGAGTGAAGAAAACAGATTAAGGTGTGATGAGGAGTGTGGAAAAGACAGGATGTGGAGAGGAAGTCATATAGACTGTTAAATACTGTAGCCCACTGTTTTTTATTCAACTTAATCATGCTAGTTTTCTAGAGCAACTCCATGATGATCATCGAACCCCTTGCTTGGCTGTTTGGTCAGGTGTCATAGAAGGATGAAAGTTGTCACCACTGCTTTTCCCTTTTAGTGTTACACTCATGATCATGATAGAAACAACAAAAAAGGATCAAACAGGAATCAGATGGACACAACAACCTGATTGGAGGACTGACATCCTGCTGACGATATTAAGTCTTACTTAAAAAACAAATCTCTAAAAGTCAACAATACTACTCAGAATGTTAGGATAGGTGGTATACTTGCTAAAACAGTGTCTTTAACGCCAATGTCAAATCAGTCCTATTGTACGGATGCAAAGGCTGCAAAGAAAGCTGAAATAACAGAAAACATCTGTGTCTTTATTTGTAACTGCTTTTCTGTGTGTTAAATGGGCAGACCAAAGATAATGCTGTCATTTTTGAAGCAGAAGGAAAGCAGAAAAGAAGAGCCAAGGTTACATGGAGAAGGTCAACAGAGATGGAGCTTGACAGAATGGGACCGTATTGGGCTGAAATACCAAATGCCAAATCATCTTCAGAAACACATCATTATCATCAGAGATAATGGTGCTATGCCAAAGATGCCAAGAGCTATCCAAAGAAAGTGGCAAAGTGGTTTGATAGGGAGCATGACTGTTGCTCATCAAGGTGTTTGCATGCCTGCTTGTGCCTGTACTTATTTTCTATAGTTAAACTCTTGTGCCAGTAGATGGGGTCTTGAGCTACAGCAGTGTTCAAGCCCAACGTGTATGATGAATTTATATTTTTTTCTTCAATAGTATCGTAGTAAGTATAAAAATGTATATATTTTTAATGGCTTAAACAGCATATAATTGTAGTAGTCTTCAGGCTGCTAATATGGCTGTGTTAAACCTCTGGTATTGTTATATAATAGAGTGATATGAATTATTCATAGTGTAGTTGCTGCCACTTGTCTCATGTCTCTGTAAAACATGCATGCTGAGGACATGCCTACAGTAAAAAAACAAAACAAAAAACAAAACAAGAAACAAGGAAGATCCAGGAAAGAGGCAGAGGGGCATCTAGGAGGAGCGAGTATGAGAACGGGAGGGGGCTAATAGCTCAGAAGACTCCGAGCAGGAAAAAGCTGTGCTATTTAAAACACAGTCGAGAGAGGAGAGGACAAATTCAACTAGCACTTACCTACAGGTCACTCACTGTTAATGGAAAAGATGGAGTGATAGACAGATGAAAAGAAGGAAAAGAGTCAGGGGTCAAGAGAATGTGGAGATGCCTCCCAAAATCTAAAGGAAGAATTACCTGTGTGCAGAGAGGTAAATCATTGAAATCTGAGAACACATTTAAGAGATGGGCTTTAATGTGTCCTACTTTACAAGGAACATGATGAAACATGTCTACAGCTGTTCAGGCTTTTTTCTGTCAAAGGAGCCAATAACATCACTGACTGTTAGAAATTGTAACAACTAGAGACTAGAGAGTTTTCTTTTGAATTTGTCCAAGTATATATGCTCAGGAATGAAACAGGAATGAAACAGTTAAGCCAAGTTTTTCCGCTCACTGTACAGATGACACCAAAACATGTGACTCCAAAATTCATGACTATTATAATGACTATTGTATTCTCATTGGTTGTAATGTGCGCAAGTCCTGCAACACAGTGCCATTAAATGTCACCCTGTTGGAAATGCATGTCAAAGCAGTGGGTTAAATGTGGCTTGACTAACGACAGACTACACCGTTTCTCCACTGTCCTGTAGACATATTTCAAAGTGTAACTCTTTCCTTCCCTCCACAAGCATAACTTTTAACACTATTCTCATAATAAAGTGTGCTCTCTCCACCTACACACAACATGTCAGAATGCAACAAGTTTACAGCCAGAACGCTGCATGTTAAACACCTAGTGTGACTAAAAATGAAGCCACACTTTAACAATTTAGTACAGTCATGCCAAAATAAACTTCTCTAGCAGGTTTTACTTATAGTCATTCATTCAAAGTTTGTTTGTATAGATCATTATTCATATAACAAAACTGTAATGTAAGTGGTGGGCAGGAGATTTTTCCAGCTTTCTAAACTTTAAATTCAGAGAGCTACATTTTACGCTTGTGTTTATTGCAATGTTGACAGCACAGCAAAGTTTTTAATTTATGTAGCTGGAGCTATAAAAACGCAGACTTTATCTAAAATCACAGAGTAACAGCTAAAAAAGTACATTCGAGTGCATTTTTTCTTGTTGTAATACGACTTATCACAACAATACACGCTTCATTTGAGAAAACGCTGCCATTTTGTTTTCCCTTTAATTCATATTTTCAACTCCAGCAGCCGATCAACAGAATGCTGTGTTTAGCTCCACCTTTTTGTAACTGTACTGCACTCTTGGAACCAACAGGAGTCTACTTTTGACAATGGAAACTGACAGATACTGACCTTTATTGTACCACTCCAGTAGAAACAAGACTATTAAAACTCAATGTAAAGATATTTTACTTCTAACAGTAAATGCACCATTGTCTATTAGCATTGCAGATCACTGCTTGGACCTGGCCATTGGCTCCATTACCTGTTTGCTGTGATAAAACACAGATGTGATGGAGCAGGAAGGCTGACAGCTGTGTACAGACGCACACACTCACACCTGTCTGCTCACATTACGAGTCCGATTACTTCTCACTAAATAAACATCCGGGCTCACTGTTGAAGGCAACTAAGAGAGTGTCCTTAAAGACGTTCAACACACCCTTGTTCATTCTCTCACCTTCTCTTTGGTTACACATGTCTATTTTTAACTGAGGGTAACATCACGACTACTCTGTTTGACAGATGTCTCTCATGAAACTGTGGCAGCACCTACATATAACTGAATATAGGTTCACATCTGCTTTCAGTCTAAAACTGAGGTTGAGTTTTAGAAAAGTAACAGCTCAGATGTGGAGAAAAAACGGGTTTGAAGTGAGTGCAGTCTTTATTGCAAAATGATGCTAAAGGTCATTTTCTGGTTTATTTGGACAGAAATCAATACATTGTCTGCCTGGCTCAACACTTTTCCTTTATAGTTTTTTTTATGAATCCACACACATTTCTCTCCTTGAAGCCCTGACACACTGAACAATTTGAACAATTCTGCATCGATGAAAGATAATTAGTTAAGGCAAAAACACTCATGGCAGCGTTAAATCTGTAGTTGTTAGAGATGATCAACAAACCTCACAGTCTAAATAAAAACCTGTGATAAATATTGGATAGAGTCCAAATTATTGTACAGTTAATAGTAACTGTAGTTTTATCGTTTCATGTTAGCTCTCTACAGATGATATAATTATACAAAATATAGTTAATTGGAGGAGGATTGGAATAGGATTGTTTATTTTAGTTTTTGCTCTTACCTGAGTTCTTGCTATAGCTTGGTTCCCCAGCCTCACTGCATGTATTATTTTTGTATATATTTTTGTCATAGTGTAATTATCTTGTATACCCAGACTATTAATATGATAGATCTGTACTGTAATATTATCTTTCTTTGATATTCAATGTCAACACCGCAGAATACAACCACAGACCTCTCTACTGACTAAGCAGAGAGTATGTTGATATGAACATTTGATAAAAGCAACACTGTCCTTTCAGTTGTGAAAGGTTTCCAAGACATTAGAACTAGTTTTGAATGAATGAAATTTTGCATTGCATGAACCTTAGACTTGGATATTCTACTTTAGCTGTGCATTATTGATATTGGCAACAAGAGAAAAGAATTGTTTAGAGAATCTTTTATCAAGTACATGTTTTATGGAATCAGCTCCCAGCTCATGTTAAAGAGGCAGACACGGTCTCTACATTTAAGGTTAGACTTAAGACTTTCCTTTTTGATAGGGCTTATGTTCAGGACATATCAATGAAATAGTATAAGTATGACACACTGAGCTTCTATCCTCTGGCTCTGTCTTACTTCACTCTTATTACAATATAGTCTACAATTATGCTTGGTTTGTTGCTGTTCACAAGTTGTTTGGACACATCTATTGCACGGCCTGTCAATCCTGGGAGTGGATCCTTGATTCTGTGGTTTCTCTTTTTCCCTGTCTGTGTTTTTTGAGTTTTTCCTCACCCTGATGGAAGTCTAAGGACAGGAGATGTTGTCAAGCACTTGCTGCCTTCTGTTTTTGTGCGGCTATAAAAGTAAATCAAATTGAATTGAACTGAATAACTGAAAGTGATATTATGCCATCTGTAAAAAGTATGATGCACTTCCCTAGCGTGAACCCATCTTTACAACAACAAATAGTTAACAAACTCAGCATACATGACAACACCTACCCAGTGCTCCTGGTTTCCCGACTGTTTACAGTGAGGCGTGAAGCGCTGTGTGAACTGATGGTAAGGAGCAGCTGGGGTTGTATTGTTGGGGGGAGCAGGTAAAGGTCAAAGCTGACAGCCTTTTAGCAGCGCTGCCAATGGGGCGCAGAGAAAAACACATAGACAGACGGCCGGATGAGGGAAGAACGTACGCACAAACGGACAGGGGGAATGAGGAAGATGGATGTCTTATGAGCACAGGAGGGAGGGGGGATGCAGCTAAATAGCCGGACAGATGGGAAATGAATGGACGTGAGATGACAATTACGAGCCACCGTGCTAAAAGTGTGGATGGATTGATAGACAGAGAGACAGACGGACAAGTTGTGTAAAGTTTATTTCTCTGGGTAAGTCACACTGGCACACCTGGAGAGTTGGTAGCTTCTTATTTCTTTTGAGGGAGCATGGGAATTTTTGAACTAAAAGATCACAAAAGCTAAAACCAATAACCAGGAACCAAGAACCATCCACATGACTTATCAAATGTTTAGCTTTCAGTAATTTGAATGAACTTTAATGGTGTTTCCAGAATTTGACAGGCCCAACTAGCAAATATTTAGCCACCTAAAAATTTCAACATTGAGTGTGATTAGAAACGAACAGATTTGAGTTTTACGATTCGATTTGTGTTAAGCTATTTGAGTTTTGCTGCATCAACAAAAAGTCACCAAATGGCAAAAGAGGTGAGCACAGCAATTGAAAAAAACCCATAAAGGGACAGTGTGACACAGAAATGAGTCCAACGTAGTCCGTGTGAGCAAAAGCACAGTATTTACTCCAATGTACTACTTCTGGAACTCTTTGCAAAACTCTGCAACTTAGACTTGCACTGTCTAAAGCACAGTGGGCGAACCTGCGCTGCTGCAAACACATATTAAGTTGGATGCATTTATTGATTATATATGCATGCTGTTATAGTGTATAAGGCTACAAACTTATAAAGCTTTCTTGAAGAGTTTCAGAAGAAGCAAGGAAGACCATTACTGGGGCAAAAGTGTGGGCAGGCCATTGTTCTGTTTATGATTTGCCATACAATATTGTCACGCAGATCATCGTTCTAGGCACAGTATGAAAACAGAAAAGGAACTTGAAGGAAATTGAACTTTTGTATCCGGTAAGAGCTGCCTCAAATAAGACACAAGAATAAGTATCAAGCTAAATATAGAGAGGGATTACAGACTCCAAATATTATAGCTTTTTTTAGTGATCACCACTGTTTGACCAAAAACCCTTATACCTAAAAAAGGCAGATGAAAGCTAACACAACTACAAAGCTACAGGCTGTAAAAGAAAAACGCTACCCCCCAGTAGAGAGCACAGGGAAATGAAGAGTTAGATGCTACTCTCTGAGGGTTTTCTCCAAAATATCACTCTTTTGATCCATTAACTCCTTTTCCACTGCAGCGGCTCCCAGAGGTACACAAACCTTTTGAGGAAGCCCCCCCTCCTGTATCTCCACACAGGAACCAGGTCTAAATATAGCTCTCGTAGACGCAGGTCCTAAATCGTTCCTGCTGCTGAGGGACTTATTTCCATAGAAAGCTCAGAGGAAGCGTCTAATAGGGCGGCCATTACTGACCTGTCATGCAAAGCCTCACACACAGAAAGATAAATGATTACAACTCATATTTATGGTGTTATCTGAATGAACAGCATTTATTTCAGATTAAATATCCAAAGTGAAGCTAGGATTGCATCGCGGCACACTTAACACATTAATTTTTTGTTAGTGACTCGGACTTGGAGAGTGGCATTATTCTCTTTATGACATCTCTAATATGTTATGTATAGTTAGTATTGGTATGTCATGAGCGGTTTAATGTGCTAAGAACATCTTCATAGCATCTAGTTAACATCAACGCTACTTAAAGGCTACTCAAAGGTCCAAGGTGAGACACGTTTCACCTGATGCTAATGTTACCAACAGTTGTACCAAGCCACACTTGAGCTCACTGAGTAACCTGCGACAAAAACATAACTATTAAAGCATGCTCTAGTGGACCGCTGATGGAAAAAACCCAAACTTTCTACCTTTTACTTGTTATTAATTTATGAACTTTACTTTAAAAATAAACAATGAACACTGACTATTTGCTGACATGCAGATGGAAGGACACGCCGTGGGCTGGTCGGCAAGTGACCACCAAAGTTGCGGAAAGGAATGAGATGAAATATAAACAACTGAACTAAAATAACCATATAAAGGTGTGAAACAGATTTAAGTCATTTATAAACTTTCACACTTTTTCAACCCCCAAAAGCTCAAAAATGTATCCTACATGAACTTTACAACTTAAAATTGCCATAATAAGGTTAGTTCATAACATAAACCAATTTTGATGTATGCAATATATGACTTCCAATAGGCTAAATTAAACAGAAGTCTGAGTGGTGGCTGCTTGTTGCCAAGGTGCTTACCTTAAATATACAGTGCAGCAGGAAACACTGGGTATTATTAATAGACACTGACTGATATAAAGTCTGAAATAGTACACTTTTTTATACAGTGCATGTTATGTCACCACATTGTGTCCAAGTGACATTTTTATAACAAAGTTTCTCACTGACTGCTGTTTAGACCAATCAGGACTGACAATTTTACACGACAATACACGACGAATGGATGGAGGTCACATGACTTTTTTGTGGCTCCACCCTTACTATTAAGAACTGGAAAATGGTAGTGGGAAAAACCTGTTATTTCCATCCAGTACACTACAACTTTAAAAGATTACACAGTGCAAAAAAAGGCATTTAAGTGCAGTGTCTGCGTAAAGGCCCCTCCCCTTTGTTTTACCCTTTAACTTGTGCTCATTTGTTTTGCCAAGGTGGATTGCAGCAGAGACACCAGCCAGCCACATCCCGCAAATGGATCCCTCGGGAAAAGCACAGGAGCGGGAGGGCAGAGAACCAGAAACCAAAGCAGGGAATACGGATGGGACGGCCAAATCAAGATGTATGAACGCATGAGCATAAGAGAAGCAATGAAATACAGTGTGTGGGAGGTATGATGCAGAAACAAGGGAAAGGTTGGGAAAAGAAAGAGGAGAAAAAGACAAATGCATGTCACGGGAAGGATGTAAATATCTTTGAATGTATTTGTACGTAGTATGTAGACAGGCCATGAGAAAGTGAATGGTGTGACAAGTGAGCGGTGTGTCAGTCCACTGGGTATAATGAAGATAGAAGCACCTGACACCAACACCATCAGACACGGTTGCAGCGCTTCAAACCTCTCATTTGTTCCAAGCGGAGGACCGACTCACTTGGGCTGCTGCTCTTCTGTCATCTCCAGAATGAAACGAGACACGACAGAGGTGTGGAGGTGCCTGTCAGCGCTCACCAGCAGCTTTACATCTGCTCTAAAAGGCTATGGGTGGTGCTTGAATAAACTACAGAAAAGAAGTAGTCAAAAGTAGAAGTAAGCACAGCATTTCATTAAGACTAGAATGGTTCCCTTGTTTTGACTACAAGCACCTAAAATAACAAAAACCCTAACCAAAAATGATCAACAAGGAATAAAAGAGTGCAGCAAAGCAATATAACATTTGTAGCAGCTATTTCTCCAGCATGTCCCCTGGTGGAAGCTGCAGCTATGGATATCCAGAGACAAATAAAATACTGATAACTCAGCTCAAGTTCAGGCCATGCAGCAGCAGTTTACTACAGATACAGCTAATCCTGTTTACAAAAAGCTGCTTTGTAGATCAAAATCATCGCCACACAAAAACACAGCACATCCTCATGCGTTAGTCTTGTATACGAGTTTTAAAACACATTTTTGAGCAGGGTCTAGCTGCGGAGCTCCAGTAAAATTTAGTGGGATGGACAGCAAACTGCAAAAAACATGGCTCACAAAATAAGATAATGTCTGAGGTTTTTTTTCCTTTATGTTATATATGTTGCATGCTGTTTAAAACAAAGAATTCATTTCTAGAACTCCATCATAATAGAAAACACAGCCTCAAGGCCAAATACCGCACATAAACATGCTTTTTCTTAAGTTTCCTTTGTTTTCTATTTTTCCATGCATCTCTCTAGTTTTTCATTTATTATTTCACATCCTCTTGTGGAGTAGTTTTCAGTTGAATTTAAATGCTACGGATGGAAACATGTCATTTATTTCTACAATTGCCATTTTTACATCACTCATTAGATTGGGCATTTTTCACCTTACCCAATAGAAAAAAAGTTTAAATAAAACTAATGTTATATGTGGGATAAATCCGCAATATGATTAGAAGCCCACATCGTGCATGCTGCTGTGATCCAGAGCATTTGAACTCAACGCTGAGTCTTATCCGCTCAGTGCATCATAAACACACACACAAGCCCTGTATAATGAGGTGCACACGTATGTATTCACTCCGTTTGGGAACATCTGATCAATACCCCTCATCTCGCTCATAATCTCACACCAAATGATACCCTAAGTCCTTCTTCTAATTTTGTCTCTAAAGTTGGGTTTACTGCTGACCATTCAAAACACTGCACATATCATATCATCACCTCTTAAATTATTCGGTACATTATGGGATAACATATGGGATTTGAGCTGAAGATTGATTGAAAAATGGATTTGACATAAAAAGCAACAGTGAGGTAACATGATTAATACGAAGCACCTGTTTACTTCATGCTATGGTGTTCATTAATCCTCCACCCACCACCGGCGTTCACTTCCAAACATCCAGCCAGAACATGTAAGCTGTGATGAGCCGTCTTCAGAGGAATACATCAGTACTAACCAGGTATTCACACTGGAGCTCTGGATGATGATTTATACAATGTTTGGATCACATGTTTGCTTTAATTGATAAATTGTTATTGAAATTATGACTAAAATAAAAAAACAGTGGTTCTCAATGTAGTGTGGGTGCCATCTCTTTTAGGCTATGTCAAAAACAATTAGCTCAAAATGTTATAGAAAAAAAATTGTCATACCCAAATTTCTATTTTCTACTTAAAAAATGTATAGATGTTACCCAAAAGACAGAATATTTTCGAAGGTGGCACTTGTGAAATGAATGAGAATCATCGCAAAGATAAAAATATAATTCAAAATATGTAGCCTAGTTAACACAATACTATTCACCTATCTCATGTTTTATTCGATAATACAACTGTATAAAATTTCACATGTATTAATTAAATATGTGTATGAAAAATTATGCAAAATAAAACAAATGTTAATATAGTTTCTCTACTGCAGTCTGTATAAAGTAGTATCAACAGACAATAAGGACAATTTACTTAAAAAAGCAAGCCTGCACGCTGTTATGAAAATGAAAAAATTATAAAAATGAAAGATGTGTTCCTTTTAATGTCGGAGAATTACGAGGATATGTGCTTTCTGGTAAAAAGTTGCAAAACTACATCTGGACACCAATAAAGCTTTGTTTTTTTTGTCAAATACAAGCAATATGTTGTTTTCTGTTGTGTGTGTTAAATAGCAAGAGACGGGAATTGTGCCCCAGCCTGGCCCATAACCCTTGGATCAATCACAGTTCTGGGTGACAGTTACCATGACAGCCAGTCACATGATCAGAGAGTGCACTACAGGTGTGTGTATGTGTCGGGCAGAAACCCCCAGGTATGACCTTGTACTTCCAGTGCTGACACACAGTGTGTACAGGGAGCGCTGCCACTGCCAGCGTGCTTCAAACGCCAACACACACTCATCACTCTTATGCACAATACACAACACCTGGTGAATAGATAAACCCACAGAGAATGGTAGGATCCATGCTGATCTGATTAGTAAAGAGCGGTCGGTCAATTAAAATCCTTGGAGATGGATACAACTATTGTCACATGAAAGACTTCCTTTTACTCTTTTGACACAAAGGTGACGAGAAGAGAAATGAAGGCGGACACTAGTAGCGGCCACACACTACAAATAATGGATCAGCTGTTGAAGATGTGAAGGCCGACTCCAAGAAGCTCCCTTTTCTGAAGGTCCATCTAGATATTGTTTCAACAAAAAAAATTTTTTGTCCGAATCATAGGCACGTTAACTGCCACAGGTTTGGTTGCTAGGTCTACACCTGTTGCTAGCTTCGAAGACATACATTCTAACAATTTCTTAATAGCGATAATATTAAAGACAATTACATCATGACTGTGGCTAATGTCTTCCCTTTAGCAGGACAAGTTTAAGTTCAAGTTCATAAGAGTGACACGGCAGTCTCCCTGTTCCCTTCTAAGGTTATGGTTCCAACACAGACACACTGAAAAGAGTTGTGTGTCGTCGCTGCACTGATGACATTGCGCGTCTGTGAGTGATGCTGTGGCTCGAGATAGACAGCTCTCGCACTTTGTTTTGGCTGGAAGCTTGTTGTTCAAGTCGTTCGGTCAGTCAGAGTCCTCCTGCAGCTCAGGCTCAGCTGTGGTTATTAGCTTGCGATCAATCAAGCCTTCCTCTCTACTGATCCTCTCGCTGCACACCGAGACACACACACACACACACACTCACTTCAGGAGGGAGGATGGAACGAGGAGGCAGAGAGAGGGGAGTGAGTTTGGTCCAACCTTTGTGTTTGCCGTGGCATTGATCTCTGCCTCACCTCCACACTAAGGTCAACCCACACGCGCAGCCATATTTGCTGAGGCCCTGGCTTCGACCGCCTGACTGGTCAAATTAAACCCAGGCCACTGCAAGGCTCCAGGGACAGCACACAAACACAGTCAGAAAGAAGGCAGGCACAGTCATTGTGGAGCACATTTTCGCAAAGGATTTGTAGTTTTTAGCCAAAAACTGTTTTTAAAGGTCAACAAAGGTTATGTCTGATGGATAAAGTATTACCTCCTTGAACTGGGTTTTACTCTAAGTCATAAGTGCCACTTTTCAAATACTTACACGCAACTGTTTCAAGCTATACGATGCGACGTGATGAAATGTGATACAATACAATGTGATGCAATACGTCAATACGCAATACACTATTATAAAGATACACCAATGTAAAATGTCTCCAAACTACAGGAAAGGTGTGATAACAGAGTCAAAGGATATAAAATAAGTGCATGGAAAGGACATAAAAAAATACAATTTAACATGAATTCTTTAAATAATAAAAAATTTAGACTTTTCACAATTTTAAAAGTACCACACTGTATAAAGATAATGAAGATAAAAATAAGATCGTAGAATCACTATTTCACTGCTCTGTGATACTGTTCTCATGGGTAATGTATTCTAGATGATATTGTGATTCCCCGTTCGGCTTATAAACAGTGCTGAAGACACGCAGCTTTACACTCACCGACAACTAACTGATGTCACAACAGCCCTGCCCAGTTGTGTTCTGTAGCCAGTGGAAGTGACATGTGAAAGTTGAACACAGACATTTAATCCTGCAGTGTTTTACCTCGCATTGTCTCCCGTCTCGGAGAGTGTGTGTTTGCGTTCACTTTGTGTGTGTTACAGTGTGTGCGCCTGTGTGGGAGCGGGCTCTCGTGTGTCTCCTCGGTTCTGCTGTGTCAGCACCTCAGACAGACAGCACTGTTGTTGTGTACCCACAGAGGAAATAAAATAACAGCCCACGTCTTTTCAACCCACCGACAGCTCGCTTTCTCCTCGTCTCCCTTTCTGCGCTCCTCCTTTTGTTCCATCCTTCTCCATTACTCCCCACTTCACCCTTTTACATGCATTTCAACACATTTTGTTCTCCCTGTCTCCTCTCGGGCACTTTTTCACCATCTCTACAGCCACACAATCCTTTTAGGTGTTAGTATAGCATTACAGCACAAGGTGTCAAAAACAGATCAACCGGAAAAGTGTGCGTTTCATAGACACATTTATGCCAGTGTTCTGAAGTGGTGCCGAAAAAAAGAGCTGTGGGAACAGTAGGTGAGGTGGATGGATGCTGGAGGGCTGTGGGGCCATGCAGATGAATGATAAATGAATGAAGGCTGAAGCAGCAGATGGGCAGGTGACAGTGGGGGGTCAATAATGGACAGTTGCAGCACAGGCTGGCAGCGTTTAAGGAAGATTAAGGCCGAGCTTTACACATTTTGCATTAAAGGGCTCAGTTCTGTTATAGTGTCAAATAATCATATGAAAATACAATATAACCCAACTGGTATAACGCTTGCATTGTCCAGTACTTGTCCTGATGATTAAAGTCCACTGTGTTAAGCTACATTGTGTTCACAGTGCAATGCTGCCATCTGCTGGGACCAATACATCACCTATGTGAAAAAGTATATACGTGAATTTAAACAAAAGCTACATGTGTGAAGCCTGGCACATACGCCGCAAAAGCAGAGAAATGTAATCTTGTTCTTGAGGTAACAAGAACAAAGTTAGTTCTGACCAGGACACTTTACGAGACAGAACTCCTCGCTTTTCCACATTGACTTCAAATTTCTGACCAGTCACACAATAGTTCTCCGACACCCACAAGAAAAAGGTTCTGCCCAGACAATGTGTCAAGAACAAGCAGAAAGAACTCCAAAACCAGGGCTGCAAGAACAAACTGACATCATTTTGTTCTTGGAAGAGAGCCCAGCCTTAAATTGTATTGTATTAGTGCTGTTTTTATTGTCTTTTATCTTTTATGTCTCAGGTTGTAAGCAGAACAAGTCCAGCAATCACAATACTGATTTAATACTGAGTAGCAGTTGTTGTCTTCAGGTCTATAGTTTTGATTGCACCAATATATAAAAGGAAAAGGCTTACTTTTACAGCCCAAATGACACATGACCTCAGCACCAATCATCTTCTAAAATTGCCGATTGACAGGTGTGAATTGCTGGAGCAAAATTTATTCAGGCCAGAGGCTAAAATTTGGGGAAAACACAGACGTATATAATAACAGTGGGCTTCACTGTGTTTTTTAGAGAGAGTGGAGGGACAAGTGACAGGAACGTTACATAAAAATCCATTTGAAGTAGCATGATAGCATCGGAAAAGTTGTCAGTAAGTGCTTCACTGAAATCATGAAGGCTGATATCTCTCCTTCCTTCTGTTTCCAGTCTTTTTTTTTAGTTTGGAAAACAGTCGCAGTATTCATTGAAAAATATTTTGATCATTTCACATTTATCAATTTGTAATTTCTGAAAGCTGTTTGAGTGAAAGAGTTTGTTTGGCCTTTCTCTAGTAATTCTCAGTCATGTTGAGCACTTGATAAAGCATAGTGTTTCTATAACTAAATGTCCCCAGTGAGAGGTTGTTGGTCAATATTAATGCATTTGTTAGCACACCCATCCAACATAACCACCAGCCAGTGACAGTAGACGGACTAGTAGTAATGTAATGGTTTACTTAAATTGCATTAAATTGAAGTATTTCAAATTATTTATAAAAAATACATGGATTTGAATGCAATGTCAGATTCTTTGCACAGCCTTAATTGTTATTGTACAGTGTTTTGTTGCTGTTTTTAATCGTCTTTTACTTTGTAGGTCTCAGCTTGTACCGATTTAACATGTTCATAAACAAAAAATGTATTGCTTTTATTTTAATAAGAACCAGTAGTAGTTGTAGTAAAAGCAGCAGAAGTAGTTGTAGTATTCTTCTCCACAGATGCATTACATTCATTTATGCAAACAAATGTTATGTGACACACTGTTAATAAATGCTAATTTCATCTAACCATGATATAATTAGCCCCATCCCTTAGCTTCCAATGCTCTACTAAAGCTCCACAGTCCTAATTCATTGTCTAATTATGGCCACAGGTATTTAATATATAGGATAAGAGTTAGCAGCTGCTTATCTCATTTCTGTCTGGGCTTCGGTTTGAGAATTAGATTAGATAAGCTCCTCATTATTAGAAAAGTAGCATTCAAATGTGCAGCAAAAGTGTTCTATTTATCATGAAAACAGAATTGGGGTTCAGGTCAGTGATTTCAATTCATATCAAGGTAGCCTTTTATGAAAAAAAATGTTTAAAAGTAAGAAAAGGCAAAATTATTAGAAAGAGAAGAAACATTCCAGAGAGATCTTATTTATTTCTAAATGGTGGTTGAATGGAAATCTTTCACACCCTTTGAATCAAATCCAAGAGGTTACCTATAGTGCTTTGAATACAGCAACTTCAAGGACAGATGTTGACTTGCTGCTTGATCTTTCCCACTTACTAACAGTTGCCATGGTAACTGGATACATAATGTTAAAGGCATAACGAATGGGGATGCTGGTTGGTCTCTGCTAAGTATAATTTTATTTCAAAGAGGAGTGCAATGTAAATGGTGGGAACTTCACCAACTGAAAACTATGAAAACTTTATACAAGTCAAACCAGTGCCAAGAATAAATAAATGGTATCTTTTATAAACAGAGCGAGCACCAACTTCTAACTTGTGTCACTGTTTTTACATACACACATTGCATATGCCTAATTAGCATTCCCAGTGCATGTAAGTGGGAGTGGGATGACAGTTTGACAGTGCCATGTCCCTCTGGACCTGTGTCAGCTATTCATCACTGGGTCCCACCGGTCCCACCCTGACACCCGCTTCCCCCCCACCCACCCACTGCTCTGCAATGTGACACCCCTTTAACATAAGAACTGAGAGACTGTCTTCTGTCACTGTGTTTGTATTTACTTACATAGCAAGAGCAAAGTGAACAGTAAACTGATGATGATTATGTATCATTTATGCCTCATTAACACCATTATCCTGCGCACACATATGAAAATGAGTGGATGTCACTGTTACATATTACCGTATGAGGTTATTACTCCGAGGGGACGGGTGCTACACTGTATCAGAACACACCTGAACATTTGTTAAAGCAGGATTTTTCATCTAAAGGTTGTAGGCATTGACTGAAGAAAGATAAACAGTCAATGGTTGTAGGTGGTAGTATTGTAGTAGGTGTTGTATTACTAAGACACAACATATCTCACTGAGTATACACCTTTCGTTGGGTGCATGAGAGTTTTAGGCCTCGTTTTTTAGGGCACTACTGAGTCTGGGGAGGTAGCTACAGTCAAAATCTAACAACACCTTACAGCACTCCATTTTAGCAAGTGAAGCAAGTAGCAATAACAGGAATAAAACCCAGAGGAATGATGATGGCACTATATATGTGCTTAGCCTTAAGAAGAATGTGTCCTCACAAAAACAAATGCGCTTCTCTTCCAGCTGTGCTTAGTCTGAAGGATGAAAAGGACAGTGTCATGTGTCACCAAACTGCAGTGTTCCAAAACTGTGCAAGAGGTTCAACAAAAAATACTCCATACGTGAATAGTTATGAGAGTAAGAAAACTCCCAAACAGTACTTCAAGTGTACTCATACAACCGGGCTATGAAGTAATGTCTGGAAGCACTGGCACATGCTCCACTGATGTGTCTTCTTGTTTCTACACAACAACAAAATTGGAGTGGGCTATCGTAATATTTGCCTAAACATTTTTTTAAATCAGGATGACATCATTTTAAAAAGAAAGTATATGTCTATTTAAGATGTCATGAAGTGGATAAAATAACAACCAGTAGGTGGTGCCACAGCAGTTTCCAAATAAAACACCTAGTACTTCTCTCCAACTTCACTCTAACATCCAACAGATGTAGGGCTTAAAATAATTTAACATTTGAAATGTCAAGCTGTTTCATCAAATACTAAACAACACATCATTTATTTTGAAAGACAAACATTTAAAGAGATGACAAAAGCCTATTTAGACTGACAAATCACTACAATAAGACAGTTTTTACTTTTCATACTCCACTGCGACTGAAGTCACTCTGTTATTTGAATGCTGTTCTGCCAGCTTTCTTAATTGGCTTTCTCACCTGTGCAAGCGCCTGCAGGTGAGGCCTACACACAGCATATATTTCCATGTAGAAATAGTTACACATGCACCTGCTTTTTTTCCTATAGGAAGAGTGTGTGCAGGTGTGAACACACCTCTGGATGTGGATGTACCGAATGTCACACCCATTCTGCTGCAAGTGGAGTTGAGGAGTAGATGAACACTGTTACTGCCACTTTGTGACTAGAGTTTGCCCCATTTATCCACCCCTGAGGACAGACCAGCTGTGAGCCTGGAATTACAGGTTTAATTGGATTTTTGAAATACCAAATGCACAAGCAAAACAAAACAATACAACACTAATGCAGAATTTAACAAAGTGTCTCTGTGTTCTTCAAAAAGCACGTAAAGTGTAAAGAAAGATGACAAAAAAATATGCTTTTATAATAATATCCTTGTATTGTTTTTTTCTGAAATCCTTTTTTTTTTTTTTCTAAGACCCACGGTGCAGAACAGAATATTAAAGATTTGTTAGTCTCCCTTTTTTATGTCAACTATGAAATTGACGCTTTATAATTTAATTATTTTATGTCTAATTAACATATACACAATATAAATTCTGTAAATACTTTAGATATCTATATAATGTATCATATACATAGGCTATATATTGTAAAGTTATGTGGTGTTTCAAGGTGATGGTGGGAGGAAGCCAAAGTGATCAGTTAGAACTCTGGGTAGCTTGGGGAGAAAATGCAGACTCCACACAGAAAGACTGTGCTAACCACTCTGCACACAACATTGAAATTCAAAGTTTTGAACTACACATGAGAACCCAGATGGAACTAGCCAAATAACCTGAATCCCCTAAACCTTCAGCATTGTTTTTAAACTCTGCAACTTCTATGATGGTATTTTTTTTTTGTCTGTACTTTTCTGTAAGCCAAAAACTTTTCTTACAGAATGAAATCTAGCTTCAAAATCTAAAAGCTTCGTGCTGTTGCCCCTGCATCTAGCCGCCCAAAGTGTTGCCATCAAGCCCTGCTTCTCAGTGTGTCTGATAGAAACTTTAATAGCTAGCAGCATGAGACACTGATCAGCCAAGCACATCAGCATAGTGAGATCCAATATGTCACCGCCACGCAGAGACAAGAGGAGTGTGTGTGCGCGCCAAAGAGAGGAGAGGCGCTGAGCTGCGTGTGCGTCTTGTTAGCGCGGGCTTTAACAGTTGAAGTGATGGTAGTAATGTGGGAAAGACAAAGGAGCGCCTACGGTGAGCTATATGAAGATGTGAGATCAGCTAGCGTTCGGCAACATGTCACCTGCTCAGAGTGTGGAGGTGTGCGTGTGACTACTGACGTCTGATGGACAAGCTCTCCGCACTAACACACTGGCACTTCACATGTCTCCAGTAAAGGGAAAGTCAAAGTCGTGCAAATAATGGTTTGACAAAGATGTAATACTTTGTAAAAAAAAAAAAAGGAGGTGAGGCCTAAAGTTGAACCATCTTTAATTTATGCAGTAAAGTGGGTGGGAATTGGCTCCAAGAAGTATTGCTTCCATAGACGTTCATTGAGGAAATATTAGTGGGCAAAGTCAGTCTTTTAATGCCAAAAAAAAAACACTTACAGTTTGCTAATGGGCCTCTAAATTATTGCTGTTTGCAAGTACCCACTCTATGTTGGGCACCAACTCCCAAAGCTTTGGAGAATGAAGACTAGCTATATTCTTTTGTGAGTCATGTCACTGATTTCAAAATTCAACACTGATTCAACGCTGCGATTGTCAACAGTTACTACATCTACATTTATAATCATTATTATCATTACATCTTTTCAAAATAACCTTCAATACCTTCTTGCTGTAAGGGAATAGTGCTACCCACCTTGTCATGGTGTCAATCCATCTCTGGCTACAACGATGTCTGTGGTACAGCTTCATAGATCTGTTGCACATTTCTTTGGGCGTCCTTGCAGTTTATTGTGGTTTACTAAGCTAAAAATGTGTAAATGTTTAACACAACTAAAATGCTCAATTGAGTAAGTATTCAATTTGAACTGTGGGTTTCCTCTGCCTCTGCACACACGAGCTGAAACTTTCATTACCACAAGAGGGTGCTGTTGCATTTATCTATACTATCTACTGTCATGCACTCACATTGAACTTGAGATTAAACATACCAGTCCCTTCGCATCCTACAAATGGAACTGAACTCAAGAAGTTCGCCGCTTCACACAGTGAAGACAAATGGCAGACAGCATTTGAAGTTAATAAACCTTTATTTAAATCAAAGAGCAGATAAAAACATTAAGGCAGACGAGCAGCGAGCGAATAGCTGCAAAATGGAACGTCATAATCGTAACTATACAAGGCTTGATTTGTCCATAAAAAAATAGAAAATTATAAAGCCAGAGAAAACAACCAAATGAACTAGACAGAGCAGATGTGTGTGTGTGCATTTGTGAGCTTTAAAGAGCTGTATGTGTGTGTGTGTGTGTGTGTGTGTGTGTGTAAGTCAGACTGTTTTTGTAGCTGAATGTTTAAATGTGAGTGAACGGATGCAGACCGTTAACAATAAAGTGCTATTGTTATTGACCTTTATGACTTCCAGCTAGGAAAGAAAACACACACACATCAAGCAGCTAGCCTTCCTAATAGAGAGTTTTCATCAACAGCCTAAGTGTGTGTCTCAGTAAACACCAATCACTGTTGCTGGAAATGACTGGAGTGTGATCAATCCATTTTACCTTTGTGCCGTTTCAAACTGAGAGAACAACTGGGTTTACAGAATTGTGACACATTTTTACAGTCGCAGTCAAATATGCTGCACAGTGTGGCGTACAGTGGCACTAATTAGCGTTATGCACAACTGTTTTCACTGTCTTCTCTGTTGGATCATGTGGGATGTTGTACAGCAATAAGCCCCTCATTTCAATCCTCTTTAAAATGACTGTTTATTAGCGCTGAACAAATGCTGTAAACTGTCTTCTCGAGGTGCCCTGACTGTGATGTAAAAGCTAAGTGATGACTCTTGATTTGCAGACTGTGACAAACTCGACGCTAAACTCAACTGTGAGATAAGCAACCAGCCGAAACTCGCTACTCCAACTAGTATGAAGACACACAAATACATTTTGTTTGCCCGTTTTGAAGGAGCATATGACGGAGAAACTACTCAATGGCTGTTTCCTAGTTTGAAATAAAAGTGCTAAAAAATTAAATGCTTTTTATATTGACTATTTTCTCAGATCTAACTATTGTACAATGGATTCTATTTCAATTTCAGGTCCTTTACACTAAACACTTCCTCACCAAAAAACAACATCTTTCTTTAAACATTAAGAAACATTGGCATGAAAATGTCAACACTAACGATAAACATTTTTAATTCGGAATAATCTAAGGTCATGTTTGGAACGGATTTGGTTTATTTTTTAAAGGTCGTCTATATGATGCTCTTTAACTTTACTTTTTTTAAGTTTGATCCCTTTTTGGCCATATAGGATCTTTATAAGGAGACAGACAATGCATTAACATTTTAGTATAGTGTAAACAGAAAAATATCAATATTACTATCCGAATACAATCATTATAGAAGACCTTTAAGAACACACTTCCAACTTGACCGTTGCACTGCAGTTCTTTTAACACAGCAAATATGCCTATTTTACAGTATAAATAATTTAGCTCATAGCCTAGCATGGGCAGCTAATTGCTCCTAAAATAAAAGGGATATTAGAGGACGAAATCAACAGGAACATTTGACTTCCAAAATGTAAAACAAAGTGTGTGTATTTAAAGAATCTACCAGCGACAGGCAACATGGTGTCACTCCTGGAGAGCCCATCCTCCAGAAACAACACACACCACATATTTGTTAAACAGGCCTAAACGCACAAGCCCACTGGCCACTACCGTCAAATTACACGTTCAAAATCACTCCAACCATCTTTGATTTTTTTTTTGCCAAAAGCAAGAAGCATAAAGTGATGAGTAAAATGTGTGTTTTTGTCCACAAGTCAGTCAGTCGGTTTTCTTGGCCCACGCCATGTCGTCCGATCGCGGTTTCTGTCCCGTCAGGTGCTCGATCACCCTCTCCATCCACCTCCAGAAGCCCAGCTGGTCCAGTGGATAGTTACACCAGCCTTAGTCAAAGGGATGATGGGAACAGTGGGAGGGTGGGTGGGAGGGTGGAGGAGAGAGGGCATGGATGAGGGGGTGAGTGTGATGGAACAAGACAGAGGCAAAGACAACTTGAAATTGGTCCTGTTAAAACACACCTACATACACATTTTGCATTCAAAATAACATGAATTTTTGCTCATGGGCGTGTCTTAGGTTTGAAGTTGTAGCAACTTTTTTACCGTTACAAATGTAGACAACATGTAGCTCTGATTGGATAAAACTGTGGTTACTCACAGATGATAACCCATTCACCCAATGCAACCGCTTTCCATGGAAGCCCTCCGTGTACCGTGTGCTGTGGGGCAGACTATTTGGCTTGTGAGGTTACTCTGTGTGTGCACAAGCATGTCTCGCAGTGTTATAGGTTTGAAAAACTACAGTGTTCTGTCTAAATTATGACAATTTTAAAATTGCTGGCTTAATTACTGAATTTGACTGAATTATAGTGGGTCCTGTTTAAGTTTAAAATTCCCTATCCCCTTGTCGTAGGTCTACTTTTCAGACATGTCACACTGAATTATATTAATATGGCATTCTTCTCTCTTTTCTTTATTTGCCTTAGGTTCCATTCATATCATAGCTCCTCATTTAACTATTGGCTTTCAAATCACCCTGTTCTCAGCTATCTCCCTTAAACCCTCATCTCTCCTATCTTCATTATAAAATCATATGCATGATCTGCATTTCTATAAGCATGTCAGTGTGGTAATATGTAGTCCTTATGCAAATCCAGGAACACGTATAAAGATACATCAGTGTTTTGTTTGTTGTTCATTACATTCTACCTGGGTTTAAATATGGCTGAGGTAAATAGACTCATGCATACATGGCCTTAAGCCAAAGTATTTCACATAAACATACATGAAATACATGATATAACAGAGCTCCTACTATATTTAGGGGAATACAATTTAACCTTTTTCCATTGGAAGGTCAATATTTCCGTGGACCCCAAATATATACAGAAATAAGACTTTTTTTTAATGACAGTAAAATCACCTTATTCATATTGTTCATGGCTCTCTAGAACAATGTGGGAGCCAGTTACATCTGCATAAACTGTTTCTACCATTCAAGGAGCCTTATCACTTGACCACTGGTTTAGCAGCAGTTTTAGCAGACCACTGAAACTATTGTTCTTTTTAGTCCATCTTTAGTCTTTGTGTGTTTCTTTGCTAAGTCATAAAAGCTCTTGATGTACAAAAACTGCTGCCCCCACAAGCCCAATCACTTCACCAGTAATTCTTTCATTTCTGTTTGGGCTAATTATAATTTGACCTTAGAGGTGAGAGGATTATTAAATATGTAAACTAAAAATTTAAACCAGAGAAATTGGATGCAAGGGGGTCTTCAGAGGTGCTAAGTCTCTCTTAAGTGCTATCTTAAGCCATGTCCCTGCATGACGTGCATTTGGGATGATTTGACTTAATTATGATGTGTTTTTAGGAAACACACATTAGCTTAGTAGCCTTAGCCTAAAACCACACAGACATAATTGTAGAAACAAGTCATCACCATAACTCCATAGGTGTGTTTGCATAGGGTGCACACTATTGCTGCAGGACATAAGTGTGTGTGTCCCGCCGGTGACCCTCTCTCTGCTCCAACACAGCAAGACAGCCAGAGGTTTTGTTTGATTTCACTCTCCTTCTCCTCATTTCTTTCTTTCACCCCACACTCACTTGTTTTTTTGCCTCTAAATCCCTGCTTCCCCCCCTCCTTCTGCCTGTGAAGTCCTATTTGTTAGAACAGACAGCAGGTTAGCATTAAATATACATGGGGATTGTCAGCCGGTGGCGAACACAAAGGCAGCCAGGCGAGCCCCAGTGGAATCTGCACCCGGCCGAGGCAGCGAGGCTGGGGGGGAGTGTGGTGGGCCGTCGCCGTCCCCTGTGGGCACCCCCCGACCGCCACCAACCCACCTCCCACCAACACACACAGGTTAGGAAGCGAAGAGGAGGTCAAAGAGACTCCACACAGATGCTGGAGTATGCAGAGCACCACACACATCTGTCGTCCACTGGGGCACAGGGTGACGTACTCGCCCGATCCCCCCTGTGTATCCTCTCCTCGATACTCCCCCCTCTCACCCAGATGCACACAGAATACTGGATGTGGATCTATTACCCAGGCCGTCGGTCTCTGAAGACATGCATGCACACCAACACAACAGTTTCTCTTAGTTATTTATAAGATGCCCACAGACAGACGTACACACACAGCGGCCATTTTGTTTGAATCCGATAATAATTGTAGGGAAATAACCATGAAATCGTCAAGTCTGATTACAGTGAGATTCAAAGGGCCACCAAAAGAACACACAAATGCAAAACCCTGAAAAAATGTTCAGAATGTGTTATTAACTAAAGACTAGATTCTACTTACTATACTATAAGTAAGACTATACTGTAAGTACAATAATGCAAGTAGAAGCATTTAAGTTAACTTAGTTAACTTTGACGACTTGCTTTATGTGACTCTCTGTTAGATTTCTATTGTTAAGATAAATATTCTTTATTATATTATTTGTAAGCTGAAGGTAACGCAAGTTTGATAAAGCACTTCAATCAATTAATTTTACTGTTGGTTTTATTAAGGTAGAAGTGGTTTGGGTATGGGTCCTTGCTCTTTATTGCCTTAAACATGAAGAGTTGAACTTTGAGAGAAAATATTGTGGTTGTGTTACAGGCTTGAGGTGTATATAATTTGGTTGGCATATTGGAATAAAGTTACACATGGAACATTACATTAAAATGTGGTTTCTGGTCAAAATGGAAAAATGAATGAGCTTCAATAGTTTTGTATGCAGTTTCCGTAAAAAGTCATGAACGTCACTAGTGTTGAAGTTTTAAATGCAATGAAGAGTAGCTATTAATCACGTGATCGCTTGAGTTACTCGTTAATATGGGTTTTAATTCGTATGTTCTGAACTTACCTGTAGTAATACAGTAATAAGTCTCGTGCGGCGAGACGTGGTGGATCCGGTGGTGTTTCCTTGGTAGAACCAGATGCCAGTCCTGGAGCAGCCTGACCCAGCGCGGGAGGCCGAAGTACGAGTGGCTCCACTTATGGATCTGATTGGTCAGCGTTACGAAAACTGCCAGAGCAAAGACGTAGCAGTCCCAGGGATAAGACGTAGCCAAGGCCTCTGTGAGGAGAACGGAGACAGTCAAACGTCAGCGTTAAATTAAAATGAACCAATGAGAAGATGGGAGTCATTCACCCAAAGAAGTCTGTAAATCATTCACATCAATCCAAAGTGAGCGGATTGCTGTTTTTAGCACTTCACAGGCATCAAGAGGAAGTCAGTGACAGGGCCAAGGTCACTTCATCCCACTGTGCATCTGAGCCCCCAAACAATACCTAAAAAAATATATAAAACGTTTACTTTTGCTCATATCGAACCAGGAAACATCACATGCTCCTTTAAATATTTAACTCTTGCAATCGCACTTTCCCATTTGAAAAGAACAACACATTATTCCTTTAGTGGCTCCCTGGAGACTCGAGTCAAATGTGTCCTGATTTTATGTGATATTGGATGAAGGTGCAGCTGCAGTTGTAGCTCAGATGGAGGCTGGGGAATAGAGGACAGCAGTGGGATGTGGATGTCCTCTTGAAACACCAATTTAATTAAAATTTCCCTCTTAGAAAAGGAAGAAACAGAACAGGTCACTGAGGCTGCAAGCATTTTAGTACTGATGTCGGCTTTATGAATGTGAATTAATGCTGTATTCGTGTACTCCTGGGATGGACCCACTTTCTGAGTCAAGAAGTCATTTTGTAGTGTTCATGCTCGTGCTTTCCACTTTAATTATATTATTAATATTTGTTACAAATTTACAAAACTAATAAGTTAGATTTACTCGTAACTTTTTAATTAAAAGTTGAGTGCTACTAAATACTCAAAAATAGCTTTAGTTAACTGCCTCTTAAAGTTTAAATACTGTATTTTCCTAATGAGTTCAAGTCAGTTGTAGGTGACAACTAATAGTAACCACAAATTATGAATAATTTTAGGCAAGAAAAATAAACTACTTGGTAAAAAAAATTTCAGCTAAGTGAAAAGTCTGAGAAATAATATGTTTGCCGTGGCTAGTTATAAAGCGGATATAAAATTAATTAAAAGATTTTGACACTATTATCATAGACATTTAAACTAAATATCTTCAGGGTGTTGAGGGCTTTATGTCTTGTAATTTTGGTTGAGAATATCAAACCAGCTTAGCTAATTTTATCAGCAGTCAATTAGGAGTAGCTCAATACATAACTTAGCCACATTATCTAATTAGCATTCAGTACCAGTTAATGCAGCCTGTCAAAGTCCTGATTAATATGTGTACATTAGCTGAACTTTACATTAGCATTATTATAATTATTTAAAAATATTTAAAGGTTAGCGGTCATTAAAGGCTTACGTTAGCAATAGCTCGCATTGCACTTAACATGCACATGTTGAAAAGCTTGATTTTTCTGTCTGCGTCTTGTTATAATCTGGATGATGTGGATAGAGAATTGCATTTATGATAACACCTTAATTAGACGGATGTTATTTACTACAGCCTTTCTGTCTGTGTGACTTCAGCTGTCCTCTCTTTGGTGTATCTCAATCCCTCTTTTCTTTTCTTTGGTTCAAACCGTGCTCTTTTGACCCCAGCTCAAGCACGGCATAACAGTTGGAGATGTCACCTCGCAGCTTTTATCTTTCCTGTGTCTTTCTGTCTCCGTCTTTGCCTTGTGACCATTTGAAACAGCAAGAAGCTTGACATGACAGGTTTCCATGTCATCTTACCTACCACTACACGACCCCCCCATTCCACCCCACTTTCCTGCCCCCTCTGTCTCTGACTCTTAGCTGTGACCTCTTCAGGTGCAAACATGACAGGTGTAGATGTCACAGAATCGCTGCATGTCTCTGTCGGCTGACCTCTCCACTCCCTGCGGCGTGTGGCATGTCAGGTGTGGATGTCATCTACTAGAGGCCTCACGTCCCTTTGTTTAAGTCTAATCTGTGCTGCCTTTGCCCCCTGTTTGCTGCTCCCTACCACAGAGTCAGTTGACCTTAAACTTTTCCTGTCCATGTAGTTTTCTGGCCTGGCCTGCACGTCAACTCTGCATCCTATCCTATTCTGATCTTATCTTTAGTAATGCAACTTGGTCTATGTTGTTGATTTATTTTTTCTTGCAAAACAATGTATTCTCTTAAAATGACTTCAACTTTAATAACTTTGGATATGTGGAAAATTGACGTATGAACCAGACTACTTCCTATTGAAAAGCAAAGTGACTACCATGGAAAGCCTACAGTACTATATACTATTGATTATTTTTATCTACTTTTTGCAGCACCTTGGGTTTTTTGTTTGTTTAAGTTTTCGTTCTCTTTTTATGTATTTATCTATTAATTTTTGCATGGCATTCAGGACATGTCCTTAAATTACAAAAAAAAAAAAAAAAAAAAAAGGTCTTATTCTTTTTTTTTTTTTAAGTCAGTACATTTGTTTTATTTCAGGAATGTTTTCTTCTAGACCAACTTTTCAGGCTTTTTGGTTATATACTAAACTGGTGCAACAAGGCCATTCTAGATTAAAAAAAAGCAATATGTGCTAATATACTCAAAGCTAAAGCACTTACTTTCACCACACAGTGTTTTTAAAATGCTCAAAACTCAAAAACTGACAAAAAGTTAACTTAGTTTGTTGACATAATCGTGTTAACATCATGATCATGATAAAACATATTTGTTTGGTAATCTAGTATTTTGAATATTGACTTAAGAACTTAAATAATGTCTAAATCTGAAACCCCCCAAAATCCTCTTTTTCTTTCTTCTATGTTTAGTAGCAATGCTATAAAAATTGTTATGTTTGAGAAAGTCACAACACTTGTGTTTGGTCCCCTCTATTGTGTCCATTTTTGACCTTTCCTTTCAGTCTAAGTGCGGCCATGACGGGTGCATGTGTCACATCCTCAATAACAGGCTGCTCTGTCTGTGTCACTGTGATCCTGCCCTGAACTTTTAAGGTCACTGAGTGGTCACCGTTGACACTGCCCTGTGCTCCGCAGTAATGGCTGGTCACACTTCCCTCACTGCGGGCGCTGTACACCCTCTGGTCTCCTGCAATGCCACGTCATTGCCACAGATTGTCAAAGCTCCAGTACCGCTGACCTTCTCCAGCCTTTTACTCTCGCTACAGCTTTATACAATGTGATGGCGAGCATATTACAATAAAACTGATTAAAAAAAAACAAGGCTCCAATCCAAAGCAGCTGTGAACACAAGTGCTGTTTGTATACACTGTAAAAACTGTTATTTCAGAACAATCTTTTTAAACAGAAAGAAAATGTTCAGTGCTGGCTTAAAAGCATTTAAAGATATTTTTCTTGTAGTGCTTCATTGAGATGCATTGTTAAATCCTACCACTAGATAATTACTGCAGTGACAAATATGTATAAAGAAACATGGTGAACTAACAACAACAAAATAATGACGACTGTAGCTTACTTATCATTGATAATTGTCACCACTGTGCCTAATAGTGCATTTTAAATACTTTTGACATTAATTTGCATTTGCAACACTATAAATACACTGTAATATACATATGAAGTACTAACTTAATGTTATTTTTTGTGTGTGTATTCAGTACCTGGTGAGTATGTGAGGAACTTGTAGGCCATGTGAGCCAGCGGGAGGATGGGTATCATACAGTTGTCGCCATTAATTTCAATAAAGTCGTGGCGCGTGATGGCAGTTGGGTCAATGTGGTGTTCCCTGAATGGCCGAATGAATGCCTGCAAAAACAGAGAGAGAGATATCACAGGTTTGTTTTTTTTGTAGAGTAATTACATGCAACTTTTAGTACAGTTAGTAAAGGGACTCATCAAGAACCGTTTTGTCATATAGTTTTATTGTTAAAATGTAACAATACAAAAAGAAGTTGTAGCAAATGGAAACTGAG
Organism: Rhyacichthys aspro; assembly: GCA_036850595.1. NCBI lineage: Eukaryota > Metazoa > Chordata > Actinopteri > Gobiiformes > Rhyacichthyidae > Rhyacichthys > Rhyacichthys aspro. Next base: position 11,567,802 of record CM072153.1, read on the forward strand.
TGAATGAATAGTGTTTATGCAAAAGAAAGTCTGACACACTCACTCAGAGGTGCCCAGCGTTGTGCGCCACCCCAAAGCTTGTATCCAGCATCCTAATAAACCACTGAACAGCAGTCGCCTCCCCGCATCACACTCATACACACAAATGACCCATGGACGACCGCACACGCTGCAAACCTGAGCCGCGAACACACACACAACTCCTGCATTGTGCAGAGGCAGACACCTGTCTGAGAGAGCACGGGGGTCTCAAATGAAAGACCAAATCTGAATCTCACAAGCACAAAAGAGGCAAAAACTACAGGATAAAGGTAATTTATGTCTCTCAGTGGAAAAAGCAAAAAGAAACGTTTGCATAAGTGTCCAAGTGTGTGTGCACGCCGCAGTGGAAGCATCAGCGTGAAAACTCATTATTGCAGCCGTTCAAACCCAATACAACGTGCCTATCTGGTCTTTATCGTTGGTAGGTGACACTAAAAAAACATATCTGTTGATATCTGCACAATTATGTACCCGTGTCCCTTTTGGTGTGGCTCTTCCGCCTGGCGTCCCCGTAGCCTCCCGCCTCTCGCCACTACCCTCAGTCAGATGAAAGGCTGGGGCTAAGCGGCGGAGGTCGTGCCGAGCCAGGGCAAAAATCAGCGCTCCCAGCTAAAGGCGGACCACCGTTCGCCGCGTGTCCTCTAATCCCACATAGTTTAACGGCCCACCTCGCACGACGTCCGCTAATCACCGGCTCACATCGCCCATCGCCCCAGCAACCACCGCTGTCCCACTGCTCGCACCGACACGCCCTTCCACCCCCTTCTCTTTTTGTCCTCCTGTCCTTTTTCTGCTTTTTTGGCTCACTCATTTCCTTTGTGTTTCAATCTATGCTTCCTTTAACTGTCAGTCTCTCCCTTTGGGTTTTAGGTAAAAAAAACAACAACTAAGATTCAATTAGCCTTCCTTCGACACTTTAATCAGCTTCATTAGAGAGCTGCACTGAATGAGACATGTTTGCTTTAGTTGCAACAAGAAAGAGTGAAAAACAGCTAATGGTAGAAACAAAAACAAAAAAACATATTAAACCATGTAGAGGAACAAATCTAAAGACGTATATCCCCCAAACTATAAGCACATCTGGCAAATTTCACTGTGAATTGAGCATCATTGGGAACTAATGAGCATGACTCTGTCCTCAAAGCGGTGTCATTAGAGGCCTGCTAAATCCTTGTTGAGTCAATTAAAGCTCAACGACATGGTGACGACAAGAAAACAGCACAGCCCAGAGCCTCGCCAAGGAATAAGCACTTCAGGGAAAATTATGTTTGTAACAAAGGGCTGTGGTTTCGGTACAGACCTTGCAGGAATTTAAGAAAAAAGAGCAATAAGCATGGGGTATCAGCAGATAACTATTACAGGGAACATTTACCGACACATGGTGTTCCCTGATCATTTTTACCGGAGGGAATTTTCATCTTTTTGTACCTGACATTTAGCGGAAAATTGCTTTGAAGTTATGACAAAACAAGGCTATTTACAGTTAACGTTGTTTTTAATACATATTTACAATATTGCACGTGTGTAATAACAAACGTGTGGTTTGGTCTTAAACAGAAATGCCTTTTTGTGCATTTTATATAAACCTGGAGCTTTTGTAATTATGTTTTTGTAATGGAGCACACAATAAGCTTGTATCAATGTAAGGAATGGCATTAAAAAAAGTGTGCAACAAGTATAAACACATAACTCACCTGAATGATGAATAAGTGGCACCTTAAAAAGTATGCCAACAGAAACAGATGACATAATAGTCATATGCACACTCATATGTGCATTTATATAAACAACAAGCACATACCAAGAAAAGCTCAATACCTTTCTAAATGCAGCCTCTATTAGCCTCAGGTGTTCTCCATTGCGCTCGTCTGATATTCAAACTAACCTTAACTGGGAGCCCGGGCCTGTTTTATTCTCAGTCTCCAAACGCAACACAATAACACAACTTAGGTGTGAGGCACGGCCCGCTGGTCTCCACACACACACTTTATTTGGAGCTAGCCTATTGTCGTCCCTCTGTTCTCCACAAAGGTCTATTCTTCTCTTGCAGTTAAAGTCTTTATTAGAAGTCTCCTACGGTGTTGGACGCACCATGCAAATCTGCGACTGCCGCTGTGCCTTTGGTCCCAGTAACTATCCCAAGCCCCAATAAACGGCAAAGCATAAATAAACATCAAACCACCGACTACCTTTGGCAACACAACCATCCTTGTTTGGAACCCAACCATGTGTATACAGGGTGTTAACAGTCCGTGCAGAAACAGATTGGAAGTTTTTAATGATGTCTTCTGTAATACGCTGATCAATCACATTAATTAGGGCTGGGCAATTAATAAAAAAATATTAAAATTGGCAAAAAGACCCTCTGATGAATTTATGGCATGGTGCAGTATGTTGTAAAAGGGCTTCGATGACGTACTTAGAGATAGGTAACTTATTGCGCATAGTAGAAAACTGTCATCACACTTCCCAGTTTGGAGAAGCAAACAGGAGCAATGACAGGTGTTGTGTTATAAACGGCTGCAGATAGGGCCAGGAAAATATGATTTTGTATCAATGAACCAAGCTTATAAAACTGCAAAACCTATTTTCAAGGCAACTGTGTCTTACATAGAAGGTATTTACATTCATTTAGTTTGATGAGTGCTTTTAATCCTGTTCTTCATGTTTGTATGTATGAAATGGTCTCAGGTGTTGCTCCTGCCTTCTCCTCCAGACTGGGAGTTTTCTGACAGCTATTTACAGCAGGGAATTAATTAACATTAAAGTTTTAACAGTATTACAAATAATGCCAGTGAAGTATTAGGGGAAAAACAGCCTCACACTAACTGTCTATGAAGCACTTTCAGTAGTTCAAGTGTAAAACCCTACTACCGAGACAGTAACTATGTAATAATAATAACAGTTAATAATAAAACTTTAAATTATGGTCACAAAACATCCCAATATCTAAATATTTTTACTTGTCATATAATAGTTTTGCTTTGCATGACCAAAATTACTTGGCAAAGTTGTGTATTGATGAAAGAAGCACTGCCATTCGGATATTGGCCAACAATTTATACCATTTTCCACATTCCATATTTTTTGTTGTTTTCTGTCCCAAATTTGTCTGGTTTCCTTTCATCATTGGGGCAAATGGCTGTGTGTTCTTAGAACCGCCTGTTTATGACTGCAGTAAGCGTCATTACAGAGTTTGGCATGGGGAGCTTGATTTGATTGAAATAAACAACAAAACAACTGACTGCCAAATTGAAAAAGATATTAAAAACTGTGATGTGTGGTAGCTTGTCAGTATTAGCTAATGTTTGTTGAAATGGTTGGACATTATTTTGAGCCAGGACTGAACTTTTTCGGAGGGTTGAGCGCACACAAATTGCAGTTCCTACATTCATCTTTATCCTCATGACATGTTTTTACATTTTATTTCCATGAATATACTTTTTATAAACTAAGTAGTCCAACTCCCGTCCCATTAATCAAAACAAAGTTCACCAATCAGAGCCAATCTGCATGCTGCACCTGATCACACTCATTTTAATTGGCTAAAATGAGAATAACCTTTCCTCTAATTGGCTGTGGGATATGTGGCCAAATACGTGTGTGCATTAATGTAGGTGATTTGTTTTAATGCCATCTTATTAAGTGTGCATGCATCTTTAAACTCACTCGCATATATGTAATGTACATGCATAATACATGTGTGCAGGGGCTCTGTGATGACAGCTTGTGGGAGTTCAAGACGAGGCCATTTCCGCTGTGCATCTGTGCTTGTGTGTGCGAGAAACAGTGGACATCGGTGTCTACTGGGAGAGCCCCGTGTGAGATAGTGACATTTAGTTTCCAGGTCACTATGGCAGTCATGAGGCTCTGGGGATTAAGGTGCAACCGCCGCGCTGCCACGGTGACGCAGCCCCAAGAGGGATGGGACAATAGTGAGGGGTAGTTGTTTCTCAACACTCTGACTCATTGGGTAACTGTGTATCCCTTGCAAGAACAAAAGGTTTAAAAAGACACTAACGGAAAGGTTGCCATCACAAGCCAATGCACTTGTTTATGTAAAAACTATCTTTCTCTGTCAGCAAAGCCAACGGAAGTTTATTTATTTTTTATAGTTTTTTATAGTTTTTATTTCAAATTAATGTAATGTGGACATACTGTGAGTTAACTTTACACTGCACTGAAGTATTATGTAATTCATTATAATGAGTGCACCACAAACTGTCATTATTGCTGAAGCATTTTGTGCATTAGTTTACGTTACACTTTTATTTAGAAATACAGTCCCCCTTCAAGATACTCATGATTCTTCGTAAAACAATTAAGAAGTTTTAGCCAATCAGAGGGGCTTGATCATTTGCAGATTGGAGGTAATGAGACTGCATAACATGAATCCATTTGAATGTGATCGAAAGCCAAAAACAGGAAGAGTAGAGCGACAAAACTTTCATATGACTGCAGGCTCTGTTGCCAAGTCAAACAAATCGGTCAAATCAGGTCAGATTATGACAAAATTAATATCAGTAATATTATAAAAAGACTGACACTTCTTTTTGAGTAGTTCATATAATACTTAAAAGGGATTTTACTATTTGATTATACCTCGCAAATGTAAGTATATCTACTTACCTTGCCAATCATAGGAATGTCCACAGATCCCCAAGTGTCTGCCCCCCAGTGTACCATCCCTGACGCAAAGTCCGCTGTCACTATTCCTAGGACTAGCAGACAAACAGTTACAAAATGGCATGGGACGGGTCTGGTTAATATAGAAAACAGTAATCAGTTGTACACAGAAACTTCACAAGCTAGGTACATATTAATGTATTGGCAGAGAGATGAGGTATGTTTCTGAGTGCCAGCTCACCGATGCCCAGGATGATCTTGTAAATGTGAACAGTGGAGAAATGCAGGACGAGGAAGGAGAAGTTGATGATGAAAAGGAAGAGGCACAGAATTACACATATCCACTCCTGGAGCCGTTTACCTGGACAGACAACAGAAAAAAAAACATAAAACAACAAGAGTTACTTTATTTATCTGGCATTCATGAAAGGATGTTAGATGAAAAAGCTTACTGGATATCATTCATGTGTATATTTGCAACCCTTTGAATATTCAGGAAATATTTTGCCATTGCATAACAAATATAATTGAGACCAAGCAACTCTTTATGAAAAATCTAGATGTTACGCATTTAAAGTTTCATTAATTTTTTTGCCAAAATGTACATTATTAGGTCAACTTAGGTCATTAATATTTCTCTGGTGGAGATCTACAGGAATCTACACTGGCTCCTTGAATCTTTCCATTTGTTAATAGTGCAGAAAATATAGTCTGATTTTTTTCCCCTTTTGCTCAAATAATAGCACAAATAATTTTGTTTTTCCAACCATAATGAAGTCATAATTTTGCATTTCAAAAAGGTCACAAACTTGCAAAAATCCTGACAAATGAACACACTAAATTTCAAAGTTTTAGATAATATTAAAGAACTGTGTGAGATCTGGGCAGCATTTGGGAACGAGATACTCAGGGTCAAAGGACCATTCAGGCACAACTACTGTGTGTGCGTGTGGTGTTAATATGTAATCAGGTAGATAAAGACAAGTGTAGTCCAAGCTTTGGGGTCATGACCTCCGGTATGTGGAACACTGGAGCTGACGCAGCACCAGGCCTGCCGAGAGACTCACACACAGCTTCAAGAGGGAGGTTGGCACCTGCAGGGACCAGGGCCAATTCATAGGTCAGCACTATCAAGTAAAGGACACAAGAGGAGGGATTAACTTCTACACTTCAGCGATTTTAGGAAAGGGTCAAACTGCAAAAAAGTTCAGACGCACAGCTCCGAAGATTAAAGATGCTGAATTATTGAAAACATACTCATACGATGGCTGATCCAATATGGCTGAGCCCAATTACCAGCTGTGGGGTTTCTAACACTACTATGTCTTGACTTGACATTGCTCTGATGTCTCAACCTGTCAGTTCAAGTAGGAAATGTGACATCTGATCCATTCTCTCTTACAAAAACAAAGTATCTAAACCGCTATTGTTGTACTTTTAACTTGTTTTGCCATGTTTCTTCTTCTTTCTCCAAATCCTTCTATCTTTGCAGGACTAATGTGCTTCTAAAACTTTAATGTGTTCAGATCCTAATGTATCAGACAGCATTAGCAGCCTATAAGATATTCATGACAGTTTTTTTATTAAGTGCTCAGGCCTGCGAGGGTGTGTGTGTGCCTATAGACGAGTGTGACTATGAATATGCTATGAGTCGAATCAAGTGGTCACAAGAGATTTTAATGGGCGATTATGGATATTTCACGAATCATCTAATGTGACCCTTCACCTTCTTAAAATAGACAGTACTCAACTTGTAAAGAGACAGATGGTTAACATAAGAGCAGAGGAAGTTCAACTCTTCAGTGAGTGACTTTCAAACTCAAAGTGAAGCAAAACAGAATAGATAGATGAGACAAACACACTTTCTGAATAGCGAAATACAAATATAACTGTCTTATGAGTGTCCATGTTTTACCACAGCCGACCACTGACAGGTTTAGTTTTACATTTTTCTCACCTGCCAAAGATTTTTTCTTCCTCTCTAAAAAGAATAAAGCCAGTTTTGGTATCATGGCTATTATTTATGCAATTACTTTCCTTTTTACAAATATGGTTCTCATTAAAAGCAGTTACAACTAGTGAGAACAGGAGACAGCACTTCTTAAGTGGCCAAAAGACAGCAGTGTAATGTGACAAAGTCATCTAAGGCCAATATGTCTGAGATGAAGTTAGAAGTATGTACTGGGTCCTAGATGTAACCCAGGTCCAGGGTGTAAAATGCGTCACACAGCTCAGGAAGTGTTTGAGTGCACAATGAATCAGTCTGAGGTTAACAAGAGCGCAGGTAGCTTTGTTGTCTCCAAGCTTTATGTGACACCATTCTCTCCACTTTGCCCCAAGATACACACACATCATACATTCACACCTCATGGGATCAGTACACCAAAATTCACTCTGTTCAGTTGTGCCACTGTATCAACACACACGCATTACGATACAGTATGAGGCCTTTACACACATACGCTGACGCTCGTACTGATGGATTTGCTAACACGTTCTCACATCTCTTTCTCTCACACACGGTGCAGGGCCGCGGAGCAGTGGGGCGGCTGTCAGGTGATGTGCGTCAGTCCTTGGATCCTCCGGCTCCCTGGTGAGGGGAAGGAAACTAGGACAGGCCTCCGCAGAGCGTGCATACACACTACACACAGACTCATAAGCCCCTGTCCCTCAGGCCATGGCATTGCTGGATATCACACACAGCTACAGACACACAAAAACACGCCTTGTGAGCATGTATGTATAAACGGACACACGATGGCAACGCATTCACAAAGCCCCACATGCAAAAGCTCCAATTCTACGCAAACACTTGGGAAGCTTTCCTTGGCGTTCACCAAAATTAAAGAGGCACACTTAAGGCGCGCGTAAATACACACGCTCTTAGGACCAGAGCAGCACACTCATTAATATCATTCTGACAACAACTGGCTCCCTGGCAACCTCTCTGCCATCGCTCACCCAGCAGCGCCCCCGCCTGTGAGCGTGCACGCGCCTGTGCACAGGGATTTAACCTGGGCGGAGCCGGGGGAGGGGAACGAGGGGTGCTAATAGGCTGAAATTAATCAACGCCGGCTGATTCGCTGTCTGGGGAATGAGTGGCGGGCAGCAGGCAGGAAAGCAGCAACACATCCTGAATACTAATGGACTAATGGAGTGGGAAGACACAGAGTAGACCTCTTTACATCACACTGCTGTTTGTCAGGTAACAACAGCCAATGTGCTCACAATGTCAAATTTCACATGAAGGCTGATGTCAAAACAAAGGGAAAAAGGAGCAAAGGCCAGTGTGTCAGATATTCAGCTAACACCAGTGTCGCGATGTGGGGCAAATGTGATAATGATTCCAGCTCAAAATGATATCACAATCTATCAGGAAAAGTTACAGTAACAATATGAAAATACTAGAGCTGCAACAGCATTATTATGCATGTACTGCAAACAGAACAAATACCATTTTTATATTATCATCATTTTATCATCATTTCATTTTATAGCAATATTATACAACATCAATCAAAATAATTTACTTCTAGTCACATACTGTACTTGTGGAAAAATGGTAATGCATCACGTAAGTATTGCATCATTTCAGTTTTCCTAAGCCACCACAAACTACAGCTAACAGACTGATGAAGATTGATTTGTTTATGAATGTGTTAAGTCTGTTTTGAAGTCACCAGATTTTTTTTGTCCCATTATATAGCTATCTTAACTGGGAGACACTTTGCTATGACATTACCACACTAAGGTATAATAGTATAGTACATGCAGGAAAGGACAATTATTACCTGTAATCACTTGCCAATATCCATTTTCATAAAAGGAGCTAAATCCTTGTTTTACTAAAAGCTGCGGTTTCCTCAAATAAGAAGTTCCAGCCAAACCTCCCAGAACACAGGACTCAACTGTAGACTCTCTCATTTTGTCAGCATTACAAAAGTTCACCATAAACCCTGCCCAACCTAAAGTTTAAACCTAATGCGACAAACACAAAGAACTCACAACACTAGACCCTTAAAAACTGCCTCAAGTCCGGGGCACTACAACCTTTCTTGAACCACACCTTCCCTGTTCTTCCTTTTCCCCTCACTTAGCCTATGTCTTTGAGATAACCTCCATTTACAAATACTTATTCATAGTGATGGAGCGACTACTAAAACATTAGGAAGCAAATCGCAGGGGGCCAGGCTTTCTGAACGAGCAGAAGAGAGGCGGCTGCGGCTCTTTATTCTCCAACTCGGTTTGAGCGTCCCCTGGTTGGCTCTCTGCAGACCGTCTTCAGATGGGACCTGGGGAGAGTGAGGGGGGAGACAGAGGGAGATGTGGGTGGTAAAAGTGGGTCACATGCTCTGAGAGGATGCAGAGTGTGACAGAAACAGGGAGTTATGGGATATGAGAGTGAGAGACAAAGAGGGGGAGGCAGGGGGGGAGGTCGAATTCCCTCGTTCAGAGTGGATCAGTCACAGGACTCTTTCCTTTCATCTGATCTCTGCGGGCTAAAGAACCTGGGACACACACAACACAGCTCAGGGAGACCATCACACACACAAAAAAACAAACAGCAATACACACTTTATGTATGACTTTATGTACACGCACACGCTGCTGCCAGACAAACTTAATAAATCCATTACCCTGTAGATTTAACTCCAACAAAGAGTGCAATGTGGCAAAGCGCATTCAATAACTGCAAACCAACACAATGGCAAGTAAACTGATGCATACATACTGTAGAAGTAGATTATATTAGGACAGATGCGATGTTGTTGTTCAGATTTATAAAGAAAGAATGGCTTGCAACATTTGAATTTCACCTCAGATCGGACTTTAAACTGAATTTAAGAAAAAAAAAAAAAAAAGATCTAAATTGTATTTATAACTTCCTGTTTGGGTTCACTGTCACTAGTTCCGCAAGATATTTGCAACATGTCATATGCAATAACTATGTTGAATATTGTGATATGACCAGTGATATCTGAGTTTGGCTGAGTAAAATCTGAACTGTATGCAAATATAGAGACGTACAATATCGAAAATACAGTCTAGTCAAAAGGGGTCAAATCTAGCCACAAGGGGTCACCTTGTGTACCTTTGTGCCGATCCCAAGCATGGGTAAATGGAGAGGGTTGGGTCAAGAAGAGCGTAAAAACTTATGCAAACGCTGTGGATGCCCCTAAAGCAAGAAGCCGGAAAAAAAAGTTTCTATAATATTCTATATTCTTCAATTGATTTTACTTACAATACTTACAATACAGCAATTCTATTATCTTTAATGGGTTGGAAGCCAATGACCTCCATAAATAAATAAATCTATATAACTGATGTGGGGGAAAAAATGCCCAAAATGACTAAATGCCAATCTAACAGAACGAAACAAGGTCTAAAATGCAGTTTCAGCTTAGTTCCCCATTTACTTAACTGCTGACTGTCCATGTCACAAGAGCCCCCAGGAAAATTGCCAGTTTTTTAACAAATATATCTGTTTCACAACAGAGAAACAAAAGGATTGATGCAAATCATCTCCAAACTATAACGCAAACCTTAAATGGCATGGAGAGAATAATGTTTGTCTTTTGTAATGTTTATTGTGTAGACTGATAATGGTGCGTTAAATTCTGGAGATACTGTGGTGCCGTAATATCTAAGCACAATAACACAGTCACACTAGAGGCAGTAAAAGTCGGCCCAGCTCCAGTCTAACCCCCCTGTGGACACACACACAGGCGACGGACACATCCCATCATGAGTGTGTTCCTTTGTGAGACAGTGTGTGCTGTATGCCATGCTCCGCTCTCCTGGGCTTTGAGCCACCGCCATATTCATCTGCGGCCCTCATAAGGATAATTAAACACACGCATACACACAGAAACAGTGTGTACTGCATCCACGGCTCTCTCCTGCGATGGTCAAGGTCAATAGACAAATCCTGCCTAGAAGGCTCGCCTAAAGCTACAGATGCACCCACAGTGTACAGTGTTCAAGTGGGTGTGCATTGTGTGGGAGTGAGTAGAAGTGTGTGTATTGTGAGTACTGCTTTTTATGCAAAGTGTCAATATTTCATTTTGTGAATGTTTCAGAGAAAATACACTTTATAAATATCCACATTACAAAAACACAGGTATGAAATCCCAATTGTGAACACATGTATAAAATGCAACCCCTCAGTGTTTAATTCAGCTTATGTTTACTGTTCAGTTGTACCAATTAAACTTGCATAATTACACAGATGTTAGTTAAACAAAGGGTGGCTGTTAAATTGTTACAATTTCAATAAATGCCTCTCCTGCAACCTCAAACTAATCAAAAAGCATAACATGTGCACTGCTAACGGCTGTGGAGAGAAAAGCATGTAGATGCACTGTGTAAATTGATGTAGTTCGACCATGAAAAAAACACAACACTTAAAACTATACTTTCAACAGTGTACTATCAAAAGAAAAGAAAAAAACAATAGACATAAAATTAAAATAAAAAGAACAGACATGGAAAGCTGCATATAACCCAGTTGGAGTTCCATGACTTCCAACAACTGCTCAGGAGGACAAACAGAGCACTGCTGGAGAAACACAAGCATGCCTTTTGCTGTTTTAGGGCATTTATAAAGTTTATTTTGGTTCAGTAAAATCACAACCAGACCATTTCAGGTTTGTTCATAGACACAAACAGTTCACTGCACGGGGACTGTTCACACAGTCGAACTGGCCTTCAGTCATTTTTAACGGTTCCCATTTGACATTTTAAATTCTTTAACATTTAAACCAAAAATGTGTTCCAGTTCAATTACAGACAAATGAGCAAAGCAGCTGTCAATAGTATTTACTTTATCTGCTGCTCCATTAATTATAAGGTAATCACTGACTCCACTGCCCTCCAACACTGACCACAGGGCTGTACAGACTCAGACCACAGAGCACTACCGGTCATGTGACTCACTGGGGTCACTCGTTCAAGAGCTTTGACAGTCCGTGTTTGTAAATCTATTTAAAAGTAATACAATACAGGGGCTGAGTGTCATCACAGTGACACTCCATTAGTCCATTATTATTCAGGTCAGTCTTTTCACAGATGAAACATGTCACTCTCTGTGCAGTGGACGGTAGACTTTGTTAGGCTTGACACTGAATCCTAATGGAAACACTGCACTTAATGTTTTCTAGTTTAATTCATAACGTAACCAACTCCCAACTGTATGCACACATTACTCTTGGCTACAAGTTATTTTTACATAGTGTACCTATTCTGAAGTAGACATGAGGAACATTCTGTTCAACTAATCAACTCCCATCAAGTCAGTTGATCCTAATCACATTTAGAGCAGAAAGGCAGCTCCTGTGTCTAGCATGTCTGTGTGTGTTTAACTTGAAGGGTAATGTTGACATGTGTGATGTTTAGGTAGAAGATCAGTATCTTGCGTTAGATGGCTAAAGGTTGACAACAGATCCTGAAGGAAAACCTGATATCTCGCCGATCCTATCAGCATCCCATGTTCAACTCCCCGTACGGTACACACAGATCATATGACAGTGGACACAGTGTGCCTGGACTCGATACAAGTAGGAAAGAAATATTTCAGCACTGTGTGACCGAATGTAACTCGACCTTCTCTAACTCAAACACAGAAAATCCCAAACAAAAATGTACATTCTAATCCAACATAATAGACCACAATGCTGCCCAGCAATTAGTTAATACAGTTTTATTTAAGTCCAGCATTTGTAAAAGGGGCATTCTTATGAGAGCTAATATATTCCCTGCAGTAGATAATTGTCAGCACACACTCAGTTTAGAGAAGATACACAGAAGAAGGAAACTGAACTATCTCTTTAAAAGTTTCTTTGAATTCTTACAAAATCAAAACTACAACTAAACAATTCACTCCAAAGTATGTGAACAAGTCAAAAGAGCTCATCCATACACATTCAGTCTAGGAACAACAGGCTCTAACATGAGAAACACGAACTGGTATTATTATTGTTCCATGCTTGTTTACTCAGGCATAAAAAACACTCTACATATCTACAAGGCTTAAGCATCAGCGTTCATCCAAACAGTCAACAATGCGGTACCACACTTAATCAGGATTGTTGCAACTTTAAAACACAAGGATTTTTTCAAGCACCACGTAAGCACTAAATGTCTGTTAAATCTCCAAAAGGATAATAAATGAACGTGTGCGTGAGGAAGGGAGGGGGCCGTCAGCAGACCGTGACACTCCAGACATATGGAGGGCCGCAGAGAGGCGAGGGGCAGAGGGAGATGTGTCCAGCTGTTTGTCCATCCTCGCTCTGCCGTAATGAGCCCATGTTTGGCTCTACGGAGCATCGCCAACGCCTCATCTAACTTCTCCAAACTCTAACAAGCCAAACTGCTATTTAGATTTACCTCCTACCGCCACTGAACTGGACCCAAACAACTAAGCACATAACAGCAGGGCGCTCCCTTAAATGGACACTTTGACATTTTGAATTTTTTGCTGTTTATTTTTCTTGAGAAGACACTTGTCAGCATGTGGGGGGAACATTTCTGCTTTTAAGTTTCCATAAAATGGCCCGGCAGCATTGTTAGTGTCGTTGAGCATATCTTCTACTTGCAGCCTGCTGTGCCCTTTGGCTGAAATAAGAGAAAGCTTATAAGTCATTTGCAGATTTACCTGGAGAAACACGTGTGGCCACATGCAATGCCAGGTTCCATGATTATAGCCACTGAGCCACTGACCAGTCACTATGAGCATGATTTATCCCCATGATACATGTTGTTATGGTGTATAAAGTATGCTTTGTGAGATTTGACTGCTGTAGCTGACAGCTGCCAGAGTCTCTCATCAGCGGGATATCCTGTTTTATGACAATGGCTTAAAACCAACACACAAAACGGCTGTTATTTCCTGTACTTTTCTTCTTTCTGAAACACAGAATTCAGTCTTTTTCTCATTTTGTTATCTAGGATTTTACCAGAATAAATAAACCACAATCACTTTAGATGACTGTGATGTCAGGAATTATTAAAAACTATGACAACACGTAAAATAATGTAGCCTGGTTAACAACAAAAACAAACTACTTACTCAAAAAAAGAACAATAAATTCCACATTATATTCTATAACTGAGCAGTCAGTGCACATATGCCAGCCTACAAACAGTACTTATTTCTATAAATACTTCTATAATAACTTAGTTTTAGTGAAAAGGCAGTGATGTCTATCTAACAATGAACGTCATATTCAAAACTCTGCAACAGAAAGGTCCTAGATACTGTTGTTGGCAAGCACTGACAGATGTCACAGAAAGTGGTGCATTCAGGCACAAGGTGAAAGTTGGACATTTATAGCAATATGCACAAGGGAAAGGAAAAAAGAAGTGTGATCTGAATACAACCTTTCCTCTAATATTAAGATAATAGGACCAACTACAATTTGTGCAATAGACAATAACAAAATACATTTTAGTCAAAGGTACAGAGCGACGTTGCCCTGTTGCAGCCTTGGGCTATTTTTAACAGCCTTAGTGCTAACTAAGCCCTGTGGACACTAAGTGAAACAAGATAAAAACCTCAAATGCATGTGTGATCCTCTTAACCACCATCAGCTCAACACTAAAATTCTTTTAGATCATTCCTGTCAACAGGCAAGAGATGATGCGACAGAATGTTGTCCACTGGCTGCTTTGTAACGTAATGTTTAAAGACTTACATTATGCAGTTTATGTACAGACTTGTATTTATACAGAGCATCACAGCTGCTACTTAAATCTAATAAATGTGGCTGTTCTAAGATAAAGCACTTACTGCTGATCCCAACGGCTGGAGAGAATCAATAATGTTGCTTTAAGCAATGAAAAAACAGGATTAAACTGAACCAGCAGAGAAAATACTGTTTCAATGTAACCGTATGCTGAGCTTCTGTTCATTTTATATCAGAGTGAACGACTGACCCTTTTAAAAGGAGATACCACACATACTTTGGCAACAGGGTTTGGCAACCAAAAACACAAAATTTAGATTAGGTTTCATTTATGTGAAAACACACAATATTCTACCAGTGGCAAGTTTTATTGGATACATTGTGTTGACTTTGCTGCATCTACGGTCCTAAGGAGATGGTAAATGCTGTGCAAATACTTACAAAAGTAAGAACTTTTAACACATGTGGAAGTCTTCTGCACCCTTTAAGGAAAACGGTCCACAACATAATTAATAGTGGACAAACATATTATATATTATAACATTGTACATAATTTAAAATGTAAAAGATGCAGACTTTATCTAAAACCGCTGATTGTTTATAAAGAGCTGCTGCTAATGCTCACTTGCTTTGTTTAAAAAAAAAAAAAAATGTACTAATGTTTCAACTCAGAGTATGACCCCCTTTTAGTAACAAATAAAAAAGGTTTTATAATAAGCCGTGATAACTTGATAATTATAAAAGAGAGACTAAAAATACTGTCAGAACATTTGCTGCATTTCCTGTCAGTAACACATACATATTTTGTATGTTATATTGATAAAGCCAAAGATTAAGCACAGAGATCTTTGCCTCTAATGTAATGGCCCTGAATGATAAGAGTGCTCCAATTCCATTAATGGCGAAGGTGACACCTTCACTCCTCAGTGTCTAAAAATAGAACTCCAGTGGGGTTTGTTACAGACGCCACTGACTCTGACACACTAAGAGTAGTCTAAAGGTATAAAGATCACGTACCTAACGATTCTCATGTAAACTTTACAATAACTGTAATGCAAACTTTATTTTGACCATCCTTCTTATTTTTGGAAGTGCTACCAAGTCCCAAACATGATCCGGCCAGTGGCAATTAAGATGTTCAGTGAAGTGCAAAGAAGGGCAGATGGTCAGAAAATTGTGGCACAGTCCAGCACCACACACAACTGGTCACACAGGTTTGATTTTACTGCAAACCTAAGTCAATATATCTTTGACTAAAGTGATCAACCCACCAAATGCTGAAAAAGATGACAAACAAAGAAGAAACTGTTGAGGTTACTAACAAAAGCACAATTCAATCCTGTGGCCTTGGGGTCATGGCACAGAAACAAAGCATTGTTGGGCTGTCGGGTGATTTCTGCCAACACTTCAATGACTGTCACAGTGTTTTTAACAGCGAGTTATTTGTAGCCTTTGTATCAAAGGTCCTGAAATTTGCCCTTTAAGGTCTGTACCACCGTGTTAATATAGCCAAATGGTGGCAAATGAAGAATCTACAAGGAAGATAAGACAACTAAGAATCCCATGGTTAGGTATTTTGTGTCCACAAGCCGGAGTACTATAAGATGTACTGCTTAAGATGTGTCAATGTTAAAGCCAAATGTTATTAATCATCACATAAAAGCCTTATAAAGATATTTCCAATTCTCTAAAGAAGGAAAAAGTCACTTGTTGCAGCATTTGAGAGCAATCTAACATCATTAGTGATGTAGCAGCAACAGGTGCATTTTAAGCAATATGTTATAATTTAGTTACATTTCCTTATCAAGAAAAGTGTGTATACTGGCAAAGAAGGTAAAGCAATCAATACTATGCCTAAGTCAGAAAAATGACCTAGTGTTGAATAATTCTGCGGTGCTACTTGCTGGTCAATGTTCAAGGTTGACCTCATTTTTCAAAGGGTTTAATTATCTCTAAGGTTAGAAGCTCATTTGGCATCCACATGATGAAAAGAACACTTTTTACGACATAAACAATGTGTCTTCACAGATACTAGTGTGTACTCTCTGATGAGCATATTATAGGTTGTTGAAGCCAGCAAAAATACAGCACTAGGGTTTATTCTTCAATTTCTCAGCTATGACAGTGCGTGTGAAATGATGATTACTCTTTGCCTAATTTCAAAGCCACACAGAGACTGTTGCACTGCTAACAGCTGCCTGTCCTGGTCCTTGCTAGTTTAGCCTGAGCCGGTGTGAGCATCATGCTAACTCCATCCTCCACCTGCGAGCATCACTGATGTCGCACTGGAGCTAGGCCTCTCCTCACGCTGCGTACTCCTCCTCTGTCTGTCTCCTTCACACAAAAAACACAAACACACTGGCAATAACTTAAACAGAGTCCTTACCGGGAGAGTACAGCCTCGCAAGCTGTCTGGCCCCGGCGTGCTGTGGTCCCCAGCGAGGTGCCGCGCTGCGTGCAGCCGCTCCATGCTCGTTCCCGTTCGGATCCTCCTCCGCCATAGACCGGTGCCTGATGTCGGTCTCGGAGAGAAGCGACGCCGCCATGACTCCTGCCGCTGGCCGCCCTGCTGCGCCCACTTTGGCTTTCAGCTGTTAAACATCAATTATACATGGGAGCCGGTGAGGAAGTGCTGGGTTTACTGCGTGTCCCGGCCTGCAGTGGGTGTGTTATCGGCTGACAGAAGGAAGGACCAAGGACCAGATGATGCTAGCTAAGATGCACCCGGAAATCCACGCAGAGCCGCTGACACACAGACCTATTTACTGGTTAAAGCTACACTGCACGTGTCGCACCAGCTTGAATAAAACTGTAGGAAAGCTGTACAGCTCAATGCATGTTATTTACACGAAAACACTTATGTCATATTGTTTTTATGTAGCCTTTTTATAACATAAAAACATTATTAGGCTTAGATGAAACTTAATTTAAATGTTACTTGAGACATCCATTAATGAGTGTGCAGCAATGTGTAATTTTTACTTGCTATATTTAGTTTCTGTGATGAAAATTATTTTAATTCTGGTGAAACTAAGTCATTGCTACAGTTTAACTAGTGTTTGATGTTATAAAATGTCTATTCTGAAAACACTAATGGCATAAGCCTAGTTAAAGAAAGCACAAGACTTCAAGTCATCTTAACTTGTGATATCAAACATACATGTTGAATAACTGAGCTTTTACAGAATACAGAATAAAGCGGAACGTTCGAGTGTACTCCAACAGCCTATGTGAACTGTAGAAGAAAAGGTCTCTTATTTATTTGAAGGTAAGCCTTAACATCATGTATGGTGCTTTCAAGTCCTTTTTGATCAGACTGGTTTGGCAAAAGAATGATACACTAAGCTGTTTTACATATCTGTAGAAGTGAATACAGTGATATTTCGTCCTGCAGCATATGGATCCTGAACCTCCACTGGTTGCTCTCTGTTATTCTGTTAAAGCATGTAGCAGTATGGTCCATGTAGCTGAGTAGAGCATCCATTCTCCTTCACATCACCAAATGGGCAGTTCTGAAAACCAAATGACTCGATTATTTAGCAAAGTTTTGGAGCAACAAGACTGCATCGGTAAGTCAGAAGTATTAATTATTTTTTAAATATATAAGTGAATGAAAGAAAGGCTCACCTTAATTGTATGAAGCTGCACTACAATTGCATTGTATTCAATACCATTCAATACAAAGTTTCACAAAATGCACACCACACAAAAGCTCTTGTTTTGTCATGTATTTATTTGTTTTATCTTTTGTCTGTACTAGATTATTGCAATCTGGTTAATTCACATTTAAAAAGCAGTCATTGACCAGACGCACTGAAAACTGAAGATATTCATTTTTACAATAACCATTATAGGCCCCATAGAGACTGGAAAACCCAATCCAAAAATGAAACATCTGTATGGTTTTCTGCACTTTATTTAGTTTGATGTCTTTTTTCATAGTAATTACAAAAAGGAAAAAAAATATATATAATAATCATAAAAAGAAGGTTCAGGGAAAAGAACTGAGGAATATTACGACTGGCAAACAATCACAACACAGCACGAGTACCTACTTACAAAGAAATGAATGGTACAAAAATTTAAACGAAAGAAAGAAACACATGTGGTGGAAAGTAAATGCAACAGAGTGGCAAAGTCTATGAGTATGACTGAATACAAAAAGCAACCAAGGGACAGAAAGTGAAGCGCCTACAATCTATTAAAAAATATCTCAAACAAAAGTGTTGTCTTGCTTTTTTTTATTTTACATTTGATAAAAAAAAAAAAATAACAAAATGCATGACCTGGGAGGGGAGAGAGGGGTCGGGAGGGGGGCAAGGCAGGGGCTGGTGGGGACAATAAAAAATACTGCACGTACAATACCTTTTTAACTCCTCTCTCTCTTTCATCTAGCTCACACCGTTTCGCTCACCCACTTTTGCTTTCTTTATTTAATAGCATATCCCATTAATATTCCTTTCCCCGCTGCTCCTAATAGCCGCATCCAGTGGCGCGATCGTTACAGTTTTACATGTGAGTAGCAAATGACACTTTGATTGGCTGTGATGTGGAGATGGGGGTCCCCTGCCGGCTGCGGGTCGGGGGCCCCGGGCTGAGCCGAGAGTTCCTGCCGGGCCCCGGTCTCACTGCGCGTGCTGACTCAGCGTGTGGTTCTGCGGGGAGAGAGACAGTGAGAACACATGATGAGAGGAATAATGGGCTACGTGAGCATAGTGCTTTCCACTTGCCCCCCCACCCAATAATAGAACAGAGGAGAAGTGAAACACAACTGCCTCCCACGGCACAGACAGCCAGGCCTGTTCGCTTTACGCACAGCCTGACGAAGAACAGAGGAAGATGAGGCAGAGACAGCAAACAAGACGAGCAGACTGAATACTTCATGTTGTGTTAAATGCTGCATTGTTGTTGGAACAGGACTTCTGGAGTGTATTGTGTATTGTACAGACACACATTGGCTGATTGATGCATGCACAACAGTGAACCAGGGTTTATGCTGCTTCCATACAGAATCTGTAAAACGGTGGACAGCAGAATAAATATGCTCCAAGTAGTCTGATGTTACAGTAGAAGTTAGGACAAATCAATAAACAAAAATGTTAGTACACATCATTGTTTGCTCCAAAATGTCTGTTCATTATATTTGTCTTTTCAGTTCAGGACGCATTAGAGGAACCTTGTCTCTCAACTGGACTGGGAGGTGTCTGGGGAGAGGGAGCTCTGAGCATCTTTGAAACTGAGTGATGGCTATACACTTCTCAAACAGAAAAGAATGCAATTTCAATGTGTATTTTCTATTTAGTTGCATGTTACTCTATTTAAAGTCATCCCCTGCTGGCTAGTTTTACTGTAACTTACTCATTCACTCAATCGACGGCTAAGTTGTCAGCAAAGTGTCTGCTGCATTTCATGCAAAAGCCACATTAGACTATAGATATTACACAGTATTTGTTCTGTGTTGCGTTTGTCAGAAGGAAACCAGAGCCTTTTTGTTTATTCAGACGTGTGAAACCCTTGTGTCTTTTGATATTGCGATTAATATTTTACAGACACCGTCTCCATACCTCGGAGACGCCTACACTCACTTCTCTCTGAAGGCATCAGTGCACTACACATAAATGCATAATCACAATGTGAAAACACCTTTTTTTTTCTAAATTAACATTCAAAACAGCAGCGGTTACAGCTCAAAGGGAGAGTGATGCTGCAATCTCTCTAGGTATAAACTGAAAGAATTGAGAACATATTAACATGCATAAATAAAAAGGCAGAGTACAGAAAGTGTTATGGTATAGATGATAAATATAGTGTCCATTTAAGGTGACTCCTATAAGTCTGATTCTTTGACATCTGTTTGGAACTGGAATGGGCCATGCAAGAAAGGTATTGTTTTGTTTAGTATGACATGCAACTGTTTAGTAAAGTAATGTAAAGTGGTTGTCTGACCAGGCAACTTCAGACTTGGACAAAGACAAGAATAAAAAGGGAAAACACAAAATGTCAACATTTTCCCAAAGTTAGATTTGTTGTTGTAAATGACAGTCCTATGCCAAATGGTAAAATAAATGATAATCAGCAGTATCTACCTTCAGATAGACATAAGCACAGGATTTTTACTTCAAAAATTATTAAAAAAAAACTTGTGTGGCAAAATGCAAACCAAATCATGGGTGACCATTTTGTACGATGCTTAACTGAACTGAACAATACAGCAAACCACAGCGCTTTAATGAAACAAAGCTTAAGACAAAATGCACCCATGAATAAACCAATGATGACACCCAGAACTGTTTGTAAGCTCTACATGGAAGATTCTCTCTAGTCTTTTTGTTACATTTTCTGATGATGATTTTCAGTCCAGATCCATGTGACCAATCTCATTTCAAATAAGAAGTAAAACATCCTTTGAAACTACATCCGGTTTCCATTTAAACAAATATACCACGACCTGGAAGAATAACAACCTTCACATTTACACTGACAGTTCCACAGCCTGTCAGTAAGTCCTCGCGGCTGCTCCAACTCGGGATAATCTGAATTGTCTGGTTCGGACGATGTAGAAGATTAGGAGTACATCAGTGGGAATGGGTGTGCTGTCCCTATACGAGCCTTGGCATAGAAATTCCCTCTGAAATCTTCCCTATCATCCATGTTCCTTACACACACAATTCCCAGTGAGATCAGCGCCCCCTCCGCCCCTCGCCACCACTAAAAGCAGCTTTCTCAGATTAATCGCCCTCTCTTGCAGATAGGCCCCACTATGGAATATGGAAGAGAAAAAAAAACAGGGCAAAAAAGAACAGTGGATGAGAGAATGAAAAAAAAAGAAAACAGAGGAGGGGATATGGGGATGAACGGAGAGGCGGGGAGGGGATTATACGTGGTTTGGGCTTGATAAATACTTATTTGTCATTCTGCGGGCCTTATCTTGTGGCGCATGTTTCGCTGATCCGTCTGAGAGTGTGTGTTTGTCACTTGGCTTCAGAAGGCCAGGCCAGTCCGTCCAGGGGAAAGCAGAGGACACAACACACACCAACGCTGGCCAAATGAGCGTAAGAAGAGACGGGACGGCCACTGGAAACAAGCGTATGTGTGTACAGGCCTCTGGAGTGAATAGGCGGTGTTCGTCTGGGAGCAGCTGACCCCATTATGATAGAAAAAAAAACCTCCGCTCCTTTGCTGCTGCCTCTCACTACATCGCTGTCTCCCCTTTTCCACAGAGTTGCACACAGCAGAAGTAAAAAGAAGTCGACTAGTGTGATGTCACTCATTGAACTGACCAAATAACATTGAAAACTTATCTTTGGAGATATTCGACACCACCTGTTAATGGAGAAGTTACCACATTTTGGAATAAAGCATGTTTTAACAGCAAAAAGCTCTACATAAAGGGGATTTCAAATCGAGCATGATGATCCAAATGCTACAGTCATATACACATTGTATATTAGAAAGTTGATAAGTGTATTTTTATCTCAAAATGTGGACAGAGTAAAAATCAAAAGGACAATGACACCATAAATGTATTGATTTCATATTTTTCATGAATGGAATCCAACCAACACTTCCCATCAAGACTCTTAGGTCCACTACTCTCTACTGTCAATGGGCTTCTTCCCAAAGCAGCACTTCATGTGTCCACCAGCAGAGGGCAGCCTCATTCCTCTCTTGGCCCACTGTTATGAATGAGAGCAGCTTGTGTCAGTGCTTGTCCAGTTCCACAGGCCTGGCCTTCATCATTACACACTCTTCTGCTGCTGTGTGATCTCTAGCTCTGAGGTCACATGTCAGCTTTAAGAAATGGAGGGAAAGTCAGACTTTTCTGGTAACAAAAGGCTCGGAAATACAGGAGGAAGGCAGAGTGTGTGTGTTTTCCCTTTGGTTCTTTGGGGCCTACTGCTGCTGTATTGATTTGTGGACAGAGCGAGGCATGGAAGGGAAGGACAGGGAGAGAAGGGGGAGCGATGAAGGGAGGCCGCGGTCGCTCCCCTGAGGAACTCCTAGCGCTGCAGTGGACGCCTGAATTTAGCCTAGAGGGAAGAGAGAGTGAGGAATAGATGGCAGGTTGACACACACACACACACACACCACTGTGACATCTCCTGGTTACTTCTCTTCATTTCCATTGTTTTGGGAGCATGCTATTGATTATGCAGCAGAGCGATCGATCACAAGTGTGTGTCGCAGTGTGACATGGCTCTACAGCAGAGTAATTGATATATTTTACAGAATTAAAGGCTGACAGAGAAGAGGGAACGGGAAGTGGGGGGTTGCAGACACTTTATACACGTAATATTCTCTGCTGCTTGGCCTGTGATTAGCTCGAATAAAGCGGCGACTAATGAAACAACACAGCTGCACATGTTTCACAATAAAAGCCTCCAAGCAAAGTAAAGGCGTTCATTTTCCCGGAACCAAGAAGCAGGTTTAATGTGAAACAGATGAGGATAGCCTTTAGCTCAGACATGAAATAAACAGCCTTATTATATAGGACCACTTCACATGACATTCCTTAGATACAGAGCGGTTAATGGATGTTCACGTTTACCTGGGACCTTGTGCCCGCCACGTTAGGGGAGGCACTGGAGTTGCTCTCTGTCCAAATTAGTGTTTCTGAAATGATGACAGGACATTCTAATGAGGTTGAAGTTCTTGCTGTATGATTTAGAATTCACTGGAGTCACTAATACTAAGTGGTTTTCCTAGGACCAATCAGAGAAGACAACAAAACATTGTACACTTTTCTGTTTGTCTGGTTGTTTTCCTTCATTTATTTGTGCCAAAAAATGAAAACCAAAGTATTTTACTACTCAGACCTATGTAGACGACTATATTTACATCTACTTGAGAGTAGTCTGAGTTACAAATGTCACCTCCTATCCTTATCTCTGTACATGCTGTGTTGTAAGACCTCTCTATGTCAGCGTCGTATATACAGTCCCACAGCAAACAACAGATGTCAAATGTGACATCCATCCATGTGACAGACTACTGCATACTGAATGAAACAGGCAGTGGACTGTTTTGTCACACTCAATTGAACTGTCTGTCCATTCAAATGAATATAAGTGTGTGTAGTGTGGATTAGTATGTGCAGAGGCTGGAAGAGGCTGTCTTGGAGACCAGACCAGTCGATACAGGGGCCTGTCATTGTTTTTCCTAAACTGCTTAGAGGGAGCACAGCTAAAGCCTGCAGAGCCCCGGGACCCAGGGGAAATATGGCCCTGTCGCATAACCCACGCATCGCACTGCCCCCTCCCAACCACACACAAGAGTGCATCTACTTTCAGCTCTCAGCATATGCATACACACACACAATAGTTGACACAAACACACACACACACACAAAGCCTATAGGGACGGGCAGAGGGGGCGAAAGAAACCAGGAGATAGAGATAAGAACAAACCTCATCTGCAAAGTCTGTTATCCACCGTTTTAGGCACAGAAAGTGAAGGGTAAAGAAACACCTGCCTCACCTTTAACATTTACGTGTGCAGTTGAAACTCTTTCATTCATAAATCTATCACAAACTTACCTCATTCTGAACTAACGCTTGACTAATTTTTGTGGATTGTTTTTTTTTTTTCTAAATATTTTTGGGCAATTTCCAGATCAACTGAGTTCAATATAAGTCTAAATAAAGTTTCCCATTTGGTGCATAAAAATGAATTGAATCAAAATCACACTGTACTTAATCCCATGTAAAAAATAATAAACAACCAGAACTGTTTACTGCAACTAAGTGATTTGGACTTAAAGACTGTTAAGCGCAGGATCAGAAGTGTATATACACACAGTTAGTCATTTTTCTTCCTGAGACTGTGACATTTCTGTGATGTCATAATCGACCCAGGACGAGGATGCCTTTGGAACGCCGCCGTGTGTGTTTTGATGTTAGTGTCTGGCTTCTACAGGAATCAGCAAGCATCTGTCAGTTCATGAATTTGTGTCAAGTGTGTGTGGGGCTAACTGGATGTAGTCCAAGCCCAGAGAGTGTGCTGGGGTGTGTTTGTGAGTGAGCGTACACACACACACACACACACACACACTCACACACGGGGCCCTTCTCCACTGCTGTTTTTAACACCAAATGAAAAATCACCTTTGTCGCCTTGCGCTCTTCTTTGACTTGAGTGTATTTATAGCTCGGAGCTGACACTCTTCCGACAGAGGGAGCACATCTTGGTCTGTGTGTGTGGGACTAGCAGATGGGCTGTCTTAGCACCTCTTCCTCTGCTCCCTGGCCTGTCTTTAGCCCCACCCGCCCAGGACAGGATGCTACCCCGGGAGAGCATCGAAAATAAATGCACCCTCTGCCCTTTACAAGTATTCCCTGTTCTATTCCCACTTTGTCCGTTCTTCTGTGCGTCTTCTGTCTGTCTGCTGTCTGATTTCACCCAGTTTTCCAGTTTGGCAAATGTCATGTGCTGGCTCACCCAAAAGTGCCATTTTTATTCTTTAACATCCCTCGTAATGGGACTGACGCATCTCTAATAGTATCTTATGTGTTGAAAGTTGTGTTAATCTGGTGCGACATGTGTTCTCAATAGGCAATACCATGTCCTGTCACTTTCAGTTACAAAGTGGAGTACATGGTGCTTATTGGGGTTATTTTAATTATTTTGACGCAGTGTTTTTTCCTGTAAAAGTTACATAGTGTTGCTTCAAGCAGCTATGTGCAGGTTTGGTCCATTTTTTGCTTTGTTTACCACACCTTTTTTCAATAACACCTTGTGTTTTCAAAGTATAATTTCATACAATATCACAATATATTGAAAAATATATTGTCAGTTTCAACAATCACAGTATTCATAAAGTAAAGACAGCTTGAAGTGAATTATATTATTGTGCTCTGTGAGACAATTTGTGTGCCAAAATTACTGTACAAACTGGTGAGAGTTAATCCTGAGGCAGTAATATCATTTTCCTGATATTCCGCAACTTTAATATTAGATAGTTTATATTTTGTATTTCAATTGTCTATGATGTGGTCCAGAATCCAGGGACATGTCATGCATTTATCAATTCTAAGTCTTCCCATTCACATACTGTATTAAAACGAAGGTCAAGTGCAAATATTAAAAGTATTTCACTTGCATTCAACTCAGGAGCTATGTCCAAGCCAACATAATGTCATAACCAATTGGCTTTAACCCAAAATTTGTGCAGCAATAAATTTGCACATCTGTTTCTAGGGGCAGGTGTGTAGGAGAGTGAGCATGTGGCTCACAACACATTAAGGTGAAAAGACCTCCACACACTCTCCAGCTTGTAAATTACAGCTTGTTATGTTAAGACCAAACAATGCACTGTTTTGGCACCAGGCCTTCATCAGGAAAATGGCTGAGTAGGTCAGAGAAGCCATCTTAATCACAGAAAATGGGTTCTTTAAATCAGTAGGAGTCATTCTGTTCTGGTGCAACAGTCGATTAATACCCAAATAAGGCCTTGCACTATGGTTTAAATAATTCAAGAACAACATTTACAGCAACATTAAGAGCAGCAATTAGCAACTAGCACCATCTGAGATATGGCGCACTGTTCAATTGCATTTGGAAATGAAAAAAAAAAAGTTTTCTTTTGCCAAGAAATTGGAAAATCTTCATATTATCAACCCCTTATTTTAGTGCTCCCTCTCACTCATCGTCCAAGTCAATGGCCCCCACCCAAAGCCGACCTCTTGGACCATGTCCTGTTTGGTGTCTCTCCTGTGGGGACTTCCCCTCTCCTGTCGTTACTGGCCCAAACAACCTGGTCTGGAAGAGTAAACAGGCCTGAAATACACTCGCAGCGTGAAGGACACACACAGGTTAAAATGAACGACAGATTTCAACACAAAGATTCTGTTGGAAGAGCTCCTACGAAATATCCGCCAGTGATGGAGACAGTAATTGTTTGTTGTAGAGCACTGAATGGCAGCAGAGGTCATTTTTTAATCTTATGACAATACTATATAGATATATTCATACTATAAACTGTTGCCATTAAATCAGCCAGTCCACACCTTTCTAATCATATTTAACCCAGAATCTGTGCATGTCCCAACCGTTCCTCACTCTGACAGTTTAAGGTGCATGGTATTAAAAAAAAGCAAGCTCCCTAGGGACCTGAGGGGATTGGGCGTGTGCGATAATATGACAGTGACACGGAAAGGCGGCACGCTCGGCTAAACTGTGAGCTCATGTGTGCATTAGACGGATCATGTCTGTGAATTTATTTGTATGTCAGTAAACCTGGATGCATTTTCATGTTCGTCTGCACAACTGTTTACACTATACTTCAGAGCCGTGTCACAGCGCATTATGTCTCTGTATGTGAATATATATTCTGTATTCTGTGGGTGCGTTTGTCTGTGTCATCATTTCACACAACAGTGTAGTTGGTTTATAGCTGCCATTTAAATGAACCTCATAAGACTTTCTGTATTCACTGTTGCACAGGATCATCTATCAAAGAATCCACGGTTAACTTTGAAAGAAAACTTTGAAGTACAATAAACAAGGTGAGCTGCAAAAGCATTGGGTTACATTTGAATTTTTTAACAGAAAAGCAGAAGCGAGACAACAGTATCTGTGATAGAGGGCAATGTTGTTGAGTTGAAGTATTATGAGTAAAACTGAGTCCATTAGACATTTAGCCACCACAGCACACAGCAAGTATATGCCACTATATAATGCTCTGCCTTTGTCCATCTTTGTATTTTGGTATTTATGTGTTCTCATGTTTTGCATCAAAGCTAAACACTAAAAACTAGCATATTTAAATGTGTCTTTTTGGTCCATGTTTCCTTACAGAGCCCCACCAAGTGTGTCTTTTTGGTTTGGTTCTCTCAAAGCGGAAAGGCAAACACGCTCAGGTGTATGCACTTTTACAAAAGGAATATTTGCAGATGATTAACTGATCCCATATTGAGATTTTCTTTCTTCTATTTAAACCCTACGTGAACATAATGTGCTTTGCAGTCTGCAGTGTGACACACTGCAGACTGCAAAAATCCCAACAGTGTTAAGAGCCACGGATGCAATTTGTATGCAATTTTTCCTCAGGTGGTCAGACAAAAACATCTGCCAAGACTAAGGACAGTACAGCAATGACACTACAATTCATGCACTACTATCCACTTTACTTTCTTTTTTCATTGTCAGTTATTAGAAATTTATCTAATTACAGTGAGAATTACAACTGTGTAATGATCTGTACCAAGAATGAAACTGATAGCAGAAGGTGGAGTCTGCAGATTTAGCAGAAAAACTCACTTGGGCAAATACAAAAAGAGACGGTGGCAACAGATTCACAAAACAGGCATGTCTTGTTTTTATGGCAAACAACAATACAATGGTCCCTCGTTTATTGCGGGGGTTACGTTCCAAAAATAAGCCGCAATAGGCGAAATCCGCAAAGTAGTCAGCTTTATTTTTACAATTATTATATATGTTTTAAGGCTGTAAAACCCCTCACCACACACTTTATACACTTTTCTCAGACAGGCATTAACATTTTCTCACATTTCTCTCTTGTTTAATCACTCTCAAAGTTCAAACCTTAGCATCTTCCTCTGCCTTTTGGGTGTGACCGCAGGTGCCTTTGTTGGTGCAGAACGTTTTGTCGACATTGTGGGTTTTGTCGGGGAGAAAACTTGCAAACATACAGCACTTCAGAGTCACACTGCTAGTGATCGAACATTTATGTCAATTTGGCAAGCCGAACGCATTCTGTACTGTACAGGATACACGGCACGGAGGAGATTGATTGACAATAGTCTACAGTTCCTTAGCCAATCAGGACGCAGAACACAATACACGAGTTCTCCCTTAGCCAATCAGGACGCAGAACACAATGCACGTTCATACGTTGTAAAAAAAAAAAAAAAAAAAAGCAGGCAAAATTGCACTAAAAAAATCTGCGAAACAGCGAGGCCGCGAAAGGTGAACCGCGTTATAGTGAGGGACAAATGTATGACAAAATCAAAGAATGCAAAATGCTGCACTTTAGCTGCTATATTGCAGTAAAGATTCATTTAGATATTAAAGAGTGAGCCCCTAAATGTAGAAAACTGATGCACCTTTCGATTTTTTATTCTGTTTGGAGTTTAGAAAGCTTTGAAATAACCCAAAAAATCTTCTTTTTTTATTGCAGCAGTAAACAGCTATCTCTATCCTCTCACAGTGACACTCAGCAGGATTTGTTCCTTTAAAACACTGCTTAAATTTAATTCATACCTCAAACTGTCCTTTTATGACATGTCTGTTTACATAGCTGACGCTGCTATCCCTTACAATGGAGACAAGGCATTTCAGTGGTTACCTGTACCACAATATGCAGTACCAGCCAGTACCAGGCCTCTCATTGACTCAAGGCTGTAGTATTTATAGTATTGAACTGGCTGACTTGCCCTGTGTCTCTTCAACTCTTCTTTGTTATGAATCTTTCTGCTTCAGTTTCTATCCCCTGCTGCACATGCCTTCAAGTCCGGGGATTTCGGAGCCCAAATGTGTCTATGTGCATCTCAGGTCCCCATTCTAATAACACTGAGTCTCCCAGTGTGTATTGGGGCAGCCATGTATGCTCCCCTGGAACGCCACGGGGATCTGCGGATCAAATTCACACCCAATCAGGGGATATGTGCTTTAGATTGAGCCCTGGAACTCGACAAAAGACCCACACAAACAGATGAAATCAAGCTATTGGCAGCCCAGCCACATCCACACCTTTCCATAATTCATTTAGAGGGATATAGATTCAGACAAAGACAAAGACAACATTATTCACAGACGGACTACTAACACAGATCAGTCCAAACACTGCCCCCACTCCCAACTAGCAACAAGTCATATCTGCAGCATTTTAAAGGGGAAATTAAATAGAGATCAAACAACTGTGGCCGAATAAACAACAATGTTTTTAAGTAGTGTGTGTTACATGGAAATTAATAAAAACAAGTAGTCCTGGAATGGCCGGTAGGATTTCAGGCCAGGATTTGAAGAAGGACAATGGGTCAAACACTTAGAAAAATAAATTAACAGAAGTCAGGAGCACAGTAGTTTATTTTTTGATTCCCTTAATGTCATGCTGCACTAAAATATCAAATTTGAGTCCAGGAAGCCATGGTTTCCACTCAAATGCCAGTAAATCTTGTGTAACTAAGCTCTGTTGTCGACTACAATAACCAAGCAGTGCACTCATTTAGACCCTTGAGTAATTAGTTTATCCAGAACAATAGTGGTCGAGTATTTGGGTCTCCTAATGTCTACCGTATCATTTAAACTTCATTTGACCATATTCTTCATCAACATCACATGTGTGGTCCATAAATGACCAGATTTTTGAATGAAACTAGCTTCTTGGCATCAAAATGTATCTTTTAATTTGTCAAACAACTTATGCTAAAAGCACAGCATGACGTTATCCTTCACAGCAGCTGGAGCAATGCTATTTCTGCGATTCCAGCAAATGGTGTGGCAGTACAGGAACAGTGATGAACATGTTTACCGTTACTAATTTGACTACTTTGATTTGTGTTTCCACCGTGTAACTACACTAGCTACTTTTTTCAGGGAAAGTTTGGGGTGGAGGGAAAGTTTTTACCAGGGTAAAGTCGGTGGAAATGCACCAAGGTGCGGTGGTAAAGGGTAAACAATATGGCACCGCCCCGATTGGACAAAATTACCTGGTGATACGCAATTACTGGCAGATGGTTCATCCAATCATCTCCAGGTATTCATTTGAAATACCTCCTGTTTGCAAACATTTAATTGAAGCCTTCTAAGATGCCCTCCCTGATATCAGCTTAAACATGACCTAAAAACTGTTCCTCATTGACTTCCATTCAAACTTGTACCCAGATGGGGGCCTATGTGGTCTTCCGCAATTGGCATGACTGAGACTCTATCCAGGATTTTCACTGGAGGTACTTAAACTGTAGCCCTCGGGTGGTACTTGATTGCAACTTTTGTACTTTGTGTTTCTGTACTTTTCATTTTTTTGTGTGAAAGGTCAAACAGATTCTCCACTGGGAAAAGAAAGAAACAGGGCTTATTGATATACACTCAATGAAAACATATTACACAAAGGATATTTCAGCTTTTCAAACAATATTCTATAACTCTTGACATAACAACCCCCTGAAAAACGCAGTAATAATCTTGTCTCTGGCTGCCATTTTGACTACTACACTCCTATAAGTCACGTAAATAATATTGTCTTGGCCAGGAGGAACTTTCTACACAAAAGCAACATGAGGATGATTTTGCCATCTCCACCCATTGCTTCATTTCCTCTGATTCCATACTTCGCCTCATACCGCCATGTTCTCTAAACCGTGCGCTTGGCATTGTGCTTATGTTTGCGTGCACACTCTCAAATATTCAACACCACTGGGAGATGTGGAGAGGGTGCAATCCTGAGAAGGGAATCAACACATAAGCAAGCAAACAAACAGATCCGCTCCTCCTCTGTTCCATCCATTTATTCATCGAACCAACAATCCACCCATCTAGTGCTGTTTAAATATTTACCTGTGCTAAAAGAAATGGTGTAGCAATACAGCGGCACAATGCAAGGAAAAAAGGACGATTGAGGATTAGAGCAGGAGTGTGGAGAGAGTGAAGGATGGAGGAAAGGATAGTGGCAGCGGCTGCAGCGTAGCACCCTCTGGAGGCTCGAAAAGAATGTCAAGAGCTGTCACAACGGAGTTAGTCACAGCGTGGTTATGTAAGGTCAGATGACCGTTCCGTACTATTCACAAAGTTGTTGTAATATGAGATAAGGACGAAAAATGCATTGTCCTCTTGAGTAACGTGGTGTTAAATGTGTTTTCTCACACTCATATTTTACAGTTTACATGTCATTTGAATGTGTTGCTATCCGGTAGGTAGTTTTAGCATGAGTCTGGCTCCAAGGAAATTAAACAAAGTAAATGTGATCGAATCTAATCAAATCATAGGGTCAGCTTGGTTATTAACCACAAAAACATGGCTTTTACTTTTAGGAGTGCACTAAACCTGTTTTCCGCTGGTCTGGTGAGTACAATGGCAATTTAACTTAAGAAGCGTTCAACATAATCAAACTTTTATTATGTTAAGTGGTATAGATCTTGCGGTTAGTAATAAAACTTTGCAGAGAGTGAATGTATCTGTGTCAATGAAATAAAAAAAAGTTAAGTGAAGTTAAGTGACAGAAGTTTAGGGATTAAGATCAGAGGCCTTTAGTAGCACCACTGTATTTACCGATTTAGGTGAGAGGACTATCAACTTTTGTTTGTTGGACGGCAGAGAGAATGTCTTCAACCTTACTCTTAGTCAACCTTAGTCTATTATTAATGATCTTGATGAAAGGGTCATGTTGGGGTCTTTTAACGCAGCTCATAGTTGGTCCATTCCCATTGACCAAACATGCTGATTGTTTGTAGGTTTTGTGGCCAGTCGAAACAGACAAAAAAGTGGAAACAGACAAAAAAAAAAAAAGGCAAAAGAAGGCAAATGAAACAGAGAGAATGTGAAAACTGGTGTATGAAGTCTGGGAGAAAGAGATCCAGAAGGATGGCACTGATCAGGGCCACAGCATTTCTTATTTACACACACCACACACACACACACACAGCAAAACATGTCTTATTTACCAGCTTACGTCTGCACTATTTATGGGGCACTGGGGAGAGGCACAGAAGAGAGGAAGAGAGGAGAGGGGCTTAAATATGCATAGGGGCTGCTTCTTCTGGGACGGACGAGGGGGAGTCGGGGAGAGGGAGGGAGGGAGGGGGAGAGGCATAAGCAGTGGAGCAAGAGGGACGAGGAAAAACACAGTGAAAATGTGAGTGTGGAAGGAGATGCAAAAAAAAAAAATGCGACTGCTGATGACGTTTTATTGGAAAGTTGCAAAGTGAAAATGTTGTGTGGACGCTGCCTGATCATCGCCTCCGATTGGTTGCTGGAGGAAGACAATACAGTATCCATGACAACCACGTGATTCAACATCCCTATTAGAATGTCTTGTGATGTGTGGTGCATTCATGTGGTCCTCGGAAACTCTGGAAAATGTTTTTCCAGAGTTGAAAACTGCTCAAATTGGGAGAAATTGAGATTCCATGTTGACGTTTTATTTATCATCAACATGGCAGAGAAAAGAAAACTTTGAAGATATTTTATTAATACAAGTCACTAAAAAATATTTCATACCAACTTTTTTGCACATTAATAACTTGATAATTTTAAGTTTTTTGTCCATATAGGCTTATTTAGACTATATACTAAGTTATTATTTTTTTAACTCATTTAAAAATAACATAATTACATTTATGACCTCAAGTCCATCTTCCTTGTCGTTATTGTTTCGAATTTTCCGACTTCCCGAGCAGAAATCATATGAACTCACCGAAGTCGGAAGAACGACTTCCTAACTCAGACACTCTGAATTCCCGAGGAACACATGAATCAAACACACTGTGGATGTAGCCAAAGCCAAACTAGTGAGGACAGAAACAGGTTTCATTCGACACGCGGTTAAAGTGAATGTAGCATGAGAGCGTTAGTAAGAATGGACTTAGAGGAGTCGAACAGGGGGGAGTGGATGATGCAGCGATGTGTCCGTGTTGCGGTGGCTCTTGGGTGTTTGTGAGTGAGTGAGCTGGACATCATAGGCCCTCTGAGGTGCTCAAAGAGGCCAAAGCCTTTTCTAACTGGCCAAGCCGCCTTCTTCATCCATCGGCACCTCATTAAAAACATGCACACACAAATTAGCCTATTCCACTTTCTCTGGCAGCGTACACATACTTGCACTAACAGCTAGCAGTGGCATTAACCTCCGTGGTTGTAGCTCTCCATCTCCCCCGGTCAGCCTTTCTGTCTAGCCCACTTAGAGAGCCCTCCCATGGGGCAATGGAGCTGTGGCAGGTCAGCGTCGGGCCTGTGAGTTTTCGCACACTCAAATACACACACTTGGGCCCCGGACCAAAAAGCAACAAGATGGATATAGCCACGGTGCAGCAGCCAAAGAGGAAGAAGTGTAAGGAGCTGAGGGAGGGAAAAGTTGAACTGGCCTCAACTTAGCTGGAAAGAAAACAACTGAATTATACTTATCAGACCAAATGAGAGCAAGGCTTTTCTGCGGTTCAGCAAATTCAGCCAAGAAAACCTTTGTGTACTACCACTGAAAGGTTAAAAAATCACAGCTTGGTTTTGTGTCGGGGGAAAGTTTGGTACTACTTCTATAAATGTATCCAGAGTCCATTACCATCACCAGTGGCAACAGATACCAAACAGTTCACAAAGGTCAGGTAAAGCTGAATTGGATAATTACCAGAAGATGGATTGGTACGTTCCTTATACATTGTTTAATGTTTTTGTAAATCCATTACAGTTTAACCATAATGGACTGTTTTTGCTCTTAGTTTGTCTTCCATTTTCACAAAATTTTACTTTACTGTGAAAAATGGCAGGTAAGACTTTTTAGAACATGTCCAGACTTAAGTGCTTACATTATAAAACTGTGTTTAAAGTATGTCAAAAGCATCTCCAGCCACATTACATAATTATAATGAGGCCATGGAAGCTATGGATGTTAGGCTAAATGCAGCATAGGCTATATGTCATAATTCTGGGCAAGATTTGAAATGGTCGACAACTGTCCAAACCCTCCTCTGCCATCTTGTATACACATGCTGGTCCTGGATTGGAGCATGATCACATTCTGCTAACTCTTTCTTGATTTGTGCACTTCATGAATACAATGTGACCTGACCAAAGACAGTGTTGTAGAAGTCAAATGCTTACAACTGAGTGTGCTGCTGCTAGACTGTGCCGTATGTGCGTATGCAGAGGTGCACAGAGGCGAATGAGCTCGTGTGAGGCCTGAGTGTTGTTTGTGTGTGGACATTAACCGACAGGGTCCAGCGGTCGCCCTGCTGTTAAATGGACTGGCCGGCCATATGCCCACCACATCCAGCCCTACATCACTGCCACTTTGTGAGAGTGGACACTGTTTGTGTGTGGTCGCTCCAAATCACCGCCGCTATTATTCATCTGTACGTTTGCTGTTTGAACTTCACAGTCAATAACACAACAAAGAGTGAGTTTTGCCTTGTTTGTATACTGCCATACCATGGCTAGTCTATGAGTAAACCATGAGCCTAGCCATAGAGTACCCTTCTCTGTGAATATACTGCATTTTATTTGCATGTGTTGTGCTAAAAAATGTCTGTCTGGGCCAGACTTTAGGACATTACATTCTGCATGACCTTAAATTTCTCAAGGTGGCCAGAAATTACAATTAGCAAAGGAGAATTGAGACTGCTTCACATGCTGAATACCAAAATGAATAAAAAGGGAATAAATAAGGCTTACAGAGCTCTGGGATGTTTTGTCACGCAACCAAAAATCTGACAGTTTCCACCATGTTGGCAGGAAAGTACCTTATCTGTACAAAGATTGTACAATTGAAAGCTGTACATAAGCAATTAGCTTGTTTCCACACAGTTTGTACTAGGTAGGGGTATGTAAGTAGGGGTAACAAGTCCCATCGATAAACCTATGTCTGTCCCAAACTGAAGAGAACACAAAGCAAAGAGACGTATTGCTTTTATCCAGCGGTCAGTGTCAGTAATAAGTACAGAACGGTGACTAGTGCATTGTATTATCAATATATTAATAGAGAATTATTTCTACTGTCTGTGTCTAATACACACGATACATATGGTTTAGTCTAAAACAGTGTTTTGCCATTGCAAACCAAGAAGCACATGGCTAATTAGCACAAATCAAAACAAAAACACAGTGTTGAAAGGGCTACTTTAACAAATGGATAAGTCTCTTTTCCCATATACAAAGTGTAAGATATATATATCTATATATATCTATATATATCTATATATATCTATATATATCTATATCTATATATATATATATCTATATATATATCTATATATATATCTATATATCTATATATCTATATATATATATATATATATATATATATATATATATATCTTTTAGCTGCAATACTGGCAGCATGGAAAAAAGGCTTAACCTAAAAAAGTATTTGTAACATCGTGCTGCTTTAAAATAATAAGAGTCAACATAATGAAATAAAGTAAGAAACAATGGATGTCTTTATGTGTAAGAGTAGTGCCTGGGTATATAAGTACAACATAATACAAGACAGTAGAGGACATCAACATGGACCTGGCCACAGCTGGCTCACGACCCACTCTTGGGTGACTTATATCCTCTCTCGCACACACAAATAAGTCTGGGTCGTAATGACATGAAGGCTGCCAGAACCCTACCTAGACCTCATGAGGAGAGATGGAAAGACACAAACAGAGCCGTGAAAAGCAGTAGAGCAAACATGCTAACAGGAATTACTAAGGCAGATGCAGTTTATGGATCAAAACAAGGAGAGACTGATAGAGTATCCTGAGGTTGGAGTAAAACAGAGGGTTGGTAAAATGCCAGGTTATTAGCTTATCCTGGTTGGGCTTTCACCGTAGAAACAGTACGTGTATGTTGTGCCTTATAATGTGACAGTATGAACACACACAACAGTCAGCTGAAGGACAACAGAGAGTGCACAGTCAAAACCTACCTGTAGTTCAGTCTGAAAGAAGAACTTCTGCGGACACTGCGAACAGTCATAGATCTTGTCTTCCTGGCCGTGCACTGCAAAAATGTGCTGCTGGAGCTTGTTGGCCTGTACAAATACTAGGAAACAAAGACGGAGGATTGCAGTCAATATCTTTAAGCTACGATTATCACACGTACACATTAACTTTGGGCCACTTCGACTGAGACAATGCTGTTTTTGTTGTTGTCAGTAGCCACACAAAGTCAAACCAAATAATGGGAGGCCAGGACATAAGACTAAAAGAGTCTGAACACCGCATGAGGCAAGAGAAAACAGGAAACTCTCTCCTCAGCAGAGGATGTGATATTTATCAATAAATTATCCCTTCTTTTCTAACTACCTTGTTGTATTTATACTATTTTTTCTTTTTTCTCTGTCTTTGTTTCAGTAAACTTTGGGTCTTCACTGTGTGTGTATGTGTTGAATTATTAAGCCTCCCCATAGGAGTGGTGCCCATCTTACTAATTCATAAGCCACCAAGGAATAGAGTTAAAGTTTAAAGTGCTCGTTGTGTACCTGGGGGGAGGCACACAACACAAGACAAACTCAGCAGCTCAGTGAAGGGGTGACATAGAGAGAGGAAGGATGGAGGATGGGTGAGAGAAACTAGGAGGAGGTGGTGGAGACTTTTCTGTTTGGTCAAATACAACTCCAAATGCTGCAGGCTTAATTTGGTCATTCAACATTCTCAATAGTCTCTCTAGTGACTTTCCAAAGTATAAGCCACTACATACTTTGGTGTTTTTTCTGCAGTGGCACCCTGCTGCAACAGTTTGGCCAGCATAAAAACGGAGAGAACAATAGACAATCCCACTTTACCAAAAAGCAACTCCCTCTCAGTTCTCTAATATTGTGTGTGTAAGTACTAATACTAATAACTGATCTGGTTTGTTTGCAGCAACTGCTATTAAACAATTATAACAACAACAAAAAAATCCCAGGACATTTATCACTTAACCTGCAAACAAATGGTTTCTGCATCTCATTGTTTCAGATGCCTTGGTCTTGCCATTGCTTCCACTGGTAAATACAGACAGCGAACAGTAGCTGTGATTACATTTGTTATGATTAAAGATTTCTTTCCCATAGAGCTGAGTGAAGTAAACGCGTGTGTAGATTAAACACAGCTTTTTTCACAACGTTTTTAAGCTTTTCAAACTTTTATTTAGAGAAAGAGTAGCAGTAGCAGGAGTGTTTGACAAGTGCAATATGTGCACTTAACAAAGCAACACAGTAAAGAATGTTTGTGCATTGCCTTTATCACACAATAGAGGTGCTACTATCCTGAAACTTTTTTGCCTTTTGCATTGACTTGATAGAGACACTGAAGACAGACAGGAAGCAGGGTAGAGAGAGGGGACTGACATTGAGCATATGACCCAAGCCACATTCGAACCCGGGTCGCTCGAGTATGTGGTATGTGCTCTATCAAAGTGAGCCACGCGGCGCCCCACACTGAGCAATTTTTGCAAAATAGCATGTCGCAGCTTTCAATCAGAGAGTGTATGTCACAGTGAGACAGGATCAAAGACGATCAATCTCACAGTTGTACGACCAAAGAATGCCTGCAGCAAATATCTGGCGGTGACAGAAATTTAAGACAATCAGACAGAATCCTGCTATGACCTGTATTATAATAAATATAGTTTAATGTCATTTCATAAGGTTAGCTGGTGTACCAACAACAACTAACCTCAAGCTCTCTTTGTAAAACTGGACACACAGTTCTGCCCTTTCTTCAAATCAAACTTGTCCAGACGCTATCTCTCTTTTGTTTGTTGATGCTTGCTGTTTCTGACTGTGGCTGACTTTAGGTGAGTTTAAGGCCTTGACATATTCGGCTTTCTTTTAATTGCACAGTGTGACATAAATAATAAGATACTGGACATGATCGATTCCAAGCTGAGTGAATTCAGTTAGGATGCACGCTTGAGAGACATAAGCATTATGTAGCGTCCTTGAGGATGTGTGTCTCACCTGTGAAACAGACGGGACACTTGAAGGTACCTCCCATGCCTTCAAAGCTGTGCTCTATCAGGTGGCAGAGCAACTTGGCAGGTGAGTCAAACATCTGGTTACACAGCTTGCACTCGTGATTGATGCCCTCCTCTGCAAATAAGAGACAGACACGCATGTGAGGGCTGGTTCAAGCGACACCCAAACAGGAAAAGCCAAAAGAAATGTACAATATTCAAACACAGCTTATAAACATTAATTAAATCATTATAGCATGTAAATAAGTGAGAAACTGGCATCTAATAGAGTAACATGTGAGCAGCACAGGTCAAAATTGTTCAGTTAAAGATGGCTGTGTTGAGTCTACAGCTAAAAACAATAGTTGGAGTTTTCTAGGCCATTTAATTTAATGAAAAATAACATTACTGTTAAAATAAAATGTATGAGATGCTGAAAATAGAGAAAAAAAAAACCCTTGACAACACATTAGGAGCAAACTTAAAGTTGGTGAAACTAAGAAGAAAAAGAACTATTAAATCTTATGGAAAATCTTTCTAACCCAAAACAACAACTCTCTAGAGTCGTACCAGATTGGCTACTAAGACAGATGCAATAAATTATGTGATTAAAATTAAAAATAACATTTCACATTTCCATGTATAGGTTGCATCAGATATTTGTTTCCTGAACTTATCATACACTCCCCACACACACCTCGCCCCAGTGCCTCGTCTGCCCCGACTGGTAATTGCCTGTCCTCCCCACCGGGGCTGGGATGATTTAGCCTTCCTATAGCCACCCTTCAGTCCCCTCCCTGTCCTCGTTAACTGCCCTCACCCACTGCATTTACCCGTCCATTCCTCACTCTGCCCACCGCCCCCTCCACGTCTCCTGACTGCCTCCTCGTCATTTGAGGATTCATTTGAGTTTGGGGTCCAGACTCAAACCCAATACTTACAGCTGCTCTGAGTCTAAAATATTAAACCTTTCACAGTATGTGCCATTTTTGGACACAACAGTAACTATACTAATCAAGTCTAGTTGAACTAAACAAACCACTGAGCTGGCAAACATCCATAACAGTTAAATATCACAATACAGAGTGAATATTGCATGGTCAATCATTGTCTGAAACCCACTAAATGTACAAAGAGGCTATTAAAGCTATGCTGTGAAAAGGTTTTTCTATAAAATTCAAAGCCTTGAAGTCATTTTGATGATTCCCAACATGGAAAAAGGAAGAAAGGCCACTCTTAAACAGAATCACACCACCATATTTTCCAGTATGTAAGTCTAAATGACCAAATAAGGCACTGTGAGTAGTTGCAAATGCTGAAAAGTTATGCAGTGTTGCTTCTAATTCTGATTGGGAAAAAAGGGGGACGGGATACCAGAAAATGTACTCTCTGTTTGTGTCAATGCAGAGGAATGGGGACAGCCATTTTAATCATTCACCTCAATAACCCTTATTTATCAAAGATGTATTTCACTTACAGCCCCTTTAAGCGGCAGTAACCTGTTGTTTCCTTCGCCCTCATCTAATGTTTCTCATTAATCAGCTTGTCCATGTATGAGAGTGTATGAATCTATTTTGAGGAGGTGTGAGTGACATCAGTGCCCCCCCAGTGCCAGGCCAGATGAAAGGTGGGCGTTCTAAACCCACATCACGTGGCGATCAGGTCCCTGCCATTTGTCCTTATCACTACTGTACCATACAGGACCAATGCCCCAGTCGGCCCCACACACACCACATGGGGCACCACACACACACAGTAACAGCCCGGGGACATCAGATGGTGTCCTCTGTGGGCCAATCTGTGACCCCTTGTGGAGTGTCACACAAGTTAGTTTTTTTTTTTGGATACTAGGAGTTTTCATGGTTTGAAAACATGAATGAAATAAACTGAATGAAAATGTCACAGTATGAAATTCCACCAGCAAAACTCTTTCATACTGTTGCTGCAATACTGATGAGTTGATGATGCAGGCTCATTCACAACAGCTTTTTTTAAACCAAAACATTTCAACCATTTGCAATTAAAATGAGTGAAATTTGGACAAAAAGTGGACAAACTGAGGTTTTAAATGATAGAAGGGAAGGGCAAACTTTAGACGTTATGTACGTTTCCCACACAATCAGAGACAAGGGCCATCTTTATATATGTACAATAATATACTGAACAATTGGTATGCTTCATTGAGGCTTTGTGTAATAGACGTGCAAGAAACAGTAATAGCATTAACAAAACGGTGGCTGAATTCACGTTTTGTTCATGTTCTTATACTATCAGAAAATCACATCTTCAAATCTTAAATTTAGGGATGAAAATTAAAAATAATTCAACCACATTGTCTGTCCACAATAATCAGTCCCTGAGAACGTTCATTTTCTGACAACAGCTCTTGGGAAAATGTGTTGATACAAGACTTGGGCCTAAAAGTGACAGCCTGCACAGGGACCACAGTCTGCATCCCTTATTGTCACTTATCTCGGGCTCTTGCAGAACTTCAGCTGCAGAGCTGCAGGGCGTCGCAGGGTTAATAACATCTTCAATCATACATCCATGACACCATGCTCACTAATACACACACAGATTATTATCGGTTCTGCCTCAAAGGCCGACACAAGGGTGCCCTAATCCCAGCTCCGGAGCTGCGGGGGAGGGTGTGTGGGTGCCAGGAGAT